>OX030952.1:127712859-129162097 GCA_943735915.1 Pherbina coryleti
TCATGACCTACGATCGGTGCAGTGTAGCGTACATAATTGTTGTGTGCATTGTTGAAAGTGGTACCCATATAGTTTTTGCTGTTTTTCCAGCTGTGTCTGCGTCCAAACCTAGACGATCACTGAAATCGATCAATTGCAGCAGTTGAAGCATTAAAGCAGACAAACTTTAGCCGAATACGTCAGCGATAAATCCATCCATCGATCGAAAAAAGCTTTTGTGTAATTTTTATGCTGACGAGTTGGAGCAGCGGGGTCATGTTGAGCCAGTCTGGGAAGCCAGCTGCTTGTTGGTTTGGATCAATAAACAAACGTTTAAATAAAAGTTCAGTCAAAATGTGCGATCATAAAAACCAAATTGAACTGATTGGCAGAGAAAAAAAAAACAATCAAAACATCAATGATTTGACATGTTGATTGTTTGCTTAAGAGCCCCATTCAAAGCTTAAGAGCGCAACAGATCGAAAATCGCTTGCAAGTCAAACTTTTGGCCAGTCATTGTGTGATCAATTCGCTTAAACGATTGATCCTCACTTAATGTGAGTGAGTGACATCGAAAGGGGCTCCAGCGTAGCACTTGAAATCAGTGCAGCCAAGTTGTTACTTCACCAGTTTAGCGCATTTAACGAGCAGTTAACTTGTGATGGCAAGTCCAACAACAAGTTGTTGACGACGATCCATGCAAAATCAATCAAAACGAACGACACGGAAGTGTAGGTCAAAATCATTGACATCGCGTTCACATACATGCAGACTGAGTGGCAGTGGACATTTGGACGGACGCACATGAATCGACCAAATACCTGACGAGTTGATTAACGGTTAGCAGCAACATGGGTCGGTAGTTTCATGGTGCGAAAGCAAGACGCGATCGCGTGTGTTTAACCTAGAGCGATCATGCCGAGTTTGGATGACGGCGGTACATACAAGTAGATCAACCGCGTTGCGCTGTCAATCAGTTTGGGGGTTTTTTTTTTTAGTGGCAAACTAGTTGGGGATTATTTTTTATTTTTCTTTGTGTTAGTTTTTTGACTAGTTTAATGTGCCGGAAGCGCACTTTTGGCAGCACACGTGCAGCTATGTTTGCACATTTGAAGCTGGTTTTGCTAATGTCTCATGCGCTTTATCCGCTAACTGCTGGGTAACAATTTTCGTTTTTTTTTTCTTTCTTCGTTTTTGGTATCCTCCAATCGTTTAGTTGATTTACGAAGAATGTCAGGAATGTGTTGGTCTGACTCCATTAGCCAAGTTAATTAGTGCCTTTGTGCTATGTTAGCACTTGAGTGCATTGCTGGACAAGTGGCAACGCGTTATTCTCGCCGTGCAGCAACTGATGTTTAAAGGTTGTGCTAACTGCATGGACTTAAGCAAAAAAAAAGCGGAATGCAGCATTTTCGAAATGCTTGCAACACTTGAGAGATCGATATTTTTCGTATTTATTAGGAATTTGGGTGCAGCTAATGGAAAAAAAGGAAGTTGGTTGTGTATCTACACAGCCGGAGATCTTGACGTGACAACATCAAAGTTTTGCTTTGCTTCTATTTTTGCTTTTGTTTTTGCTTTTCCTTTTGCTTTTACTTTTGTCTTTGCTTTTGCTTTTGCTTTTGCTTTTGCTTTTGCTTTTGATTTTGATTTTGCTTTGCTTTTGCTTTTGCTTTTGCTTTTGCTTTTGCTTTTGCTTTTGCTTTTGCTTTTGCTTTTGCTTTTCCTTTTGCTTTTGCTTATGCTTATGCTTTTGCTTTTGCTTATAATTTTGCTTTTGCTTTTTCTTTTTATTTTTCTTTTGCTTTTGGGTTCGCTTTTGCTTTTGCTTATGCTCTTGCTTTTAATTTAACTTTGGTTTTTTAATTTTTCTTTTGATTTTGCTTTTACTTTGATTTTGACTCAGACTTTTAGATTAACTTTTATTCTTGTTTTTGCTTTTGCTTTTCCTTTTGCTTTTGCTTATGCTTATGCTTTTGCTTTTGCTTTTGCTTATACTTTTGCTTTTGCTTTTTCTTTTTATTTTTCTTTTGCTTTTGCTTTTGATTTTGTTTTTGCTTTTGCATTTGCTTTAGCTTTTGCTTTTGATTATGCTTTTAGTTTTGCTTTTGCTTTTTCTTTGTTGTTCTTTCTGTTGTTTTTGCTTTTGATTTTGTTTTTGCTTTTGCTTTTGCTTTTGCTTTTGATTTTGATTTTGTTCTTGCTTTTGCTTTTACTTTTGCTTTTGCTTTTGCTTATGCGTTTGCTTTTGATTTTGTTCTTGCTTTTGCTTTTAGTTTTGCTTTTGCTTTTGACATTGCTTTTGCTTTTTCTTTGTTGTTCAAAGAATTATTGTTTCTTCATTGTTTTTGTTTTAGCTTTTGCTTTTCTTTTAGCTTTTGCTTTTGTTTTTACTTTTGCTTTTACTTTTGCTCTTGCTTTTGCTCTTGCTTTTAATTTAACTTTGGTTTTTGATTTTTCTTTTGATTTTGCTTTTACTGTGACTTTGACTCAGACTTAAAGATTAACTTTTATTCTTGTTTTTGCTTTTGATTTTCCTTTAGCTTTTGCTTTCGCTTTTGAGTTTGCGTTTGCGTTTTCTTTTGCTTTTGCTTTTGCATTTGCTTTTGGTTTTCTCTGATGCATTACCATTTACATTAGCACCTAAATACATGCAACGATGGTGCATTTGCATTGCATGAAGTGGTTCCCTGAGGTGCTTCGTGGCGTCATATTTTTTTTTATCATATGGTCAAAAATCTTTTCCTTAATTGTCAGTCCATAAAGTTTATAGTCGCGTCTATAGCCATCGAGTTATAATTCCATGCAACGTTTTTTCATTGTTGTTGCATTTTCACTACATTAAACGGTTGGTGTCATGGCGCCAAATTTTTATACCCCTACGTTTAAAAAACGTAAACGGGGTATATTAATTTTATCACTCCGTTTGTAACGCCCATAAGGAGGCGTGGTAGGTTTAGAAAAGTATATATATTCTTGATCAGGATCACCACCCGAGTCGATTTAGCCATGTCCGTCTGTCTGCCCGTCTGTGATCACGCTTACAGCCGTAATTTTAAAGCTATCATCACGACATTTGATATTTAAGCTTTTATTTAAAAAATAAAGGTCAAGTTCGAAAATGAGCCAAATCGGATCATAACCACGCCTACCTCCCATACAAAGTGACTTTATCAAAACGGTAAAATCTCTTAAAATTCCACAAAAATTAATATATGAAATTGAAACTTTGCATATGAACTTTGATATATAACCTGTACTCTGTGTACAAAATTCAACCAAATCAAGTGAAAACCACACCCACCTCCCATACAAAGTGACTTTATCAAAAAACAGAAGAGAATATTTTCTGTTAAAACTATGACGAAAATGTTTTTACAGATTAACATGTTTTGACTGCTTAAGACTTTGAATATACTTTGGTTTGGACGTGGGGGCATTTCAACTTCGACCCAGTCGAAGATCATTTCTTACTAGTTTTATTTATTTTCATTATAAAGTCAAAGGACCATTTCTGTTGTCAAATAAAATTTAACGTAGCGCCTTTACTAAGCGAGCAATAATTACATGCAACAATATTGCATTTTTGTTGCATTAGGAGCCATCTCCGTCAAGTAGAACGATGTCAAAATTTATTTTTTTTTAATTTTTGCCATAAGCCCAAGTATAAATCCTTTATTTCTGTTTTATAACATTTACCGTGAAGCATCTATTCACTGAGTAATAATTCCATGCAACGCCGTTGTATGATTATTGCATTTTCAATCTTGCAGCAGCTCTCTATGAATTGAATTTTATTTCACTTCATTTATTAGATAGAACCTATTTGATTGGAAACTGATGACATAATTTCTCATTCATCAGAATCTCTCATAATTTCACTTGACTTTCAATCACACCCTACCACTCCCTACCCCTTGCTATTATATAAGGCGTATCCATTGACCAAAAACATTATTAGACATTTTAACAAGCATATTTAATTTGCTACATATCAATACGCTGTGAAATTCGTGATTGAGCTAAATTCCAGATTGAACACAAAATAATGTCAAGCATTAGAAAACATGAGCAATTTAAACAATTGCAACCGGCACGAGCTCATTAAAATCTAGTTAAATGCGAACCGTAACAACGGCAGCAGCAAAACAACAACAACAACAACAAAAGCAAACATACGTTCCAAAATAGCAACAATAGCAACATGTTGCCTGGATTTAAGATATGTTGACCGAAAAAAGGCGCACTGCAAAACGACGTTAAGCGGTAACCGCTAAGCCAGTCACCAGCTAACGACTTGAGCTCAAGATAGATCAGAGTGGGTGACATGGGTGACAGGTCATATTTAACAAAATAATTATAAGATTTATTTGTTAGCAGCAAACACGCTTAGCCAAACATAGCGAGAGGAATAATCATTTGAAAACACAAACAACCGCAACAACAATAACAGCAACACGAAATGCAAAAACATTTGTTCATAACTCATAAATCAAACGGGCAACGCATATGTACCAGAGTTTATTGATTAATTTTTTTATGTGATTTTTTCTTAACGGTCTAATGCCAAGGTGAGGCCAACAGCAAATGACATAAACACATGAGCGCTAAAATAATCGATCTTGCTGATCGCACAACAAAATCACAGCAATTGATTTCTGAAAATACAACAACAACACTAACAACGAACTCCGTTAAAAATGTCTAACAAAAAACAATTAAATTTCGAATAAATGTTCAGCGCATGTGGTGGACATGGACGTGGACGCAGCCTCCTAACTGCGTTAATGAAACACGATCGTTCAGCAAGGCGGCGATAAATCAATCACTAGATCAGCCACACAGTCAAATCAATGTTGTGCCCCACCGCTGCCAGCCCGCCCCACTGCTATCTGACGCGGTCGGTGGTGACAGTGGTTCTGGTGTTTGCTGGATTGTGGTGCACAAAACACATCAACAGCTGTTCTTATGTAGCTATGCACTGATCGGGCCGGCCAATCGGGTTGATGTTCGAAATTTCCACTACGTTGATGATTGCCGCACACATGCTGCAATCGAATCAATGCAATTTCGCACACCTGCAAGTTGGAAGTTTTTGAATTTTTTGTTTTTATTTTTCATCCGTCTAGGAATTGTTGCACGTATGAGTTGTTTGAGAGTTGCTTCGTCTGATTGCGCAAATTCAATGCTGATCGCAATTGATCGCTTTCTCTGTTTATTGTTTTTGCTCAAACAAATCAATGCTGCTCAGCTGCTGCTGCCTTAAATGGTCGCATTTAATACAGTTGCTGTTGTTGTGGAATATCCAAAAATGGCACGCAGCTTTGGTTGGCGTGTGAATCAGTTTCAGTGCTTAACACCTGCTAGTTTTTGAGTTAAAGCGAACGTTAGCTCGAGACAGCTTTTGCTGAGAGAGATTTTGCCGCATAGCTGGAAAGAGAAGGAAGTAAATTTAAGTGTCAATAGATTTTTGTTGTGTACGATGAAGCATATATAAAAAAATTCACTTAGTTTTTAAGCATTTCTTCAATTTTCATGTGCAAGTTTGTGGCTTAAGTCTTTTGTTCTATGATAATTAGATAGTAGCAGGCTTCGAAACGTTTGAAACAAAAATGATTTAAAAATACTAACTTTTTTGTTTCAGTTCTGGGCAGTTGTTATTTGTGGCAGTTGTTGTTTTTATAAAAATAATTTTTTTAATTTAAATCTTAGGTGAACTTCTAAGAAATAACTTTTTTCTTAAGAAAGTTTGTTTCTTAAGTCTTTTGTTTTATAGTCTTTTACGCATAATAGAATTGAAAACTACTTTTGAAATCACACACAAAAGTATATAAATAATAAGAAACGCAATAACAAAAACCTAAAAAAACAATTAATGTGTTGCTTTAGTGCAGTCGTGTCCACAAAAATAAACGTTTGAGTCACGCAATTTTATGTTGTGTGGATGATATTGTGTCATGTTAAAATATATAGCTACCGAGGTTCCTATTAAAACTAAAGTTATAGGAATTAAAATTATTATCTACAGACAATTCTTACAACAGAGTGGGCTAGTTCTTAAAAATTCTTTTTGTCTTAAAAAGTCATATTTTTACTTTTAAATTTTTAACTTTTCACAGAAAGAATGCTAATGCTTGGTAGAGCGATAAAGTTAATATAATCTTGCAAAAATATTGACATAAATTAATTTTAAAGTATTTAATTGCACAGTGTAACATGTAAGGACCAAAATTTTGGTCATAAATTTTGATCTACATAATGTGCTTCCAACTTTATTTCAGCCCAACACCAAGAGACGGGAGATCAGAAATTACCTTAGCCATCCAAAGGCAGGCACCGCCGCCGCTGTATACAATTTATATTTTTATTTATATGAAAAATAGATTTTTTTATTTTTATTATAATATATTTTTTTATTAAATATATATATATATGAAAGATAAAAGAATAGTTGAACATTTGAAAAAAGGTTGTAAGAAATGTTAATAAAATACTTTATTTTAGAATAATAGGGTAGGACCCCCCCTTAGGTTTCAAACTCCACTACAAAGATATATATATGAAAGATAAAAGAATAGTTGAACATTTGAAATAAGGTTGTAAGAAATGTTAATAAAATGCTTTTATTTTAGAATAATGAGGTAGGACCCCCCCTTAGGTTTCAAACTCCACAACAAAGCATTTAATTTTTTTTGCCAGCATAGAGTCGAGAGTATTTCAGTTGGTTTTTTTATTTTATTTTCATGTATGCGCGTGTTCCAAGGGAAACGGTAAACTCGCGTGATACGACACTCACAAACCATGGTATAATAATACATGGTAGCATTGACAACTGCTTATTTTCTCTTCAACAGGAAAACATAAACTGTCAAACACAGCTTGTTGTGCAAATACATCAGCAGCTGCTGTGGTTGTTGTTTTTTTTCACTTCAAGGTTTTCAACATTGCTTGTGTTTTCAATGGCGGATTGTGAGCGCTCTCTTTTTGAGTATATTTTTTGACAGAATATGTTTTCCCAAGCAACTGTCAATGCTACCTTGTATTATTATACCATGCTCACAAACAAACGAGTGTGAGAAGAGAAGGGAAAAGAAAATCACGCCACTAATATGCATGGTATAATAATATAAGGTAGTATTGACAGTTGCTTGGACATCGACCATCTGTCAAAAAAAATGTCTAGAAAGAGAGCGTTCAATTATTTCTTATGTTTTCGCCATTGTTTATGTTTCAGCGCTTGCAAATAACCAAACATTTTCTTACAAAATATTGCCTATTTTATTTAATCAATAGTGAATTATTATTACTACAACGAAGATAACTTGTGAACTTTGTGTTATAAGTGCAAACATAAGAAAAAATGTTGAAAACGTTCAAATGTAGCAACCTCAGCAGCTGCAGATGCATATGGACGAAATTAAAGAAGTTTCCAATTATTATTAAAACACCACGGCTGGAAAACGTTAAACACATATCACACATAATTTTTTCACAACTTTCATTATTATAATTGTGTATTTAACGCACATATTTTGCGGAATTTATTTATTTTTACATTCGTTTAATTCTTGTTGCACGAACAACTGTTTTTGACAAATGGTCGTTGCCTTGTTGCTGAGAAAATCTATACTTGTCAATGCTACCTGTATAATTGTATCATGACTAATATGCATCATGGTGTAATTAAGAAGGTGATAGTGTATTTTTCACCTCTCTCACAATAATGAACTCTGGATCTGTCAAAAACAGCTGATTGCGTATTTTAAGCAAAACCATAGCAAAACAAAGTTTGTGAAATTTGTGCTTATTGTGATGTTTAGTTTGATTTGAACAAAGTTTGTGGAATTTGTGCTTATTGTTAAGTTTAATTTGATTATAAACGTGTAGAAAAATGGACAACAATAAAAAATTGCTGAGACGCTGTGCGTTATGCAAAAAAAGATTTAATTATAAAACGTTTAAGTTTTTTAAAATACCAATGTGCCAATTAAAGCGCCAACGTTGGGTCGATGCTTGTGGAGTTAGTTTTTTCACAAATCTAAGAAATTCCTCCATCATTTCTAGAATACAGCCATAACACCAAATATGCTACTACATTGAAAATAGTTTCATCCTTACAAACAAAGTAAAAACAAATCAGATTAATCATCTTTAATGTGAGTAAATTAGCAATGTACGGAGAAGCAGTTATCACATATTCTGATCTTCTGCGGAAAGTAAATAAGGAATCGTTACCATGATAACACACAGCAAAGATCATATGTGTAATGCATACAAATGCTAATGCATGCTTTACTTAATTTTCAAGTTTTTTTGATTATGATGTTATTGAAGAAAAAAAAGCGATATCTAAATGTCGTTCTCACATGTAAAAAGAATCGACCTTTAAAAATCTCAATAAAGTTGGTTTCGAGTTGAATGCGAATGTTTCGATAGCCAAATTCTCAATACCATCGGGATTTGGGGCACTCATGGACGCAGCACTATAGCGTGCTATCTCAAACGAAGCTGGCACATCTCGTCCGTGCAGATTGAGCGATTCAAAATAAAACACGCCTGCGTGAACTGTGCTGGCTCGCGTTCCACCTAAAGCAAAGCTATAAGTCAATAAAAAACCAACATACATATGTCGAACTTTACCTTTAATTGATTAAACTGCTTCTCCGGCAGCTCAAGATAAAGAGCTGGATTCTCGAAGCTTGTCACCTCGATTTCGCACTACCTCGCACGGATTGTCTACAGCTTGCTTAGATTTCTTCGTCAAATTTAATTGACTCAGGTTGTTGCTGCTATTGCTGATAAATTAAAAATTATCGCAAACTTCTGGCTAGCAACTTTTTTGGTGTCGACCAGATGTTATTTGTAGCTCATCCTTACTTAGAGGCAATTGCAGTTTGTTTCCATATTTTTTTCATTGATTTTCACTGTGTTTTCTATAAATGTATGCTAAATAATTAACACCAATATAAGAAACAATAAAAATCTTCACTTTTTTTGATAAAATTCGGATTAAACTATTTATAATTACACTTTATTATTCAATAGCAAGAATTTGCACAATCAAGCAAAAAAAAAACAAATAATGATTTGACACTTACCAACAGGTCCTCTCTTTATGTCACAATTTTTTGACAGATTCAGCAAAATTGAGTGTGTGGTGAAAAATTCACTATCACCTAGTTAATTACACCATGATATGCATAATGCTGGGAACGGAACAAACAGGCGATTTTGAGAAGAGAACGTGAGAACTCGATCACACCACACCATGATTCAATGATATAAGGTTATTCGTATTTTTGACGTTTTCTCCAATTGGTATGCTTATTTTAAAATGAGAGCATGAGAGCAATGTTATTTGAGCGAAAAAAGCACACGGCTGCCTTAATTACATACTTTTTAGTACTAAATTGAGTACAATTAATTTATTCTGCTACTTTTAACACTCCGTTTTCTTTGTGCGTTAATAACTTATTAAACTATTTGTACTTGCACTTAATTCAATGAAAATTCATTTAATACATATATTAGAAATTCAAATATAAAAAATAAAATTTAAATTTTTATTTTATTTGCATCAATAAACATTTAAATTGATGAGCTGATTAATTTGAATTCATAAAACAGAGATTCTTGCGTTTTGCTAATACGGTGCCAAAATATTACTTCCTGCAAATATAAAGTACAATATCGGTTAACGTAAATAATAAGAAACTAAAGTGTTGTTCTTAAAATTAATAAATTTAAAAAAAGTACTTAAGAATTCACGTACAGGCAGAAATTTTGTGATAACTTGAGTGGAGTGCTTCAGCTAAGTGCTGCATTGGTGAAATTTCCGTACCATTGAATTTTTTGAAAATTTCATCTGATTTTTTGATTTCGTTTAGAAATTGTGGCTTTGGTTTATACAAGCAAAGTATCCCTTAACCTAAAAATGTGGAAACTTACTCAGTTTGCGTACAGCAGTCAACATATTTTGCAGCGGCTTGCAGAGGCTCCTCTGTAACTACACCTTCGTCGTTATTTACGCTTCCAAAACTCATTTCGAAAATAGTTGTAGCGTATATTAATACTTATTCTTTTGCTCCTTACCTCAAATCATTCTCTTCGGCACTTGTTCGTTGTAAAAATAATGACGGCACAGAACCAGCATTGAGCCGTCTGCGCTTCGCACCTTCTACTTCCTTGAAGACGCTGGGAGTAAAATGCTTTTCGCATACCCTAGAAGACACTGTGAACTCCATGCCGTATATTTTTTCCCACCGCTGACGACTTTTCGGTTCCAAAGGTAAAGCATATTTGCGAATATTTTCACCAATCCATTTTTTGCGACAGATTGCACAAGTTACAGGCATACTTTCTGTTAAAAATGAAATTGAAATTATGTGGCAACATAGCATTTTACTTTTTAATTTTCTTTTGTATTTTCGTCGCTCTCAGCACGTTGATTTTTAAAATCTTTTTACAATCACATTTTCTATACTTACCTCTAAAAAAACGCGTTCAATTAATTGATTAAATCCGCCTTTGAGCACTTATATTTTTTGTTAGTTAAGTTTTCTGAGTTTAATCACAACACTGTCCGCGATGAATAACAAAAATTAAATTTTTATTCCTGCACTCTTATAAAGATTTAAGCATACACTTGATGTAACACCTACGTAGTTTTTTTCTTATTAACCTGGCAAGAAACCATTGAATAACTACTTTTTACACTAAAAAACTACACAACAAAACACTGAAACATACCCTTTTTTTCCAACATCACAAAACACTGTTGGCCGATTGTTAAAACATTTTTGATTGTCAAATTAAGCATACGACAAAAAATACGAACAACCTTATATCATTGAATCATGGCCAGGGACTAAGGGATCCTTGTGAGACAACGAGCTGGAGTGACAGCAAGAACACGAAACCGGAGACGCTCGCGCCACACCACCGCCCGAACGATGACTCTCACAGTCAGTCCAGGATTTCGTAACGCAAGGACTCGGTGAAGTTGAAATATTTATAATTTTTAATGTTTTTTTTGGATTTTTTTTTTCTTAATTAATATTTAATTAATAATTTACATATTATTCAATTAATATGAAATGAATTTATTATACTGTTATAAATTAGTTATAAAAGTATACCTCTCCAACCATTGTTAAGTTTAAGAATGAATAAAATTATAACGAAAAATTAAAAATAAATTAGATTGATTTGGTGTCCGAAATTATAAATTTTTGTGAACAGCCCTGGACAGCCACTTTGTGTGTCCCAGCTATAGACCCTGGTAAACAGGTAGCTGTTACAAACAGCCAAAATGTAAGTAAGAATCCTACAGTTGTTGTGCCGTGACAACGTTACGTTTACCCCACAGGTTTTCAAAAAAGTTGAGAAAAGCATTTTTCCAAAATGCATCGGAATTCATCGAAATTCACAAGGTGTTGTGAAAAAAGTGTTGTACAACAGCAAAAGTTAAATCCTTTTAATAGCGAGGAAGAAACGAAACTTTAAATTTGTTACATGTAATTTTAACACGCTTTGTAGATGTAGTTTGGTAGAGCGATATGAACCCTTCTTTTACATCTTAATGAAAATAAAAAAAAAATTGTTATGCCATGAAACTACGGTAGATCCGGTTAATGCAACAACAATAAAAAACCATTAAAATGGAATTATAACTTCGTGACCATTGGTACTATGGTAAATTTTACAAAAGGACAGTAAAGTAGAGTTTATCGGTAATGGCATCAAGAGGCCTCTCAGGAAATATTTCAAAATAACCTAAATGCACCAGCAAAAGCAAAAATGAAAAGCAATTAAAATTTCTTTGTTAACTAATTAAAAAAGGTAGCGGGAGATAGCACAGCTGCCCCTTTTAGACTAAGAGCTGTTAAAATTATCTCTAGCTTTATCGTCTATACTTTTCTTGACGACCCCAATATGAATCATGAGCAATTTTTGGGCAGTGCTTTCATTCAATGGAAAGCCCTCTCTAGCCTATCCATCTACAATTTATTTTCCCTATTTGTCGTTCAAGGACATAAATAACATGATAGTTTTTCCGCATACAGTCAACCATAGAATTATTTTTCTTTCCGATTTTGTAGTTTGTTTCTTAAGTTTTTTATTGTTAAACTTCTCTTCAACATTAACATTTGGCTTTAATGACACTAACATCAAATTATTGCAAACAATTATCAAAATTAGAAAAAATATTTGAAAGCAAATACTCCAACAGCGTCCGATTCAAAGACCATTCTAATCACGACTACATGCAACAAAGTCGTCTTAAAAACCAAAAAAGTTAAACAGGTGAAAGGTTGATGTGCGTCCAACTGACAGCAGAGTGTTGATCATTAATATTCACTCGTTTACGAGGCAATACAAAAGATTACAGAAAAAAATCATAACTGCAATTTTGCTGACATTAAAGAAATAGAGACGAGCGAATGAACGAATGAATGAACGCTTGCGCATGCGCAAGTGAATTATGATTATTTAATTTACGTAAAATCTATGATTAATGCACGCTAGACAGACGAGCGGCACATCATTAAATTTAAAAATTTTAGCCGAAGGCGACAGCCAGTGAGTGTCTAAGTCTGAGAGTGAGGAACTGAAGTGCTATATGTGTGATTTTGTGAGTGTGCAAAAAAAGAGCTTTGTTAAGATGACAGCTGATTGTGGCTGTAGTGCAAACGTCAAGTCCAGAGTGTCAAGTGAACGTATGGCGCAAAACAGCATGTTCGTTGGTTGTTGGCTTGCCATCAATCAAGTTGTTGATGTTTATTTCAAAGTTATTAAATATTTTGAAAAAAAAAATAGTGTAGATGAAGATTTGGAAAAGGTTAGGCAGCAATAAAATAACATGCAAGAAAACAAATTGCTTTAAGTAAAATTAAAGGAAAAATCAAAGGCAAAAGAGTGAAAGTTAAGCTAAAGTGGGAGATTTTTCGTACTTGGAATTTCTTCGTCAATAGACTAAATCATTGCCAAGACACCCAAACGCTTGTCAACAAATTGGTAGAAACAAGTATCTTCCATAATAAGACATAATTTATAAAATTTGGTTTACAACTTATTGCAAGTCACAAGTGTTTGAGTGTGTATATTTGCAAATAATTTTTTTCTATCTATTAAATAGATATTGCTAGTAAATTGCTACTGTTTGTCGGATTTAATCAGCCACGCCATGCCATTCCATTCAACACTGCCAACAACTACGCGCTCAATCTTTGTCTCTAATGCCTGCAAACAAGACTTTTACATGAGTGCGCGTTTGCGTTCACACATTGGTGACGCCATCCACCATCCGCTATACGACATTCAGACCAAATAAACTGTTGGATACTCCCAACCTCTGCACTGTAAGCCACAAGAACTTGTACACACACTCAGTTTTTTTTTTTTCGGTTTGTTTGGTCTTGGCCATTGCTAAGCGGTTGTCATGCATGTTTGTCACTTGCTGCTGCTGCGTACAGAAGTTTTTTTCGGTTTGTTTTTTGTTTCTTTGCTTTTTGGACATTATGTTGCTTTTGCATTTGTAAGGTGTGTCCGTTTAAGTGTCTGTCCAAGCAGCGTTTGCTCATTTACGAATTGGCAAATGAATAAATTTTAAATCAAAACGTACAAATTGAAATGTTTTCGCATAAATTTTCAAGCCTACAACTTCTGTGATTTTCAGCTCCTTGGATTTAGGTTTTTGTCACTTACGGTTTCTAAGAATAAACCTGAATAAGCTGATGGAGGAGATTATGTAGGAAAAAAAAATTTCAAAGTTTATTAATTTTTTTCCAACATAAACTACATTAATTTTTTTAAGTTTGGCTAGTTCTTAAGATGTTACATCAGCGCTTTAAGGTCAGTTCAAGTAATTTTTCAAAATTTTCGCAAACATCAGCAGAGTCGTTATTATTTCAATTGAATTCTAGCCCAGAGCAACAACTCTTCAGTATAAACGAAAGACTTAAGAAACGAACGTGATGCCATGTACTTGAGCAACAAACTCGAAGCGATCAGAAAAACTCTGAAAATTTTAATAAATAATCTTAAGAACCCTAATTTCGAAAAAAATTAAATTTGTAAAAGGTGATACTGAGTCAGGAATCTTAACAATTAACAATCTTGCATATTGACGCAAGATCACTCGTTTTCACTCGTTGTGAAAAAATTTGAAATTTGGGATTTAACAAAAAACAGGTATACTAATATAACAAATATAATAATCGCTGACTATAGACGCCAAGTAAAATGTTATGTTATAGGAAATACGTTAAAAAAAGAAGTTGGTTGTATCGTGGACGTTACAGCGTATATTTATCCTTTATCCTATTACTTTTCCTGTGCTTTCCTTTGTTCCCAGGCTTGTCCTCATCTTTTCCCTAATCCTTGAGCCGCTTCTTTTCCCTAGCCTTGTTACATTGCTTGTCCTTGGTGTGTTTAAATCCTTCATTTATTCCTTATCCCATTTCTTCATCTTATCCTTGTAAGGCTAAGTACAAGGTTAAGTTCAAATCTTTCATTTTCGTTAAAAACCATCGCTATGCCGCATGTACTCACCATGGTTAATAATTCCATGCAACGTTGCTGCATTATTGTAGGATTTGGGATTTTGCAGGCTCTCTCCGCGGCCTTATGGCGTCTTGAATTTTTTGTCCATTTTTCATAAGAACTATGTCATAAGAACTAAGAACCAGCCTTGACTGGATTCTAATATTTGTCACCATAACATCTACACATAGTGCGTTATAATTCCAATTAACAAATTTGAAACTTCATTGCTAAGGCAGCTCTCTCCGTATCCCGATGATATTTTTTTAATTTTTATTATAAAGTCAAATAATTAACTTTTACTGCCGGATTATTATTTTTATTATAAAACCAAGTTCATAAGACTTATCGCAGCGCATGTTCTCTACTCGAGTAAGAATACCATGCAACGCCGATGTATTGTAGAAAAGTTATTTTTTTTTTCAATTTTTTTGGAATACTGCACGTTCAAACATACCCTTGTCCCGTCAAGAATATAATACGCCAGTGAAGGTAGTGCTTTTTGACAAAAATAAACAAAAGTTTAAGACGTCATGAGGTCGCAGAAAGGGCCGCTCCAAAATCGAAAATGCAACACTCATGCAATTTCGTTGCATGGACTTTTTATAAGGCGAGTATAGTGTATGCGTTGTGGTAAATCTACGCTAAAATTAAATAATGACGCCATCAAATCGTGGAGATAGCAGCTTCTGCAACAAAAATGAAATATTGTTGCATGGAAATATTCATCGCTAATAGTATAAGAGCAACGGTTAGTTTGATCTTTTGACAACAAAGATTGATTCTTTGACCAGTATTTGACCTTTGAGAAAAAAATTCATCAACGTTGCATAGAATTATAACTCAGTTACTATAGGCTCTATGATAAATTTCATGAAACTACAATAAAGTTGAGGTTTTCGGCCACAAGAAAAAAAAAAAAAAACTAATAGCATTATAGCATTATAAAGTCCCACAAAGAACTGCTCTGTGTAACGTAAATGCATTATCGTTGCAAGACGATTTAATAAAGGTGGTACCACACGAAAACAAAAGCAAAAGTAAGATATAAAAATAAGAAAATACTTTGAACAAGGATTTGGAGAAAGAGTAGGAAAAGCACTAGGCAAATATAAATATGGGAACAGAGATGAGTATAGTTTTAGGATACGGAAAAGTATAAGGAAAAGGATAAGAATGCATTGTCACATCAAAACATTAACGGATATGTCCATGATACAGGCAACTGCACCCTTTTTTTACTAAAAATTTCAACTAAAATTTCAATTTCACTAAAAAAAATTTGATTTAAAAATTAAAAAAGAAATAAAGAAGCATTTTTATTAGCTTTTGAACTAAGGATTTCAGGTGGAATACCTATTCAGTCAAGTCTGGCTTGGTTCGAAACATGTGAATTTGAATCAGAGGCAAGTGTTCTGCCTTTACCTCAGTCAATTCAAGTTATAAGGCAATCCCATCCACAAACTTCTCTACCATCAACTACAACTTCATGTCGTAAATATTGATGAATTTTTAATTTCAGTTGATTAGAAATGAGGATAGAAAATGTAGAAAGGTTTAAAGCCAAGGACCATGGCTTGGCCGGGAATCGAACCCGGGACCTCTGGGGTGGCAGTCGAGCACGCTACCAACTGGACTACCGAGGACGCCCAATTTTTTTTCATTATCATTACTCTCAATTAGAGAGTTAATTCAAACATATTTTAGAAAACCATGCATCTTGGTTTCAATTCATCCAATAAATCATTGGCTCACTTTAATCAATTTTAATTTTTACTCCAACTTATTTATTTATCAAAATTTATCTGTAACTTGACAAAATATTCTCACGATTTCACTGACTATAAAATTTGTTAGCGTTCACTACCAACACTAGAAAAAAAAAAACAAATAAAAACATCCCACAAAATAATTCAAACAAAACTTTATTGACAGCAAACACCTGTTGCTGCCGCTTTGTTGTTGTTGTTGTTGTCATTATTATTGGCGGCGCTGCATCTAAAATGGAGCGCCAGCTTTTACTAAGCTTGCTTCATATTTTCTATGTATTTTTTTTCCAATTTTGGTTCAAATCACAAATCTCTGCGATGGGGTCAGCGGCATTTACAACCATTAAAAGCTGTAGCTGTCGCTGCTGCTGTCGATGCTGATGCTGCTGCCAGCAACAATAATACAAGTGCTTTGCATAGAGAACAACAGCAACAAAAACGAAGTTCGACGATCATTTCATTAGTTAGCAACATGCAGCAGCAAGAAGCAGCGAAAACCAATAACAACAACAACAATAAATAGTGCGCTCCAAACGAGCATGTGCGCCCGTTCTCCTACGTCTGTCTGTTCCTTCGTCTGCTGGCCGCCAGAGCCTGAGACTTGGGAGACACACTCATAATTTAAGTGGATGTGTTTCCGCATGAACATGAACACCAATAAAAAGCCGCAGGTGGTCGTCACATCGAGGCACGACTTTTAGTTCACTTTTTGTTGTTGTTGTTGTTGCTGTTGTTGTTTTATTTATGTTATTTTAATTTTTTATTAGCTTAACTCTGTTTTTGTTCGAGGGAGCTAAGCTTATAAATCGGCTTAGTTAAAGCAGCCCGAAGTTAGTTTGCTGCACTTTGGTGGTCAAATGCAAATAGATGATGGCTTCGGATAGAAATTCTATGCGAGCTCTTTTTGTTGTAGCCAGTTACGAATGTGTTGTATCTATAGCTACATACTTGTCTCTGGATGCTATCAACGCTGCATCTACTATCGGCGAGCTTGATCAGCGCAACATCAACAAAAGCAACAGCAGCAGCAGCAGCAGCTACAGCAGCATTAGCAACGATCTTTAGTCCGGAGGAATGTTATGCGCGAATTTATTGGATTAGATTTTATCGCTTAAATAAATGCTGCGTTTTACATAGCATGAAGTCGACTATTTTGTCTCGGTCGCGTATTAATGGAGTTAGTGGCGCGCGCTCTGCAGCCGCTAGAAAATTACATGTGCTTCAAATTTAAGCGGCAGCATCCTGGTGCCTAGAGAGGGGGTATAAACGGACGGACGGATGGACGGATTTAGTTTTATTGAGTAATTTCTAAAAAGAGATAATTACATGTTGGCTGGGGTTTAAATACTTAATTAATGACTGAAATTTAGAGAATGCAACGCTGAAATCTGAAGCTCCACATCTATGTATGTATGTGTGTTTGAGTTTGTGTGCTTGTTGCAAGAATACCGTCTGTTAATTAATTGAGCGGAAGTTTGCTCGAGTTCTTGTTGAGTTACGAAGCTTTTATGTGCTGCTCTATAAAGATTGCCATAAAAAGTGTTTGTTTAAGGAAAACCAATGTTAGAATAGCTGTTACCAGGAACTTTTGTCTGTTAAGAATTCTTCAAATTTATTAACAACTCTTGAGCTTCAGGCTGTATAATAAAAAAATAGCACCATCCACATCGGTAAAGAAAATGGTAACTTAAGTATAATTGAAATAATTTATGGCATGTCATAAAGTGTGCATCGATAGTTTGCACAAGCAGAAAATTGCTTACATTAAGAGAAAGTCATGAAAAAATAAATAATTTGTAAAAATGCATTTAGTTTTATATGTTTGACTATTAACTTTGTTTATATTATAAACATTTGTCTGCTTAACTTCATGGTTTAATTTTTTGAAAAATAACTTTTATGACTTCAATAGAAATAAAACAAAGCAATAAAAAGGTTCATTTCATAAGAGGCTATACTAAAAAAAACTTTTAAATAGCACCAGGAAGTAGTTTTTTGTAAACTGTGAAATCCAAAATTATTTAAAAAAACTTCTGAAAAGAATTTTGTTTTTTTTTTAGTCAAAGAAACACATTTTCTTAGTCATTCTATGTATTTTTACATAGAATGACTGAGAGGACTTTTAGTACGTGCACTTTAAGGCACTAGTACACTTTAGAAATAAGTCTAAATCGAAAACAAATTTGAGCTTTAGGTTTACAACAGGCAACATGAGGACAATGAAGGCAACAATCAACAACAACGGCTCTGTATAGAGCAAATCACACAGAAGACTAGACAGACTGTTTCGTTGGTCATTACACCAACTCATCAGTAGTCATGCATGACTTTTCACCGTTACCCGGATGCTTATTTTGACAGAGAGAACGCTGCTAATGTTTACATTAGTAACTAAGTAAACATTTTTAAAGTTAAAATTTTGTCAACCTGACTTGTAAAACCTATTAAGGCGAATACTTGACAAATGAAAAGCTTTATTTATTCACCACAGGAAGGTGAAAAGCATGTTGTCAGAAAGCAGATGTTAAGTGTTGCAATTTTATTGAAAAAATTACCCCAATTTTGTTAAGTTACTTTTTTAAAATGAAAATATGAATTTATCGTTGAGAAATGGTTAATTCTTTTGATATTATATACTTATATATTGGAACCTTTAAAACGATGGCACAAAAAATGTCTTTCTCTTTTCTTTTAGAAGTTATATTGGTTCAAAGTTATTTCTTAAAAGTGTGATAACTCGGACAGTTTAACAGTTACTACAAAAAACTGTATATCAAATTGAAGGATAAAAATATGACTTTTTTATTATAATAATAAAACTCTTCCATAATGATGCATTTTTTTCTTTAAAATAAGTTTATTGAAAGAACAAATCTTAAAAAAAAGTAAAATCGTTATGTCTGAAAAACCATGAAGAAATTTTGTAAAAATTTTAACAAGTATAATAAAGGCAACAAATTTACCTTTTCAATGATACCAGCTGTGATGAAATATCTTCGAAACTTTGAAATAAGATGAAACTTTTAATCACTATATATTCTATATCAAAAGAAACTACGCTTTTTCTTTTCACAATCTTTTTAAACGCTTCAATATTTTTAAATCATTCGAAAATATTTAAAGAAACAAAAACATAAAAATTGTATTTTGTACTTGAATTATCCCCCACAACATATTTGATCAATACTGTTTATAGGAGGCAACACATTGTTTTGACAGTGTTTAAATTATTTCGAGAAAATGGACAAATAATTTTTATTCTTATTGTTCTTTATTTTTATTTTTATTCGTTAGTTCTTTTTATTTTATTAATATGTATTAAATATTATTATACAATTATAATCATTTGTTTGATTTGGCGAGCAATATATGAGCGAACAAACCAGCAGCATCTGGATATCTACATACAAAATTCACTATCAACACCCCTTTTGCTATTGACAACTATGTCAAGAAAAGAGCTTTTAGAATTGAACGAGAATAGGAAATACTGACAATTGTCAATATGTGACCCGGTCTACGAAAAGGGACCTTCGGTGTGAAAATATCATTTTTCACTTTTTTGGCGATTCGGATAGACTAATGTGTGCTCTTTCTAATGGCGCAAAGCCGAAGAAAGTTTTGTTTTTACACCGAAGGTCCCTTTTCGTAGACCGGGTCACATATATTTACTATTGTAAATAAGTTGAAATTTGTTAACTCACCGGAATAGGTCTGTTAATGTAGTTTCACAATTTTAAGAAAAAAAAATTTTTTTGTGAGTTGCTTATTTTCAAAATATTATCTGCACCTTTTCATAAACAAGAAAGTTAAAAAATATTCAAAAAGTTAGTTTTTAAAATTAAGTAAAGTTCCTCAACAGCGGGAGGAACATTCTTATTAACATACTGATTTGTTGCTTTATGGTCCCGGTATTTCTGATTAGTGCTATGTAAGTAATATTGTCTATAAAATTGCAATAAATTTTTAAAATTTTCAAAAAGTTAAAAAAAACCTCAGTAGTCTTGCATGACTTTTCACTGTGATCCACTCAAGTTACTTAGGTTCTACTTATACTGCCAATATGCCGAGAAAGTTACCCGGAAGTTTTTATTTTTTTGACAAAGAGAACGCTTTTTACATAAGGAACTGAGTTCTTATCTGCTTTGATGCACCCTGTGTCAAGGTTAACCTTGATCGTATCTCATGAGTTGGTGTAGCGGCCAACGAAACAGTCTGTATAGTTAAGCTGTGTGATTTGCTCTATACAGAGCCTTTGTTGTTGGTGTTGTTGGTTGTTGCCTTCTTTGTCTTCATTTTATATTGTTGTCAACATACTTGGCCTAAAGCTCAAATTTGTTTTCAATATAAATAATGAAAAGTTATATTCAAATGTTACAAAAAACCTTTAATTGCGTTTTTATCTAAATGAAATTTTTTAAAACAGCAACAACTAAATCTGCGAAACCACTTATCATATCGTTATAAATTTTGGTGATCTCTTCGTTTAAGTGTTTTGTAAGACAATTCACCACTGTTAGACCAAACCATTTTAAAATTAATTTTCTACGGGTAAAAAAACAAAGAAAATGTAAAATTTGTTGATTTTTTTTTTAAATTTGTGTTTTTTTTTTTAGTTTTTGGGGTGAATTGTCTGAGAAGAATATCTCTTCTTAAAATTACCACAGGACTTTTTCATCTCGGACTTCTTGTTTCCGAGATTAAGTTTGGGCCGTAAGGCATGTTTATTTTTTAGAGTCTACTTCAATGCCCTCTAGCGGTACCAAGAAACTTTTTATATAATAAAAATTGTTTTTCTTGTGAAAAAAAAATAGTATAATTATAAAAGTACCTGAGAACACAAAATATTTTTTCGCCTTATAACCATTCCCCATCTAGTAGAGCTACAATATCTATGACGCCATATGTAATTTTGAAAAAACTCTACTTTTATTTTGAAATGTTGATATCATCAATATCCATCAATCATCAATGATATATATATTATTAGAAAGTAATGGGCATTTTAAAATTTCACGAGCTATGTTGGCCTGAATAGCACGGTTTTTTTTTTTGTTTTTTTTTGTTGTGTTCTATCTAGAAAGTAAGTTATATCTAGAAAGTATATACATTTTCAGCCATATTGGTTATTTCCTTTCTTATCCTTCGCCGTTTTTATGTCAAAAGTTATGGAATATATGTTCAAAAATATTTTATATATAAAAATATAAAAATATTATAACAACCACTGTGTTTTCATTGGTTTTGTTACCCAACAATATTTTTTTATTCCCAAAATAAAAAAAAAATGTAGTTGGCCTCGATTGTCGAGTGGTAGCTCACTTAACTCACATCCCACAGTAACTGGGTTCGAATGAAAGCCAGACTTTAACCTTTCTTAATTATTTTCCTCGTTCCTAACCAACTGAAATTAAAATTCATCAATACTCACGGCTCCAAAGTTGTAGTTGGTGATAGAGAAAGTTTGTGGAGCGGATTGATTAGTGACTTGAATTGACTGAGGTAAAGGTATGCCTCAGATTAAAATTCACATTTTTTTATCGCTTTCCGCCACGTTAAGAGCATTCTTTACATTTTTTGCTTTGTATAAACAATAAACACCCCATTGTCGAACTATGTATGTCTTTATAGGCATAACATCAGAAATCCTCGGTTCACAGCTTGAAAAAGAAAAGTTTGGCAGAAAACGGTTCACATCGGAATGGGAGGTAATTTCTTTAGCAGATGCGAATCTTGAACCTCTTCTGATCTACTTCTTGGACGACTTCAAAAAGTTAGAGAAACGCTTGGAAAAGTTTATAGAGCTCAAAGGAGATTATGTTGAAGAATAAAAAAATTCATAAAAATAATTCGTCTTTCAGTATTTCTTAGTGGGCTTGTTGAAAGACCCTCGTAACATCGTAGATTTTTAAATATAAAATTTTTGCTTTAAAAAACAGGCTCATAATTTGGGTACGACTCTTTATTATTTAGTTAGGTTAGCTTAATACAAGCAGTTTATACTTAAGAACTAAAACTTGCTATTAACAGGAAGTTAACAGACTTGATTATGTACAAATAACATAGCTTAATTGTAACGAGAGGATATAGAGAAGGATATTTCGAAGATTAGATTTGCTAAGATGAAAATTGATCATGTTATTGGCCACACGAAGCATCTTAGATATAAGTTTACGGCATCCATAGTCGCTACGATGAAAGTTGAGGTATAAGAGAGGTACAGACCTAAGATTACATAAGTTGGTATTAAGAAATATCAGTTGAAACATGACAGAATATTTAGTGGTTCCATCTAGAATTTGTCGAATAAAGATTACATCGGTGACTTCTTTGAGTTTTTTAAGGCTTTGTAGGTAAGAACCAGAAAGTAAGTTAAACAAATGTATCTCCACTATACAGTTTCGATACGAATTGAATGGGCGTAATAGAAAGGGGACCAGAACTGGTTAGAATATTCAAGGATGGGTCTTACAAAAGTGAGGATAAGATTTTGTATGGGTATGGGTATGGGTTGAAAAATTCTCTGGAATAATGTTTCACAAAGCCTAGTGCAGAGTTGGCTCTACTTATGATATTATCGACATGGGTTCCCTGTCGTAAATAACACCCAAGTCACAAAAGGAATTTAATGGTGCAACTGGCTTTCTCTTGTGATAGCTTGACATTTGTTAATGTTGAGTATCAGAAAATATTTTTCGTATCAAGGGGAAAGACTGTTTAAATGATTTTAAAGGTGGTGAGAGTCAGTGATGATACTTATCTGACAATATATTTTCATATCATCAGCATAGACAGAAAGATTGATGATACCAAGGTGATTACCTTGTGGGACATCAGAATTGGCTGTAAAAACTCCAATTTGGAATTTAGGTTTTGACATTAACCTAGTTGACATTAACCTTTTTTGACATTTACCTGTTTTGACATTAACCTATTTTGGCATTAATATTGATCACATTATATTGACGATTTTTAAGGTAAGATATAATCCAAGCAAATATGCATATTTCAAAATACTTCAAATTGATAGTGCCTTTTTTAAACACTTTGACCTATAAAGTAGTATAATTGTTTCCTTGCGAACTCTGACAAAATCCTATAAAATGCACCGATGTCAACATGTTAACTAATTACCACTTCAACTAAATTTAAATAATGTCTACATTTTACCCAAAATCTATCCAATCCTCATCGATAATAAAAGTATCATATATATCTGAAATTTTCGTTGGTAATCACAAGATTTTCTAAACTGCATCATTAAGCTTCCTTAGTGGCTCTTACCCACATAATAGCCTAACAAAACTTTACAGCGAAACCTCAACAGCGCAAATTTAAACATAAAACAGTTTTTATTTTATGTTGATTAGGTTGTTGTTGTTGTTGTTGTTGTTGCTATTTGACTATTCAATCCAAATTGCGTATCAACAGCAGCTCAGTGGTTGCACATTAACAGGTCGTAAACCTTTCGCAAGTGACAAACTGCAACAATAACAACAACACAAAAAATACCATAAAATCTAATCGTAACGAAAATGACTAAAAATTACACAAAACGCTGTCAAATGAAAAGCAAAACGAAATAAAGCAAAGAAACACACATAAATACTTAAATTGAAGAAAAAAAAAACAATATTGAATAGAGACAACAAAGGAAACAACTCCCAAAGAAAAAAAAAAACAAAATAAATAAAATAAAAAGACAAAATGCCACAACTAAACGCCCACACCAGCCAACCAGACACTGCCAGACGAGTGCAGCTTGCCAGGCCGGGCTGGGCCGTTGACCAACTAACTCAGTCTTTTAACAACAAACAGCCACAAATCGACACACAGCGTCAAATGATATTTTTACTTCTTAATGATTTTTTAAGTTTCAAATTTTTCATGTCTCTTTATAGCCAGCAGCAACGATTGATGAAGTTTTCTATAATTGAATTCCAGCAGAGGGCGTTACTGCTGCAGATGCGGAATTGTTGCGTGTTAATAGTTTTGCCACACAACATAAAAATAAGCCGAAAAAAAAAAAAACAAAAATAATGAAACAAAAAAAAAAAAAAAAACGGAGTAAAAACAGATATACAGAGACAATATTATAAAAAGTAGTTTGTGGTTGAGGAACGGCAGTAGTTAAAAGGCGTTCCGTAGGCCTTTCAGTATGTTCGATTAGCCAAATGCATGCAATGCAGGATCCTGCAGGAGTTGCAACACAGTGTAAGACACATTTACTTGTTGACTTTTGTTGTTTTTATTATTGTTGCACTATTGAATAGAGCCTAGAGCTGTATTAAATCGATAACGCTTCAAATTTAATTCTTTTATTAAGAAGTTGCTGAGTGAAAAATAACACTTAACCGCTTGAATGCGGCTGGAATCAAAAATGCATTCTCGTAAATCTGAAGACATTCAATTCTAAATATAAATAAAATATTAATTGAAAGAATATGCATGTATAAAACTGGTTTAATAAGTGTTTTGATATAAATTTTTACAGCAAAGCACATCAAAACAAAAGACTTAAGAAACAAACTCATGCACTATAGATTGCAAAGAAACTACATATGTTTAAGGGCTGACACCATTTTAGACCCTTTAAAAATTCAATATTTTTTTGAGATAGACGATATTAAAGAAGAACTGGAGTAGTTTCCCATTAACGTCAACTTTTCTATTTCTAAAGTAGTTAAAACAAATTTAATATGTTAATGCTCTAAAACAAAGAAATTTAATTTATGAAAGAGCTGTGGCTGTCATTTGAAACAAAAATAATTTTTTTTGTAAACTGCATACATATAGTAATAAACAATAAACCATTTTTTTTAATATAATATTGTGCAGTTTTGGAGTTACACCCTGTCGCAAGTAAAAAGAAATTAAAATAAAAACGGGCTAGTAAGCGTGACCTATTAAAATCAAAACATATACTCGAGCATATTCGTCCAATAACTTAATATCGTTTTTAAATTATGTATCGATTTCTTATCACTTCCAAGCAAAACGGAGACTTTTAAGCTACTTAAATATTCATGGGTCAATTGCAAAAAAAACGTACAAAAAGATGTTTTCATGTTTTGTTTTTAAAGTTTTTTAAATTTTCCCGATAGAGTAGTCAAATTAAGTGAAAAATAATGGAGAATTCGAAGTTGTTTTTAGGCCCTGCAAAAAATCATTTTTTCTATGGTTTTTATACGATTTTTGTATTGAACGTCACACAGCAGATATACGGGAAAAATCACTTAAAATATGCAAAATGTTGTAAATTTAAGCTTACTGTGATGTTTGTTAAGTTATTTAATCAGTTAAATCAGCTTTTGCAAGAATCGCCATTTCAGTTACAGAAATAATAATTTTTTACCAATAATACCTACATATTTTACAATTTTAATGGGAAAAAATTAAAATTTTTCTCCAAAAAGACATTGACATAGAGGTTATTTTCAAAGTAGTAGACTTGCAGCAATAAATATTAAACAATTTTTAAATAATAAGCAATTTCAGAAAAAACAACAGGGTGACGTTCAATACATTTTGTGACGTTCAATACATTTTGTTCCGCTTAACCAATTAATGTAAATAGAATTGGGAGTTTAATAAAAAACAGGTTTATTCTTTTACAAAAAGAAAAAAAAAAAAACAAAAAGTAAATATAAAGTATATTTCACCTATACATAAAATTTTCATCCAATTTTTTTTTCTTTATTTTTTTACAAAAAATAAAAAGTCAATAGCTAGCTGAATTTGTATTGAAACTTTATTAAGACTTCACGTTTTACAATATAACTTCTGAACCTTTTAAAACCACATCTTCATTTATCATATCATTGGAAAGGTATAACCTAACGTAAAAACGTAAAAAAATGAAAATTATAAAAAAGAAAAAAATTATAGCACGTGTTTCTGGCATGGTATTAAACTTGAACAAATTAAGAATGAGTCAACTTATTGCAATTTTTTCAACAATTTTGTACTTTTCCTCAAAATAGATGAAATAACTTTTCCAACGATACTGTATTACCGGTAATCGGTCTTAAGTTGATTGAGCTACGTTGTCTCCAAATAGATCCTATTTTGGCCGCGAACAGTTATTCTAAAAATTTATAACTTCGAATTTGGTTTTCAAATCAATAAATCAATGCAAGAAAAATATTTGGGAGAAATCGGAGATGGTCAGTGCAACTGATCACTTCAATGTGAAATGGGCGATATCAGTAAGTAAAAACAAAAAACAAAAATCAGGTCAAAGTCATACATAGGTACCATTCTTTTTGCTTTCGTTTATATTCTTCATTTCGTTCCTTATCCAGCTTTATTTTTTCCCGATATCTTCGTGCTCTTTCAGCAGGCGTTAACTTTGCTATTTTACTCTTAAATATACAAAAAGGAAATACAAAATGAATACTTCAGCCGGTGGTGTGAGATATCTTAAAAGTGACGTTCAATACATTTGCCATGTTTTAGTTTTTTTTTTCTTAGGAATCTTATTTTGCAAATATACTAAAACAAGGAAATTAATCAAAAAATGATTTTAAACTTTAATTTTCTTGATTTACTATTTTTGCTTTAATAAAACTCCGTGTGACGTTCAATATATTTTTACACATACTTATTATGATGAACTGAGAAAACAAGAAAAAATTTACTTTAATATTATTTAATCGTCTTAATTTTTAGAATTTCATGAGAACTAACCTTTGCACTTCCTTAATATAAGTTACTTGTCATCTATACCTCACCTAAATTAAAACTAACGAAGTGTAAAAAAAGTGACGTTCAATACAATGCTTGGGGACTAAATGTAAATCGAAAGCCAAATTCGCGATGACAACGTTTTGAGAATTACAACAAAATAGAACATAAGAAATAAATGCTATCATTACAAAACAGTTATTATTTGTTATATTTTTGCATTGTTTTCAACTTTTTTTCACATTTTTCATCAAAAAGTGTAACTGGGGAAATGTGTTTTTGTATTAAGCGAGTACGAGAGAGCAATTAAATATTCTTCAAAACAAATTTGCAACAATTATAGGATTCTGAAAAATATGTTTTGTCAATAAATATTCTCCAGTGATCACTTTCTCATTTTTTATTTGTTTTTTTCTTTTTGTATTTAACTAAAAACAGCGATAAAAGAGCGGGTACAAAAAAGAGCGTTTTGTATGCAATTGACCCTCATACATTTAAATAATTGAAATTGTTTTATTACCTTTTTAAAAATTTATATATTTATTTATCTATTTAGAAAAATGTCATGGTTTGGAAATTTTATATATTTTTGTATTGCATGATATTTTCTGTTCTAATTGTATTTGCTATTTATCTCCCACTCTAATTACAGCCCCCTTTGAATCAGTTCAACTGTGAAATTTTCCCCATCTAATAACGAGAGTAGCTATGGAAAAACTTTTTCAATTTCCATTTTCCTGGTCATAAGCCACTGACACTCGCCGCAGCAATGCCCCCTATTACGCAACAGTGCGTAAATATCTATTTTTTTTCTATGACTTTTTTGCATCAGCATTAAATACTGCACACCCAGTTTTCCCAGCCTACAAAATAAAATGTCTGTGTCTGATTTTAAAGCGTTTATATTGCTGTTGTTCTGTTGTAGTTGTTGTTCTGTTGTTTTTTGTTATTGTTTTAAATAATTTTACTCGTTGTCGTTGTTGTGCTTTTGCGATTTGTTGTTGGTGCATTTTAAAGTGGTGTTGCTTTAACGAGTTGTGCGCAGGCGCCTGTACAGAAAAATAGCTAGTGTCCGAGCGCAGCAGGAGATTTCATACCTATGCGCCCGGGTGCGCCCGTTGCTGCTGCTGCGTGTGCCCAAAATAGGAAGCAAACAAAGCCAAGCCAACGCTTTGTCAGTTTAAGCCAAGACTTAAGCCCAGTTTTCAGACAAACATTTAGCAATAGAAAAATAAAAAAAAAAAAAAATGTTTACCAAAAGCTTTGGCAAGTACTGAAGTTTATTTAAGATTGCATTTGTCTTATGTATGCATGAGTTTTTCTTAAGGGGAGCAACGCAGTCAGAGGCCGAAAAAAAAGGTCATGTTTGTGAATTTTTTTAAGGAAACCTATGGGATATTTTTGAATGAGGGTTTTTATACTTAAAAATATACACATTCAAGAGTATTTTATTTTTTTTTTATTAAAAAAAATTTAATATTAAGGTCGATACAGCAGTTTTTGTAGAGCGCTCTGAAAAAAAAGGTGAAATGCGGTGACCAAGATTGCTCCTCCTTAATTCATCTGAAAAAAAAAATGAAATATATTATTAAAGCAGATACTTAAAACTCGTACTTGTCATAGCCGTTTTTGAAAATATTGATTTTTCACAAAATGGCGGACTTTCAAACGTAAAAAAACGATTTTCGACCAAAAATTCTTCATAGTTTTGCCTATAAAAAATGAACGAAGCTAAAAAAAAAAAAAATCCTATGACAAGTACGAGATTATTATGTGTACAATAAGCCTGCAAAAAATCAAAACGATCGCTTCACTGAGCTTTGAGAAATCTTGGTCACCGACTTTGAAAACATGGTTTCGAGAAAAACGCGTTTGAAAATAAGCGCCAGCACTGCGCGCTCTAGAAGGCGGTTCACTCAGTAGGCTATAACTTTGTTATTTTTTGAGATATTAACTTGAAATTTTCACCAAATATTTTTGAAACTTAAGGCTTTAAGAAAATGCAAAAAAAAATTTTGAAAAAAAAAAAAAGTTCTGACTGCGTATCTCCCCTTAAACATGCTGTTGCTGTTATTGTTTTACTACAGCTTTTGGCTGATATTGGCAGACAAATTGGAGCTCAATCATACTCAGCTGCAGTTGAGCGAAAATCACAGCATTTTGTTGTAATCGCCTCCTCAATATTTGCAATATTTGCTGCTGTAGTCGAGTGATAATGGTAGTTGTTGTTGCATTTTTGCCGGTCAGCTGGTTGTTATTCTGGTGCAATTGTTTTATTTTTCTTTTGATTTGGGGGTGTGGAGTGAGCTGCCCAATATTCCGCCGGCCGGTCTTGATAATAAATTCTGCCCCAATTAATATCGAATTACCTCGAAGCAATGCGTTGCCTAAAAATTTTCACAAAAATTGAAATATATGAAAATTGCTTGTAATGTGAATTTTGGCGATAAATTTTACAGATTTACCAGGCCTAGCAGGCTAAGAAACGTGAGATTGTTGTATTGGCAGCGGCAGGCAGCAGCTGTGTTAAAAAACATAGCCAAATTTCTTTCGCGGGAAGTGCGATTAATATTGAGTTATTGCTTTTCAAATTAAATTTTAGTGTTCTATTAGGCGCACTCAAATTACAGCAGTTGCAAAATGCATGCAAAATTTTGAAAAATGACTGCAATTATTTGTGCAAGATATTTAATTGAAGTGGTTGTTTAGTGTAGTGTAGTTTTTTTTCTTCTCACAATTTTGGTGATTTATGCAATAGGTTAGAAGTAAAGTTTTTGTTTGTTTTCAAATTTTTCTGTGATCGTTTTTGGTTTGCGAAATTTTTATTCGCTCAAATTTAAGCAAACAATTTCCTTGTTTGCTTATAAATTAATTGAAAATATGCTAGAAAACAAAAGACTTAGGCAACGAACTTGTGTCTGTGACTTAGAAAAGATTCCACATTCAAAAAAACGAAAGACTTAAGAAACGAACTGTTATTTGTGCAGAAACATTGAACTGCTCAATTTTTAACCGACTTCTATGGCTTAATATTTGATGATGTCAAAATAAATCGAAATCAGACATGCACAACGAAATCAAAAAATTTTTTGTTTCGTTAAAAATGAAAAATAAACTATCAGTATTATTTCGTTTCTCTAAAAACGATTAAAAAATATCGAAACAAATTTCGTTTTGTTGAAAAACGAAATTATCAGAAAATGAAAATTTCGTTTTAAGCCTATTAAAAAAAAACATATCGTTTCCAAGTATATATTATATCTATATATGTTTGTACAAATTCTCAAATGAAAAAAATATAAGAAAAAAAAAAACAATTCGATTCAATGAAAACGAAATTTTTTTGTTGAAATTAACGTTATTTTTAACATTTGTTTGAGCAAAAAAACGAAAAAATTTTATTTCGAACTTCGAAACGAAATAAATATTTTTCGTTTTTTGTGATAACGTTATTTTTTTGAATTTTTCGATTTTGCTGCAACGAAACAAAATAAAAATTTTGGTTATCGTTAAAATTAACGCTAACGTGCATGTGGGATCGAAATACTTAAGAGAAAAATCGACCAAGAAGTGCAATAATTTCTTAATTATTTTTTTAATTGGTTTTCTTTTCAATATTCGCAAGATAGCCTTCGTCTGGCAAGGTTTCGTTAGTTTTTTTACTTTACTCTTAAGTGCATTTTAAGTATTTTATAGAAAACACGAAATTAAGTTTGTTGAAATTCTGACAAAATATGATCTCGATATGAAAATCTAACATTATATGAACAGTAGGGTATGCAAAACCGGTTCGAATTATTCGGCGTTTCGGTTTTTTGCTTTACTATCGACCGGGTTTTTTAAAAAATCGCAATTTTTGAATAATTAGCAAACCGGTTTTTTTTTGCTCGAATAGTTAAGAAAACTACAATTTAAAATTGTAAAATTCTTCAAACCACTTTTTTTATTGCATTCGAACGACTCTGTTTTTTCTACTTACGTTTTTACAATTCACTAACGCTATTAACATTTCTTATCTCTGGCTTCTATTTAATTTTGCTTTATTTGAGCTCGTTTAAACATGTGCCTTTGGTCATATCTTTTTGCTTTCTTTTGTTAAAACAGCATTTACAAGCGGCTGGCGTATTAATTGCAAGTTAAATATAATTTTTATTTAATAATGCATTGTATTTTACAAAATATATTGAATTATCAACAGCTTCACATAAACCCCGAAGTCTGGAAGTATTTAAAAATAGAGCAAATTCAACAAGGCTTCTTGCACGAAATGCCCAAAAAAAATATAATAGTATTAAGTACAAATATAGAGACAATCATTAAAAGATATAAAACATGTGGTAAAAAGACTGAAAGAAAAACTCGAAACAAAATTCTACCCAGTGAACCATTTCGGGTAGAAACGGTCAACTTTGGCACTCATAAATGAACTTTTTTGTTAAATTATTCGTCGGACTAAAATGCCTCTCAAAAATTAACATTTTTTTGTTCGGAAATGAGTTAAAAAGAACCATAAATTGTACTTTTTTTTTGTTCCGAAATTACTTTAAAAAATGAACCCTTTTTGAATCAATCGCCGAACTGAATTGCGTTTAGAAAACGAACATTTTTTTGTTCATAAATGAGTTATTAACCTTTTTGAAATTTTGCTTTTGCATAATATTATTTGTTATTACAATCGATGATTTGTATAAAAAAAATTATTATTTATATTGAAAACAAATATTAAGATTAAAAAATTATTATAATTGAACTCATTTAAGAATGCAAAAAAAAAAAAATTATGATTGATTCATTCATGAACAAAAATGGTTCATTTACGAGGCATTTCTACATACTAAAATTATAAAAAATAATTCTCTTTCGACTCTAAATATGTTCCTTTATGAGTTTCGAAAAAAAGTACAGTTTATATTTATTGGAAAAGTTTACACGAATTTAATCTTCTATAGCAAGCACTTTAAAGCAACAAAATAAAAAAAATCAAAATTAAAAAAAAAATTCTTCCCAAAAACGTTCGCAAATTTCTCACCTTACGCAAAACCTTCGCTTATGGCTCAGTGGGTAATACTGCATAAGTACCTTTATTTATTTTATTAAAAAATAGTTGTTATTTTTGTTAAATAGTAAAAAGTCAAAAATTTGTTTGATTTCAAAAAACCGGTTTTCCTGTTTTTTTTTTTTTTTTTTTTGTTGAATAATTCGAAAACCGGTTTTTTTGTATGATGTCGAATACTTGCATTCCCTAATGAACAGCCAAATTTTCGAAGCACTGTTAAGTTTTTAAATTAAAGCTGATGATATTATATTTTATTTTCGACCATTGTAGTTTTTTTTTTGAAAAACTCAATGAAAATTGTAAAAAATTATTACGTAGAGATGAAAATTAAATAACTCACATTATTCATACATGTATAAATAATATCCAAAAAAGACAAATTAAGATTTAAAAACTGCTTTCATGACATGTCAAAAACTTTTGCTCCCACAACTTTATAAAGCTCTTTGAAATTAAATAAAAAATTGATAAAATTAAAAAAAAGTAAATGTTCAAATTGATAAACATAAGTTTGTATATGAAGCTAATTAATATAAGTTCATGAAAAGTGGTTCAACTGCAACAAAAATGGTTTCGATTTACCACGATATACGCCTTTGATGATAAAAGAAGAGGTAACTTAGCAAAATCTAGAACTTTTCTAATATTATTTATTTTATAACAAAGGCTTGAACAAAACAAAAAACTTTTGTGAACAATATTGTTTTATTAGTTCAGAGAAAAGTTCAGTTGAATAAAAATGTCCTGCATTCTTGTTAATGAAATGTTAAATAAAATTATCGGTTTCTCAAATGCATCACCGAACTGCACGATGTAATCATAAGTAAAGTATCACATAATGTATATACTTAAACATGCCATTTCCACTTTCTGCCAGATAGTACACATCAAAAAGAAAATACAATTTGAGAATTCATTTTAATGTTTTTTTTTTTTTCATTTTGAATTAAAAGATACATTTGAGAATATTTAATATAAGATAATATATCCATTTTAAGGTATAACCTTCAACTTTTTGGTATGACAACGATTTCAAAATACCGAACACTGAACCTGAAATATTGTATATGTTGAAATACTCTTCTTAAAACGTGGATTTTAAAGGGGTTTGAATTGATTTAGTTAGAAGAAAAGCTAACGTTTCACTTTACGTTAAATACTGATTGAAGTATATGTTAAGCAATTTGTGAGTAAATATGTTAAAAATTAAGAGAATAACTCTCCACGAAAAAACAATGTATATTAAACATTGTGTACATTATAATAGCTGTCCGCTTTATTTAAGGAAAGAGAGCAAATATCACACTTATTCTTGAAAATATCGACAAATTTCATGACTGGTATCCAGCTACAAGAATATTTCCTATAAAACCCCCAACCAAACTCGGACTAGCACAAAAAATCCATTTATTACGCTCAGGAAACAAACTGTTAAAGCCAATCTTTATCACATCTAATCTACTCTCATTACATTCGCTTACGATTTATTTTCATATTTATTTAGCATAAAGGTCAAGTAGAATCAGCTGCAAACACTTCAATCATTAATGCCATGCATGCAAAAAAATAATGCGGGTTCTTTGTTAAAAAAATAGACCGCTGCAAAATTCTTGTGAGATCTCACATAAAACCAATTCCAGTCAGTCTTATGACGATCATTAAAATAAAATTACAAACAATATAAAGAAACAATCATCACAAAACTCAATTTTTGAAGCACATAAAAATATTTGCTCAACTTATATCATACATTTAAGAAGCAGAAGAAGAGCAAGTAATGGACAAAATCAACGGTTACTACCCCTTATTGAGAGAACAACAGTCAACGCTAGAATAAGTAATGCGTGCAGCCGCTTATGCCAAAGAACTTTGCTCCTGCAGTTGACATCTGTACCTATAGCCTAGATGTGACTCTATGGAAAACTTGTACAATAGGTAAAATATTTGTGCTACCTAAAAGTAGAAATCAAGCAGCGCGATATAAATGTGTTTTTTTTTAGTATGCAGCTGATGTTTTTTAAAAATTTAGGGAAATTTCATGAGAAAACGTGGGAAATTTGCAAACACAGCAGAGCAATAAATGTCGTTGTTATTGTTGTTGTTCGACTTTAACTTATCAACAGCAACATCTTTCAACTGCAACATCTTCCAACAACGCAGCTTGCAATTTAGCCTAACGCAACCCTTGCGCATGCGCAAACAACTTCTTTAGTGTTTGATTTGGTTTTGGCGATCTGGTGTGCGCGATGTTTTGTTCGATTTTGGTTTTTTTTTTTTTTATGAATTAAAAATACTAAAATGTTTACACGTTCAACGAAGAACTTTGAAAAACTCTAAAATGCAGACGCAGCAGGATTTTGCAAGGAAACAGTTTTGAGCAAGCAATAATAATAGCACATGTGTACCTATTGAAAACGTACGTGAGAATGGATTTTTAAATGGATACTTGTATCAAATTTATTTTAAAATATATCATAAATATTTTATTAAAAATTCTTCAATAATAAACTCTAAAATATTTTCAAATTTCAACAGCTACATACGCTACATACAATATATAAAATATTGCCACGCTCACTTTCACATGATCTTTATTGAACCTCACTGCATTTCGCACATCTTTTGTTCCATTGCAGCGATTTTATCAGCAAATCCGCGCAATAAACCATTGTTTTCATGTTCAGCTGCAGCCAATTTGCGCTGATGTCACCCACTGTTGACGTTGCTGCCAACTTCTGTGCACTTGCGCATGATCCATCTTTCGGCTGGCGGTTTATTATTTTTAATTGGACTGATCGCGGTGCAGCGACATTTTGTGTCAATACTTGTTAAGGTTGTGCAATTCATTGTATCTTCGATCTTGTATCGGTTGAATTATGTTGCAGTTGCTTTTGTTGGTTGTTAACATGATGCTTAAACAACCGTGACAATGCGTAGACAGCATGATGCACGCATTTTCCAAAAGCAGCCGAGAATTTATAGCATGCCTTGGTTGAATAGTAAAAAAAAAACTGATGCGCGCATGAAACTGGTTCGAGGTCAAACCATAAAGTGATATTTGCTTTGGCTGTGAAAAAAGACTTGAATATAAGATTAGAACTTGAAGATAATATTTGAAAAGTGATCTGTAAGCATTTGTATTAAATGTAAATGTGATAAATTTTAATTTGATACACCACACACTACTTGATGTCAAATTATCAAAATAAGTGTTTTAAAATGATGCCACCAATATTTTTAAGGGAAAAAAATACCTAAATCGATATTCGAAATCAATATCGTTTTGTCATATGACATGACATAATATTTGATATGGCATGACATGACATATGACAAGACATATTACATGACATATTACATGACATATTACATGACATATCACATGACATATGACATGACATATGACATGACATATGACATGACATATGACATGACATATGACATGACATATGACATGATATATGACATGACATATGACATGACATATCACATGACATATGACACAAATTCACACAAAATGGCAACTTTATTTCAATAATTAAGAGAAGAGACAGTTTTTATTTTTAAATTTTTAAAAGTTTACGACTACAAAATAAAATCTTAATCCTTCTCAACCCTAAAAACAGTTTTGAAAATATTTAAGAGATTTTAGTGCTAATCAAAAATTGCAGAATAGAATAATATTTTGCCAGCATTAAAATCCTTGCCCATTTAGACTTCACTTAAAATACTAACCGCCAAACACATTTGTATAGTTTTGCTTGCTTAACCTACAAACTTTTTGAATGAGAAAATTTATTGCTTAGTGTGCCTTTGTTAGTATTTTTCTCTTTATTTGCCCTGATTGAGTGCGTGAGACCCAAATCTTGCACGCAAACTCTGCCACATAGGGGCCTTCTATATTTCCACTGCTTCGCCTCCTATTTACTTCTTTTCGTTGATACATATTTGTTTTTATTTATTTATTTTTTTTTTTTGCTTTTACACTGCTGTGCCCAGCAGCAAATTTAAATTGGACTCCGACATGGAAGCAGCCAGCTAGCTAGTCACACAATCATGACTCTAATTTAATGAGAAATTAAGTGAATGCAAGATGAACAAAGAAATTTCCGCTTTGCATGCGTTTGCTTAATTTTTCTGTTGATTTGGAACAATTTTATTATTTTTTCTTTTTATTTTTTTTTTGTGGGATGCTGTTAAGCTGAATCGGTTTAATGGCCAGCTTAATTAAATCAAATTGGTTGCACGTGCGACGATGAGGGTACACTACGTACCATCGTGTGACGGTCACAGAGCTGGAGGCGGATCTGGCTTAAAATGTGAAAATATTGTTCAGCAATTGAAAATAATTCAATTGAATTGTATAGAATTCTTGTAAGATCATACATAAGTGAGTGTAGATATTTGAGAGTAGATATATCGCACCAAAATGGAAAAATTACTAAAAATTATACAAAAATGTATCTAAAAACTTGAAGTTTTGCACACAAGCTTTTACAAATATGCAGTCCACGTTTAAAACTTATCAAAATGGAATGAAAACCACTTCTACCTCCAATGAAAGTAACTAAATCAAAATGGAAAAATCTCTAAAATTCCGAAAAAAATAACCACTTGACATTAGCATATGAGCTTTAATACAAACTTTATATTTGAAAAATCATGCCTACCCCTCATACAAACTGACGTCATCAAAATAGTGAAACCTTCATAAATTCGGACATAACATGTTAATTACGAGTGTGGGACATTTTAATTATTTACTTGTTTCATCTAGTATGTTAGTTTAAAAATTCAATTAAAGTGGCTGCCATGGCGCAGTGGGTAGAGTGCGTGACCCATAAGCCAGAGAACCCTGGTTCAATTCCATCTGACACAGAAAGTTTTTTTAATTAATTTATTTTTTCTGTTCGGCCTTCATCTCTGCAGACAATGGGAAACCTCAAAGAGTAAATATTGCTATGTAAAGCTTCTTGAGAACATGCACATTAGCCTTTCGGAGTCGGCATAAAACTAGTAGGTCCAGTTCTCGATCAATTGTGTTCAAACATTTAATAACATGCACAACACAATTTGATCATAAGAAGTTCGGTCAAAGTCCTTTCAAGGGCTGAAATGGCCAGTTTATTTATTTTATTTCAAAAATTTTAAGAAATTTCTTTTTTTGCTGTTGACCGAATAAAGCAAATTTTGAAAAAAAGCATTTTTGAAATACACAAAAATAGATGTGAAAAAGGAAGTGTGGGTTAAAGTATTGAAAAAGCTGTTTTTTATTATTCATAATTAACATCTTTGAGTCAAACAAAAAAATGTAACATCCTTAATGTCGACGTTGGAAAATTCTGTGGACTTTAATTTTTATTTTCCCAAATCTTGTTGTAATGGAGAAATTTGGTTGACAAGTTATAGACTCGGTGAATCTTTTTAATACAAAACGGTTTTCGGGTTTTTACTCACATTTTGCCCATTACTTATTGTTGAAAAATTCGTTACATCATTATGAATGGGTTATGGTATTAAATCTAAAACTATTGAAAAACAGGAAAAATTAAAAGCAGCTGAATCTCGAAAACCAGTGTCAATTGGAAAAACATAGTTAAAAGCAAACTTGTATTTACCCTCTTATACTCAGGAACGCCTCTAGACGGGACTCATGGTAAAAAACCGTGGAAAAATTTTCAAATGGTTTCCTTCAGATTGTAGCCGGATCTTCACGTTACATTTCAGTTTTTCCCGCTTCGAGCTAGCTGCTGCGTTTGACAGTTCCGTCAGTTTTAAATGAAATTTCATCATGCTTTAACGAATTTAATTCATTTTTTCAAAAACTTTATTTTCTGTGAATTATAAAAAAAAAAAAAAAAAAAATAAATAACTTGCCATTTCAGCCCTTGAAAGGACTTTGACCTAGCTTCTTATGATCAATTGTGTTGTGCGTGTTATTAAGTTTGTACACAATTGACCGAGAAAGGGACCTACATGTTTAACGCCGACTCCGAACGGCGATGAACGTAATGTTCTTATTCTCAAGAAGCTTTACATGGCATTTGATTACTCTCTGAGGTTTGGCGGCCGTACAGAAAAATTATTTTAATTCAAATAATTTTCTGTCGCTGCTGGGGTTCGAACCTGGGTCTCCAGGTTCTTTGACATAGCGGCCACGCACTTAAACCAACTACGCCACGGACGCCACAATTCTGTGAATTATACAAATTATAAAAATAAATTAAAAAAAAAAATAAAACACATTAATTGAAGTGAGATCTAGGTGAAAAAAAAGTTTGGTGAGTAGGAAATTGTTTTCTCTTCAATTGAAGTGAAAAAAAAGTTGGCTGTGTGGCAGATACACCCGTAGGTTTTGACGTGACGGTGTTTCTTAATACTCCTATTTCATGTCCAAACTCTTGTTTTAATCCAGGTGTGTCTTAATTTTTGTCTTTATACATATTAAAATAATCACAAAAAAACTGTTGAAAAAACTGTTGTTGTTGTTGTTATTGTTGTTTTTGCTTTTGATTTTGCTTTTGTTTTTTTTTTTCTTCTCCATTGGTTGTAATTTTCCTTGGAGCATTAACTTTACACCTTAGCTGCATGCAATTAATCGAGCCAAAGTGATGCATATGCGTCACATTAGCCGATTTCTTAAGGGGCCTCATGACACCGTATATTTTTTTGTTATTTTTATCATATGCCCGAATACCTCACCTTCATTATCGTTCCAAAAAATTTACCGTTGCGCTAGTAGTCACAGAGTTAAAATTCCATGCAACGTTTTTTCATGGTTGTAGCATTTTTACTGCATTATATAGCTGCAAACCTGAAATCATGACCATAAGAATTTTTTTTTTTTTAATTTAGTTGTGAGGCGTAATAAAATATCTATGCTTTCGTAAAACAAAATTTATCGCGGCACGTCTCCTGAGTGAGTAATAATTCCATGCAACGATATTACATTTCTGTTATATAAGCTGCTATATTCATGACCTGGTGACGTCAGAATTTTTTTATTTTTATCGTAAGGCCATGTATAAATCCTTAATTTTCTTTTTTAAATATTTATTGTAGCTTATATACTCAAAAATAAAATAATAAATAAATAACTGGCCATTTCAGCCCTTGAAAGGACTTTGACCTAGCCTTCTTATGATCAATTGTGTTGTGCGTGTTATTAAGTTTGTACACAATTGACCGAGAAATGGACCTACAGGCTTAACGCCGACTCCGAACGGCGATGAACGTAATGTTCTTATTCTCAAGAAGCTTTACATGGCATTTTGATTACTCTCTAAGTTTTCCCATTGTCTGCAGAGAGGTGGCGGCCGTATAGAAAAATCATTTTTAATTCAAATAATTTTCTGTCGCTGCTGGGGTTCGAACCTGGGTATCCAGGTTCTTTGACATAGCGGCTACGCTCTTTAACCAACTACGCCACGGACGCCACTAACAAACTAAGCTTATTTACTCACTGAGTTAACATTCAATGCAACGCCGCTACATGAATGTTGCATTGTCGATCTTTGAGCGGCTCTCTCTGTGCCCCCATGACGTCAGAAATTGTTTGTCTTACTTTGCTGTGAGGACTTAGAACAGGTATTTCATATTTTTAATCCTAGCACTAATACTCAGCTAGTAGTAATTCAATGCAACGCCGATGAATTTTCAAAAAATGCATTTTTCAACTTTTTTGGAAACCTACGCGATAAAACCTATCTTCGTCACATCAAAAAATTAAAGTTTATAAACTATTGAAACTTTATTTTGAGAGAAAACAATAACGAACCTTCTAAGAAATAGGACTTATTTATTAGAGTTATATTAAAAACGTTATTTTAATCCTAAAGCATTCAGTGGACAAAGTATTTTTATTTAACCCCCCAGAGAAAGATGACTAACTACCTTCATAACCTTTAAAAAGCTTAAGATATTTTTTTCCCCTTTATTAGAAAAACAGGAATTTTGTAATGACTGTCGGCTTCTATTGATTTCGAGGAGTCACTGTTTTAGTAATCAATCAAACAATGTTCCAACAGACAGACATCCATTAGACCTAAAACTAGTATAAAGTAGCCTTAAGTAACTCAAAAAACAAAAAAAAATGAATGATAATCAATCAATTTAACGAATCAAGATAGAAAAAAACATTGACGGACTTAATAAAAGCCTTCTAAATATAAGACAAATAAATTGAACATTAACCCAAACACGCACGTAGCATATCAAGTCATTGACAATTAGACTTCTACAACGGGTGGGTTGACCATCCAACGTATTGTTAGTATCGGCATCGGCACAAGCAAGTGCATGCATTCCATTTCATGTTCTAATAAGACAGAGAAATTGTTCAGTTCTACCTTCAAGGAATTCACTTAAAATATCGAAATCTATAAAAGAACTTATTAGAAATTTATTGATTCACATTAAAGGCAATCATGTTGCCATTAAGTCTCGCATATATCGAGAACCAAGCAGACACTGAGTACTGCTCAAGACCAATTCTATTCAGGCAACAAAACTGACGGAGTTAACTGCCATTTGAACTGATGGACAGGCAATGTCATGTTGTGAAATGTATGTCAGCCTTAAAGACCACACGGAGGCGGTGATGACGTACGTCGCAGGCGTTCAACTGACAGACACGAAATTGCAAAGAGGTCAAGCGGCAATTGAAAACGGAGGACATGAACTTTTTGACTGACGACTGGTGACTGACATGTTATAGCTAGCTTCAAAGCGGCCAAAAGCCAAACAGAAATGAACGGTTGCGTGGAGTTAACAAAAAACTATAAGCCTTGGCTATTAATGGGTTAAATGTTAACTTTAAAACTCGCGCGGTTGGCTGTAGCAGCTTTGAAGCCTTTCTTAATTGACTCTAAGCATTTTTTTCCTAAGAGGCTCTAAAGTTAATCAATGCTTCGGAATAGGCCAGCGATGAATGCCAAACACTGTCATGTTGTACGTGTTTTACATGTTGCCACAACATAGCGACAATGCCGAGTGTTGCCGCCAGGCAATAACAACGACTGTAACAAGGAAATAATACATGACAATGTATGTTCGGCACAGCTGCACAGCGAGAAATTGGTGAGTTAAAAGTGGAAGAAATATAAAATTACTCAAAAAAAAAAATTAATCAAAATTATTCTACGTACATATAATTTATTTTTTCAATTCAATTCGATTCAATAAAAGATATTAGAAATTGTCAAAATTTTTGTCAGTGTACCCAAATCCTCTGCAGATAAACATTCTTCAGAGTGGGTTTCACATACACCACATTCAAAGAATAGTAGTGGTCTGTGAGCGGCTGCATCTGCCTCCAACTTCCAAGTGTCCATCGTCTGCTGCTGCAGCTTTTAAGACACGCTTGGCGACATGTTTGTTGCTAGCCAATATCGTATATCTTGCCGATATTTATGGCCGATTGAATTGTTCAGTTCAAAAGGTCAGCCAAGCGGGCTGGCTTACAGCAGCTGCTGCTGTAACTAAAACTTAGTTCAAGCTGGAGTTGTTGCTTGTTTGCTTCTTCTATGTTGACTCTAAAGATGGCCAACTAATGAAGAAGCAAGTCTTTGTCGCTCTATCTGTATCCAATTAATTAACAGCTGAACTACAGCTGAAGCTTCTCTGCTGGCAACTTAAGCTTTCTAACGGCTTTATTTTCAAACAAAGCTCAAAGCTGCTGCTGTTGCAGCTAATTGCAATAATGTAAGCTGCTAATGAACCACTATATGTTGCTGCACTTACACTACATACATACGCACTCATGTGTGCCAAGTAGCGGATCAACAGATGATGTGGTTGAGCCGCCTGCAAAAGTGTCTTTGGAGGGCGTGTTTTCAGTTGCTGTGATGACTAATGTACCGACAATATTTCGCCGCTATTAATTAACCATGTGTTGGAATTAATTATTTATGTCTTCAAGATGAGATAATCTTCTGTGCAATGTCAAGTTTGCTTCAATAATTCAGAAGATTTTTTTTTTTATTTTCGCTTAGAACCGCGTAAATTACTACAAGTATAAATCAAGATTTTGTTATGCTGATAAGCTGTCCTTGAACCGAAACTGAAGTTCAATGCGGTTCCGGTACTTTTAATGCACATATAATTATTGGACTCTCTCCATGGACTTGCTTGTAATAATTATAGCTCTTCTCTACATAGTATGACTCTTGTTGATTGAGTTATACTTAAGATCAACTCAGACAAGACGACTTTTGTTTTTGTGTAAGGTAGGTTAAACAAATTAAATGAAGGAGATTAAACATTTTCATAAAAAAAAAATTATTAATTATCCTTTAAAATTAAGACATATGCATGTCATGTCGCATGCTATGTCGTATGTCATGTCGTATGTCATGTCGTATGTCATGTCGTATGTTATGTCGTATGTCATGTCATATGTTATGTCGTACGTTATGTCATATGTTATGTCGTATGTCATGTCATATGTTATGTCGCATGACATTTCATATGTTATGCCATATATCATGTCATATGTACGTCATGTCATACGTCATGTCATATGTTATGTCGTATTTAATGTCATACGTTATGTCATATGTCATGACATATGTTATGTCATGTCATATTTCATGTCATATGTCATGTCATATGTCATGTCATATGTCATGTCACATGTCATGTCATATGTCATGTCATATGTCATGTCATATGTTATGTCATGTCATATGTTGTGCCATATATCATGTCATACGTCATGTTATATTTCATGTCATATGTCATGTAATTTTTCATGTTATATGTTATATCATATGCCATGTCATATGTCATTGTCATTTCATATATCATTTCCGGGTATGGGCACCACTACATTTAAGGCTTCTGTGTTGCTTCTGTGTTTGTCTTTTGTCTTTGCTTAGTTGTTGCATTTTGCAATGCTACATAAGCCTTTGCTCTCTATTCTTGCTCTCAACGCTCCCAGAGGGCTCTCTTCCCATAGCTGATCATGTCATATATGAAACATTTTCAGGTTTCCTCTTTAGTGAGTTATGCAGGAATAATTGAACAACGAACAGGGAACAGTAAACCAAGCCTGTGAATTATATTTAAGAAGCTGCCATTGAAGAATACTTTTTGTTATGACTAAGAAAATTTAGAACCCTTTAATTTTAATGAAAAAATTTCGCCAAGCTGTGAAGAAAATCTCTAAAACGATAACTCCATCACTTCGCACATTTCTGAGATAACCTTATAGCCTGCTGAGAAACACTAGAGCATAAATTAAACTCGACACCATTAAAATTGAAACTTTCTTCTTAAGTCACAAACAGGCTCAAATTTCTCGGCTTACCCGTACTTCTTATCAGCGGCTATAAATTTAAGCCATTCTTTAAATTATTTAAGCGATAATAAAACTACTATGAGCTGGTCTTAAAAAAAATATGAAACACAAGTTATGACCACATAAAAGTGAGTCCAATTTACAGAATTATTATCGCCAACAAGTACCACAAGCATCCAGTTACAGAAGTGTTAAAAATGAAACCGACCGACTCAACCGACATAGCCAGAAAAACGTGCACTACAGCATGGGTCATAAATGTCCAGAGAACACTTGAAAATCCAAGTATGGCATTAAATGAGCAACGAGCATGGGAACCAAGAATATTGAGAGAAAAACAGAAAGAACAGCAACAAATGGTACCATACTTGCATATCTTTGGATAGCCATATAGACGTGTCATATCAGTGAATGTGCTACACCGAAAACATGATTTTTATTTAATACTTCTCCAAAACAAGTTCACGAGTTTTAGAAACGAAGGTTTTTGGAAAATGCAACAAACATTGTTTATGTTGGAAATTGGATATCAACACTTGCAACTTGTAGGGTACAAGTAGATGACTTTTATTTGGGGGTTCAACATCAACACCACAAGTGGACAAATAAAATAAAGTTTTTTCTTTAAGAAAGACTTGACTCCGGTGTCTTCACTTGTTTGTCTGCTGGCGACAAGCTGCTTATCACTGCTCGGCGGCAAAGCAGTTATCATCATAATCTTTGTTTCCACTACTTGACAAGCTCAAGTTTTTCAATGGAACTCATAAGCGTTGATTAGCAGCTACAAAGAGTACTTTTTATAGCGCATATCAAGCGACGACAATGACAACGATGACCTAATCGGGAGTTCAGCTTAAATTCAGGGACACTTGAAGGCACAAATATTTGTCTGTCTGATTTCGTTGTTGCGTCTGGTCTGGGTGTAGGGTCCGCAGTTGTTGATAAGACAGGCGGTTATGAATGAGGTTGTTGGTCGGTTGTTGGTTTTATGATTATTTGTGGTTTGTTTAGTTTTCTTTTTATGTTAGTGGCTTTTATGGCGATCAGTGTTTCAGAGCTGCTTGTGAGAAAGTAAAATATTTGGTAATTTAAAGAAAATAACACGAGCTATGCAAATGTTAGGGAATTCGTTGGGAATCCTTCCGGGTTTCTTGTGAGTGTGTAAAATTTTTAAACTTTGCTTAACTTTTTGAATCTTTATTGATTGAAATTCCTAGCAGTTCAATGACTTTAGACATGATATCGAAGTTTCATAATCAGCAACATCATCTTCATCATCATCATCATCATCATCCACAACGACATCAAACTCAACAGACATTAAACAGATAAACGCCTTAAATTTTATTTAAAAACTACCTCCACAACAAGTGTTTGACGCAGTTTATTTGGAATAATTAATTTAATCAGAGAAAAATAGTAGAAACCAAATCCCTTAAGAAATTAGTGCGGCTTTACTTACCAATTTGTATTCATGAACAACTTATATGCATCAGAGAAAAAAAAAAAAAAATAATGCGCTGTCGTTTTTGTATCCCAATCACAGCTCAAACAACTCATAAATGACCTTCCAGGAATTTATTGGATTGATGAACCAAAAAAAAAAAAAAACTAAAATATAAAATATAAAAAGGCTATAAAAATGAAAATAAAATTTTTCAAAAAATTCGAAAACAAAGACGGAATATTAATGAATAAATAAAGGGTACACATTAAGGAATAGCATTACCATGAATTGAAGCCTAAAACTGGTATCTATCTGGTAACCAGATATGAATGTATTGCATATTAATGCCTGGCAAGCATATTCAAAGCGACAATCAGACAAACATACACATACCCACACAGGCCCTTGCATATGCGCTTGTTTGGATACCTTGGCGTGCTTGTATCTTAACGGACCACAAAATTCAACAAATCTATTTCTCGTTAATCTTGCCACTTGTTGGCGGCTTGTATAAGTTGTGGCACGTCATCAGCGCTTGAGCAAGGTTCCTAAAAGGATTGATTGTGGGGGATGATGAAATAATAAAAAAAAAAATAAAAAACATGAATATGCAGATAACCTCTGAAAGTGAAGTTTTTCTATTGTCATCTGAAATGCGGGTTATCTCTGTATAACTCAACCTGTCAAAAATTTATGATTGTGAAGAAGAAAGAAAACAAAATTATCTGTTGTCAACAAAAACTACCTGCAACTTATTTTCAAAGAAGTTCTACTTCGTCCCCATAACTTTTTACGAGTATTTAATGTAAGCACTTTTACATTTAAAAACTTTCGTGTCCTTTGGTTCGAGTTCCATCTACTTCGGTTCTAGTATTTTAATTTTCTCGAACAATGTATATTTTTATTTTATTTTTATTTGTATTTTGTTTCATTTATATTCTGTTTCTTATTTTTATTGTTACTTGTTACTTAGCTTTTATTTTTATTTTTTTTTATTTCTATCTTTATATTTATTTTTATTTTTCCTTATTTTTATTTTTTGTTTTTAATTTTTATTGTTTGTTTTTATCATTCCATTTCCTTTTTAATTTTAAGTTTAATTTTTATTGTTGCTATTACTGTTATCGATATTTTTGTTTTATTTATATAAGAAAAATTTATATAATTTTATATTTATGTGTATGTTTATGTTTATGTTTATGTTTATGTTTATGTTTATGTTTATGTTTATGTTTATGTTTATGTTTATGTTAATGTTAATGTTAATGTTAATGTTAATGTTAATGTTAATGTTAATGTTAATGTTAATGTTTATGTTTATGTTTATGTTTATGTTTATGTTTATGTTTATGTTTATGTTTATGTTTATGTTTATGTTTATGTTTATATTTATGTTTATGTTTATGTTTATGTATATGTTTATGTTTATGTTTATGTTTATGTTAATGTTTATGTTTTTGTTTATGTTTATGTTTATGTTTGTGTTTATGTTTATGTTATTTTAATTTTGTTTTTGTTTTGATGTTAAAATTTAGAAATTTTATTATTATTTTTATAATTACTTTGATTGTTATTGTTTATATTTTCATTTTAGTTTTCGTTTTCATTGTAATGTGTAGTTTTTTTATTCTTGTTTACATTTATATTTTATTTTATACTTAAAAGTGGGTTATTATTTTTTTGCTTATTTTTATTTTTGTTTTAAATTTTACTGTTGTATAGTTTCATATTTTTTCTTCGTTTTTATTTTTTGTTTTTATTTTATAGTAATTATTCTTTTGTATTTTATTTTATTCATAATTTCATTTTCATTTTTAATTTTTTTTAATTGTATTTTTTCATTTTAATTTTCTTATTATTTACATATACATATAAATAATCAATATTAAATACTTCTTTTCTTTTATTTATACATTTCTTTAAAATTTTATCTTTGTTTTAATTTTTTTTTACCTTTTTTGTTATTGTAGTTTTGTTTTTTATTTTGTTTGTTTTTTTTATTTTAGTTTAAATTTTAATTTTTATTTTAAGTGTATGTTGTTGTTTTAGTTTCAGTATAAGGTTTAGTTTTAATTTTAGCTTTAGTTTTAGTTTTACTTTTAGTTTTAGTTTTATTTTTAGTTTTAGTTTTAGTTTTATTTTTAGTTTTAGTTTTAGTTTTAGTTTAAGTTTTAGTTTTAGTTTTAGTTTTAGTTTTAGTTTTAGTATTAGTTTTAACTTTATTTTTAGTTTTAGTTTTAGTTTAAGTTTTAGTTTTAGTTTTAGTTTTAGTTTTAGTATTAGTTTTAACTTTATTTTTAGTTTTAGTTTTAGTTTTAGTTTAAGTTTTAGTTTTAGTTTTAGTTTTAGTTTTAGTATTAGTTTTAACTTTATTTTTAGTTTTAGTTTTAGTTTTAATTTTAGTTTTAGTTTTAGTTTTAGTTTTAGTTTTAGTTTTAGTTTTAGTTTTAGTTTTAGTTTTAGTTTTAGTTTTAGTTTTAGTTTTAGTTTTAGTTTTAGTTTTAGGTTTAGTTTTATTTTTAGTGTTATTTTTAGCTTTCTTCTAGAATTGAAGGGTTTCCTATAGTTTTAGAATAAGAAGTTTGGAGCAATTTCGTTTTCGCCTTGACTTTTTATCCGAAAGCAGTTCTAGAATGTTTCAAATTTTTTTTTTAACTCTAAAATTAATCTCCTGTCTCTTTTTACAAACTGTTTTACTCTTTTACTCGTTTTACAAATATTTATCGGATATATCGTAGGATCTATCTGTGCAGTTAAACTCCTGACTTATTCATCACTCCAGTTTTGTTGATATATCAAAAATTAAATCATTTCTTGGTAACTCATTTAGAATCTCTGTCAACTTAAGATACTATCATGGTGTTCCTCTGGCGGCACAATTCAAAGCCACAATTTCCAGGAATGTCAACCGAGCACTAACAACATGTTCTGACATTCGTTGAACACGTGCATTTGCAACATTTTCAACACGACTCTGTTTTCAACAACATTCGCCAGAGTTATAACCAGAATACTACACAAGTGAGCCTAACTAAAAGAAGGCAGGTATTTTCTTTTTCTCATGAAGAAATTTAAAAAAAAAAAAACTAATAGTTTCTTCTCACACTTAATAGTTGGGTTAGGCAACAAAATAAAGATAGCAATGATTTGTCTATGCTACATTTACTTAATGGGATGGCAGCGACAAGAAGATTGGTCTTGAAAAAGGTCCTGTGGGAAAAATAATCAAAAGAAAAAAAAACACAAAAATCATATGTGAAAAATTGCTAAATCACCGAAATGTGTTAACGATCAATGAATGAATGGCTTGGCTGTGTTATGGTTGCCAACGAGCCATGGAACTGACTGTGCAATGAAGCGTGTTATTGGAGTACCAATATAAATATATGTCAAGATATACAAAATATACTGAAATAAATAAGAAAAGAAAAAAAAAATAAAAACAAACTGACATAAATTTATATCGCTTATACGCAGAATAGTTTAATGACAACGCTTATCTATACGAGCAACAAAAACAACACTCAGCTAATGGCTGATCGAGGTACACCATCAGTTAACCTGGTGGTGCTGTTGTGTAGTGGTTCCAGAACCGAAATGCAGCCGAAATGCACTTGATGTGTGTTGTGATAAGCGTGCGCACTGGCACTGATGATAACTAAGAATGTCAGTGTAATAATTTCCGAGATTGTGAGACAAGTTGTTGCACTTGGAAGCCACCGCCGCATGTATCGCTTAAGTGGCCACAGCGGTGATGGTGGTCGTCGTCGTCGTCGTCATTATAGTCTTGAGTATGGCAAGCTTATGGCTCGGAAAATGACAAATGTTTATAAGATAAGCGTTGATAGAAGAAGTTCGTTCCGTGTATGTGTGCGCGGAAACAAGATCGGTTGGAAAGGCAAATGTTTAAGTTATGCGCATGTTAAGTTCACTCACTATCGTTGCCTGATGTAAGTTGATGTATGACGGTTGAAATTTTCAGAGATCGATCAAATTAATAGTTGGAGGTGAGCAACTTACCAGATGGTTCCGAATTAACTTCGGAAGTGATTAATCAATCACTGATCAAGGCGCTGATGAGCTGGCGGAAATTAAATAAGGTTTCGCACCTCTACAGCTTTTGACAGAAAAGAGGACAGAGAAGAAAATGGAAGAGCTGACGAAAAAAGTTCAAGAGAATAGAGTTTTAGAGAGGATTAAAAATAAAATCAAACAAAATAATCGGAACCGAAAAATAACTAACTAACGTTTGTCTCAATTCAAAGAACATGAGAAAAAATTGGGTTGATAACACTGAGCAACAAAATGACAATTTATAAAAGGTACAGAGTTCTCAATAGTCAATCCCAAATACATTTTGGCTGCTGAATTCAAATATGGACTCTGTTTTTCTCCATCAGCTCGAATTTTTGAGTTATAGGCAAAGATATTATAATTTTATGTACAAAAATTGAAAGGTCTTGTATTTCTGCATTGAAATTCGTCATCGTAATACAAATCGGTATATCAGTGTAATAGATATAGCAAAGTTATCAGAAAAAAACTGATTTTCATGTTTTTGCCTATAACTCAAAAATTCGAGCTGATGGAGAAAAACGGAGTACATATTTGAAATCAGGAAACCCAATTTGTCTATAATCAGCTGAAAAATCTCCGGCACCAAAATGTCTGTCGGGCTGTGTAATGAAACCGGAAGTTGAGACTTGAAGCTCATGATGAATGGAGCTTCTGGAGCTTTACCATATTTTTATACGGAGGATTACTTAGATCAATAAGTAAAAAAACAGTCCCTTAAAAATTACGAGTCATAAAAAAGAACTGAGAAAGTGCAAAAGAGGACGAAAACCAACTCTGAATTTTAATTTTGAAGAATTATATGAGGGGAAAATATGATTATATTATTTAAGGTTATGATATGGTGTAGGTTATGGCATGTACATAATGATATCATCAAAACAACGTAGTCAGAATGATAGTTATAAATACCACCTTCTGGTGATTACAAATTTATGTACACGGTAAATAGTCTTAAAGATTCCTAAGTTTGTAGGAAAAGTGCCTGTTAGCTGCTTAAGGTTTTAGTGAACAAGCAGTTCTTCATCTTCCTGGTATACCCAACACCTGAAATTGTATACCCAGCACCAGTGGCGTTCCTAGAGGAGGGCGGGGGGGGAGGTCCGCCCCTGGTACCACCATTTTAGGGGTGACACCATTTTGATATATTTTTTAATATCTCAAACAGAAAGAAAAAGGTACAAACACATTACGTTAAAAAATGTGTGTCGCATTGAAATTATTTCTAACAATTTGTGTATCAGTAGTTTCATGCGAAAGGAGTTTTTCAAAGCTAAAATTAATTCAGACTTATTTAAGGTCTTCCATGGGACAGGCAAGGCTTTCCGATCTTGCTATTTTAACCATTGAAAACGAGCTTGCAAGTAATATTGATTTCGATGAGGTTATTTCAAATTTTTCAGCTCTTAAAGAAAGAAAAGTTAGTTTTTAAGACAACGCCATCTTATTAATGGCTCTTTCTTTGTTTAACCTTATACCTACATATACCAATATGTACCTGAAACCGTAATGTTTTTGTTCCGTCAGTTTTTAAGACTGCGAAGTTAATAAGTTTTCTTTTTTACCTTATGCCTACATATCTAAATATGTAGACTAGAGTGGGTCGGTCTCCATAAAAAAAAAGTTTGAAAAGTGCACCGCTTATTTTAAAGATGACGTCGAGAAAACTCCAAAAACAAAAAAGATTTTATTTTTGACCCCCGGAAAAACCGCCAAAATGGTATTTTTTTCATAACTTATGCATTTTGTATCCGATTTCAAAAAATGATATACCGGTAAAAAAAGGGCTTAACTAGCACCTCATTTTCTTTCAGAGCTTTTGGACTTTTGAAGTCATATTCATCTGGTAAGCCCTGTTACCTCAATTTACCCCCTTGAAATCAATTTTTTTATCATAAAATTAAACTTCTTAAAAATTTGTTCACATACCGCGCAAAAAGTACTTTATTTGGCCTGTTAATATGTCAAAAATGTTATAGCAGTTCCAAATTGTAGTAAAGAACTTTCTTTATTAAATTTCTTAAAACTAACAGTTTTTTTTATTATTGTTTCTTTTAGTTTTTTATGTTTGCACGCTGTCACAATTCTTGAAGAACTTTTTCAACTATTGATATATAATTATTTAGTTTAAGGTTTTTGCGGACACTTGAATGACCGTTATGTTTCAAAAACAATAAATATTCAATAACATCGTGTTTAGTAGGCAATTTTGTTTTATTGGTTTCTTTTTTTTTTAGCACCCAAGAATTTGTAATACTATTGTGTTATTCAGTTAACATCTAATATTAGACCGTTTTATTATAATTATCACTTATTGAGTAAAGGAGAGAGTTACGAGTTACTGATCTTGAGAATTATCATGTAACGCATATAACAACTATAGAGATTGATTTATATAATTTATTGACAACTTATGCCCTGGTATCAAAGATCGATATTATTTAGTTTTAATTAATTATTTTTTTGGGAAACTTGAATATATTGTCATGATTCGTGGGCAATTTAGTTTGAATAACGTTTTTATGCCTAAATATGTTAAGGAGAATATTTTATTATAATTTCATTACTTAATTTTTTAAAATAATTCAGTTAATTTTCAATTTTTTTTGGATTAAAATAAAAGTAATTCATACATAATGAAAAAAGCATTGTACCAAATATTTGAACCATTATAACTTCTTTGTTTTTAAAGCTGTAAGATGTAAACAAATTCTTAGGACTTTAATTTTATGAGAAAAAAAAAAAACAATTTTAGGGGGTAAATCGGACTAACGAGGTTTACTAGTCAAATATGACCTTGGAAGTAAAAATGTTCTGAGGACAAAATGTAGTACTCGTAAAGCACTTTTAAACGACATATCGGATTTTTTTTCGGCATTTTTTCGACACTTTTTAAGATCGGATATGTTATGCATAAGTTATGGAAAAAATACCATTTTGGCGGTTTTTCGGGGGTCCAAAAAAGTTTTTTTGTTTTTGGAGTTGTCTCGAGGTCATCTTTAAAATAAGGGGTGCACTTTTCAAACTTTTTTTCGACCCACTCTAATGTACACAACTAAAAATGTAATATTTTTGTTTTGTTTTTTTCCAAATTCTTATTGTTTGTCACATGTTGTTTGTTTTTTTTTCGGAAAACATAAAGATAATAATAAAAACACTTAATCTCATTGAATTGGTTTTTTTTTGCATTTAGAAATTTTTTTATAGGGGTGACACCATGAGTATCCGCCCCGGGTGTCACCAAGCCTAGGAACGCCACTGCCCAGCACGTTGAAATCATTGGAACAAACCATCAATAGGCAGAAGCATGCCTCAACAAGGACCATAAATGACAACAAACACGAGTGTACGGTCTCTCTGAGCCATTTGCGTAAGTTTATTTCCGAAAAACTCTGTATGTAGCCAAAGGTGTATCTAAATGTTCACTTTGGGGGATCAGAGTACAAAAAGCACCTTCTGCAGTGAGCTCATTTGCTCTATAGTTCCCCAAAGTGTAGTTATTCTCTGACATTCAAGTATAAAAACTCTTTTTTGGAGGACAGAGGAATTCCTCCTTCAGATTTAGAAGCTGCTTGGCTAACCGTAGAAATGTCTACACTAAGGGAAATAATGCATATTAACATTATCCACGGCTGAGTATCAATTTTATTTAAATATTTACGTGGATAAATCAAATATTTTCCTTACAACTCGTTTTTTTCCCGTATTTGAATTTTATTTATACCACACACGTACACACATATTCCATACAAGCAAGCAGCAACAGCATCGCACACGTACACACATATTCCGACAAGCAGCAACAGCATCGCACTCTGTTCTCTTGCAGTTGCAACAGTAGTTCTTATAATTCTCATTTCGTTTTTGTTGCAAGAGTTGTATAACAGGACTATTTGGCCGTACGTATGAGCGATTGCGTGCTGAAATAATGTAATTATGTGTAGGGTGGAGTGACAACTCGACATTTTCCCACGAATGTGTCGCACCGATTGTCATTTTCCTGCATATTTTGCTTTATTAGTTTGCTTTATTATTGCCATTAGCATGGTTACTTTATTTTCTTTTTTCGTTCTTTAGTTTTATACTATTTTTGACATATGGTGTCATAATATTGCACCGACTGTCAAAAATAATATAATATTAAGGAACGAAAAAAGGAAAATAAAGTAACCATGCTAATGGCATTAATGGACGCAGCTTGTGAGAAATATTTGAATATAGTGTTTTTTAATTTCAATATTTTTTATATAAATTTCCTTTAGATGTGATGTTTTATTTTCAAATAGTAAATTTTTAAAAGATATTTAAAAAATTCGTGCATAATTTTAATATATTTTTTTATTATTTTTGTTTAAATATTTTAATATTTTATTTAATTAAAAAAGTTTTTAAATTAATTTTAAATATTTACGTAGTCGATTTATGCAAATGCGTTATTGGTGCAAAAATGACTCGCTTTTTGGATAAATTAAAAAAGTTTTTGGATAAATTTAATATTTTTTTCCCTTAGTGTATACCTAGAGTTTGTACTTCAACGATTCCAATGATATCCTGTAAAAAACATTCTATCTACTTAGTTCCTAGCAGTATTAACATGTCCCTTTCCTTACTGGCACAGATGGGATAGTAAAAAACTTTCATAATCGCGGAGCAGTTGGTATTACTTAGGAGATATTACCTCAGCGAAGGAATGAGGAGCGATATTCGCTAGTGTTAACTCACTGTGATGAGTTATAAGGTGATATGCTTTATCTTACCGTTGATTTTAAGACGTTTCTTGGTGAATTGAAGAACAAACTTAGCGATAAGATGAACAGCTTAGTTTTCTGTCGAAAATGATTCCCGAATCTTTGCTTTATTAACGAAATATTACTTGGCAATATCTAGACATAAAAGATGAATGGATGAGATCTTAAAAACCCTCTTGGAAACCCCTCCTGGATATCAAAGACATATTTAATAATGATCAACTGCAAGAATTTATAAAAGTATCAATAAGCCACTCGGTGTTTTGATCAAAAGAAATCTATCCAATGTTCGGTGACTTTACTGCACTAAGGGAAAAAAATATTAAATTTATCCAAAAACTTTTTTAATTTAACCAAAAAGCGAGTCATTTTTGCACCAATAACGCATTTGAATAAATCGACTACGTAAATATTTAAAATTTATTTGAATACTTTTTTAATTAAATTAAATATTTAAATATTTAATCAGAATTAATAAAAAATATATTAAAATTATGCACGAATTTTTTTAAAATATCTTTCAAATATTTACTATTTGAAAATAAACAATCGCATTTAAAGAAAATTTATATAAAAATATTGAATTTAAAAAAAAACATATTTAAATTGAATATGTTATTAGTGGTTTTATGGTATTATTTTCTTCATATTGCGTTCATCAAATGCCATTGCCTGTATAATTTATTCTCGCTTCACTTTTTTCGTTCTCTAATTTATACTATTTTTGACAGTTGGTGCCCTAATATTGCACCAACATAGTATAAAATAGAGAACGAAAAAGTAATCTACAAAATATATCTAGGTAGAAGCAAATTATGCAGGTAAATGACAACCGGTCCAAGATGTTCTTGAGAAAACACCGAGTTGTCACTCCACCCTACATCATTTCATTTCGTTGCCAAACATGCATACTATATTACTCCTGAAACAATTACTAAATGAGAACTATGAGAACTATAAGAACTGCAAATGCAAAAAATAAACTGCAGAAACAGAGTGCGATGCTGCTGCTGCTTGTCGGAGTATGTGTGTACGTGTGCGATGCTGTTGCTGCTTGCTTGTATGGAATGTGTGTGTACGTGTGTGGTATAAATAAAATTCAAATACGGGAAAAAAATGAGTTGTAAGGAAAACATTGGATTTTATAATATTTTCGTTATTTCCCTTAGTGTGCAAGTAGGTTTATGAGTGAAGGTATGTGGGCTTGGTTTTTTTTATACCCCCACGTTGAAAACACGTAAAAGGTGTATATTTATTTTGTCACTCCGCCCATAAGTAGGCCTTGTATGTATAGAAAAGTATATATATTCTTCATCAGCATTACCATCCGAGTCGATTTAGCCGACCATCCGTCGGTCTGTTCGTCTGTCCGTCTGTTTGTGATTACGATTACAGCTGTAATTTTCAAGCTATCACCACGAAATTCGGTATTTAAGCTTATATATTAAAAATAAAGATCAAGTTCGAAAATGAGCCAAATCGAATAAAAATCCACGCCTGGCTCAGTCACTCAAATTGACTTTATCAATACGGTAAAATCTCGAAATTTATAAAAATTTAATATATGGACTTGACATTTTGTATATGAGCTTTGAAATTCAACCAAATCGGATGAAAACCACGCCTACCTCCCATACAAAGTGGCTTTATCAAAAAACAAAAGCGAATATTTTACGTTAAAACTATGAAAATGTTTCTACAGATAATACTTTGAATATACATTGGTTCGGCCGTGGTGGTCTTTTTTCTTCTGCCCAGTCGAAGATAATTTCTTACTAGTTTTCTGGTAGAAAAAATTTCTCACATCATGATCATTCGGTCTGGACATCGAGATAACTTAAGATCACAGTTTTGTTATGAGCCAATACCTGTTTCCTGGTATCAGAGAATAATTAATTGGATCACTTAAAAGCACTGTTTTTTTTTATTAGCGAAGACCTGTTTATGAGGTTTAGAAAACAAAATTTCTATAAAAGGTGATAGAGCAAGGGTTTGAAGTAAAGTCTATTTTCAGACAGTATTTACTTGTCCGGATTCGGGACTGCTTTTAACAGGTTTTTTTTTTTTAAATTTTGAGTGAAATTGAAATTGAGACACTAAACCGTAATATTATGAAACTCTCCAAAAAATTTCCAAGACCAAGAAATAGGTAAATAAGTTTTTCTTTATTTATAGAAGTAAATAAAATATGTAGAACACACCACAGGTTAATAATAAAAACAACCTCCAAAGCAACCTAAATGGTTAACAGATCATTTAAGTAAAAAAAAACAAAATTACAGAAGTTTAACAAAGCGGACCACAAGAAAACAAACGAACAAACATCAGCCCACCAACCTTTAAATAGTATTCATCAAAAAGAAACGAACCCGTCCATCGAGTGGGTTAGCAAACAAATGACTTGAAAGTTAAGACTTTTTTTTTGTTTTGTTGTTATATCTTTCTTGAAGTTTATATTCAGATATGTTGCAGGTGTTCAAGCCAAACACACATATACACACACACACACACATGGACATTGAAGCATACAAATTCTTCAAAAATAAAGCTACAACTTTTATTTTATGAGAATAAACATCAAAACTAAGCTAAGATGAAATGCTAGTTGGGGCGTCAGTGGCGGGTCTGACTTCAAAGCTCTAAGCAATACCAAAAAGAAAAAAATATGTACTCACACAAATAAAGGGCATTAAAAATATCTGTAAGACACAAATCGGCTCTAAAGACGTTTTTCTTATGATGCGGAAAATTAAATAACATCAAAGTTCAGACAGCTTATGAAACAAAAATCACGAATTTGAACGATGATGAAGATGACGACGACGATGACGAAGAGCCAAAAAGGTTTCGGAGCACATGGAGGAACTTCAACTTGAATCTTAAATGTCTTTCTGTCTGTCTGTCTCTCTTTATGATGGTACGTTGTAGTGATGAACGCATTAAGATTGAACGTGCCAACACAAAGACAACGACATCATGACCATGGAAGAGTACAAACCGCTCAACTAGGCCAGGCCAGGTTAGGCCAACCGAGCCAAGCGAGTGACATCAGCGTACAAAATTCATGCCTACAACTAGCAGTCAGTCAGTCAGTCAGTTAATCAGTTAGTCAGTCAGAGAGTTCGTCAGTCAGAGTTAGCTCGTAAGTGACTAGCTTAGGTTCACAAGCAGTCACTGTCAGATCACAGAAATTCATCTGGCGAAACCGATGATGATTTTGTGGGCATGACAACTACAACCAACGAATCTGCGTGGCCATGTTTCATGGGAATGAAATACATTTGGTGCTCGCCGTTTTATTGTTATGAATATGAGCTATGAATGGCATTTCGGTTGGTTACTCGAGCTTCTACTGTTTAAACGTTTTTTGATGGCCCATAACGACGTTTAGCTCGACAGTGAAAAAAAAATCTTCAAAAAAGAAAAATATTTTTGTTGCTCTCTTTTTTTTTTTTTATAGGAACTTTAAACATAAACAGCTAATAAAAATCTGATAGTTTTGGCAAATGTATTTCTGTGTAGTTGTGTGTATGTTCCAGATCCATCACAAGTGCGTGAGATCCATCACATTAGTTGTTTTTGTGTTTGTATCCACATGATTGTCGGGCCTACATTTTCGACTGAATGTTATTGAAGTTGGCTGCAAATAAAACTTATTCTCTTATTTTATGGCTATTTCTCTGCTGATCTGTAGCGGAAGTTGTTGAAGATTGTTTCAGGCTGGTGGTTTTTCATTATTTTTATTTGATTTTTTTTTATGCCGCTGTGTTGTGGTTAGATGGCGCAAATTTTTTTGTAATATGCAGGTGTTCGACTTTTTGTAGTTGGTAGTGGTTATTTTTATGCAACACTGCGCTGGGTGAAGGTTGGCTGTGATTTGTTTGTATGATGTTTGGATGATGCGCAGTTTTTGTTTCACTTTCCCTTAAATTAACGGAACAAAAAGTAATTCCAAGAAATAAGAAGTTCCGACACTAACAGGGTGTCCAAAAAATACCAACCGGGCTTTGGTCATTTGAATTTTGGAACATCAGCAAGACGGTGCTGATTTTTCGAAGAAAACCATCTTAAGCCATGAGGCTATTTTTAAGTTTATGGTTACGTAAACAAGCAAAACTGCTAAATTTTGGGGTTCGTCAGTCTATGAGTGATTCAAGAACAAGAATCGAGTCCAGATTTCGAATCGAGTCAAAATTTTGGGCTGGAGAAATGATTGAGCCGTATTTATTCGAAAATGATGGCGGAAACGCAGTTACCGTGAGTGAAATTTAATATCGTGACATGGTAATGAACTTTTTCGGATATGAATTGGACGACATGGTTGTGAGATATATTTGGTTTGAACAGTACGGTGCAACCTGCTATATTTATAAAAAAATAAACTGGCCATTTCAGCCCTTGAAAGGACTTTGATCGAACTTCTTATGATCAAATGTGTTGTGGGTTTTATGAAATGTTTATACACAATTGGTCGAGAATCGAACCTATTAGTTCTATGCCGACTCCGAACGGCTAATGTGCATTATTTACTCTCTCTGAGGTTAGCCATTGTCTGCACTGCGGTGACGACCGAACAGAAAAATTAATTCAATTGAAAAAACTTTCTGTGTCAGATGGAAATTGAACCAGGGTTCTCTGGCGTATGGGTCACGCACTCTACCCACTGCGCCACGGCCGTCGCAACCTGCTATACAGGAGACAAAACAATGGCTTTCCTTTTGATGAAGTTATCTGTTGCTGCAGCAGGGTCAAATAGCCAACAAGGTCTTACCGTTGGACGCCACTGAACTTATTTCATTTTATTTTTTTGGAAGAAAGCCAAAGACAATTCCCAGCTTAGGAAAAAAACCTCAAATAAATAAGGACGCTTTTTTCTGCAAAACGATACCAAATTTGCGTGAAAAGAGCGAATGCAACAGAGTCGAGGTGACCATTTCACGTTTCTTTTGTGTGGAGGTGATTTTTCAACCTTCTCACTTGTACTCATTTTATTTTTCCTAAAAATAAGATCATTACCTTTTTTTAACTTCCTAAGAAAACCATTCCGAAATCCAAGAATCCTTAAAATATACGCTTACTTTCAATGAAGTGATGAAAATAATGATAAAAAACGGTGGGTCCCTATCAACCTTCTTATTGTTAGGGGAAAAGTTTGTAGGTTGGAAAGGTTTGTAGGTTGGACACCGCGCTATTTTTAATATTTCTAGCGATTTGAACTGTCAACATAATTTTTTTTTGTTAGACTTCATTTTACACGTGGTTTTGAAAAGAGAGCAAGAATAGCATATAGCTCCGACCGACATCGTGTGAAAAAAATATTGTGAAAAGTTAAAAGGTGATTTTTTTCTTGTATTCATTACGTGTTAAATTTTTAGTGATTTCCACAGGTGAACAGCTGTGTTGAACTTATTTTTTAATGTATTTTATGATTCAATGAATTTTAAAAAATATCGTGAATTAGTTTTCAAGAAATCCGATCATTTTTTTCCCAAAGTTATATCAACAGAGGTTCTTTTTCGAATGGTATGTTTACATCTGCAAAATATTAATTATGCGCCAAGCTATGATCAAAAAAGCTAAGCGTGTTCAACCTATAGACATTTCTTTTTATTTTCGCAAAAGTAGGGTTGCCAGTTTTTTTCAAATTTCAATTTCAAAGCGAAACGTTCCAAAATCGAAGAATTCATCAAATTAACTTTTCTTTTCAGTATGTTGACGAAACTAATGATCCGACAGAAGAGAAAGCTATAGAAATGTAGAGGTAATTGGCAGCCTCGGTTGTCGATTGGTAGCACGCTTGACTGCCACCCTAGAGGTCCTGGGTTCGAATCATAGCTAGGCCATTGACCTACGATTTAATCTTTCTTCATTTCTGTTCTCATTTGTAATAGAGTGAAATTGATAGTTATTCAGGAAAAGGAATTTATGATGAAATGATCTATAAAATTCATTTAGTTCTTTAGTAATGAACGACGAAAACAGTCTAAAAATTTGTGCACCATCATTATCCCAATAAAAATATACAGTGATGGGAAAAGTAATAGAAACGACAAACACTTTAACATTTCGAAGAATGCTATTAAGTTTTAAAGCAAACTATATGAATGTAACCTACTGTAGACAAAAGTTGGATATCGGTTCTCCATTTTGTTTATGCTTTTGTGCATAATTCGGTAAAAATATCGGTGGTACAAACCCTTAAATCAGTGAACTCAATTTTGGATTGGAAAAAAAAAGAAACGCATTCAACTTTTTTAATAATATTGAATATACAAGTATTTGTATATTAACAATTGCATTCAAATACCATTTAGAAAGTGTTAATAAAGTATTGAAAAAAATTTATAATTTTTTTGTGATATTCTACCTTTCGCACCTATTTTGTTTAGAATGGGCAGCGGAGGGAATTGCACAGATGTTGAGCTCCAATTCATCCGGAAATGAATGAAGACAAAATAAAATGTGAAATTGCAGAGTTATTGCAGTTATAACTTTTGAAGTTATGAAGTTATTACTAATAACTTTTTGAAGTTATTACTGAAGCTATTACTTTTGAACCAAAGAATTTATTGTATTTTTGGTTCGAAAAACTAATTTCTTTCATCAGAACAACTAACAATAGAGTTGAATGCACCAGTAACTAGTCACACAATACGGAGTAGATTAATAGAAAATGATTTTAAAACACATTCCCCAAGAAAAGTGATATACTTGAGCAAAACGAAAATTCGCAACAGTAGCTTTTTCAAGAAAGAATCTGATACAAAAAAATATCAATGCTTTTGGGCGTCCTCATGAAAGACGCCCAAAAAATACTACACATAATCCGAAGCACACAGTTAAACTTATTAAACATGGTGGTGATAGCATAATGCTATGGGGTTGTTTTTCCTCGTCGGGCGTAGGTCTAATATATTGGATTAAAGGTAAAATGTGGGCCACAGACTTTGAAGATATATAAATTAGCATAATGCTCCCATTTTCCGATGGAGAAATGTAGTTAAAATGTGTGGTTAAGCAAGATAACGATCTTAAACACTCCTCGCAACTGTTCCGAGTAATGGTTCCGGGCCAATGTCATTAATTAATAGAATGACCATCGCAGTCACCAGATCTTAATCCAATTGAACACCTTTGGAAGATCTTCAAGTAGAAAATAGCTGGCTATAAATTCAAAAACAAAGAAGAATTGTGAAAAAAGTGCAGGGTGAGTGGTATTGATCTAGGATGATTGAGTGACTATTGATCCCTCAATTTATGACAAACTGGTGGATTCTATGGCCCGTCGGTGCATTGAAGTTCTAAAAAACCGTAGTGACACAACAAAATATTAAAGTTAAACTAGTTTTCAGTATAAAATTGGTAGATTTTAAGAAAAAAGTATTAGTATGTTAGTTATAAGTCGTTTGTTTCTATTATTTTTTCCATCACTGTATTTCACTTGGGTTCTAACGGAGCTCAGCGTAGTTTTTTAACAACTGCCATGCGACTTAAAACCTTCACACCGCTCCTTCCCGAGATTATTTTTTTTCCAGCTTTGGTCACACACCGACAATAGCCGTTGGTGTCTGCCAACAACCTGGACACCCCATTATTTTGTACCCGCTAACGTTGTCTTCTAATTAAATGTGTTCGCCTCATATTCGACGAAATTGTTTTGACACCTTAAAATTGGCACATTGGTTGTTGCCAAACATTTTGGTTTGGCCAATACAACAATGTATAAAATTGCTGGTTTCAAAGTTTGGCGAAAACAGCCCCTATTGCAGCATATTTGGCAACAATGTAACAAGCACACATTTAACCTCATTTCACACTCATGATCAAAATGAATTTAAAATTTGTACAAGCATAAAAAAATTAACTGCTTTTAACCACGTAGTGAATTGTTTGTGACATTTTCTGGCGAAACATTTTTAATATGTACCACTTAACGCTCGTATTGTTGTCAAAGCCAATGCGCGAAAATTGCACTTAAAATATGGCTTAAGGGCGTTCACAGAAAAACTCGTAAGTAAAAACAAAAAAAAAAAAAAAAAAAAAAAATAATCGTGTACCCCAAAAAGGGGTTTAAATAAATCAAGCAGCTTCTTAGCGGCACAATAAATTATGTGGTACATTGATAAACAACAGCAACAACAATAACAACAACTGCTGCTACTGCTGCTTTTACCAACATAATGCAAGACAAGATAAGAACAACAGCGAAAAAAAAAACGGTGGCAACCTTAATTTCACTTAAGTTTTACGATCATTGTGCTGCGCATGCGCAACCGCATGCGTCGCTATAAATTAAACACCCAATTATTTGAATTCTTGCACCACATTTTAACGTTACCTCGAGTGCGCATCCGCTAAGCTTGGCTACTTCTTCCTGTCTTCCTTTTGCTGCTCGGTGCTCGTTGCCTGCTGCTGGGCTGTCTGTTGTGTTGTTGCCAATCTTTAAGTTGTTGTCAAATGCATCTAAAATGCAGCTGCTACTTCATTTCATTTGGGCTGCCCTTGATTGTTGTTGTTCTGTGCTGATGCTGCTGCCAAATTATATTTAAGCAGATTCTGTTTAAATGTTAAAAAAATTGCCGACACTGATTTGCTGTATTTGTAGCGCAACTGCTTACGCTGCCGCTACCACTTTTATCAATGCTTGTTTTTTTTTCAAGTTGTTCCTGGTTGGTTGCATTGCTCAGCGCCTGTCTGTAATTTTCCGCCAGCAACATCAGCAGCAGCAACAAACAGCCGCAGCAATTTTAATGTTCTGCACAATTTCCTGTCAAGTATTTTTTGTTTTTCTTCTTCTTTCACCCCAGTGCAGTAGCTTAAATTTGAGTTAACTTCAGCCACGCCTCCTTGAACACCAAGACAAGCAGAGTAAAGAACAATTCCAAATTATATCCATTCGAAATGCAACCCAAATCGTGCTTTAATGCTTGCCGTGGGTACCGACGCGCATCTTGGTGATGATGATGCAGGCAGTTCAGGAGTGTCTTCCAGGTGGGGGTAGGCGGTAAATTCGTGCTGCAATCATATGTCGAAAATGTTGCTGCTGTCAATTGACTGCACGTGTAAGCCTGCGCCTGCTCGGCTCCATACATGTTTGTTTGATGTTGCTTTGGTGTTTCTTAGTTGTTGTCCTCTGGTTGTTGGTCCAGAACCAAAGTTTTTGGGGTTATAAAAAAAAAATTTCAGCAAACTAACATTTAATTTGGCTGTCGTAGTTTCAAGTCGTTGTCCTTGTCGTCATCGTCATTTCACTGCATACTTAAGTATAATTAAAGTCACGACCTCTTTTTGGGCTGTTATTTGGTCTTGTTCTCTTGCTCGCTATGTTGCTTTATTTGCTGTTGCAGCGACTGAAGCGTTGTTCTTAACGCAATCGGGCAAGTGTTTTGGCCAAATTGTTGATTGGCACTTGCATACATGTTGCAACATGTTGTCGTTGCTCTAAATTGCAGCTGATTGCAAGTTAAATAAGGTTAAATTGATGCTGTTTTTAAGTAAGTGATGCTAAGGAAGGGAGGGAAGGGGGACATTGAGAGGGTTTGTTAGGGAGTGTGAGAGGGTTTGTTAGTGTCATTTGATTGTAGTTGCTGAAGGCAACAACGGCAACCAATAATTATACATTTTTTTCTTATTGATTTACAGTTTTATTACCATGGCTTATTAAGGGGTTACATCACTTAAGAAACCTGATATCTTTTATTATCTTAAATGATGTTTAAACATACTATGTATGATATAAAAAAAGAATTATAAGTTATCAAATATTTTTAACATATATTTCATTGTTGAATCATTGTTGAATAAAAAAAGTATTTTTTTAAATGTTTCATAATGAAAACATTGTTTTTTTATTCTCATAGGTAATTAACAATGAATTAATTTTCATCCAATTGACTTTTTCGAATTCTTCATTATACTAGATAAATTCAGCCCTATCATGAAAAAATTTTTTCCCGGGAATTGTAAGAGGGAGTTTCCGCTTTTAAGATAGCAGATGAAGACATTAAATTTTTTTTTTCACTCATGAATATTAAAGGTTGATGAACACATTTGCATTAAAAATTTCCAAAAAGCTTTCGAGTTTTATTTTAAAAACGGAAACTCCCTTTTAAAATTTCCGGGAGAAAAAGTTTCATGATAGGGCTGATTACACTGTGCGACAGTCCAAAATACCTGGGAGATAATGTTCTTTTTCTTGTAGGACTTGTTGAGTTAAAGCACTTTCTACACTTGAAATTTGCCGGACACCCCCAAAATCTGGACTTATGTTCTAAAAACCGATTTTGCCTACCTTTGCCCACTTATTGGCTTATAACTTACCTGATGGCCAACCGATTTTTAAAATTTAACCGGATAATGAAAGACGATACTTGAACCTTTCCAACGATATATATATTGTTTGGAACAACTTGAGAAAGCTGTATGTATTTGCTCTGCAAATACAACTTTTTTTCAATTTTTTTACTTTTTTCAACTTTGACGATTTTTCTATACACTAAATTATATTGAGACCACACTAGTCCTGTACGGATTCATAGAAAACATTTATTAGGAATTGAAGCGCAATTTAGTTTTTGAAAGTTGGTCAGTAATTGACAAAGTTATTCAACTTTTCATGAAAAGAGATTTTTTTCCAAAAATACATGTTCAGTACGACAACTCAAAAATGTTTGCTTGATTTTTTTTTTTAAGTCGGCATCATTAGTTTCGTGTTGTAATGACCAGCAATACTCCGAAATCATTTTAATTTTATTTTTTTCCTTCAAATGTTTTTCTATTGTTGCCATTTCTTGGTGAAAATGTCCTCCTTACTCATCGCTTAACTGGCCTAAGTTCTCTGGGAAGAAGTCCAAATGCGAATGGAGAAAATGAATTTTTATAGACATGTTGCATCCCATTGCACTATATGCACATACAAATTCATTAAGAATTGCGACAGACTCGTCGCTTCTATGGTTTCCGAGGAAATTAGTGCACAGCGAAACAAAACTCTTCCACGCACGTGGTTCCACGAAATTTAACTTCCTTAAAAAATTTGCATCTCTCCTGACTTTTCGGATTAGAGGTCCAATGAAAATACCTTTATGTAGTTCATAAATATAAAAGGATTAAAAAGTAATAAATATGAAAAATATACATTTATTTTATATAAGTGGGCAAAGGTAGGCAAAATCGGTTTTTTTACCATAACTCCAGATTTTGGGGGTGTTCGGCAAATTTCAAGTATAGAACATTCTTTAACTCAATAAGACCTACCAGAAAAATAGCATTATCTCCCAGGTATTTCAACTTCGTTCCATTTTGTCGCACTGTGTTATTTAATGGAGTACGAAAGAATTTTATAGTTAATTAAAAGGGTTGGTTCTTATTTAGAAAGTTATTACGATTCCGATTTTTTGAACATTAGTGTTCAAAATGGCAAAATTGATGTACTGAAAAGATGTTTTATATTGAACAATGTATTTTCCACAAAATATTTTTATGATGATGACCCAAAAATGAAAATAATTTACGCTGCAGTGGCCATTTTATATTGAATTGAAAGAATTTTTTTTGTTCCCACCACACATGTGACAGAAACCCCTTTAATTCCAAATATTGATTGGCTGCTTATTCTTCTCTGATAAAATTACGAAACATGTCATATTTTTGAGGAGTAAAAAGTGATGTAAGCCTTAAGGAAGACAAAGGTAACGCTCAATAAGGGTGAGTAAAAAAAGTCGAAGTAAATATATCATTCTACGAGTAGTACCGGTAATTAAACTCAAAAAGACTTGGGCGTTGTGACCTACTCAAAAGTAGATATAACACTTGTGACAACGGCCGTTTAGTTTTGTGTCTATTTATTTTTTAATAATTCCAATAATACCAACTTGGAGTAATTGAGGAATAGGTGATAGGAATAGGTTTACCTATTGTATCCCTTTTTGAAACAATGAGCGGTATTTGTTGTTTCTATAGAAACTGATAATGTAGAAAGTAAGGTTTTAACTATCTATAGGAAGATACGTGTCTTCAAACTCTACGTGCTGCAGTAAATGCCTATTTCTTCTGAATTTATTATGTTTGACGTGATCAATCGAAAAATTTCTGAGAATTATAGGATTTAGTAGGTCGAATAAAATATATTGCACCGAGCAATGATGAAGTTCTTCACTAGATAATACTTACTTAAGTAGTCAGAAGAATACTCCAATGGCACACGAATCGCTAAGGTGCGATCCATTATTACTACTGGAAACTTTTTCCCACTGGTATAAGAAAAAAATGAGAGGAAATGTAACTAAAAACTGTGGCGAAGGCGTTAATACGCGTGGATTGTTCTATTTTCAATATGCAAATTAAGAGATCCTGTGTAGAAACCATCTAACACAAACATTTTTCCACCCCAAAAATCGGCCCTAAAAATCGGCAAAAAATTTTTTGATCGGCTGTCATTTCTTTACAGACAATAGCAAACTTCAAAGAGTAAAGCTTCATATGAACATTAATCGCTCGGAGTTGGCATAAATTGTCAAGGTCTAGTTTTGGAGAAAGATGGTGTAGTGTCAGTGAAGATTTCCTTTAAATATACAGCTAATCAGCTCAAAGCAGCTGGGCAATACGCTTGCTATGTATATGACTTACTACTTATAGGCTTACTATACGACGGTTATATTGGGCATCAAGGGATTGGTATAGCGGTGACCTTCACGGGTGGCCCTATGAAACACTCAATGGCATCAGGTCATGTAAGTATCTCTCTTGAACACTTTTCATGGTAAGTTTTCACCTGTCAAGGCTCAAGAAAAGAACAATACGTCGATCCCAACCGAGTTTAAAGAAGATGAAATATCAGATATATCAGACGACGAATATCTTAAGCTCCAAATAAGATCTTGCAGCTTCTGTTAATTGTGCGAATTGTACTCCACTAAATAACATAAGCACTTTAAGTCAAAAAAGTCATCAATTTGATGACAAACCTGGATGATGCAAAAATAAGATCTAACCTTTCCCCCAAAACTTGTTGAGATCTTACAACGATTGCACGTGACGCTCTCTTAATAACTAGAGAACTTATGAGGAAAGGATGAGATCATCATCAAATCAAAGCTAATACACGAAACGGTAATATCACTCTCAAAACTTGTTCAGGAAAACAGCTTCATTCATATCGACTCCTTGGGGCCATTTCACGTAAAGAATTTGATCCATTTGATTTGGTTTCTTTTTAGATATGTTGTACCTCTATAAGAACCTAACTCGTTCTCAAAATTTTCTCTCTTTTCCGTCCGAAGCCCATTTTTTCAGGCTGAGATATTTTTATAAAAATAGTTTGTGACTTTTTTTTACCTTCATCACTGATTTGATGATAGTGATTTTTATTGAAAATGAAATTGTCTATCCAAACGGACCATTGAGATTATATCGCACACCCTCTTCAAAAGACACACAACTCAAAATTTTTAAATTTTGACTTTTTAATACAAATCAACTCGTAATGCACATCTCCATCGACTGTCAAAATTTTGTTTTAATCTGATTGCTCTTTAATTTAAAAAAAAATCATTTTGTGTCCTTCTTTTGTATTGAGTTGCTTGAGAAACGAAATAGTTTTTTGACTCTCCTAAACATTTAAAAATTTTGAGTTGTGTCCCTTTTCAAGAGGGTGTGCGATATATGAAGCTATTTGAATACCTGCCCGTTTCGCCAGGACAAAAAAAGCTTTTAAAGGAAACAATTTTACAACTCTATTCTAACGACGAAGTCGGACTCAGCGACCCATTTTTCGCTTATGTTCGCCCAGCACCGAATTTGTAAAAATTTAAAAATTTAGGTGGCAACTCTATGGTAAAAAATTACATAATTTCTAAAATTCTGACAATGGATTCGGATGCAGTGACCTATTTTTACCTTAAGCTGATCGCCCACCGAATTCATAGAAATAAAAAAAATTAGGTGGCAATCCTAGGCTTAGCCTATAACCTTCGCATCATCATTATCGACATTTTTAAAATAAAAAGAACTAAATTGGTTCTAAAATTACGGGCAGCAGAGGAAAACACGATTTTTTCCACTTTTTTTTTTATATAGACAATAGAAGATACTTTTTTCCAAAAAAAAAAAAAAAAAAAAAACAAATGAAAACTTGAAATTTATTTTTAAATTCGAATCAATTAAAACCATTTCGATTGCGAAATATTTTGCGTTTTAATTGAAATAATTGCATTCGACACGACGCAACACGAAACAAACTCATGTTAATGATATCATTTTGGCCTATCGAATTTAGCCAAAACAAAACTGTCACCAATTTGGCTAACAGCAATTTATGCAAATGGAACACAACCAGGAATTGAATTGAGTCGAAGTTGCGCACGCGCAAGCAGACCTCCCGCTGCCCCCAATAACACCACACTTCAGCTGCTACATTCACCATTTCCACCCCACCAATAGTCACCAAATTAGTGTCTGTTTTGATTGTATTTTACATTTAAAAAATAAAATTGAAACGATATGTAATGCAGCAAACGCTGCGCAGCCGTAAAGCCGTAAGTAATGATTTTCAACAATTGCCGAGTTGACAATAAAAGTAGCAGCAGCTACAGCAGGCAGTATAAAAATTTGCTCGATACAACGACGAGCACAAGAAAGCTAAGAAATGTATGGAACGGTGGGAGGTGGAAATGCAATAGCAAAATGGCAACACTGGTGTGCGCGCACAGCTGCCAAAAACATAAGTCACGATTTTCGCTTTTTGTTAATTCATCAGCGAACAATTTGCATTATTATGGCAGCAATAGCAATAACAACAACAGCTACAACCTGGTAGCAACAGCAGCGGCAGCCCTCAAAATTCTTGGTATGCAGACACTGACGCCAGCAGTATGCCCAATGAACCTTAGCGACTAAAAATTGTGGCGATTCCCGCTTTACAGAGCGCTTTACAGAACGTGAACTGGAGTAACAAAGTTTAATTAGCATTTTCCACAAAGTCATGTCATGCGTGTCATAAAGTGAATTGCAGCAAAAATAAAAATCATTGGTCTTGGCCTGGTGAGAAAAACTATGTTGCTAGCTTAGAACGACTGCATCGCTCTGAGGTCTGCTACCATTTTCAATTAACAAGCTAAAATGCCAAGTTAAGATAAAATCCCGTTGATTACGGAGCGCGAGGTGACAGAATGATTGTCTGGGAAGTAGCAACAGTTGTGCAACAACATATGCTAGCAACTGCAAATATGTTGCCAACTATGTCTGGATAAACGTACCAACGTTCGAGTGAACGAACGTGTTAACCTGGCTGCTTGGCTGGCTGGATGGCCATTTAAGCCATCATCATCATCCTCATCGTGGAACTAGCAGAAACTACTTCAGTAGCTTAATTACGGTGCGGCGCATTGGGTAACACGGTTAATGAAGCTTGATGCGGGGCTAGCCTGTTGCTGAAGGCTCACTTGGTGTTTTCTTCTTGTGCGCAATTTTGTTGGCTCAACTTGACGGCCTGACACTGTGGCAACCTTTTGGGTTTGCATTTTGAGATGCATTTTGTTTGTTTTATTTTGTTTTCCTTGCAATTTTGCACTTGGTGCACATTTGTGGTGCATGACCATATGGCATGATTTGAAGAGCTTATTTTTAGCCACCACTTAATTGTGGTCAATTGCTTGGCTCGATAAATGATTGCAATAAATTAGCGACTTACAATCAGAGCCTGAGCTGGGTAAGAGTTTCCAACGAGAGTCGTTTTTGAATGCAATTAGTTGAATGTGCTTCAAGAAGCTTAATTCGAGCGTTGCAATAATATTTTGACCATGCAAATGATGATAAGTTTTAAATTTAAATATCTTTAAATTTAAAGTTTTATTAAAGATATTATTTTTATTAAAGTGATTTCATCAGGCTTAAGAGCGCGAACCGAATCAAAAATCGTTGGGATTGACAACATCGCCAAGCAATGAGCCTGAACAGAATCAAAAATCGTTGCGACCGCCGATCTTTGTTGTTGGAAAATACATGCAAAATGAAGAAAAAAACTCAGCTCTTTTTCCGCAACAATCGCACAATTAGAGCCCGAACAGAACCAAAGCGGCTGTCGGTTGTCGGGTGCGCTGTACAACAAAATACATGAAAATCTATGTAGCCGCCAAAAATTAAATGGCCGTAGAAATCCGCGACGGAAAAACGCCAGAATAGAATCCATTCTATTTTTTCTCCGACGGCTGGCGGATCTCTCTTTGAGTGGCGTAAGTTTTGCCATATTTTAGCTAAGAATTGGCTGTGTTCAGTGCTATTTTCTTAGTTTTACCATGAGCTTACGTTTTGTTTTGTGTGTGTGTGTGTTGCATTCCATGAGCTAACATTTCGTTTTGTGTGTGTGTATGTTGCATTTGTACCATTTACACAACGAAAAGCAACGCTGATCCGACAACCGACAACCGCTCCTATTCTGGACGTGTTCTCAGCGGATTTCTCCGAGAGAGGACCGCCATCCGACAGCCGCTTTGGTTCTGTTCGGGCTCTTAGAATCTATTCTATTTCTTCTCTTGCGATCGACGATTCTTTCTCTGAGTGTCATAAGTGTTGCCATATTTTTTCTAGAAATGGGATATGTTCAAAGACATTTCCTTAGTTTTTATTATGTCTTAACGTTTCTTCTTTGTGTGTGTTGTATTCACACAATTGAAGAGACCAATACATTGAAATTAAATAGAAAAAATAAATAAAAAAATACTAAATAAAAGCAACTTTGAATCGTCAGTCGCAATCGTATCATTCTGGACACATTCTCTGCGATATACGACCTGAGAGGATCGGCGGTCGCAACGATATTTGATTCAGTTCGGGCTCAATACAATGCATAAAAATGTATAAACACGTCTGGAATTAAATCGCAGGTTGTTAGTTATCTATTCTATTTTTTCTAATTCGACCGACAATTTTCTCTCTGAGTGCTTTAAGTGTTGCCATATTTTTTGCTAACAAAAGGGTATGTTCAAAGCCAACTTTCTTAGTTTTTATTATGACTTGACTTTTTTTTTTTTTTTTTTTGTGTTGTATTTATAGAAGTGAAAATTGAGAACCATTGATGACACTGCCGTGTCTTATATAGTATTGTCACCATATACTTCACGCAATTCTTTACAAGCTTAACTCGCCGTCTTCACTTAATGGAAGTAAACAGTTAACAGTGGCATTCCATTTTCTAGTTTGAGAGTTTTTTCTTTAAAAAATCACCTGTGAATTGACAAAATAATAACATAGAGGCGAATGAATCTATACCAAAAAGCAAATGCATCAACGCCATCTCTTGCGAAAAAACATCATTGCTTTTCCAACAACCCGAGATAGGTTTGTTAAAGAAGTCAATAATTTTAAGATGAGCTTAATTTTATTAGAATGAGTCAAAGGAGCACATTTTTTCATTACGATATTTTTGTGTTAATCTTATTATTCGGGGGATTTCAGCTTTACTTGTCACAAATCTGAAGTCAGAATTTGATAATAATCATGACGATGGATGTAAAATAGAGGTAGAAAGACTATAAATAACGATACATATGTAGTATGTATTTGACCCATACAATAGAATTCAGGTTTTTGATAAAATCGAATATCAGATTCGTCACAAAAACCCTCAAGTAAATATATTCGAGTAAGAATCTAGTAATTTTGGCAGCATTTATAAGAATTTCCCTCTAAAATCACTCTATTCCTCTAAAGTTAAAGTTTGCGTAAAAAAGGCGATCCCAACTATCGTTGAACAAGCTTTCTTACTATCCCATATAAGACAATGAAGCATTATCCAGATTAGAAAGAGAGTCAAGTCGAATGATTTTTCAAACAGACACAGCGTTTTCTGTGGACAACACCCCTTCAATGTTGTTAAGTACTTCGTCTATCAATCCCAGGATCAAGCACTACCTCCTCCAATGATATTAGTATCGGTATTAAAAGCAGGATAACTCTTGGCAAAAGATGCTATTTCAGTCTCAGTAGGCACGAGTAATTATACTCAGGCTCCAAAAGTTCCTAATTATGCCCGTTCTTTTAAGGGGTGGAGCAAAAGAATCGAAGAAAACTTGGGAAATTCAAGATGAAAGGATACACGACTGTACAGCCATCGAAAATTATCGAATTTTTTCCACATTTGAATGAAACCAATTTCCCTTCAATGCAATGTATATAAAAAAAAACCGAATAAATTTAATAGTAGATCCTGAGAAAACGAAATTATATATTTGAACCGACCTAAACGTTGAGTGGTTCTGATGAAAAGATTTTGAGAACATTCGAGAGAAAGATCTTTGTAATATTAACACTCAAATCTGCGTCAATTTCCAGTACCGAATACGATGGATATATGAACTGTATGATCTCTACATTGACATTAGCATAGTCCATTACTAGCACATAAGAACTGAACAGCTTCGATGGCTGTATACAAGGTAGGAGTGACAACTGGCTATTTTCTCCCCACACCGACTGTCATTTGCCTGTATATTTTGCTTTATATTTCCTTTTCTACTTTTTTCGTTCTCTAATTTATACTATTTTTGACATTTGGGGCAAGACGAAAAAACTGTCACTCCTACCTTGTATAATTGTATCATGGGCTAGGTCATGTTGAGCGACGCACTAAAGACGACGGCCCAGTGAAGAAAATATTTGGTTCTTCGTGCCGATCAACCCAATAAGATACCCGCATCTCTGTAAGAATGACCAAGTATTGGACAACCTTACGACTCTTGGAGTCTCCAACAAGCATTAAATTCTTGCATGAGACTAAAACCATCTGATGTTTGTATGCGCCAGTTCCGGAACTTATATATGTTAAGAATAAGAAAATCCACAGGATTGAAAGCACAGGAACTGCACAGGGACTCGTGTGGTGCCCTTTAGAAATTGGTTTCATTAAAAAAATATATTTTCCTCTTTAATGCTCCTTAAGAGATGAACGCACAAATTGCATGAAAAAATGCATCATAGGTCAAGCTAGTGAACCTGTTATTAAGAGCAACAATCACTAGAATTCACTTGTATATCCTGCAAGCAAAAAAATGATTCTCTTAAATATATGCCTTACATAAAAACCTACACCGAAACCAATCAAACTAATTACGAAACCGGTTAACAACATAAACACTCTACAAATGCAAACATAAAACAACTTAAAAACCGAGCACACAAAATATCCCTATCATTTACTTATCGACATAATTAATGATCCGAAAATTCTTTGCCACAGGTAATCCGAGCAAAGCGAAAACGTAATTTAATTGCGTGCAACGAAACGCATTAAGAGGCCGAACACGTCATGGACTTGCAATGCGGTTGGCCTTAAGAATCAAAAACGAAATCAATGCAACAAGCAGAGAAATATCACAGAGCGTAAAGGGAACAAAATAAGCCTTTACTAGTCATCCACTGTTGTAGACTGTGTTGATCCGAAGAAGGTTGAATCACTGCGATTGAATCATCGATCAAAACGAGTTGAGACGAAATCCTTCTACTACTTTGTAGGCAGGCCAATGATGATGACTCATGCGAGTAGAAATGCAGGTGTCATCAATTGAAGCCTCAAAAAAATGTGTAGGCACAAATATGTAAGTAACAGACAGGATTTTCAAAATCTCACAAAACAAAGTTCAAAACAAAAGAAAAAAAAACCTTATTTCAAGGCGATCAATAAACGATCGTAACTCGAACGTGTGTGAGTGTGAGTTGTTAAAATATTAAAGACACGGATGCAGTTAAGCATCAATGGAGCATTACCGCAGCTTGAAACCACGTAATCAAGACTCACACCTTAGTCGAGCCTGAAGGAAAGATCTATGCTGGCCGGATCAATCAGCGTAGATCAGCGCCTAGTCGTCATCGTAGTCGTGTATTTAAGTAACACACGGTGTTTGAGCAGACAAATGGAAAATAATTTTCAAATAAACACCAAAGAATTTAAATACAAACAAAGCAGCAGCATCAACAACAACAACTATACCGACCTTTTCTGAGCAACGATCAACAGCAGAACAGTCAGTCAGCCAGTCCGTCAGTCAGAGCGTTGCAGACAAATAGTTTTCTTCAGATATGCATATTTAAGCGGGTGAGCACAGCGGTGAATGCTGTTGTTGGTTAAGCTCAAATCGTCACTGAACCCTGAACCTGTTGTTGATCTGACAGCAGCATGAGGCGATGGCAGCGACCTGATCTTCGTTGAAATCTATGTGCTGAAGATCGATTGTAGGAATTTTTACTTAAAGCCAAGCACATGTGTGTGTGATATTGCTTGTTGTTGTTTTGTTTGTTTCTCACCATCTTTGAACGCTGATAATTCGTGGAATCGCGTCAATTGATTTACTCAGGTGCGTTGCTGAAGACTTAAGCTGTTGCTGTCGCTGTCTCTGCCACTGAGGTTTATGCTGGTGATCATTGGAATGTTTGTTTGCCGCTGGATCTTGTCTGCTCCAAAGAATGCACATCTCATCGTTACCTTTTTAATAAAATATTCCGTGTGAGCTGTTAAGCTGAGTTTCTCAGGTGTTTAGGTAATGACAAGATCAACAAAACCCCAACAACAACAACAACAACAACAAGAGCAACAATAGCAGACAACCAGCAAAATGAACAATAACTGAACTTATAGCCCTGATCATGATCGCTACATGGCTAGATAGGTGTACTGTGTGTCTGTCAAGTTTTTTAACGTATCAGAGCAGTCAACAGACATCTGAAGGTTACTGCCAGTTGTTGGCTTAACCCTTTAAGCAGAACAGACGAAAATTAAATAAAAAGAAATAAATAAGACAGAATAATTTTATTTCCTCATCAGTTGAAGAATGCTTCAAAGCTGAATAAATGAAAATCTTATTTGTATAAAGGAAGAAACAATCAGAAACCCTTTAAAAAAATTCCATTAAAATTAGCAGATGATACAAAAAGTAGAGTGTGAAAAAGATTTCACACCAAAAAAAATATTCTTTAGGACCCTGGTATTGAAATTAAAGACGTTATATGCCGTCATCAAGATGATGAAATTTGTATCTTATTACATACAAATTTACTTCATCCCTGCCTTTGTCAGCATGTATCCACTTAACTCTTCTTATTTTTATCTACCTCTACCTCTACATCTGCCTCTACCTCTACCTCTATATCTACCTCTACCTCTACCTCTACCTCTACCTCTACCTCTACCTCTACCTCTACCTCTACCTCTACCTCTACCTCTACCTCTACCTCTACCTCTACCTCTACCTCTACCTCTACCTCTACCTCTACCTCTACCTCTACCTCTACCTCTACCTCTACCTCTACCTCTACCTCTACCTCTACCTCTACCTCTACCTCTACCTCTACCTCTTCCTCTACCTCTACCTCTACCTCTACCTCTACCTCTACCTCTACCTCTTCCTCTACCTCTACCTCTACCTCTACCTCTACCTCTACCTCTACCTCTACCTCTACCTCTACCTCTACCTCTACCTCTACCTCTACCTCTACCTCTACCTCTACCTCTACCTCTACCTCTACCTCTACCTCTACCTCTACCTCTACCTCTACCTCTACCTCTACCTCTACCTCTACCTCTACCTCTACCTCTACCTCTACCTCTACCTCTACCTCTACCTCTACCTCTACCTCTACCTCTACCTCTACCTCTACCTCTACCTCTACCTCTACCTCTACCTCTACCTCTACCTCTACCTCTACCTCTACCTCTACCTCTACCTCTACCTCTACCTCTACCTCTACCTCTACCTCTACCTCTACCTCTACCTCTACCTCTACCTCTACCTCTACCTCTACCTCTACCTCTACCTCTACCTCTACCTCTACCTCTGCCTCTAAGTCCAAATATTTTTATTTAAAAGTCCGTCTAGAAACACTTCATAGAACTTGTAGATTCTGTCCGATCTAAGGAAATTCCACAACTACCATTCTGGTCAGGTGTTTTTGGCAAGCAGTGAGAACGGAACCTCCTAACATGTGTTTTTCCATAAAATTTGAATGAAAAACTATTTTGAACATTTTTGTGTTGCTTTAACCAGGTTTCATTATCAACACTATCATCAGCATGTGTTGACCATCCATCAATCGGCAACATATGGAATGCACATGCATGAATAGAATTTCGGAAAACCCGGTAAGAATGCCGCCGCACTGCATACACCGAGCCATTAACAAAGACATGTGAATTTTAACACCTGAATTAATGATGGATGTACATGTGCAGACAAGATCGAAGCAGGAACAAGTTGAGTAAAATTGGAAAATATTTCGCTGTCAAATATTTAGACAAATTGAAGAAAGGCTAGATATGAGAAATTAGCATTTTTTTTTTTGCTACGAAAGTAAGCTGCGCAGCAACAGGTAAACGATGTAATGCAGCATGAAATCGCAAACAACATTAGCACCTTAAGACCGCTCAATGGCTCTTGGTTCTAAACATGCTGCAACAAAGATGTTTTGCCAGCTGAAGTCTTTAAAGCTGCCGCACAACGACTATGCAAAGAATTACCATAAAAGTGCGAAAATCTTGCCGATTACCTGTTGTTAAGTTGCGGCGCTGTTGCTGACAACAGGATGCAATAAAATATTGGAAACATATTTTATTTTTTTTTTTGTTTAGGTACTTTTACTATGTTGCTGCACGTGCAGAACAAAATCAATTAAATTTTTTATATACTCTGTGGAATGCACACGTTGCATGCAGACACATTTACAGAATGCAGACGGACAGACAGCAAGAGCAACAATTTTCTTGCTGTCAACAAACAACAAATGCTGCCACAAAATTTCAAATAAACCAAATAGGCACGTCTGCAAAGTTCATGAAAAAAAAGAGATTTAAAAACTCAAACTTCATTGCTGACGAAAACAAACAACAAATAGCAACAACAATGAACAAAAATATCTAACAACAACAGTAATAAAAAATAAACAATTCCATAATAAAATGTTTGCTCGCCATGTAAATCGACAGGCAGCAACATTAGGGCCAGTGTTGGAGCCACCAGGTGTTTTGTTCTTTTTGTGCTCCAAACACGACCTATTCTCGCGCAGCAGGCGAAAGTGTGTGTGGCTGTGTGGGTGTAACAACGCTCTTACATGCTGTTCATGTCACACGCTGTTACTGGTTGTTTTTCTTTTTTTATATTTGCACGTGTTGCTCATGTTGGTGTTTTTCTTATTTTTTTGTTCTTTGCAGCATTTTTAATTCCATTGAAACGCAGTCAAGCTCAAGAACACACCTTAAACTTTTCAAGAAACTGCCATAAAAAAAGCCAGTCAGTCAACTGACAAGTTCTAAAAAATATATTTAACCAGATGCACCAATATCTGACACACACACACACCAGGCCCGTAGACAAGGGGGGGGTTTTTAGGGTTAAAACCCCCCCCTTATGGTCCAAAAAGTATAAAAAAATAATATATTAGCATTAATATAACTTTGCCAATTTGCGAATACTTGCTGCACGTGCGTCTTTTTTCTCTCACAATGCAAACTGCAAGTGTAAACAGCAACAGCGAAAACATCAACATGCTTAAGTATCGAAAAAAGTTCGATACATTCAATTGAACTTTGTCTAAGAATTTACTGCGTTAACAGGTGTTACGTGAAAGTGGTGAAATTTTGATTGAGATTCGTTAGATAAGTTTAAGAGTTTCTATTGTTAATTTTACTGTGCCAAAACTACAAAAATGATTCTAATTAATTGGCTGCAGAAACCAGAAGTAAAAAAGGCTAGAACGTTGGAAAGTAAGTGCTTGATTTAAATGATTTTTTTTTTTCTTTATCAATGCGGAAATGTGTTAAAAAGTTGCCGAATATTTCTGAATGTTTAAAAGCTGTGTTTTTTTTTTAGCGTATTTGCATTGATTGAATATTAATGGATTAACTTTTTGCTTGATGCGGAGTCGACAAAATCCGAATAATATTATATTTCATCCTTATTGCAGAAAACGTTCAAGAAACTTTGGAATCTGAAAAGTCTTCAGAACTTCCTTTGTTACCTGCAGTTGAAGAAAGCTTCAATGTTGACAGCTATGTGGAAAGCGGTAGTACAAGTTGTCGTATTAATATTTTACTTTTAATGTTTATAGCTCTAAGTTTGTGTGTATGATTGTAGAAATTGTTCCAGAAATATCATTTGATTCATCGGAACTGCCTCCGACTTCGAGAGTATATCAATGTCCAAATAACGATATTTCCAAGTTGATGAGCAATATTTACGACTCGAACCGCCTTGAAATTTTGCAAAGCATTTATGTGCCTCCACCAAATTTTAATTTTCCTGCCAGCGGTTCTCGCAAACTCCGATTTAAGAATTCTTGGTTGAACCGTTGGCATTGGTTGGTTTGCTCCAAATTGGATCACAACCTACCAAGTGATTTTACCGAATGATAATAAAAACTTTTTAAATAAAATTTTCTAACCTTTTCATTGTGGCCTTTACAAAAGTCAGGAAATACAAGAAAATGTCGTTATTCTAATCGTGGTTATTTTTATATAGAATTTTGAACCGATATAAGTTTGCAAGTAAATTATTAAAAAAATAATATAAGATGCTTAATTATCGTAATTTTAGAAGTTTGTCTTGAAAACTTTATTTTTTTAAGCGTCTTTCTGTATTCCAAAATGACAGTGCAACGATATATATTGCCGAAACACATTGAGCTCAAAAAACGACAGTTTTGAAATGATAGAACACACTTTCTTATGTTAATTGGGTGTGCATCCTTAAGCATAGATTACAGTGTCACAGCGGACTCTGTGTTATTAGAATTAACAAAAAAATAAAAAGACTTTATCTATATATATAAAAATCAAATGCGTGTGCGGTGGTCTTGCTAAGGCTCAGAAATGGCTGGGCCGATTTTAATTATTCCTTTTTTGTATTGTTTGCCTTAATATAGATGTGGTTTAGAAAGAAAGAAAATTACAAAAACTTCAAGGAACAACGGAAAAATCAAAATTGGTAATTTTGTATGGGAATTGCCACATCATACAACTTTAAATAGCCAACAAATCTTAACGGTTGGACGGATTTAACTCAAATTCGGCACACACATTACTTGAATCCTAAATTAGGTTAAAGCATACTTGGTTTTGACCACGCCCCTTCTTCTGCCCCTTTACAAGAAACGTAAATTATCCTACAGGCGTACTTTTATTAGCGAAACTGTGCGTCTAAATAATTAAAAGAAAATTCTGTCAAAAAACATTCACATATCTTCAAAATTGCACAAAATTTAAATACAGCGTCTTTTTCTAATAACTTCGTTTCCTTAGAATAACAAAAAACTATCAGAAATTCGTATTTCTTACTTTCGATGAAAATAACTCCGTTTTTTTTTTAATATATTTCATCCAATTTCTTTTCGTTGATAAATTCAATTTAAGCACTTAATAAACCATATTTGAAGAAAGCTCCAACGTATTAATTTTTTACTCCAAAAATCACAAAAGCTATCATTTCAATTGTAAACCCTTTTGTAGATATGGCATCTCTGTCATAATTCTTTTAGCATCCCTGTCATATATCTTTTAACATCCCTGTCATAATTTTGGCCGACCTCTGAAATGCAACCCTGCCGATCTGCCATTTGTGACTTCCGGAAAAGACACTTTTCTGACAATCGTTGTAAGGGTAAGACCTAATTTTTAAAGTGCAAAATAAAATCTTTAAAAAGTTTAAACATCTTGGCGTTTTTATACAATAAATAAAAAAAAGCTTTAAAAAAAATTATTTGTTTGCCCATTGTGAGGATTGATCCTTAGACCACCTCATGGATTCAAAACTAACAGTTGAGCTGACTATTTTTATTCAAATTGAAATGTACTAAAAAAATATTCTAATAGAATTCGCAATAAAATGATATGACAGCACAATCTTTTGAATTCGAATAACAGCAGCCTATTACATTCCGTGTTAATATGGGATATTGGAGTGTTTCATTCAATCAATAATTGAAATTCGATTGGCACCATGTGTTATCGATCATGAATGTTCGGTAAAAAATAAATTTCGGGTGGAATCGTGATTGCTCGAATTTAGGGCGGGACGAAGTTTGCCGGGTCCTCTAGTATACATATATAAAATAAACAAAAATAAAGTAAATTAATTTTTGTTTTATGTATTTGGTGTACAAAAAAGTTTTAAAGTGTTTTTTTTAAGTTTGTCGCTTTATTGTGAAAAATTTGTTACAAATTAATTTTTCAAAGTATTGTCCATTTCTAGCCACTGTTTTCCCCATCTTTCTGGTAATTATATAAAAAATACCTTTTCATTTATCGATATCAAAACTATCGATATTTTTTGAATCCAAAACCCCCCCCTTAGGTAAATCCTGGCTACGGGCCTGGCCTAAATGTTTAGCCAATGTGCTTCGTGAATTTTATGTGTCTGAAAAAAAATGAAAAAAGCCCAAAAAGACATTTCAGTCCCCCTCTGGCGAATCCTAGTTTCGCCACTGCCCATGATACAATTATACAAGGTAGGATTGAGAGGTTTTCATATTGCATCAACCATGATACAAGGTAGCATACGAGTTGTAAGGAAAATATTTGATTTATCCATTTCATATTTAAATAAAATGTTTACACAGCATTGCAAATAATGCAATGTTAATATGCATTATGCATTATTTCCTTTAGTGTAGCATTCAAAAATTTGTCTATTTTAAAAAAAGTTTTTATAATTTCCAAGAAAGTATCGCTATAATTGCTAGTATTTTCATGAATTAAATATTTAAGGATTCTTTCATAGAATTCCATTATTTTTTTTTGTCTACCACAGTTTGTTCCAAAGTCGAACTTAATAGATTCTAAACCTCTGCACGAGTGCGCTTGAAATGCGTTTCAAAGCACTCGTTTGTAGTGCAAGCTTTTGCTATGTTTTGCTCTCATCAATGAAATCAAGCCTAACACTACAGAGAGCACTCGTCGCTTGAGCAGAACAAGAACAAACAAAAACCAAAGCAATGTTAGGCACGATTCGTAAAAGAAGTGTGCACTGACTAGAAAGTTATGTTGTTATGTACACAACAGCAGAACGCTTGGAGTTATGCTGTCTTTGAATAGCTTTGGAAGTAAATGCCGTATAACAATGAAACTCAATATGTATGGAGTTCTTACTTGGTATATCCTTCTACTAGAAAGTAGAATATGGGAAGTAGGTTACTGGGATGGGGATTTGACAAATGGGTGTGGCTCCGATCCAAATAATTCAAGTATCCAAATAATTCAATGAAGTGTACGAAAAACTTCAGCGTATTAAGACCGTTTAGAGTTCTGTAGATTTCGTGTTTAGCCGTTTTTGGGGGTAGCTTATTTCGAATCTGTTTTCAGAATTCTAAAATTAAAGATGGTGGATAGGGTTGCCACCTACATTTTTTGTAGTTTAAAAAATTCGGTGCTGGGGTGAACACTAGGTAAAAATTGGTCGCTGAATCCGAATCCGTTGTCAGATGTTCAAAAGTATGATATTTTAACAATAGGGTTGCCACCTAATAGTATGTTGCTTTTTAAAGAGTTTTAAACATTATCTAACAGTTTTAGGAGGGTCGCTGATTTCGAATCTGATGTCAGAATTTTAAAATTCAAGATGGCTGATAGGGTTGCCACCTAACTTTTTTATATTTTTACGAATTCGATGCTGGGGCGAACACTAGGTAAAAATGGGTCGCTGAATCCGAATCCGTGGTCAGAATTTCAAAATTTTTAGATGGCAACCCTAAAGGGTTAAAAATTTCATAATTTTGAAATTCTGACAACGGATTCGGATTCAGCGACCCATTTTTACCTAGTGTTCGCCCCAGCATCGAATTCGTTAAAATGAAAAAAAATTAGGTGGCAACCCTATAAGCCATCTTGAATTTTAAAATTCTGACTTCAGATTCGAAATCAGCGACCCCCTAAAACTATAGAATAGTGATTAAAAGTTTTAAAAAAGCATATTTTTAGGTGGCAACCCTATAGGGTTAAAAATTTCATAATATTGAAATTCTGACAACGGATTCGGATTCAGCGACCCATTTTTACCTAGTGTTCGCCCCAGCACCGAATTCGAAAAATAAAATAAAATTAGGTGGCAACCCTTTCAGCTATCTTTAATTTTAAAATTCTGACATCAGATTCGAAAACAGTGACCCCCTAAAACTGTTTTACAATGTTTAAGACTCGTAAAAAATACAATATAAGGTGGCAACCCTATAGGGCTAAAAATTTTTATTTTAAAATTCTGACAACGATTTCGGATTCAGCGACCTAGTTTGGCCTAGTGTTCGCCCAAACATCGATTTCGTAAAAATTACATTTCTATTTGCCAATGGTAGAAATAATTACTTCGCCAAGGTTCTGTTGTGTTAGGTGTGATTGGTGCATTTTTCGCTGTTAGTAATTGTTCTGTTAAAGCAAACCGAGATCATGGTTTGATTTGAAGCTGACGAGTGCTCTGCAGTGTTCGTTTGTTATCATTCAATGAGTTGGATAAGCTCTGCTTGACTAACAGAGTTCTGTCAAGCTCTGAACTCTGCACTGTTGGATCTACTGTTGTGGAAAAAACGAGTGCATTTGTGCAGAGGTTTAATAGATTCAGTATTTGGATCTATTGAAAATATAAACAATCCTCAAGTCTTTTCGATGCATTTCATCTACATATTTTATTTAATTATTTTATATATATATATAAATACATTTTTTTATTTTAGTGGTACCATCGACAAAATGTAGGATTTTTTTTTGTTTTCATTTTCATACAGTAGACGTCCAATATAACGAATAGTTTCTTGCCCAGTCTTTTCGTTAAATCGAAAAGTTCGTTATAACGAATGAATATTTTAAACAAAGAAATATAATTTTTAGTAGTTCAGGTTTTTGTAGTTGAGTTTATATATTTATAAAATATTTGCATATTTTGTTCTTTTTTTTAATTAATTTTTGAAAAACTTAACAATCTCATTTGTTTCTTGACGCTTTCTATCGATTTTTTGTGTGCTTCCCCTTGAAGCTCTTGCTGAGACTGCACTAAAATATTGATTTTAGAGCAGTTTACATTATTTTCTGAAGCCCATTGTATAGAAGCCCTTAAGTATTCCACAGCATTTGTGTGGAATATTTTGGGTATCATTTCAGCCACAGATTCTCCTTAGTTTAAAACTCTTTCGCTTACTTGCCATTAAATATTTTTTTGTATAGAACTTTAAACACGCGTGAAAAATGACAACTGACCTAAGAACGCACCACTCATTCCTTTATTGCAGTCCAACATATGATACAATTACAAGGTAGGCTCATATTGGAGAGCAGGTTGCGCTAGTTGTCAAAATCAGCTGATATTTTTTAGTTTTTTCTTATTGTTGTTGTTGCTTTTGTCATTTGACGTTTGTAGCTCCTACAGCTTTGTTGTTGGAAAATTTCTCATTTGAGCAGCCATCTTAAAATTAGCTTACCTTGTAGTTGTATCATGGTCCAACACATGGATGAATAAATAAGGCACATGGTTGAATAAATAAATGTCAAATCAAAGTTGACAGCTCATACAATATCTGAAAGTGAAAATTGATAACATGTAAAGCCGATAAAGTTATTGTTGCTTTTCATAGATTTTGACAATTGTGGGTACGAAGAAGAGAGTACGATCAGCCCCAAGACAACCTTATTAATTCAACCATGGTCCAACAAACGTAAATGTTGATTCATAGGAGTTTATAACGGTACCAAGAACAAAAAACAAAGAGAATTAGTCTATACAGAATAGTGGAAGATGCGATTACAGCAACAGCTAATCAATGAAAATAGTTTCAACTCGTATTGATGTCATTCGTTAAATCGAACGACAACAAAAAATTTGAATTCGTTATATAGAATAGTCAATGAAGAGATTTTGGCGTTCGTTATATTGGGCATTTGTTAAATCGGGTATTCCTTATATTGGACGTGTACTGTATTCTGAAAATGAAAAAAAAAACTTATTAAAATATCGAATTTCCTTATAAAAACAATTATTTTAAAAACAAAGATACACTCTTATGTGTGTAATAAATTTTTGATTTTTATCTAACGAGTCGATGATAATAAAAGTAAAATCGATGCCTTAGTTGAAAAAAATAAGTTAAGTCTGCTAAGGCCTTAGAAAGATATATTTAACTTTCAAAGCTTTTCTGAACTTTTACAAAAAAACAATTGAAAAAATAATGATCGTCCATCAATACCATCAATAAAGGTAACGGATCAATTTAAAATTTGAATGTAAGTGTTCTTAATTCTTATAATTAAAGTAGTATTATTAAGTTTCATAGAATTATACACTTGATATTTTATGAACTTACATTACAGTACATACAAATTCGTAGAAAATAATTGCACGCAGAAACTCTGCACACACCCATCGAACCCCTAAAATCAGACAGCGAATTCTGTACTGTGTCGTTTTTCAAAAATAACAACAACAATAAATGTAAGCTGCACTCATTCACAGATTCATTCTTTAGATTCAATATAAATGTCAACCCAATAAGCTCTACTCTACAAAAATCGAAGTCGAAATAAAGAAAAAGAAGATCTCGAGATACAATATAACCGAACACAACAGCTACTTTCAAGCCTAAACAATCCATACTCAATCAGAACAATAAAATAAAGCAACAATAAAAAAGGCATTCGTCTACAATAGCTCGGAAACCTTATGAGTGTGTGAATGACTGACTGACTGACTGATTGACTGACAAACCAATCTTAATTGACATTAAAAAAAAACAATTTAAAAAAACGAGAGAATGAGGGGGAAGATTTCGAAGCATGAAAGAAAACTCATTTTTGGAGAGCAAGCACATGGTAGGGGAAACACTTCAAAAATAACTGGCAACAAGCAAATTCATGAAACTGAAAAGAAACTCTTTAAAAGAATTCAGCATAAATTGACATAAATTTCATTCAGTAAAAGTTCTATTCATCATTAAGCACTAATTTTATCACAAAGAATTCAAGCAACAGCTTTACAAAGTAACAAATACATTTCAGAGGCCAAACACTGAGAGCAACTTGTTTGAGACGATTTGAAGAGATCGAGGCATAAATTGAGCGATAATACGTACAGCTAAACGTGCACCATTTTCACAGTGTAGAGAGTGTAGAATAGAGAACTGGTTTTTGCGAACTCTCCGCATAATAAGGAGAGTTGTGCTGAGGTCTCGCAAAACCGACCAATCACAAGCAGTCAATAAAGCGAAGAGCAATACGAGCGCACGAGCAGTGCTATCAATTGAGTCTGCTGGAGACCTCATGCTGTAGAGAAGCATGATTAAATGCACTAAGTTGTGGAGAGTAATTATTTGAATTAAGGGGCAAAACAGCTGCGCTTAGCAAAATACCCGCTTGCTCAATGAGTTTGACTAAAAAAAAAAAAAGTACAAAAGACTACGGCAATGAAAAGAACCGGCAAAGTTTTGTAGATTTTTAAACAGAAACTGCTGTGAGAAAAATTGACTGTGCTTGTTTGTGGAGAGTGAGGAGAATAAATGCCGCATAAACAGGCCCACATAATGCTTTTAATGCAAGCCGGAAATCATTTAAAAGACGATTTTTAAAAGTAGCTTTTGATTTTTTTTTATTTTTCTAAATATTTTATATATAAAAATCTGTTATTTATTTCATGTAAAATAAGTGTTTTCTAAGATACAATAATTTTATTCACAAGTTTTTCTTATTTATTTCTATGTATCTTAGTTTTTTAAGAGACAAAAACAAAACTATTTTTTACATCAAGTCAGAAAACTGTACTTTGCATAATTTAATTAATCAAAATCTTCTAGAAAATAATTTAACATTACAACAAGGACATATCACATTCTCCAAAGAAGCTCTGCCCTACAAATGTCCAACTCTCCAACAGGGCTTTTTTATGCCAATAAAAACAAAAGAGTCTCCACTGTAAACTACGTTAACTTTAGAGGTTTTCAGCAAAAATAAAGCAGCATCAGGTCTATAAAACTGCAAAACTGTGGCACTTCCTTCAAAAACAAAACAAAACTCTTCACTCTCCACTCAATAAAACTCCCAATAGTCAGGGTCTACAAATGCACACAGCTGAAATCAACTCAGTTTGTAAAATAAATCGAATTCTTGTTATGCAGAAATTTCCCCTCACTTAATCTCCAGTCGAATTTCCTTAAAACTCTCCAAACAATTGCAAACTCAAGTAAACAAACTTGTACTTCGCACAGCTTGCAGCTGCACTGTTGATTTGCTAGTTCTTTATACCCTCTTTGGTATGTAGAGTAAACTCTCCAAAATGCGCATAAAAATGAAAAATTTCCGCTCGCACTCTCTACGCTATCGTTCGTTTCTTTGTATTTACTCAGCGAAAGGCGGAGTTTGGTCGCTTTGCTATAAATAAGCGTGCTCTGAGCAAAATTGGTTTATTTCGAGTTCGCTCTTCAACGTGTTAATTTTGTCAAAAAAGGTACAAACTATAAACGCATATAATCAACTCTTCTTCGTTGCAAAATTTATTCGTGCATCTCCAATAAATTTTGAAATAAAATTTTCTAGAAAAAAAAATTTCGCAAACATAACGTACACACACGGATTACGGTCGCAATTCCAAATTCAAACTCCACAACACAACAAACTATTGGATAAAAGTGCTTTTCGACAACAAAAAAGAAAAAAAAAAAAGATCAAATTGTTGCAAACTAAAAAAAGTTCTGAAAACTCAAAATTCTACAAAAGTGTTGAATTAAAAAGAAAAACAAACAAAAATTTTCAAAAAGTGCAAGATTGTGTGACTCCTAACGTAGCGCACAATTTTCCTACAACAACAAGCTAGCAAAGAACTCAAACACAAAAACACCTCATTTAAACCTCGCATCACGGTCTCAACCGCCAAAAAGCCGCCAAAATTCTACTCAACGAGCGCAAAGCCATCATTAAGAAAATGAAATCGCTAACTGCCGTATGTCAAACCGGTGCCACGATGCCCACCATCAATCCGAACGGTCGCGCTATCTCGCGTCATCAGCATCCGCAACGCGAAAACGCCGAAATGAAGATGTATCTGTCGAAGCTTAAGGATCTGGTGCCTTTCATGCCCAAAAATCGCAAACTCTCAAAGCTCGAGATCATACAGCATGTCATCGACTACATTTGCGATCTGCAAAGTGAGCTAGAGGCACATCCTGAAATGGGCAGCTTCGATGCAGCGAGCGCTCTCAACTTTGTCACCGCCACACAGAATGTCGCCTCCATGGATGAGGGCAACGATGAAGACATTGAGGAGACAGCAGCGCATGCGGATGATAATGTTTCAAATGACACTGATGAAGATGCTTTGACACAGCGTTTATCCGCTGAAGACGCATATCAGCAACAGCAGCGTCATCACCAGCAGCAGCAACAACAACAACAACAATCTAGTCCCGCTGTTGTGCGTCAACCTTTGGCTGATCGACAGGCACCCAACACAATACTGCCGGCTGCAGCCTCCGCATCGTATTCAGCTGCCATGACTCAACAACAGCAAGAGCAGCAACCGCAATTGGCTCAAAGCTCACAACAAACGGTAGGTTGACCAAATTTGTCTGGGGCAAAATATACGCACACACATCCACACACACGTATTTTTAATGTAATTTTATGCTTAGTACAAAAGTTAGCGCTTAAGTTTGTGATCAAAATAAATGCTTTACCTAATGTTGTGGAAAAGCGGCAACTTTAAAATTGCCTCATTTTAAGTCTTCTTGAAAACATTCAAACCTCATTTCAAACAAAAACCAACCTATAAGATATGTACTGTATTAAAATGAAACTACCTATTTAACTGTAATGTTTTTGTAACAGCTGACCAGCTGTCTTAATGATTTTTCTTTTTATTATTATTTTTTTGTTTTTTATAACTTTTGTCTATAAAAATAAACACGCTGCAGATTAACTTGTGTCAAAATATTTCGCTCAGCTTTAATGGACTTAATATTTGATTTAATTTGAATTTTTTTTTACGATGTATTTAGCTGGTAGAAAAATTTATGTTTGTAAATTGAAAAAAAAAAAATATTTTTGCATTTGTTGACAAAATTTAAAATTTTAAATGATTAATAAAAAACATAACTTTGTGAAGTTCTTATATAATTAAACAATTGGCTTTTCTTGCATTATGCACTGGAATGGAATGGGTTTTTCCAAAATTTTTCAACTGAATTCTAAGTGAGAAGGGATGTGTAAGCTGTCTGTTAGTCTTATCTATGCAACGCATGACTAAATTCAAATTTATATTGAAATACACTTCAAGTTGGCAAATTTATGAAAATGCTGCTAACATTAAAAGCACACAAACTTGGCTTAATTCACACATTGCTGAAGTGTGAATTTTTGTCTCAAGTTCATTTGGGTTTCTTAGCCAAAAATTTGAGAGACTGATTTATATAAGAAAGGTTATTGCCAAGTAAGATACAATTTTTTTTCAATTTTATTAAGGGTGTGGTATATTATTATATATTGAAAATATTGTGGTATACCACGATGTGGTATATTTTTGTATTAAAAATGTGCAGCATCATTTAAGATTGTGATTCAATTTTTTTTTTATTCGAAACAAGAAAAACTGCATTAAAAACTTTTCTGTATTGAAAATATCAGGGGTATTCACGATCTGTTGTATTTGTGTTATGTATATCTTTAAAGAATATACAACAAATTTTCTGAACTTTGATTAAATCCGAAGAAAATTTTAGTACTTTATTATTTGTTCAATTGTTTTCTTGTTGTCAAGGAACTATTCTTGTGGAAAAAGTATTTAAAAAAATGGTTTTTCTTGTGCAACAAAATTTCCTGCAAAAGGAGCTTTTAATTTTAAATTTAATGGAGTTTTGAGCTCAAAATTTTCGAGTTTTTGTTTTTTTTTATAAAAATTTACTACAAAAATCAAATTTATCACAAATTCACTTTAAAAACTAAATACACCACATTGTCAATATCACTCACTATTGATAGAATTTTAGTTAAAATTTTGCAGAGAAAAATTTTGAGAAATAAGTGGTTTTAAGAAGATTCTGAACCCTTAGTCTACAAGATTCTGAAAAGATCATATATCGACACCTAACCACCGATTCAACTTTAGCGCCAAAAAAATATAATTTTACGGGAGAGGCATTTTTCAAGCTTTTTTCAAGCTTTTTTGCGCATCGTTATGTCATCTATATGAATAATATTAAAAAAAATATATAATTTCAAAGAAAATTTTGTGAAAAATGGAGAAAAGTTTAGTTGAACTATACTGACGATAGTGTTTAAGTTAAAAAAGTTTTAAAAATTTTCAAATGTCAACGTGGGGTAATTTGATTTTCAAATTTGTTCGTCTGTTAATTCAAATTTTTTTGTATAAGGGGTATTCGCGAAACATTATGTATGATATATTTGAAAAATATATATATATAAACATAAATTGGAGATTTTGCTCGTTGAGAATGAGCACGTTGCAAAAATTTATACTTTTGATGTTAATGTTTTATGTAGTTTGGGACAAAAATAATTAACTTTTGTAGTCCTAAAAATGTTGTTCAACCTAAATTTTAAATTTTACACACAAAAAAAGAAAAATTATTTATTATTCATTATTTTATTTATATAAAAAAAAAATATTTTTTAAAATACCAACAAAAATCCTAGCTCGATTTGATGTACTTATATTAAAAAATATAAAATAGCTTGAAGTTGAAAAGTGTGTGTAAAATTTACGCAAGAGACCGATTAAGGTTAAACTTAAGTTAATATACAGTCGTTGTTCTACGTTTGATAAGGATTTGTCATAAAAACGCGACTTAGCTCGATATAATCGCCACTGTCTCAGAAACTCAGGAGCTATGACATCCTCATAATGTATAAGGAGTACATAATATTTTACTCTTCCGCCCTTTTTTTGATTTCCGAAGAAAGTGCAGCTTCAATTTAATTTAATTATTAAGATTAGTCTTTTATATAATTCTGATAGAGGGTTAATTATAGTTTAATTTAATTAATGTAGAATTTGTATAATTTCTTAAAAGAATATTTTTGACTTATGAGCTTAAAATCCGTGTATAACCTAGTGCATAATCCAGTCTTTTGAATTTGTACTGGATTTTGGAGTTGGTCTTCGGTTTTTTTTTTCTTTTTTTTTTCGAACATTGAATACAAAATTTAGTCATTTCAAATTTTAACTTTTTTTCGATACTCATCCGTCACAACCAACATTGGATTAGAAACCTTGCATTTAAAAATGTTTAAATTTTAACTTTAGTGTCATGATCAGTGACCCCCAGAAAACCTCGAGTTGAAAATATTTTTAACTTTACTTTTACTTTTTATAAATACTTTTAAAGTCGATTTCAAACAATTTTAGAGCAGCTCAAACGATATCTATGTGTACTTATTTTTCGAATTGCCCTCGATTTTCACATGAAATTTTGGAAAAGAAAAAATTTTTGAAATAATTAAAATTTTGTATCATTTATGTGAAACCTACATATTTATTTTAGCTTTAATATTAATTAGCTTTTATTTTTGACAAGGAAAGATCATAAATGTGAATACATAAAAAGTTTTATAAAAATTTACGTCGACTTTTGTTTCCTAAGAGCTAAGAAAGTATATTTCATCAGCTTCGTATTTCCAAGTCTTCAGATACAAAATAAATAAGTTTTTTTTTTTTAAAAATATACTAAAATTTAATCATGTTTCTTTATTCAGAGTAGAAACTATTTTGATTTTTTCACTCACGATGTAAATGTACTTATTTAAAAATAACTCGTAAGGAATTGAAAGCTTTGGAGACATTTCTAAAATGGTTCTCTCTAAGAAAACTCAAGAAGTAAATATTGATTATCAGTTGTGTAAAGAAAAAATTAAACTCTTCCCTCGTAGAGGAAAAATTGTGTTACCTTCTCTTCAAGCTCTACTAAAAATACTTTAAGTTCGTGTAACTTTAACGTAAAGCTTAAAGCTCCAGAGCACTCGAATAAATAAACAACAAAAGCAATAAGCTTCTTCTTTTTCAGTACTTAAATCCACGTTCTTAAGACTTTAAACCGAGCTTTTGAAAAAAACTGTGTTAACTTGAAATTTTATAACCGTAAAATGCATGCCTTAACGTGTAAACTTTCTTATATAACACACTTTCACCAATACTAAGGAGCTTTCATCATTAAAAAAACACAAAAAAAAAAATAAAAACCCAACCAAAAGAGGTTTTTTGATGATGAATGATGATCATGACCGAATTGATGCTGTCATCAAAATAATTCAAGTTTTAAAATTGGGTTTTTTTTGTTTTTTTCTGCCTTCATAAGCAACAAACAAAACTTTGCAACTTTTTGAATTAAAGTTTATTTGGCATGACTTAATTTAAGTTGTGCTTTTTTTCAAAGTTTAAAATTAATTCAATGTTATTGTTGTTGTGATTGCCGTTTTACAGCTGCTTTATAAGTAATTGGTGAGGACAACCGACAACAACAACAACAAAAAAGCCGCCAGTCATTGAATAATATATATGTAGTTGGTACGTTTAATTATATACATAGGAGACGTCCCCAAACCAACAGCAAAAATGTGCGATTATATTTAAATGTAGGCTCATGTGTAGTTATGTATATACATACATATAAATATACATATGCCGTTGTGTGTAGAAAAAAAAAACTGTATTTAGCTGTGTGTGTGAGTGAAACAAATTTAAGTATCTGCAGGTGTTCATTTAACATCACAACACAACGTTGAGCAACAACAATAACAAAAAAACTATAATGAAAAGCAGCAAAACACATTGAACAACAACAGCGGCAACAACAACAACAACAACAGAAAACATGAAATAAATTAACAAAATAAAATAATTTCACAGATGGAAATAAAAAAGCAAAAAAAAAAAAAATTAAAACTAAAACCAAAAATTAAAAGATTTGCCTAAAACAAAACAAAAAATCAAGAAACAACAAAAACAACGGCGACATATTCCCATTTTCCCTTCACAGCTTCTTCTACATCTTCTTCTGCTTTGAACTTTGTTTCGTTGAGCGTGTGTTTTTATTGCTGTAATATTAAAATTTAGAGATAATAAAAAACATTTCTGCTAAAATTTTAAAATATTTAATAAACACATGCTTATTATCACTCACATATAAATGTTGAAAAAAAGCTTTTGGCTGAAAGCTGCGTTTTGTTGCAGTGTTGAGAAACAAAGCCAGCTATCCGCGCATATGTTTAACTTTTCCTGATGACTTTAACACCTATGTTTAACGACCATCTTGAATTTTATTGTTGTAATTTTTAATGCCTTTCTTGTTGTTGTTATTGTTGTTGTGTATCTGTTTGCCGCTCATGTCCTACAAATAAAAAATGCGTTGACGTCAACTCAAATGTTGTGCCTACAACCTTTTCTTTTTCTTGTTCTTTTGTTCATTTGAATTGCAAAGTTTTTCGTATTTATTTTTTACAGTTTTAAAATTTATTCTGGGAATTTTAATTTGTTTGCCACAAACTAACTTGAGTGCTAATAGCCAGTGGCTAGTTTTTCGAAGTTGTTTTTTAAGCTGATTTCTCCGTTTTTTTTTATGCTTATTGCTAAAAAAAACTTCTCTTCACTAGAACTTCTCTTTAGCTTTCAATTACTTTTTTGAAAAGAAATTAGACTGAAGATGGAAAAGCTTTTTTATATAAAATTATTTATTTGAACTTAAAGCTTAACTTTAAAGATTGGTTTTTATAAAAATTTTATACAAACTTTTAAACATTAAAAAATTTTTAAAATTAATAATTAATTAATTTTAATAACTTTAAAATTTGAAAGCTCAACGAAACTTCAAGAGGTATTTCAAAATTATTCTTGGGTCCAATGAATCTAAGAGTAATTTTTTATATCCAGTATTTTTAGTTTTTGTATCAAATATTTAATTTAAGAGGTGGGAAAGTTTTTATACCAAACATCAAATAAAATGCTTATTTTAAAAAGCCCTCATTAAGAAAAAAGTAAAATTTTACATGAATTGTTATTACATGAAATCATCCACACGGGCTCTTAAGCAAGATTTTTTATAAAAATTTAAAAATTTAAAACTTAACCTCAAAAATTAATAGCTTTCTTTTAAAAAGCATCTAATGAACAACTTAAAGCAAAAAGTTTTAAGAACAAACACGAAATGCTATATTAATGGAAAAATTTTAAATAATTTTTTTTTTATGAACATAGAAAAAGCTCACTCATAAGTTAAGGTTTTATATTTAATTAAAATAATTAAAAAATACAATTATCATTAAATAAATAAATAAAAACATTGCATCTCAAAGCTCAAAAATAATTTTTAACCGAATCTCTTTAATCTCTCTCTTATATCTTTAAAGATATACATACATACATATATATATTTATAATTATATATTATATATATTTAAAATATTTAAATTTTTTTATATATTTAAAAAAGCTCTTAAACATAAAAATAAATTTTCATTTTACAATATTTGTATAAAATAGAAATAAAATAGAAAATGCAAATGAATTAGTAAATTAATTAATAAAAGATTACATTAAAATCTTTAATAAAATAAAACGCAAAGATTAAAAATTATATACAAAAATCCCTTTAAAACAATCTTCAAACAAGTCTTTTGAAAAATATATTTTTAAAAGCTCTTAGATATTGTAAAAACAAACGTTAATGTCCGTCATATTGTATAAAATAACAACTTCATAAAAATTTTATGAAATAAGAGCGATTTTTTTTTAAATAATAAAAACCTTAGGATTCTACAGCAAAAGTGCTAAATAATGAACAAGCTTTGATTTTGACTTGTTTAAAAAATGTTCTTTGTCGTAAATTTTTAAAAAATAAAAAGCTTATTTATGCAGGGCTTCTTAGCTATTGACAACACTACTATTTTGAGAAAGCTTTTCGTGTATACAGAAGTACGAAGTACTGAGCTTCTTTCAGTAAAAAAAAAAATAAATTTTTAAAATGTAAAACTTTTCTAAGATAAAATATGAAAATTAAGAAGCTTTTTTATGAAAATCTGCTTAAAGTAATGTTACGCCACACCTTTTTCCAAAAATTGGAATATTTTAAAAAGTTTTACAGCTCTTAATACAAATAGTAAAGATTATATTTAGATTCCTGAACCTAATCAGGAGCTTTTAGAAAAGTTGCGAAAGCTTTCAAAATATGCAAAACAAGTTTAAAAAGCTTAAATGAATATAACTGTCACCTATCTATCTATAAAAGCACTCAATTTGCAAGAACGCTTAAATTTACGAAAGCTCGCAGAAGCACTCTTAATATACGTAAATATTTAAGCTTTGTATTTTTAAAGCATATTTAATTTATGATATTTTCATATATATTGTAATAAAAATAAATTAAAAATAACCTTCAAAAGCTCCAAAGAAGCAAGCATCGAACAAATTTGATATCACAAAAAGCTCTTATTTAAGAGAAACCGTTATGAGAACTTCATCTTGTTTCCAAATTTCTGCATTCACATCTTGTTTTTAAAAAAGCTTTTAAGGCACTTACGCGTACTTATAATTCGCTTGCTTACAGTTTCTTTAAGTCGCCCATGAAAGGTCAAATTTAAAAAAAAACAACTGTTATCACTTAAAAACGAAATAATTCATTAAAAATTCAACAGCTCATTATTTTGTACCGTAGCAGCTTTACACACCCGTTGGGGTCAGCTTAACCTTGTCTACTCGCACCATCAAAACCGAGCTTCATATATAGAATGCATAAATAATAATTCCAAAATATGCTCGTTTGAGTGTACATGTGTGCTCTAACAGTATTTTTAATCAGAGCTTCATGCAAACAAATGTTCATATAAATACACAGCAATATTCAAAATAACGCACAGCTGCTTCATATCTTGAAAACCATAGCAAGAAAACAAATTTATTTCAGCTGAAAGAAACTTAACGTTATCAACATTCTATTTGTCACATTATAAAGCTACCGCAATGATTAAAAAAAGAAATCACCCGAGCAATCGACCTCAAAGGAACACTTTCAGCTTTCTACATTCTTGAGAGAATTAACAAATTCTTCAATTTCTAGTTGAAACAATGCGTTGATCGAATTTATTTTTGCTTTAATTTACAAGAAATTAAAAAAAATTATTTTTTATATCTGAAAATTCTGAACGCAGACGAGGTCTACTACCTCCGCCGCTGCCACTGCGTCTTGCTGTGCGACCCCTTCTACTGATAGCTGCGCTGTAGAAAGTCGTCGTCGTCGTTGTCGTTTGTTGTGTTGTTGAAGAATCTTTGCACGTGTTCAACGATCGCCAGCGTTTGCATACGGTTTTATTGTTGTTGTTGTTGTTGATGTTTTTATTGTTGCTGTGGCTGTTGTCGCTGCTGTTGACTTCTAGTCGTATTTTTAAAAAAATTCTCTAGCTTATTTTTTTATTTTTATTTTTAATCGCTTCATACTGCTTCATAGCATGCCTTGCTACTACTGTTGTTGTTGTTGTTGTTGTTGCTGTTGTTGTTGTTGTTGTTGTTGTTGTTGTTGTTGTTGTTGTTGTTGTTGTTGTTGTTGTTGTTGTTGTTGTTGTTGTTGTTGTTGTTGTTGTTGTTGTTGTTGTTGTTGTTGTTATAGCTAAATTAAAAACAATTGCCCGCCAAACAATGCCGAAGTGTGAGCGTTGTTGCGCTGTTGGCTGGCGCCCACTGGCGGCAGCTTTGGCAACAACAACGCGGCGCTTAAAATGCTTTTTTTTTTCTCAAAGCGAACAAATTTCGTTGGAAAACATGAAAAAAAAAAACAATTAGAAAATAGAAATAATTTAATAGTTTAACCGATCTTTAACATTTGTTGTTCAAAGTTGAGCAGCACTTTGCAGGTGTTTAAAAGCTTTTCGTCAATTATAATATTTCACACATTTAAAGGCGTGTGTTGGCAAAAGGGTGATGAAGATATTTCTAACAAAAAGTTAAACACTTAAGCTTGGAAGTATATTTTTAAGATGTACAACCAATTTTTATGTGTAGATTTTTTGTCCAAAATAGTTGAAACTTAAGCTTTGAAACTCAAGCTCAGTCAAGTTTCGTTAAAAGTATTCAATATTTCATAGGCTCCCGTTTAACCCTTTGCTTCTCAACGGTAAAAATACTTACCACATGTAGGTAAGAATCTTAATTAATCTGAAAACAAATTCAAAAATTTTTAAATTTGAAAAATATTTCTCAGTAGAGAACCCAACAGTAATACAAAAATAATAAAAAAATTGTCGGAGGGCCAATAGCCTATGTTGCTAGTTGCCTGTAAATAAGTAATATAAATATTGATGATTATATTTCTCTTAAATAACTAAATAAATGAATAAAAACAAAATTAAATTCAAAATGGCGGATTACCTACCTACTTACATACATACCTACTTTTTTAAAACGGATCCGCCATCTTGGACACAAATTTATGATTTTTAACTTCGGATGCGTATTCCCAAAAAAAAAAACACCAAATAACAAATTTCAACGACCATCTTCAGTCCTTATGTTAATGACTTTTTCAGTTTCGGTGGTTTTGATGTTTCGGATGTTTTCAAGTTGTAAATAGTGCGGACACGTGTGTTAAGTTTGTGTCAATTTGAGTGAAAATATTGTAAAAACATTGTAAATAAATCTATAAAATGCCGCGGAAGTGTTTAATTTGAAAAAAAGCTTGTAAAAAGTTTAACCCAAAATTAACTGCAAATCGTGAAAATAAAGAAACTCGAGATGAACAGCTGATTTTGACAACTAGCCCACTTTTCGCTACTTTCTACTCCATTCTTCTCAAAGTCGGCCCTACCTTATAATTCTACCATGGTACGTCCCACATTTTTTCCTCCAATTCATACTATATGCGTACTCACTCACACTAATTGAAAATATGCATTAGTACTATTTGAAAAATGAGCAATTTAATGAAGTATCATACGGGCTTTAGCAGTATACCGCGCAGAGCAACAGCGGGCGCGCCAGCGATGAGTACATTAGAACAAAACAAAGGAGCGCGAAACAATCACGTCTGTACAAGTTTTTGGCGCTAAAATCCAGCCGAATACTTTTGTCTAATATTCGGCTATTCGGTCAGGGGCTTCGCCGAATATTCGGTATTCGGTATACTGCCGAATATACTATTCGTTGCAAGTCCACTATAAACCTTAAGTTTTAATCGATCAGTCGCTTGGAAGGCAACAAATAAACACTCTTTGAGGTTCAAGATTGAACCCCTTGGTTTCCTAATGAAAATAGTTGAATATTTTTAGTAGGAGCTTCTTTGCGCTTTTTTATCCCTCTGGGAAAATTGGAAGGCTTCCATATGGAAGTGATTTGGAAACATTCCTCATCGTATTTTTTGGAAACTTGTTATGGGAAATTTTAAATTGATATTGTTTCCAAACCACTTTCTAAGGAATGTGTGTGGAAAAAGTAGCATTAGAAGTGATGGGGAAACATTCCTCATCGTATCTTTTGGAAACTTGTTATGGGAAGTTTTAAATTGATATTGTTTCCAAACCACTTTTTAAGGAGTGCATGTGGAAACTTTTGCTTGTTTTGGGCCAATTTCAATATCAATTTATTTCCAATAATAACATCTCGAATAATAAGACAACCTCAGAAGTCGAGTAGGTAGCGAGCTTGACTGTCACCCCAGAGGTCCTGGGTTTGAATCTTGGCCAGGCTAACCATTTTTAATCGCTTTTTATTTGTTGTATCCACATTAATTTTTAAGAAAATGGAGAGGAATGTTTCCACATTCATTGTTAAGACAGTGGAGAGTAATATTTCCCTCCAATGACATGGTGTGTATAGAAAGAAATGGAGTGTCTAACGAAAAGGAATGCTTCCTACGTTCTATGGAATGTTTTCTGCTTATATCCGGAAATGTTTCCATTTGCCAGAAGGATGAAACGAATTTAATTTCAATTGTGGGCCAAATATGTTTCAAAAATATTTTCTTTTTGAGGATTTTTTATTTTTTCACTGAAATTCATGTAGCTTAAAGCTTTATTTTACTTCGTTTGTACCGCTCGATACTTTCTTGTGGCAGCAAAGAAAGCTTTTTGATTGCTGGTGCTAAAACACATACCAATGCTTCGGTTACATCAAATCTAGTTCGTGGACCATTCATGCAAATGAACTTGTTGGGGTCGAATGGGTTCAATTCCAGCTGAGATGAAAGCACATGTTTCAAAATAGAAAATAATTGTTCGTGCAGTCATCACAGCTCTACCGAGCCTTACAAATAGCCTTATGCAAATAGGTTAACCATATTATGTCAAGCTTCTGCAGAAAGACTTTAATACAACAACAACAACAAAAACAATTTAAACAACAAAATTTTAATTCAATATCCTCATTGGTCCTTATAAGTCTTTATTGCTGACGTGTATTTCATACATTTTAGTATATTTTTTAAATCGTTAATATTTTATAGTATTTAAAAGCTTCTTTTAAAGACTTGCAGTGAATTCTTCGCAGCTTTTGAAATATAAAAATAATTTTCTTATTATAAACATGAGCACTATCTTCCATTTTATTATAAATACTTACAACAAAAACTTATTAATATATTGACTTATGGTTTTTTTTTCTTTCTCTCTTTGCAGACGTCAGCAGAAAAGGGTAGCAGGCAAAATTTTTGCTAAAAAGTCAAGCTGAAGGTTTTGCAGATCTCTCAAAAGCTACTAAATAAAACCAGTTAAATATTAATTAAAATAAAATACACAAGTAAAAAGCAAACAGAACAAAGTAAATCATCAAACGTTAGCAAAGTAAATAAATGCATTTCACATAAACATTAAAACAATTACACTGAGCGAAAAAAAGTGAATTCCACAGCTTTAATTTAAACAAGTAAACTTTCGATTACAAGGTTAAGAAAAAAATTTATACCACTTACTTTTAAAAAATTTCTCAAAAAATAGATCCAAAGAGAAAAAACTGATTTTTTCCTTAAAATTTTTGTTTTTGCGCTTAAAAAATTTTAAAATATTTTCATTAAATTAAAACTAAAGCAACAACAGTTTGAAATGAAAACTAATGCCTGCTTTCGCTCAGTGTACGAAATATTCGAAAAAGCAACAATTCTCAAGATATGCAGCAACAACCCCCCTCCCCTTGGACTAGTGACTAGTGACCTATTTACTAAAAAACATCATGTAATTCAAACCTATTAACTACAATTTAGATGTTTAATTATAGGCTTAAGTATTCAACTATCTAATTAACATTTTTTTTTAAGTTGTAATTAATTTTAGTGCAAAATGCAAAAAAATGCAAAAAAGCAAACTGCAATGGAACAACAACAAAACTTGGCATAGCTTTAAACCTTAGTTTTAATTGAAAACTTTTTGTTTTAACACATAAAAAGTTTTTTATTATTTTTTAAACTGCGAAGCATTTTAGAGAACAAAGCGTCAAAGCAGAACTTTTAATAATTTTCCTATTAATTTTAAATAATTTCTTACTTAACTCATAAAACTATTTATACTATATATAAAACAAAAAAATAATGCAAATAAAAAAGTGTAAGCACCACATTGCAATCCTTTACAAATCAATTATGCATCCTATAATTTATATAACGGAATGGAAAAGCTTTTGCTAATATTCACTAAGTTTTTTTAATTTTTGTTTTTGTTTCTTTTTTATTTTGTTTATAATTTGAAATACCTATTTTAATTATTGTTATTTGACAAAACTTTAAGTTTTCCTCAACTTGTATTTCCAAAATAAAATTCAATATTTTTATGCTAGAACACAACAACTATTACGACATTAATTTTTCATATTATTTTTTATTTAATTTTTAAACTTAACATCTTAAAAATATGTTTGGCGAAGAAGCATTAATAAAAATAAAAATAATATGTTCTGTGATCCGTAGCAAACTTTGTACAAAGTTTATAGAAGTTTTATTCAGTTCTTTTGTTAATGTATAATTTTCGATAAAAAATCTGACATATTTGACATTCTCAAAAACAAAATCAAAATTTTCTCTAAATAGAAAATTAACAAAATTTGCACATTCTCTTGAGAGAATAAAGAAAGAATTAACTAAATATAAAGTGTAAAAATACGAACATTGTATGGCTTATCTCGATGTATTGGAAATATATATGTATCTATGTATATGAAAATAAAATTATATGAAAAATTACAGCAAAAGCATTGCATGTAATGCAGTGTTGAAAAAGATTTGGAATGGTAAAAGAAATAAAAAAAAATTAAAATAAAAATAAAACTCTTTAATAAAGTTTTGACTTTCTCTTGATGGAAACTAATGGGCGTATTGCAGGGCTTAATAAAGTTTTTACTGAGAGATATTGGAAATAGGTCTAACCTTATGAGATACACAAATTCCCCATAAAAACAATATTTTTGTTTTTTGCGTTTTTCTCGAATTTATAAGAATAGAGAATTTTTGGTGGGTGAATGATTGATATAATGTGATGGGTTTGGCATAATGGATATAGGGTAATGGATATGGTATGATGGGAATGATATAATGGGTTTTGAATAAAAGGAGTGGTGTATGGGTATGGTATGATATGTATAATATGATGGTTATAATATTATGGATATGGGAATGGTATGATGAGTATAACATGATGGCTATGGAATGATGGCTATGAAAGGATGACTATAAAATGATGGGTGTGGTATGGGTACAGAAGGAAATTCCTTTTGTTGTATTTGAACACCTGCCGTATGAGCTGAATTTCACGTTGTCCCTTGGCAAAGGAGTCGAGATTCATGGAATTGATACCCAACAGATAAATATTCATGACGTTATTACCATGCTTATACCAATACACTAATGTCCATCCAACCATCTCCTAGGAGTCACTTCCATGACGCATTTCCAGATGCGACCAACGCCCTGTCATAGTAATTTCACATCATGCAAAAGTGCATATTTAATTAATAAAGCAACCAATGTTGTCAATTAAAATTGGATAGCAACCAATATTGGAACGCAACAGTACCAATTTATGGATGATTAGTTGGGTCACTATCCACATTTATTGGTGGAAATCGAAACCCATCAAACATCTCTGACAATTAATGGGCATTGCTACCCGGTTGTATAAGCACCAGAGATCTCCAATGAGTACTAATGAAATTATTATCCTTTAATCATGAGCAACTATGGGCACAGAGAGCTCTGGGAGCGTTGATAGCAAGAATTGAGAGCAAAGGCTTATGTAGCAACACAAAACGCAACAACAAACCAAAGACAAAAAACAAGCTCAGAAACAATACAGAAAATTTAAATGTACACTGAAAAAAAAAAACATTAGCTTAAAATTTAACACAATGTGTTAAAAAATGTGTTCATAATTTGACTTTTTTTTCATATATTTTTCAAAAGTCTTAAACACATTTGCGCTTACTTTGACGAAATTTGTTGCAAGCTATTTTTTAAGCACAAAATTCGTCAAATTAATAGCAAATGTCGTCAATTTTAAAACATTTTTTTTTTCTGTGTAGTGGTGCCCATATCCGGTCATGAGCCATGACTATTGGTGCAAGTATGTACTTATACCAACTCAACAAAATACATTGACTCATTCCCACCAAAACCCAAAAATACTCATAGTACTTCTACACACATGTGTGTCGGCAAATTATTACTCTATTGGTTCTGGGTTAATCATCTTATCTGACTCACTTGTTCATGTGGGAGGAAAATAAGTATGAGTGAGCTGAGTATTATTTTGTGTTTTGCCTTTGCTTATTCTTTTTGCTGATTTGTTAACTTTTTCGTGTGAGAAAATCGTGGACCTAAATCTGACTCCTCATTTACTCTCAGGTTAAACAATATATTTGCAGTAAAACTGCCCAACCTTAAAAAAGACTATCCTTAAGATTTGCGTTTATAAATATGCCAGTGAATTGTGATAGCACGTCTGCCGAGGTAAGACTATCCCCGTGCTAACAAATTTAAAGGATCATTGCTATTCTTTCGTATGCCATCATACCAATGGTCTGACCATTGACGGTCTGACCAATGATGACCGGCATACTGACTAACGGTCTTATGCCGTCAACTCCAGGATCTGGGTAGTCCCTTCTACATTTACACAGGATAGGGCAAACCCGTTGCCTGCGGCCATCCTCTTTTATCCTGAAATTGGTATGGGTACATTACGCATGTGTTTATGATTACTATGGTCATGATGAAATTTTAGAGGTTCAGTGAAATAACGCCCAAGATATAATATGCAATAAGGCCCAAAAACTTCCCACTGAAATTTGGGCGTTATTTAATTATGAAATAAGAACCAAAACGTTAGGCTCAGACAGATTCGGGTGGTTAAAGTTTCAAAATGCTTTGATATTTCATATCAAACGTCTTCGATCCAGATCTGTCAACAGAGGGAGTTCAAATTCTTTGAAAACCACGGAAATATTATCAATTTCTTAAAAACCTATTTCGAACTGTAATACTATTAGAAAATAGGGTGTTATTATTGGTCAAATAACATGTTCACATTTGGCTCATCTGATCGGGGAAACCAACTTAGCAAAATGTGGCGAATTTTTCAATCAGCCTCTTAAGAAAATGACATGAATAAGACTCACAATCAAGTTAAACAATAGCCCAGCATAATAGACAAAAAAACAATGCCTACTCACAAAGAATTCTGGGATCCCACAAGACTTCGATAACGTTGCCGACTACCTAACTAACCGTAACAACAAAAACAACAACTTGGAATTAAGAAAAGATCGGAATTTCCGTAAACAGTGAAGTGCAACTCAAACAAATGGTTCACACGCTGGAAAACCCAACATTATCGCTTAACTGTGTTGCCTACGGAGTACCTTCTTGTAAACCAACCAGATTAAGCCTTAAAAGGGGCTACAAGTACCGTTTGTTGAGTAGAGGTAACTCAATGTTTCTTTCTCGCGTTATCATCGCTGCACGTGTGCAAGCCAAGAAAAGCGATTAAGAAAAAACAGCAACAATTAAATTGTCATGCTTAGGTACACGGAGTCTATAGCCTGTTGTTGTTGTTGTTGTTGTAGCTGTTTTTCTTCTTTTTTTTTTTTTTTTGTTTTGCTTACGGTTTGGTTACTGTTGTTTTTGCAAATGCTCAAGTTTACGATCATCGCAGTAATCAAGCAAGCAATTGGACATCATTGATGCACCTGTAGTTTTTATAGCTATTGTTGTTGTGCTGCTGATTTTTATTGTCTTGTCTACAAAAGCGGCAGGCCTTCGTCTGTCCAGTTTGCTTGTGGAGAGTGTCACTTTGCTACTATTGCTGAACATTTACTATTGAGCGATCTTCGAGTGTTGCTATCGCATGAGTTGCTACCAAGATCAGCAACGACAGTGGCTGTCATTGAGAAGTGTTGCTGCTGCTGTTAAAGCAGCAACATTATTAAGCTCAGCTGGAGCTTGACTTTTGTTGTCACAGTCGTTTTGCTGCTCTGACCGCTGTTGCTGCTTCGTTTTTCTTTTGTTTAAAACTGTCAAGATCAGTTGCTGCTTCGGTAACAACAATTCAATTAAATGGACATGATATAATAATTGTTAGTTGTTGTTGTTGTTGTTGTTGTTGTTGTTGTTGTTGTTGTTGTTGTTGTTGTTGTTGTTGTTGTTGGAGTTAAAGCTGCAATTGCAGTAACATCAAAAATTGACACTTCATTACATCAACTGCACGTTCTTATGTTGTCAAGTAAATTTGCATTCGCCATAGTCCCCATTTTTTTTTTTTTCTGAAATATGTTATTCTTAGAAGAATATTTCACTTTATAAACTAAAACGTACATAGCTCTAAGTACTCTTAAGGTCTAAGCTATATTGATGGAGGATGGTTTAGAAGTTCGTGGAATGAATTGCTTAGTAACGGGAATTGATGGAGGTAAAGGCATAAAGCTTGTATGAAAATTAAATTCACATGTTTCTACCGATTTCCGGCACGTTTAGAATACCCTACACATGTTTCACTTCAATGACCTTCTTCCCCATTAATGTAACATCCCATTTCGAACAAAGCCAGACTTGACTGAATGGGTGTATCACCTGAAATCTTTGGTTTAAAACTAAAAAACAAGAACTTCTTAATCTACCAATAAAACTTGCCAAAATACCATTTTAAGGCGAAGATAAAGGATCGCAGTATTCAGGAAAAATGTACCTTATTAATTTATTTAAATAAACCATCCATATCTATAGAAAGCTAATTCAGAAATCGTCGATAAAATCCATGGAATGTTATGGGACGATCACAGAATGAAAGTGCGGGAGGTGGCTTAGGCTGTTATTATAATTATCATTATCATTATCATTATCATTATCATTATCATTATCATTATCATTATCATTATCATTATCATTATCATTATCATTATCATTATCATTATCATTATCATTATCATTATCATTATCATTATCATTATCATTATCATTATCATTATCATTATCATTATCATTATCATTATCATTATCATTATCATTATCATTATCATTATCATTATCATTATCATTATCATTATCATTATCATTATCATTATCATTATCATATCATTATCATTATCATTATCATTATCATTATCATTATCATTATCATTATCATTATCATTATCATTATCATTATCATTATCATTATCATTATCATTATCATTATCATTATCATTATCATTATCATTATCATTATCATTATCATTATCATTATCATTATCATTATCATTATCATTATCATTATCATTACCATTATCATTATCATTATCATTATCATTATCATTATCATATCATTATCATTATCATTATCATTATCATTATCATTATCATTATCATTATCATTATCATTATCATTATCATTATCATTATCACTATCATTATCATTATCATTATCATTATCACTATCATTATCATTATCACTATCATTATCATTATCATTATCATTATCATTATCATTATCATTATCATTATCATTATCATTATCATTATCATTATCATTATCATTATCATTATCATTATCATTATCATTATCATTATCATTATCGTTATCATTATCATTATCATTATCATTATCATTATCATTATCATTATCATGATCATTATCATTATCATTATCATTATCATTAATTATAAAATGATAATTTTAATTTTTAATCCCGGTACTCTTCATTGCAATCTTTATCTTAACCATTATCTAGGCATTTCTTGAAGTGAACTTGATATTTTTTTAAACTAAATTCTTTTTATAGAGCTTAACACAATTTCACTCCCACCTATACTGACTTTATAAACGAATAACGTATCTCTTTTATTTTTTTTTTTTTTTTTATTATTTTATAAAGTTCTTTGCCTGCTGCTTTGCACCATTTAGTTTTGTGCCTTGTTTCTTAAATCCATTCAGTTGTCAATTTATTGTTAATCTTTTACCGCTGTATTGTTTTGTTTTTTTTTTCTCGTAGTCTCTTTGTTGTTGTTGGGCTTTTTGTTGGTTTCGGTTGAATACTGCTGTCGCGATATAGCTGTCTAGTGATCATTGGTATGTGATAATTTTTGTCATAATATTTTTGACAATGCTGACAATTTGTGTACAATTAGGTGAGCTGAAAGCGGATAATCGATTTTTTTTTTCAAATGTCATAAAAGCATTCTAGTTTCTCCATAAGTCTTCGTCGGGCTAAGTTTCTTCGAAATAATCTTAACACTCAGAAAAAATACACAAAAAGAAAAACAATTAAAATGGATGATGTTAAAGAAGTTTGGCTTGTGAGAAATTTTTAAATTTACTATAAAAACTTTGATTTTCAGTTATATATTCTCAGAATAGAACCCTTCCCATAAAAAAAAAAAAAAATATGTTTAGCAAAAAAAATTTGTAAAAAGTATGTCTGGATAATAAATTGTATTTGAAGTTATAAGAATTATATTATTTTTAAGACATCACTTTAAACGAGGTTTTCATAGAATTTTTAAAATTTTAAATTCTGTATACGTTTTAAATATGAAAGCTTATGTTTTAAATATCAAGTCAATATATTAATTTTTTTGTGGAATCTACAAATGTTTTGCTATACGACGACGTCACTTTGTATGGGAAATGCGCAGAGTTTTCAGCCAATTCCGCCAATTTTCAAACTAAGAGTAAATCAAAAAAGAGTTAAGTAGCGAGTTATAATTAGAGATTTTGTGCAAAATTTCGATCCATTGGATTTTGTTGAAAAATTTGCCCTGTCAACTTCAACAAAATTATTCAACATTTTTTAATTTATTTTTAATGAATTTTATTCTCAGTGTCACACCACCAGCTGTGCCGTGAAATTGACGAAATGCTTGTAAGACAGAAAATTTTCAGCAAACGCCGGAATTGACAGCTGAACCAAAACAACGCTCCGCACAGACAAGCAAATGCATAAAAAATTAATTATTTAAACAAAACACTTAAAAGCTACACCAAATGTGGTGTGTGTGTGTGTGTGTGTGCATGTATATTTGTTTAAAGCTTTAATAATAAGCATGAAAAAATTTATATTAATTTTGATTTTCACACGAACAACAATTTGTGAACCGCAACGCTGCCAACTTTTTAGCCGCGACTTCAACATGCTGCGCTGTGTGGGGAAACACCTGCAACGCACCTGTAATGCACACTTTGGCCAACAACAACACCGTCACCATAAACGCCAACACTAGCAGTGGCCGTGGCTGATTACTCAGCTGCAACCATTAGAATAGCACAGCAGCAGCAACAACACAAGCAAGAGCTAAGTGAGCAGAAACTCGTATTCATAACCGAAGCAGTTGCAGCGCCCAAAACAGCGAATGAACCAACCAACCAAACCACTGCACAAAATCCATCAGCTAGCCACTGAATGCGTTCGTTCACAGCTTGTGAAATTGTAAAAAAAAATCGCTGCCAAATCGACACACATGCGCAATAGCAGCAACAGCAGCTGACAAACGGAGCAACAATTGCTGGAAAATTTTATTTAATATTCTGCTAAAAAATACAAAGAAAATGCAGCTGGATGTGCTGCATGCGTGGTTTGACTGCGAGGAAGGGAGGGGAGGGGGTCTGGAGCGGGTTGGAATCAAGTTGCAGTCTTAATGCTGTAGGCAAGCTGGGCAACACCCGCTTTTAGTGAGCGATAGTCTTGGTTAATAGCTTAAATTATTTAATAGCAGCGAGCAGTTAACTAAGTTAGTTGTTTTATAAACAAGTTAAATAGTTGCGTTATTTAAACCATGGTTATTAATTTATAAGGTTATCGGAGGAGGGTGTACAGAACCTTAAATCGGAAAAATGGGCCCAATTAAAGCAATTTTTAAAAATATATAATTTAACTGAAAAGACAGAAGAGGATGACGTGGAGGAATTGGAGACCTATTTGCAACGATATACATTTCAAAAAGACACAAAAAAGGCAAGACTTATAGTCGTTCACATAGTGTCTGTACAAAAAAAAAAACCTACAAGGAGTCATATAAGTTGATTATAATTTTTATCTGTTGTACTACTAAAAGATCTCTCTGTATCTTATTTTACTAATTTTCCAAAAAATGAAATAAAATAAAATATGGACATTTCGAACTCAGCTTATTGTCTCCAGTCGAGGACGCACTTTCCGGGAATTATGTTTCCACAGAGCATCCCATCGGAAATAGAGTCTGATCATTTAGTTGTCAATGAAAATCTAGTAGGTCTCCTGATAAGGATCATTGAGAAATGTTTAATTTGAGCTCATATAAATGTTATTCAATAAAAATGGAGAATTATAATATTGGAGCTAAGTGACGTTTGTAACAGCCTAATTGCTAGCAGAGGCTGTCCTCAAAAAGAGCTCACCTCCGTTGAGAACAACATAAAAACGATCTTAAAGAACTTAATTTTTACAAAGATGTACTCCAGATGAAAATAACATTGAATTTTATGCCTGTCAACGGTCACATGGTAAACATGCTTAATTTGGAAATGATTTAATGTGCGCTTAAAACCATTGCACAGTGGAACGAGTAGTTCAATTTAGAGGGAAGAAATTATTTTGCTAAGTTTTGTGGCCGTTTTTGATCTTTTAGGCATAGCAAAGTATAATAAAAAAAGGTTTTAAGAATTTTGGACATGTAGGCGTGGCACCTCCCATACAACTGGAACACATTTTTCGCAATATCTCGAGACTCACTAAAGCTACGAGAATAATCTTTCTGAAATAATCAGTTTTGTCATTTTAAGGTCTCAAATTTAACACGTGCCAAATTTGGGCGATATTGGACAAATGGGAGTGGCACCTCCCATACAACTGGAATACGCACTACCAGTCTAGTATGCATATATATAAAACACTATGTATCAAATACACTCGGACTCCTCTACAACGAATAGCGAAGACACATCTATAACAAAGTTTTTTTTTTTCATTTTTTTTTCATATATTTGGACTACTCTATAGCGAACTCTTCTATAGCAAATTCCTCTCTGTAACGACCTGTTTTCAAACACACAAATAGTTCTTTTATATAGAATAACTCCTCTTTAACGAATTTATTCAAACGCAACGTATGTACGTAAATTTTGTTCTAGAAAAAAGCTAACGTCGAAATTCTCCGGAACTCTAAAACAAAACGGCAGACAAGGTAACTATAAATTTTGTGCATTTTCTTTTGCTTTTGCAAATGAAAAGTATGAAAAAATAGACTGTATATCAATAAAAATACAGTTTGACTTCAATAGAATTCAAACACTTCATTTTAACATGATGAAAAAACGTTTTATAAGGTGTGCGTGAAAACAAAACTCCCTGTATCTTCTAAATCTCAAAACCAAACAGGAAAATTAATTATGTTACAAGTTATCTATCAATATATCTCTATTATCTTATTTAAAATAATATCTTTATTTAGAATTTTATCTGATTTGTAAGACTTTTAAGTTTTTTACTCCATAAAAATAATACACTTTTTAAATGGTAGAAAATACAGCAATTTCAAAAATCATCAGAAACATTTCAAATAAATCATCAAAAATTTTTCGCAAGCTTACGCAGTATCTGATAGCCACGTTTTGAACCCAGATTTATTGAAGTTACAGAAAACGCAAAAACCTCCAAACATGCCTGCGCATTATTGAGTGGATTGTCCGAAATGTTTTTAAAAATTTCACGATAATCTAAAAAAGTGTAGTTTTCAACAGCTCACTATATGAAAAATCTTAAAGATACAAAATTATATATAAATCCACTCAAAAGTACATACATATTTGGATCATAATACCTGACTATTTCAACTTGCTCGAAGTTTAGAAACTATATTAAAATAGGTGTTGTTCTTAGCACTTTTCATAACTGCCATATTCAGAAAAATTCAGTTTTTACCCATTTTTAAACCCTGATATTTTTTAATAGGAAGAAATAGGTTAAAACAAATATTATTCTCGAGGTCAGCGTACTTTTGTTTACATATCCTCATTTACAAAAAAATTAAAATTCCAGTTTGACTTTCTTCTCCCCTAGCAGGCCGTTTCGTTCCACAGTGCATTGTCAGAGCTATGGAGAATAGAGATGAGTCGATATTTTGGTAGCAGTGATTCTTTCACAGCTACTCGAAAATATTTCAGTCACAGTGATTGCTACTCCTGTTATATTTTTTTTTTTTTTTTGTTTTACAAGTTAATTATTAATCACAGTAGCAGTGACAGTGATTCCCAAAAGCTTTGAGTATCGAAAAAATTCTGCTACTGGTATTTTACAAGATCACAGCAGCAGTGATTTTTATTTCAGGGAATATATGTTGACTTTGTGCTAATTTAGTATTGTGAGTTCCGCGCGCACATTACAAGTTATTAATATGGTCGGTAAAAATTTTCATTAATAAAAAATATTTTTTCAAGAAATATTTGAACTGATATCAGGCAATTTTTTATATAATGTGATTATATGTTTTAATTATAAAAATTATTTTAAGATATACTTGTTTTGCTTTAAAAGTATGATCATTAATGAAATTTTACCAAGATCTTTAAAATTAAATGGAAACTGCAGAAGAATCAATACTAATAAGTCAGTGTGATCTTTAATATAACAAAGTAGCAATCACAGTGAGTAGCAGTGACTACAAAATAGCAGTTTTGCCCATGACTAATGGAGAATCAAACTCTGGACTTACTTAGGATTTAGTTATTATAAAGAGTTGTTCTAAATCAGGAATTATACCGGTCAAATGGTGAAGCTTTAAATCTTCGAAGATGATTAAAAGTTCTGATAGTATTCTGTCTAAACTTCTCGAAACGTTACAAGGTAGTTATACCAAATAGACAATTGTGGAGAAACAAAATGGTTCAAGGTCTCCATATTTAGCAGATATTTTATACAAATGAGTCAAGACTTGATGTCTCTGGATTTTGTAAGGAGAAAAAATAAAGTTCTGTATGAATGGCCTGCAATATGCAATCTAAGACTACATTTTAGTGAAGCAGAAGCGCTACTATGGCAAACAAACAAAACATCAAACGAGGGGGTCAAACTTTTTCTCAATTAAAGTTAAAAAATATTGAGAACATTTGTGTTGGTCGTTTTAACCTTTCATGAGCTCATTAAATAAAGTCTTCATACAAGGTTGCCAGTTATGTAGGAAAAATCCCATTCGTGGTCATTTTTAATTGCCCTTGGGAATTTTTTTTTTGTTGGGAATTCCCATGGTGTTTTTTAATTCAGCGTGGTATTTTTTAATTAACTTTGGAATTCAGTGTGGTATTTTTTAACTGCCGTGGGATTTGGGAATTTTTTTTCACATTTATTAAGCGAAAATTTCATATGAAATCATTGCCATTATACGCATTAAACGCACTGTATACTAGAGTGGAACGAAATGTATGGAAGCAAAAAATCATCATGGGCTTCATATATTTTTGAAAACTACGCTTACAAAAATAAATTTCTGCATCTTTAGTTTTTTTTGCGACATAACTTTCGACCAAGGGTTAATATATTTCATTATCAGACTTTTTTTTCTGAAATTAAAAAAAAAAAATTAAGAGCTAATTTTTTTGATGCAAACCTCTTCATTTACTCATTAACAACAACTTGTCATGTACGCGCTAGAAGATATTCAGGTTCAAAGATCATCGAAATCGGTCATTTGTTTATATCTCCGTTCTGCTCAAAGTTAATATGAAATTTCTAGTTTGCGTTCTTCAAACATATCTAGTCGCATAGCGTGGAAACTGTTTGTTTTATGTTAAAACTGTTGAGGGCATTTTTGTAGGAAATTATCTGATCTACAATTTTGTTCTGAGCATATTTTCTGTCTACAAAGAGGAGCGGAGATATAAGCGAATGACCGATTTCGGTGATCTTTGATCCTAAATATCTTCAAACGCATACATGGTATCATAGGGAACTCTTGACAAGTTATAATTTATGCGTTAATGAAGAGGTTTGCATCAAAAAATTGGGAACTAATTTTCAAACTAAGCTTTGGATTTCAAAAAAAAAAAAATAATAATTCTGGCATGAAATATATAAACCTTCGGGCGCAGTCAAAAGTTATGTCGCAGAAAAAAACTAAAGATGCAGAAATTTATGTTTTTACTCATAGTTTTCAAAAATATATGAAGCCCATGAGGTTAAAAATTCGTTCCACTCTACTGTATACACAACGATTTTATGTCGTAAGTTACGCATGTAAAATCTCTTAAATTTTTGTTTCATATGGGATTTATTGTAAAATAAAAAAAAAAAAAATTTTTTAATATGTATGGGTTTTTTTTGGATTTTTAAACGCATTTGGAATTTTAGGTGGTATTTTTAAAAAGCTTGGTATTTTTGTGGTAATTTTTAATGATTGTGGTATTTTCTAATTGTGGTGGGAATTTTTTTGTTTAATTTTGCCGTGGTAATTTTGGTGGTATTTAATTTATGGTACTTTGGGAAAAAGGCAATTTCCGTGGGAATTGTTCCGAATTTTAATTGGCAACCTTGTCTTCATATCTTGTAAAAAATTGGTTAAAAGTGGTATATTTAAAAGTGGTATAGTTAATAACTGAGTCAAATGTCCGATTTTTTTATATTAATAAATTTATTATTTTAAGCCTCACAAAAAAAAGAAACATTTTATTATAAAAAAACATAGCGTTCTTTCTATAAAATATTACAAAAAAACTGTGGGGAAAAGACATATTTATACTTATGATAATTTTTCGTTCCTTATTGCATTCCTAATAAAGGAAATTCTGCTCATTTCTTTAATTCTGCTCAATTCGAATTAAAAAACATCAAATTTAATAGATATGAGTTGTAGTTCGTGGTCGAGAAGTTTGTAGATAAGATCGCTTTAAATATGGAATTTTATGCTGTAAAGTCACAACTCTTGCCTATGATTAAAATTAAGATTGCTTCACTTGAATGTCCCTATTCCACAACTAAGGTCGACTTGACTTAAAAGGTGTAGCACAGGTGAAAAAAAAATAATGTATTAACCAAAAAATGGTTTATTATTTCCTCATTTTTCCCAATTTTTCATTCTCATTCAAACATTGTTTTCTCTCTTTATTCTTAAAACCATAACTGCCGGAAATCCGACAAGAAACTTTATTAATAAGTACCAAACAGATCATCTTCCAGAAAAAAAACACACACACAATCATGCTCAACTAAGTATGATTTATTGTATAAAGCAGCTTAAGTTAGAGACAGACAAATGTCAAGCTCGGTGGGCAAGATTGAAAGTCCGAAGATCAGACGGAAGTAAGTGATGTAACTTCCGTTGCAGCAACAATGATAGTAAAAATTCCATTGTAACCTAAATTACAACAAAACAACAACATGTACTATACAACTTTGTCTTATCTATCTAACCTACATTAACAAGTTTTTGGAATAGTCAGGAGAAGTTTCTCTGATGCTGCAGAGGAAGAAGAGTCAGCCACGAACAGCACATAATTCAGCTCATTGTTGTCGCACTTAATTTTGTAAAAAAGAAAAAGTTCTTCAAAATTGCTTCTTAACTGTGACAAGTTATGAGAAAAAACCTTAAAAAAAACATGAGACTTAAATAAGGCGCGACTCAGTTTTCATTTGTTTTTTTTTTCTATGCATTTGTTGCTGCATTTTAATCCGCTCAGCTGCACCTCTTGAATGCTGTTGCTGGGTCTTGCTGACGTCATCATCACCAGCACCATCAGCATCACCATCAGTATCAGCATTCATTGCAATGCCACCAACAAGCGAGTGCAAAGCAGCCAGCCGCTGCTGAACGAACACCTGAAAGGAAATCGCTTAAGAATGCCTCTTGTTTGTTTTTGTAACAAAGCCTACAGCAACAATAGCAACAACAACGACGATAGCAACAACAACGACAATAGCAACAACAACGACAGCAAAAACAACAACAACAACAACAACAATGAACAAATTCCATGAACTCTTGCAAGAAAGCAAAGTTGCGATTCTTTCTTTCGATCCTTTGTTGTTGTTGTTGTTGTCGACTGTTGGCTGAAGATGATGCACGCATGCATCTGTATTTGGGACATATTCACTAAGTAGCGCTTCTTCCGCCAGTTGTTGTTGGTGCTGTTGCTGTTGTTGTTAGCTGCTTGTTGACGTGGGATCAAAGTATCGCTGCTCTGTGCCAGCTGAGGTTCAAATGGAAGATTCGAGGTCAATTTGCGGGATTTATTTTGTTATATGTTGCTGCCTTTCTTCACCATTGTTCGATATTTTTCACTCACTTCATTCTTTTATATATTTTTATCAATTTTCATTTTATTTCTTGTTTGATTTTTATACAATGATCTAAATCAGTCTTGGTTGAATCATTTTCTATTGATTCGCAGGTTTTTTGGAAGACGAATTTTAGTAGAATATAGCTGACAGCTGTGAAGATGTTTAACACTGGTAATGCTTTTGTTATGCCCGTGTACTTTGGCAAATGAAGAATTTATACTATTTAGATATATTAGGTCTTCTTGGAACCACATATCGTCTAAGTAAAAAAATTCAATCGCAGACCAAAAAGTCTGTTTTCATAGCACTCCTTATTGTTGGTTACTGTCGCACTGTCTTACAACCATCTTAGTCATTTTCGAAAAAATACGGTTCATAATGCACCCCACTCAGTATGTTTTGTGGTGGTAACGTTTCCTCTTTAATTACTTGAGGATTTTTGGAGCCTCAAATGGGAAAATTGTTTGTAACCATCGATTAAGAAATGTGTCTCATCGCTGTATATAATTTTGTTCGAAAAATCGTCAATCACAGCCTGTTGTCCCAGCACCCATTGGACGTATCTTCTGCAGCTGGAATTTATGCGGCTAGAAGTGTAAATCTGGGTCAAAATACGTCATAATGAGCTTTAAGACAAGCCCGATTCCTGAGAATGTCGGGGAGTTTATCAATTCGGTTCTTTATCCACAGCAGCAATATTTTCTGCAAAGTGTACATTATGATGATGCATAGGCCTTTCCAATTCCATAACAATTCCAGTTTCTTCAAATGTCAGTAGTGAGCCTCAACAAAAGGTTCCATCACTGATACAAATTCACTGTCATTAACCTCCATTAAAATTTAAAGTGGAATATGTCGTATAGCTTATGTTTGGCAGTCATTCATTATTAAGAACTTTTGAATTTTGTGAAATATTAACCAAATTACATATCACGTCATGATAAGATTCTTGCATTTAGATGCACGATCAAAACCAAATTAGATGAAGTTTATGGCAACAATGAACATAAGATTGCAACAGTGAAACGATAACGATGGAAGGTCCATGGACATTATGTCTGTTCGAAACGGACATAATATCCAAATGCGAGATACAAAAAAACTATTGATTTTGACACTTGGGGAAAGTACAAATTAAATTCGAACGATGGCGACATGTTGGCCCGGGTTCGTTGCGCCCGGCCGCTCCTGCGTTTGTTGCGCCTGGGCACCGTGACACGCCGCGACATGTTGAGACAATACACCCAAAAATTTGGGCTTTTATTCATAATGAAAAATCGCCCAAAAAAACGGATGAACAATTGCCCAAAACTGCGATTATCGCCCAAAAGTAAAATGAACAATAACTGTCCAAAAATGCGATGAATAATCGCCCAAACGAAAGAAAGAGGCTCTCCGCAAAATCGCCCAAAAAAAAAAAAAAGAAAAATCACCCAAATGAAAAATGACCCACAAATTTTTGAAAAATCGCCCGAAACGAAAAAACGAAATTTTACCCAAGAAAATGAAAAAAAGCCCAAAAATTTCTGGAAAAATTACCCAAAAACAAAAACGAAAATTCACCCAAAAAAATGAAAAATCGAATAAAAACATATCGTACATGGGAAAAATACTGATTCTTTTTCAAAACAACAAGTTTTTTTGGTTATCAAAAAATTTCAAAAAGAAAAAATGACTGCTTAGGTGGTGGGGGGGAGCAGGGCGAGGCGACGGGTGGCGCGTGCGATCCGTCACATTACGCGTAATCCGCCGAGCCGCGATACGCGTAATCCGCCAAGCCGCGATACGCGCGATCCGCGGCGTCGGAATGCGCGGGCGCGGTACTAAATATTTCCTTTGACTTGACCAAGCAAACTCAAGCAAATGATGCAAATACAAAAGAAAAACAAAAGAAGAACCGCTGCTTTTACTTTGAATACCGTTTTCTTTAAGAACTTATTGACGTTTCTTATTTAATATTGAAAACGAAAGGTCACCCAAAAAAAACCAAAAATCACCAAAAAACGAAAAGTGAAATTTCGCCCAACATATTTGCCCAAAAATTAACGTTGGGCGATTGCTCATTGATGACCGAACAGAACGGTCATAATGTCCATCCCGAAAAAGACATAAGGTCCATGTCCATGGACAAAAATGAATTGCAAGATGGTTGCTTTATTTGCTCACAAATCACAGAAAATACAATTATGAAGTCGTTTCAAAACAATACTAAGACTATATTGAGCGTAATCCAGATACATTTTTACGTCAATTCATAGCCGTTGATTTAATATAGATCCATTGCGTTGAAGCCGGCTCAAGAGTACCAACGAAGACAAAAGTGACTGCTCCTACTAGAAATGTTATGGTAACTGTTTCTCACGTTCCATTTCTCTGTGATACAACAAACAATCACAGCACACTATTATGTGAGATAACTTGATTATTTGAATGATAAAATCAGGGAAAAACTAACTAATTTGCAGATGAAAAAAGCTTTTCTTTATTACGAGAATGTACCGGCTCATTCATCACGAAAAAATTGATGAATTTCGCTATGAATTGCTTCAACACCCACCGTATTCTACAGATTTTGCAGGTTCTGTCTGATTTGTTTCCAAATTTAAAAAAATTATTCGGAGAAGAGAGTCGACCTCGGTAAATAGTGATGCCATCCCAGAGGTCCAGGGTTCGAATTCCAGTCAGGCTTGGTCCCTAGGTTTTAACTTTCTTCATTTCTTTCCTTACTTCTAATTCTTACTGATGAATTTCCTTATTTCTAATTGTTTCTCTAAATTTCTAATTCAAATGATATTAAAAATTCATCCATACTTACGACTCAAAAAATGGTAGTTGGTAATAGAGAGGAGAGGATCGCTAAGTAACTTGAATTGACGTAGGTCAAGGCATAATTCACATGTCTTTACTGTTTTCTGGCACTCTTATATCATATATATATGGCACTCTATAAACATATATCCTATACATGTTTCACTTGGTTGCCCTTTCCTTCCTACTTATCTATCACATCATTACGAACTAAGGCAGACTTGGCTGAATAGGTTTAACACCTGAATTCAGGCTCCACGAAATAACGCCCAAATTAAATAACTCCCAATGAAATAACACCCAATGAAATAAGACCCAACGAAAATAAAATAAGCCCCAAATAACTGAAATGAAATAATGTCCAAATGCAATGAAATAAAATCCAAATGGAAAATTGGGTTTTTTGGGGGATATTTCATTGGGGCTAATTAAATTTTTTCGTTGGGTGTTATTTCATTTGGGGGCTATTTCGTGGAGCCCTGAATTCATTCTTTCAGAGATAAATAAAAATAACTTAGTTTCCATACTTGAATTTAAAAATATTTTGCAGTTTAAAAGTCACAAGCCCAAAAAAAATTTTAAATTTGCAGACATGATCGACATACATATTGTGTAAAAAAAAAGACAACCTCCGAGCATCGCACAGTGGGGCATTTTATGCCAAAAGTGACGATTAATTGACAGGGGCCTCTTATCGAGACAAAAATTGTACTTTGGGGGTTTTTGGGGTCGCTGATCACGAATCTGAAGTCAAAAATGTGAAATTCAAAATGGCGGCTTCGAAATGGCGGCCATTAACAAGCTAACTTCTACAAATAAAAAAGTTTAATGGAAGTAAAATTTTGTATACAGGAGTTTGTGGGGTCATTGATTAAGAATATGAAGTAAAAAATTTGAAATTCAAAATGGCGGCTTCAAAATGGCATCCATGAACAAGCTAACTTCTACAAAAAACGTTTAAAGGAGGTAAAATGTTGTATACAGGGTTTTCTGGGGTCGCTGATTAAAAATATGAAGTCAAAAATTTGAAATTAAAAATGGCGGCTTCAAAATGGCGGCCATGAACAAGCTATATTCTGCAAAAAACGTTTATTGGAGGTAAAAATTTGTATACTGGGGTTTGTGGGGTCGCTGATCATGAATCCGAAGTAAAAAATTTAAAACTCTTAATGGCGGCTTCAAAATGTAATCATTAGCTATGTACCTTTTACCGAATTACATAGTATATAGAACATAATTTTCGTTATTACTACAAATTGCACAAAACAAACTTTGAACGACATTTTATACAAAAACAAAGGATTGCAATAACTATAGTTAATAAACATAAACAATGATGTTGATTTCACATGTACCCTGCAAACTGCAGGGCAAACAATTTATGTCTTACTAATATCAAAATCAGAAAATAAGTGTTAAAATCGAACAAATATAATTTAATTTAATAGCTTAGCACATTCATCTGCTTCTTTTAATATATAAAAAGCCGGTGTTTGAAAGAAACATCAACTATCTACCTTAATTGTGGAAAAGTGCACTGCATATGCCGCTTTCCATAATGTAGGGTAAAAAATAGCGGATAACAAAAAACAAAGTGAAGAAGAGTACTGGTAAACAACAAAAATAACAAAAAAAAAACAAAAAACAGCAAAATCTGTTTAGTATTTACATTTATTTTGTACTTTATTTCGTTTGTATTAATTTTTCGAAATAAAATCGTAAATTCGTGACATGTAAGTTAAAGTAAAAAATTCGAAACACTGCGAAAGTGCGCAGCATTGACGCAACTTTTTTTTTTATTGAATATAGCTTGAATGTTCATAGCTTACGATAATCAAAACAGTTTTCCTTAACTCCACTCAACACACAACTATATCTCTATTAACATATTGAAAAATCCAACTTTTTAAGGTTAAATTAACATAAATAAATTAATGTATATATAAACACTATACCATAAAAAAAATTTAATTTTGTATTGCTTAAATACCTGAACAAGAAGGTTCCATCGTAATTTTTTGTAATTTTTAAAAAATAATGCACAAAAAAAAACTTTAAAAATTTCGAATAAACACGTTTGTCACTGTGCACACTCAAAGAGAAAAAAAAATGATGACTTTCAAACTGCATTGCGGGTAAACGGTAGAATATTTTTCAACTATTCTTTCACCTAGTGATGCAGAATTGTATCTTCTTTCATCGGGTACCTAACATCACTATGTACCTTGAACTTTTCTTTTTCAATTAATCGTCACTTTTGGCATAAAATACCCCATTGTGCAACGCTCAAATAGAAAATTAAATAACACCCAAAATATTTATAAAGGAAACCATCACCTTTCCTTTGGTTTTATTTCTTAATGAAATGAAAATATTAATGGAAAATTTTTGGGCTTTACTTCATATTTTTTTTTTTTTTTTTTTTGGATTTATTCTCTAATAAATAAATGTCCAAAATCAAAAAACGAAACCCAAATAATATGAAATATCTTCTGAAATTTGGGGTCTTATATTATTTTTAAATAACACCCAAATTTGTATAGACACTTTCAGGACGTTATTTCATATCATTTTATTTTGGCCGTTATTTCACTGAACCGTTTATCATGTGTAAAACTTTCTTCTATAAGGCATTGGGGGCAAAATTATCCCCCCCCCCTTTTTGTTGTTGTGTTTGATACTAGCAGAACTACTCTCTGCCAAGTTCTCTTATTTCAAGTAATTTAACATTTAAGTATTTTAGCCCAATAAAAGTGGGCGTGAAATTATTTCTGAATTGTAAACCTTTTATCAGAATTCGATTTCTTTTTTATTCTTTATAGTTCAAAATCAATGATCACACCATTATTTTATTGAAATTTGTGAGAATACAAGCCCACACTTTAAAGCCTTTAAGGTATAATATACGTGTAAACTTTTCGAAAAAGAAAAAAAATTTTTTCGCGAAAACGCGATTTCCTCGAAACTAGTTTTTTTAAAACGGTTCGATAGATAACTCGAAATCTGTTGGTTCAATTTCAATGATTTTTTTTGCATTTTATTTTTTATTTTGTCCTTTAAGCATCCCCCTAAATTCAAGTATCTATTTTTTTTTGTTTTTTTTATATAAGCAAAACAGCGCGCGAAAATGTATCTATTTTTCGAACTTTTTACTTCAACTTCCGCCATAATTAAAAAAAAAAATCCCGGGGGTCTTGTGTTGGGGGGATGCTTAATATAAGGTGTATGCTTTAAAATGTCATTTGATTTTTTTGTTTCCAATACATGGGAAAGGCCATATCCATCGAACTGTTTTGGATGTCTTTTTTTCAATGACATTTTCAGCGCCCTCTATATAAAAGCCAGAACTGTATTAAAAAAAAATATATATTTTTATAAAGTATTTTTTATATACAATAACCTGTATAAATTTAAAAAAAAAATAATAACTTTTTATATCTAAAAAAATTTTTTGAAAACAGCTCCTGTTTTTGGTTGTTACACGTAAATTATACCTTTAAGAAATGAGTCTTAAAAGTGGTTAAGATTATAAACAGTGGCGGATCTACATATGGACTAAAAGGGCTTTAGCCCACCCCCCTTGCCGTAATTTTTTGTATGGGAAAAAAAATTAAAAAAGCCCTAAAAGCCGTTTCAGCCCCCTCCTTTGGCTACAAAACTGTAGGTTCAGCCCTCCCCCTCTGGCGAATCCTAGATGCGCCACTGATTATAAAATACAATATCCTTCCCAATCAATTAGGATTAAATATTCATAAGGATCTACATTTTATGTCTCTTTTGTCCTGCTAAGGAAGTTGTTGTACTTGCTAAACGACCCTTCTGTTTCGAAGTTCCAAAGCTTATGAGTCATCAGAGCACCTGTTCAGAATTCAACTTCAAATCTTTCTGATAGAAAATAATTTTTTAGCGTTTCTTCCAAAACACATTCTCCATGAGCCAGAACTTACTTCGACATCCTCTTTGTTTTTTTTTTTTATGCAAATTCAATTCTGACTCAATATTTTCTTGAAACATTCACAAAAACTTGTTTTTTGACAGAACGCATTTTTTAAACTAATTCATAAATTCTGCCGACAACTTCATCAACTTCATAGTGGTCAAAAGTGTTCCCACAAATGCCGCACATTGTTGCACAACCCACACAAACATCTACTCAAGCGAATAATTAATACCGTTCCTGCAAGTGTTCCTTGCATTCTTCGTTGAACCTGCCGATGTTCAACAAGCTGGGCTGGCTGGCTGGTTGGTTGGTTGGCTTCCCAGCTGAAACCAACAATGCATTCGAGAAATTCATGTGACTGAGACTGTGTTTATTCCAAAGATCCCAGAGGAGCCAACAAGTCGGTTACACAATGGAACGCATTATTATTTGTCTTCGATAAGTTTGTGTCGTTTTTTTTTTTTGTTGGCTTCTCACTGATTTGAAATTCCAAGAATCACTGTTTTGTGTTTTTCAATATTCGTTCAACTTGGATTTTTTGGTGCAAAGACGACGGCAAAGAACACACAATGGCAAAAGAACAAGAAGAAGAGGAAGAAGCAGAAGAAAGAGCTAAGTAGAAGCAGTTGAACGGAAGGGCTTGCTCAAAAAAGAGCTGCCAAATGAATGCAAACACAAGTGTTCAAGAATACATAAAAAGATCGACCCAAAAAATTTAAGAAGGTTCTCATCACACAGGCGGATGTTAGGGGTAAGAAGCAGTGGCAGAAGCAGAAGAAAAGGCATTCACAAAGGTGCACGTGCAGCGCACATTTTTGTGAACAAAAAACAAAAACAAAAAGGAAAAAAAACAATTCTACAAACCGGCCAAGTGGTAAGGGGCACCAACAGCAGTATCAGCAACAACAACAAAAAGGATCTCTTAACGAATTCCTGTGATCTGCGCTGAGATCGGGCGATAGTAAACGAATTCAATTCAATTTTAGGACTTCTTGCGTCGGACGCAGCGACGGACATCAGCTTGGACACTTGCAGGAGCGCCGCCAAGCGGCTTTTGTGCGACACACCAACGTGAAATGCTCGACTTGTTTTCAAGTTTTTTTTTACTTTTTGGATATGTTCTGCATTAAAATGTATTTTTTTTTTTTTCATTTTAAAGGCAGGTATTTTTTTTGTAAGCAAGCTTTGCTAAATCTTTTTTTAACGTTTTTCTTCATTCTTTGCGCGCTCAGGCTTTGATTCTGATTCTGGCTATCTGTGGGGGGACGTATTATGCGATATCTTCGACTTAAAATACAGATTGCTTGCTGATGATGGCCACACCTGCATTTGATTGTCTTCGCCTGATATGGTTTCCGTTCACATTTTTGGGCTTAGCTTTTTTTCTTTCTGTGTATGTGTGTGTGTATATTTTTGGCAATTTGTGTGCTTCTATCTTTTGGTGTGAAACTTCGATAAAGAATTCAATTTCGCGCTAATTATGAATTTTACAGATCACATTAAATTTTATGGATTTTTTTAAAATTAGTTTCAATGCGAGTTGCCAAGAAATTGGTTTACATTTTCATAACATGAGAGTATTATGCTTTTATGAGGTAAGCTTTTATTTTAAAGTGGCTAAAAGGATTATGTCTGGAAAGCTCTTGAAGTACGTAGATTATGAGAGGTAATAAGTTGCAGGTGGAGAGTTTAAAAGTTTATTACGCTAAGATTATACGTAATAAAGCTAAATGTTAGATATTTACTTTTTACCGTCGTCATTTTTGTTTTTGTTCTGTACTTGTGGATTTGGAAGTATTAACAATTTGAACTGGCTGCATTGTATATAAGGCCTTTTATCAGGGTTGCCAGTTACTTTTTTAAATATAATTATATGAGATAAATTTATGAGAAAAGAGAAGAGTTCAGGACTTCAAATGAAAAGTATTCAATAAGATTTCAATATAATTTATTTGAAAAAAAGGTTCATAATGGCATTTTTAAGGATTGGTCGTAAGAAGTTTTTTATTGGGTTTTAATTGTAAGTCATTTTTAGTTTACTATTCACCCAGTAGTTTTGTTACAATTTTACATTTACTTCCATTGATTATTTTTCTTTGTGATTAGCTCTTACAACCGTGAGTCGTTTTTGACATCTTTACACCATAAGTAAAACCTGTTAGAAAAAGTTGTCCTTTATTTATTATCGATGTTGGTATTATTGAAGGAATATATGGATTCCAGAAAGAGAAAGTCCTTAACAACTTCGGAAGACCGTAGAAACATGTGAATTTGAATCTGAGGTAAGAGGGCTGTAACCTAGTCAATTCTAATTACTAATTGATTCTCTCCACAAACATCTTTACCACCAACTACAACTTTTAAGCATTAAGTCTTGAAGAATTTTCAATTTCCTTTGATCAGAAATGAGGAAATAAATGAAGAAAGGCTAAGTCGTTGGTCCATGTCCTGGTCGGGATTCAAACACGTGAACTCTAGGATGGCTATCAAGTGCACCACCACTCGATTACTCTAGCTGCCAAACGGTCTTGGTTTTCCTAAAGTTGAAGTTTCTTTTGGTTAGTTTTTTCTTCACAGAACTCATGATTTTAAAAAGATTGTAAAAGATAAATATTTTAAGCACAAAATATTTGAGCTCAAGATATACGACTAAATCATATATTATTTAAATGAATATAAGTCCCTCAAATATCGATTTGTTGTTAATTTTTACCAAAAGTTGTTTAATAATGCCACTGTAAAAAGGAAATTTCTCCTTACATTATCGTTATCTATCTATCTATTATCCCTACACTAAGGGAAAAAAATATTAAATTTATCCAAAAACTTTTTTAATTTATCCAAAAAGCGAGTCATTTTTGCACCAATAACGCATTTGCATAAATCGACTACGTAAATATTTAAAATTCACATAAAAACTTTTTTAATTAAATAAAATATTAAAATATTTAAACAGAAATAATAAAAAAATATATTAAAATTATGCACGAATTTTTTAGATATCTTTTAAAAATTTACTATTTGAAAATAAAACTATCACATCTAAAGGAAATTTATATAAAAAATATTGAAATTAAAAAACAATATATTCAAATATTTCTCACAAGCTGCGTCCATTAATGCCATTAGCATGGTTACTTTATTTTCTTTTTTTCGTTCCTTAATATTATATTATTTTTGACAGTCGGTGCAATATTATGACACCATATGTCAAAAATAGTATAAAACTAAAGAACGAAAAAAGAAAATAAAGTAACCATGCTAATGGCAATAATAAAGCAAACTAATAAAGCAAAATATGCAGGCAAATGACAATCGGTGCGACACATTCGTGGGAAAATGTTGAGTTGTCACCCCACCCTACATATAATTGCATTATTTCAGCACGCAATCGCTGATACGTACGGCCAAATATCCCTGTTATACAACTCTTGCAACAAAAACGAAATGAGAATTATAAGAACTAAGGTTGCAACTGCAAGAGAACAGAGTGCGATGCTGTTGCTGCTTGTCGGAATATGTGTGTACGTGTGCGATGCTGTTGCTGCTTGCTTGTATGGAATATGTGTGTACGTGTGTGGTATAAATAAAATTCAAATACGGGAAAAAAACGAGTTGTGGGGAAAATATTTGATTTATCCACGTAAATATTTAAATAAAATTGATACTCAGACGTGGATAATGTTAATATGCGTTATTTCCCTTAGTGTATCTTCGATCTAACACTGTTAAGGCTCGTTGTACCAAAAAATTTTAACTAACTTTTCTAAAAATTTCACATAGTAAAATGGGCGTTTTAACGTAGAATACGTTATACGGTAAGGTAGGGGTGTTGATCTGGAGCATAAAATTTTGAGAAAATGTTTGTCACTTTCATTATAAGTTTTTAATACTTTATGCATGCATTGAAGAAAATTCAAGTATGGTCGTAACATATTTAGTATGTCTTCTTTTGATTTGTATTTAAATAATCATATTGCTACATATAATTTTTTTGATTCTATAAGTAAATCAAAATTTAACTCCTTCAAATTTTGTATTAATTTTCATATGCCTTGTATTTTATGTATTATAACATCATGTGTAAGAGCAGTACGATTATCTGTGTGTTCATCACAGAACCAGTGTGAGAAAGAGAAGAAGTATAATGACTAAGTATGGGCAAATGCAAACTGAAAATGCAAAAAGAGCGAACGATGTGTACATACACAACATTGATAAGCGAAGCAGAGAAACAAAATTGTGCTTACCCAGTTGGCCACGTCTTTAAGACATTCTCAATGTGCATTTACAACATATGGCTGTGAGTCTGCATTTTCCGAAATGGTATTTATTAAAAGCAAACACAGGCACCTATTGACTGATACAAATTTAGAAAATCTTCTTCGTATAAAAACTTCAAACATTGACATAGATTTTGATAATCTTATTGCATTTATTCAGCCTTAAACAAAATATTTTCTACATGTATACACTCCATTTTTCATTTTTCCAAAGTTTGTCCGTCTGCTCAACATATAAACAGTTTTTAAAACAAAAAAACTTAATAACTAGCTATCAGCTGTATGCGTATATATTAGATAGATTTAAATCATTTATCAAAAATTATATTTAATTCATATATTTTAATTGCAAAATGACTAACGTATTTTACGTCTGACCTATGCGCCCGTGTTATCTAACACAGGCTTGAGCTTTTTTTTTTCTGTATCTTTAAAATAATGGAATGCAATTTACTGTAATATATTTCATTACTTTATCGCATTACAAATGTCTTTGAAATTGAAATGATTGTATAAAAAAAGGAGGTATCATGGACACACCCGTGGGTTTTGAGTTGACGGCGTATTTTTTAACATTGTCCTTATTCTTGTCTCTATTCTTTAATTTGTTCCTTAACTGGATCCTCACCTCATCCTCATCCTGATCCTCATTTTTATATTCATACTAATGATTTTCCAACTTCTTGTACATATTAAAGACCTTATTGTTGTTCGAATCCCTTTCTTAATCCTTATCCGTCCCATTTCTATTCCCAATCTTAGTCTTGAATTTTGTTCTTAATATATCCAAATCTCATTTCTTGTCCTTAGCCTTTTCCTAATGTCCTAAATATTGTTTGGCTGGTGTCTAAATCTTTCTCCTTACTCTTGTCCCAATCCCTGCCGTACTCTTTTTCCCAATACTTGTCTAAAATCTTGTTCTTATCCTTGTCCAATTCCAAGCTCTAGTCTTTGTTCTACTCCTTATCTTATTCTTGGTTATAACTTTTGTCCAAATCCTTCCTTCAGCCTTTTTTTAATCCTTGCCTTAATCCTTATATAAATCCTAGTTTCCTTACAATGTCTAAGAAACCTAATTGTTTTTGTTTTTATTTCAATTTAAATTTTTTTATTTTTATGTCCATTTTTTACTTTTGCTATTGCATTTGGTTCATTAAGGTTGCTCTATTGGGTTCGCTTAGAGAACTCAAGACGCCATTGGTTCTTTATTCTTTGTGTTTTTATCATGTGACCGAAAACCTCGGATTAGCTGCCGTTCCATGAAATTGACCGTAGCTCCAATAGCCAAGCAGTTATAATTCCATGCAACGTTTTTTAATTTTTGTTGCATTTTTACTCCATTAAGCAATTGCCTCCGTAGTGTAGTGGCTCAAAAAATTTTTTTTGAATTTTCACAAAAGGTCAAAGAACCATTCTTAGCTATTTAAAAATAAAATTTTCATGAAGAAGAACCGACTATGAAGTTGAAGAACCGTTTTTTGCTGTTTCAAAATAAAATTCTTCATGCCAGGCGAGTAATAATTCCATGCAACAATATTGTCTGCGCGACCTGACGACATCAAAATGGGTTTTTTTATTTTTTTCGTAAGGTGAAGTAAGTCTAAATCCTTCATTTCTGTTTTATCACATAAAGGGTGCCATATATACTCACCGAGTAACAACTCCATGCAACGTCGTTGTATGATTAATGCATTTTCGATCTTGTAGCGGCTCTCTCCGCGACCTCATAACGTCATGAATTTTTCGTGTTTTTTTTTTTTGTAAAAATGGCCAAGAATCAAAATTTACTAGCGTGTAATATTTTTATCGTTTTTTTTATATAGCGCATTATAATTCCGTGTAACAAATTTGAAGTTTCGTTGCTTAGACAATGTCTTTGATTTTTTTTCATAAAGTCACAGAATTAACCTTTACTGTCGTGTTATTACTTTTATCATAACTCCTAACTCATTGATTAACAATTCCATGCAACACCGATGCATTTTGAAAAAATGTTTTTTGTCAACTTTTTTGGAAAGCGCTGTAAAACGTAAAGTTGTCACGTCAAGAGTTTCCCAATTGTTTCCCGTTTGTAAGAACCGTTTGTAGGGATCAAACGGTGCATCTTCACTACACTATAAATTTTATAGAAGAGTAATATACATTACCAAGTGAGATACTTGTAAGGTACTAAGTAATGCTACCTTCTAACTTTAAAATAACTACCTGCAGCAGTTTTCACTGCAAAACCACACGATGACATGTTCCCAAGATGATCACTTCGTACGATCGTTTTTTTTTTTATTCGAACAGCCTAAAGCAAATTACTGAAATATGTTTTGACAATAAATCTGACATGTGATTAATAAAATTTTATTTTTCTAAAATTCCCGAAATCAACATTTTGCAAATATGCGATCATATCTGATAATGACTGATCAAATTGAACGCCTAGCATAGAATTTTTTATTGAATTCAATAACGGCAAAATTGTGTTTGTAAATGCCGGCTATATGTCCAGCTGTCGCAGCAACAATTGCCATTACAAAAGCAACAACTTCGGCAACAACAACATGTCGTGCTGCCCAAATGATCCAATCTGCAAGATCAATGAATCAATTAAGCCAACAACTAAGACCGCCTAGGTTGGACGCTTAAGCGGAAGGCAGCCAGCCGGAGACAACAACAGCAACAACAATGAACTGAACTTTGAATTTATGGGGAGTTGAGGGGGTCCAGTACTTTGGACCGCATGCAACTCGGACTGTTAAAATTAATGTAAAGGTGTGGGATGGTATTTATCAACGTCTGTTTAGATTTGAAAAGTTTTCGCTTAAATGATCGCCGTGGTGATCATGCAACAGCAGGAAATAAGCTCAGTCTGTATTTGTTAATGTGTTTGTGGGTATTTGTATGTGTTTGGTTGAAATTGACTGCTCTTGAAGCCTTTGTTTTGCCGCAACAAAAATAATTGAGCGTGCAATTTGCATTAAATTCGCAGTTTTTCATCGACAACAAAAACAACAACAAAATTGCATTTATGCAAGAACAATGTGTGTAAAAGAATGAACAAAATACCCGGCAACACAATGAAACACAGCTGGCCTAAGCAACAAGGCAAGAAAGGCAAATAAAATTACAAAAACAACAACAACAACTGGCTGTATTTATGCAGGAATCAATCATTTAAATTGAGTTTTTTACTGTTAGTTTACAGCCTTATTGTTCCAACAACAACAACAAGAAATACAACAACAACAGCTGTTGGGTTTACTTAATTGACTCTTTATATTGCCTGTTGCTGTTGCAGTTGCAGTTGCTACTATGTTCTGTTGTTGCTGCTGTTGCTGTTGTTGGTGTTCTTGTTGTTTTTTTACATTGACTACTTTTTTTTATTGCTGTCTAATGGCGTGCGAAATAATTTGCAAATTCAATTAAGTTCTGACACCCAGACGAATTTTATCTGACGTTACTGATCTTGAAAATGTTGCTAACAAGAACTAAACAATGCTGCCGCAATAAAATAAATAGAAATTTGACAAAATCTGAGAAAAAATGCAAAAGTTGCAAGCTAAGCAAAAGCGGAAACCAAAGGGGCAAAATGGTCTTGTCACACTTTTTCTATATAAAGCTGTCGGAATTTTGTACAAAAGGTCATAAACCTCAAATTCAATTAATTACTTATGGCTGTAGGCATAAAAAGTTATTAACCTCTTCTAAAGCCTTTATAAGAAACTTGCTGATAGACCCGGTTTTACTCGGGTGAAAAAATTTAAAATTTTGATATTTAGTCGTTGTTGTAATAATTTAAAATTCGTAATAATCAGAAATAAGCTTCACTTAATTGATTATTAAATTACTTTAAAGCTGATATTAAAAGTCCATGTTTTTTCTATCGGTTGAAATTAAGAGACATCGAGGGGCCGAGAAAATAGATCCATAACGATAATTTTTCATCCGAAAGAGGTATTGGTATAATTTTTTCAAATAAATTATTCTTAGAGTTTAAATACTCTAAAAAACGAATAAAAACTACTTTTGAAAGAAACTAATTTCTTTTAATAATCACTGGGGGAAGTTCTAGTTTTTTGATGACAGAAATTTTTTATAAAATTTTTTGTAAAACTGATACAAACCCTGCTATTAAACGCTGGATCATGTTAATGGTAGTCGAAAATGCAATTTTGAGTTTTTATTATTTTAACAAGAAAAACAGCTTTCGTGTCATTTTTTTAGTGAAAAGTGAATATATGGGACCTATTTAAAAAAAAAATTTAAAAAACAAGCTAATGGGACCCTTCAAGTGGTTTTCAATAAGTGCTTAAATTGAATTTATCAACGGAAAAAAAAATTAATGATATATATTAAAAACCAATGGAGTATTTGCATCGAAAATAAACCACACAAATTAACTCTCAGAGGAGTACAAATATTGTTAAAATTAATTAAAATTATTGAAAATATTTTAAAAAATTGTAAAATATCTATGTATATAAAACAAAGTCGGGTTTGTTACACCATTTATAACTCAAGAACGGCTGGACCGATTTTAAAAATCTTTTATTTGTTGGATTTGTGTTCCCAAATAGCAGAATAAATATTAAAATATCGAAAAAACTCAGGGGATCGTGGCACCTCCCATACTAATCAAATCTTCTATATCGAATAGCTTTGGAATTATAGGTCGCACAGCAACGGAATTCGGTATTCGACCTTAATTTTCACTTGCCGTTCTACTGGTAAAATTTTATGGGCGTTGGACGTAGGGTGTGGCACTTTTTCAGCAGCCCTACGTGGCAATTTTCAGTATAACTTTCAAGCTATAAGTCACACATTAATGAAACTCAGTTAAAATGTACTATTTGGTCGTGTCTTACGACTGGCAAACTTGAGCAAGTATAGGACAAAGGGGTGTGGCACCACCCATACAATTCAAATTTAAGATATCGAATAGCTTTGGAACTAAATGCCGTATAATAATGAAATTCAGTATGCAGTTGCCACTTGGTTATATCCTTCTACTGGAAAACTGTGATGGGCTTTAGAAAAGGAGGTGTGGCTCCGCCCATACACTTTAAATCTTTGATATCAGATAGCTTTGAAACTAAATGTCGTATAACAACGAATTTCAGTATGGAATTACGTTGGGTGATATCCTTTTACTAGAAAACTGAGACGGTCATTGAACAAGGGAGTGTGGCTCCACCCATACAAGCCAAATTTTGGATATCGAATAGCTTTGGAAAAAATATCATATAACAATAAAATTCAGTATAAACCAACAAATCCGTAATGCAATTAGGCTTCAAAACATTGCGAATCAATCTATTGAAGAAGAACGAGAAATCGCACGAGAAAAGCACCACGTAAGTATGGCCCGACTTCGGGCTTCTCAAACACAAGAGCGCAGAGAGGCAGCCCGTGAAATGGCTCGGTTGGCAAGTAGAAATCGAGCTTATCGCACAGATCAACAACGAGGTAATTTCCGCCGCGCAAGAAGAAATGCTTCAAGTGTTGATTTGAATCGAGCAGCGTTTCTATACGATGGCACAATTGATTTTATTCGTTATCTTCTGAACGAATAAAACCTAAACATCAAAATTTTACGTTTTTTCTCCCGAGTAACACCGGGTATATCAGCTAGTCTCAAAATATTTAAAAACATTTTCAAAAAAACGTAAATAAAACCAGCAAATTTGTCAAAGCATTTCAAAATATTTACAAAATATGAAGCTTCAACAACTTTTGAATGTTTGAATTTTAAAAATGTTGACGGAACTGTGACAAATAAAAAGAAAATCATTGAGTTTATCAAATTCACAAACCATTGTTTACCAAACTCTTTTCACTTAAAATCGTAATGGTTCCTATATTAACTACAAAACAGCTACAGCATGTTTATAAACGACTAAATTTCAAAAAACATTAAATATCAAAAAGCTTTTAAACTATTAAACGTCTTAAAGCAGTGTTAAACAGCTTTGCTCCCCAAATACATTCTCATTTTGCATTAACAAAAGCGAGCTTTTAAGCTTTCACTTAAAGAAAATTGCGTGCTCTTTTGCAAAAAGACTTCATTAAGTTGACTTGTGGAATTTTATTTATGGAATTCACAGAGGTTGATAAGGTAAAAGCGAAATTAAGGTTAAGCCAAACCTAGAAAATCTAATAATAGTAATAGCTAAGAAAAGAGAAATTGATAAAAGTTAGAAAAAGTATATAAAAAAGATAGGGGCTAAGAAAAAATAAATGAAGAGAATGGAAACGAACGAAATTATTACAAAGACAAACACATGGGTTAAAATAAAGTAAAGTAATGAGAAATTAAATTACTTGATTAAAAAATTATGTGTTAATTAGTGAAAATGAATTTTTAAATAAATTAAATAAAATAAAATGTTATTCAGTGTAAGAAGACGATCTAATAAAACTGAGCGCATAAGCAGACAAACAGCATAGACATTGACTGCTCGACGGAGAATTTCAAACTGAAGCTTTCGTCGTGGTGTATGTGAGATATATTCGCGCTTTTGTTTTTGTGAATGTATTTCGGGGCAAAGCTATTTAACACTGTTTTAAAGCTATTTTAGCATGTTCAAACCGACTTCATTTAACAAGTTACTTGAAAAAAAGCTTTTTTTCAACACGATCGTTCACACTGCCTTAACTAGTTTCAAAACATCAATTCTATTTGTTTATATTTTGAAAGAAATAAAAAAATGTTTTTTAAAACATATAAATAAAAAAAATATTAAAAAAATAAAAAAATTTGTCAAAGAATTTATTAAAAACTTCAAATAAAAAAGCTTTTTTCAAATTCAGGTGCATTTCAAAGGCAAAAAAGCTTTTCTGAAGTTGGCAAGAATACACACCAGTGATTTTACGAGTTTCGAAACGTTTTAAATCAATTAACGCGTTAAATTTTCAACAACAATTGTACGCATTTAACTTCATAAGATCTTCATTTCACTCAGAAAGAAGTCTCTCGGAATATGATAAAAAATGCATCATATTTAGAGAAAAATGGTATAGAGCAGATTTGGGGAACCTTTTACCCTGAGAGGCCACATTTAAACTAGCAGTAACAAAGGAGGCCTCATAAGTTTCAATACCGATAAATATAAGTTTTGTAAAGTTATTGCTGTTCAAATAAATTTTTTTTTTTAAAATACAGTTTTTCAAAAATAAAAATATTGACAATAAAGAGATGACAAAGTGTTCATACATGCTATTTTATTATAAATTTATGAAATATTCTTATTTTTATGTATTTGAATATATTTGAATAATCGTCGAGGCCACATGAAAAATTCAAAAAGGCCACAGGTTCCCCACCTCTGGCATAGAGTTAACTCCAGAAAATGCTTTTCTCTAAATGTGATACCAAAAACTCCCTAAAAATGGTAAAAAGCTTCCATGAAGCAGAGAAATTTAAGAAAAATATATCGTTCTTAGAGAAAAAGACTTTTATTTTTGAGAAAGGTTTTGTTTTTATTGATTAAAATATTTCCCATAGTGAATTGTTTATCTACAATAGAGAAAACTTTTAATTTTCTAGAAATTTTTATCTATAAATGAGAATTTTGTAGTGCGAGAAAAATACTTATCATTATTAGAGACTTGAAATATTTTCATTTCCGACAAGTGAAGGAAATTTTATTTGAAAAAGAGAAAATTGCTATTATAAAAAATAGAGATTTTTTTTATCACAAAAAGATAGGGTTTTTTTCTGAGTGTTGAGAACTCGTTTTCGAATTTACTTTATTCAATTGATTTAACATAATTAAATGCTATTATATAGCATATATATACACTAAGGGAAATAACGCATATTAACATTATCCACGCCTGAGTATATATTCACTTAAATATTTACGTGGATAAATCAAATATTTTACAACTCGTTTTTTTCCCGTATTTAAATTTTATTTATGCCACACACTGACACACATATTCCATACAGCTGCCAAGCAGCCGCCAAGCAGCAGCAGTTGCAGGTCTTATAATTCTCATTTAGTTAATGTTTCAAGGGTAATATATCATGGATATTTGGCAAATATGATTTGTGAGGGCGGTGGTGAGTGCGATGCATGATGAATTCATGTAAGGTGGAGTGACAACTCGGTATTTTCTCAAGAATGTCACTCAACTCTACATGATTTCATCATGCATCGTACTCACCACCGGACTCACAAATCATATTTTCACAAAAAGAAAATAAAATATACCATTAAATGGCGTTTGATATGGACGCAGCTCGTGGGAAATATTCAAATAAATTTTTTTTCAATTTCAATATTTTGATATAAATTTTCCTTAAATGCGATAGTTTTGTTTTCAAATAGTAAATATTTGAAAGATATTTAAATATATTCGTCCGTAATTTTAATATATTTTTTATTAATTCAATTTAAATATTTTAATATTTTATTTAATTAAAAAAGTATTTAAATATTTACGTAGTCGATTTAAGAAAATGCGTTATTGGCGCAAAAATGACTCGCTTTTTGGATAAATTAAAAAAGTTTTTGGATAAATTTAATATATTTTTCCCTTAGTGTACATATAAATTATTAGAGAAGAAAGAAAATTTCTTTGAACTGAATGTGACGTTCAGTCTCAAATTATAAACCATAGGTTGAATGTGCTAGCAAGTGTATACGTTCAGTGCCTGGATGAAAGATGATCCCAGGTTCGATACCAAAGTAAATCAGCTAGGGCACAGCTTACATATAGAAAATATTTTGCCGCTCAATCAACGCCTCTCGAAACACAATGGCATACATCAGAGTGTATTAGAGAGAAAGTTACAAACAGAGTTCTTAAATTCTCAAATGTATTTTCCTTAATTTATTTTTCTTTAAATTTTATTGCATGTTTGCTACCTTCCCCTCTGTGCAAACACTTGTTAACCACTTTTCGTGCCATTTTTTCCTTGAAAACCAATTTTTCAAAACTTACTTGCAATTAAAACGAAAAAATTTTGCATGAACATAAATCCTCCTCCTCAACTAACAATAAAAAAAAAATCAATCAAAACAAAATTTTATTCATTTTTCAAACGAAAACGAAAGAAAAGTAAAAACAAATATGATATTTTTATGCGTTACAAGATTTATGGAACCCACTGTCACATTATTCACCAATCTCGGCCCACAGCGGGTGATCATATAAAAAAATTCATTACCAAGTGCATAAAAATAAAACCCCATCGACGAACGTTTGTTTTCCTGCGCCATGCAATTCTAACTGTGCAAAAATAAACAATATTTAAACGAGCCATAAAGGTAAAAAAAAATAAAATATTTTCGATATAAAATAATATTGCAAGCGGTGCAGCCATTGGCGGGAGCTAGCTGACTGGCTACCTCCAAATAATGTGGCGATAAATTCCAAAATAATGCAACAACAATAAAATTTATAAAGTCAAAATGAGCCAAAATAATAAAAACCAACAACAAAAAATTATTAACAAATTTTCAACGCCGGCAAAAGAGCAGCAGCACCAATAAACAGGCAATGGTGCATAAATTTTGCAAGACTAAAAACAACAACAACAACAATAAAACAGACACGACGTCCACCTATTTGCACACAATTACACGGATCATAGCTTGTTTTTATATGTAGTATATACCATAGATATTTATTTAGTCGCCCGGTATGTTTGCTGGTCTGTACAGCAGCAAAAATAATTAGCCAGCAATAAAAAAAATACATTCATAAACAAAATATTAAATGGAAAACCAATAATATTTTGTAAAATTCCGACTGTTTAATGTCATCGTAAATTTTAATTTGTTAAAATTAACGATCGGTGGCAACGCCTCTAGGCCACCGCCCCTGGACTGACTGACGAACTCACACAGGCGCTTTGCTCTCAAGGTGCTAAAAATAAGCGCCTAGTGTATAGCCTTAAGAAGCTTAAATGCTTAAAAGCTTAAGCAGCTGTTTGACATAAACACAACTGCTGACTAAAACTTTCAGAGATCTTTTTATCGGGTAAGAAGGAGCTGATCACTTGACTGTAATTGGGTGCAAGAAAAAAAAAAGATAAGGATTAGTGGAGACAATTGTGAAAAAAAGTAGTCCCACAATAACGCAGTCCAACAACATTTTGCATTTTTCACAAAACAGGCCATGGCAAAGTTCTAAAAGAGGATGTCATGCCCATAACTTATAAGTGTAAAAAAGGTGTAAACAATTTTAGTACGTCAAGTTTAGGTTTTTTTTTTAATTTACACTGAAAAGTTTAAAAGGAGTTTTGATCATAAAACAAGGATAAAAGAGAATGCATTTAAAATGGACAACATATTCTTATTCTTGTCTTTATCCTTGACCCAACACTTGTCTCAAACCCTGTCATAATTTACTTGTACTAATCAGTGCCGGATCAACAGACGGGCTGAAAGGGCTTTAGCCCCCCCTTGGAGAATTTTTTGTATGGGAAAAAACGAAAAAAAGTCCAAAAAGACGCTTCAGCTCCCCATTGGCATACAAAAGTATAGTTTCAGCCCCCCCACAGCTTTGGCGAATCCTAGATCCGCCACTGGTACTAATCCCTATCACTAATCCCTGCAATTACAGTCCTTATCCTATTCCTTATTCTTATCTGCATCCTAGTCTCCTTGGTCTATCTTTTGTCTGAATCCTTTTTTTTGTTTATTTTAGTGGTATTTTCAGAGGAGATAAGAAAAAAAATTAAGTTCTGGAGTACAACTTTGTTCAGACGATTCAAATGTTGATTTGTTGGACTGTGTAACTAAGGCGCTGAAATTTCGAGGCCTTCGAAAAAAGTTTGAAGCTGTGTCCAACAAAAAACTTCAAAATTTCTTTTTTAACATTTATCTACTCTTGATCACTGATCAAACATTGACCAAGACCCCGATCACTTTTGTCAAGTTTTGGTTTTCGTAGCAACTAAGCGTTTTCTCACTTATTTGACATTCTTTCATCATTCAAACACCTCATTTAAAATGACTGGAGTTCGCTTCATTAATAATTAAATATTTTTCAATATTTATTCACAAGTAAAGCTTACCACCCAGCGAAGTCAGCATGATTTTTGAACTGCAGCAAAATAAAAAAAAACAACGTCTTGGGTGTCGTTGACTTCTAAGCGCCATCCATAGCAACAACAGTATAAACACCAACAGCCGCACCAACTTATAGCATTATTATTTATCTTTTTTTTATTTTTTTTATTTTCCATATTAATGAGTAAGTTGAGCTCACTTTGAAAAACTGTTGCAAAGGCGTACGTTTGGGATCAACTTCACATGCAGTTGGCACACAAAAATAACACGTTGGCAACTCATAGTCAGCAGCAGCAGCAGCAGCTGACTGACATCTGATCAAATGCATTCATTATACGCTGACAGACATTTCGACATATAGACTAAAATGACAGCAAGACAGGGAGTTTGAGTCAAAGACGTTTGAGCGGAAGTTATGTGGCGCATGCGCGCAATCAAGACAGTCAGCACTGTGTTGGATAGTCAGCTATTTTCTGTAGATAAATTTATGTTGCTGATTAGCTATGACTTTATGACTTTGTGTGCTTATTTTGTGTTATCATTACAAAATTGTTATTGAATTACAATTTGATAAAAAATTTACTACAAAATAAAAGGAAATATATGATTATTTAAAAATGTTATTTTGACGTGACGAAGTTACGTTTTACCGCGCAGGTTTCCAAAAAAGTTGAAAAATGCACTTTTTCAAAATTCATCGGCGTTGCATTGAATTTTTGCTCGCTAAGTATAAGAGCTATGACTAAAAAAATGGCACAACCGTAAAGGTTAATTCTTTGACTTCATTATAAAAACAAAATAAAAATTCAACACGTCATCGGGACGCGGTGGTAGCTGCTTAAGCAACGAAACTGAAAATTTGTTGCATGGAATTATTACTCGTTGAGTATTAGCGCCAGCATTAAAAGTATGATGGCTGAATTACAATACTGCGTTAGGTCGGTCGGCCTTTGACAGCTCGACTAGAAACAATGGGTTCTTATGAAGCAACACAAAATATGACCTCATGCATTGCGTCGACCTCATCCCGTAAATATGAATTTGAGGGGTGACGTACGATCAACGCTATGAGTAGCGACATGCTCAAGCTAGGTCGTGCTTTTGACATTCCATATTAACGCTGGGTTGCATTTTCGTTGAGCAATGCTAAAATGTGGGTATTCTTGGATTCCGATGGAAAACTCAGATTTTCATAGGATTATCGTGGGAATTTATATTTTGATGCGAGTTTTTTTTAAATTGATCAAATTTTTTAAATTAACATGCTGCTTAAGTAGTATAAAAATGATTTTGATGAATTTAGCATGATATTAATATTATTCAATTGTATTTCATCTTAAAATTTATGCATTTTTTAGTATATTATAAATAATATTATAAGGGTATTCATGCAAAATGGCAAACTTATATATTGGTCAATTAGATATTTTAATGAGGTTGGTTGAGGACGAATACCCTTAATATCATTGTTTGAATAATATAACACACAAAGGAATGTTGTGGTAAGGTAGATTGGCAAATGCCGTTCACTTTGTTTTTGTAAAGTTGTACCCAAGTACTCACTAATTACAAGTGATTCAGCGAGCATTGTACAAGGGGGCGTGGCAGCTCGAATCTGCAATATTGAATAACTTTGGAATTATAGGTCGCACAACATTGGAATTAGGTGTTCGGCCTCGATTTACATGTGCCGTTCCACTGGCAAAATTTTATGGGCGTTGGGAAAAGGGTGTGGCACTTTTTCGGCTTCCCAAATTGTGGGTATAACTTTCGAACTATTAGTCACACATCAATGAAACTCGGTAAGAATGTACTATTTAGTCTTGTCCTTTGACTGGAAAAATTGAGTGAGCATTGGACAAAGTGGCATGGCACCGCCCATATAAGTCAAACTTATGGTATCAAATAGCTTTGGAGTTAAATGCCACATAATAATGAAACTTGGTATGGAGCTGCCACTTGGTAATGTCCATCTACTAGAAAACCTTCAGCCATTCTTATTTTTATGAAGAGAACTTCTGAAATGCACTGTCGAATCGTGGCGTTCCAGAATTCGTTATCTACCCTATTTTTTAGAGCATTTCGTACAAGGGCAATCATTATATCATAGAAAAACACGATAAAAGTTCAAGTAAATCTTAAATTTTATACACCAAATGAAAGATTAATTTCCAAGCTTTAATAATATATTGTCTTTAATCCATAGTAATAAAGGTTAATTTTGAAGAAAAAAATGGTTTTATGTAAAAAATAAAATTACTTTTACATGCAAATATCTTTAAAATCTGAAATACTTAACGGATTTCATTAATTTCAAATTTTCTGAAAGCTTATTGTATTGTCTGCAATTTGGCACCTCAATCATTAATATTGGTTATATATTTAGAATAATACAGCCAATTTTCTTCATACACCTTATAACAAAAAAAAAATTTTTAAATCGATAACAAATCGATCGTTTTGTAAATATTTTGAAATGTTTTGACCAATTTTCTTGTTTTTATTTTGTTTTTCTTTTGAATGTTTTTATAATTTTGAATTTTTTTGACATATTATCCAAATTTTTGAAGTATTTTTAATTATTTTTCACAATATTTGTCCTCAAATGAGAGCAAATAATTTTAAAAATGCTTTATGAGGGGTTTATTGGATTTATTGGATGTTTAGCCATTTTTAAAAATCCTCTCATTTATAAACAAACATTTTCAATAATTTTTTTTTACATTTTCTGTTTTTTTTTTTATGTATTATGAAACAATTTGATGTATTTTTGACATAATTTGTGCTCAGATGAAAACAAAATAAAATTTAAAAATGCTTTATCGAGGGTTTATTGAAGGTTTCCTCCATTTTTAAAATTATCTCATTTATAAAGCATTTAAAAAAGATTTTTAACGCTATTGAACGTTATTATGACACTATATTTTAATTTTTCATTGATTACAATTATAATTGCATGATTTCGGAAAAAGGGACGTTTTGTGGGATTTTTAGTATAGCTGCTTTTATTGGCATCACCAAAATGACAGACGCACGATCTGTCAACGCAACATTTAGTTTTGCAAAGTTTGAGGTCGTCCGTTTTGACAGCTTATATCGTAAAGTTTTTACAACGGAGACCAAAGTACGGTCAAAGGCCGACCGACCTAACGCAGTATTGTAATTCAGCTATGATACATCAATAAAAACCTGTTCTAAGTCCTCACAACAAAATTAAACAAAAAATTTCTGACGTCATGGGGACACAGAGAGAGCCGCTCAAAGATCGAAAATGAAACATTCATGCATCGGCGTTGCATTGAATTTTTACTCCCTGAGTATATAAGCTACGATAAATGTTTGAAAAGGAAAATAAAGGATTTATACTTGGCCATACCACAAAAATAAAAAAAAAATTTCGACGTCACCAGATCGGAAATATAGCAGCATATGTAACAGAAATGCGCTCATTTTGAGTGTATCATTCTAGTGTAATTTTGATAGGCTTTTGCAATTTCCGAGCTCCATTTTAGCCAAAGTCCTTAACAAATTTCAAAATGGCGGCATTAAAGATGAAATTCTCGGTACTAAAGTCAAAAGATATCAATACCCAAAAATTACGGCTTGGCCGATAATGGGTTAATTCAATAACTGATATGATCAATGCATTACCTAACAGCTACCTGCTTAATGTCAAAATTTTGGACCCATTCAAAAGTGGCAACTTCAAAAGCAACATAATCCTAACAAACATATGATTTTTGAAAGTAAACGCGTCTTGACTCGGGAGCTCCAACTGAATTTTGAACATTTTCAGCCCAGACTTGAAAAGGATAATCCAAGAAACTATATAAAAAGCATGCATTCCAATTGAAATTTTATTTTCCAAAGTACCCAGATTTAGAGTAAAATATATCGCAATTCTTACATCTGAGCTTAACCTCTTCACACCCTTGTGCACATATGTGGACGCTTAGTTTTTTATAATTATAGTTAAAATACTATCAAAAAATAAATAGATCAAAATTTTCACTATCCAAAATTCTTCAATAAAAAAAGGATTATTCGCTACAGAATCCTTCAATAAGAGAAGTACAATTTTTTTTTTTGGTTTGGCTGCACTGAGAGCGTTATTGCCGATGAACAGTTAGATACATATGTATATAATAAAAAAAAGAACTATAAAAAATAGTCCCCGAATAGGTTTACCAAAAAATAAAGGAAACTTGTTTGTATTTATTTTGACATTTTCGCTACATTTTATGTCTCTTCTGTACTCTCTCTGAGAAAACGCTTTCCTATGAACGAGAGTGAAGTGAAACCCTATTTTTTAAATACAAGAGGAATTCTACATTAGATCCGGAACAGAGTCAAAGCAATTGTCGATCGACGATGTTTTCAAGCAATAGAATACATGCAAACGTATCCAGATGTCCAGAATGATATCGTCGGTTTACAATCGCAACCTACATTTGCTAACTTAGAACCTCTTCTATTTTTTTTTCTGGCGACCTAGCAATAGTCTCTTTAAGTGCTGTTTTTGTGCTTGGCTACGTTCAGTGTTATTTTCTTAATCTTCTGACATTTCTGACTTGTGTTTATGTTATATTCTATGTCAGCGATGCCCAGCACCTAACTCGTTTTTCAAACTTCAATATTTTAATGTTTGTTGTAATTCACCGAATATAGTTTGCAGCTGCACCTTTGTTTTACTGCTTTGTTCTTGTATTCACACACCATCTATCGATGCTATATAACATGTTGTTTTTTTTGTCCATCTTACAATACTAGTGACCACCGGTGCGCGTTGCTGCTCCCAGCAACTATAATAATAGTAATAATATTCTAAGAGTTTTGCCGTTGTTTGCAAGCGCTCTATAAAGAAGAGGCAGAATAAAGTAAAATGTGAGCGGAAAATTGCAATAAAAAAAACTTGTATGTATCTTGGTTGCGAGCGTTCAGCGCAAGCGGCTTGCGAAAGCTTTATATTTTTCTGACTTTCATTTTGTTGTTAACAGACGTTCTATTAAGAAGAGACAGAAGAGAGCGAAATGTGAGCAGCGAATAGTTTTGCTCTGAGTTTGATAACGTTGTTAGCAGATGCTCTGTTAATAAAAGAAAAACTAACAGCACAACAACAATTGTATGCATTTATATGCAAACTTTAATAAGCTATAACTTCAAAAATATAAATTTTTAAGAAATAAAAAGTCCAGTTTGCAGATCTACAGGTCTAAACCTATAAACCACACTAAATTTATTAAAATTGTACTTGTACTTAAAAGCCTTACACCGGACAAAATTTGGGTTTGCGTTATATATATAAGATAAACTTCTTCGCGATCGTGGGCGCTACCACCGTACATGTTACTTTTAGATCCTTTCGTTTAGCGACCGAGCACATTTTTGTTGATGGCTTATGTATTTATTTTTGTTGGTAAATACTCAATGTGTCACGAATCCAACGCTTTGTTGTTGATGCTGGCTTTTTGCTGAAATTGTTATTGCACTGTTCGAATAATTCATGAGGTCATCGTTATATATATATATGAGGTATATATTTACCTCAAATGACAATTGTAGCATGTCTGAAACAAAAAACAAAGCTAAATACTTCCACAATCGCTAATGGCTTCATTCTAGACGAGTTCTCAGCAATTGTCGATAGGAGATAATCGTCGTTCGACAATCGCTTTGATTATGTTCTGACTCTAAGTGAGAAAGATACACTTTCTTGGATATTAATTTTGTTTTTCAACCAAAAAAGTAACCAACATGGGGCCGGCACAATGTTTTGGTCCCGTATTTGGATCACCATAGAATTAAGCCGTCAAGTTTGGTGTCTACAATAAACATATTCGGATTTTCTGTTTTTTACCATCTCGTACTCTCCTAAATATGTGAAAGTTTTTAAAATATTCAAAATAGTTTCAAAATTTGCGAACTAGATTTTTACGGCCCACTACTCGTAAAATGAGCTTGAGGCGGTAGGTTTTCTGAAAAAAGGAGCAAACACAGAGCTTATGGATATAGTCACCAGTAGACTGGACTTCCTCTTCGTTGATCGCTTCACAAACTTATCAGCAATTTTTTTGTTTCCACTAACTCAAGTAGCTACTTAACACCACATTCTTCTAAACCAAAACAGAATTATAAGTGTCATTCAGTACAAAAGTAGTGTTTTATTTTACTATTTACAAATGCAAACAATTGTAAGACTTAGAAAAACTAAAAATATTTGCTTTCCAAGAGAATTTTGTGATTAATCTTCTTATTTTTATAAAAACATGGAAATTTCCCACTCTAGTTCCATAGAAGTAAAATTATTAATATATGGTTATACAAGGTCGCCATTTTTATTATAATTAATATAAGAGTCTTCTTCCGATAGAAGCCTATTGGCGGCAGGTGATACAAATTTGCTTAATGATCACCATCTTTTTTCGAGTGCCCATTTTAAATCCTAAAATTAAACAAATAATAATAAAATATTTTATTATAAAAAAGAGTTAAAATTTGTTTCAAGTCACACCTTAAGTTTTACTCGGGATGGATTCCTGCCCAGAATATGAAGAACATGTTGCATTTTTTTTTAACTGCGCTTAACTCAAGTTTTGATGTCAACTGCTCTTAATCCCAAGTGCAATTAAACTATTACATTAATGCGCTGCTCTGGCACATGCTGGCGACATGATTCGCTAACTACTAATTCCAAGCGACTTATGAGGCCCTAAATCAAATACCGATTATAGCGTCATCATAAATTATGCGCATTCATTCAAATGCGCTTATATTTGCAACATAAAAAATCGTCGGCTCAAGATTGTGTGACGCAGCGACTGATTTATGCATTAAAGTCGCGTACGACGACGACAATGACGACAACTACGATCGGCACAACGCGGCTTTGACAAATGTACTCATGACTAGAGTGAGCAACATACGAACGATCGCAGGCGTATTAAACAAAGAGACGGAAGTTTATTTGCCGCCATTAAAAACGAATACATAAAATACACATGAATACATATAAATGGCCAATCGTGATTGACTTTGGCGGCTTCCTTTTTGGCGAAATGGTGACAGTGAGTTTTTTCGTTCATTTTAATATGAAATGGAAGTGATCGCTCAAGTCAGTGATCAACATTTTTGTGCACATTTTTGTTTGAAAAACCTTCTTTAACTACTATAAGTGAAAAATATATGCAAACATTAACATTCTACCAGAGCTGTCACTTTTTGTTGTTGCTTACTTTAAAACAACTTAATTTGACAACTCATAACTTTGGGGCGAAGAAAAAAAAACACAACTCGCCAGTTCTTTCATCAATCATTTTGACTTTAAATAAAACGTTTTGCTTTCTGTTGCGCTAAATGACCAAAAGTCAAAAAATATTAAAATCGTGCACTAGCTGAACTGCCATTACCCCTCATCAACATCACCTGCCCTCTCACCCACACTTTATTCAACAATGGGGACAGCTGTTTATTTGCCGCAAACGATCGATCGCTCGGTCGCACCCTTTGTTGACCCAACCTTTGTAATATATTTTGTGGTCCTCGTTTTTGCTGCGCTTTAGCTGCAAAAAAAAAATATAAAAGACTGAAGTCGGCCGCCCACATGAGTATGTGTGAGTATGTTTGTTCAAAGTCATGCTAGCCGATCCTGTCTGAAGTTGTTTGCGATCATGTGCGCTCCACAAGATCTTTTGGTGACTGTTGCGCGCCCTCAGCTTGTGTGACATTTGATGAAATTCCACACGATCGTTGATCACAAGAGTGGCCCAAAGGCATTAGGAGTAGTAGAAGAAAACAAAAAATTGAATGAGTTAACGAAAAATAAATTCGAACAAAAAAGACAAAAATACTTGAATGACAATTGATGGCTTGTCAGCGGGTTTGGTGACTTATGTTGACATATGTATGGAAAATGTGACAATTATACACACACACACACACACACACACAAATGCATAGAAAAGTCCATGTGCGGCTGCGCCCTGAAATTGTTGACGCCCTATTTTTTTGTTGACAAAGTTAACGTTGACAATTTGCAACTCTCACTATTTCTGTGATTTTTAGATTTGCTTAAATTGTTGGGTGTTTATTTGTATGTATTTGTGTTTATGTGTGACACACATAATTTGCACAATTCTAACATGATTTCGTTCATGCTGAAGCGATTATTTTGAAGTTTCTAGCTGAATAAAGCTTTTATGGGTGACTTTTATTGTTAAGTGTGACATCAGCTTTCTTTTTTAACTGCTAAAAGTTTTTTTTTGTCTTAATTGTAAGTTTTGTAAGACTCTTACGGGGCTTTAACGAGGTTTTTATATAAATTCTAAAATATTTTGACTATTTTATGACTCGCTTTATATTTTTTTTTTTTAAAAGTATGACGTATGACACCTGAATGACTTTGGCAAAACCACTTTATAAAAATTTAATTTCTTACAAAGTTGTTCTTATAATGCATAGATTACACAGTCCCACAAAATAAGACTATTTGCTTACGATAGAATTACTTTGTCATATTTCATGGTAAATCTAAGTTGCTAAGTCCGTGCTATCCACTTCAACTATTAAGTACACTTATATTAATATAAGTTTAAATAGAAGCTATAGGACATGGCGTAACCATGTTTCGAACCCATTCAACTGGTTGGCTGAAAGCGCACTACAATAAACACTAGCGGGCATACCCAGCAGATGAAAAACTTGAGAAAATTATGAACTTTGGTAAAATTCAAAGCTAAAAATTTTCAAGTACAGACTTTCTGCGTATAATTTTATGGGATAGACCTTTTCTGATTTTTTTTTTTTCGTTTTAATTTCGATGTTCTTCAGAATATTGTTCACGACATTTTTTATAACATATATTTTACTGAACTTAAACAAAACTCAAATTAAATAAGAAATTGAAAATTAATTAACTTTCAGTTTGAAGTTTTTAATGATCAGATTGGTTTTAACACCAACTCAAAAAAAAATTTTTTTTATTTAATTTTGGAAAAATGTTTAAAAATATTAAAAAAATTTATAAAATTTTTAAACTCAAGGGAACGCCTTAAGCGCTTGTTTTATTCTTCTTATATTATTGCCACTAATACTAATACTAATACTAATACTAATACTAATACTAATACTAATACTAATACTAATACTAAACTAATATTTATACTAATACTGATACTAATACTAATACTAATATTAATAATAATACTTATACTAATACTAATACTAATACTTACTCTAATACTAATACTAATACTAATACTAATACTAATACTAATACTAATACTAATACTAATATGTACTAATACTAATACTAATATACAAATATACAAATCCTAATACTAATACTAATACTAATACTAATACTCATATGTACTAATAGTAATACTAATATACAAATATACAAATATACAAATATACAAATACTAATAGCAATACTAATATTAAGGGAGTAGACCAATCTTTTGGTAGAAAAAAACATATATTTTTAATATTTTTCTTTTTCAATCATATTTATAAAATATCAATTTTAAACTTTTTGTGACATATTTATAAATGTTTTAAAATAACAAAAAAAAAATTTTTTTTTTTATTACTTCTTCAGCCGGTAGAGGGCGATGAAATCAAGCACTAAAAACAAAAAGGTTGTCCCGCTGCTGCAACTTAATGTCAGGAACGGCTAATCTGAAACAAAAAAATCAAATTGGTTATTATTGGTGACAACCTCTTACGTGGAAATTAACCACATTTAGGTAAAAAAGTCCCCTATGTAAAGGGGTGTATCCAAAATTTTCAAAAAAATTTTGCCCGTTTTTCAAAATTTTTTTTAAAATTTGTATATTTTTTTATTTTTGACTTTATCGATTTAAAAATGAGTATAAATATTTTTAAAACTATAAAGAGCACATTAAATAAAATAATTTTTTTTTTTCGAAAAATTTACACGTATATTATACCTTAAGTGATCAAACAAAATCAAAGAGATTGTCTACCGACGATCGATTATAGGGGTCGTTCATAAGTTACGTGACCGAGTTTCAACTTTTTTTATCCCCCCTCCCTCTCCGTTACTCATCGTAGTGCATTTGAAAACCCCTCCCCTCCCTCCATACAGTAGCGTTGTATATGAAATAAAAAATGAATTGATTAAAAAAGTATTGAAAATATATTTAAAAAATATTATCTTGACTAGCTCTTAGTATTTGTGCTATCATGACTAGGTAAATTTGATGTCTTGATCTAGCGGCCAATGAAACAGTCTGTATAGTCAAGCTGTGTGATTTGCTCTAAACAAAGCCGTTGTTGTCGTTTTTGTTGGTTGTTGACTTCTTTGTCTTCATGTTGTCTTGTTGTCAACATGCTTGGCCTAAAGCTCAAATTTGTTTTCAATATGAATAATGAAAGGCCGTATTTAAATATTAAGATTAAAAAGTTAGCAAAAATAAATAAAATAACTATGAACGTACCCGTGAAACTATTAGCAATAGTATGCCAACGCTAATTCCATTTGATAACACTCAAGAGAGTATCGCTAGATCGCCGGAAAAAATAAAGTAGATTCTTAGTTGGCGAATGTTCGCTGATATTGTCGACCGACGATTTCAACACCGTAAATAAAATAATTGGTCGAGGAAATTTCATAAAGATCGATAGAACGGCCAAGACTCCATCCAGAATCGCCTAATTTTGCCACTATTTTTAACATGGAATGCTCTGGAATTCTATTAGGTACTAGCTAATATTTCCGATGTTACTCGGGTCTTTATTTTAATGTATCAATTTATTTTATATTATTTTTGCAAATACATGACTTAAATGGAAAATCATTATTTTTATATGGTAGGAAAACTATATTTTCGTAAATATTTCCACCCCTATCGGGTCACCTATCGGGTTCAAATTCAGCCAAAGGCTTTATTTTTATTTATATATTACATTTCAATATCTTAGATTTTGTCTGAATTTGACCCAAATCGGTTCATAAACAAGAATTTCCGAAAAAAAACCGACCCCAGCAACACCTAGGGAGTCTTACATAAACAAAAACAATTCAGAGCCCCACACGTTCATATGGTGTGAATATGATGAATAGCTTCAGTGGTTTAGTCGTGATGGTCAGACATAATTACATACACACCAACGTTTTTATATATTAAGATGAGTTGTGAGCTGTTACTTTTTATGATTTCAAAGTTTTTTTTTAATTTTAAATTTAAAAAAAAATGCAATTTACAAACGTTAACGACAAATAATATAAGTTGACAAGTAAAAAATACAAAATACACAGATAAATCTCATAATATCATAGAGCAAAAAAAAAATACAAAAGTTTATATACTTCGACTGCGTTCACCTTCGAAATAAAATGTTTCTTTACAATGTGAAAACATTAATTTTTTTTTTCAAACGTATGAAGAGCACCAGCAACATCTGTTAAATCTCAGCAATTTCACTATTGGTCAGTCAATAACAGCAGTTCATCACTCATTCATTTCAACATTCAAGCAAATATTTAAATTTTTATTTTTTTTCTTTTGAATTTCTGTTCTGATTTCGCAAAATTGTTGAGCAAACAAACAAACAAACAAACAAACAACAATAAGTCAACAATAAAAAATATTATTTAAATTAACGCGCATCTCTCTTAGATTTTGTTGTTGTTGTTGCTTGGAGTGTTGTTTGCGTTTTGTTGAGTTTGATCAGGTGTGCGTTAAAAGCTAAGCAATGACTGTGATGTTTGCATTTGTGCTGTGATTTTAAAGAAAATCGCGCATATAATTAAAAAAATATTCACACATGCGAGAACACACACTGATGCAAAATTTTGACAAATACCAAGACGAAAAAAAAAATTCAAAAACAAATAAAATCTGCCGCTGAAGTAAATGTAAAACCTTGTGTGTGTGTATGTTGCTTTTACAGCTTCTTGAGCATGTCGCCGCAAATGCGCTGATGACGCAAGCAGCAGCTGAGTCAACAACACGAAAACAACAACGACAAAAATTATATGTAATATAAATTTATTTCAATAAAAGTCACGACAACAACAACAACAACAACAAACGGACACAGCCGCGCTTTCATTGCAATCACTTTATTTAAATTTGAAAAATAAATGTTGCGCATACGTCCCGATGGCCTCAGCGAGTTAAAAGTGCAAGTGCAACGGTGATAAGCTACTTGATGCTGCTGCTGCTGCTGTCTAGCGATTACAACTTGTTTTCGTTACAAGAGAACAATGTAATGCAGTTGTTGTTGTTTTTGTGTTTTTTTTTTTTATTGTGCCAGCAGATCACAGATGCCAGGCGCCAGTCAACAACTGATAAGGCGAGTTCTATGGAATTCGCTCTTAATCACAATCAAACGGAATTGCTTGGACTTGGTGATGCTATTTTTAAATTTTTATAAAAAATCTAGTTTATAAACGATTCGTTTTATTGGGAATTTTTAATAAACCATTATTTGTCAACTAGTCTTCGTTTTCCATTTCCATTGGAATAAAGTTAGCGAAAATAATTTTTTTTTTTAGACTAAGCCAACGCTCAGGGGATGCCCCCTATAAATGCGAAAGCATTGTCTTGATTCGGAAGAAGGGTGATAGTAGGTTGGAGGGTGGAAAGATGGAGTAGTGTCGGTGAAGATTAGTTTTAAGTTTACATAGTTCAAAACTGCCGGGGAACACGCTCGCAGGGAGATTGTTCCACAATTTTATTGTACGACCGAAGAACGAATTATCTCGGCAATGCGAGGTTCTATTGGGCATCAAGGCAATGGTATAGGGATGGGCTTGGTGCGCTGCCTGAGTGGATCTGGGAAACACACGAGCTGGTGGCGTCAGGTCATGTATCTCCCTTGAACACTTACCATGGTAGTACCTATACAAAAGGCTTGGGCAACCAACATTGCGTCGATGCCTAAGAGAGTTGAGAGAAGATGAAATGTTTTCATTCCCTATCAGATATATTGCACGTCGTTGAATTCGGTCCAGAAGCTCCAAATAAGATCTTGAAGCTCCTGACCAAATGTGCGAAAATTCCTTTGTTTTTATTGATGCTTCAATTTAGAAATTCGTGTTTTCGCCCACTTAAATGAAAGCGAGTTGAAAACATATGAAAAGCTGTTAAGATTTTTAACTACTGCAGTGAGTAAATGTTAAGAATGTACAACAACCAATCGGATAAACATTTAGAAAATGGTTTGTGTCTCGCACTCAACCAATTAATTTCCCTTTGTCTTTATAATTCACAAGTAATTTTTAAGTTTTAACAAAATTCAAAAAATAATGCCATGCACAGAAAATATTTCCTAAGATATCACCAAACAATTCCTTACTTCAATAACATTAGACAGTTATTAATGAAAACATAAAAAGCTGTTAAAACATGAAAAGAGCTCAGCAGCATTTTAACAACATGTTTGTATGTAAAATAAAATTTTTCACATATTAAAAGCTGTCACCGATGCTGACAGAAAAAAACCACTGTAACGCTCAAACCCAGCTTTGATGATTCAGCTTAATTTTGATTAACACCAACTTGAAAATATCCTTCAGACAAAGCTGCCAACGAACAAAAGTACCATAACTTGGCATTGATTGTAATTGAAAGACCTGCGCTACTTTTGCAGTAGCGCCGAATGCTCTATCTGAATGTCTGTTGATCAAACTGTTTGTCGTAGCTACAACTTCATAAGCATGATCATTGATCATTTTATTCAGATCACTCAAGAGTCAAACAGCAGCAACAGGCTACAGCCGGTGATAGGGTAAAAAAGGAGCGCTTGTTTTGAAGCCACATCATATTGCCTTGAAGTCAATTGGTCACACGTACCAACCAAACACAACAACACAAAAGCCTCAATTCACACACACACACACACACGATCGATTGAATAACTTCAAGCGTTAAACTTGGTTTTGATCAAAAGGCCTCCAGCCAGCAGCATAGTTTGTATGACGGCGCACATAAAAAAGCGCGCCTGTCAATTGAATTGTTTCGTCAGCTATAGCTCAAGACAGACAGAGCGACAGACGGACAAGGCTGGACGGACGCCCAGTTAAATTGCTAGGCCCAGCTGAACAGCAAAACACGTCTAAATGTTTCCACATGTGATTCAAGCGCAACTTGATGCTTGATTATATCAACAGCTGCCACTGTTGTCAATTTTGTCAGACGCCAACCATACAACATATATGGAAATTTAACAAAACTGAGCTGAGGTATATCGATTTGAATTATATAAGTTTGTATTTTGTACAACTTAAATTATTTGTGTTTTGGCTTTTCTATGCTACAGCTTTTGTTATGAGTTAAACGCCATTTTTTTTTTTTGCGATTGATTTTAATTTTATTTTAATTGCTCGCCATCAACTAAAGTTGTTCTTGGCTGTCGTTTGATTTTGAGTTAAATTTGCGCCGCCTCTCAAGACACGAGAGTGCGTGTCTTGCATTTTGAGTTGTTGACGCCACGATCAAACGATCGCTTTTATGAGTTGCTGTGCCAAAAAAAAACAAAAAAAAAAAAATTCCCCAAGTGAGCTCTATGCGCTCTAAACTTGAGTCTACTTGAGGACATGACTGCGAATTAGAAGTAATTTGTCAGTTTTCGGAGGATTATGTCATGCCTTGGCTAGATCAACAATTGCCATGTTGTTGTTGTGCTTATTGTTGCCATTAGTGTTGCCATTGGTGGTTCGTTAGTCACGTTATAAACGTTTTTTTGACATTAATTGTACTTAACGCTGTTATGTGTTGATTTTTTTTTTCTTTTATTTTACCTTACAAATGGTTGCCATTTTTTTTTTTTTGTTTTTTTTTTTTTGTTACTTGTTGGTGCTGCGTGTGCCATGTTTTTGATGCCGCTGTCATTTTCAATGGCGGTAATTAAACAGCCAACGTCGTATCTGATCGTGCGTTTAAGTTTTCGTGATTTTTAGTTTGGTTTTTATTATTTTCATAGCCTGCCTCTTGGCCAGCAACCAACGCATGAGTTTTATAAGTATGCATTGCTTGCAACTGTTTGTGACTTAATTAAGTTGTTCAACAGTTTTTGTTGGTCATTCATTATTGTTTGTTGGTTTTAATGAAGCAATGATTTAACAAAAAAAAAATATCAGCTTGACATAAATCAATATAGCTTTATAACTGTTTACAATTTTTTACTCGTACAAGAGAAGCTTTCACAAATGACTTTTTGCTTGAAGTTGCTAAAGTGATTCTCTTATATGAAAGGGTTGAGTAAGGTTTGAAGGGAGATATCTATATATTTCTTCTTTTAACTTTGAACCAAGGATTTCAGATGTTTAACCTATTCAGTCAAGTCTGCCTTGGTTTGAAATGGATTGGCAGATAAGTAGGAAGGAAGAGGCAAGCAAATAAAACTTGTGTTGAATGTTCTAAGTGTGTCGGAAAGCTGTGAATTTGAATCTGAGGCAAGCTTTTACCTTTACATCAGTCAGTTCAAGTTATTAAGTGATCCTCTCCACAAACTTCTCTAACATCAACAACAACAACTTTTTTGTTGTAAGTATTGCTGCATTTTTAATTTCAGTATGTTAGACATGAGAAAAGAAATCAAGAAAAGATAAAACGTAGGACCATGACCAGTCCGGGTTTCGAACCCGGGGTCTCTGGATTAGCAGTTAAGCACTCAACCACTGCTGTGTTATTTTGGTGAAACTACATACTTTGCATACGGAGCAGAGATCTGCTACAAGTCAATTGAAAATCAAGTAACTTGAAAATAGGGGGTTTCAGACAATACTTCATGTCCGATGGACTCTGCGTAGTAACCTTAACCCAACCCTTCATTTTTCCTTTTTTAGTTTTTCCATCTCTTTCTTTTCCTCCAATACTTCATCAATAAATAGAGCAGCAAAAAATTTTTTTGCCGTTACTATGACGTGTTCTCTTTGAGCGCTGAAAAATAATGATGTCTATCCAACATGTAGTATGTCTGAACGCTCGTCAAGAAAATGCCGTTATTTTGCCGAACTACATGTCCGATAGAGATGAGTAGAGTATTGTCTGACAACTCCTAATAATCAAGTTTTGACTTGACTTGTAGAAACTTGATTTGTTTCTACCCTACAAGCCATGACTTGCTTCTGAAAAACGAATCATAAGTCAGACTTGATTCTATTTCGTTTCTACCCTACCTTAATTGATAGAAAAAAATCAAGCTTTCTACTTTTCAAGTCCAAGCGACTGCGCTGCCGTAGAAAGCCACTGACGAGCGTCTACTTATACTTTTCTATACAAAATGGCTAAATTAATTAACCCCTACGGAGTGGTCGGAGGGAATAGGTCCCTAAGCGAAAAATGCCCCTTTTGCAAAAGTAATGGGGGTCGGTCATACATATTAACCCTCTCCGGCCCTACTTAAAGCTCCCCTGTTCAGGGGCAGGAAATAAAAAAACAACAAAAATAACACAAACATTTTTCAATCCAATGCTTTAAAGTTAAACTGTATTCCTAACTCGAGAAACGAAGTTTGCACTGACGACACGAAGTTATTTCTTCGAACTTCGTAAACAGACTTGAAAATAAACGGTTTGTAGGCAAAATAATTGCTTTTTCTCTACATTTCAAGTTTCAACATTTCAAGTTTTCTACATATTAAGTTTCTTCATTTCAAGTTTTCTACATTTGGCGACTTGATTTTTGCTGCCTATGATTCGCGCAAACTTGTTTGCCTGCCTCGACTTGCGAGTGAGTTGAAAAATTAACGAAACTTAAAACAGCAAATGAATCCATTCATGCAGGTCTCTGACACGGAGTACGTGACCATTTATGAGAAATAAACAAACAAGACCACATACACCACATCGTGAATGCATTTTATGTATATTGAGTATCCCGAAAGATTTGGATTCTGTCTTTGATGGAAAAAATACGCATAAAAGCAACCGCATAAAAAACTTTATCTGGCCTCTCTTAATCAGACCTGAACGCACGCTTGAATTTCTACACAAAATCGGTTATTTTTTTTTAGTTGTTATGAGGGGTAAAATTTGAAAATAATTTTAAAAATGAGTATTGTACTAAATCTCCCAGCAGAATTTGAACTCCAAGAGGCATTAAATTCAATATTTTAATTTGAAAGGCTTTGAGATAAAAAAGAATAGATATTTGTGGATCATGATGTTTGATCAACTCCTGAATTGAAGTTTTTATGGGTTTCAAGGACATCTTTGACAAAAATTTATGCAAAAATAGGTATAATGGGACTGTCAAGTCTAAATTTCCTCCCAAAAAGACATTACGTTTTCTGCTGGAAAATTAAATCATAAATAAGCTTTCTCACTCTGCGAGTTGATCTCCAATTTAATAAAAACTTAGACTTAAGGGGGCATATAGGTTACAAATTTTAAAAAAAATTTTTTCGGGTAGATTTTTTCATAGAAGGAAAACAGATATCGTTTTCAAATTTTGCTCACATATTTACTAACATTTCAATGTTTTGAGAATTTTTGAAGCAGTTTTTGACGTCATTTGATTTTTTTAAAAAAATGCAAAAAAAAATTACGGTGAACAGGATATAACCAGTCTGGAACATCTGAGAAAAAAAAACCATCTATCGACTGAACTAGGATCATTTTTTTCCGCCGAAAAAAAAATAAAATGGCGGTTATTTGAAAAAAAAGTCGATTTTAGAGGTTACAAAATTTGTGTTTTTTTTCGGCGGAAAAAAATTATCCTAGTTCAGGCGATATATCCTAGTTCAGGTAGATCGATGACTTAATATAGAAAAGGCGTAGCTCGATTTTGAAAGAAAAACTCTCAAAAAACTACACCTCCCTTAAAAAAATCAATACGCTTTTTTGTTGTTGTTGTTGCCTATTTGAAATAAAAACTGCATTAAAAAAGTTTTTATATCCAAAGTTTTCCAGATTTCATTCATTTCTTTTCCTCTCCTGTAAAGTTACAAAAAAATCGAGTTACGCCTTTTCTATATAAAGCCATCGATATGTATACGCTTCTATTTGGTGTTGTTTATGAGCTGTGTGTTACATCTATCAAGTATGTACCGATGTTCAATCCGACCCGTATGTTTTTTTTTTTTAATATTTTCTTGTAGTTTTTAATTTTTGAGACTTTAACTTTCATTACTTCTTAGATATTCAGAAATAATCATGACTTATGATATGTCGGTATTTACATTACTTTTTGAGCCTTTGGTGGGCCTAAAGTACTAATCGTACAATGTTGATCTTAGCACTTGTTGGTCTGCTTGATCCTCAATGCGACAAAAATTCATGTTAGAACTGTTTAACTTATATCAATTTTACACAATTACATGAAATATAAAGCCAACATTTGATGTTTTTGTTTGCTTAAACTTGCTACCTATTATCGACGGCTTCCGGTTTTTTCGACGGCGAAGACAGCGCCATCTAGCGTGAAGACATAAATCTTATAATTAAAAAAAAGCATACTTTTGGGGGCATGTTGTTTTTAACAGACTCGCGTAGCCCAGTAATACTGAGTAATTTTGAGGGGCATGCTTTTTTAACAGAATCTGTTATTGAAATGTCAAAATTCCGCAGCCAATTAAATATCCGGACATATTATCGACAGTGAAATTTTGACACATGGGTTGTTGAACTTGGTAGCATTGAACAAATTTTGTTTGCTTGTTTAAGTTTTCTACCTATTTATGGACATTTTCCGGTTTTATCGACAAAAGCATAAAATTTGTATGGGAGCGCCCCTAAGGAGTGGTCGGAGGAAATAGGTGTCAAAGGCAAAAATGTTCCTTTTGCAAAAGTAATGGGGGTTGGTGATACATATTAACCCTCTCCGGCACTCTCTTAAAGGTCATATCCTCAGGTGTATGGAATAAATATTTTTAAAAAAGATGTCATCAAAAGCGAATTGAATAATTCTACGTCTTGTGTTACGACATAGTCGAAGCTACTGTATCTTTTTTTTTTTTTTGTTGGTAACTATTTCTGAAAGCATTAATCGGTTTTTCTTATTTTTAGGCTGTAACTTCCTTACCTACCAAAAAATCATGATCTAACCATTTTAACTGTATGGGTGGTACTTCGGTTTGTTCATCAACACCGCCCTTTTTAGCATATCAACCTATTCTATAACTTAATTAACAACACCCCAGCCTTTCCTTTACTTGGATGAGGTCTTGGATACGGACATATACTGCAAATCTTTCTTTTTTACAAAGGCGCTCACAAATTCACTCGTCGTTGTCTTTTATAAGCAGAGTGTCCTTAAAATACCTATCATTTAAATTTTTTTAATAAAGGTCGTTATTTATTGAAAATCGTTAATGTTTTTTATATCAATATAAAGAAAAAACTTGGAGCGATCAATCGACTGTTAATACATGGTGATTTTTCGATGATTTTTTTACATAATTGCTGACTTATTTTATCAATAGCACTCTGAATTTCTACCCTGAGCTGTGAATTAGTTTTTGGGATCATACACTAAGGGAAATAATGCATATTAACATTATCCACGCCTGAGTATCAATTTTATTTAAATATTTACGTGGATAAATCAAATATTTTCCTTACAACTCGTTTTTTTCCCGTATTTGAATTTTATTTATACCACACACGTACACACATATTCCATACAAGCAAGCAGCAACAGCATCGCACACGTACACACATATTCCGACAAGCAGCAACAGCATCGCACTCTGTTCTCTTGCAGTTGCAACCTTAGTTCTTATAATTCTCATTTCGTTTTTGTTGCAAGAGTTGTATAAAAGGGATATTTGGCCGTACGTATCAGCGATTGCGTGCTGAAATAATGCAATTATATGTAGGGTGGAGTGACAACTCGACATTTTCCCACGAATGTGTCGCACCGATTGTCATTTGCCTGCATATTTTGCTTTATTAGTTTGCTTTATTATTGCCATTAGCATGGTTACTTTATTTTCTTTTTTCGTTCTTTAGTTTTATACTATTTTTGACATATGGTGTCATAATATTGCACCGACTGTCAAAAATAATATAATATTAAGGAACGAAAAAAGAAAATAAAGTAACCAAGCTAATGGCATTAATGGACGCAGCTTGTGAGAAATATTTGAATATATTGTTTTTAAATTTCAATATTTTTTATATAAATTTCTTTTAGATGTGATAGTTTGATTTTGAAATAGTAAATTTTTAAAAGATATTTAAAAAATTCGTGCATAATTTTAATATATTGTTTTATTATTTCTGTTTAAATATTTTAATATTTTATTTAATTAAAAAAGTTTTTAAATGAATTTTAAATATTTATGTAGTCGATTTATGCAAATGCGTTTTTGGTGCAAAAATTACTCGCTTTTTGGATAAATTAGAAAAGTTTTTGGATAAATTTAATATTTTTTTCCCTTAGTGTAGTGTAAGCTTTATCTCTTTAAAGATCTCGAGGAAAAAGGACCAATAGAGTCAAATCTTATGGTCACGTGGGCTAACTGACGTGCGATGACACGACCATGAAATTTCATCTGGAAAAAACCATTGAAAAAAACGATTGTTACTTCCGCTGTATGGCCGGTGTTTACCATCTTTTTGAAACTAGATGTCTTTCCCATCCATACCGTCCAATTCATTCGAAAAAAATGAGTTATCACTTCACCAATCGAATTGTATTGATGGTTATAGCATTTTCAGGCAGTATTTTCTATGAAATACGTAGCAGTGACTCCAGACCAAAATCCGCACCAAACAGTCTCACTTTGATTATACAATACTCATTCCTGAATAGCTCTTCGGAGTCCCAAATCAACAGTTTTTTTTTTTTTTTTTTTTTAGGTAGATATTTCGTTGAGAATAAGTCTTATCGGAGAAGATGATTTCTTCTAAAAATCAACCAGGACTTGCTTATATTCCGGAATTCACGTTGCTCGTTTATGTGAGTCTACAAAAGTAAACTTCAATAACTGCTTATGACAGTTGCTATAAATACTGCATCTTTACCAATAAAAAAATGGAGCGCGGTTTTAAATTTCCTTTATTTTCGGTACACCTTATAGTTAAATGTAGCAAAAATATTTTCTTCCTCAAATAAATTCTTAGCAAGTATTTTAGACAGTTTCCAAATTTTTTTGATTACATGAGTAGTAGGGCGTATCGAAAAATTTAGACCGTATTCTAAGAGGTCTCAAAAGTTGCATTGGGTTCTCAAGATCACCCAAAAAAAATGTTAGGGAAAAAAAGGATCTTTCCTGTCCCGCAAGGACAAAGTTATTTTTTGAGGAAAATAGTAAAAAATAACGACCTTAAAATGCTTTGACTTTTATAAAAAAAACTACGTATGTCTTAAAGCAAAAGTAAAGTAAGTATAGGCTAAAACTAACAATATATTGCCAAACACGATTCCACTCACGATTCTTATCCACAGTGTCCTGTGTGAAGGATATTCGAAGGATATAAAGTTGAAATCGAGATAGCACAGTACTTTTGATTGTTACCCAATTGTCTAAATTTTGGGGGTATTATTTATAGTGATAAAGTATTTTTTTTTTGGTGATCTTGACAACCCCATGCAACTTTTGAGACCTCTTAGAATGTAAAATTCGAAAAAAAATTGTAATTCGATACGCCCTAATGAGTAGCATGATTACTTTTTAACAGAAATTATTGAGACTTCTTTCAAGCCTTAGGATGAATCTATTGCCTTCAGTCCCAATAAATGTTTAGTCGATAAAGGCATTTGAAGAAAGTTTTAGCCCTTTGACGACCATTGGGACACCGGTGACCCTTTTACTTTCGAATTTTTCCTGGAAAAACTATGCAAACGAGTTTTCTTAACAAAGTATGATTCAACAGGGAATAAATGTAGCTTCCAGAAAATACTTAATTTAAAATACAAGGGTAGATTTATCCCTTCAACCACCCCAAATTCGAAAAATCTTTACTATTTCTGCCCCTTCTTCTTGATGCAATATTTTGGGGGTAGGAGAAGATATAGATGCAAAATTTTTGGGTAAGTTGCGGACAACCTTCTACTTTTTAACAAAAAATAGCAAAAAATGATAGTCCACTTAGGCTATCCACGCGACCACCAAATCTGACGGGACCTATATGTCCCAGTGGTCGTCAACGGTAAAAATATAAGACATATTTAATTTTGTTGAAAAGTTGATTTTTTTGAAATAAAAATAGATTTGCTTGCATTTTTGATCAATGCATTGAATTTTCATTTTCTTATGATGAAATTTGAAGTTATTTCGATCATTGGGGAAGCAAAATGGTTTTTTGCAAAAGGCACAAATAGTATATATTCAATGACCTTTGTGTTGTTTTCAGCAGAAAATACATCCTTACGTTCCATTTCACTTTTGCAGAATTATTGGACAGAGAAGTGATATCCGCAAGTTTAAATCTCTTAGGTACCTGTCTTACAACTTCGCGGTTGGTGACCGTATTGATCATTTGAGTAGCCAGTTGGCCGCGGACTTCCAATGCAGATATAGAAAATGAATCATTATTCAGTGGCGAATTTACATACGGGTTGAAAAGGCTTTAGCCGCCATCCCCTTAGAAGAATTTTTTTTGTGGGAAAAAAAATTGAAAAAAGAGCTAAAAGCCGTTTCAGCCTCCCCCTTGCACTATAAAACTGTTAGTTCAGTCCTTCCCCCCTCTGCTGAATCCTAGAGAAAACACAAAATCAAAAGTGTTATTTTCTTTCTAATGGTGGTACTTTGGCCACTCTACGACTATTGGTCCAAACGATATTTCCAAAATATGTCAAAAATTCGTTAAAAAATCCCAACAATTTTTTGTTACGGAGTTTTGTTTTGCATCAAATGAAAGATCCGATTTTTTGGAAAATTTAACCTATTTTCTGATATTTTGCACAGTCGCAAAGAGGTCAAAGTACCACCATTGGCAAGGTTATTTTTCAACCTTTCATTGGATGTCAAACATTACACCGTAGCAAATATAGGTATAAAGCCAGATATTATGATAGAATTTTTGGGGTTTTTTAACAATCTTTTTAAATATATTGGGAATATCTCCTAAACCAATAATCATATAGAAGTCAAAGTGCCATCATTGCAAAGGTTATTTTTTAAACTTTCATGGTAGACTTTCAAAACAGATTAAAAACAACGAGTTATCATGAAATAAATCAAAATTCAACCTCAAACTTTTCGTTCGCATAGTGGTGTATAGTGGAAAAAATTGTGGTATACATTTTTACCGTTGACGACCATTGGGACATATAGGTCCCATGATTTTTCACAATTTTGCAGGTAAAAAAAAAATTTTTTTTTTGTGACACTTTTGTTTAGTAATTTGGAGACGCTTACACGAATCCGTTGTCGGATTAACGAATTTTCATTAATCACCCTTTTCATTCAATTATATTGAGACTAATTATTGAGCTCGAGGCAAAGTATAAAAGTTTACGAAATTAAGCACGAAATTTCTATCGGATTAAAATCAGAAAAATCCCTTCCCTTATAGTTTGGTTTTTATTAATTTGGTAGGTCAAGGTCTTAAGAATTGAAATTTTAAACTTTCTACCTTTTCGCAAAGGTAGAAGTTATTGTAACAGTCGAAAGATTAAAAAAAAAATTTTATTTATTAAAAATTGTTTTTATATGAAAGACACGAAATTATGGGTGAAGAATGGGAATATCATATCCAAAAACAACTAAAAATTAAAAATAAATGGCCAAAGCAACGTTGTCATCATCTTCACTATCATCATAATCATACAAAAATAACAATAACAACAACAACAACAGCATTCTTTCCATCATCAACAGCAACATTATTGATCCCTGCAATGAGCAGAGCAGCGCCCTGTTGATCATGCATAAATAAACAAGCCATTCAATAAAACCAACAACAACAACAACAACAATAGTGCTCCAATTCATCCCATCATAAGTATGTGTGTGTGTGTTATTATGTTGGTGGTCTGCTGGTTCACCATCGATCGAACACTTGGTAAAATACTTCGGCATGGTTGCCACCGCGCTGTTTATTATTTCTTTTTTCACATTCATGTTGCCCTAAATATTGAAGTTATCATAATGTTCATAAGCATGTGTGTGTATTTGTGCTGTCGAATTTTGGAGCATCCGTCTGGTCGATAGAAACTTCATAAAAACTGAAAGAAAAAAAACAAACTTCTTGGGTGATTTTGTTGATGCCGCTCGTAGCGTAAATATTTGTTTAAGACTGCGTTGCCAGCCGATGGTTAGCTAGTTCCGAGGCAGTCAGCATGAGCTCATCGTTAGGCAATCATATTGAGGAGGAAATACTTCTGCCACCTCTTCTGCTAAAACACAACTAACACTAACACTCGCACTAAGAATCATTCAGACAAACACTTGCAGAGTCCAACAAGATCGCTTTTAACAGCTCTTCAGGAGGGCGCTGAAGGGAGACTGTTTAATATTTGTATCTTAGCCAAGTGGAAATAAACAATAAACAATAAAGTGTTCTTTTGGATATTGAATTTGAAGTTGTACTGTTTAAACTGTATTGACAGCTCTTAGGTTTGTATGAATTGGTATTTTATAGTAAAGCAGAGTCTTTTCCTCAATTTAGGTGGATTTTTTTTCTTTTATTTTTGTTGAAAGTTGTTGATTGAATGTGTTATTCATTTAATTGAGTTCCATGTTATTTTGAGTGGCATTGACTACGTTTGCATTTGTTTATGTATAGTTACAGTAATTTTATTTAATTTGTTTGTTCTTTTCATTAATATAAACACTATTTGATGTGTGGGGATTTGTTCTTTCGTATTTAGAAATAAATTCAAATTTTTTATGTAAACAATCATGTTGAAGTTTGGGACATTTGTGTAGAGAGGTCGGTCGATAGAAAAATTATTTATAAAAAGTTGTTTATATAAAAATACCATAGCTCAATTGTATCGAGAAAATATGGAGAAGGAGGAAGTTGTGTTGGGATGAAAAAGGATATTTCGAAGATTAGATTTGCTCAGATGAAAATCGAATTCAGTGATTATATTATGGGTCACAGGAAGTATCCTAGATATAAGTTCACCGATGGCATAGTCGGTGCAATGAAGGTTGAAGTGAAAGAAAGGGACAAACCTAAGGTTGTGTGGCTTGTTATTAAATTAGATATCAGTTTAACCCTGCAGTAGTCGCGCGGATTACATATGTAATCCAGTCATGCAAAATTATGAATTTCACAATTGTCTGCAATCGATATTCATTGATTGATGTTGTTTTTTTAAATAAATATAATATAAAATAAAGTAAGAATAAAAATTAAAATAAATAAGCAAGCATTTTCAAATTGCCATCTCTTAATTTAAACTTTAAAAAACGGACTACATATGTAATCCGCGCGACCACTTTCGTCACATTTAGGTACGCGACTACTGCAGGGTTAAGCGGAGCAGACAGTTAGTGGTTCCGTCTAGAACAGTGGGGCCCAAGAAATTTTAAGCGCGGGCCAATGCTTCAAAAAAAATGTTGCTCATCATTGCTTTTGACAAAAAATCAAAAAAAATAAAAAAAATAACAATGCAATAAAATTATGTATGAAGTACACTGGCAGTGCACTGCTACAATTCTTAATTTCTATTACAATAACAATGCTTGCATGAAAAATAACTCGACACACAAGTAACGGAACAATCAGCTTCAGCATCGACATCATCGAGTGTGCGTTTATTATTTTGCTTTGCATGCATTTATTTGTTTTTGTAAAGTTCGTTGGAAAATGTGCTTAACACTGAACGAATGCGGTTTGTGTTGTTGTTTTTTGCAAGTGTTCTTTGATTTTGGCTCATCGGAAAGACAAAATTAAGATAGAAAAAAATTTGTATGAAGGGCTACGCGGGTCATACCGGCCACTACGTGGGCATGTTTGGTCTAGAAGTTGACGAATGAAGATACATCAGTGACTTCCCTGAGTTTTTCAATAGTTTACATGTTTACAGTTTACAAGCATATTGGGACTGTTAGAACCGGGAACGCCACGTAGTTCTAACCGAATGAATATCCACAGTAAGGCTTCGATTAGGAATAATATCGAATATACATCGAATAAGAATAACAGAAAAAGGACCAGATCTGGCTAACATATTTAAAGCTTGATCTTGCTAAAAGGATTTAGAGAGATTTTTTAACGTTTTGGTTGAAAAATTCTCCGGGAAGGCCGTGTAGAGCGGCGGCCAATGAATCGCCGCTATACGACTTCAGTATTCAGCGAATGGGAGTAATAGAAAGGAGGCCAGACCTGACTAGCATATTCAAAAATGGGCCTAACAAAATAGTGTTAGAAAGATTTCTGTAACGTATGGGTTGGAGAATTTTCTGGACCAATATTTCACTAAACCAAAGAGATTTTACAGCAGAGGGCACTCTAAAAAAATAAAAATTAAATAACTGGTCATTTCAGCCCTTGAAAGGTCTTTGACCTAGCTTCTTATGATCAATTGTGTTGTGCGTGTTATTAAGTTTGTACACAATTGACCGAGAACCGGACCTACAGGTTTAACGCCGACTCCGAACGGCGATGAACGGATTGTTCTTGTTCTCAAGAAGCTTTACATGGCATTTTGATTACTCTCTGAGGTTTACCATTGCCTGCAGAGAGGTGGCGGCCGTACAGAAAAATCAATTTAATTCAAATAATTTTCTGTCGCTGCTGGGTTTCGAACCCGGGTCTCCAGGTTCGTTGGACTTTAACCAACTATGCCACGGACACCACAAGTGTGCACTTTATTAATGATATTTCGACATGGGACCGAAAATTCAGATCGTTGTCGCAAATAACATCCAAGGAACGCAAGGAATTTACTAAGCAAATTGACTCATCCAATATGCGATAAGTTCTTGTAGGAGATTGTAGTCTCTTTCGAAAAAACGAGAGAAAGCTTGACATTTGCTAACGTTGAGAATCAGAAAAACTGTTTAAATCATCTTGAAAGCGGTTAGAGTCAGCTTTGGTGCGTATCTGTCGATCGATTTTTACATTATCAGCATAGACAGAAAAATTTAAGTCACTGATGATACTTTCTAAATTGGTATTTTCAAGACGAATATTAAAGGACCTAGGTGACTGACTACCTTGAGGGAAACCAGTTAGGCTGTAAAAAACTCGAATTTGGAAAAACTACAGATGGCATTATATTGACGATTTTTAAGGTATGATTTAATTCAAACAATTAAATAAATCAAACAATTAATTCAGATTAAAAATCAAGAGCTTTAAAGCTTAAGAAGGATGATAGCGTGCGAAATTTGATAAAACACTTTGGTAAAGTCAATAGAGACTGCATCAACTTCATGACCGTTTTCCAAAGGACATAGAGTATTGGAGGTAAAATCTGTAAGGTTGGTGGTAGTCGGTCTTCCCTTTTGAAATCCGTGTTGATTAGGGGAAAAATTGATTTGCAGTGCGAAAAACATAATGTCCTAGATAATAATTTCGTAAATTTTGGGTGCGCATGATAGTTTTGCTACACTAAGAGAAAAAAATATTAAATTTATCCAAAAACTTTTTTAGTTTATCCAAAAAGCGAGTCAATTTTACACCAATAACGCATTTGCATAAATCGACTACGTAAAAATTTAAAATTAATTTAAATACTTTTTTAATAAAATAAAATATTTTTAATCTTAATATTTAAACAGAATTAATAAAAAATATATTATAATTTTACATGATTTTTTTTAAAATATCTTTCAAATATTTACTATTTGAAAATAAAACTATCGCATTTAAGGAAAATTTATATAATAATATTGAATTTAAAAAACAACATATTTAAGTTGAAGAGGAGGAAGAAAAAGTAAGATAGAAAATATGAAGCAACTATGCAGGTAAATGACAACCCTACCACCCTACATAGTTTCATCATGCAATCACCCATCGCACTCACAAATCATATTGACCAAACATCCAGGCTATATTGCCCTTGCAACAAAAACTAAACGATAACTATAAGAAACCTGCAACTGCAAGAAATAAACTGCAGGAACAGAGTGCGATGCTGTTGCTGCTTGTCGGCTATTTCAGCTGTATGAAATATGTGTGTACATGTGTGGTATAAATAAAATATAAATACGGGAAAAAACGTGTTGTAAGGAAAATATTTGATTTATTCACTTAAATATTTAAATAAAATTTATACTCAGGCGTGGATAATGTTAATACGCGTTATTTCCCTTAGTGTATCGGTCCAAAATTTGAAATGTCATTTCAAGGCCCATATTTATGCAGAGGAATTATGAACGAATTCTTCCATAACTTCGGGAAAATTGGCTGAGAAATGAAGAGCTGTAAAAGAGCCATAAGAGCATGAGCAAACAGGCAACCAATCGGCAAATATAAAAGCTTGGCAGATACATATGTAGCTTAAAAGTCATTTTTGTTATACTTGCGCAACTCTTCAGGGCCTTCTCAACAGCGTTTGCCTTTCTTCTTATAGGAGTAGCAATCCTCGTTTATAATGCTGCCACCCCATCACTTACAAGATATTGCCAACTCATTCGCCAATGCAAACGTTCTCCGCACCTTTACCTCGAGTCAGTTGTATGAGTATATTTCATATATTCCAATCCAACAACAACTTCTATTTAAAGTCTATATCTTCAAAGCTGATCATCAGTCAAACATCGATAGTTATCGGTCAGTAGGCTAGATAAATATTTCTTAAAAATCAAGCATCAAAAGCCACAAATTTTAACGACCTACCAAAAACGCCCAGCGAATTTCAATGAAAACACATGAAATAACAAATAAAAAAAAATTCCATATTTTACAACAATATCGTAAAAGCTGGGGATCAAAGGCGAGCAACCTTCCCCTCACTCACTCACCGCTTGTAATGTATCAATAAACAAAAGATTTTTATATGCACTGGTGAATGAAAAGATTTGTTGATATTTCAATGACTGCTGGCGCTGCTGTTGCTGCTGCTGTTGATCATCAAACGGCATCAAAGCAATCGCGATGAACAGGCAACATCAATCATTGACCAACATTTATTGAGTCGCTGTAAAGTCGAACAAGTAAGTAACTCCTTGTGCGCCAAATAAAATGCACTTTAAGTGCACGTCCATTTAACACACACCCGTGAGCACCCAATTCGATGCCAGTACACACACATACATATACATACACATACACACACACATTGTCATAGATGCACACCCAATCAACAACATTTTCAGACATAAAATGTTTAAAATCACTTCACACATTCGCCAAGTGTTCGCTGTCCGTCCAGCAAATTGAGCATTCGTGTCCGTCCAATCGTTCATCCGTTTGTCTGTCCGTTCGCGTGTGCTTCAGCGAGTGTTGAGTAGAAAAATTTTAATTTATTAATGAGCTAAATATCAAAATTTGTAAAGAGTCTGAACGGCAGTTCTATGATCATCATCATCATCATCATCATAAAGATCATCACGATAATGAAAATCAACACTGCGTTCATCGAAGCTATTCATAATTTTATGAATACTTGAGCATCATTAAGAAAAGAGTGAATTAAAAAAAAAAAAGCAAAAACAAAAATTAATTGAAATGATCACCCAAAGTGTACTACACAGAAAAAAAAGAGTAGAACTTTTACCTAAAAATGTAGTCAATTCAGCTAAAGTAATCCGGTGATTTTCAGTCAACGAATTTGATTAGGTGCGCTACCAATTTCTAAATGTTAATTATATGCAATTATATTGGGTAGTTTAACTGCGAGAGTAGCTAAAAAAACCTAAATATTTAGGTGTACCTTCAACCATAAAATAGATAAGACACATAATTTATTAGAAGAATTAGCTAATTTTTTTTAAACTATGACCACTTCAGATTAGGCAAGCCACCTACTAAGTGTAGAAAAATCATCTAATTATTTAGATAGAATTCCCACTTAAGAGTGGGAATGCCGTGCAAAAAATATGCAAAAAATTTGTTTTTTGTTTTGCAATTTCTATTTTGAAGTGAAACTTTCCTTAGGTGACTGACTTTACTTCATTTCGTCACATGATTGAGAAGAAAGATTTGTTTTATAGTAGATAGAATGAGAGAGATATATACATTGTATAAATGACTGAAAAATTTCTTTGCCACCGCTGAGATTCGAACCTCTGATCTCAGATTTCAACAACCAACGCCTTATCTATTGAGCTAAATTTCCAATACAGAAATTAACGCTACATACCAATTAATCAAATTGCTGTAGATGCCCATAATTTAAGAGTTGTGGACCTCATATTTTTATATACATTTTGTTCACAAGTTATCAAACGGCGTAACAGCACAGCGGTAAAGCGTTTGACTTGAACGCCAGCGGCCCGAGTTCAAATCTCGCAATGAGGCTTTAATTTTTGTAAAATTTTCTCACTTTGTTTTTATTTATGTTTTTTATAGGAGAGCGCTGTGCTCTCCTTGGGCTGCACAGAAATAAAAAATTCAAATACGGGAAAAAAACAAGTTGTAAGGAAAGCATTTGATTTATCCACGTAAATATTTATATAAAATTTATACTGAGGCGTGGATAATGTGTGTAAAGTGTAAAGTGTACGAAAAAATCGACAACTTGCTTAGGTAAAATAACTAGAAGAATTAGATGATTTAATAAGCAAAATTTTAGTTGAATTAACTAATTGTAATTAGGTGAATTACCTAATGCATGATTGTTAAATTAACTGTGTAAGTAGAAAAGTTGTTGAAAAGGTTAGGTGAAATAGAAACTTTCACATTAGCTAAACTAGTTTAGGTAATAAATCAATTCTTTTATTTTCTGTGTACGGCAAACATCTGTGCAAACACTGAATGCCCCCAAAAGGGAGGAAACAAAAAATTGAATCGACTTTTATGCATGCATCAAAGAAGTGTTTTCGGACATCCATTGATTGTTTGGCTTAAATCATGGAATATGTAGACGTTCGTTGTTTTTGTTTTTGTTGTTGTTGTTTACAAACTTGGACAAGCATCAAGCTCAGCATTGAACTTAAATTGAACATTGATCGAAACCTACGCGATCGTCGGTTGATTGCTGCTCAGTCATCAACAGCGTCTGTCAATTAAGAAGAATTTTATTTATTGTTCGGAGCACATGGAAATCAAAAATCTTTCCAATCGCTTGGGTGGCCCATTCATGGTGTTCTGTATTTTTTCGGCAGTTTCAGCATGTGTCTGTATTTCTTGGTATCTAAAGATAAGAATCAACATCAACATCAAGCTAACAACTGGTTGGAGGAAATGAAGCTGACGCGAGATTCAGAGAATTGAAGATTCCGTCAATTAAGCAGCTTGAAGTGATTCTTTGGCATGAAGTGATTCTTGACCTTGACGAGTATTGTGAAATATATGATTAATTGTGTTTTTGACGCCAATTTTGTATCTAATTGAACTACTGTGATTACCACTTTTGTTTTAAAAAAACTGATGTTGCAATTTCTTAAAATTAAGCAACTGGAGCACGGGTGGAAACCGGGTGTAAAGCCGTAGAAACATGTGAATTTGAATCTGAGACAAGTGTTACACAATTCGGTCAATTCTCGTTACAAAGCGATCCCTTCTTAAATTATCTCTACCAATAACTACAGTCTTTTGAATCGCAAGTATCGATGAGTTTTTAACTTCTACGTGTAAACTTTAACTAGTCTACCAAGATCAACTTTACTTATCTTGGATGATCCCTAATGATATTTTCTCGAAAGTTCTGACTCGAAAGTTGACTTTAAGGGAGTTTTTAAAAAAACGCCCCAAAACGACTCATATGAGTAAGGCCCTAACCAAAATAAACGAAACGAGACGATTGCAACTTGCCGAACGTTTGCATTCGTTACGTCTGTTTGGAAATTTAACCCAAAATTAAACGAGTTCCTCCAATCGTCTGAAAAAAGAAGAAGACTACTCTGCACAGCTGTTGTTGACGAGTTGAGACGCTAAAAGTTCGGTTGTTACGGAACAGAACGTCTTGTCAAACCGTTTCGTTTAGTTTCGATAAGTTTACATTTGTTCATTTTTGGTTACAACATTGAAATGCATTTAAGCGAACATTTTCGTCTTCACTCGTTACGGAGCAAATCGTCTATTTTGGTTAGGCCTTAAGAGCTAGAGAGTTAAAATGTTTAGACAAAATATTCCTGGAAAAATTTTAATATATGTTTCCAAAGACAAGAACTAAGTTTTACACGTGATTTTTTGTACTGTTTAGTTCAATATTGACCAAAAAATTCATATTTCAAACCACTGTAAAAATTAATAAGAACGTCAAAACAAAGTGTACACCATATTTTTGAATACTTTTTACTTTATTTCAATATTTTAAAAAGCTATTTTATAAAAAAATTTAATATTTTTGGAATTAATATCTTATGCTCTTATTAAATACTAACTAAAACTGTAAATTATTTTACAACAAAAATTCACATAATTCAAAAACGAAAAATACTCCATTTTCTTCGAGTCAGAAGAAAAATAAGAAAAAATATCTTCAGTCCAATTATTAATATTTTGTTTGTTTTCCTCGTGCTGAAATGATAGCTTTCAACCGTCTCGGCATTGATTTCATCAATTTTGTTGTTATATCTGATTAAATTTTGTGCCATTCTAAAGTTAAACGGCTTTCAGTGAGTCCTTGCCGGTTACCGTCCTCTTCCTTACTTGTCTATCCAGATGTTTCCACAAATGTTTTATCGGGTTAAGGTCCGGTGATTGTGGGGGGTGATCCAGCTGTTTTGGAGTATTCTACAGCAACCATTCCTTCACTACCTTGGCGGTATGTTTCCGATCGTTGTCCTGCTGAAACATCCACAAGGGATTCACTCCTAATTTGGTAACACTGACCTGCAAATGTTCTTTTTTAATATTAAGGTAATCGAATTTATTCATTGTACTGTCAAAAAACATTAAATTTCCTACTCCGTTTGCCGCTATACACTCCCACACCATCACCGAGCGCCCACCATGCTTTATTGTAGAAGTAAATTTTGCTCTTTGAACTCCTAATTTTTGCTTCGCCATATTTTTGTACATTTTATCTTTCCAAAAATTTCAAATATGCTTTCGTCACTAAAAACTATGTTTTTCTAAAATAAGTTTTCATAATTTTCATACTTTTTAGCAAAATCCACGCTTAGCCTTTGATTTTTTCTTGATATAAACGGCTTTTTTCGAGGGACTCTTCCAAATAGACCATTTGCATTTAATGCACGTCTTATTTTACTGGCACTAACGTTTGTTCCTGATGACGTGAAAAGAACATCCGCTATTTTCGCTGCGCTTGCAGTTGGATCTTTTTGCACTCTTCTGACTACTGATCGTATTACGGGTTCACAGAGTTTTTTTGGTCTGCCAGCACATGGTCGATTATCTAGTGCATTAAATTTTTTGTATTTGTCAATGATTTTCCTCTATCAATAATTGAAGCGATTTCGCGAAGTGATTATCCTTCTTTATGAAATTTTTTGACTAATGGCCGTGTTTCAATAGAAGTTTAACTACGTATTTAAAAGAGTTTTCTTACAACTTACTTCCTCACTTTACCAAACGCGAATGATGCAAAAACATTAACTAACAACATAATTAACCAATTTGAGAGGATACCGTTACATTTGTTTTTAATATTTGAAATTGATAAGCTTACTATGGCAGTTGTACACTTTGTTTTGATAAATATGGACTATATTTGTTTTTATTAAATATGTTGTTGTTGTGGTAAATTATTTGCAAGACTTTGCAAACCGGATTCGGGCTTTTGTTACTGATGTTAAATACTATCTTTCTGGATTGGTTTTTCTTACTCCCGAGACAATGACCCTCAATTTGTGTCGTAGTGTCAACATTGGTTTATTGCGAGCAATATATTTTCATTTAGTCTAATAAATCGTATAATTCGCAGAAAGTTTTTCGAAAATCACAAAAATAACAGAACCAACAACAAAATCTAAAACAACTTGCTTCAGGGTTTTAACTTAATTTTTCATGACTCATCAATATTTGAAAAAAAACATCGTACATTCCTCCAAATGTCAAAATTTAAGAAGTACTCCTTTATTTCAGAATTTTCGAGATATTTTCGGTTTTACCAAAAAATTAGTAAATTCCAAAAATTCAAAAATTCCTAAAAATTTTCTAGAAAATTTATCATACGTATCTCAAGCATTTCTTTTATTTTATAAAATTATTTTGTGAAGTTGATATTCTTCGAGTAAAAATCAGAAAGTTTCGGAATAAAAAAGAAAACTAGTAAAAAATTATCTTCGACTGGGCCGAAGTTAAAATACCCCTATGTCCGAATTGAAATATATTCAAAGTCTTAAGCGGTTAAAAACATTTTTTTTATTTTAAAATTTTCGTCATAGTTTTAACATTCTTTTGTTTTTGATAAAGTCACTTTGTATGGGAGGTGGGTGTGCTTTTCACTCAATTTGGTTGAATTTCATACACAGTGTACATGTTACATATCAAAGTTCATATGCAAAATTGCAAGTCCATATATTAATTTTTGTTGAATTGAAAGAGATTTTACATTTTTGATAAAGTCACTTTGCATGGGAGGTAGGCGTGATTTTCATCTGATTTGGTTGAATTTCATATTTAGAGTGTATTTTAAATATAAAAGCTTTATATGCAAAATTTCAAGACCATATATTAATTTTTGTGGAATTCTAAGAGATTTTACCGTTTTGGTAAAGGCACTTTGTATGGGAGGTAGGCGTGGTTTTCATCCGATTTGGCTCATTTTCGAACTTGACCTTTATTTTTTAGATTAAAGCTTACATATCGAATGATAGCTTTAAAATTACGGCTGTAATCGTGATCACAGACGGACAGACGGACAGACAGACGGACATGGCTAAATCGACTCGGGTGGTGATGCTGATCAATAATATATATACTTTTCTATACCTACCACGCCTTCTTATGGGCGTTACAAACGGAGTGATAAAATTAATATTCCCCCATTTACGTTTTTTAAACGTAGGGGTATAATAAACATTGTCCGCGAGGGTTTGATAAAAATGAAGTCCAATTCCGTCTGGTGACATAACCATGCAAAAACATTAACAACCAAAAAGCAACTTTGACAAAAAAGCAGGCAAAAAATAAAAAGAAACACAAAAATAATCGTGTTTTTGAGTTTTTTGGAAAGCTGAGGCTAAATACCGAAGAGTACATCCCTTACAAAAAAATTCTCCCGTACAAAACACTCGTTTTAAGTACACCCAACTCTTTTTGTACACGGTAGATACGTTCCTCAGAAATCCGTGTAAAAAAAACCGTGTAAAAAAAGAGGCGTTTCCTATAGTAAAATGGGGGATACGTTCCATGTCATCTGAAAACCGTGTAAGATGAAATAAAGAACTATATTTACTTCGAAAAACCGTGTAAAAAATGTTGAAAACTATAAAATTTCAGATATGCACACAAATTGTATGTTCATATGGCATTTTATTGAGCATTAAAACTTAAAATACATAATTCATACAGGTGAAAAATTGGTAGAGCAAGCAAAAAACAAAAGAAATCTGTTAATCCAGAGTTAAGAACAATGCCAAGTGTGGTAAAAACAAACATAATTACAAGACAGTGATTTTGAAACCGTACTAGATTAAAAAATTTTTACAAAAAAATTTTTTTTTCAACCGCGCAACTTCAAATCCGTGTAAAAAGAAACCGTGTAAAAAAAGATTTGGGTGTATAAGTAGGTTATTTTACAGTGGTAATACGATGGTTTTGTTACGATGACTTTTGTTACGATGACGATTTTTTAGCTCCCAAGAACTTTGTGGTTATTCCTGTAAATCTTTTTGAATTTGATTCTTGATTTCTCTTGTCACAATTTCTTTTTATCTTGTTTGCTGTTTACTTAAATTCAGTTGCCAAGATTAAGTGACCCTGTGTTTCCTAGACTTCAAGTTAGCTGCGCCGATGTAGTCCCGTTTCATGTTTGACAAAAATATATCATTTCCGGTAGCAGTTGCTTGTCCCACAACATTATACTCCTCGTGCTGTAGTGCATCCTGTTTTATAATTGGCTCTGAAAAGCTGCATGCTCTGAGCCAACAATTGCACTTCAACTCGATGGCACGAGCTGTTGCAGTAGAAGATGCATAGGACAAATTTATGACTTAATTTGAAACACGCTGTCAATATTTTAAGCACTTTTAAACAACCAGCACCACCCACATCTTTCCCCTGCATACCTTCCCACTCTCTCCCCACACACCAATAATTTCATGATGGCTTCATTATAAATTGAAGCTGAACTCTTTGGGCGAACATGACTTCCATCTCAAGTATCTCCGGGGAAATCTGTAACACAACGAGCAACATTGATGAGGATGGTAGTGATGATGATGCAACACAGATAAATAAGCAACAAGGGTGGCAATCAGCTATCAGCTTTATACTAAACAACAACAACAACAACAACAACAACTCATATATGTTGAAAAAGAAAAACAACAAAAAAAAAACATGAGCAATCTAGATCTATGTCCGATAGTAGCAACAGAGATGTGCTGCTGCACTCAGGGAAGGTGTCATATTTTATTCATAACGCAAAACGTTCGACACGAACTCACGTAATGTCCACGCGATAACCTTAACCAAGACAAGTGTGAGTATTTCAAGACCCTCTGTTACATAAAAAAAAAAACACAAAAAGTTGAGACGTGCACTAATTGCATTTGGCAATTCAGTGTTTCGGCAAGACTTTGGGGAGTTATTTGGCACATTGGCTAGGGTGGGGAGCTAGGCTGGTTGTCATAGCAGTTATGAAGTTGAAAGTCGAAAATGACAGATGGTGGAATACGAATTGGATTACGTGTGCTCAAAGTGAAGTATCTCGAAAAGGTTTTTGAATTGAACGGCTATTCATAACTGTTTTTTTCTTTGTATACTACAGCCGGATATAGACACATGGCCGGATGCTGAGCTTGATGGCCCTTTTAGCTTTGATCGGCTGAAAGTTATTCAATTATTTTATGAGTTTTTAAATTTAACCAAATGTTTAGATATTTTGTAACATTTTAGCTGCAAAGGGGTTGGTTGTGAGTTTCTTGCTATGCGCTATAATGATATTAGATGGAATTTTTATTGCTTTTTAAGGACGCACTTGAGAGTTATGAATATTTGTGAATTCGATGGCAGTTTATTACATGTGTGAGTTTAATTTTCAAAAATAAAAGGCATTTACAGTGTCTTTGTGAAATTGGAACACAGTGGGACGGAAGTTGAACTTCAAGTGCCAACCACCATTTGATTAAGCTCTTAAAAGCAGAACCTTAATCGAATATTTTGCAAAATTTTAGCTTTAATTTTGAACATTCTACCTATTGTTGCGTAGTTCATAACATTTCCTTTTATTTATACTATAAAACCAATTGATTGTGATTTTTTTTCATTTCTTTTTTTTCCATTTCTAAGATCATTTACATCAACTTTCCATATTTTATAGTTGACTCATTTTAGTTGAGTTGACTGTTTTCAACTATCTCGCATTCTCATTGCCCGTTAACCACCCAACCGTAAAGATGCAACCGTGTAGCTGCTACCTTGTAATTTATTGACAGTTTCCGTTTTTGGCCTGTGTGTGTATTTGTCTGACGTGACATCTCAGCGACAGCAGCCAAACAACATATGATGTGACTACAAATTAAAATGTTAACGTGATGTAAGTTGTTTTGTTATTTTGCATGTAACATTATAACAACAAGCAGATTACATGTGATATTTGTTGTTTTTGTTTTTGTGTTTTGTTTTTTTTTTAAATAATTTCAAATAATAAGTAGCAATAACAATATTTTTGCGCTGCACCTGCAAACAACACAACACATCCCACGCTTCATGCACAAAAAGTTAATGATGCTTAACGATGATGAATGACAGCGTTACTATAGATGAGTATAATGATCTTAATCAATATCATTATAAAATGTACATATGCTATAGTCGAATTGACTATATAGCAGAATTAATTCGGTGATGAAAGGACGGTTTATTGGTGTTGTGCGGTCCGACATTTAAGGGAGCAGTTTAAGAAGTTGTTACAAGTGCAAATCTTGGTTATATAGTGGGGATTATTTTATAAAGTTTTAGGTGGAAAACATTAAAATATCATAAAACACGTATATTAAAAAAAACTTTAACGCCTTGAGTGCCGCGGGTTTTTCTGAACCTTATTTTTTCAGCAGTTTTAGCTGCAAGTTATTCAGAAGAATTGGTGGCTAATCTTCATGATGATATGGTTTTTTGGAGAATGGTAAAACATATGATTTTAAAGGGTTCAACATGAACATGTTTTCTTCTGTCCATCTGGATATACCAACCAAGTCCTCATTAACTCTAGCATAAAGATCGCCCACTAGGACCAAGGGCCTGGGCAGGTACAATTGATGTTGATCTCCTCGTAGTGATGTGGTGGCAATTGCTGAAAATATGTTTTATAAACATTATGTGAATAACAACGGACCAAGTACTGAGCCTTACGGTACTCCACTAGTAGTTCTTTTTAGCATAGAAAATTTTGACCCCGAACACACTCTTTGAGATCTACCTATTAAGAGCTTCTTACGAAACGGTTCCCAGATTTTGAAAACCGAACAGTTAGAGAAAATTTCCTGCAGAGAAAAGAGTGGAATATACTTTCGAGAAATGATTGCACCCTTTGAACAGTTCTAGCAACCAGAGCAATGTCAAATCGCCCATATGAAACGTGAAACTTTTTCGAACTTACAAATCGCCTGAAGAACAATAACTTTTACAATCGGATTTAAATAGTCTAGTGGAGTGGTGTAATTTAAACCTTTTAAATTTAAACTTAAAAAAATGTAAGCAAATGACAATCTCACGTCGAATTGCTAATAGTATAAATTACACTATAAATAATACTAACTTAGAAATTGTACACAGTTTACTTGATTTAGGTGTAATTACACGGTGTAACAGTGAAAATAAACTCGGCTCGAGACATAGTAGAGGTTGTAGGTCTAGTTGAACATAAGATAACTGCATACTTAGTTTTTTGAATATACCCTCAAAATCGGGATTTGTGGTCAAAAAACCGATTTTAGGTAGGTGCATGTATAGTTTGTTATGTAACTCCGTTACATCTAGCTCAATTTTAAAAATTTAAACATTGATAAAAAGAAGAAAAATATACCCTTTATATAATATATAGACCGTTTTTTTACAAAAAGAATTGACAAAGTTACAGGTAAAATCATTTGAGAATTTCTCATTTTTTTTTAATTTTTTCAACTTCAACAACGTTTTGTTAACAAATTTTGTTTTGTGGCACTATTAGTTTTAGCAGGATTCTGAAAGCCTGTTAAATTTTGCGTTCAACAAGCTATCATTTACTTCAATTGGCTGAAATACAAATGCACTATCGAATTTTTAGTATTTGTAATAAAATACAAAAAATTTTAATTTTTTTTTTTTTTTCTAAAAATGTTTATTTGACCTTTTTCGTTTATATATATTATAATCGATTTCACGTTTTAGGGACCAGCAGAAGTCTGCCAGCATGTTTATGGAATTTTTTCCCTGAAAGCCGGTTTCTATAGCTTCCATCTCCTGGTGGAACCTTTCTCCTTGTTCATCACTAAACTGCCCAAGGCTATTCGGGAAAAAGTTTATATGGGAGTGCAAAAAATGTATTTTAATTGACATATTGCAGCCCATTTCTTCGTAGGCACTTAAAAATTCATTTACAACATCTAAGTAATTTCGACTCTTCTTGTTGCCGAGGAAATAAATGCATAACGAAATAAAACTATTCCAAGCTCTTTGTTTCAACTGGATTTAATTTAGAAACGAAATCAGTGTCCAAAAAAATTTTCCAAATTTGTGGGCCCACAAATAAACCTCAGAATAACCGAAATGAATAAATAACTTTTATAAAAGATTTGAACGTGCAGGATACTTTCTTTGATTTTGAACTCACTTAACCTAGGAAACGCTGCAATCAGATTTTTTTTTTTTTTTAGCTTTGAACCAAGGATTTCAGGTGGAATACCTATTCAGTCAAGTCTGCCTTGGTTCGAAAATGGGATGATAGATTAGTGGGGAGGAAAGGGCAATCAAGTGAAACACGTGTAGGATGTTCTAAGCGTGGTGGAAAGCCAAAGAAACATATGAATTTGAATCAGACGCAAGTGTTATGCCTTTACCTCAGTCAATTCAAGTTATAAGTCAATCTCATCCACAAACTTCTCTACCATCAACTACAACTTCATGTCGTAAATATTGATGAATTTTTAATTTCAGTTAATTAGAAATGAGGATAGAAAATTAAGAAAGGTTAAAATTGAAGGACCATGGCCTGGCCAGGAATCGAACCCGGGACCTCTGGGGTGGCAGTCGAACACGCTACCAACTCGACTACCGAGGCCGCGGTAGGATTACATTTTCAGGTCGCACCAGTGGAGTATTCAAAACATATTTTTTGCCAACTTGAAATGCAGCACGCAGTGGCTACTCCTTTTGCTTATATTTATTAGTCGCACGACTATCCCATTCGCAAATAATGCAAGGATACTTAGTATATCCACCTTGCATTCCAAACAGTATTGTTAGAGCCTTTAAGTCGGCGACATACATATATCAGAATTTAACATATCAAGAATCACACAAAAAGTTTTTAAATAAATCATACTCTTGCAAGATCCCTCAATAAACAAACGCCATTCATTCGGAGCATGTTTGTGGTTGAAAACTGCAAACAGTTCCGTCACATCCGGGCAATACACCAGCTTTATAATAATATATATAAACGAAAAAGGTAAAAAAAACATTTTTAGAAAAAAAAAATTTTTTTTGTATTTTATTACGAATACTAAAAATTCGATAGTGCTTTTGTATTTCAGCCAATTGAAGTAAATGATAGCTTGTTGAACGCAAAATTTACCAGGCTTTCAGAATCCTGCTAAAACTAATAGTGCCACAAAACAAAATTTGTTAACAAAACGTTGTTGAAGTTGAAAAAATTAAAAAAAAATGAGAAATTTTCAAATGTTTTTACCTGTAACTTTGTCAATTCTTTTTGTAAAAAAACGGTCTATATATTATATTAAGGGTATATTTTTCTTCTTTTTATCAATGTTTAAATTTTTAAAATTGAGCTAGATATAACGGAGTTACATAACAAACTATACATGCACCTACCTAAAATCGGTTTTTTGACCACAAATCCCGATTTTGAGGGTATATTCAAAAAACTAAGTATGCAGTTATCTTATGTTCAACTAGACCTACTACCTCTTTTATGTCTCGAGGCAAGTTTTTTGATTTGTTTTCATTTTGTAACACCGTGTTATGGATCCTAAACTTCGTTTCGATCTTCAAGTTAATTTGGTGGTAAATAACACTAGGTGTCCTTGGTTTCATTAAAAGGTGGGCTAAAGAATTCAACGATCCTTTCACTACTAAGATACTTTATACCTCTCTTGTTAGACCAATTCTTGAATATGCATCCGTAGCATGGAACCCTCAATACAATGTCCAGATCGATGCATTAGAATCGGTTCAAAAACAATTCTTACTTTTTGCTTTACATTATCGTTGGAACCCCATTTCCAGCTTTTTAAGTTGAGTCAGTACATTTCTAATTACTAGTATCGCCTGTGGCCGAAATTCGACCATCTGTTTCTATAAGGTAACGAAACTCAAGTTGTTTTTTACATGATGAATTGTTATTAATTTGCATGTAAATTCTTAATGCCTACCTTGACGCTATGAGGAAAATAGTGGTAAAGGACAAAAAAGGAAGCATAAGCGTCAACAACAAAAATTTATTCAACATATAATATTCATTTAAAGTAAATAAATAAATTAAAAGTAAAGTAAGTAAATAAACGGTAGAAAAGTATAACAAATAAATCAAGATAAATGTTTATTCTCAATATAATAGAAGTAAGCAGCAGTTTAACTGTTTTTTTAACGCTGAGAGAAATTAAGAGAAAGCAACAACAACATCAACAATAATGCTACTCAGCTCTTTTTAAATGTTTGCGTCACTCCCGCATTCTACTCTTGCTTTTGTAAGCTACAGCAGCGATGTTCAACAGAGCTTTGTCCCTTTGCAGTTTCTCATTGTCCCATTGGTAAAAAAAGCGTTTTACATTTGCTCAGTTTTACCTATCTTAATGACAACATCTTTGAATAAAAATTATATTGTGCAAATCTACTCGAAAATACCTATCCATCGATATAAGTATTATGTGAATATGTTGAAGGTAACACAGAAAAAAAGGGAACACAAACTTTTTGTTTGCCTATTAATATATAGATGCCCTTCACGACCCTTTGCGATGTATGTGTAGTGATTTCAATGTCAACTTGAACTTGATAAATTTTTCTGACTCGTTGGATGTCTTAAAACGTAAAATGATATTACATTTGAATAGTTAACACATTCATTGTGATAACAAATATAACTCGCGATAATTGTGTTGATTTTACGAATTAACAAATAATCATCATCGAATATGATAGATACTTTAAGTTTTCATTTTATTCAGTTTCGTTGCTTTTTTTTCATGAAATTATTTTAGATCTTTAGTTCTATAGCTTCCCAAGTTTGAAATGGGACTATGAATACCGTGTCTCTCAGCTTGGTGCGTCAGAGTTTATCTCTTTTCCATATAAGTGTTTACCTGCGTTGGCTCAAATGCATATCCAAATAATAACTTTGCCTGCACAATATATACTTGTATTTCTGTGCTATGTTTGGTATTGGTTTGGTGTTTGAGAGTTGTATCTCTTTTCAACGTAGGATCTTGGGTTGGACAGTGGCCCCAAGGCGAATGACAACAATTATAAATGCGTTTATATATGGTCTAATAAATTACTTTGGATGTTGTCTTGTATTGCTTCGTATTATGAATAATGTGCTTTTATTCGATGATGTTTATGATGTTTTTATAAGCACAAAAGTTTTTAAATTTCAAATGTTTCTTTATTTCATTTTAATTTCCGCTGAGAGGCCAAGCAATTGTGCTTAGTGGAGGCTTTTATTTACCAATAGGTGGTAAGTTTTAGTCCGGCTGATCCGGGAACTTCTTAGAATGTAAATCGTGCATGCATATGGCGCTGGTCATACGTACATATCTATGAAGATTTCTTACCTCCGGGCGAATCCAAAAAAAAAAAAAAAAATATCAAAGAGACTCTCATGACAGCTAGTATTTTTAACACAGCAAAGAAACAGCTTTAGTAATAGACTCAAGTAATGGGATATCTGTTCAGCAGAGACAGACAATTTTTTCAATTGAAATAAGTTTTTCTGATCGGCTGTCAAAAAACCTCATGGACCGAATTTCCATCTGCGAATCGCTGCTGAATCGCAACAGCATCGAACCATTTCTGAAGCGGATGGTGGCTGGTGATGCTAAGTGGGTCACTTAAGACAACGTCAAGTGAAAACAGTCGTAGTTGAATCGCGGTGAGCCGGCGCAAACGGTGGCCAAGGCCAGATTGACGGCCAGAAAGGTTTTGCTGTGTGTTTGGTGGGATTGACAGGGAGTCATCTACCATAAGCTAGTCCCTTACGGCCAAACTCTTAATTCGGTCCTGTACTGTCCACAATTGGATCGTCTGAAGGAAGCAATCGCCCATAAACGGCCAGCTTGGGCCAGTAGGAGAGGAATTGTGTTCCAACAGGACAACGCCAGACCACACACAACGATAGTCACTCGCCAGAAGCTAAGGGAGCTTGGTTGGGAGGTTTTTATGCATCCACCTTATAGTTCGGACCTGGCACTAAGTGATTACCATCTGTTCCTGTCTATAGCGAATGATTTGGCTGGTGAGAACTTCACCTCAAGAGAAGCATGTGAAAATCGACTCTCCCAGTTCTTTTCCAATTGGGACGAGGGTTTTTATGAGAGAGGCAAAATGAAATTACCTTCAATATGGCAACAAATTGTCAATAAAAACGGTGCATATTTGACCTAAATCAGATCATTATAACTATGACAAATAAAGCCTTCAATATCATGCAAAAATAACGGATTTCTTTTTACTACACCTGATATGCTAGTAATGGGTACTTCTTAGTCCGCATGACATAAATAGGTAAAGAATTCATGTTCTATTGAGGCTGCGGAGAAAGCCGAAGCAAGATCCAAAATCCAACGATGTTGCAAAGAATTATTACTCGTTCAGTATATGCGTCACGATAAATGTTATAAAACAGAAATGAAGGATTTTACTTGGTCTTATGAAAAAAATAAAAAAGGCATTTTCTGACGGTAGCAGGGTATGCAACAAAAATGCAATATTGTTGCATGAAATGATCACTTGCTGCGTAGTCGTGCTACGAAAAATTTTATTTTATGACAACAAAATATGGTTCTTTAACCTTTTAACGAAAAAAAAAAAACAGTGTTTTGGAGCCACGACACTATGGAGGCAACCGCTTTATGCATTTAGTAAAAATGCATAAAACTATGAAAAACGTTGCATGTAAATATAACCCGGTGACTATAGGCGCTACGGTAAATTTTATGGAAAGATTATATTGATAATATCTACGGTCAAATGATGAAAATAAAAATAAAAATTAATTGTGTCATGAGGCCTCTCAGGGAGTCCCTCAAAGTAACCTAAGTGCACTAAATGCAAAAGCAAAAGCACAATTAAAAAAGAAATTTTAGAAAATAAAATGGTAATAAGGACGGGAATTTGTATACGGATAAAGACAAGGATTAGAAAAAGGATGAGGGCAAGGAGTTGGACAAAGGAAAGGACTTTGACTATAAGATAAAAAGTAGGACAAAGCTTTGCAGAAAGATTAGAGCACCGTGCTCTAGACTAGAATTAGGTCAAGAATTCAGACAAGTATTGGGACAAGGATAAGAAGAATGATTTAGGCACAACTAAAATAATATATACATAGGACAAGATTGGAAATAGGATACGATCAAGAAATGTGATAAGGAATAGAACAAGGATTGAGACATAACTAAAATAATATTGAGACCAAGAAATGTGACAAGGAAAAGAACAAGGATTTGAACACACTAAAGACAAGATTTAGGACAAAGGTTGGGAAAAGAAATGGGATAAGGATTTTGGAAGGGATTCGAACACGGATAAGGTCTGGATTGTGGGCTTGGATTAAATCAAGAATTTATACAAGAAGTACCTTTTATCAGAAAAGGGTCAAGAATACGGACATATATAAAGATACGCTGTCACGTCAAAACCTTCAGATGTGTCCATGAAACAGCCAACTTTTTTTTACTTGAGGTAATTTCATGTGACTCATTGCGGAAGTACTTTTATTATTACTTGTTTGCATTCGCTAAGTATTCTCCAAATATCACCTTAAATGAAATACAGTGCGATGCATAATATATACATTGTTATGTTATTGGGACTAAATTTTTTTTTTTATACTTATTGGCGATAGATTTACATATTTTGTAATTCTGTTAAATCGTTTCATAGACAATAATTTTATTTTGCATGAGTTTTCTTTAAGTAACTCGTACAGTGAGTGACATGTAATTCGTTGGGACTATTTAAATTGATTCGAATAATTTAAATTGATTAATATGCAACATTTTGAAAAATTCAGATAAACTTCTTATAAAGGGTGTTTTTTTTAGGGGTTTGTTTTTCGAATAGAGATAAAACTGGCATTTTGTGGTCAAATCTGGCAACTGTCATTTATGTTCAGTTTGGTTTGCCATTTCATCATGAACAGGTTGACAAAAGAACAACGCTTGCAAATCGTGCAAATTTATTTCGAAAATAATGGTTCAGTTCGCAAAGTTTACCGCAAGCTCCGTTCATTTTATGGTCGACATAATCGTCCATCAGAGCAATTAATTCAGTTAACCATGGGTCGTTTTCGCACTACGTTTACTCTATGTGATAATACGCATCCGCAGAGACGTCAAACAGTGCGCACCGAAGAAACAATTGCCGCTGTAGAGCAAAATGTTGAAGAGGACCCGAATGAATCGATTCGCCACCGTGTACAGCAATTGGAGCTTTGTCCATCAACTTTATGGAAGATTTTGCGCAAAGATCTTGGCTTGCGACCTTACAAGATCCAGCTTGTGCAAGAATTAAAGCCGCGAGACCATGCAATGCGTCGTGATTTTGGTGTATGGGCCGAAAATGAGATTGATCTCGATGCTGATTTTCATCGCAAAATTTTGTTCAGTGATGAGGCTCATTTTTGGTTGAATGGCTACGTCAACAAGCAAAATTGCCGCATTTGGAGTGAAGAGAATCCACATGAGATCCTTGAGACGCCATTACATCCACAAAAACTGACTGTTTGGTGTGCTCTATGGGCTGGTGGAGTCATTGGGCCAGGCCATACTTCTTCCGAAATAATGCTGGAGAGTCAGTTACCGTTAATGGAGACCGGTATAGAGGCATGATAACCGACTATTTTGTTCCCAAATTGGATGGCATGAATGTGGATGAGTTGTGGTTCCAACAAGACGGCGCTACATGCCACACAGCGCACGTCACAATCGATTTATTGAAGGAAACATTCGATGAGCGCATAATTTCGCGGAATGGACCTGTCAATTGGCCACCAAAATCGTGTGATTTGACACCATTGGATTATTTTCTTTGGGGATATGTGAAGTCGCTCGTCTACGCCAACAAACCAGAAACGTTAGGGGACTTGGAGGCCAACATTCGTGGCGTTATTGCCGACATACGGCCCCATATGCTCGAAAAAGTGGTTGAAAATTGGACCTGTAGAATTGGCTTTATTCTAGCCAGCCGCGGCGGCCACATGCCCGAAATCATATTTAAACATTAATGGCATAAAATTATCCTTCCAATAAGGCCAAATTGATGGACATTAAAACGATTTTCTTGTGTTTTATTTCAATTCGAAGTTCTATACCTCTAAAAAAAGCACCCTTTACTACCAACATCCATCCCTAAAGCCTGATATCAATTCAATTTAATTTCTTAATTTTGTGGTATTTTTAGTTATTCCAGTCGCAATCTTATTAAAATACAAGCTGAGCTATATAATGTTGCCATATTTTTTGTTTATAGCCTCGACGTGCCTGAACTAAACATGCAATTGCGTGATCTGTCAACAACAAAATAAAATTAGCGATGCCATCTTGATAAAATGTGCGCAATAGCAGCAAAAATAATTTGTATGGAGCAACACAAACACTCACGAGCGCCGTTGGCTCACACACCTCCGTTATGTGCACATTGATGCTTGTACACTCGAAAGATAAGCATCTAAATTAACCGTCATTGACGCTTAACTGCCGTTTAAAGTTGCATTTGAAAAAAAAAACAACAACAACAATGACAGCTACACACACTTAACTACTGTGCAGATAAAACTAGCTAGTTTCTAATCTCGCACTGATTACAACTCATTAACCCACGACTTACCAAAAAACAAAAAAAAAAGAAACAAAATTACATGTTAGCAACGGAACTTTTTGCGCATTGTTCGCATAGCTCAATCGAAATGTTGCGCATGCCTGCTGCACCAACAGACGTAGCGACATTTACAACAGCTAATAAAAAGCTTCATCATTCCAGCTGCAACATTTTATTGCTGCGATTTAACAATTACAAAGGTTAATTTGGCTGCGATTAATTATGGTGAATGGAGCAGCAGCAATGAGCAACGAGCAACAAGATTATTAGCTGTGTGTTGGCGAAGTTAGATATAAACGAGGTTCGGCTAATTATAGCCACAGACAATGCAGACGCCAGACAACGTCGCACACATATGAATGCGACGATTTGAAATAAATGACCGACTTTTATTGATGACGCATGCGTAAAGCCAGGCAAGAAAAAAAGTCGCAAACTTGAGTTAAATATTTGTGTCTGTCTCCTGAAAACAAAAAAAAAGTTTTTTTTTTCTTTTTCAAGTATATGTCGCGCACACAGGTGGCTACAGCATGACGCAAGTAAGTGCAATATGAGCTGAAAATGTGGCAAAGCTGCACTTAAAAGGCGTCACAACAGCCAAATTGCACAACGCGACGCGTCTAGTTCTTTTTTTTCTTAAATGCAGTGAATCTGTTTTGCTTGAGTTAAACATACAGAAAAATATATGTCGCCAACCAACCCACTAGCGACTTCATACTTATGAGCATATCTGGCAGCCGCTTGGTCGCAAGCGTTCTAAGGACTAGCTGTTGTTTACGACTCCGCTAACTTTATAACTATCTATCTAGTTGTCTTGGTTTTATTTGCACCAAGTTTGCTGACTGCACCTCAATTGGCGCAACTTTCGCGCATGCGCGCACTTCTATACATATAAATAATTCATTGCTACATAAATCAAGGCATGCCACCGGGTTGACAGATTCGTTAAATTGTATGCGTTGCACTTAGTTTCGATGAAAAAAAAAAATCCAAATTACTGCGACGGGTGAATTTTATGAGTCGCAAGTTCAGAGGTTATGAGTGCAAATTACATGATAAACGCCTGACGCATGTGGGCCGAGTGTGCTGCAGTGACACCAGTAAAATTGCCTGTAGCTGGTTTTTTCTAAATTTTTATTGAAATTGTTATACCGTGTTATTTATAAAAAGCCACACCAGAAAATTAACAAAAATCCTTTGCTGGAGAACGACGAAATATGTTTTGAATTAATTAAAATCATATGGTTTAAAAGCTGATTTACACTGTGCTACTCGGCACACAATATTTACAATTGACATTATCTAAGTTTCATTCGTTTGAAAATTTTTCAAAATTGAGGAGTTATTCTGGATATGAATCGTCGCAAATAAGTTTATCACAATAAATTTTTGAAAATTTAGCATTCAAAAAGGTTCGACCCCCTCCGGACTTGAACCTAAGATAATAGAGAATGGAGATAGTATAGAAATCATCAGTAAAGATGGGGAAAGCATAGAGAATTTGTTGGAGAAATAATTGTATGAATTGGAGAATTGGGTTGAATATCTACTAAAGCCCCATTCTTTTGCTCTACGGCTTACAAAAGAACACTAGGTGGGATAACTAAATACATGCAAAACAACAAAACAAACTTGGTTATTTATACGAGTTCAGCCAACTCGGTAAACTAATATCCGACTTGATATACAGTGTTGAAAAGTAAGAAAACGGCTCTATTGTGAATGAGCTCTGAAAAAATCCTTATGAAGTTTCATGCAAACGTCAAACTCATTTTTTTTATGTACATATAAACAAAACGAAACAAAAAGGAGCAAGTTCCGAATATCACTTCCACCACTTCACTGCTTCCATCTCTACATTGCGAAGATATTCTCGCTACTCACCCATGTATTCAGATGCAATCTGTAAACGCAAAATATTATTTATAGGTTCTATTATCATATTTTTAAGTAAATACATGTTTTTACCAAAGAATCCTCCAAATTACCCATTTTGTTTTGCTTTTTGTTTATTTCAACAAACTAATCATTAGTTTTTTGACAGTTGTTGCCAGTGTTGTTAAGCAATTAAAAGCAAATTTTAACCGAGTTGCAGCGTGCTTTTGTCACTCGCTTACAAAAGAACGCGGCTTAAAGATCAAGAGGAGAAGAATTTTGAAAGCGAATATGCTTTTGATATGATGATTAATCCTTTTATTCAGGCTGGGATCAAATGCATTTCCACCCTGTAGATTGGAAAAAATTACTGTAAATTAGTAAAAAGGTACGTTTGTGTACACAAGAAAATAGGTTAATTTTCTTTCGTCTTTACAATTCACAGTAACGTTGTCGAACATAGCTAAATGTGTAGTGTAAGTGTTATTAAGAGGATTTCACGTGAAGTCGTAAAATGTATCCCTTCGATTGGGTGTATTTTTGAATATGTAAAACGCCTCTTAAAGTCAACCTTTTAAAAAACAGTTACCAAATTGTGTGTCCGAAAAAAACTTACTGAAAGATGAACTTCTTTGAATACACTAAGGGAAATAACGCGTATTAGCACTATCCACGCCTGAGTATAAATTTTTTTTAAATATTTACGTGGATAAATCAAATGTTTTCCTTACAACTCGTTTTTTCCCGTATTTGAATTTTATTTATACCACACACGTACACACATATTCCGACAAGCAGCAACAGCATCGCACTCTGTTCCTGCAGTTTATTTCTTGCAGTTGCAGGTTTCTTATAGTTCTCATTTAGTTAATGTTGCAATAGTAATATAGCCTGGTTTTTTGGCAAATATGATTTTTGAGTGCTATAGTGCATGATTAAATTATGTATGGTGGAATGACAACTCCGTATTTTCTCAAGAATGTCTTGAACCGGTTGTCATTTACCTGCATAATTTCCTTCTTATTCTATCTTGCTTTTTCTTTTTATAGTTAAAACTATTTTTGACATTTGATGGCATAATAATGCACCAACTGTCAAAAATAGCATAAATTATGCAACGAAAAAAGTAAAAAATAAAATAAAATATACCACCAAATGGCATTTGATGGACGCAGCTCGTGGGAACTATTCAAATAAATTGTTTTTCAATTTCAATATTTTTATATAAATTTTCCTTAAATACGATAGTTTTATTTTCAAATAGTAAATATTTGAAAGATATTTAAATATATTCGTGCATTATATTAACATATTTTTTAATTAAAAAAGTATTTAAATAAATTTTAAATATTTACGTAGTCGATTTAAGTAAATGCGTTATTGGTGCAAAAATGACTCGCTTCTTGGATAAATTAATAGTTTTTGCATAAATTTAATATTTTTTCCCTTAGTGTATAAACAAGTTTAATATTGATTCCAATCGAAAATTGTAGGGCCTTTTAACTGTTGCAATTGAACTTTATACTAAATTTTTTTTTCTTTTTATAAAAAAAATTAAATTAAAAACTTTTTTAAAAAAAATACTTAAATCATTTTCACAAGAAAAAAAAAATTCAATTAAAAATTAAAACCAATTTATTTAAATTTCGCCCATTCTCAATTGATTTTTTAAATGTGAAAAATTAAAAATGCTTGCCAAGTTTTAAAATGGATGTGGGGTGATAGGGCTTAAAGTTTAAAAAATATAGGTTTTCTTGTTTAAGATATTTTTTTTTTTTTTTAATTGTAATGGATTCAATGGTATGACTTGAAAAACCATACAAATTTCAATAAGAATGTGTAATTAACTTATTTTTATATGATAGAAAATTTTTAATCACCCCATTGTCGCATTCGAAAGTTATCACCGTACTTTTTTTAAGGCAATTGTAAATCAATTGTAACTGGGATGATAAAGTCACCAAAATAGACATTGGGATAAAATCAGCATTTCTCACACTAGTTAGGGTCTTTTAGAGGTATATGAAAAAGAAACAAAATCCTCGTGAAATTTCAATTCCCACCAGGTATTCTTCAAAATAACATAGGGTTCTAAGTTTTTTGGGTCACTAAAATATTCGGAATTTTAAAAACTTATGATAGTTTCTTTTAAATTCCAACAATTTCTCGATTTTTACATTCACCAATTTGGATCCGTCGTCTTGGATTTCAAAATTTTTATCTTTTGTCTAGATTTTCGTTATCAGTGACCCCATAAAACCCTGAAGAATGCTTTTTCTAGCCAATTTGAAACATTTTTGGAGCATTTATTTTGAGTTAATTCTTTGAAATACTTGTATGAAAATTTAGAAAGGAATAGAGAGGAAATGTTTATTTTTCACTGTTAAGAGACCTACGAATAGTTTTTTCTTTTTTTCGAATACTTTACGAGCATTTTTTTCAACTTTTTCAAAAAAGTTTAATAATTTATGTGTAAAATTTAAAAAAGAGAAAAATTTTGAAATGTTTCCTTTTTTTGGCTTGAAAAAATATATGTATAAAAAAAAACAACAAAATTTTTATAATCAACCAAAATGTACAAAATATAAAAAAACAAAATGAAAAAAAAATCTCAAAAATGCATGAAATAATAAAAACTAAAAAAGAAATCTTGACCACCTACACGTTCTATGATTTTGAAAATGTTCATGAGGGACGGGTAATGGACGGATACTTTCGAAACTGTTTTTACTCAGTCAAAATTTGTAAACAAAAAATCCATCCGTAATTTACACAAATTGTAGCGTATATATCATGAAATATTTCGTGGTTTTAGTCCACGAAAGTCTTTTGTAAATAAAACGGTTCAAGTTTTTTCTTGAAATTTTACGGAATATACGTAATATTCTTAACAAAAAATCTTAATTTTTACGAAAATTTTGTTTTATATAGAAACTTTTCCGTTTTTACAAAATAGTTTTTATGTTCGTTTTATGAAAAGGACCCTTAACAAAATTATCACATAAACGATATATACATATTATGAACATATATAATTTTTTTCGTTGATAAAAGGAACGCTCTTCAAATCTTTATAAGACAATTTTTAACTGCTAGTACTTGGCTACCAAAAGGTTTGTTGAATGGAACGTTGCAAATATGTGATACTTTAACCTACGTTACATTCCACTTAGAAATTTTGGTTTTTATTACGAAATTATTTCGATTAATATACGAAGGTTTCGTTCCAAAAAGAAATTGAGTTCAAAAATATAATGACGAAAGTTTCATAATAAAAATTATAGTTTCTTCTATATTACGAAATTATTTTTTACGAAATTTTTTTTTCATTGAAAACAAATTTGAAGACAACATGAAGACAAAGGAAGCAACAACCAACAACAACAACAACAACTCATGCAAAGACTACCGATGAGTTGGTGTAGCGGCCAACGAAACAGTCTGTATAGTCAAGCTGTGTGATTTGCTCTATACAGAGCCGTTGTTGTTGTTGTTGGTTGTTTCGTTGTTTTCATGTTGTCTTATTGTCAAAATACTTGGCCTGAAGCTCAAATTTGTTTTCAATATAAATAATGAAAGGTCATATTCCAACATTAAGATTAGAAATTGTTTTTCATAAAATAAAGCAGGGATTATTTTGAGTGCATAAATACTTTTATTTATAAGGATGCTTTTTCAAGCAAAATGACTCAAGAGTGCTATAACAGACGTATAACATCCGTTAAACAGACGTCATTTTATATCCGTCATTTTGCTTTTCAAAGTTTTTACTTAAGATTCATACTATTGACCTCGAAAATGCATTTTTCGGCATTTCCACAAAATTGCTAATGTCCAAAAATGACAAGAAAGGGTCAAAAAGCCTTTTTTTGTCATTTTTCGGCATTTTGAAAAGGATTTTCTGGCATTTTCTAAAAATAGCTAGCTTGGACACTAACGACAAAAATGGGTTAAAAAGCCTATTTTTGTAATTTTTCGCCATTTTGAAAAGGATAGAGTACTTAAGATTTGTACTAAACACATTTCTACAAAATTTCTAAAGTCTACAGCTCATAAAATCAGGATTTCGGTCTCTTTGAAAGCCAGTCAATGTATTTAAACTTTTACCTCCGAAAAAAGACGGTTCCCGGTATTGCCAGCTACCTTTCTCTATATTATACGCCATCATGACGAAATCCTTGAATTGTGATCAAAAATCATGCTCGTTCGCACATACTCAAACAAACCCTATCACCGTCCCATTACACCGTAGATACGCCTTATCGGGGTTCGGAGTTTAACAAACCATAATTATCAGTCCTTGTGTGATTAACAACTAAAGCATTTCAAAGATACTCAATTAGTTTTGCGCAATCACAACAGTGTCAAATTAAGTACCTTGCTTCCTCCACCAAACCACTTGAGTTCGGTGCTAAAGCATCAAGATAAGCGATGATTTCAGCTATCTAAGTGCATACCACCTGTTGATGGCGCATTTATTTGCGTTTTATTGATAGCAATTTTTACTCTAGATGGTAAGTATTTTTTCGCCCCAAATTTGTGGTGCGATTAGCACACGTGAAGAAGGTCACATTATCGGGGCACTTGCTCGTGTGGAGGTCTGCTTGACTTGGCTCTACGAATTTCGCTTTGGTACACTTGTACTGGAAAATTTTTAATTAAAGCAAGACACACATTTGAGGAAGTTACAAGCGACACGCTGCTAACTGATAAGATAAGCACCATTTCAGCACCAGTGGTTTTTTTTTATTTAAGGCTTTGGCCATGTGTTCTCGTTTCACTGAAATTGACGAATCTACAGTAATAGCTTGAAATATTTTAGTCAATTATGCACATCAAGAATTTATGTTATCAAATTAGAGGTGAAGACACAATCTACGGGTGGTTGTACATATATTTTGCTTTGAACTGGAATTGTTTTATATCATCGCGGATAAATATACCGAAGCTTATAAAAATTTTCTTACAGAAAGTGATATGGCGCTTTTAAATTTTGTATCAAACTAGTTCATTTTTTTACGAGCTGATTAAACGTTGATTTCGCAGGTGTTTAATGATTTGCTGCTCAATTTTAGCGTAGTTTATTATGAATATGTTGTCATCGATGGAAACCAATATAGAAAATTAGTATTTTTAGCAACATATCAATATAAAATTTTTTATACCAAAGGCGGCTTTAGTGCGACTCACTTGGTATTTATTTGAAACTTATTCAATTTTACTTAAATAACTACAACTCTTAAAATACTTTGCTGCACACCTTTTTGCCAACAAACAAAAAAAATAGCCGTATCATTATAATTTTCCAAAATAATAAAATATGGAAATATATCAAATTATGAATAATTTGTCTCAAAATGAGTACTGAGTGGAACTTTTTACATTTTTGTATTATTTATACATGTATGACGTGGCGAATAGCTGCAAACACAGCGATCCGTTTAGAAGCCACTTCCCAATGGAAAGAGGGCACAATAGGACACTCTGACACCAGGAAACTCACTCCTCAAATACCCAAGAACATAGACTACATCACTCAAAAACTTTCATTCCACAAAAAGTTTGATGCATCAATCCCCTCCAGATACAAATGGGAGATTGGAAGCCCTCCACCAAACAATGCCACTAGAATCTACACTGATGGATCAAAACTAGATGGCAAAGTAGGGGGAGGAGTCTACTCTGAATCCCTAAACATTAACCATGCCTTTAGGCTCCCCGACCACTGCAGAATCTTCCAAGCGAAAGTCACTGCCATACATGAAGCAATCACTTGGCTTCAGATGAACGAAATATTAGCAAAAGATATATATAAAAGATATATATATTTGCATTCTATCTGATAGTCAAGCCGCTTTGAAAGCCCTGGAATCTGTTGAAATAACATCAAAAACAGTCCTAAGTTGCCGCAGATCTCTAAATGAGATGGCAGAGAAGCTCAATATATTCCTATGCTGGATCCCCCGACATAGAGACTTCCAAGGTAACTGCAAAGCAGACGAACTCGTTAGAAACGGTACCATCAAACCCCTATCGACAGATAAGGAACAAATTGGAATACCTCTCGCAACATGTAACCTACTGATAAATGAGCTATCCCTTGAAAACACCAACATCAGGTGGTCAACGGGTAGTACATGCAGTATAACGCGTCAAGTTTGGCCAACACTGAACTTAAGACGCTCAAAAGTACTAATATCCCTTAGAAAGGACCAAATAAATATCGTAATAGGCGTTCTAACAGGACACTGCCTGATTGGAAACCATGCCCGAAGACTGAATATTCCCCATAACGACTTCTGCAGAAGCTGCAGAGATGAGGAGGAGGTTGAATCCACAACACACCTTCTCTGCACATGCTCAGCGCTGGCCAGAAAGCGCCATCTCTTCCTAGGTAACTGGTTCTACAGTGACCTAGGCGAACTCTCAAAAACTTCGGTCTACCGAATACAAAGCTTCATAAATAGCTCCAACTGGTTCAGATAGAGTGGAAATAATTAACCCCTGGTATCACAACGCGCCAAACTGGGCTAAGTGTGTCTCATAGGAGACAGCCACGTCAACCTAACCTAACCTAACCATGACGTGGTGGCCGTGGCGCAGTGGGTAGAGTGCGTAACCCATACGCCGGAGAACCCTGGTTCAATTCCATCTGACACAGAAAGTTTTTTCAATTGAATTAATTTTTCTGTTCGGCCGTCACCTCTCTGCAGCCAATGGCAAACCTCAGAGAGTAAATAATGCCATGTAAAACTTCTTGAGAACATGCACATTAGTCATTCGGAGTCGACATAAAACTAGTAGGTCCAGTTCTCGATCAATTGTGTACAAACATTTAATAACACGCACAACACAACAAAAGTCCTTTCAAGGGCTGAAACGGCCAGTTTATTTCGAGATGTCGGTCGGCTTCCAAGATCGCGCGATTTGACGCCTCTGGACTTTGTTTTGTTGGGCTACACAATTACTCTTGAACAATTAAAAACCAACATTCGTGAAGTCATGGATGAGCTTGTGTCTCGTGGGGGACATTTTGTAATTTTTGTAATTTTTATAAATTTTAAATGATTCATGTTCTTAAGAACCTTCACATGCCATTATTTACTCTCTGAGGTTTTCCACTGTCTGCAGAGAAGTGACAGCCGATCAAATTGAAAAAATATTCTGTATCAGCTGTGATTCAAACCTGGTTTCGATTTGGCATCCTCCGCTTCTTAGAGCTTCTTAGAAGATTGTAAAAGAATTCTCAAAGTTCCTCAACAGATATTAAAGCAAGCTCCACCGCACATTGGTTCCAAATCGAAAAAAGACGGCCAAAACCTAATTTTTAAAGATGTTTGAAAAACTTTTTTTAATTCAGATATCTATTTAAGATAGATAAAGGGAAAAAACTGCGTTGTCAAATTTTTTAAAAACATTTTTTAAGGATTTTTGACGCCTTCAAAGTCTGACAAAAATTTAACAAAAAAAGAATGGTAATATTTTAAACCAAGTTCGAACATTTGTTGTATTAAGTCTGTATAAGTTATTTATTGTGTTTTATATTTATATGTATTGGATCGAAACTTAAGAATTCAGAAAAAAGTAAAACTTTAAATAATATTCATACCCTTTTTTTAACAAAGTACAAAGAAAATGTAAATTTTTTGAATATTTGACTCAGTTAAAATGGAAAAAACAAAAGTGTTTTCCCCTTCAGAAATGTATTGGTTTCTTTGTGGGACATCTTATTATACTAATAAAAAAAAAAAATTTTTTGCCACGAAGTGCCACTGTAGAAAAATTTTAAGAAAAACTCAAATGGTGTCGGACTATACAATTTTTTTTAACAATTGTTTTTATCTATATTTTTTTTTTTTTTTTTTGTATTGGTATAAAACAGTGTATGTATATTATTACTAAAACATTAAAACTTACATGACTACTACCTTTTATATGGATGGTACCACATGCCACCCAGTATCCAAAAAATACTTATGCACGGTTCTTCTGTGGCAAAGAACAGCATGCTTCCATTGGGTCTGCTGTCTGAAAAGGTGGCTTTAATAACACATAATAAATTTGCAATTCACATAAATTTGCAAACAATTTAGAAATAATAATGCCAGGAGGATGTTACGGCTGGCTACAAATGAGGATGTTTTTAATAGGTGCCTCTTATATTCAGACCCGAAAATCTTTTTGTAGGGAGACATATAAAAAAAAATTAAGCATTTACCTGCAGATGTTTTACTTCTATTAGAAGAATAGTTTTTTAAATACAAATATTCAAAAGAAACAAAAAAAAAATCCTAATTTTCCCATAATTTTGTTTTTGTGTGGACCTCAGATTCACTATAAAGAACATTAAAAATTATAATCTTAAAAAAAGCTCAAGCCTGTGTTAGATAACACTTCTATGCAACCTTGCTAACATTGTTATTCATAAACATTTTTTCATTTTCTGCTTATGATTGTAAGGTTTGTGTCTGAACTATAGAAAATCTCTACAAAAATTAAGAATTCCTATGGATTTACAATGGCCGCCGCATAAAAAAATGCTGCAAAGGGCGCATATGGAGCATGTCTTTGATATTAAAAAAAAAGACAAACAAAAATCATGGTTGTATTTGCGTAACCTTTAAACGCCAATTTCGGCGTTTAAGTTACGCAGCTCTTAAACAACTACGAAAAATGTTTATGAATAACGTTTTCTTGTTTAAAGCCCGTTTAAAGTTACGCTGCCTCTTAAATGTGTTTATAGACTTGGGCATTTTAGTTCACCACAAAGATCGCACTTTTTAGTTCAATCGTATGTAATGAACTAGTTCGTTCATTTAGTTCTTTTAGTTCATTCGTTCTTTTTGTTCGTTGCATGTTTTACTTCGTTTGTTCTCTTAGTTCGTTAGATCTTTTAGTTCGTTAGGTCTTTGTTTGATTTGTTTCGTTAACTCGTTCATGTCCAGGTATATAAAATGAAACAAATTTGGTATGAATATGTGATAGCCATCAAATCCAACATTTCTATTAGTGCAGACACAAAAAGACTCAAACCAATTTTCAAACCAAGGACTCAAACCAAAGCTTGGTAAATTTTGTTATTTTGGCTCTCGTTCGGTTTGTTCCTACTCGCTGCAATATCAGTTGAACTAAAATGAACTAAAAGAACGAGAAACACTGAACTAGTTCACATATTCATGACAGGGAATCGTTCAATTGAACTAGTTCGTTCATGAACTACCCAAGCCTATGTGTTTATGAATAAGGCTGTAAGACATTGAGGATGTCTTAAAGACGTGCCCAACTGGGTAAGCACAATTTTGTTTCTCTGCTTCGCTTATCAATGTTGTGTATGTACACATCGTTCGCTACTTGGTCATTATACTTCTTCTCTTTCTCACACTGGTTCTGTGATGAACACACAGATAATCGTACTGCTCTTACACATGATGTTATAATACATAAAATACAAAGCATATGAAAATTAATACAAAATTTGAAGGAGTTAAATTTTGATTTACTTATAGAATCAAAAAAATTATATGTAGCAATATGATTATTTAAATACAAATCAAAAGAAGATATATTATATATGTTACGACCATACTTGAATTTTCTTCAATGCATGCATAAAGTATTAAAAACTTATAATGAAAGTGACAAACATTTTCTCAAAATTTTATGCTCCAGATCAACACCCCCGTATAACGTATTCTACGTTAAAATCGAAAAATTAGTTCATGGCCACCAATTTTAATTTCGAAGTTATTATCAAAGTTAGCATATTTTTAAGCCGCCATTTTGAATTTCATATTTTTGACTTAAGATTCGTGATCAGCGACCCTGAAAACTTTCGGGACACCAAATTTGAAATCCGTAATATAGTTATTATAAAAATTAACATGTTCATGGCCGCCATATGTAAGCCGCCATTTTGAATTTCGAATTTTTGACTTCAGATTCGTGATCAGCGACCCCAAAAATCTACAAATCATGATTTTCATGAATTTGGAACCATTGTGCATCGTTCATTTTCGTCTAGGTATTTTCCTGATTTTGCTGAGCATTAAACTAATAGCTGCTCATCCCATTAAACTTGGACTCAATATTTCGTTCAGACTGAGTGTGGATGAGTGCAGTAATACTCACATAAATCAGATTTGTTTTTCCATTAAGTTCTTTATCTTATCTGCCAAAGAAATTATTAATGGAAAGTTTTCTACGATTTCATTTAATGATATTTCTTTTAAATTTCTTCAAGGTACTTTTATTTCTACTTAAAATAAAAACAGTCCAAATGATAAGGAGGCAATTATTCACTTGTCACTTGTTCACTTGTCTCACCTTATATATTAATTTTTTTATCATTGTGCAATTTAACTTAACTTTAACTTAATTTAACTTTAACTCAAGTGCATTCTAAGTGCTTCTGTTCTGAAGCGTAGGTTGTTGTGATAATTAAGTTGCAAGAACCTCTCGCTTTCTCTTTCTCTCTGTTTAAAAATGACTTTGTTTTTGTCAAAGCTTATCTAGAATATGTGTCATGTGTCACGAAATAGACTATGACTGGGCTATGAAGAGTGTAAGTACTTTAATTCTAAAGTGAATTTTGATTTTATGGAGTTTCAATGGAACTGTTGGGCTTAAATTATTATCTATTATTTTTTGCGTAGTTGGGCGTCCGTTTGTGGCGTCCGTGGCGTAGTTGGTTAAAGTGCGTGGCCGCTATGTCAACGAACCTGGAGACCTAGGTTCGAACCCCAGCAGCGACAGAAAATTATTTTAATTAAAATAATTTTTCTGTACGGCCGCCACCTCTCTGCAGACAATGGCAAACCTTAGAGAGTAATAAAAATGCCATGTGAAGCTTCTTGAGAATAAGAACATTTTGTTGATCGCCGTTCGGAGTCGGCGTTAAGCCTGTAGGTCCATTTCTCGGTCAATTGTGTACAAACTTAATAACACGCACAACACAATTGATCATAAGAAGCTAGGTCAAAGTCCTTTCAAGGGCTGAAATGACCAGTTATTTATTTATTTATTTATTTTTTACTCTTTGCTTGGGTTTTTATGAATATGTTTTAAGAAAGTCGTCAGAGACTTAAAATTAATTTGTTGACGCATTTAGTACCGATTCGATTCTTATTTTATTTTTTTTTTATTTTTATAAAGACAATTCTTCTTTCTTATAAAAGTTGTCTATACTTCTTGAGCTCTGAATAGTACTTTGTATATAGACGCATTTTTCTAACCTAGCAATGTCACTCATAACTTTGCTCAATGTTTACACAATAGTAACAGCTTGTACTGGGTCATAATTTTAGTTTTATTGTCGCCATGATCAACACGATCAGCCCGGAGGTGTTGCAGCGAGTGTGAAGTTATGGGCTGTTTTGTATGGTCAAATTGTTAAGGTTTTCCCATAGAATAAAGAGCTTGAAGTTTTTTTTTTGTTTTGTGACTACCAAATATAACAACAAAAACAATTTATTTCCTCTGGCTATATGAGGGTGCACCACTCGCTATATTGTCGCCAGTGATCGTGGTGATCGTGGCCAAGCAACCCACTGATCTCTAGCTCTAGACAAAAGCAAACAAACGGATGAATGAGTTTGAAATTTATGACGCTATTGTTGTTGTTGTTGCTTATTGCAAGTGCCGTTGTTGTCGTTGTTGTTATTGTTGTTGTGGCGGTTCTTTATAGATAACTGGAGATCGCGCTTGGCTTTGCTCGAAGGTGTCATTAATTTTCTGTCTGTTCGGACAAATTACGAATTTATTTTATTGCTATTTGTAGCGTTTAGCATAGCTTTGTTTTTCGATCTTACTTAAAGCTGAACTTTGTGGATGTGTATTTTTCCGCTAGTCGTCTGGGTGATCACGGTGATCGTGGGTTGGCTCAGTACAGCTAAAGCTGAAAGCACTATCAAAACCTGTTGTGACAATTCTGAGCATTTGTTTGCTAGCATTGATTAAATGACGAGCATCAATCAGCCCACGTGAGTTGCAAGGCTGCAACATCTTAGTCCCCTTTCAAACGTCATTTTCTCTAATTTCACTCATTTACCATGTGCTTTAAAATGCTCCGCAAGCAAATAGTTTGCTCTAGCTTCAGCTGTGGCCCACCAACCGCAACAACAGCTGCTGCCGCTGTGTTGTTGCTCTACTAACGGCTATTCAAACAGCTCAAATCAAGACCGCATGCATGGGTTGCAGACCCCGTTTAAGCCGCCGATAGCCTTGTGTGGCGTACAGAGCTACGCGCACACCTGTTCGATTGCATGTGCGGGACGTCCCAACCGCAATCGGACCGGCTTTCTTCGGATGATCGTGGCTTACGGTAACCACGTTTGTAGCACTTGTTGTTACAGTTAGTCAGCCAGTCAGACCGATAGCCAGCAAGCAAGTAAGCAAGCGTTGGCAGCGCCTAGAGTTCTGCGCACCATTTAAGCTCGTCAATAATTGATCCACAAGCGTTGAAACGCTGTAGATCGCTCAAGATTGAATGTGGTGGTGGCAGCAGCATTTGTAGTGCGATGAATCGATGTTAATGCCTGGCATGAATCAGCAATAGTTGGTGGCGCAAGCATTGCAGCAACTACAACAATAGCAGCCAACAGCAGATGTTCGCTAAATTGTGCTAATAACCTGTCGTGCAGCGTTGCCAGAGGTGCACAATTATAAGCATTGAGTTTGCAAATATGTAGGAAAGCAATCAATTGGAACGAATGATTGAGCCAACGAGCAACAACTTTGCTCCAGTTGGGCACTCTTGTGGAAGCAATAGAGATTATGTTGTTGTTAAAGAGCTTTAAATGCTTGAATGCCCTTGAAAGTACCTTACGATGACCTTTAGCTGTTGCATAAGGCCTGTGCATTGCTTAAGCAAGCCATTCACGGGGCTTTGAACCTAACTCAATGTGTTGAAATATCTGTTGAAATCCGTGTTGAAATCTGTGTTAAAATCTCTGTTGAAATCTCTGACAATAAGCCCTTTACTATTGACTTGATGCCAACACCTGGCAAATCGATCAGTTGCGGATCTTTAAGCTTAATCAATGACAACAATTAATGACTATTGCGGCAACAATGGCTGCCCATGGCAAATGCCGATAAACAAATTAATTTATTAATTATATGAAATTGCTTTGGCAGCAAGTATATTTTCCGTGACAACAACAAAAACAACAGCAATAGCAACAAAATTGACAACAACTACAATAACAACACCATCGTCAGAAGCAATAAATTGACTAATGACGAATTTAAATGGAAATTAATAAATGCCCATTAGCAATGGTTGCTGCAATATTTAAGTTTCTGCTGCTGCTGCTGCTTTCGTTCTGCTGCAACTTGTCTATTTTTCTTTTTTTGTTTTTTTTTCACTTTTATTGTTGCTTGAATGAACTAACAAAAGACAGAGAAAGAGAGAGAGAGAGAGAGAAACAAACCGCATTGAAACGTACAACAATTGTAGCAATTAAATTGTAAATTACCATTTTTCACAAACAGTTGCTGTTAGTTAGCAATTTAGCAGCATCAACAGCAGCAACAACAGCTGCACATTCTGATTGCAATCAGTTGTTTATTTCAATGAAATGGCGCTACGATCTTTTGTTGTTGTTATTTTTATTGTTTTTATTTTGTATGACGCTCTTTCTGTTCTTCGTTTGACGTCATATCCTGCAATCTTACTGTTGACACTTGTCTTGAGCGGCAATTATTCTAGATGCCGCTGTTCAAAGTTTAATTTTACTCCCAGTGGTAAAAAAAAGAGGCGTGCTTTTAGAAAACCCAATATTTCTTAAGAGGTTGCATGGGTTTTGAAGGCCAAAAAACGTATTTTTTTCTCTCACTCTACTCTAAAAAAGAAAAAAAAAACCTTTAAGGGGGCGATACAAGTAATTGAAGATTTTCAACAATTTCATATACAGACCGATCAAAATTTATTAATTGACATAATATCTCAAAATTCAGTTTATAAGGATTATATCCAAAATTTTTATCTAGTCAAATATCCAAAATAATGTTCATTCAGTAGCATTGAAAGTTGACACAAGCAACCTACACCTTTCGGCTTACAGGTCACTATCCTCAGGAAATCTCAACAAAGGTGAAATTTGATTTGTTACAAATTTGAAACAAATGAGACACTTTGTAGCATGATTTTTTGATAAAAAAACATTTATAGCTTTATCATGATACAATAACAAGGAAGGTCGGATAGAGAGAGACTTTGTAAAGTACCCCTTATTCTTTGTATTTTCTTTTGAGCACTTTTGACAATACCTAGAATTCCGTCAAAAATACTTCAAAAGAAAATCTTTGAACTCACACCCAGAGTTGCAGAAATTAATATTACTAATGTCGTTTTATTTTAATACTTAATTTTTCATGCTACTATTACTACTTTATATAATTTTTATATATTTATATAAAATACAAATACGCGGTGTATAGACTTGGTGGATACCTTGCTGATAGAATAAATATATAGTTGAATATATAGTTAAATAGACAGAAAAACGGCGCCTGATAAGATACCTTCCATACCAATCCAACGATTAAATCAGTGAAATATTTTTGTGTTTATGAAATTGCTCATTTTTAAAGCCTGTCTTCTATCTGACCTACATTATCATAGGCTTTATTAAAAAAACTATTGACGTCTATTAAAAAAATATTGACATCGCGATAAAATGATGTAAGACAAATTTACCTAAAGATATATTTGATAAAATCAGTTAAAAATTCGCCGAGCTGAATAGCGCAGCGCCCTAAATATCACATTTCAAGAATAACGATTTTGAAGCATTCGGTACATCAAAAGACCTTTCAATCCAAAACGCAACTGAAGCAGTTACACTCCAAATTGGTTTTGGTAATTTCGGAGGCTATTCTCCAATTAATAAATTAAATAAATCTACACCTCGTAAAATATATATTTTAAAAACCGTAATTTAAAAAAAAAAATATTAAAACCTTCGTTCAATCTCTAGTTAAACCTACCTAGAAGGTAGAAATAGATTTTTGAGAAAAGAGCGATTACCGGCGGCGCTCCCACCCATCCCAGCTTCATGACCGGAACTTCCAAAAACTCCCGCTTCCAGAGTTCTGCTCCCATTAACATGAAATTTTAAGGCAAATATCTTAGACATGTGGTACTATATGATAAAAAAATGTTTAAAAAAAACTGAGTTTTTGGAATTTCATAAGTGATGTAACCCCTTAAATACAACGCAGCTGCAAGGCCTCTTAGGCCTTATACATCGCTTTACGTCTTCTGTATATATTCAACATGACCACTTAAGCAGTAATGATATATGCCTTACAGTGTAAGCAGGCACCATAGCTGGTGTGCTACACACGGTACACATGAAAGAAGAGAGTACGCGAAATTGAACAAAATTTCGCTTTATACTGAAAACATACAGAAAACACACCGAAATGAAACAAATGTATTTAAGTTTAATTTTAATTTTAATTTAATTTATTATAAATTTAATTGTTTTCTTACACTTAAAAAGTAAAATTAATTATTTTCGTTAATTCGCTACTTTGAACACTAATTGAAAAAAAAACTTTGTTGGTATACAGCAGAATTGCCAACCGCTGGCAAACATTTGTCAATGATACCAATGTAATGCAGAACTGTAACCGGGACATGACACGAATTGTTCTGTCTTGTCGAAAGTTAACGCAACAATTGAACCCATTCGTTTGTGTAGCTATAGCGAGTTTCTTAACAAAAAGTTATAAAGTGAATTGAATTTGTTATATTTTTTTTTTTTTTTTTTTTTTTTTGTTGAACCTGGAAAATTTAATTTGCATAATAATAATAGGTTAACCCTGGAAGGACATTCTTATTTTTTATACATAAAGGTCATGCTTCGTCGATTCGACGACAACATGTTTTAAAATAGCCCTACTGATTTCCTATCCAACAAAATCTTAAAAAATCACTTGTTCTTGATTATTGAGTTTATTAAGAGTAAAGTAAAAATGCAATTAATTTTATTTATAAAAGTTTTTAATACAAAAATTCATTTTCACAGTTTGAATTTTTTGGCTTGTTTTACAAAACGTAAAAAAGGCGTCGTCGATTCGACTTTACTCATTTGGTTTACGAGGCAAATTCCGTTGAGTTTCGTGTGTTCACTTCTCTCCTATACGTCGTACGCTGTGTACCTACTCCAATGACCGCTTACTGTGTAAGGTTGATGTCATCAGTGTTTTAGCAACCCAACCCAAACAAATGTAATAAAGAATTGTATGGAAGGAATGGATGGCTCCCAACTGCATTGCATTTATGTGGGATGGGGAAAATAATACGACTAACGCACTTTGTTTTCTTTATATTTTATTTAATTTGTATTGTTTACATTAGATTCTTATATTTTAGTTACATTCAAATGTTATTTCAGTTTTAGGTTTTACATTGACTTGGGTTTAAATACTTTTTCCCGGTCCGCTTTCATTTTTCAACTAAACTCAATTTTCTATTCACAAGTTCTGATGGACGCTTCGTTCTAATGTTTTTTATGTTCGTTCGTTCGTTCGATATAATCGGGTACGTTATATGTCTATTTACCACTGGGTAATGATCGTTAGAGAGTAGTTCTTAATTGAACTCACATTTTTCCGTTCGTTACGCTGTTAGATGATTGAAATAAATTAATATTCAGTTTATTGCGATTGGAACATGAGTAAAAGATAACATCTTAATGATGTTTACAGCAAGTGTATCTTTTCGTCTCAAGTTAGAAGAAATTTTAAAATATGCCAGATACTTCGCAATCTTATGGAACATTTTATATCTATAAATATGCTTTAATTTTTTATTCAAGCTTTAAACCAAGGATTTCAAGTCCTCATTCAGTCAAGTCTGTCTTGGTTCGAAATGGGGTGATAGTCTTAGAGGAAAAAGAGGAGACAAAAATGGGTAGAATGGATTAAACACGGGTTAATGCCTCCTTTTTTTATCAGAAGATATAATTTAATTTCAAACCTTGATAAAAGTGATTGGAAGCGAAAAAGCTATGTTTAAAATAGTGTATGTTCTGAAAATTTTTTCCACGTGTCTACAATCAAACCAAAAAAAGTTTCAGCCCAAGTGTTTTTTTACTCAACTCTGTTCGTTCAAAAAGCCCAACCAGCTTTGAAATAAAATCAAAAAATACCACTTCAAACACGCGTAACGCTAACATTATGCAAGATAATTATGCATTACGCTAACGTATAGCAATAAGTTTGCATATCAACGAAATCAATTAATTGTTATCGGGTACACTTAAATGTGTACCCAGTGCAAGGGCGCCTTGAGACAGCACCATACGAACTAGCAAAAGATAAAATATAAAATTTAACAACAAAAAAAAAACACTTTAAAAAATTATCGAAAAACCTACAACTAGTTGACAAGACAGTGAAAAACAACATAAACAACAATAATTCAGAAAAATAAAAGAGAAAAACAACGTAACGAGATAACGTATCAAAGGCGAATCAGGTGCATAACACCTGTGCAAATGAAATCACACAAAATGACGACGATGACGACGAACCAGCCCCACACTCAATTCAACCAGTCAGCTAGCCAGTCAACGGATTCAAAGACCTAGCAAGAGTCAGAAAAGCGCTCTACTAGGTTGATGAGTACTGGTGGAGTTTGTGTGCTTGAAGACCGCAAAGACGGCAACTTCTTTTATCGCAGCTCAAACACAGGTGTTTGTGAGTATCTCTCATAGTTACGCAGTTTTAAATGTACTCAGGCTGTCACACAACTTTTGCGTTCTGGTGATATGGTTGCCCACCAGCCTACCGCCAAGAGACTGCTTGCTTGCTTGCTTGTGTCGATAACAAAGTTTGCACACACTTGTCGTCGGCTGAGTGCTTTTGCACGATCGTTGCTTAATGAACAACAACAACAACAACTACTACAATTTAAGGTTTCTTCATTGCGTTGCTATAGATATAGAACATTATTTTTCCATTGAACGCATGAAGTTGGTTATGATAAGAAAATAATTATTTACAAAAGCCTACATGTTGACAGCTAACAGTATGTTGTCGTAGCCTATTAACGTTGCCACAACCATTGAGAAATAACTTAGTGCGATAAAAAAACTGATAAGAATTCTACTTACCGACGACCTACCTAGATATAAAAATGTGTTTTATCTTATGTTCTTTTGAAAACTTCCAAATTTATAAAGAACGTACCATTTTTTAACCACTTACGTACTCCATGCTACCAGAAATCAATAATAAATAAATAACTGGCCATTTCAGCCCTTGAAAGGACTTTGACCTAGCTTCTTATGATCAATTGTGTTGTGCGTGTTATTGAGTTTGTACAAAATTGACCGAGAAATGGACCTACAAGGCTTAACGCCGACTCCGAACGGCGATGAACGGAATGTTCTTATTCTCAAGAAGCTTTACATGGCATTTTTTAATACTCTCTGAGGTTTGCCATTGTCTGCAGAGCGTGGCGGCCGTACAGAAAAACTATTTTAATTCAAATAATTTTCTGTCGCTGCTGGGGTTCGAACCTGGGTCTCCAAAGTTTGTTGACATAGCGGCCACGCACTTTTACCAACTACGCCACGGACGCCACCAACCAGAAATAACGCCACTTACCAGAAATCAAAGTTTAAGTAAAAATAACCATACCCTGCAGCAGGCCCGTAGCCAGAATTTACCTAAGGGGGGGGTTTGGATTAAAAAAAATATCGATAGTTTTTTATATCGATAAATGGAAAGGTATTTTTTATATAATTACCAGAAAGATGAGAAAAATCAGTGGCTAGAAATGGACAGTACTTTGAAAAATGAATTTACAACAAATTTTTCACAATAAAGCGACAAACTTAAAAAGAAAAACACTTTAAAACTTTTGTGTACACCAAATACATAAAACAAAAATTAATTTACTTTATTTTTGTTTATTTTATATATTTATACAAGAGGACCCGGCAAACTTCGTCCCGCCCTAAATTCGAGCAATCACGATTCCACCCGAAATTAATTTTTTATCGAACATTCATGATCGATAACAAATGGTGCCAATCGAATTTCAATTATTGATTGAATGAAACACTCCAATATCCCATATTAACACGAAATGTAATAGGCTGCTATTATTCGAATTCAAAAGATTGTGCTGTCATATCATTTTATTGCGAATTCTATTAGAAAATTTTTTTAGTACATTTCAATTTGAATAAAAATAGTAAGCTCAAATGTTAGTTTTGAAGCCATGCGGTGGGCCAAGGATCGATCCTCACAATGGGCAAACAAATAATTTTTTTAAATTTTTTTTTATTTATTGAAATGACAGCTTTTGTGATTTTTGGAGTAAAAAATGAATACGTTGGAGCTTTCTTCAAATATGGTTTATTAAGTGTTTAAATTGAATTTATCAACGAAAAGAAATTGGATAAAATATATTAAAAAAAAACGGAGCTATTTTCATCGAAAGTAAGAAATACGAATTTCTGATAGTTTTTTGTTATTCTAAGTAAACGAAGTTATTAGAAAAAGACGCTGTACTAAACTTTTGTGCAATTTTGAAGATAAGTGAATGTTTTTTGACAGAATTTTCTTTTAATTATTTAGACGCACAGTTTCGCTAAAAAAGTACGCTAGTAGGATAATTTACGTTTCTTGTAAAGGGGCAGAAGAAGGGGCGTTGTAAAAACCAAGTATGCCATTACCTAATCTAGGATTCAAGTAATGTGTGTGCCAAATTTGAGTTAAATCCGTCCAACCGTTAAGACTTGTTGGCTATTTAAAGTTGTATGATGTGGCAATTCCCATACAAAGTTACCATTTCGATTTTTTTCGATTTTTCCGTTGTTCCTTGAAGTTTTTGTAATTTTCTTTCTTTCTAAATCACATCTGTATTAAGGCAAAAAAGGAATTATTAAAATCGGCCCAGCCATTTCTGTCTTTTTTTTTTTTTTTTTTTTTGTTAATTCTAAAGACACAGCGTCCGCTGTGACACTGCAATCTATGCTTAAGGATGCACACCCATTTAACAGAAAAAACGTGTGTTCTATCATTTCAAAACTGTCGTTTTTTGAGCTCAATGTGTTTCGGCAATATATATCGTTGCACTGTCATTGTGGAATACAGAAAGACGCTAAAAAAATAAAATTTTCAAGACAAACTTCTAAAATGACGATAATTAAGCATCTTATATTATTATTTTAATAATTTACTTGCAAACTTTTATCGGTTCAAAATTCTATATAAAAATAACCACGATTAGAATAACGACATTTTCTTGTATTTCCTGACTTTTGTAAAGGCCACAATGAAAAGGTTAGAAAATTTTATTTAAAAAGTTTTTACTATCATTCGGTAAAATTACCAAGAGGTTGTGATCCTGCGCCTCCAAAGCAGTGCTAAAAAATATTCAAAACTTGCAATAAGCTGCATTTTTCAATTTGGAGTAAACCAACCAATGCCAACGGTTCAACCAAGAATGCTTAAATCGGAGTTTGCGAGAACCGCTGGCAGGAAAATTAAAATTTGGTGGAAGCACATAAATGCTTTGAAAAATTTCAAGGTGGTTCGAGTCGGAAATATTGCTCATCAACTTGGAAATATCGTTATTTGGACATTGATATACTCTCGAAGTCGGAGGCAGTTCCGATGAATCAAATGATATTTCTGGAACAATTTCTACAATCATACACACAAACTTAGAGTTATAAACATTAAAAGTAAAATATTAATACCACAACTTGTACTACCGCTTTCCACATAGCTGTCAACATTAAAGCTTTCTTCAACTGCAGGTTACAAAGGAAGTTCTGAAGACTTTTCAGATTCCAAAGTTTCTTGAACGTTTTCTGCAATACAGATGAAATATAATATTATTCGGATTTTGTCGATTCCGCATCATGCAAAAAGTTAATCCATTAATATTCAATAAATGCAAATACGATAAAAAAAAACACAGCTTTTAAACATTCAGAAATATTCGGCAACTTTTTAACACATTTCCGCATTGATAAAGGAAAAAAAATCATATAAATCAAGCACTTACTTTCCACCGTTCTTGCCTTTTTTACTTCTGGTTTCTGCAGCCAATTAAGTAGAATCATTTTTGTAGTTTTGGCACAGTAAAATTAACAATAGAAACTCTTAAACTTATCTAACGAAACTCAATCAAAATTTCACCACTTTCACGTTACACCTGTTAAAGCAATAAATTCTTAAATTGCTGGTGGTAGACAAAGTTCAATTGAATGTATCGAACTTTTTTCGATACTTAAGCATGTTGATGTTTTCCCTGTTGCTGTTTACACTTGCAGTTTGCATTGTGAGAGAAAAAAGACGCAAGTGCAGCAAGTATTCGCAAATTGGCAAAGTTATATTAATGCTAATATATTATTTTTTTATACTTTTTGGACCATAAGGGGGGGGTTTTAACCCTAAAAACCCCCCCCTTGTCTACGGGCCTGCCCTGCAGTATTTGACACTAGTGCTGAACTAGAAATTTCCATACACCCTTGGTTAACAGCATTAGTTCCACTTCAAGCTATTATTTTATTTTACATTTAAGTGAAAAGTCTTACATAAGCATGACATAGGAAGGGTTCAATAAATTCTTTTTACTTAACCCTTCTCTAGCAACTTCACTAGTTCTAAAGAACCAGATAATTTGTCAGAATATCAAAAAAAAGAAGTCATATTGAAATCAATCTTCAAAACGACTGAATTTTAATTTCTCATCAGATTATTTTATTCATATTGTTCGAAGCGATCGAAAAGCTTAATGTAGCATGTTTTCTCGAAAATGTTACTTCGAATTATATGAGTATGTGTCATAGGAGGAAAACATAACTGCTTTTTTATGTTTATGTGCTACTTTGGGTCTAAAAAGTAGTTGTTGGGTAGAGTAGAGCTCATAGAACAAGGTAATAATTTAGCGATAGAGTGACAATTGTGGCAATTGGGTTATGTAGAAATAGAGGGTATATTAATAAGGTATTAATGAGGGGTATATTCATGATACATAATTGAATATTTAGAGAATCTTTAAAAATTATTTATCTAGAAAACAAAAATAACCCAGATTTATTATTTTCGGATATTGTATTCACCCGGATTACATTAAAACTAGTAAGAAATGATCTTCGTTTGGGTCGAAGTTAAACTTTTTTGGTACCTTTTTTTTTAATTTTGCGAAATAATGTCACTCGGTTGTGCGTATTTTGCTACATATGTTTCGGGAATATATATAAAGTCTGAATGTTTTTTCATTTAAAAAAACAAAACGACAAAAAAATTTTAATTTTTACCACGGCACCACTTGACGCACGTAGAAAAATAAGAATAATTTCGTGAAATAAGGAAATCACACAATTATTTTTCAACAAGGAAATGCGAGCTCCCACACATCACGTCAAAGGTGTTTTTGAGCACTCTAAACATCGCATTAATGGGTCATCTGCCGTACAGTCCATCAAGGACAAACTGCGTGAGCAACAATTTCCGAAGCCAAAAGAAACCGGTTGATACGTTTAAAAACTATGTTTTGGAGGTGTCTCAAGCGAAATGAGGTAAATGTTGTGACAAATGGTTCGAACACATGCAAAAATGTGTTCATCATAAAGGGGAATATTTCGAAAAACAAAGAACAAAATTCGATCTTTATATTTAATCCCGAAATATAAGTAGTAACCTAAGTTTAATAATTTTTGAAATTTTAACTTGTGGCTATAAATCCTTCGAGAACTTGTACATTATAAATATATATATTCAAAATGCTTTATTATCTCATCGAAAAACAACTCATTTGGTATATTGACCACTGTAGCGTTTTCTTAAAAAATTTTCAACTTTCATTGAAACTATTCATTCGACTTTCGTTGAATCATAAAAAGTTTAAAAAATAAATTTATCGGCATTTCGTTGAATAAGGCCTCATAGATACTCAAAATAATCGGATTAAATGTATAAGATATGGAAGAGCTGAATTTTATCAAGATTTTTGTTTATTTTTCAAAATTTATTGAAAAGTTCTTCAATAACTTTTTCTAAATCCCAACCGGTCACACACAAAAATCGGTCAACTCCATAAACTTAAAATCTGGAGTGCAACATCATCAAAAAATCATCTGAATCACTAGAAAAAAATAAAGTCTCCGAAGAAAAAAATTTGTCAAAATAGGTGCCGAAACCATATCCACCGAAAAAAAAAAAATTATAAAAAAACATCCAGACATTTACACTCAACAGCAACAGTTGTCGAAATAATTCATTCAAAATCATCATCATCAGCAAATCATTAGAATAGCGCCTGAGTTCATTAAAAGTAAAAATAAGAAATAAGCCTTAAGAAATCGAAGAAAAACAAATTATATAGATACATATATTTTCCAAGAAGTCAATAAAAAAAATAACTAAGCGAATCAAGCAAAGATGAAATTTTCCATCAACAGCTGCTGGGATTCTACCGCCAACGATGATGTGTAGAGGATGATGATGTTGGGTTGTGAGGGCCTCGGCAAAAAAAAAAAAAAAAAATATGGCGAAATATTGAAAAAAAGCACTAAAGAAAATTTTTCAAAAATATCACTTAAAAGATTTTTTGTTTTAAATATGTTCATTTTGGCTTTTATCCGTGGCACCTGCCGTTGGCAGCGTTATATCAGTGGATGTTGGTTGCTTCCGCTCTCTGTCGTGCCTTAGCCTCGCCTGAATTCTCTTCCACAAGACCTGCCAATGGTGTTCATCCATCAATCTAATCGCACTTATGGACCAAAATGTTGCCACCATGTTTTTGTTTTCCGCTTTTTGTTTATGTCATTTTTTATTTATTTTTTTTTCATATAATTTTATCGTTATTGGCTTAAATCATTGACACATAATTTTCAACTTGTAACAGGTGTGAAACATTTTAATTGAAAGGCCAGCCAGCAATAAACGCAGAAAACTTGAGTAAAATAAAAATAGCGGAAAATTCTTGAGCTTTCGATCTCGATCGCAGCGTTCAACCAAGCGTTAATGTTTTAGCGCGCTGCGGCGACAGGCAAGGCGCGCAAAAATCTCTCTCGCAAGACATCATCAACAAATGTCAAGCAATCGTTTTTCTACGTATTATCCGCTCGTCGCAATCGATTGCGTGATACATAAAAATGTCAAATGTTTTGACAGCTGCTGAGCGTGAAAAGTGGACTGCAGGTGCGTTTGCATTATATTGATAATAGCGCAGCGTGGCCAGCATTAGTGGAGGCTTGTATTGTGTTCACGAGCATTTCTATTTTTTTTTTTTTGTTTTTAGAATTAAATGGTGCAGCAAAATGTTGATAGATTGTAAAAATCCAATAGACTTTGATAGGCAATATCACCTAATATTCAGCGAAATTGTTATGTTAGGGTGGGGCTATCAATTAACCTTTCAATGGCCCAGATCTACATACGAGCTGAAAGGGCTTTAGCCTCTCCACTTAAAGGATTTTTTGTATGTGAAAAAAATTCAAATAAGCCCTAAAAGCCATTTCAGACCTCCCCATTTGGGCTACAAAACTGCTAGCTTAGCTCCCCTCTGGCGAATCCCAGATCAGCCACTGCTGGTGTTGCTATTTTTAAGGGAAAATATAAAAAATATTTTGAAAAACAAATAGATACTACACCTGTAGAATAGAGAGAAAACAAAATAATCAAAAAATAATATTTTGAAAGGAATTTCTCAAAACTTGTATATCCCATAAAAAAGATTTTTGTTTTTCCTGTACTAACTTTACATAGTTTTATCTGTCAAACTAATGTCAAATGTTGTCTGTCAAATGTCAGAAAACTGTCAGTTAACTTTTTATTGACTTTATTGTCGTGATCACACTATGCAACAACGTTACTAAATTTAAGACATTTAGTTCCAAATTGTTGGTTGTAGAGCTTGCAACATATTACACTCGACATAACCAACCAGGCCCGTAGACAAGGGGGGGCTTTTAGGGTTAAAACCCCCCCCCCCCTTATGGTCCAAAAAGTATAAAAAAATAATATATCAGCATTAATAAAACTTTGCCAATTTGCGAATACTTGCTGCACGTGCGTCTTTTTTCTCTTACAGTGCAAACTGCAAGTGTAAACAGCAACAGCGAAAACATCAACATGCTAAGTATCGAAAAAAGTTCGAAACATTCAATTGAACTTTGTCTACCACCAGCAATTTAAGAATATATTGCGTTAACAGGTGTTACGTGAAAGTGGTGAAATTTTGATTGAGTTTCGTTAGATAAGTTTAAGAGTTTCTATTGTTAATTGCCAAAACTGTGCCAAAACTACAAAAATGATTCTACTTAATTGGCTGCAGAAACCAGAAGTAAAAAAGGCTAGAACGGTGAAAAGTAAGTGCTTGATTTAAATGATTTTTTTTTTCTTTATCAATGCGTAAATGCGTTAAAAAGTTGCCGAATATTTCTGAATGTTTGAAAGCTGTGTTTATTTTTTTGGTAGCGTGGTTGCATTGATTGAATATTAATGGATTAACTTTTTGCTTGATGCGGAACCGAAAAAATCCGAATAATATTATATTTCATCTGTATTGCAGAAAACGTTCAAGAAACTTTGAAATCTGAAAAGTCTTCAGAACTTCCTTTGTAACCTGCAGTTGAAGAAAGCTTTAATGTTGACAGCTATGTGGAAAGCGGTAGTACAAGTTGTGGTATTAATGTTTTACTTTTAATGTTTTTAACTCTAAGTTTGTGTGTATGATTGTAGAAATTGTTCCAGAAATATCATTTGATTCATCGGAACTGCCTTCGACTTCGAGAGTATATCAATGTCCAAATAACGATATTTCTAAGTTGATGAGAATTTCCGATTCGAACCGCCTTGAAAGTTTTCAAAGCATTTATGTGCCTCCGCAAATTTTAATTTTCCTGCCAGCGGTTCTCGCAAACTCTGATTTAAGCAGTCTTGGTTGAACCGTTGGCATGGGTTGGCTTACTCCAAATTGGAAAATTCATCTTATTGCAAGTTTTGCGTATTTTTTAGCACTGGTTTTGGAGGTGCAGGATCACAACCTCTTGGTAATTTTACCGAATGATAATAAAAACTTTTTAAAATTTTCTAACCTTTTCATTGTGGCCTTTACATAAGTCAGGAAATACAAGAAAATGTCGTTTTCTAATCGTTTTTATTTTTATATAGAATTTTAAACCGATATAAGTTTGCAAGTAAATTATTAAAATAATAATATAAGATGCTTAATTATCGTCATTTTAGAAGTTTGTCTTGAAAATTTTATTTTTTTAGCGTCTTTCTGTACTCCAAAATGACAGTGCAACGATAAGCAAGATATATAGCCGAAACACATTGAACTCAACAAACGACAGTTTTAAAATTATAGAACACACGTTTTTTATGTTAAATGGATGTGCATCCTTAAGCATACATAGGGGTTGAATTAACAAAAAAAAAAAAATGAAGACTTAATTCTATATATATAAAAATCAAATGCTAAGGCTCAGAAACGGCTGGGTCGATTTTAATAATTCCTTTTTTGTATTGTTTGCCTTAATACAGATGTGGTTTAAAAAGAAAGAAAATTACAAAAACTTCAAGGAACAGCGGAAAAATCGAAAAAATCGAAATTGGTAATTTTGTATGGGAATTGCCACATCAGACTACTTTAAATAGCCAACAAATCTTAACGGCTGGGCGTATTTAGCTTAAATTCGGCACACACATTACTTGAATCCTAGATTAAGTTATGGTATACTTGGTTTTGACCACGCCCCTTCTTCTGCCCCTTTACAAGAAACGTAAATTATCGTACAGGCGTACTTTTATTAGCGAAACTGAGCGTCTAAATAATTAAAAGAAAATTCTGTCAAAAAACATTCACATATCTTCAAAATTGCACAAAATTTTAGTACAGCGTCTTTTTCTAATAACTTCGTTTCCTTAGAATAACAAAAAACTATCAGGAATTCGTATTTCATCAAATTTGTTTTCGTTCGGAATATATATTTCATCAAATTTGTTTTCGTTGATAAATTCAATTTAAGCACTTAATAAACCATATTTGAAGAAAGCTCCAACGTATTAATTTTTTACTACAAAAATCACAAAAGCTATCATTTCAATAAATAAAAAGAACTTTAAAAAAAATTATTTGTTTGCCCATTGTAAGGATCGATCCTTAGACCACCTCATGGATTCAAAACTAACAGTTGAGCTGACTATTTTTATTCAAATTGAAATGTACTAAAAAATTTTCTAATAGAATTCGCAATAAAATGATATGACAGCACAATCTTTTGAATTCGAATAACAGCAGCCTATTACATTCCGTGTTAATATGGGATATTGGAGTGTTTCAATAATTGAAATTCGATTGGCACCATGTGTTATCGATCATGAATGTTCGATAAAAAATTAATTTCGGGTGGAATCGTGATTGCTCGAATTTAGGGCGGGACGAAGTTTGCCGGGTCCTCTTGTATACATATATAAAATAAACAAAAATAATGTAAATTCATTTTTGTTTTATGTATTTGGTGTACAAAAAAGTTTTAAAGTGTTTTTTTTCAAGTTTGTCGCTTTATTGTGAAAATTTTGTTACAAATTCATTTTTCAAAGTATTGTCCATTTCTAGCCACTGTTTTCCCCATCTTTCTGGTAATTATATAAAAAATACCTTTTCATTTATCGATATCAAAAACTATCGATATTTTTTTAATCCAAACCCCCCCCTTAGGTAAATTCTGGCTGCGGGCCTGTAACCAACCATCTAAGACTTCGCCGTATTACTGACCCTTTTTGTAGGTCACCTTTGTGAGTCTACATTTTCCTTGTAATATGCAGTGGCACCGTGCCGTGCCATTCGTGCCGATGGAGATCATATATCTTGGTTTGGAGACTTACAAAATCTATCTCGTGCGAGAATTGAAGCCGTATAACCATCTTTTAACCTAATCTTTTGTGATTAGGTCGAAAATCAACTGGCATTGTATCCGCTGTTTTATAGAAAAATTTCATTCAGTGGTCAGGCTTATTTTTGTGTCAATGGTTTTATGTCAATAAGAAAATTCTCATATTTGAAACGAAGATAGTCCAATTAAAATAATTAAAACGTCGTTACATCTCGAAAAATATACAGTTTCTCAAACGGCCGCAGAGCTAGTTTGAGTCATCGGACCATATTTTTTTCAAAATTAAGCTAAACAGCGTTTTACGGTCAAAATGTGTTCGCTTTTGAGCCATGATTTATAACTTTTTCGTTCCCCGATAAAATTGCATGACTATAGAAGAGATGTGGTTCCAGAAGAATAGGGCTACCTACCATACAACAAATGAAACAATCAACTTATGCAATGCAATATTCAATGAAGACGTAATTTCTCGTAAAGGACCTGTAGATTGACCGCCAAGATTTTGTGATATGACGCCTATTGATTATTTTATTTGAGGATACTTAACACCGCTAAAATACACTGACACACCGTCAACAATCGACACAATGGAAGCCAACATAACGAGTATTTGTGTTTAGAGGACATACGGTCACAAATACTTAAAAAGTGATCGAAAAGATGGAGAGATGACTTTGCCTCTGGGATGACATAGATCAGATCTAGCCGTGGTGGGTATATCTTTCACGCAGTAATTTGTCAGTGATAGTCATTTAAAGTAAACAACTTTCTTCCTTTTTATAGCAATGGAAAAAAAGTGAATTTCGAGATTTGAAAAACCATGTTTTTGATGGAAAATAACTCTGTTTTATGGAAAATAACACAAAGGATTGAATTGACAAATGGTATGCTAAATATTTACCAACAAAATCAATAGAAATTTATTGGTTGCTGAATCCAAATCTGGTCGTAAAGTACTTCTTATGCAGAGGTAGAACGTTTTGGTAGCCCAATAGAGGAACACCTGCAGAAATTATCAATAGAATCTATGAATCGTATAAGACAATCCGAAAGTGAAAGTGCGTGAGATAGTTAAGGCTACAAAGATATCAACTGGCTTGTGGTTTCCATTTGACATGATCATTTACGTATAAAGCTGATTACAAGATGGATGTCGTGTGTGTTAGGAATCGACCATAAAGACAGCTAAGTCATGATTCTCTGCAATGTTAAGCCATGTTTAATTGTGACTCAAAAGATTCTGTGCGTCGATTAGGAACCTGTGATGAAACATGGATTTACCTCTATACACCTTAATAGGTACAACAAGTACAACAATGGCTTGGGCTAAGTGGTAGAGCTCCGAAGCGACCAAAGATGCTACAATCGGCCGGTAAGGTTTTGGGCAGTGTTTTTTTTTTTTTGGGACTCTCACGGCAAATTTAATTGACTATTTTGAAAAGAGAAATACAATAACATGTGCATTTTTTGTAGCATTATTGGACCATTTGAAAGAAACAATCAAGGTGAAAGGACCATATTTCAAGAAGAAAAAATGTGGTTCACGGAAAGACTTCAAATGAAGAAGTTGAATTTGAAACCGATACGTATTTTGATGTGTTGAACAGACCGTACTATTCAAAAGGCATCGAAATATTGAAATATTGGACTTGGAAGATAACACTGGATGTTTGACTTATAACGTAACATAACATTACATAACATAACACAACATAACACAACATAACATAACATAACATAACATAACATAACATAACATAACAGGACATAACATAACATAACATAACATAGCATAACATGACATAACATTACATTACATTACATAACATAACATAACATAACATAACATAACATAGCATAACATAGCTTAACATAGCATAACAATAACATAGCATAACAATAACATAGCATAACATAACATAACATAACATAAAATAACTGAGATTATGTCGAATGGTAAAAATTGATTTTGTCAAAAAATAAAGTTTTTCTTCTTAAACTGCCCAGTTCATTCCAGGTTTAATTGTACTAGTGTGGATTTAGTCATACTTATAGCGATTTTAGTTCTGGACTTACAACCGAACCATAAGAAGTTTCACTTAAAAATGATATTGATAAGCTAAAGTTCCCATTTTTGATAGATTTCAAATAAGTTCATAAAATTTAATCACATTTTAAGTGAAGGTTTTGTAGTTAAAGACTACGAAGTAGATTTTGTGGATATATGTTTTGAATGTAAGGATGCCAAACGAATGTCGAACATGTTGGAACAATAACAGTTCAGCACAAATTTGTGACCATTTAACGCTCTCGTTTTTAAAAGTGTTAATTTAAAAGCAATAAATATCAAATTCACGCTCGCTTCATGAAACAATACTGACAGCAGTAGCAGCAGCATTTTCTTTTTTTAACAACAACAACAACTGTAAAAACAAGCACAATTCCAACATGTGACTGCAACATTTGGCCAACAGTAACTCAATTAAAAACATTTAAGAGCTCTTAACAGATGACGAATTTTTCATCACTAAAGTCCTTTGCCTGTGCAGCTTGGCTTTGGCTGGTACTCAGCAATCAAGCTTTGAGAATTTGAGATGAAGAAGATAAATAACACAATACAACAGAATAACAACAACAAAGGGAGATGTGGCAATATTTGTAGAAATTATTAGCATACAAAATGATGACATAAAATGTTGTAAGAAAATATCTGCTATGCAAGGGGTCGTTGAACATAGAGAGCGGTTGAAAAAGGACACGCTGCAGCTGAATGAGAACATTTGTTAGTTTGTTTTTTTTTTTTTAATTCATGCGCTATATTGTTGTTATCATTAAGAATAACATTTGTTTATTAGTTGTGAAAATGTGAATTCTAGACAAAACCTCTTGACTCTGCTACAACATGAGCTACGGCACTCTATGGATTGCCTACAACACCCTTTTGGAAAAAAGGCTGTACGAGATTTTCAGCAATCTGCAAGTGGGGTGGATTACTTGGCTCTCAATATTGTTGAGGCTACACCCTCTGGATTAAAACATGAGGTTTCATAGTTTTTTCTGTTGTTTTTTTCTATTCTCTTTGGTAGAGTCGATATCCAAGTCAGTTGACTGACTATATTGAAGAGTTTGTTTGAACATTTGTCATTCATTCGAAGGCATTCAGTCAGTCTGTTGGTTTTATACAAATTAAAGGTTCTCCATACGGCGCAGAAGACCCAGCAACAACCAGCTGATTGATTTTTACATACAACCAGTTGTTGGTGGCTCACAAATTAAAGGGTCTCTATTTCTGATTAGATGTTGGTTATTATTGTTGATTGGTTTTGTTTGTCTTCTTAACAAATTGGCTGTAAGATTGAGCAACCGGCTGTTAGAATATCCGGGATAAATATTTGTGAGTTTTCATGATTTTATTTTTTTTTTTGCAATTCTTCTTGCAACTTATAACAGTGAAATGGGCACTAGTATCGTAGCTTAATAAGAGAAATTGAAGAAAAGAGTTCTTGATCAGGATTTGAGTTTAAAGCTGTAAAATCTATGTTGCAACGAACAAAGTGCTCTAAGATTTCTTTAAAAAACCCGTTTAGTTTCACAAAAAAACTTTAAATTTTTATAGTTTTTTGGTTTTGTTGTGCGTTTTTTTTTTTTCTATTCTCAAATCCAATTAAAAATTCGTGTTCCTCTCACTTGGCAGTGTTTCCTCAACAGGCGAGGCTCAGCTGTCTAGAACATTTCAGAAGACGACAACTGCGGTGAAAGGCCATTAGCGCACATATTGCTGACAACTGCAGCAACAACAACAACAAGAGTGACAACAACAAAACAAACAACCTCCAACAGCAACATTTTAATGAAAATTGCAACAATATTGCAGCTGCAAGTCATCACCTTGACAGGCAGCACCCACTGATCTCTACTATACAGCTACCAGCTAGCGGCAATTTTTTTTTTGTTTTTTTTTTTTTTTTTTGGTAGATATACAACTTTTTGTAATTTTTTTCACAATTTGTTGATAGCATTTGAATTCAATAAAATAAAATTGAAAATCTTTAAGTTGAAAGTGATCTATTTTTTATTGCTGTGTCGCTACCGCTCAATCTGATAAATTGTTTACACCTGTTGTTGGTGGCGCGATCGTGCAGCAAAATTACAAAAAAACAAAAAGAAAAAAAAAATTTATTTGTATTTAGACCGAAAGAAAAGCTGTTTGGGTGCGAATTTTCTGAGGTGTTCGTGTGTGGTTTTCTGTTCAAAGCGGTGTGTTTTGTGCGTCTTTGAACTGCAGTTGAACGCACCTAAGCGTAACACTGCAAAATTGTTTTTGCAAAAAACTTTTTAAAAAATGTTTGTACTTTTTTTAAAAAAAAAAGTGACAATGTTCCTGTCTACAATGTAATGAGATTTTTCAGTGACATTGTTAGAAATTGTAGCGATATTGTTGCAGTATTACAGTGTTGCATCAACCAAAATTTTTCTTTTTTTAAGGGGGGACTATGTTTTTGTGGTGATTTTCGATTTTTTTTATTATTAGTATAAATATATAATTTGTTGAAAATATTAGATACAACATTTTGTACATGTTGGTAAATCATCGTTCGCAAGTTATTGTGTTCTATATGACAAAAATGTTTTTTTGGTAAATCAAGTTTAAAGTTTAGTATAAAACTGAACCGAAAAATCTGCCGCGATTTTCTTACCAATGAAAGATCAAGAGTTTGTAGTTTTTTCTGTCAAAAAAAATGTTCATCCTTGGAAGCGTTTTTTAGAGTAAGATGCGTTTAAAAAAAAATGATTTGTTCTATATGCACTTATTTATGAAACTCTTCTTGTTTTATAGCATATAGAACAAAATGTAATATGTATTGGAGAAATGAAAATCAATGTGATTTCACTCAACAAAAACTTTATTTCATATATTATAATATTAACTTAATTTTATACATATGTTCTTATGAGTCCACTTAAATCAATACCTGTTTATTTCTTAAAAGGTAAGTTTCGACTACAAAATCAAGTAAAAAATTAAGCAAATTTATTTGACTTCGATTCCACGAAGTTCATGCTTGATTTACGGAGATTTTTTAATTGAAGCAAGTTTGTTAAAAAAACGAAGACAAAAAGTTGTACCTATATTTTAAATTGTATTAAACAAATTATTATGGGTATTCACGGGTTGATGCGAAACACAGTTGCGACGATGCGAAAATGCAAGATTGCGAATTTTTGCTTCATTCCAACATCAAACACATTAGAAGCAATTTTGGGACTCTTCTTGAATTACGCACTGCTCAAACCTATTGCGAAAGCGCACAAACAGTGATGCGAAACAGATGATTCATGTTATGGGTGTTTTCAAGCATAGTTGCCATCTGGGTAAAACTTAAAAAAGGCTAAGTTTGTGATTTTAATAAGTTTTTGTTGTTTGAAATAAGGTGGCAATATATTTCTTTCCGCTATCGTAAAGTTACAATATTGATGCTCACGCGTTAGTGCGAAAAATATGTTGCATTTTCGCATTCTTGCAATTCGCATCAACCCGTGAATACCCCTATTGAAGTATGTCACCGCATCAAGTGATAAAAAGTTGTATAAACTTTTCACATCATTTACTTTCTCCAATGATATCTTCTTATCTATTGCTTATCCATTCTTATTCTTAGTATTAAGCTTTTTTTAAACGTTGTTGTAAAATTTAACTTCTAACCGTATGTTATTTATGATGGGTATTTTATTTTCTTTTTTGTTTCATTTTATTTACCAACTGCAATCTAAAGCGGGAACAAAAAAACAGCAAAATACAAAGACCTCCAAATAATAACTTTAATAACTTTATTTAGACTTGCACATAGAACAAAATAAAAAAATATTTTTTTTATTTAGTATTTTTGCTTCGTTTTTGTTCTATATGCACGATTTTTTGCATATAGAACACAATAGGTTACGAAGCTTGTCAGAACAGTGTTGTATAGCACAAAGTCGATGTCTCATATTTCGAAAACTATAAAAGATAAAAGCAAACTGATGACACAGATCGATAGATCTCGAAAAAAGATACAGTATACCGTGTATACAGTAAAGAAGTGAAACTTCTTCTTTGTATACACTCTTTCTTTTCTAGAATAAGAACGATTTTAGTGTAGAGGCTCGATTATGCAATCGTAAAGCTACGCAACGTAACGTGGCGTAGAGTTCTATCTGGAATAGAACCCATCGCTGCACTAGGGAGAAAACTCAGAGCGTAGCTTTATTGAAAGTTTGAGAGCGAGAGTATGATCGTGAGAAAATCAAGTGTTGCATATTCCGCATATTAAGAGAATAATTTCTTAAAAAGGGATTTTTTTTATTTTACATAACTACAATGAGCGATTTTTTTGACAATGGGAGCTTCAGGTGCATTTATAAATTTGTTTTTCAAAAATTTTTTTTGGCATATTAATAAGGAGTTTCACAGAACAATGTCACAACAATAAATCTACCTCAACTGTAAACTTGATCTTAACTTTCATTTTTATTTCTGCCTTAAAAACTAAAAATCAAAAATTACCGATTATTTTGTACTCAAAAACTATGGGACAAATTTTAGTTATTATTTTTGCTTTAAAAAAATTAAGCCTTATAAATACTTTTTTGTTCAAAACTTTCAATGTGAAAAGATAACTAAAACTTTCACACACATATTATACTTACTATTATTAATAGTAAATAGTTTGATATAAAATTATATAACTAAGATATGTATAAAATAGTTATCTATTGAAAGAACTTATTCCAACTTTTCTTGCGCACAGTGTCAAGTTGGCGTCATGGAATTGCACAACTATCGCAACTTGCATTTGCGTAAACTTGCATAAACTTTTATCTTATATTCTTTCAGTTCTTCTTTGCTTGTAAAATACATTTTTAATGAAAAATCTATTCAAACAATATTTAAGGATACAAAGTGCATTAACCCACAATATCTAAGATTCAGAGACATAAAGCTTTATGTTTAGAAGTTTAATTGCGTTTCTTCAACGTTAACTATGTCAATTGCCCGAATTTCTATTAGTTGCATTGAGCAAGGTCGTACTGTAGTTACTTTTTTCTCCATACAAACATTTTTGACTCTACACTAATAGTTCGGGTGTAGAATTAAATGCTAAGAAATTTTCGTTTCTACAGCATACTACGCTTTATTCAAGAATGATAGAAAAATAGATTACGCATTGCGCAGGTCCGTTATGTTGTTTACTTTTCATTTTGACATTTCTAGCTACGAACAAAGTATTTTTTACGATCATGACGTCACGCTAGACCAAGTTTGTTTCTTGAATCTTTTGCCATTGTTTCATATTTGTTCACATTTTTAACAAGACTTGACAGAAAGCCATATCGTAAGCTCATATCGTAAGTCTATCGTAACGTAGATGCGCAGATCGTAGAAAATTATTTTTACTATCTGCGCAATCTATTTTTCTATCATTCTTGGGCTTTATTCATAAACATTTTTTCATTCGCTGCTCATGTTTGTAAGGTTTGTGTCTGAACTAAAGAAAATCTCTACAGAAATTAAGAATTCCAATGGATTTGCAATGGCCGCCACATAAAAAAAATGCTGCAAAGGGCGCATATGGAGCATGTCTTTGATATTAAACGAAAAGACAAACAAAAAACATGGTTGCGAAAATGTTTATGAATAGCGTTTTCTTGTTTAAAGTTACACTGCCTCTAAAATGTGTTTATGAATAAGGCTGTTATATTTTACCGCTAGGAGCGCTGTTTATTTTCCCGCTGAGCATCTACAGCAAAAGTAGTTTGATTAATTGGTATGTAGACAACATTTACATATGAAGACCTTAGCCCAGCATATAGCACGTTGGCTTTATAAAACTGAGATTGCAGGTTCGATACTCAGCGCTGACAAAGAAATTTTTTTCAGTCTTTTATACAATGTATATCTCTCTCATTCTATCTACTGTACAACATATCTTTCTTCTCTATCGTGTAACGAAATGAAGTAAATTGACCTTGAAATTTCACTCCTCAATATTCTCATTCAAATTTCGAAGCGCCGCCTAAGAAGTTTCACTTCAAAAATTTGCCTATATACCAGTCTTATCTCCATTTTTTCAATTTTGTGATATAGAACACAATAATTTACGAACGACGAAATGTTGTAATTTTTTTAAGTATTTCCTCGAGCAATACCAACAGACTGTATGTCACCAACTGACTTGGTTGTTTGTGTGAGGTCACAGGTTTCTTCTGAAATCAATAAGGTTTTAAATTAATTAATGAATTTATGATATGACTTTCTTCTTTATGAACCTAATTTCCTACAAAAATAATTGAAAACAATATTTTTGAGAGATGTTTGAACAAAAAAGCATTAATTTCTGCCATTTTCTTATAACTCTTATAACAATGATATTATAGACGCAACAGTACCTATATAAAAATAAATTTTCAATTTTAAAAATGATTGGTTAAAAACTATTTAAGCTAAATTACAAACATATTAAAAATAAAATGGTGTCGAGAAGAACGCCACTCCCTCTGGCACTTAACGTGGGACGCTAACTTAATCATTCAATCATAGAACATTAGATCGAATTGAAATATTTATTTGAAACTTTGGGAACACATTTTTTAAAAGCTTTACTAAAAATTTATGGAATAAAAAAAAGTTGAATTTTTTAAGTCATCTAAACCTTTTCCTTTCAGAAAAAAAATTTTTGTTTCAACTGGGATTCGAACCTGGTCTCGAACCGGCATCGAATGTTTCACGCACTTTTTAACGCACTCGGCCATGGCCGCCACGAAATGATCAAACTTATGATATGTTTTTTTTAAATTGTCATGTCAGGGTAATCCAGAGCCCACTAATAAGAAACAACCCATATTGACCTTGCTTCTCTTAAAGTTCCGAATTTTACCGTTAGCAAGAATTTTATCAAACGATAGATCTTTTCTACATAACAAATATGATAAAACCGTACTGTACATTAGGGCGTATCGAATTACAATTTTTTTTCGAATTTCACATTGTAAGAGGTCTCAAAAGTTGCATGGGGCTGTCAAGATCACCCAAAAAAAATTGTAAGGAAAAAAAAGGATATCTTCCTGTCCCACAAGGACACAGTTGTTTTGTGAGGAAAACAGTAAGAAATAACGATCTTAAAATGCTTTGACTTTTATAAAAAAAACTACGAATGTCTTAAAGTAAAAGTAAGTACAGGCTTAAACTAACAATATATTGCTAAAAACGATGCCACTCACGATTTTTATTCAAAGTGTCCTGTATGAAGGCTATTCAAAGCTAAAGTTGTAATCGAAATAGTACAGAACTTTTGATTGTTACCCAATAGTCTAAATTTTGGTGGTATTAATTATAGTGTTAACGTATTCCTCAAATTTGGCGAATTAAAAATTGTCATAATTTTTGCATATGCATTTTCCTATTTTTGAGATATGTATACTTGAATGCAATTTTTTAACTTTTCCAAAAAAATGAATATACGATTTTCTATCTCGGATATAAGAAATGGTACCGACGGTATTTTCTCAATTTGGATTGTTTAAATATTTCTACACAACACCCTGTTTAAAAGTTTTTATTTAAAATACCAGCTTTCCCAACATTTTTTCCAAATATACTTACCCCCTTTCTTCTTCCCTTTGGGGGGTTTCCATGCAAAAGTGTCGTATTTATGAAATTTACTCCCAAGCCTCCCACTGCGACCAGAATGCCCCTAGAGGATTCATGTTTATGCCCAACCCCCATTTATTTGTTCTTAGCAACATTTCTTCTAAAGAAACTAACCCCCTATCTCCATCCCTTAAGGGGTCTCCTATACAAAATTGAGTTTCTTGACCGAATTTCAAGGTTTCCAGTGTGTCCTAAGAGAATTTATTTGTATCACCGACCCCCATTTATTTATTCTCACCAACATTTCTTTTGAATATACTATCCCCCTATCTCCATCCCTTAAGGGGTCCCCTATAAAAAATTGATTTTCTTACAGAATTTTGGTCTGTCTAACCCTCAACCTTGCTCGGACCGCCTTGCTACTAAATGGTTGGATGTTATTACCAATCTACATTAATTTTTCACACCTGTATTCTTTTTCAACTTACCTCCTTTCTGCTCCCTCTTGGAGGTTTCCTAAGTAAATATTTCTTCATTTTATGTTAATCTTTTTCCCGTGAGTCATCTTTTAAGATTGTGATAAAGATTATTCATAGTCGCTGGAGGCCATAACAGGACAATACAGTGGTTGGAGAAAGAAATCAAACCGTAATTCGTTGAATTTTACCATTGCTTTCAATAACTTGTTGGATGATGGATTGTCTAACAAAAATATAACTTTTTCCTTTTTTAAGTGTGATCGTTAGACTTTTTTTTTTTTTGCACATTCGTTCCAATAGTCGAGTAATGCCAAAAAATATTCTCCCGTTATTGTTTTCCGTTTTTTCAAGATACTCTATCAATTATATGCCTTGAGAATCTCAAAAAGACACCGTGTTATACCTTGTTGATTTTGTCCTAGGTCGCTTCGGAGCATCTCGAATTGTTTGGTGGTAGTGTATAGTGGTGAGTTTATTTTTCATCACAAGTAGCTTTACCATCTATGTGACATACCAAGAACTTATTGAACAGTCTATTAAACGTCAAAACTGTACAATAAAAGGTATCAATATGAAGATGATTGAAATTAGAATTTGAACTTATGGGCTCCAAATAAAGGGTTTTTGCATTTTACATGCATGCAAAGTTTAAAAAAAGATCTTAGGTCATGAACCCAATTTTTACCCCCATCGACATGGTCGGAGCGATATGTCCGTATGAACTCTTGCACTCATTTACAAAACTAGGCGGACGCTTATTTCGAAAGCAATGCCAGAAATTTACATTTGATGAATTAGCTGTAAATTATTGTGACTCATGGTCTTTTTAACAACATTATGTCTGCAATAATTTTCTTCTTTTGCTGCTACAGTTAGTTTATCTTGATAAATGATGCATTTCTGGCAAAAGCAGCAACAATTGTTGCTGTCATAGTTGTCAGTAATTGTCTCACGACAAATGTTACTCTTCCACTCTTTGTCTGATGATGCATCGTGATGCAGACAGCCACAGTAAGCGTCAGACTTTAAGAATAAAGATTGATCGAGTAATATTTTCTATTGTTGTTGGTTAAAACTTTTTACCTTAAGAATGGGTATAAGGGGCATACCAAGGAGTATAAAGAGCCAAATTTAGTCTCTCAGCCCAATTCTAACCAACTCTGGCATTGAACAGGCAAAAACTAGAGTGAATCGTTTGAAAATTGTTGTGCACTCTTGGGTGTCTTGGGCAAACTTCCGAAGAACTCAACAAAATTCACATTTTGACCTTCTAAGCTCAAGGATTATGCGTGAAATGGGCTGCAACTCAGTTTTGTTGTGACTTCAGCATGTCTATTCACGCTATTTAGAATCTATTTTTTGGTCTGTTTCTCTGACTGTCTGTTCTAAATGCTTATTTGTCGCACTGATGTCTGCTAGTCTGCCTGTCTGTCTGTGTCTATAGTGTCTATAGTGTCTGTACTCTCTGCTCTAATGATTTATCGTCACAAATGTTTGGCGCGTTTCACTCTTGTGTCGCATCGCACCGCAACGCATGCGATCGCAACGCATGGTTTGCATTTTTGTGCGTTTATCTTTAGAAAATTCCTTTTCTTCTTCTACTCTTAATTTCGACTCTTCTGTCATTGAGTTCATTTTTCATTATATTTGGGAAAAAATTCTTGTCTCGTTTTTTTTTTTTTTCTTTTACTAAGCTTTTGTTTCTGTCCCGTTGTAGCAACAGTCTGTTATAGTTTTCCCACTATCTACCTTATTTCTAATTGGATTCCAACTTTTACCAATATGATCACGTTGGATTGACATGTCGCATGTGTCGGTCGCATTCTTTGTCCTATTCTTGATCTACTTAAATGTCACATATGCGTGCGTATGTAAGCTGTCACTCGGCGGCTGTTGTAAGTTTGACGTTTTATGATGTGGAATTGTTATTTTTGTACGCTCCGATCGGATTAGTTGGACGAGGTGTGAGACTCTAAAGGATTTGTTTCTTTATTTTTTAATTTTTTTTTTAGTTTTCGAGAAATATTTTTGAGTTGTTAATTTAATGATGTCTGAAGAATATTCAAATTATAAAAATAGCCAAAAAAAATTTTATCAAAAGTCTTTTGAACTTTCAAAAGATCACTTCGCAGATCTTTCGTTGAAACTTATTAAAAATCTTTGAGTAAAAGTCATTTAAAAGATTTCCAAAAATATCACTAAAATAGTTTCTTTGTTAAGAACAAATGCACGATCTTTTGTAAGATTTTAAAGAATATATTTTTAAGGTCCTTAAGATAATCAAAGATATTGTACGAATTTTTTCGAAAATCTATCTTAAGAAAAATTAACAAACATAAACAAAAATTAGAAAACCTCTTCAAAAAATCTTTTAACGGAGCTTTTGCAAAATCACTCCGAATATTTTTGGAGTATTTTTCAGAGAGTTCTAAAATCCCTTAAGTGAATCTCTCTTAAGTTTAATTTATTTCCATTGAAAGTTCCTTTACATAAGCTTTTTACATTTTGTATAGTTTTGTGTAGATTTGTATAGATATAAATAGATTTTAAAAAAATTGTTAAAACATATATTCGAAGATCTTATGAAAGATCTTTTAAAAATGTTTTCCTTTAAAATAGCATTTGTTTTGAAATATTTTTGGAAGAACTTTTGTTTGAACGATCTGTTGGAAAATGTTTTTTAAGATTTTGCCAAAGATCATTTTAACTTATCTTTCCTTCAATGAATAGATATCCCAAAGGATATATTGGAAATGGTTTTCCAGAAAACATAAACAAAATGTCCTTATAAAGATTTTACTAAGGATTCCTCGAAAGATTTTTTATAACAACTTTTGTTTTGAACGATCGGTAAGAAAAATTTTTTCAAAGACCTTTGAAAAATCTTTAGAACTTATGCCTGATCTTTAAGATAGTTTTTGAAGGTTATTTGGAACTTCTTTTTAAAGATCCCCAGATGATCGTTTGAATATTCAAAATTTTAATATCTATTCGAAGATATTTTGCGCTATCTTTTCAAAGATTTTTAGAGAGGTTCGAAAGGTGATTTCAAAAAGTCATAAGAAAGAAGTTTTGAAAGCTCTTTAAGAATAATATTTGAAAGATCTTTAGAAAGATCTTTGAAAAGATCATTAGGCAGATATAAGAAAAGATCTTTAGGCAGATCTTAGAAAAGATCTAAAGAAAGATCTTTTGAATGGTCGCAAGGAAGATGGTTTGAATGAACTTCAATAAGATCATTTGAAAGATCTTAAGTACAAACTTTGAAAGATTTTTAGGAGGAGACTTTATAAATTTTTTTTTTTTTTTTGGAGGATATTATGGAAAATCTTTTAAAAGGTGACTAGGAAGACTTTTTTCCTTTAGAAGAGATTTAAAAACTTTTTCGAATTTTTTACAGAATTTTGTAGAGGTTGTTCTCTGAACGTTGAGAACAAACTGAATGACAACATTGTTGAAATTTCGCTCTTAATTTGTAGAATATTAATGTGAGAGCATCTTTCATGCCAAATTTTCGAATTTCCAAAATATTCAAAGCAGAATTTTTTAAACTTTCCTGTTATTCCAAATCAACTTTATCACAAAATCACCAAATCAGTGAATGTGTTGAAGTTTAATCGATACTTAATTGACGATTTGTTTCCTTATCGAATTCAAACAACTTAAGAATTCTATTTTAATGCTTATCTCACGTCTAAAGCCAAGACATAAACTGCTCATAATTTAATCACAATAAAATATTTGCGAGTTTAAACAAAAAAAAAAAAAAAATTTATCAATTTCGCAGAAAACACCAATACATAGAAAACACTGATTGCTACAGAGTATCTATGTAAGTTTAACATTTAATTAAATGCCACAAATTAAGTGAGTTGAACAAAAACAAAAACAAAACCAATAGCAGAAATAACAGCAATATGAATAATAACAACAAAAACACAACAACATCATCATCAACAAATAAAGCACTAGTAAGACAAAAATAGCTAAAACAATAATAATAAAAATAAAAGCTACAAAAATGCAGGTGTTCGCAGTTTAAATTAACAATTTAAGACGTTTAAGCAAGACAACGAAAAATTAATTATTTAAATTTATTAACATTTTCTTTAAATAGCTAATAATATGTGTGTGAATATGTATGTAATAAAAAAACCATGCATGATTTTGTCAAATGTTTTTGTTTTTTTGAGGAAAAAAAATATATAATCACCAGGCACAAGAAGTAACTCCATCAAGCTCAAAACAACGCCAACAGCTAAAAGTACAACGATAACAGCTACATTACAATAACTGCTATTTACAGCAATAAAAACAAGCAACAATAAAAAAGAAACTAACAGCATTAACCACAAATAGTTCAAAAGTTCATAACTTACAATATGTACGCGTACATTTAACTCCAATGCTAACAGATGAGAAATTAAGTTATTGGAGTTGACTATTTTGTTTATTTTGAGCTTTTGCACTGTTTTAGATTCAATTCCAAGCATTTGCTTTAGCGATTACAGAGCATTTTATTGGTAAAGCACACACACACACATGCGTTCAAGTTGACAGTTGTTGTTGTCATAGAGCATGTGTGCAGAAAACAGAGTTACCAACTTCAGTTAAAATGTTTATGATCAAAATTTTGTCGTTGGGGGTAGAGGGTCATCTCACGTGAGACGGACAAAATTCAAGTGTCCTTGCGATTTTGTTTCTTTGTGGGTATTTAACATATTTATGCGTTGCCATGAGCCTAGTTAAGAGGGATTATATCCCATAATTTTTTTAATTTTTTTCTTGCATTTTCTTAAAGTTTCAAGTCTCAAGAATATGTGGTTAAAATTTCAAGAAGATATCTCAAAAAATAACAAAATTATAGCTTAGTGACTGAACCGCCTTCTCGAGTGCGAACCGTGCTGGCCCTTATTTTCAAACGCGTTTTTCTCGAGACCATATTTTCAAAGTCGGTCATCAAAATTTCTCGAAACTCAGTGAACCGATCGTTTTGATTTCTTTGCAGGCCTATTTCATTCATAATAATCTCGTACTTGTCAAAGGTTTTTCTTTTTTTTCGTAGAAGAAACAAAAAATTCACATTTTGACCTTATAAACTCAAGGATTATGCGTGAAATGGGCTGCAACTCAGTTTTGTTGTGACTTCAGCATATCTATTTAGAATCTATTTTTTGGTCTGTTTCGCTTCGTTCATTAGTTATAGGCAAAATAATAACGAACTTTTGGTCGAAACTCATTCGAAAGTCTGCCATTTAGCGAAAAATCAATATTTTCAAAATCGGCTATGACACGTACAAGTTTCAAGTATCTTGTTTAATAATCCTTTTCGTTTTTTTTTTTTTTGTTTCAGATGAATTTAGGAGGAGCAACCTTGGTCACCGCTTTTAACCTTTTTTTCACAGCACTCTATAAAAAATGCCTTAATATTACATTTTTTGTAATAAAAAAAACTTAATATACTCTGGAATGTGTATATTTTTAGGTATAAAAACCCCTAATTAAAAATATCCCTTAGGTTTTCTTAAAAAAAATTCACAAACGTGACCTTTTTTCGGCTTCTGGGTATATGTTCCCCCTCAAATAAGCGAATTGAAAGCAAAAAATCACCTAAATTCAAAACATAACTTTCTTCGAAGGATTTTTTCCCAACGAAAGAAATTAAAAACAGAATTTGCTTTTTTTTCTTAAATATTGTCTTTTGAATTTCTTTTCATAAGAAAAATTACAGTTTTTTTTTAATTCAGAATTTAATTTTTATTTTTTCTTCAACAAATTTCTTAAAATTTCTTAAAACATGTCCTACATTTGATCGTCAGTTTAAATCAAATTTTTAAAATGTATTTTTTGTCATTAATTATCCCCACCATTTTAGAAGTTGCATGATAGGTACTTAGTGATGGTATCCAATTTAAAATTAAAACCAGATTTTCAAAAAAAAAATTTCAATTGATTAACGAACTATTGTGCATAATTATTTAATTTCTTAATTTTTAATTTTGTGAAAAAAATTTAAAATAAGTAGTAGTTTCAAAGGAAATAATTTTAACCTTAATCCTTACCTTGCCTTATATTTGAGCAAATAGTTGAATCATATAGTCAAAATCATATACAATTTTTCTTCACACTTATTAGAACTCCTCAAGTAAAGCATATTTTTGAAATACCGCTCATTCTAAAAATAAATCTACCACACATCCGTTAAATAATTACAATTCAATTATTTTTAAGATAAACAAGAGCCAACTGGTCAAAATGGATGCCAGATTCGTGTTCAGCGGGTCAAAATATATGGGAATATGTGGGCTTACCTTCACGCACTCAAATTGTTTTTTTTTGTGTGTGTCGGTTAAATATGAAATTATTCATGAAAAAAACGGAAAAGTCCCAATGCTTTACAATTTGTGTCCCGATACCATACGAGATAAATAGGAGATATTTTTTCATTGAACTGACATATAAGGATTGTAAAGCTTTATGTATTATGAAGGGGTAATGCTTTACACAAAATTCGTGGAAAAACCTTTTTTTGTAAATGTATCCAAAACGCAGAGATTTGTGTTACAAAATGTCATCTCACAAAAAAAAAATTCTTCGTGTCTTGATGCCTGATGTTTTTTGAATGCATGATTCTAAAAAACTCTTGCACATTTAATATTAATATAAATGTATTTGGTAAGAACATAAGTATTTATATTGTAGAACAAAATTAAAAAAATATTCCACAAATATTTCTGAACTTAAATGTATTTCCAAATGTCCTAAAACCTTATTTGAAATGAGCGAATTTATTTATAAAGAATGGCATTTTACTCAAATTCGATCAAATAAAGTTTAAATCAAATAAGTATTTGTAGTTGTGCACAGGGGTATTCGATTTTCATTTTCTTTTTTAATGTGCAATAATAACAATTTTTTGTAATTACTTCTTTTATATCTCTTTAAAAAGTTTAGCACGCAAATTTCTTTGAATAAGTGATAGTTTTCAGATATAATGCTTTATAAAGAATCATTTTTTTAAAATGTCTTAACCTTAAGACACTATTGTAGGGCAAATTTATATAGAAGGTTTACGTTTTACCCTACTTTTACGTAGCTGTTCTTTTCGTTTTTATATTATTTTTCAAATGATTATTTCAAAAATGTTTCTATTAAGAAAATTTGCAATCATCAATTTTCAAAAAAATAAGAAGTCTGAAGTAGGTTCATTTTTTTTTTAAATAAAATATATTTTAAATAAAATTATCTTAAATAAAATTATTTGAATGCATCCAAAACTTTATCAATAAGAAAGAACATATTCATAAAAAAAAAAATTTATTCATAGCAAGAATTCAATTTTACTTTTTTGGTTTTCTGTTCCATTCATTTGTAAGACACTGACAAAATCTATCGAAGGTCCACTAAAGGAATCCATGGATTACCTTGTTTTAAAAATTAAAACAAAACAAATGTAGATGCAAATATTATGAATAAACTCAAAGAATTCAAAGAGCCTGTTTTTTTATTTATTTTGGAAATGTTAGCTTTTGAGTAAAGTATCATTAGAAATTACTTTTGCAAAAATTCATACATTTCGGCCCCAATCTACTGCAGATAACCTATTTAAAAAATTAAGAAAAATGTATGGATATAGATAGTTATTTATTATTTTGAAGGGGATGTTTTAAATTTTTAAACTTTCCTTTAACTTTGTGGCTTACTTCAGATCAGGTGAAATAAAATACTCAAAAAATTTGTAAGAAATTAATTTGAGTGCTTTTATGTTATAATGAACTATATCAATTTAGGAAAGTCGAATTCAATAAATTCGCTTTCAAAGAACTGTGACTTAAGAACGTCTTGAGAATGGTTGAGAACACAATATATTTATTCCATTATTCCATTGCCACTTGGAGAATAGGTTTTTTGAAAAAAGCACTTACATCCGTTTCTTATTAACACCCACTTCCACTCGATGTCACCATTCAAATTTCCCCAAGAGTTGGCAACTCTGGTTTTTAGCAACTTATCTGTCTGCGGCTGAGCTTTTACATATAACTGTATTCATTGTTATTCATAGCTGGAATAGAAAATAATTTGTAAATAATTTGTGGAAATTTTATGAGTTGCAGGTGTTGGATATTATTCTTCAGCATCATCAAGTTGCTGCGTCATGCAGCAAATATTTTACCCCGTATTGAGTGTGTTGCAAATGAAGGTGTTAGACTCAGCAAAAATTAGTTAAGGTAGCTAACAATTTAATAGCTAGCCTCGTTGCATTTACGTCTTGGGCTATAACTTCTTTGCCATAACAACGCCTAAGATGGAACTCTTCGTTTGGATTTGTGTTGAAAGTTGGCTGGATTTGGATGGAAAGCAGCTAGTAAGATAACAAAAAAGCAAAAAGTTAAAATGAATCATCAATCAGAGAAGCACGCAATAAACAACAACCGACTAAATGCAGACAGCAAAAAATAACAATTAAAAATCCACCTGTTCAAAGAGCGATGGCAAACAGCAGCAACTTAAGCAATAACAGCCACAACAACGACAGCAACAACAACAACAACACTTTTGTAATAAGTACAAATCTATGAATTCATTATGCGCGTATCTAACTGCATCAATTGCTGCCACCTGCTGCCAACTTTGCAAGCAACATTTTCGCCAGCAACTAGCTCGTACATTCATGCAACAATCTTTCAAGCTGCTGCTGATGATGCTGCCGCTGCTGTTGCTGTTGCTGCTACTCATGTTTGCAATCTATTTAGAAAGTTCATTCATTTCCGCCAAGCATCTAAACAGCAAACAATAGAGCTGAGCTGAATAACAGCTCAAACAATGGAGTCCATCATGTTGAGATGAGAAAAAAAGTTCGTTATTTTTTTTTTATTTTTTTCTAAGACATAACAAAACCAACAAATAAGACTTCGTTTTGCACCTCATGTGGCTGTGTAAAAGCTTTTTGCTGTGCTGTCAGTCAGTCTATACGCCTGAGTTACAAGCTCTCCTGCACAACACCAACATCTACAACAGCAACAACTACAACAGCAACAACTACAACAACAACAACTACAACAACCACAAATGCAAGCACAGCATTTCCGCTAGTAATATTTTCACACAGGTTATCGCTCCAAATTTGCAGCCAGTATTCCAGGAATTATTTTTGATAATAAAACTAAAATAAGAATACAATACATTGCACAACAGAATGTAAAACAAACAATGTAATAATGTTAAGCTAAGCATTTTTGTATTTTAAGCTAATGATATGAATAAAATAAAATTGTAAAATCAGTATGTACTAAACGGTGAACAAATAAAGTTGTTTTTTTTTAAACAAACCGCGAGGTACAAACCATAATTGGCGCAGTCGAGTAGCCCGGTTTAATGGAAATATTAATTTAAATTAACGAACATAATATAAAACGGAGGTTTACCGAAATAAAAAGTGTTCAAATAAAAAAAATTAATTAATAATCCAGTGAGTTTCAACTCTTTAAGACCGGTGTAAAGAACAAAGTCAAAGGAAAATTGACTAAAGCGAAATCAAAGGAATATTGAAGAAAACACAAACCCGGAACCAACGACAGATCATCGAAGGATTCCAGTATACACATATATAAAAAAGAAAATTATTATGAAAATTTTAAGCATAGTTCTACTGGGGCTAATGTAAGTCTTTTTAAAACATTGTATAAGTAAAAAAATTTTTTATATTAAGTACATATTATCATTGAATTGAGAACAAACAAGAATATATTAAAAGAAGAAAAGAAAATTTATATAATTAAATTACAAAATTTATAATAAAATATTTAAATCAAATTATAATTACTTTGATGAAAATTAATTAAATTTTTTCTCTACTATTGAGAACATATATATATAAAATACATCAATTTTTCTTGTGTAATGTTAATAAAAATAATTATCAAGTAATAAACAAGGCAATAATTTCATGCCTAACAAAAAACGAAATTCACAAAAATCCCGATTTCCCTATCCTAAATTCGGAAGATTATTTAAGAGCCTGAGCTCAATCCCTGAAAGCACTGAAGAAAATAATTTTTTACATTCTCAATCAATTCCCATTTTAAATTTTGAAAACATGAATAACGAAGAATCTCTAGCAGCTCATTATATTCCTGCACCTCTCCAAATACCAGTACAAACACAACCAAATACCAGACAAATCTTAGATTCTCTTCGAGTTCCAGATGCAGTTAAAGACCTGCCTAGATTCGATGGAAATCCGAGACTTCTGTACGATTTCTTAAACAATGTAGAGGAAATTTTGCTATTTGTCAGAGGGTTAGAAGGTACACCTCATGCACAAATAATTTTAAGATCAATAAGGAACAAGATTGAAGGTCAAGCTAATGAAGTTCTAAATATGTATGGAACACCATTAGTTTGGGAAGAAATAAAACAGAATCTTATACTCCATTACTCAGATAAGCGTAATGAAACATCTCTAATTCGAGATTTACATTCGCTTCGACAAAATTATAAATCCGTAGAAGAATTTTATAGCGACATCGTTGAAATTCAAGCTACAATTAACAATAACGTACTTTTACATGAAAATGATAGAAATGTGATTAATGCAAAAAAAGATCTTTATGCTCAAATGTGCCTAAACGCATTTTTAGCAGGGCTAAGAGAACCCTTAGGTTCCAGTATTCGCGCAATGAAACCCGAATCGTTAGCAATAGCTTTATCATACTGTATTCAAGAACAGAACATGTTCTATATTAAATCCGATTTTAACAGAAATCAAAATTATAGAAAACCATTAACACAACACATCCCAACATTCCCTAAACCCATAACTCCCATTAATTATCCTTTTTCCCAAAACCGTCAATACAATTATACACCTATTAACTATCAACAAAGACACACTCATCCTAACTTATTAAGAAATAACACACAAAATTTTAATCGATTTAACAATAATGTAAACCCCTTCCCAATGTCGATAAGAAACAACAACACAAATAACTTTAGAAACCAAAATTTCACGCCCAATAAAACAGATCAAAGAGCAAGCAATTTCCAACAACAAAATAATTTTAATGCACGACATTTACCACCACCAGAACCCATGGACACTAGTACCATTAGAACACATATCAGAAATCCAAACCATAATCAGACTAATACAATGAATTCCAGAATTACTCAAGGATCAAGGAGACCAATGATGCAAAACCAACAGTACTACCAACCAAAGTATTCAGCAGAAGAACTACACAACATAAATACCAATGTTCATTATAATAGTTCTTACAAACCACAGCTAGATAGTTATTATGACTACGGCGTATGGAACAATAGTAACAATTACAGACCACAAAATCACCACATGTCACCAGAATTCGAAGTAAATAACCAAAATCAAGAAATTCAAAACACATTAGATGAAGTAGAAACAGAGGATTTTCAATTTGTAGCCTCTCAGAATCCACAGGATACTTAGATATAAATAAACACGGCACAAATCTCCCGTACATAAATATATCATCTCCTTTTGGAAGACATCTAAAATTCTTAATAGACACAGGAGCTTCTGCTTCCTTTATCAACCCAGAATTCACTAAATTTCTCAAAAAAGAATATTGCGATCCACTTACCATTTCCACTATTCTAAACCAATATACACTTTCACAAAGAGTAACCCTACCTACATTCTACGAATTTAAAGAAAAAGGTCAAATCAGTTTTCTGATTTTCAAATTTCACGGTTATTTCGACGGTCTAATCGGTTTAGATATACTATCTGAACTTGGTGCAAGCGTTGATCTTTTAAATAAAAAACTTGTTACCAAAAATTCCGAAATTCCCTTACAATTTAAACCAAACCTTAATTCAGGAAAGCACTTAATTCCATCTTATTCTAAAGTTATCATTAAAATACCAGTAGATTTAGAAAATGGAGATGTTTTTATCAAAAATACAGTTATTAAACAAGATTTAAATATCTCAGAAGGTATCTATAGAGCCAAAGATTGGTTTTGTTTCGCAGAAATCTGTAACAATTCTGCTTTTGACCAAATACTTTTCCTTGACCAACCCATAAAAACCGAACCATATACTGATACAAAATTTGATTATGTCGAAATTAATAACTTTAATGTAAACTATACGGACAACTCGTCAGAGAATAACATAACAAATTTATTGCGAATATCACACCTGAATTCCGAAGAAAAGAAACACCTTTTAAAATTGTGTAAATCATACGATGACGTTTTCCATAAAGAAGGACAAAAACTAACCTTCACCAATAAAGTCAAACATAGAATACACACTACAGACAATTTACCGATATATACAAAAACATACAGGTACCCTTACTTTCACAAGGAAGAAGTAAGAAAACAAATTAATGATCTGCTTGAACAAAAAATTATTCGCCATAGTTACTCTCCTTGGAGCTCACCTGTTTGGGTGGTGCCAAAAAAAAGAGACGCTAGTAATAAACAAAAATGGAGACTAGTAATAGATTTCAGAAAACTCAATGAAAAAACAGTTTCGGACCGATACCCAATTCCGAATATAAACGAAATCCTCGACAAATTAGGAAAGTGTATGTACTTTTCTACACTAGACTTGGCGAGCGGTTTCCATCAAATAGAAATGGACCCATCTGATATAGAAAAAACAGCTTTTACAGTAGAAGGCGGACATTATGAGTATGTTCGGATGCCTTTTGGCCTCAAAAACGCCCCGTCCACCTTCCAACGCGTAATGGATAACGTGTTAAAAGATTTAATTGGAAATGTTTGTCTAGTATATTTAGACGACATTATAATATATTCCACCTCTTTACAAGAACATATAGAAAATCTAAAAAAAGTTTTCAATAGACTTCGTGAACACAACTTAAAGGTTCAAATTGACAAATCAGACTTCCTACATAAAGAAATAGCATTCTTAGGACATATTATAACAACCGAAGGAATTAAACCAAACCCTGAAAAAATTTCTGCAATTAAACAATACCCACTTCCTCGTACCCAAAAAGAAATAAGAGGCTTTTTAGGACTTCTCGGTTATTACCGCAAGTTCATAAAAGACTTTGCCAAACTTGTTAAGCCACTTACCGAATGCCTTAAAAAGGACCGAAAAATAGAAATTAATGATAGATACGTTCAAACTTTTCAAACTTGCAAGAATCTTCTTATTAACGACCCTATACTTCAATATCCGGACTTTTCTAAAACATTCAACCTTACTACTGATGCCAGCAACTTCGCCATTGGAGCAGTACTTTCGCAAGGACCAGTTGGAAGCGACAAGCCTATTTGTTATGCAAGTAGAACGCTCACTAGTACCGAAATAAATTACTCAACGATAGAGAAAGAACTCCTAGCGATAGTTTGGTCCACGAAATATTTTAGACCATATCTTTACGGACATAAATTTAAAATAATAACAGATCACAAACCCCTTACTTGGGCCATGAATCTCAAAGACCCAAATTCTAAATTAATCCGATGGAGATTAAAACTAGAAGAATTCGATTACGACATAGTTTACAAAAAAGGTCAATATAACACAAACGCTGATGCTTTAAGCAGAATAAAAATAGAGACTACCGATAATATTGAAGCAAACATAAATGAAGGTATGTCAATGCAAGGTACAAGCGGTACTACCGTTTATTCCGCAGTAGAAGATCTACATGATGGAATTCCAATATCGGAAAAACCCTTAAACGAATTCAAGCTTCAAACCATATTTCAGAAGGCAGATAAAGGAACTCCTATGACATTTGAAACAGTGTTCAAAAATAAACAAAGACGTACACTTAGAAAACCATTCTACACAGAAAACGATATAATAGATATTTTTAAAAAATGTTTGTCCCCAAACAAATTGAATGCCGTTTACACTGATGATGAAACATTTAAACTAATCCAACATGTATATTCAAAATATTTTTCACAACAAAAAAGTTTCAGAATAATTCGTTGTATGGACATTTTAAAAGATATTAGATTAAGTGACGATCAAGAACAATTAATAAAAGAATACCATATTAATCACAACCATAGAGGGATAGAAGAAACCTTAGCTCATCTTAAGAGAGAATTTTATTTCCCATTCATGAAAAGTAAGATAACACATACCATTAATAATTGTGATAAGTGTCAAACCTTAAAGTACGACAGAAATCCACAAAAAATAAAGTTCAGCAAACCAGAAACCCCATGTAAGCCTTTAGACATAATTCACATAGATATTTATACCATTAGCAAGCAACAAATCTTAACAATCATAGATAAATTTTCCAAATTTGCTGCTGCATACACCTTACCTTCTCGAAACAGTATCTCAATACTTAGAGCTATAAAACATTATATTAGTACTCATGGTATCCCAACAAAAATAGTTTGCGACCAAGGTACAGAGTTTACCGCAAACATATTCAAAGATTTTTGTTACCAATATAAAATCAATCTACACATAACTTGTTTTCAACAGACATCAAGTAACGCTCCTGTGGAAAGATTACATTCCACGTTAACAGAAATTTATAGAATAATTTTAACTTCTCAAAAAGAAAAGAAACTTGAAATGAATCACGATGAAATATTATCAGAAACAGTATTTACTTATAACAATGCTATTCACTCAGCAACTCATTTTACTCCCTATGAATTATTCTATGGTAGGACCTATAAATTTAACAAAAATTTACAATTTAATAATGAACATGAGTATTTAGAGAAACTAATGAAATTTCAAGAAGAAATATTTCCAATAATTAAGGATAAGCTAGAACAATCTACTAGTAAAAGAATAGATAAGTTAAACAAAGACAGACAGGAACCAGAAGAAAGATTTCCCAATGAAGAAATCTTTAGAAAAGAATGCAAAAGAAATAAAATAACACCACGTTTTAGTCGACATAAAATTAAAAACGATAATGGAATAACCTTAGTAACCTTAGAAAATAAGAAAATGCACAAATCTAGAATTAAGAAACGAAAAAAATACGAAAACATGCATATAACATGATACAATACATTATCCGCTACAACTATCACATATACATAATCATTCATTTAACAGATTCCCTACGTACGCACAAAATTTAAAATCAACGAACTAAACAATAAACTTCACACCCTACTACCGACTACAAGACAAAAACGAGGACTAATAAACGGAGCAGGTACAGTCATAAAGTTTATCACAGGTAACTTAGATGCAAATGATGCAGAAGAAATCAATAAGAAAATAGAAAACATCAAAAACAATCAACAAAATCTTAATAAAAAAATCAACAACCAAGCCAGTCTGAACATTCAAATGATCCAGAGGTTTAAAAATATCACTGAACACATTAACCTTGGGCAAGAAACTATAAACAAATACCTTACACGCTTTCAAACACTTACTAACAACTCTCTCAAATCAACCACAGACATTCTCTTACACATGCAATATCTTCACCAACTAAACATAAATATCTATATCCTTTCTAATCATATTACTAATATAGCAGAGGCAATTGTTTTAGCAAAAATAAATATTATTCCAAAAATGATACTTAATAAAAACGAACTTTCAGAGATTCGAGATCAATTCATGAACCAATCAATCGAAATTAATGCAGATGAACACTTGTATGAATTATTAGAACTACAAGCTTTTTACAATGGTTCTAAAATAATCTTCAACATCCGTATCCCCATTATATCCTTAGAAAATTACGCATTTTTCCACATTATACCTATTCCCATAAATGAAACAAAAGTTATTATTGTTAAATCATATATAGCTATAAGTGAAAACAATATTTTATATTTTAATGATATATGCCCCAGAATAGAAAAATTGTATCTTTGTAAAAATAACAATTATCAATCATTAGAAGAATCAAATTGTATAAGAAACTTATTGAGTAATCATCCAGCAAAATGCCCTATGGAAGAAACTGATGACATCGAAGACATTTGGCAACCTGAACAAAATTACATCCTACTTCTAAACGTTCCTCCAACAGAAATAAATACAACATGCCACAGCCCAGAACAAACCATCAAAGGATCAGCACTAATACATTTCAACAATTGCAAAGTGGAAATCAACAATATTCTTTACGAAAGCAATCCTAACGTATACTGGGATGAAATTCATATATTTCCGACAACATACTCGGAAATCAGTCCAAAATACATTACAGAGAAAATAAATATGAAGAGGTTATATGAATTCCAATTTAAAAACCAAGAAGTCATAGAAACTTTCAAAGAAGAAAAATTCCAAAGAACAATAAACAGCATCTTCATGATAACCATACTGCTTACAATAACAATTTCCACTTATATATTCAGAAAAAAGCTCAAACGGATTAGGACGAAAATATCCATCGCTCAGACCCCAGCAACCTTTCAGTCACTTGGGTCATCGCTTGAAACTAAGGGGGGAGGAGTTACAAGCTCTCCTGCACAACACCAACATCTACAACAGCAACAACTACAACAGCAACAACTACAACAACAACAACTACAACAACCACAAATGCAAGCACAGCATTTCCGCTAGTAATATTTTCACACAGGTTATCGCTCCAAATTTGCAGCCAGTATTCCAGGAATTATTTTTGATAATAAAACTAAAATAAGAATACAATACATTGCACAACAGAATGTAAAACAAACAATGTAATAATGTTAAGCTAAGCATTTTTGTATTTTAAGCTAATGATATGAATAAAATAAAATTGTAAAATCAGTATGTACTAAACGGTGAACAAATAAAGTTGTTTTTTTTTAAACAAACCGCGAGGTACAAACCATAATTCCTGCCTGCCTGCTGCCTGATGGAGATGTAGCAACATTTGCAACATCGCACTAAGCTGACAGCTGTTGCTATTGCAGTAGTAGTTGTTGTTGTTGTTGTTGTTTTTTTTATTTGCTCGCACGTTGCTATCGCCTCATTGGAAATATGAGCCTCTTAATGAGATCAACGCTGATCTAGTCGTTGTTGTTTTGCATTTCTTCTCAATTCCATTCATGATTGTCTTACCGCTGCTGCTGCTGCTGCTGTTACTACTACGGCTTGCAATATAATTAGAGTGCGCGGAATTTCATTGATGGAAGTTGATAGCAGAAAAAAACAATTGTTGTTGTTGTTGTTGTAGTTTTTGCTGCTATTGTTTTGTAAACCTTTAAAGAAACTTTACACAACCACTTAAATGTGAAAGTTTATAACTAATCAGTTTTTAATGTAGGGTTTTTTTTTGCCGGAAATGCTTATATACACAGCTGGAATTAATGAGCTTCTATAATGCAATTTGCTATTTTTTAGATCCAGCACTTTTTTATAAAGTAAATTAGTCTTCAAAAATGTAAAATACGCCCAAACCAAATGAGATTAGTTTTTTTTTAATGAATTGAGGACAAAAACATCGCACAAATCTTTATTTAATTCTCTTACCTTTTTTTCGGAGATAGCTAAACTATTTTTAGTTTACAGTGGATGGATAAAATAAGTTTCCCATCCACATACATAAGTAATAAAATAAGAAAATTTTTTTTTAGCTTTACTGTGGAGTGAGTTTAAGATGGTACTTCACAAATGTCCACCTCTTAATGGATAAAATGTCCCCTTAAACCTTTTACGCTACCACTTCCACCACCCTTATACCCCTTGTATTATAATTATTTTTTATTTAATTTGTCTTTCTAGCAGATCTATCGGTTTTGACTCGAGATAGAAGTCTCTAAATAGAAAACTACAGAATAGTCCGCTCGGACACCTTTGTGAACGTACAATTCAAAAAGGCAAGAATGATAGAAACAAGATTACGCGTTCCGCAGTCCCGTTATCTAATGCTCTCTTTCTCAACTGAGTGCATGACGTCACACAGTACTTTTGCTTGACAAAAACGTATGCAAATGTGCGATCTCTTAGGCAAATTGACGAAATGGAAAATAAATTCTTTCGAAAAATTAAAGTAAAAATATCTACTCTTCTTTATAAAAATATGAATATTTTCGTATACGAAAAATATGAATTTTTTTAAACTCTTAAGATTTTTATCTCCTAATCTATTCCAGACTGACAAAATTTTGTTGTGTCAGTGGGTTAAGGAGGTCCATATACATATTATAAAAATAAGAATAAAAATATATTCAGGTGTGGCTGTGGGAGTAAAATTATTCCAAAGTCAGACAATATCGCTTGTGACGTCATGCTGTCTCTCTCTCATTCTGAAAAAGGCACAGAAATAATCGTACGCTCTCGCAAACGTGTACCCTACCATCGTATAAAAATACAAGGTAGCATTGACAACCTATTATTTTCTCTTCTACAAGAAAACATCTCCTGTCAAAAACGGCTGTTTGTGAAAATGCATCTGCAGCTGCTGAAGTTGTTGCTTTTTTTCACTTCAACGTTTTCAACATTGTTTGTGTTTTCAATGGCCGATTGTGTATATTTTTTGACAGAAGATGGTTTCCCAAGCAACTGTCAATGCTACCTTGTATTATTCTACCCTACTTAATATTTTATCGCTCTCGTTCATCAGCGCGTACCTTTTGACTTAAGAAATTTTATCTCATTTTTATGTAGCTACGAAAACATACGCGCGGAAGAGAGCACAAGGATGCTCATGAGCATGATACAATCATTATAGAATAAACAAGGTAGATGCAAGGAAGAGAGCATGGACTAAGAACTGTCAAATCGAAATTATTTCAACTAGAATTATTTTGTTGTATTCATGATACAATTATAAGGTAGGCTCATATTGGAGAGCAGGGTGAGCTAGTTGTCAAAATCAGCTGGTAATTTTAAGTTTTTCTAATTGTTGTTGTTGTGGCGTCCGTGGCGTAGTTGATTAAAGTGCGTGGCCGCTATGTCAACGAACTTTGGAGACCCAGGTTCGAACCCGAGCAGCGACAGAAAATTATTTGAATTAAAATAATTTTTCTGTACGGCCGCCACCTCTCTGCAGACAATGGCAAACCTCAGAGAGTAATCAAAATGCCATGTAAAGCTTCTTGATAATAAGAACATTCCGTTCATCGCCGTTCGGAGTCGGCGTTAAGCCTGTAGGTCCATTTCTCGGTCAATTGTGTACAAACTTAATAACACGCACAACACAATTGATCATAAGAAGCTAGGTCAAAGTCCTTTCAAGGGCTGAAATGGCCAGTAATTTATTTATTTTTTTTTTTTAATTGTTGTTGTTGCTTTTGTCGTTTGACATTTGTAGCTCATACACCTTTGTTGTTGGAAAATTTTTCATTTGAGCAGCCATCTTAAAATAAGCTTGCCTTGAAATTGTATCATTGTCGTATTTTGTGCTTTCTTTCGCTATTGTGAAAGTTATTGTTGACAAAAAGAAAGCACAAGCAACCCTGCATCTACCTTTGTTCTACCATGGATATAATAATAAATAAATGTGAAATTTCACAAAAACAATGCTGTAAGTGCCATTGCAACGTCAAACGCCAAAAGCAACAACAACAATTTGAAAAACTCATGAAACAGTTCGTGAGCCGTACGCGAGCAAGAATGAAAGATGAGCAATACCATGGTATAATAATACAAGGTAGCATTGACAGTGGGAAAACATCTCCTGTCTGTCAAAAAATATACTCAAAAAGAGAGCGCTCACAATCCGCCATTGAAAACACAAGCAATGTTGAAAACGTCGAAGTGAAAAAAAAAACAACAACCACAGCAGCTGCAGATTGATTTACACAAAAAACTGTTTTTGACAGGAGATGTTTTCTTGCAGAAGAGAAAATAAGCAGTTGTCAATGCTACCTTGTATTATTATACCATGAGCAATACAAAGAAAAAGTTACTTACCAGTTGAGTTATTTCAAATTTTATTATTTGCGTGAACTACTTGGACAATAACCTATGATTTTATGCCAAATAGGTTCCACTTTAATGATGAAGGGAATAAGTTGAGCAATTGAGCCTTTTGTGGTTAAGTTTCCTTTTTGCACACAAAAAATAGGTGGATAATAGGTTCTACCAAGACTATCTATAAAACTCGTTGGGTCATTGAAATTTTTTTGAGTTTTCGGGAATTCTTGGACAAAAATTTATGAATATCAGTGAAATAGGTTCCATTTGGAATTTATATGGCACTATTTGATAAATTGGAACATTTTTGTGTTTTGTGAACTCTTTGGATAAAAATATATGAATTGATATTCATGTTAATTAGCTTCGCCTGGAATTATCTATGGAAACGGTAGAATAATTAATTTTTTTTTTAGTTTTATGGACTCCTTGTATAAAAATCTATGATTTTTCCACAGAAAGTCCATGTGAAGCATATTGGCTTTAGAAACATCGATTATTGTCTAAGAAGTCCACAAAGTTCAAAACACGTCCAGAAACCATTTAATTAAATATTGTCCATCTAGCATTATATAACATCAATGAAAAACATTTTTCAAAATATAATAGTTTTTGTCAAAGCAGTCAAAAGCTCCCATAAAAATCCCTGTGACTCATTTATAAGTCCTACTGTGCCCTCTTTTAATTCTTGGTCATTATGGCTGAATTACAATACTGCGTTAGGTCGGTCGGCCTTTGACAGCTCGACTAGAAACAATGGGTTCTTATGAAGCAACACAAAATATGACCTCATGCATTGCGTCGACCTCATCCCGTAAATATGAATTTGAGGGGGTGACGTACGATCAACGCTATGAGTAGCGACATGCTCAAGCTAGGTCGTGCTTTTGACATTCCATATTAACGCTGGGTTGCATTTTCGTTGAGCAATGCTAAAATGTGGGTATTCTTGGATTCCGATGGAAAACTCAGATTTTCATAGGATTATCGTGGGAATTTATATTTTGATGCGAGTTTTTTTTTAAATTGATCAAATTTTTTTAATTTACATGCTGCTTAAGTAGTATAAAAATGATTTTGATGAATTTAGCATGATATTAATATTATTCAATTGTATTTCATATTAAAATTTATGCAGTTTTTAGTATATTATAAATAATATTAAAAGGGTATTCATGCAAAATGGCAAACTTATATATTGGTCAATTAGATATTTTAATGAGGTTGGTTGAGGACGAATACCCTTAATATCATTGTTTGAATAATATAACACACAAAGGAATGTTGTGGTAAGGTAGATTGGCAAATGCCGTTCACTTTGTTTTTGTAAAGTTGTACCCAAGTACTCACTAATTACAAGTGATTCAGCGAGCATTGTACAAGGGGCGTGGCAGCTCGAATCTGCAATATTGAATAACTTTGGAATTATAGGTCGCACAACATTGGAATTAGGTGTTCGGCCTCGATTTACATGTGCCGTTCCACTGGCAAAATTTTATGGGCGTTGGGAAAAGGGTGTGGCACTTTTTCGGCTTCCCAAATTTTGGGTATAACTTTCGAACTATTAGTCACACATCAATGAAACTCGGTAAGAATGTACTATTTAGTCTTGTCCTTTGACTGGAAAAATTTAGTGAGCATTGGGCAAGGGGGCATGGCACCGCCCATATAAGTCAAACTTATGGTATCAAATAGCTTTGGAGTTAAATGCCGCATAATAATGAAACTCGGTATGGAGTTGCCACTTGGTAACGTCCATCTACTAGAAAACCGAGACGGGCATTGTACAAGGGGGTGTGGCTCCGCCCATACAATTACAATTTTTGATATCGAAAAGCCTATGAAAGTAAGTCACAAAACGTTGAATTTTAGAATAGAACTACTATTTGGTGATGCATTTCTTTTAAAAAATTTTGACAGGCATTGTTCAAGGAGCCACACCCCGCCCATACATGCCAAAGTTTTGATATCGAATAGCTATGGAAATTAAAGTCGCATTACATTAAAACTCACAATGGAGTTCCACTTGGTGATATCCTTCTACGCCTATGGTACTTGTAAAGTTGTACTACAGCACCAACTGGTGTCTAAGTTGAATCAAAGAAGATAGCGACAAAATACTCACCGTACCTCAAAATCACAATATACCAATTTTCATTCTAATCGCATAAATAATTGTACTACAGCGCTCTCTGGTGTTCAATACAGGTCAAAAAGATAGCAGCAAAACACTCAGCGCACATGAAAACCACTATATACCGATTTTCTTTAAATTTGTACTTAAGCGCCCTCTGGTGTTCAAGGTGGATAAAAATTGATTGAAATTGCCCCAAAACATGGACCGTACCAAAAAACTTCCATACACAAATTTACATGAATATTTCCATACGTATTTCCAACTTGCTTTCGTTGACGAAATTTCCTACATTTTGCTCTCAAAATTTGCAAAAATCTCGGCAAAAATTAACAGTAATAATAATAATAAATAGCAGTAATTTTGACAAAAACAAGAAAAATAATGACATCAAGTAATCACATTTAATAAAAAAAACAATATACATATATATATATATATATATATATATAAAAATATCGATTAATCAAAGAAAAATTCTTTGCCATAAAAACTGAAATGTGTTTCCAGAAATTCCATTTTAAATCTTAATTTAATTTCACATTTTATCATTAAATTGGAAAGTGTTCATTTATTTTGAAGCTTCTAGTCCGAATTTTCACGTTAATATGTGACATTTTTCATTATTTCGCAGATTATATTGCACTTAATAAAAAGATCTTAGCTTTCTAAAGTAGGTTTTATGGTTCTTAATGATTTTATGACAATATCTTTTAATTTCTTATTGATTAAAATTATAATTGCATGATTTCGGAACAAGGGACGTTTTGTGGGATTTTTAGTATAGCTGCTTTTATTGGCATCACCAAAATGATAGACGCACGATTTGTCAACGCAACATTTAGTTTTGCAAAGTTTGAGGTCGTCCGTTTTGACAGCTTATATCGTAAAGTTCTTACAACGGAGACCAAAGTACGGTCAAAGGCCGACCGACCTAACGCAGTATTGTAATTCAGCTATTAACTGTCTCATGAGCCTCTAAAAAAGGCTATCTGGTAGATGGCTGCCGTATTTGCTCTCTGTTGCTAAAAATCGCAATAGTGTGGCATATCCATGGAAGTATTCGGCTATGTTTAGGTGTAATAAAAAGGCTTTTTTGCACCGTTTCGTAACATGAATCCATCACAAAACAACAGAGACCGAAGAACGGCAGTGGACTTGAAATGGCGAACAGAAGTCGAAAAAGTCCAAAGTGGGTTTATTAACTAACACGTTCATGCGGCAGTTTTTTGCGGTACACACGGTATCGTCCATAACAATTATCTTTGAAAAAGAAATACAGACACCGGCGTAAATTTCTCAGAGCTGTTGGATCGATTTAACGTCGATTTTAAGCGAAAGTGGCTGCATTTAAAAGAATTAAATTGAAGAAAGAAGTGCTCTTTCACCAGAATAACGCACTGGCTCACAAATACCAGATCATCATGACAAAATTACACTAATTGCGCTACGCATTACTTCGCCATCATCTATATTCTTCAGATGTGGAACCATTTTGACTTTTATCCATTTTCAAAATTGAAGAAATAGCTCGACGAAAAGTGTATTGGCTCCAACGATGAAATCATCGTATAATTGAGAAATTAAGGGAAAATTAGAATAACGTTGTACGACTTGTATCACCCTACAAGAAGATAAGAAGATACAAGTTGAGAAATAAAATAAGTTTGGGTCAAATCAATAATTTCTTATTCTATTTTTTAGGAAATTTTTACCTTACTCCCGTATTTTTGTCAAAAATTATTTCCATAAAAATTGTAAAATATCAATAGTTATTAAAATTGTCACAAGAAATAGGTCATGGAAAAAAAGAAACACATTGATACTGCATTTAACCACATCATAGTGGGTTCGGTCAACCAGCTAAAGCGCCATATGGTTTTTACTCTATGCATTAAGCTCAGTTTCAATGCTTGAAGTAGATAATGCGAGAGTGACTTCCTTCCTCTAAGTAAATAAGACCATCATTACGACAGTTGTTTGTTGCATCTCCAACCATACTGTCTGTTATACCGCGATTTCCCTTGGGTGATGATTACCTTTACACAGCCATCGTATTGTGCACAAAACACTTCAAAAGAGGGTGTTCCATGACATTGTTTAGTGTTGTTGACGTATTGACGAAGCCATACCATACCATACCGTTCAATTTTCAAGAGGGTGTCAAACTGCTTATCACCCATGCTCTAGTCAGCCTCACTCATAGAATGAAACCTTTTAGTTTTTACTGGCTGGCTTTTGTTATTGCGGCTATTGTTGAACAACCCTGTAAAGCATGATGAGTGGGCCGAACTCATTCAGTGTGGTGTTTCGGTTGCACGAATCAAACATTTGGCTTTTAGCAAAATTAAACGCACATGCCACAAATGCATTTCTATGGATTTGGAATCTTTAAATTCGAAATCGACATTGAGAATACGACTTTGCTAGACAGTTGGACGACTTTGCTAGTAAATGTTATGCATGCGGTTTCAATGCGCGAACCCAATAAAATGAGTTTCGAAATGAATGAAGTTCTCATCATTTGACAAGGAATCCATATGTGCGGATGTCCTTATGTTAGCATTTAGTTAGGGGTATTCATTCATTCATTCATTCAGATTAGTATGAAAACAAATGATGAAATGAGATACGCCATAAGGTGACTTAGTTGGAATAAATGCTGATAACACTTTGGTATCGTATTTGGGGGCAAAAGGGAGAAAAAAAAACACCAAATTAATGCAAGTATAAATTAAGCTGATTTGGTTCACATTTGTAACAACAACTAATGGTGCTTTAGTGTTCTATTAATTGGGCCTTATGGCTGTTTATTGCGAATCTGTTGTAAAAATTCTTAAACGTGGAATTTGAATGGCAATAAAAACAAAAGTGAGTAATTTCCGTTACACTGAGAGAAAATACACTTTGCCATAAAGACTTATTGGTTAGATTGTGCCCAAAGATAAAAAATCGTTACGGCGAAAGTATAAATGTTGTTAAATTTCTAATATACTTAAAATTGAAGACTTGAGTTCTTGTGGCAAAGATTCAAAATTTGATTCCTTATAACTATTTTTCTTTGTCTGCCTTTTCTTTCTATTACCCACTCCCGCCTTCCATTCCTCCTTCCCCTCCCCTTACAATTTAATCTAGTGTTAATTATAACTCATACATATTATCATTTGCCTTATATAGGACATATTGCCCACCAAGATTGATATAAACAAGATTACGCGTTCAGCAAATGAAAGTGAGAGACAGCATGACGTCATCCAGCGCTATTTTCAGACTTTGGAATAATTTTACACTGGAGCCCAAGCCTAAATATATTTTTTTTTTCTTATTTTTATAATATGTATATGGACCTCATAAGCCTATTGGTGCAATAATTTTGTCGGTCTCGAATGGTTTAGGAGATAAAAATCTTGAAAGTTCAAAAAATTTATATTTTTTCGTATACTTAAATATCCATATTTTTTATACAGAAGAGTAGTTTTTTTAACTTTACTTTTCCGCAAGATCTTATTTTCAATTTCGTCAATTTGCCTAAGCGATCGCACATTTGCATGCGTTTTTGTCGAGCAGAAGTGCTGTGTGACGTCGTGCACTCAATTAAGAAAGAGAGTATTAGATAATAGGACTGCGGAACGCATAATCTTCTTTCTATCTAGAGTGTATTTTTTTCAGAAAAATACGATTTTGTAGATAGACTTTGGACCTTGCCTTTGAAACAATGATGCTTATCTTAAAAAAAAAAACTATGTTGTTGGTTTTACATACTTTATTTCAATATCTTGTTAACAAATAATTAAATCGTGAAAAGAATTTTTTCATTGATTTAGCTTTAAAGAACTTCAGTCTTTTGTTTCGAAGATGCAGCCCTTGGCTTAGTCAAAGAATAAATCTTGTTGCAAAGATAATTTGGTTACAGTTTTACAAGAACTTTTTTCTTTGATTTTAAGACGCTCAGTTTTCTCAGTGTATAAATTAATTTATAAATATCCTATAGAAAAAAAATTACATAAAAATTTTAGAAATTAATAAAAAGTGGTAGCGAACAACTGGAAAACTACCCAACATTTGTTTATTTTTTAACCTCACTAAGAGCACTTTACCGAAGCTCAGATTCCCAGTAAGTACATTCATGCATGCCGCATTGTGAAGATATGCATGCGTCTGATGCTCTGCATGCATGCCAGCATAAAGGCATGTTCATTTCCTTTTTGCATGGCGATGTCATACAAGAGCATGTGTACAGTGAACCTGCACAATTACTAATACTGCATGCATGAGGAATTAGTAATACTGTATGCATTCGTTAATACTAATACCGTATGCATGAGTAAATACTAATGCCGTATGCATGCAATATTATATGGTGTGGCTGGTATTTTCGTGAAAATATTTTGACATTTTGTGCAGCTATTTATATATGTATTTTGTATTGTTTATTTTAATTTGTGTGGTGGTCTGATCTTTGAACTGATCTGATCAAGACTTCAATTGATACTGCAGGTCATTGATGTTTTGTTAGAATTTTACAGTTTTTACGCCTCAGAATCAAGGACACTGCAATTTCGCGTTTACTTGTTGTTGTTGGTAATTCTGGGTTTTCCACTTATTCTTCGCTGTTTTGTTTTTTCCGAATGCATGATACGCTGTGCAAATTACATGTATACTGTATGCATACAAAATCGGTTTAACCAAAATTTATCGGAATTTAATAAAATTTTTTAACTACGCATGCTCGGTACATTCGTTAGTATTAATACAGCGTGCTTGTTTTAGCATGCATGCTACTTTATGTAAACAACATGCATACTGTTAGCATAAAATAGCTGCAAAACAAGAATTTCAGTGATTCTGATCAATCTTTGTTTTTTTTTTATGACAATGCATGCCTTGTCCATACTTCTGCATGTGTACAGCATGCATATTTCGTGTATGCATGCTACTCTGGACTTACTGGGGGGTTAGGCCTCTCTAGACGATGGAAAAATATGTTCTCTTTGGATTTTTTTTTTTAGATATACTACACAATAAATCGAGATTCACAAAAAAAGAGTTAATTATACGAAGCGATTGAAGCGATTCATTTTAAAATTGAGGCTATATTGAATTTGGGCCAAATGGCACACTTCTGAAGTGGAAATGAAAAATGTACCTAAAAAATTATCAGATTATTGTTAATAACAAAGGAACTCTTCAATATAAAAAGGAATTCTACGTATTTTCTTACACAATATATTTTTCAAGAAATATTGAAATGTTGGGTTATGTTTCCGGCCAACTTAAAAAATCAGTTTTGAGATAAACACATTCGAAGTTTTGAGTAGTAGTAGTATTAGTACCAGGCGGCTTATACTAAAATTAAAAAAAAAACAAGTACTTAGAAAATTTTCCCGGCCATAATCTTTTGAGATCATAAAGGACCGTTTACAAAAACAAAAAAAAATCGATTTTTCGAAAATTCTAGAGTTCCCTTACGTGCTAGTTGACTCTCATTTAAAAGTTAAGATAAATATTCTCAGGACTGTTGAGGAAAAAGTTGAAATTTTTTGTACTAGCAGCACGGGACATTTTTTACAGTTCACTCGACAAATTGGGAAAAACTGAAAATAATGATAAATTGAAAATTTTTACATGTCCGGAAAGCTTTTTGTGGACTGGTTGACATATAGAAAATCTTCTTTTTCAGTACAATTATGAATTAATTAGTAGAAGCTTTTAGAAAAATTTTTATTGTTACCAAAATGGTAGTTAGAAAACAAATTTTGGACTAAAAAATTTATACTTTTTAGGTTTTAAGAAAAGAAGTATTTCTCTAAAATTAAAATCGAACACATGAAAAGCTCAAGAAGTGTTAGCAGAACCTGAATTATTATTTAATTTTTTTTTTTTTTAGGCGAACAAGTTCCGAAAAATCGTGGTCATCGCATATTTCCGGTGGTTCACTAAACTTCTGATTCCTGATATATTAACTAATATTTGTTATACAAAGATTCATAAAATATTTTTCAAAGCTTGTAAAGGGTGGTTAAATTTTAAGGGCCGATGTTGAATGTGAACCACATTTGGCAGAATGATAATCCAAGAGTGATTGTCGAAAAACCAATGCACCCACAAAGAGTGACTGTTTGGTGCGGTTTATGGGTTGGCGGCATCATTGGGCCGTATTTTTTCCAAAATTTTTTTTTCCGGTCAGGGAGTTACTGTGAATGGTGTTCGCTATCGTGAGATGATAACGAACTTTATATGGCCCGAATTGGAAGATATGGATGTGGACGATATGTGGTTTCAACAGGACGGTGCTACTTGCCACACAGCTAACGAAACAATGGCTCTTTTGCGCGACAAATTCAATGGCCGCACAGAGGAAAAAACCTATGGACTGAGTACATAAATTTATGTACTCATGACAGGAATTTCTGCACACAGAAATTTTACATTTTTCCTGTATTGAGTACATGTTGAAATCTTTATTGTCTACATAGTGCTTTTAAGCAGTGATGTAGTCAATAAAGAATTTTATGTACTCATCACAAAACTATTGAAAATGTATTTATGTAATGAGTACAGTTCCGATGTACGTAGTACATATATTATTAACCCATTACATAAAATATGTACAACATATTTGTGATGAGTACAGTATCTAAGAACCATTTTCATGTACATACATATATTATTTTCTCATTATATATTTGTAGTACATAATTTTATGTAATGAGTACATACATTATTGACTTATTACATATTTGAGTACATAATTTCATGTAATGAGTATATATTAAAGAGCTGCGCAAGCATAACACAAATGACTTGGAAGCCATCTACCATTGGGTTTTTTTGGTTTTTTTTTTTATATCGACCGACACCAATACGTGAATGCCACAAAACCCGATCTTTTTGGCCCATCTTGCTTCGTTTTGAAGATATGTCGTTCTTCTTAATTTTTTAAGGTAATCATATCGATCGACCTCTCTACCTGTTCGTATCGAGTTCGAGACCCCCTTTAGAACACTCAAATCCGTATGGGTATCCGTATTTATGTATTGAATAAATGTCTCACTTTTATCGCATAAGTAAGACATGTACTGAGTCCATATTTTATGTATTGAATACATGTGTCGCTTTAATCGATGTGTACATGTGCTCTGTAGTGAGTGAATAGCACGTTTACCACGCCGTTGTGCAAGCGAGAAATGACCTGAGTCTATAGTTTATGTATTGAGTACATTTCTTGTACAACGTTACATAAAATATTGATTGAGTACACGTTGTTAATATTTATTGAAGTTTGCAATGTATTCAACACATATTTCGCTGTATTGAATACATTTTATATTCATTTTATAAAGTGAATAAACGCATATGTAACTATGACACGCTTACTTTACTCAGTACATGCAGCTCTCGTTGCGTTTTCATACAAGACGCAGAACAAAGATTTTACATAGATGTCTCTGTACTGATTACATGACTTTTTCTCTTAGTGCGTGTTATCGCACGTAGTGGCGATGTCAATTGGCCGCCAAGATCATGTGATTTGACACCGTTGGACTTCTTTCTTTGGCGTTATTTGAATGAAAAGGTATACGTCGATAAGCCAGCAACAATTCAAGAGCTAAAGGATGAGATAATTCGGCACATTAACGGCATAGAACCTCACTTTTGCTTCAGCGTCATCGAAAATTTGGACCATCGGATAGAGGTGTGCCGCCGAGATCGCTGCGGCCACTTGGCAGATATTTTGTTCCATACTTAATTGAACCATACCAATATTGTCATAATAAAAAGAAATGAGAATAATTTCTTAAATAATTTGTGTTTTATTCAGAATCAACATCGGCCCTTAAAATTTAACCACCCTTTATAATTATAATGCGAAAAGAAGAAATTTCTTAAAATATACAGTCAGTTAAAAATAGAACATTTACTACTGTGTGTTTCGCTTAAAAAACTTTAATGGGCCATTAAATACCATAGACTGGAGATTACTTAAGATACTTAAAATCAAGTAAACGATACAAAAAAACTTGGGTAGCTTTTTCTATACAAGTTTCTATGTCAATAGAACTTTTTAAAAAAAAACAACCTATGGAAGCTTGTTCTTTTATCTAAGGCAAATTTATAATTTTCTTTGAAAATTTTCATACGAATTACCTAAGTTACTTAGGTAAATTTTACCTAGGATTTTGTTTCCTATAGGCTTAGCTACTAAGCTCCGTAATCCTTAGTCAGCTTAAAATTTTGTAAGAACGCATTTTGTTGAATTACATAAATATTTTAGGATCATACAAACTAATTTGTGTTTTTTTCCTTCTTATTGATTTTTTACAAAAATAGTGTAGTTAAAGTTAATTTGTTTTATGTTTTAGATCTACAGATCTCTATAGATTCAAGAGTTTAACAAATTTATTTATTTTGGCCACTAATTCTTTTCAATAAAAATAAACCAGTTTTGATGGTTAAGCTGCTCTTAAACCATCAAAACTTCAACTCACAAAATAAAATGTTATAAACATGAGTCTTGCTTCGCCGTGAAATGCAGCAATTTACAAAATTTCTAATGTGGCCACATGTTACGCTAATCTGCAAAATAAATTAGTTGCCAAGATGTTTATCTGCAGCATGATTAAGTCTTAATTAACAAAATAGTTAATGCCAGCAACAAAACACAACAACTCGCTTGGACTGTGTGAGTATGAGTTAAACTAGCAATTTTGTGCCAACAGCAGAAGCAACGAGCATTAAACTCATTTAAGCCTTGGTGAAACTACCGTCTTTCCCGTTGTTGTTGTTGCTGTTTCAATTGCTTGCGCTCGGAGTAGCTAGTGGCGCAACTTAGATGCTGCAAGCATCTTAAGTTTCACGCCTTGAAGGCTTTAAGCGCTAGATATAATTTAATAGTCAATGGCAACACCTCTTCACAACACACAAACACACACAAACACATACACAAACACATGTGAGTGCTAGAGCTGCAGTAGCGACTTTAATTGCAACTGCGCATGCGCAGCAACAATTTAAAACAGCAAAAAGAACAAATTTTTAAAACAATCAACATGTAGCCAAATAACCGAATAACCGTTACCTGCACCGCAGGGACATCATAAAGAATTTTCCATTATTATTTGTTTACGATTATATGTGGCGCACTGGCCTGCCAGCAGCAACAAATGAATTTGCACCAGCAACATTTTGACGATGATAACGACAACTAAAACAGACAGAGGCAGAGCGCAACAACAAACTAGCAAACAACGATTAAGTTAAGGTGTGCAACATACAAATGTTGCTAATGCCAAGCCGTTGCTGCTGTTCAATAACTTGCCGCCTGCAGTGGCAAACATGGCCATTGAAAATTGTTATAAATATTTTGTATTTATTTATTTCTTTTTTTTATAGTTTTTTTTTTTTTTTGTTTTTTGAACAACCCAACCTAAACGAGCTGACGTACCACACGATGGCGTGGCTGGCCGCTGTCTATTAAGTCGCGTTGTACCTTGTGTCGTATTTGTTTCGCCTCTGCTGTCAATATGGTTGCCATGTTAGAGGGATTTATTGTTTATTGCTATGGCCACAAAACGTTCTGGCCAAAATAATGAGAAAATCATTGCAACTCGACATTTTTATGTTTTCATTCAGTCATATGAGCAACATAACGACATCGTTGTTGTTGCTGTTACTGTTGCTGTTGTTATTGTTGTTGTTGCTGTTGTTGGTTATGTTGGCATGAAATTTTAAACTTTATGACTACTGTTGCTGCTGCTATCGCTGGTAGCAAATTAGCAACAAATGTTTGTTGAAAATTGTTGCTCAAAGCAATGCAATATTTCTTTCTCTTTGACATTCAGCAATTATTGCTGATAACATTTTATTTTCAGCAATTTTGGCTTATATTTTATTTATTACTTATTTAATTTTGTTGTATTGTCCAAACTTATATTGCTTTAAATCTCGGCTAAAATCAGTGACATCAAACTGCTCCATCCATAAAATCTGGCACATTAGTCAGATTGCAGTCTATTGTCTGGTATTCCCCCCTCTCTCTCTTATCCTCACTCATAAAAGTCAAACTCTGTGACCCATCAAGACACGTGTTCAACAATCCGCAACTTTCATAGCGCAACAAAACAACACAAATATAAAGTGTTCCAAAACCACTCACTCGGTTTTCATCCCTCTTTCAGCTTAGCGCATCCATACATGTGTTCATTTCGCCTGAAAGAAACTGAGTGTCGTCGTTTGTTTTTTCGTTTTTTTTTTTTTTCTTATTACTTAAATGCAAAAATCACATCTAATCAAGATTGATAGCGTGTAACGAATTTATACGCATTCTTAATGTAATCACTCCATCCTCCTCCATGTTGTCCGTTCACGACCCTTGTGTAAAAATTTCGCGTCTCTTTTCTGCGAGTTTGTTTTGAATACAAAAGTCATAAAAACAAATTAGTGCAACCCCCTCCCCAAACTTTAGTGATTGGATTGAAAGCTGAAAGGGGATTTTTTGCTGTCTAAATGAAACACCCACTAAAAGAACCACAATGCGTCGAAATGTTGGGTGAATTGCATAGTCATTCGATGACCAACTGAATGCTTTCTAGAAAATTTCTTAGTTTAGCGTTATTTTGTGAAATATCTGAACCGATCTCATCAAATACATTTCTTTATCAGTATCTAAGTGATTTTAAAATCGGGATGAATTCGACAATTTCTGTTAATTTTTTTTTTTCAGGTTTCACAATTAGATTTTGACACCCATTTGGATCACCACATTTAATATAAAAAAAAATCTTTTCAAAATAAATGTTTGCCCGAAAATGTATGACGTTAGTCATCGAGTATAATCATTGAGAACATAACTTAAATATCCAAGTTTAAGGGGACATATAGGTTACAAATTTTAAAAAACAAAAATGTTTTTCGGGAATTTTTTTTCAAATATAGAAGGAAAACAGATATCGTTTTCAAATTTTGCACATATATTTATTAATATTTAAAACATACAAAAAAAGCGGTTTTTGACGTTATTTGATTTTTTTTATAAAAATGTCAAGAAATTGACGGTGTGCAGGATATCACCAGTCTGGAACATCTGAGAAAAAAATAAAAAAAAATCAAATTAATCCTTGTTTAATTCTTGGCGACCGATTTTGTAACCTCGGAAATCTGGTGATATCCTGCACACCGTCAATTTTTTAGCATTTTTTAAAAAAAATCAATTAACGTCAAATATTTTTTGTATTTTTTAAATGTTGATAAATATATGTGCAAAATTTGAAAACGATATCTTTTTCCTTCTATGAAAAAAAATTCCCGAAAAACATTTTTTTTTTAAATTTGTAATCTATATGTCCCCTTAATCAAGAAGCGAAATTCACCTTTTTCCATGTTTTCAAAATTCATCAGGATGGCTTGCTTTCGATGGGTGTGAAAAGTCTGAAAATGGAAATGGAAAAATGGTTCTTCACAAATTTCACATGGTATTTGCGAATTTGGAGCCATCTACTTATTGTAATATTTCAAGAATTTTTTTTGATTTTTTAGAAAGAAAAAGATCTTTTAAAATTTCAGTTAGTACCTAATTGTTAATCTTTCAGGAGTGTACATTTTCTGTGTGGGAATAAAACATAACTATCTGTGTTCCTACAGTTTAAGAAAAAGTAATAAAAAAATTACGGTGATTCATTGTAAACAAAAAAACACAAAAATGTTTACCAAAAAAAAAAATGTTTTGCAAAAATGACTGTCTAGGAAGGCCCCTTAACCCTAGTTCAGCCGACAAGACACCGCGCAGTGTAACGAGCCCATATAGCGAGTGGACAAAAATAGAAGAAGTTATCCTAGAATAATGTGAAAATGAGTTTTACGATGAAAGAATTATGTTCACAAAATTTCGTTCAAATTGAATGAATGGTACGCCTACCTCCCATATAACCGAAATCGGTAATATGGAAAAGTTCTCCAAACTATTATCCTAGATCAACAAAATTTGGTACACATAGTTCGTTTGGAGTTATAAACAGCTGGTGTGAAAAATGAACTAAATCGGTTGACTAATATGACTACCTGCCTTATAACTGAAATCGGTAATCATGTATATTTACACAAGAAATTAACCAAGATCACTTAAAATTACTACACATAGTTCTTTTGTAGCTATAAATAGCTGGTGTGAAAATTAACCAAATCGGCCGACTAGCACGCCTACCCATATTACTTATTTTCCAGTATGAACGTGGCACTTTAGCGAAGATACGAAAAAAAAAATCCTATGACAAGTACGAGATTATTATGAGTAAAATAAGCCTGCATAAAAATCAAAACGTTCGGTTCACTAAGTTCTGAGAAATCTTGGTCACCGACTTTGAAAACATAAAAAAAAAAAAAAAAAAATAACTGGTAATTTCAGCTTGAAAGGAAAAGAAAAATAACTGGTAAAAATAACTTGAAAGGACTTTGACCTAGCTTCTTATGATTAATTGTGTTGTGCGTGTTATTAAGTTTGTACACAATTGACCGAGAACCGGACCTACAAGGTTTAAAGCCGACTCCGAACGGCGATGAACGGAATGTTCTTGTTCTCAAGAAGCTTTAGATGGCATTTGGATTACTCTCTGAGGTTTGCCATTGTCTGCAGAGAGGTGGCGGCCGTACAGAAAAATCATTTTAATTCAAATAATTTTCTGTCGCTGCTGGGGTTCGAACCCGGGTCTCCAGATTCGTTAACATAGAGGCCACGCACTTTAACCAACTATGCCACGGATGCCACACACTTTGAAAACATGGTTTCGAGAAAAACGCGTTTGAAAATAAGGGCCAGCACTACGCACTCTAGAAGACGGTTCATTTACTAGGCTATAACTTTGTTATTTTTTGAGATATCGACTTGAAATTTTCACCACATATTTTTGAGACTTAGAGCTTTTAGAAAATAATTTCCGGGTACATAACCCCCCCTAAGTTTGAGAATTTTTTTTTTAAATTTTGACGTAACGAAGTTACGTTGTACCGCTCAGGTTTCCAAAAAAGTTGAAAAATTAATTTTTTAAAAATTCATTTGCGTTGCATTGAATTGTTACTCGCTGAGTTTAAGAGCTATGATTAAAAAAATGGTATGACCGTAAAGGTGAATTCTTTGACTTCATTATAAAAACAAAACAAAAAATTTTAAACACCATCGGGTCGCAGGGGGAACTGTTTAAGCAACACAACTGAAAATTTGTAACATGGAATTATTACTCGCTGAGTATTAGTGCTAGGATAAAAAATACGATACGCCAATAAAGACCTACTGTAAGTCTCACAACAAAATTAGACAAAAAATTTCTGTCGCCATGGGGACGCTGAGAGAGCCGCTCAAAGATCGTTAACGCAACATTCATGCAGCGGCGTTGCATTGAATTTTTACTCAATGAGTATATAACCTACGATAAAAGTTTAAAAAGGAAAATTAAGATTTTATACATGGCTTTATGACAAAAATAAAAAAAAAATTCCGGCGTCATCAGGTCGTGAATATAGCAGCTTATGTAACAGAAATGTAATATCGTTGCATGGAATTATTACTCACTCAAGGGGAGTGCTACGGTAAACTTTGTTTTACGACAGCATGGATGTGTTATTACGCTTAACAACTAAATAACAAAAAAATTCTTGTTGTCATGATTTCAGGGATGCAATCACATAATGCAGTAAAAATGCTACAGCCATGAAAAACGTTGCATGGATTTTTAACTCTGTGACTACTGGTGCAACGGTAAATTTTAAGGAACGAAAACGAAGGTGAGGTCTTCGGGCATATGACAAAAATAAAAAAAAAATTGACGGCGTGTCAAAGACCCTCAGGGAACCGCCTAATGTGACGCATATGCATCACTTTTGCTGGATTAATTGAAATTAGAGCACAACCAATGGGGAAGTAAAAAAAAAAAGCTAAAATAAAAGCACCAACTCCAAATCCAACAACAACTCCAACACCAACACCAACAACAACACCAACACCAACCTCAACACCAACACCAACATCAACCCCAACATCAACATCAACACCAACACCAATACCAATACCAATACCAACACCAACACCAACATCAACACCAATACCAATACCAACACCAACACCAACATCAACATCAACACCAACACCAATACCAATACCAACACCAACACCAACACCAACACCAACACCAACACTAACATCAACTTCAACATTAACATCAACATCAACAGAAACATCAACAACAACAGCAACATCAACATCAACATCAACATCAACATCAACAACAACAACAACATCAACATCAACATCAACATCAACATCAACATCAACATCAACATCAACATCAACATCAACATCAACATCAACATCAACATCAACATCAACATCAACATCAACATCAACATCAACATCAACATCAACATCAACATCAACATCAACATCAACATCAACATCAACATCAACATCAACATCAACATCAACATCAACATCAACATCAACATCAACATCAACATCAACATCAACATCAACATCAACATCAACATCAACATCAACATCAACATCAACATCAACATCAACATCAACATCAACATCAACATCATCATCAATATCAACATCAACATCAACATCAACATCAACATCAACATCAACATCAACATCAACATCAACATCAACATCAACATCAATATCAACATCAACATCAACATCAACATCAACATCATCATCAATATCAACATCAACATCAACATCAACATCAACATCAACATCAACATCAACATCAACATCAACATCAACATCAACATCAATATCAACATCAACATCAACATCAACATCAACATTAACACCAACATTAACATCAACACTAACATCAACATCAACATCAACATCAACATCAACATCAACATCAGCATCAACATCAACATCAACATCAACTTCAACATCAACATCAACATCAACATCAACATCAGCATCAACATCAACATCAACATCAACATCAACATCAACATCAACATCAACATCAACATCAACATCAACATCAACATCAACGTCAACATCAACATCAACTTCAACTTCAACTTCAACATCAACATCAACATCAACATTAACATTAACATCAAAATCAACATCAACATCAACATCAACATCAACATCAACATCAACATCAACATCAACATCAACATCAACATCAACATCAACATCAACATCAACATCAACATCAACATCAACATCAACATCAACATCAACATCAACATCAACATCAACATCAACATCAACATCAACATCAACATCAACATCAACATCAACATCAACATCAACATCAACATCAACATCAACATCAACATCAACATCAACATCAACATCAACATCAACATCAACATCAACATCAACATCAACATCAACATCAACATCAACATCAACATTAACATCAACATCAACATCAACATCATCATCAACATCAACATCAACATCAACATCAACATCAACATCAACATCAACATCAACGTCAACATCAACATCAATATCAACATCAACATCAACATTAACAACAACAACAAGAAACTTCGTCACGTCAAAACCTACGGGTGTGTCCACGGCACAGCCAACTCTTTTTTTTCATATAAAATTGCTTATTTTCGACAAAACATGCTTCAGAAAAGTGGGCGTAAAGTCTTTATTATTGAATTTCGGCAAACCAATTTTTGGGAAAATGAAATAAAATTTATTTTCGTAAGTTTAAAACAACGACGTTTAACAAAAATTTTATATTTTTGTCTTATCTAGGGAACGAAGAAACATTTCTCCATTAAAACCCTATCTTTTAACCAAACAACTACATCAATTGAAAGAGTTTTTGCAATACAATACCCCTCATTCAATCGAAGTACCTTTTAAAATGAGAAAAAAAAACGAATAATGTGGCCAACTGTCATACTTGTGAAACTCATTCCAAGTTACGCGTTACCGCTTTGGAACAATTAAAATAAATCAAAACCAAATCATACCTCATCGACTGAATCTACATTAGGTGAATAACTACAAGTGGTCAAAGCCATTTTCACTCCCTATACAAAACACAATGAAACCCTTGAAATGCACTCACCACACACCTCACTCCCTCTTATTATGATTGTGTAGGCTTAAAAGTATGACAGAGTAGTCAATGTTGCGCAACAAATGTGCGAAATTTTTAAAAACTTTTAACCAGAACATTTGTGCGCTATTTGCGAAGAATTAGTTGCAAGTATGTTCGAATTTTTTGCATTATGAACAAGCACAGCACACACACGCACATATGAACAACAAATAATCTTAACAGGGATGTTATTGAAACAAAAACCAACAAAAGTGGGAAAAGGGTAATAAAACAACTGTAATCAATATGAGAAAATATTGAACAGTTGGAAAAAAATAGAAAAAAAAAACCATGACATTTGGTTGATTGAATGCCCACCAGCAGGGCTATCAGCTGCATGCTAAAATTAAAAGAAGCAACACTGTCAACACACAAGGCACACCAAACGAATTGCCCGATGACACGAATTCCTGCAATTAACTTAATTAAAATGAAATAACAAGCAAGTGTTCATCATAACCACCACCACCACACAAACACAAGTGTTTCGAGCACAAACAAAGCCAGAGACTGCTGCTGATTAAATAAGGATTCGCTCGAAGCCGGTAAGCATTTTACTGAGGGCGGTACACCATTCTCTGCGTGTTCAAATACTTCAGCAAATGTCGAATAATGTCGAATATCTGAAAGACAAACAAACAAACAAGCAAACAAACAAATGAATTGAAGGCACACAAAATTCAAGTTGCACAAATTGTCCTCAAATATATGCGTCAAACAGTCGAGAGTGCGTAAGTAATAAAGATGTTCATAAATTATAATAAAACGTTGTAATTATAACAGTAAAACACACAATGCTTTTTTAAAAAAAATATTAATAAGCACACATGGAATAATTGATTAAAAAAGAAACAAAAAAGTAATTCTAATTCATATTCATATTCATGTTCATATTCATACTCATATTCATATTCATATTCATATTCATATTCATATTCATATTCATATTCATAGTCATCAAATTTAAAGCTTACTATTCATTCAGCACTAAAGATCCTTTTTACTCACTATGAATGAATCAGAGTCAAACCAAAGAACCTCTTCAAGTTTTACAGACATAACAAAATATACGACTCAAATCACACTCTTAATCTTTCCCTCCCCTCACCCTCTTTCCCATGCCTACTAAAAACGGTTACATTAAAAAAAGTTCCACTAAAATAATCCGCTCTGTTTACTCGTACATTTCTCATTCGTACCATTCTCCCACCCTGCACTAAATGAAAAGAATTCCAATAAAAAAATAGTATCCCAAACCAAACAGCTTTGCTCCAACCAAGCTTTCAATGTTCGCCTCCATTGGGAGCATACCACAGCACATTGACTTTGATGTTGTCGTGCCTTGCAAAGTGTGCACGTGCAAAGTTACGACAGGGATGTTAAACAAAATTTGCAGGCAAAATTGAGGAAACCCATGCAATGCAACACATCTCTGAACAAATTGTCTAGAGAAACCCTCGTCAAGGCGGGCGCGCTGAAGAGCGATAACTACCCCACAAATGTTGGGGTGTGTCAAAGTTAACGAGTTCAAATATATTCATGAGTTGGCTAAAACCAGCAAGCAAGCCATAGAAAGCAAAATGTTGCCAAACCATAGACTAAATGCGGTGCGGTGTGCGGGAGGTGTGAGCAAGCCATAAGGCCAGGTTGTTTTTTTAGTGGGTGGTTGGATTGGTTTTTGCAGCATTATTGCTGAGGGTTGTAGTTTTTATTTGTGCTCTTTACTATTTTGTTCTTGTATTGCTTTAGGGCTGCGCTATTTTATCGCCATACAACTCAACTGATGAGAATTCCAGGCATTCTATCCATTTTCACTGCGGGTTAGGATTACGTCAACCGTTGACGTTTATAAGTTTCCCCGTATGGATTTCAAATAGATTGCTTTATATTAACTGCAGGTGTTTACATTGGGTTTGAGTGCTTCGGTTCGCTGCTAAGGGTGGTGGTGAAGGGTAGATCAAATCATATGTCAGTTATGTGGAAACGGTATAATTAATTTTTTGTTAACTTCAGGTGTTTAATGTTAAATCCATTAAATTGAAGCTGCTCATTAGGAATTAACACTAATTAATGCTTAAATATTCAATGAAGGTGGCAACAGTGTAAACAACCACTTTGTCAGTTCAGTGGTGCACGATCATCGCAACATCTTTCGATTCATTGATCATTAAGCGTTAATCGCCAAATAACAGACTACAAAATGTTCTCATCATAAATTGTTGAGAGCTGTCTTCCCGCTGCATCTCGACTCCCTCATCTTTCTTTGAATTCGCATTAATTAACACACTCGCTCATTAACGATCATTTCATACAGTTTGTTTGCCTAAAAATCAACACTAACCAAAAATTTAAGCAGAATTTTGAAAAACTCGTGTGCAACTCATAATAATCGAACGTAATTGGCTCATTACTGCTGACGTTGATCATATTGATCATGTTGCTGTAGATCCTGCAATTTTATTTTCACTGTTTACATGAATTTTAATTTATCTTTTATTTCTCTTGCGTTGAATTTTGTTTTTAATTGTTCCGAATTGATCGATACACGCATTAGTTGTTATCAAGATTGTTTTTGTCGCACTCCCTGCTGCGCAAACGCGCTGTTAATGTACGTTAAATGATCGTGTTAGTGCGTTCTACGATCGCTTTATTGATATGTTATTAAACGTTTTAGTGAATCGATCTTTAAATTAAGTGGTTCGCACACGCTACACGCACTTCTCTTCAATGCGGGCGCTTCATTTGAATTTACCGCCATGTAACGCGGATGTACTTCCATGTTGAAATTTGAATTTTATTCAAAATACTACAACTTGTGGTGTTTTTTATATTAATATTGATGGCATTCAAGCTCGTGCGTCGATCGATGAATTGTTGTGGGGTCGGTCAGCTGGATCTTATCGAGTATTTTATTTGAATTCTTGCGACAGATGGGGGGTCTAGAAAGAAAGCGATTTCTAAATAAATTAGTGGATACATAAATACCCTGTTAAATTGCTTTTAGCTCATAATGATCTTAGAACTATGTTACAACATTGTTTTTTTATGTTATGGGGAACATCTATTTTTCATAGTTTGTTTTCGAATTCTCGAAAATTTCGAGAATTTATAATTTGCTGAAGTGAAGTGTTTGAGTGAAAATTGCATTTCGTAATGTCAAATACAGCGCTGTGCAAAACATTTGCAACTGTCATCTCATCTCATAAATGGTCTACTGGTCTATGGTAATTTTCATATAAAATAAATCCTCCAAACAAATCAAAAACAGTTCAGCACAGTGGTGAACATGTAATGGTGTGGGGTTGCTTTTCGGCAAATGGTGTTGGCTCAATACATCAGATAACAAATATTATGAGGGCTGAAGATTATAAAAACGCACTAAGTACAGTTATGCCTCTGGTCACCACTTGGGAAATGCCACTTGCTTGGAGGTTCCAACATGATAATGACCCCAAGAACACTACTAACCTGGTGATAACCTGGTTAAATGAAAATAGTGTTTACGTTATTATTCGGCCACCGCAAAACCCGGATTTGAAACCAATGCAGTATCTCTAGGAGATTGTAAGGCGTAGGATAGGGCACAAAACCTTTAGGAAACCTGGCGAGCTCTTCACAGAAAATCAAAAGCCGTGGAAGGACAATTCAAATCCATTTATACAAAATCTCATAGCTTCTAGCTTCATAGCTCATAGCTTCTTTTAGGGGTGAGGTCACTCTAAAATTTTCGAAAAATTAATAATGTTTTTTTTTTAAATGGTCCCTTATGACCTCAAAAATTATGCCTCAAAAGATTATGGCCTGGAAAAATTTCAAGTACTTGGTTCTTGAGTTTTAGTATAAGGCCAGCTGGTACAACTACTACTTCTCAAAACTGAATTTTTTTAGTTGTCCGGAAACATATCTCAGACAATTTTCAACCGATTTACTTGAAACTTTGAATATATCTTGAAAAATATATTGTGTAAGTAGGATTTTTTTTTATATTGAAGAGTTCATTTGATACTAAAAATAATCTGATGATTTTTAGGCAAATTTTTCACTTTCCATTTTAGAAGTGCGCCATTTGGCCGAAAATCAATATATCAAAAATATTCTACGTACTTCTATAGCAGATATTATATATAATCGAAAGAAATGCATTGGCTTTATATAATTAAAAAATGACATGAGCCGTTTGTCCTGCCGAGGACTCTGAAAAAACGCTATACAGCCGCAATTTTTAAATTAATCGCTTCAAAAATGTATTCTGTACACTCACTAATGTGTAGGAATCTCAATTTATTGTGTACTATTTCTGGGAAAAAAGTCCAAAGGAATATATTTTTCGGTATCTAGAGTGGCATAACCCCTTAAAATATTCGTATTACGAGTGCTGTGCATTAGGGCGGGTCGGTCTCCATACAAAAAAAAAACGTGTTTGATAAACTTGGTCTAAAATGTACCTTGGCGCATTGTGCTACCCTCCTCAAAACGATTTCGCGATGTGTTAACCCTTAGGCTTCCTGGAATTTTTTTAAAAAAGTGCCTTTTTTGGCCAAAAACCCACTTTTTGTATGGACAAGTTTTTTGTTTCTCGGTATTTTCAAAAAAAAAAAAAATCAAAATTGAAACTTTAAAAATTATTACTACTTATCTGCATACACAATTTTGAGAAATTTGCTCGTCCTGTTTTTTTTTTTTTTGAGTCTTTTTTGAATACATTTCCATGCGATTTCGACTTAAATCTTCATAACAACGCTATATCTCGTGCGAATGATGTCGTTTAGACAACGTTGGAAAGGTAATAAAATATCCTTAATATATCAGGGGCTTACTTGTTCATTTTTGAACAAAGTTCATATATCAAAAAATTTTAAAAAATTATGGACAAGAATTTCAAGTCAAAATTTCTTATGCAGATAGTAATCATTTTTGAAACTTTAATGTTCGTTTTTTTTTTAAATACAGCGAAACAAAAAACTTGTCCATACAAAAAGTGGGTTTTTGACCAAAATCCAGTAAGCCTAAGGGTTAACACATTGCGAAATCATTTTGTGGAGGGTACAACAATGACCCAAGGTACAATTTAGACCGAGTTTATCGAACATTTTTTTAGCGACCCATCCTACTGTGCATATGTCTTTCGCAGCCGAATTTGTACTTTTTTTATTTATAAAAAAATTGTTGTTGTTGTTATGTTTTAGTTATTGGAAAATAAACAATAAAGTCATTAAATAAAATATTTCAAAGTTCAAAGTTCAAAGCTCAAAATACTCCAAATTTATTTTATATGAATATGTAGACCATTTATGAGATTTATGAGATGCCAGTTGCAAATATTTTGCACAACACTGTATACCTTTGTCATTTACATGTTGTTTGCAATTTTGATTCAGATGCATTGAACACTTTTTTTCTATTAATTCCACTTACTCATCACTCTTTATCATCCTTGATTGAAACAAATTTCAAGCGCATATTCTGCAAACAATTTTTAATGACTTGGCAACCCTAGATTTTTAACATTATCCTGTAATTTCTTGAAACAGCCTGACTACGAAGCACCACTTATGTTCTTTCTATTACTTCACTTCTATGGTTGTATAAAGCACTTTATCGTTCTTTCCGCTATTTGAACACGTGTTCCGGAAATTCCATGCCATTCCCTTGTATTTACATTGAAATTGTTAATTTCTGTGCTTTTTCACAAGCTTCAAGGCAAATACACTTTGCTATCTGGCAAAATTAAATTCGTTCATTAAATCTTTGGGGAATCGATAATTTTGAAACTTTGTTGCACAAATAAACAATTTATAAGGGAATTTTTAATTTCATTTTATAGAATTGATTATTTGTATTTATATATCTTCATACATTCTGTTACGAAATAAAAGACAGTAGCCTCAATTATGTTTGAAGTAAATAGTAATTTAATTCGAAATTCCTAAAATTACTTTTCACTGTGCTATTTTCAGCGGTAAATTGTCCTATGAAAGTTATGCTTTTTCGTCGTTCGACAATGCACTGTATTATGCAAGAACTCTCTCTTCTTTGTATATATTTTAGGCTATAAAGTTAAATGTCATAGTGTCAAACAGTACAGTGAAAATCATTCTTTATAGAGAAAACATTTTCTTCTTGTAAATGAACGAAAAAAGTCAAACTCGAAATATTTTGAAATTTTTTTGAAAATGTTCTTCCATTACTTTTCATTCCTGTTTTTTTTCAATTGTTGACCAAAGTCAAAATTTTATACGGGTGTTAAATTTTAAAAATTACTTTGCTCTACAAAATTGTTGTTTTTTACTTATAAATTATAAATTTACAAAAATCCCGGAACTCACAACTTTGCAAACAAAATCAATTTTTGCACAAATTTTAGAGTTTTACCACAGAACTTGAGGAAAAGTTTTCTTTCAGAATTTCGTAGAGCAGCTTTTTCTTAATTATGATGAAAAAATTTCATTTCACCGAGTAAAAAACACTCAAGACCCTTTTATTTTAATAACACAGTGTGATAGTGAAAATATACTTGGCACGAGACGTAATGCATGTCGTAGGATCGGTAGAGCATAATTATTTATTCTGCATACTTGGTTTTTCAAATTTACCCCTAAAATCTGAAAATGTGGCTCAAAAACCGTTTTTTTGGTATGTATATTAGGGGTCGTACAGAAAGCACGTGGCCGATTTTCAGCTTTCAAAACCCCTTTCTCCACATAAATTGGTAACGTAATTTATGAACGACCCCTCAGTAATACAGAGTGGGTCAAATACAAGTTTTTTTAAAAATGCAATAAAATGAAAAAAATTTTTTTCCATGTGAAGGGTTGTCCATTGAGGACTTCACAACTTTTTTTTTTAATAAAACTCAAACCATTTGAGATATTTCAAAAACTTTATTATCGGCTTAAAGTACAAACAAAACAATTATGAATAAAACTCGACTTTGTTTATATAGCTACCGCGGGCACGTATGCAGAGGTCAATTCGTTGGACCCAATTTTCGATGACTCGGCCACACATTTCGGCCGAAACGGCCGCTATTTCGCGTTCAATATTTGCTCTGAGCTTTTTCAAAGTCAACGGCTTGTTGGCATAGACCAATGACTTGACGTAACCCCAAAAAAAAGAATCTAGAGGCGTTAAATCGCACGAACGAGGCGGCCAATCGACTGTCCCATTTCTTGATAATACGCTCATCAAACTTACTCTTCAATAAATCGATTGTAACGTGTGCTGTGTGGCTTGTGGCACCGTTCTGTTGGAACCACATGTCATCCAAGTCCATATCTTCCTATTCGGGCCAAAAATAATCAGTAATCATGGCGCGATAATGATGGCCATTCACAGTAACGTTACGATCGTTATCGTCGACGAAAAAATATGGTCCAATGACGCCGCCGGCATGCAAACCTTACCAAACAGGTTTTTTTTTGTGGATGAAGTGGTGATTCATGAAGCACATGTGGATTTTCATGACAATTGCAGTTAACGCTCTTAAAGTTGCGATCACCGAGTCCGAATTTCGGTAGAAAACTTTTATAATTTGTAGACGTTGTTCGTTCGTTTACTTTACCATGACGAAAATGTTGAGTTTACTGAATAAATTGACAGTGACAGACCGATGATTGGCGAAAAAGTGCATTCAGAAATTTAAAGTTCTTTGAGAATTCTTTAAAGTTTAAAGTTGTCAAGTCCTTATTGGAATACCCTGTATTATGGCTTTATTAGTAAGAGCAAACATTTCCATAAATTATGGAACACAACGTTACTCAAGTGGCTGCCTTTGCTGGCTACGCAGTAGCGTATTCTGTCACTCCAATTTTCCAAGACCTTGTTGATGGTTTCGGTCTGTAACTCACGGATTGCTTGAATGATATTGTCCTTAAGTGTTTGAATCGTTTCCGAAACGGCCAATTGACATCGCCAAGGCGGCTGATAACACGATTTGGAAATTTGGTGCGCAAAAGATCGATTTTGGCATGGGTTGTGTAGCGTGACGCGCAAATCCTGCATGAACCTCTGGTCGTCAAAATTCATTTCTCCAATTTCAGTACAAAAAAGTCGGTTAACATGGCTCTGTAGCGTCCACCGTTGACTGGTACGTTGTTCCCAGCCTCATTTTCGAAGGAAAATGGTCAAATGATGCCACCACTCCACAATCGGCACCAAACTGTCACTCTCTGTTGATGCATCGGCTTTTCGACAATAACGTACAGGTTTTCCGAGCCCCAGATGCGGCAATTTTGTTTGTTAACGTAGCCGCCGAGATGAAAATGCGCCTCGTCAGAAAAAATTATTTTCGCCCAAAATCGTTCCAATTCAAGCTGCTATATGGCCCAAACTGCAAAGCGATAACGAAGCGGATGGTCGTGCGCCTTCAATTGCTGAGTCAATTGGACAATATAAGCATATAATCTTATAAAATCTTTGTGCAGAATGCTCCTCAGGCTAGTGCGTGAAATGTTGGGCTGTTGAGATCGATGGCGAGTTGATGTTCGTGAATTGAGTCTCACCCTCTCCACTACAGCAGCCACATTCTCACCAGTGCGCAGCGTATGACGACGGGGACCATGAGTGTTGTCCACTAATATACCAGTCTCACGAACTTTTTGCACAAACTTGCGTACAGTAGGAGCGGTGGATGCTACATTTCGGGAAAAACTTATTTTCAATTAACGCACTGTTTGGACTTCACAGCACTCACTTTGGAAATAAGTTTCCAATATTTCCCAACGTTGTTCAAACGTAAAGCGACTCATTTCTTTCCACGGAAGCAGATACAGACTTTATGTAAAAAATTTCGGGCGGGAAACAGCTGTCAGTGTCAAAATAACCTATGATTTAAAAAGAAAACACTAGATGGCCCACCCTGTAAATTAAAAAACAAAAAGACAATTTCACTAAATCAAGACCAAGTACTGTAAAATTTTAGGTAGAATCAATTCGCTGTTGCCTCATTTCGAGTTGTGCCTCATTTAAATGAATCTTAAGGTGCTTCTTATTTTTAGACCTTTGTCGGTAGACAAAACGTCAAAATGACAGATTAAAAACACATGTTCCATCATGCCCAGCATGATGTTGCTGCGGATCATGTTGATCACAGACACAAAGACACACAGACAGCCAGCCAGCCAACACAGCACATTTTTGAACAGGTTAAAACCAACAACATTTAAATTGCGGTGGTTAAAAAAAGAAAAATTATTTAAGTGCCTAAAAACTGTTGCCAAAAACAATGAAGAATCACGCGTATTGTTTCCTAGAATTGCAACGAACTGTGCTGTCTGTGCGAATTCGTGGTAGACACGAATGGCAAATGCGTTTAGAGAATGTCGCGCATCGGAAGCAACTGTTAAATTGTGCCGCTGATCGCTGATGCCGACAGACACGCGGATAGATGCAGAAACTAACTAAAAATAAGACAGCCAGCCAATAAAGCAAATGTATACAGAAAAAAAAAAATTCTTCAATGTGATGAATTGGAGTTGTTAGACCCTAATTCATAATATTGAATGTCAATTCATAATATTGCTGAAAAATGTGTTCATTATTACGAATATTTTCGTCAATTTCATGAACAGAGATAATCGTGAAAAATTATGTTCATCAATGTTATGAATTGGCGTTCTTCAAAACGGAGGAATTGCAGGCATATAAACGTATAAAGTACGCAATACATATTTTGTGTCGAGAATTTTATCCATTCTCAGTACTTACCTTCATATATTAAGGGCCAAATTCTTAACGTCTAGTTATCTTTAACCAGTTGATATTTCTCAGAACTTTAGTATATCAAAGTACTAGAGTTATTGGAAATATTCATTCGTTAAAAATATCGAAACAGAAGCAATATGGCCCTTAGTTGTATTTGTTGTTATTTTGATGCAAAGTTATTCCCGTTCTTTGTGTTGATTTCGCGCATTTTTATAATTAACAAAAGTAAAGCGCATAAAGAAAATGCAATAAAAAAAAGTAATTTTTGTGCAATTGCCTTTCTTTTTAACTTGCTGTCTGTCATTCTCGTCGTGAACCAATGCGCAGAAACGAAAATCTTCTGCGCGGCCTACGTCATGTGGGAGAGTCACGTGATACTTAATGAACACATTCAAAAAATAATAATAAAATAAGCAAAACCCGAAGCAACAAACGAGAGGCCGGCGAAATGAAAACGAAACAACTGCCAAACTGCTATCAAAAGAAATCGGGCAACGTAGCAGCTTTTTGTGTAAAGGGGTAAACACGGAAGCTAGCACCCCTGTGATATAAGCAATTTTTATCAAAGTTATGTATTACAAAATTTTTATAAATTTTTTTCGAGACCAGTGTTCTGTTTTAATAAATGTTCATTTAATTTTAAAAACTCAGATTGCATAAGAAAATGAGAAGGATTTGGAAGTAAGTCCCCTATAAAAAAATGTTTACTACGACTTTTTTTAGTCAGTTTAATATTCTCTTCTTTTTATCAGCTGACGTCACAACAAAGATGGCGGACACGCATATGGCGGAATCTATAATATATTATTCATGGTCGTGAAGGATCAATGTTGCATTTCGTAAAAAAAGGGTTGTTGTTTTATAGTGTAAAAGTACTTTTGTATAAAATTATGGAGTAGCGATCCATCATACCTATCTATACCAAAGTCGATACAATCGCAAACTGTGGATTATGAAAAATGTAATTTCCTATTGCAGGTAGTAGTAAATAATAAAGGAATGGATATATTCTTTCTTATATCCAATAAACTAATACATAAAAAAATATTTTAAATAAAAATCTGATCTTGATAAGGTTTTGTGTATTCGTTGTATTTTTGGTGTTTACATTCACTGAACGTCCATAATTCAAAACGGTTTAGATGCAGAGGAAGGCGAAAAAAAGTAATGAAAAAAGGTAATTTTGCGTGTTTTTTTTCAAACTTGCGTCATTTTGAGGGCACACCTAAGGGCACAGGCATCATTATACTTCTTCGACTTCGACAGACGGACATTGCTGAATCGACAAACGGATGGACAAAATTAATATATCCCTTATGCAGTATACGTGGGGGCATAAAAACATGAAACAAATTTGCTTAATTGGTAATTTTAGGCTATGAGCTTATCAAAAATTTAAAAAGTAGTTAAATGGTACTTTTAATTCTGTTGAAGTCAAAAAGTAATAAAATGGTACTTTTAATTTTGTTCCTACGCAACACTTGCTGCAGCTTTATTTTTTAATTCACAGTTCAATTTCATTTACCGATCAGTGTGCATCAAAAATGTTCAAGTGTTTTAAGTGTGTGGAAAAGTTTAATAATGCTAATATTTTTTTTAATCATTTGAAGAGAAACCACAAGTGTACAACTTTTTGTGAATTTTTGTGCAAGTGCAGGAATTGCTATCAAAAATTCTTCTTCTTTTAAGCGACACGTTTTAAACAAACACAGAAGAGTGGAGCCTCATCGTTTAATGAAAAGTCCTGTTAGCGCCGTTGCAGAAACTGTAGCAAAGGAAAGAGCAGAAAACTGCAATATTGTGCCTCAGAATTTACCGAGTTCTAGAAATCAAGTCCATCCTTTTAATTTTGAAGAATTAGTTAATGGACTAAACAACTCTGTGCTTTCAATAATATTGTGTCTTAACAATAAAAACAATTTGTCGCGTAACGACGTATTGTTGTTATTAAAAGATTTAAAGTGTTTATTGGTGCACCCCTTACTGGATTTCTTTAAAAAAATATTTAATGCTATTTTTACTGGTGAAAAGTTAAACAAAAGTGAAATTGATAACGTATTACAGGATATTTATTGTATATTTGATAAAACCAATACTGAGCATAAACTGGAAAAGTTCTTGCAAGAACATAGCTTGACAGAAAAAGTTACGGTAAACCCAATTGATTGTGTGGTTTATCCTTCTTTACGTGCAGGTAACCTGCTTGTTAGTGAAAATAAATGCAGTGGAACTTTGTTACCAATAAAATTTCAAATTAAGAAAATATTCGAAAGAGACAACTTTTTACATGAAATGTTGCAGCATATGGAAAATATTAAAAATAACCCCAAATTTGTAAATTTTATTCAAGGAAAAGCTTGGAAGGAAAAAGAGGCTTTTTATCCAGATAAAATTCTTATACCATATTTTTTGTATTTGGATGATTTTGGTGTTAATAATGCCTTAGGTTCCAAAAGTAGGAATCACAGTGTTTGCAATGTTTATTATAGTTTTCCTTGCTTGCCTTACAAGTCCTCAAAGTTGGAAGATGTTTTTTTAGCATGCGTTCTTAAAACGGAGGATATTAAAAATTTTGGTTCAAATAGGTGTCTAGAAGGTTTATTAAAACTTTTAAAAGATTTAGAAGTTAATGGAGTTAATATAGAACTGTTGTCGGGGCAAACCAAAGAAATTAATTTAGTACTTGGGCTAGTTCTAGGGGACAACTTGGCTCTTAATACCAGTTTAAATTTCACAAAATCATTTTCGAGCAATTTTTATTGTAGGCTATGTACTCTTTCAAAACATGACGCAGGTTATAAGTGCTTCGAATTACCTGAGAAGCTAAGAACTAAAGAATCTTATTTAAAGGACATAGAATTAAATAATATCAATAGTGCCGTTGTGGAAAATTCCATATTTAATGACTTGCCATCATTTCATGTTACAAATAATTATGCTGGGGATATAATGCACAATTTGTACGAAGGCATATGTCACTATGATTTCGGTGAAGCTTTACATTATTTCATTAAAAAAATGAAATATTTTGATTTGCAGTTTTTAAACAATCGTATTGCAAATTTCAACTATGGTCCTTTAGAAAAATCTTATAAGCCAAATATTATAAGAGTTTCTGAAATATATATGAAAAAATTCAAAATGTCAGCAAGACAAATGATGACATTTACTTACGTATTTCCCTTGCTTATAGGCGATATGGTTCAAAGTTTTGATCCAGTTTGGAAATTTATTTTGCATTTAATCGATGTAATTGATAGCCTGCAATGTTTTAGTTATTCTGATTACTTTATTAATATAATAAGGGTAAAAATCGAGCGTCATAATCAATTGTACATGGAACTTTTTCAAAATACTTTGAAGCCCAAATTTCATTTTTTGACACATTATCCAACTATTATAGAAAATTCTGGTCCATTGAGGCTGCTTTGGAATTTTAAATTCGAAGCTAAGCACAAAGATTTTAAAATATATGCTAACGCAATAACTTCAAGGAAAAATATTTCACTTACTCTTGCCCGAAAGTATCAATTGAAGTTTGCTCACTACTTAGTTAAACCAAAAGAAAATTACAACATTTTCAAGTGCTTAGAGCTTGAGACAAATTATTCCATTTACCACTCGTTTATTTCAGAAAAAATTCACACAACTGTTTTCCAGATTTATAAGGAAGTAAAATTTGAAGGCTATATTTATAAACAAGGCTTGTATTTGGCATCGGTCTGCAGAGACATTCGTTTGCTTAAAATTATTTATATAATTAAACTTAATAATGATTCATTCCTGTTTTTGTGCGATTGTTTACAAAATGTTCAATACTACCCCCAATATTTAGCTTACGAATTTCAGCCAAATGAGTCCGAAAACTTTGACGTAGTATCTCTTGATGAAGTTATTGGTCCGGCTGTAAGCAGTATAGAAGCACCTTCTGGAAAATTTTTTATTCGCATTAAAGAGTATTTTAAAACATTCTAAGAAAATTTTTAAAATGTATTCCCCGGAGTCTCCTGCAAATCAAAATAACGAAGCTGAAGAGCTGTATAACTTATTACATTCCTGGCAAATGGAAAGTATATACCAAAAGCTATTAGGTGTGTTAATTAAATAAATTAACTTATACTGAATTAGAGTAAATTTTGAATTTGTTTTTTTCAGATGAAAAAATTTTTGTACCTGTTTTAAAAATAATTAAAATACGCCATATTGATAAACTCCTCAAAGATATTCCTGCTGGTACGGCTATAATGTTTGAACATCGTTTGGAGCTCTGGCGCATTTCAATCGGACATCCCTTAACTGATAGCTTTGGTATACAGGTCATGCCAGAGACACCATCACTGACCGCAAATTTACAATACTCAAACAGCCCAGCAAAAAGAAAAATGTATTTAGAAGAAATATTAAAACAAAGCAAATACGGGAAAAACCTTGTAGATATATATAAGGAAAAAAACTGTTTTAAGGAACAACAACGAACACTTTTAATTAATATAATTGGAAAATATGTTGATGATAATAATATTATATTATCCTTGGAAGACAGTCACGAAATAGAAAACCAAATATTGCGAACATTCCCAAACGAAAAATTGGTAAAATTTTAAATCATTTAAACTTCATAAACATTTGCCTCGTTTCCGCAGGAATTTTATAGGACAGAAAAACGTGGGAGAATATATGCGAAGGTATGCAATTTAAAGAGAATTGCAAAACACAGCGGTATATCACAAGATATTCATCACAAAAAATGCAAAATTCATGAAGAAGAAGAAGAAGAAGAATCTTTAGGTATATCTAAGAACTGTAACTGACGGCCACACAACAATTTCTTTTTTTTCCAACATCTATGTGTAACAGATCCTGAAAACGGAGCTGAAACTATCAGGCAATCCTTAAAATATGACAAACTTTCAGTGGAAGAATTTGAAAATTGCTGGAAACAATGCTTCAAATATAGGGCTAAACAAATAATGCAATCCAAAAGCACTGCTGATATATTAATAAAATGGCCAGAATACAAAAAAGCCACCGGATTTCATTTAGTAAGATAAAATCTGAATATTTAAAAAGAGAGAATGCGTGATTTAAATTTGTAATTTTATATTTTCTTCGCAGATTGATTTGGATTTTAAAGAGAAATTTGCTAATAGTGAGTGCTTTTTAGCAAAATGGGCTATATTTTCAGATAAAATTCTTACACTGTTGACTAAAAAATTAAACAAAAATAGTTTTGTAGGCAAACAACTTTATTCTATTAATTCTACCAGTGCTGAAAGTATGTCAAAAAATATTAATCTCTTTGAACCACTAATGTTTTCATATTTGTTCTTTTTTTAGACTCTAGAGATATTATTATATTTTGGTCTCTACACAGTTTGTTAACGTCTAATAAGCCTGTTAAAATTGAGGAAAATGGCAACAAAAGTATGCGGCGCTATACTGTATCAGATTCTCAGCAAGCGTTTTTAATAACTGCGGCATCACATCTTGAAATGGAAGATACAATTAGCCATCTTAGCACTCAGCGGAAACCAATTCAGCCCTGTCTTCTCCTAATAGGAAGCTTTACTAACATTCAAGAAATTTTTGTTTTTTTTGACGGAATTCGTTTTTCTATGCACAGTATAATACGAGCTATTGATATTTGTTTTAAAATCTTTTTCGTTTTTAATTTTAAGTACCCTGAGGCTGCAAACTCATTTTGGATATTTATAGAAAAATATTTTTATAGCCTCAATGTATCCAAAACTAACACTAAAATTGCAACTCTTTGCAATGAGTTAGATACATTGTAGAAGTCAACTAAAATAACTACTATCGAGCCAGTATGTACTTAAGAAGCTGTTCGATAGATCAAAAAAAAAATATATGTATCGTAGATGACGACACTTATCATCACGATGTATGTTCTCGTGAAGACGACGTTTACACTCGTGTAAACAAACATGAATCTATATAATAATTAATATTGCAATTTACGCTACATATAATTAACAAACGTTTTATTTTCTTTCACTGCTTCTGAATTTTACAACTTAATTTTGAACTTTTCTGTTTTACTTTCAACTGTAAAATTTTATTTGAGTTTGTCTTTTAATAGGATATATAATTAATACGTCAATTTTTTTCTTTGTAGTATGAAATTAAATTACTTTTCATATTTTTTCTTCCGATGTTTACGTATATCGTATTTATGTATTCCTTTTGTAAATGAATAAAATAAATTTCTATAAAAGTAAGAAAAAAATAATAATAATTTTGTTATTACCTCAAATAAGAAGTTTCAGTAAAAAGAATAAAAAATATTCATACATCTGAAGATAAGGTACTTCAGATGTATGAAAGAAATCATAAATATGAACATTTACTTCATCAATTTTATGAATAGCTATCTTCAGATACATATATGAAAGAAATCTTCAATATGAACATTTTGTTCATCAATCTTATGATAAGATTCCCTCATATATATGAAAGACATCTTCTTTGTAAACGTTTTGTTCATCAATATTATGAATAGTTTCATACGATCTTATGAATGAATACGTTAATATTATGATTTAAATCCTTAATATTACGAATAATTTCCATGAATGCATGCATACCTATTACGAGTCTGATCTTCAATATGATGTTTACAATTTATGAATGCCATTCATCACAGCAATGCAAGTGAACATGGGTGTAGAAATTCATAACTATGATTAACATTTTCATACTATTGATGTAGAATTTTTTTCTGTGTACTAAAAGTCGTTTTTAGAGTGTAGCTCTGCCAGACGATATTAAGCGAAATCAGGGCCAATTGCTGCTGCATGCGTGCGCGAGTGCGTGAGTGCGTGCCATGTTACCAGCCAAGTCAGTAGCGAATACGGCTCGATCGTTTCACATATGGTGCCGCAGCCAACTTGAAGGCTTGAGAATGCGCCGTCTAAATGCATTTTAATTAATTATGCGACGCGCGTGCCGCATGCAACTTTAGAAAATGTCACCAGCAACCATGAAACCATGCAAGACATGTTTTTTTTTCCTTCTCTCTTTACTAATCTATTTAATGATGAAAATATTAAAATTAAAATATTCGTCAGTCAAGTCGAAAGACAGTCAGCCAAATAGAGCTGCCACCGTAGCATGTGTTAATTTGTGAGAAAAACAATTAATTTTCGCGCATTTTTAATTTTTAAAACGAGGATCAACAACAAACAGCCCCCCACCATTGTGGATGTCAGCTGGGAGGACAACATTTGCTGCTGTCTGCTGCTGTTGTTCACGATTAATCATCATAAAAATATGTCGCTGTTGCTCCTGTCTATCTCTGCTATGCTGCTGATGCTGATGCTCCTGCTGTCTTATCATCACTGGCTGGCAATCTTGTTGACAACAATTGGCAGCAGCAATCAATCCCGTCTAAGGTTGGCCTTTGGCCATATATACATAAGTACCTAATAATGAATCTATTTACGCAGCTGCTGCAGAGGGTAAGACAAAAATTTTAAATTGTTTACTAAAATATCTGCCAGGTTGTAAACATACGAGTAAGATTTTCAAAAAATTCCAAATATTTGTGGCATTTGTGGCAATGAGCTAAGTGAAGGTTTAAATTAAGCAAAAATTGCGTTTAATAAATGTGCTAAGAGCTGCTGACAATGCGGGCGCCAAGTGGTCATGACTAACAGCTAAGTGACCAGAACTGAAAAACGATTTTAAATTTTACTTTTCCCAGGAGTTTTTTCGACGAAGGAAACGTAATTTGAAAACAAATTCTCTTGTAATATGTTTCGTTTTGAAAAATTTAATTGTTTTCAAGATGAAAATATTTTGAAAGTTTTTACATTTTTATATAATTATTTTACTTAAAATATTTTAAAACCAATATGGCTGAAAATGTAAAGATACTATCTAGACATGGTTGCCAATACGACAATTAATAAATCGTACCAATCGGCCCAACAGAGTCCGCAAAATTTCAAAATTCCTGTTACTTTTTGACCACACCTCCTATGTGGAGAAGAAAAATGTAGATAAGGAAGCAAATAGAATAGTATGTGAAGAAGAATAAGAGTATTTCCTATTAAAGAGGGTGGTTGAGAGTCCCATATCAGTTTGACAGAACTTCTTAAAAGATATGCAAAATAAATAGATTTCCAACCAATAGGAGGCGGAACAAGACGCCTTCAGACCGATAAGCTCATAATCACACTGCATCTTTACATTGAGTTAAAAGGAAACCCATTTTCCTCGCATTCGGAGACATAAAAGCGGCCTCTTTAATTGCGGCCTCGGCAATCGAACAGGGAACGTACTTAACTACCACCCCAGTGGCCCCAGATTCAAATCCCGTCCAGACCAGGTCCAGGTCTAAAAGGCTTTAATCTTTTTGCATTTACAGTCACACAGAAAAAGATACGTACCCCCCTAAATATGGAATTTTAAACAAACTATACATTTCTAATCTTACCAAACCACGCATTTACAAGTGCAATGACACATCTGTTCAAACAAACAAAAAATTGTCCATGAATTTTTTGGCATAATACTCTTAATATAATTCTTAAAATATATGTTTTTTAAGAATTATAGAATTAAAAAAAATGTCCCGTTAATTTCGCGTTTGTTTTGTACAAACAAATTAAATGCATATTGCAGAACAGATAAGTATACATACGACGCAAACGAAATAGCGGGAATTTGTTTTTATATTTCTCTGGATTTTCAAAAAAAAAAAAATACAAAATGTATTCTGCTTCTGTCTTCATTTGTGTTTTGACAAAAGAAGTTCGTGGTCATCAATAAAATAAAATATTTTTTAGTGAAAATGAGCCCAAAAACGAAGGAAGTTTGTCTTGAAATACGAGTGGAAATAAAAAGATTAAAAAAAAGATTGAACTTCTTTGAAATCTGCAAAAAATTATAAAAAACTATTACGTGTAAAATCGTTAGCTAGCAAAGCTAGAAGTGGTGTCCACCTAAAATTTATCCAAGACTTCAGCGGGATAACAGCGTATAACAGCGAAAATAACAGTTATAGAAATTCGAAATACTTTGGAAACCGACCACAATATTAATGTGCATTCCGAAACAGTTCCAAGTGTTTTGAGAGAAAACGGATTTCATAGCCGAGTGCCTAGAAAAAAACCATTCGTCAGCCAAATGCACAAAAAGAAGCGACTCGACTTTGCAATACAGTGTGCCGACAAATCGACAGACCACCTTGTTTAAAATGAAAGGTTCATTCATTGAAAATAATTAAATTACAAGTTTATTCATCCAAATCAATATTGTCGCCTTCAAAGTAGTCCCCGTCGGCGGCAACGCACTTATGCCAGCGCTTGATCTATTGACCGTTTGACCATCTGGCAAAAATTCATGGTGAACTACACCATTGTAGTCCATGAAAACAGAGAGCATCGCCTTCTTTTTTGACTGAAAACGACGTGGTTTCTTCGGTCTCGGTTCGTCTGGGGACCGCCATTCACTCGCCTGATGCCTGGTTTGCGTGTCATACTCGTATACCCATGTCTTATCACCAGTATGATAGATTCGATGAATGATTCGTCGTTTTCGACCATTTCTAGCATGTCTTTCGCGATATCAACTCGGTCTTTTTTTTGCATGAAATTGAGTTCTTTCGGTACCAACTTCGCAGCGACACGTCTCAAGCAATTCTTCAAAATGTTCTGAACGGATCCAATTGAAATGCCGACGTCCTCTGCTATCTCTCTAATCGTCAATTTCCGATTTTTGACTAACATTTCTTTGATTTTTTCAACGATTTCTTCGGCAGTCGAACACGATGGCCGCCCGGTACGAGGGTCGTCTTCTACTTCGTCTTGGCCACTCACAAAACGGTTAAACCACTTGTTTGCCTTCTGATACGATAGAGAAGAGTCACCGTAAGATTTCACCAACATTTTACACGTATCGGCGCAGTTGAAACTATTTTTCACACAAAATTTGATACAAACTCGTTGCTCAATTTTTTCTTCCATTGTAAAAATCCAAGACACGAAAAAAATTTTTTGTAAACAAAACACTGTCACTTTACCAAATGTCAACGAGAGACGCTGATATTTGGCAGCCTTGTCATAGAGACATGCGGCAACCTACAACGTACAAAATTTCTAATCGGACAGTTAGAACTTTCTTTTTGAACAAGGTGGGATTTCTGGCGAATGTGTTGTTCAGCGATGAGAGTAAGTTAAATTTATTCGGTTGTGATGACAATATGGCGCAACCGAAAAACCTCATCCCAACTGTGAAGCATGGCGGAGGTTTGATCATGGTAAGGGGCTGTATGTCAGCGAATGGAGTTGGCAAACTACAGTTTGTGGAAACAAATATGGACCGGTTTGTTTATTTGAACATTTTGAAAAGAAGTTTAAAGAATCCGCAAGCAAGTTGGGTCTATGTAGCACCTGGAATTACCTACAGGACAATGACCCAAAGCACGCATCCCATATAGTCAAGCAATGGTTGCTTTACAACGTGGCAAAACAACTCACACGCCACCCCAGTCCACCGACCAGAACTCAATAGAGCATTTGTGGGATGACTTAGAACGTCGGCTACGTAAAAACACATTTCGCAATAAACAGGAACTGAAAGATGCCTTGGAGCGTGAGTGGGACCAAAAAACGGCTGAAACAATAAAAAATCTCGTATTTTTAATGAAAAATCGATTAATGGCAGTACTAGAGGCAAAGGGAGGTCCGACTTAATATTAAATAAACAATGAATATACTGTATATATTTATTTAAACTTAATTTAAGTACATTACCTTTTCGAGCAAACATGCCCACGTAGTGGCCCATATGGCCCGCGTGGCCGTTCATTCAAATTTTTTTCTATTTTAATTTTGTCTTTGTGATGAGCTAAATGCAAAGAACGCATGCAAAAAACAACAACACAAACCTCACTCGTTAAGTGTTCAGCACATTTTCCAGCGAACTTTACAAAAACAAATACATGTAAAGTCAAAATAAAAAACGCACACTCGATGATGTCGATGCTGAAGCTGATTGTCCCGTTACTTGTCTGTCGAGTAATTTTTTATGCATGCATTGTTATTGTTATAGAAATTAAGACTGGCAGTGTAAAAAAAAAATAAATAACTGGCCATTTCAGCCCTTGAAAGGACTTTGACCTAGCTTCTTATGATCAATTGTGTTGTGCGTGTTATTAAGTTTGTACACAATTGACCGAGAACCGGACCTACATGCTTAACGCCGACTCCGAACGGCGATGAACGGAAAGTTCTCGTTCTCAAGAAGCTTTACATGGCATTTTGATTACTTTCTGAGGTTTGCCATTGTCTGCAGAGAGGTGGCGGCCGTACAGAAAAATTATTTTAATTCAAATAATTTTCTGTCGCTGCTGGGGTTCGAACGTGGGTTTCCAAAGTTCTTTGACATAGCGGCCACGCGCTTTAACCAACTACGCCACGGACGCCACAAGTGGCAGACTGGCAGTGTACTTCGTGATATATAATGTTATTGCATTGTAATTGTTTTTGTTTTGTTTAATTTTTTTGTGAAAAGCAACGATGAGCAACATTTTGTGCTTGTTTTGTTTTTATAAGCATTGGCCCGCGCTTAAAATTTCTTGGGCCCCACTATTTTAGAGTAAGTATACTTTACAGTGCTGCGAAGTTGAATTTTTGTGTTTTATACAATATTAAAATATTTTATTTTGTATTTGAATCACGGATTAAATATTTCTGACCTTACGTGTTTTTTCTTTTTTTTTATATTCATTTTTTTGAAATATTTATTTATTTATTTATTTATAAGTGATTTATTTATATAATTAATTATATAGAAGACTTCTTCCTAATCCTTATCAAGTATAAAATAATTCAATAGAATTTCATAAAAATTCCAAATACTTTCTTTTGATCTCATCCAGATTTTAACCTGTACTCATTTTGTAAAAGGGCCAAAAATGAAACAAAATATATTCAAAAGACTCTCGTAGGATAAAAAATGTTTTTAAAGTTTAAAAATTTAACAAACAATCCATTAAGTTAGTGAGACTAACATTATAAAGTAAATGCTTTAAGTTTGAATTTTCAAAAGAATACCCAGAAAAAACTTTAACCACTTAAGTAACTTTAATCTTTGGTCAAAAAGAACTTCGAGGCAAATTTGACTCTAAACGCTAATGACACACAAGATTAAAAACAAAAAAAAACATAAAACGCCATAAAGCATTAAATACCAAAATGAAGCACGCACCAACCTGAACCACTTGAACATGTTGTTATCTGGTTATGGTTCCGTTAGTAACCGTTGTCTGTAATTTGCCAAAATTTGCTTCAATTGGATTTTTTGCGCATCATTCTTACCGATCTTTGTTTATTTTTTTTTTTTAAGAAAAAAAATTACAGGATCGCAGCAGAACGCATTACCACGCATTCGTTCGTGCATCGTTCATTTCGTGCATGCAAATCTGACAGCATATAATTCGTTCAAATAAAATCAAAACCGGAAAAATTTCAAGCAAATGCTGCCCCAAGGGACACCATTAAAAATTGTTATTAAATGCGTGCGACTGCGACGCAGCACTTGATGGCCGCCGCCAGCTTGCAGAGTGACCAAATAACCAAAGTGGCGTATAATGAGCCCAACTGCCCGACGATGATGACAAGAACGCTACCAAGAACGAGAACGAAAATTTTTAATGCGTCAACAACAGCTAGGGAAAGGTTGCTGGACTGGTTGCCAAGCGTTCACTGGTTGTGGACTCCAACGTCACATCATTAAGGAATGCCAAGCACTTGAAGTATTGAATTTGAATTTGCAGCGAGTGGATGCCTTCAAGCGTACGCCAACACGCTGCAACGCACCCTATCAACCCAAGAACTCTCCTATACCTCTGACTCCCATGCGTCCAGCACGACGTTTGTTGCGTCGAATGATGTCCCCCGTAGGCTTGCACGTGTTCAATGGAATGAAATACTTAAATTTATGTGTGTATCTGCAAATACATAAAATATCTATGTATATCGTATGAGCGCACGCACTGTTTTTTTGTTTTGAGCGCAATGCAGGTTCTTGCAGGAATGGCAGCGACTGTTTCCTAACTTCATTGGAAATTCAGTGTAAATAAGGACATGCGTTCCGAACGACGTTGTGTGCACAATGTTCCTGGCTAGCTTAAGTTGTTAAACTTATCTTTTTGCATTTTGCTTTTTAGTTTTTTTTTTTTTTTCATTTTCATTTAGTTACATTCTTTCATTCTGTTTACGCTCCTAATCCTCATATAATGCTGGCGGATAATATTTGCAAAGCCATTGAAAACATCATCGTGGAGCTTAATTGAAGTAGAGTTCTACTAGCGAGCAGTTACAGTGTTGTCAGCTAAAATAGTGTGAGCAAAACTTTGTCGCTAACGACGACTGAAAATTAAAATTTTCATTCAAAATTAGAATTTTATTTTAATTAAATTTACTTGTTTTGCGAACTCTTGATTGAAACGTTAAACGTTTTTTCATTGTTGTTTCATTTTAACTATGCTAAGAGTTAGCCTCCGTGGTGTCGTGGCTCCCAAAAATTTTTCTTATTTTCAAAGAAACATTTTTTGCTATCGAAAAAAAGTTCAAGAGTAAAGACTCTTGGGTATGCCAACTAGGGTATGCAACTATTCGACATTATAAAAAAAGCCGGTTTCGAATAGAACAATTTTTACAAAACCGGTTTTCGAATTATTCGACCAGAAAAAAACCGAGAAAACCGGTTTTTTCAAATTACATAAAGTTTTTAATTTTTTTACCTACATATATCTATGTTGTTTCTATTTAACAAAAATAGCAACTATTTTTTAATAAAGTAAAGAAAGGTACTTATGCAGTACCATCCACTGAACCATAAGCGAAGGTTTTGCGTAAAGTGAGAGTTTCGCGAAAGTGTTTGGGCAGATTTTTTTTTTTAATTTTTGATTTTTTATTTTGTTGCTTACAAGTACTTGCTACAGAAGATTAAATTCGTGCAAATTTATCCCATAAATAAAACTGAACTTCTTTTTCGAAATTCATAAAAAACTTTTTTGGAGTCGAAAAAGACTAATTTTTTCATAACATTTTAGTAGGTAAAAATGCCTCGAAAATTAACCATTTTTGTTCATAAATGAGTTCAGAAATGAATAATAAATGTTTCTTTTTTGCATTCTTTAATGAGTTCAATCATAATAATTTCCTTTTAATCAAATCATCGATATGTAATAACTTATAATATTAAGCAATAATAAAATTTATAATTCAGAAATGTTCATTTTTTAAATCATTTCTGAACAGAAAACGGTTCGTTTTCTAAAGGCAATTCAGTCCGACTATTAATTCAAAAAGGGTTCATATCTGAAATTTATTCTTTCTTTTTTAATTTATTTCCGAACAAAAAGAGAGACATTTTAGTCCGAAGAATGATACAAAAAAGGTTCATTTATGAGTGCCGAAATTGAACGTTTCTACCCGAAATAGTTCATAAATGAATTCGAAAACGGTAGTTTTGATTCACTGGGTGGAATTATGTTTCGAGTTTTTCTTTCAGTCTTTTTAATGCATGTTTTATGTCTTTTAATGATTATTTCCATATTTGTACTTAATGCTTTTACATTTTTTTATCTTTTTTAAACCTAATGCTTTTACATTTTTTACTTCCAGACCTCGGAGTTCATTTCAAGCTGTTGATAAATCAGTATATTTTGTAAAAAAGAATGCATTGTTAAATAAAAATCATGTTTAACTCACATTAAATACGCCGGCCGCTTGTAAATGCTGTTTTAACAAGGAAAGCAAAAAGAAATGACCAAAGCATATGTTTAAACGAGCTCAAATAAAGCCAAATTAAATAGAAGCCAGAGATAAGAAATGTTAGAAACGTTAGTGAAATGTAAAAACGTAAGTAGAAAAAAAGGGTCGCTCAAATGAAATAAAAGAAGTGGTTTGAAGAAATTTTCAATTTTAAATTGAAGATTTATATATTTCTTAACTATTCGAGCAGTCAAATAATTCGAGCCAAAAAAACCGGTTTTCGAATTCTTCGAAAATTGCGATTTTTAAAAAAATCGGTTCGAATAATAAAAAAAAAACCGAACCGCCGAATAATTCGAACCGGTTTTACATACCCTAGCCTAAACCAACTAGTCGATAAAAGCAACGAACTTATGTATTATGAAATTTGTGGTAATGTCGCAACGACATGTTGCTGAAATGTTATTTTTATCGGTTATGACCTATTGCAAAGATCCAATCCAACATATTTTGGATCTATTTCATAACTCATTTTCTCAAGGTTTGCTTCGATTTTGGTAGCATTTGTTTTTGTCTCTGTTGCTTTCAATATAATCAAGAAGCCGATGATTTTTTGCTAAACCATGTGTCGTCATGTTGTTTTCCTTTGCAATGTGTTGAGATGATGGCAAACATGAAAACCAGGTTAACTCCCCTCTTTTGTTTTTCTTCTCGCTTTCGAAATCGGACTCACAGGGTGTCAAGATTGTCATGGTGTAAAACATAAAAACTGTTATGGTACCGAAAAGCTCTCTCAACAAGGGGATGGACTTTTTAAACTGTTTTTTATTGAGACCGATCTAACCTACCGTGTATTGCACAAAAATTTATCAAAATAATATATTGAAATATTAAATATGCATATTTAATTCTCAATAAAAAATCCAAAATAAAATAATTCTGAAACAATAATAAGCTTTAAAAATATTCATAAATTATCAATAAAAAATTCATAGCTGTTTTCTACAATACTGAATATTATACTACAACGATTTTGGACTCAAATTATATTTTTGGAAAAATTTTAAAATAGGTTATTTTTGTAATTTTATGTATTCAAAATTTTCTTTTACAAGAAAGAGAATCGTCAATATTCTTGCTATGAAGAAGTTTTGGTCAAAATTTTCCAAATTAGATCCCTGATTAGTTCTTGGTCTAGCTTTTTTCAATTTTTGCAAATCGTTTTCGAATTCAAAACGGAATCCGAGATCTTTTGTTCAATTTGTATTCGAAGCGAATCCCACTATGTTTTGTGTTTTGGTGGGAACTTCAATTTCAACATGAAAGGATCAGGAAAAATCAGGACTGTATAATTGCCAAGGTAAAACAAGTTTTACCAGGTCAAAAAGTCAAATAATGTATCGTGATTTTTTTTTCTTAAAATATGGATGATATCAAAAAAAATTTTTTTCTGATCATCTCTAAAATATGATCTATTTTAGCTGCGCATCACTGTTTACATCGCCGCCTTTCACCACGCACACACACAAACATCCAATTCGCTTCAACAATGTTGGCGTTTAATTGGAATGAATCGCATATAAAAATCCAATAAATGTCCTTTTTGCACGTGTTCAAAAGAGTGCGTGCGTTAGTCCCCATGACGTTGGTCTCGACATGATTGTGCACAGCGCGAGCCTGAAGCCAGTCAAAGCGCGTTCAAAATAAATTCATAACGTCAATGAAGAACGCAATTAAGAAAACAGAAGAAGAAGAAGAGGCAAGAGAAAGTAGCTAAGCAGTCAGACAGGCGAATCATCTAACATGCGGGAAAGATGACGAGCTGTATAAAATAATCAAAGATGGGCAGAAGTGGGCAGCTTTGTGTGTGTATGTGTGTGTGTGTGCATAATTCACACAATGTCAAAATACAGATTGTGCTTTTTTAGTGTTTGTTATTGTAAGTCTAACATTGTTGTATGATAGCCCAATGCAGTAAAAATAACAAAAGCAAGCAACAACTTGTATAGAGCGTGGAATGTTATCCTGTTTCCGCTTTTCCTTGGCTGCAGCACTTTTTGCTTTAGCTCATTTATTTGATTCCGGTCACGTGTCTGCATTGTTTTGTGCGTCTTCATTGCAAACGCTCGCCCGTTCGTTCACTCTAGCTACCTTCCTTCCTGCCATCCTAGCTGCCCTTAAAAGTTCCCAACAATTTTTAATACTTGCACGTGTTCCATCGAATATTAAAAGGATTCTTCTTGTTTTTCGCTATATTATTTTGCTCTGTAGCACAGGGACATACATAGCAGCGTCAAATACCGGAACTCAACACCGGAAACTGGCAGCCATTAAAGTGCCTTGTGACAAGGATGAGCAGCTCAGCGGTAACCTTATCGCGTTGTAAAAATCGATTTATGTACAGAGTAGACATCGCTGTAATGTATCTATTGTCCTGAATAATTATATCTTTCATTTGGTTATTTTCTTTTCTTATTTTTAGTAAAAGGGAGGTGCCTGTGAATGAGTGTCCTTGGCGGCCATTGCTGCGCAGTAAAAAGCACGAGTTTTGTGAAAACTCTCTTAATGATGGCAGACTATCCCTCTCTTTGTAGGAGTAATTGCTGCGATGGAGACTTTTTCTGGAGATATGCTGAGAAAGATTTAGAGCTTTTCAGGAGTGAGGTAAAGACAATTTTTGATTTTTTTTTTCAGATACGAAATACATAATACTAATAATACTTGAAATAACTTATAATAAAAAAAATATGTACATGAGGTTATCTCGTTGTGCGCTTATGTGCTGTAATAGTAAGAAATTATCCTAATAATACCGTACTCACATTATTTCAGGAATTTGGAAATTTTCTTAGAAATTTGTGCCGGAGAGAAATTTAAAAAATGCAGGATATTTGCCAATTTGTTAATAAATAAAAAAGAAATATGCATTGTGTACGATATGTGATATTATATTCCACCTTGAAAAATACCTCTTTTTGTGACAGAATGATTTTAATGAAGTGGATCTTTATTTAAAGTAGAAATCATCTCTGTAACATATTTTTTCAGGAAAATCGAAGTTGTACTACGATGTGCTCGACTTGTGCTGTATTGGACAGAAGGAAAATGAAAAGAGTTTTTATTTTTAAGAAAGAAGTCCATTTTCTTTTTTTACTGAAAATCGATTATTGTGCCATGATGTGCTCTTGTTGTGCTGCTATAAGCCGTGAAGAGATTAGAAATGGCAATCTTGAAGAAAGAACCCTATCACTTCACAGCTCAATTTACGTTTGCAAGCAGGAAAAATGCAAGTCGGGGTAAGAAACAAAATAAACTAAAATCATTTTAATATTTTAACAGCACAGCCCGGAAAAAGCACATTCCAAAACTTATGAAAAAAATTAAATGTGCTGTTAGCTTCTTCCACTCTACAACATTCATACTCTACTTAAATATTTGTTCCAGTGGGGATAAGATTTGCATCTTATGATTTATAGAAGCAGATCCCAAGCAGACTATGGATCACAACTTAGAAGGCTATCGTTTTATTTCAGTTTTCGAGTGAAAATAAAAAAAATACTTCTCTCTTCCCTCCTCTTTTCTTTGGAAAAGAGAGGTATTTTCAGGCAAAACAAAAGAGAGGCGAAAAAGCGTCAGTGCGAGAAAATTTAGATGTATGGTCACAGGAATGATGTCTCAAGACCTCGACATCCTTCTGCAAGGAGAACACTTCTCTAGGCTTCTGAATGGTAACGTTGACAACAATCTCGCCAATAGAGATGATATCCCGGAAACCCCAATCACGGACAAAAGTGTTGAAGTTCCGCTGCCCAACTATAATGAAGTCTTGACAACTATAGCCCGGCTTAAAAACAACAAAGCCGCAGGAGCCTATGACATACCTGCTGAGCTCTACAAGAATGGAGGCGCAGCTTTATTTATATGCATTCATGAGCTTCTATGGTCAGTATATGGTCAAAAGAAGGCATTCGGCGATTGGAACCTCATTGTGATCTGCTAAATCTACGAAAAATGCGATCCCATAATTTGCTCCAACTACCGTGGGATAAGCCTTCTTAATACCACATATAAGGTCCTGTCGAGCGTATTATGTGAAACCCTATCGTAAACCAGCGTAAACACGTGTCCAGTGTGGCTTAAGACCTCGCAAATCCACAATCGACCAGATATTTATGCTAAGACAAATCTTGGAGAAGACCATAGAGGATCAAATCGACACGCACCATATTTTTGTCGATTACAAAGCCGCTTTCGACAGTTCAATGAGAAATACTCCACCATGTCTGAATTTGGTAGTCCTGCAAAGCTCATCCGTCTTCGCAGAATGACACTGAGCAATACCGTCAGCACAGTTAAAATCAGGAAGGATCTCACCTCTCCATTCGATACCAAACTAGGTTTCTGACAAGGTAATTCCTTATCGTGCCACATTTTAAACCTAATGATGGAGAAGATCATCCAAGCTGCTGATTTGAGACGAGTGACAAAATATTCTACAAAAGTATTGTGCGTAAAACAAAAATGGCTGGCTAGGCCAAAACCGATTAACGGTTGTAAGCGCCAGATAAGTAATTAAATGAGTAGAGTGAGAATTAAGCATCGTAGGTTTAAAAAATTTCTTGGCGATCTGAACATTTTTAAACACATAGTACAGAACAAAACAAGTAACTGCACTAATATCTGAAAGTATATGTTACATGTTACAGTATGTTACATTTTGAATTCCGGAATATATGAAAAAAATGGGCTTAGTAGTAAATTATCTCTACTATAAATAAATTACATGTTACAATAATTTCATTAAAAATTTGCAAATCTTCTTATGAGAAATAGCAAATCTTCAGCACATACCAGCACAAGTTCTGAATTCATCCATCTCAGTAGAAACGACATTATTTTTGCATGTCAAGAGATTATGGCTAAGTTGTCCTTGTTGCTCCTTCTTAGCCTTAATTGCTCCTAAAAGCGAAAGAAAGGCTCCCATTAGAGAAAGCTTTAAAAAATTGGAATTCCTACATTAATCCCGCGCCAAACGAGTGATCGTCAAAAATCACTCTAACGCGCCAATCGAGCGACAACATGGCGAGTGGCGAACACGTGCGTCAGCTTGCAACACTGCAGCAATCATCGATCGTGGGTCAAGCTAAAAACTGCCAACAACTTTACTGACTCCATTGGACAGACACATAGACTGCGGCAATGGTAACGATCTCATGTTGTCGACAACCAGCCAACCTAATAGACAAAGCAAAAAACAAAAAAACGTTAAAACAACATATTAAGGAAGAACCTCAACATTCATTGGAAGCTCAGCTGGCGCTCCAAACATAACATGCAACATTTAGGCAGCCACAGTCAGCATACTCCACAACAAGACCGACGAAGTTCCAACGACCGCATGCTGAGTGCTGCACTCCTTCTAGCGCTTTGATTTTTAAAACCGCTTTTTGTTTTTATATTTTGTCCCACTGTTGTTGATCGCTTTGAAGATTGAACTAACTGCAACATTAAGCTATGCCATCGTTTAGACACTCTAGTCAGCCCGAGACAAACTTCAGTTTTAGGCCAAGCTGTAGCCAAGTCGTTCAACGCTCGTTGCACGAGTGACACCCTGCAAGGATCAACAGATCAAATCTGGAAGTTGGTAACAAGACTTAGAAAGACTTTCCTGGAAACACACGATGGCAGCACGAAGTGGGCACGATTTTATTTCTGTGCAGTGGGGAGAGGGGGGAGAGTTATGGAGGTTAAGCTAACTTATTTTGTTGCCACAGTTTTAGTCGCAAGCTGCAAGCGGTACGCGTGCAAAATTTTTAGCCCGCAGTCCAGGAGTCCGTGAGTCTGAAGATGAGATAGTTGAACACTGATTAGCAGAGACATTGTGGGCCACTAGTGGCTGTTGTTGTTGTTGTTGTTGTTGTTTCACTCTTGAGACACAGTTTAAGTCTTTCAGCTGCAAGCCGCAAGTCATGCAATACAGTCGACTTTTTTTTTTCTAATATATTTATTATTTTTGCTCCTTATTTCCTTGAAGCCCATGTAACCGGCTACAAAGCTGAAGTTGGCTGTTTTACTAAAGAGTTGCGATTTGACTTAATTTCCACAGAAAAATTTGGTATCCATTTTCATCGTGACTTTATAGCTTTAGTCTGGCCGGGTTGTTTCTTTTCTACCTTGTGGTTTAGGAGTTGTAAGGCGCGTGATTTGTGATGTTATCGTCCTGCAGTGCATTAAAAATAATTTAGCAAGTTGAAGATGTGGAAATTTATATGTGAAACGATCAGAGATGAGAGAAGTACTACGTAAGGATAAAAGTAATGAATTCATTCAAAGACATTTTGACGGTATCTTTAAAATAGCTACACAAAAAACATGTGGTAGTGCACCTGGCTATATTTAGAAAACATACACGCAAAGAAATTTTTCGTTTGCCACAACTGAAAAATTCACCAACTATACTTCGTTTGCGAGCTGTATTTTCCGCAAACGAAAATTCAGTTGTCATCAACTTAAAAATATATCTTATATATATATACCGCAAGCTATTTCGGTCATTATTATTTATTATATTAATAATCTTTCTCATTATGTCCGTCCGTCTTCTTATGGATTGCACTCATCGCACCGCCGTTGCTATCTCCGTCCGCGTATTAAGCAAACTACCAATTTCCTTATATAGTCACAATTTGTCCAAAAAGTAACTCTGAACTATAAGCGTTTTGTTTATACAACGAAGGGAAAAATAAACAAAATTTTCAGTTGGGAAAAACGAAGTTTTCAATTGCTGCAATTTAAAAATCTATCGCGTTTATGACAAACGAAATTCATTTCCTGCAACTAAATGACTCGTTTCTCACAACTGAAAATTTTGTTTATTTTTCGTTCAACGTTTATGACAACTGTTGAAACGTTTGCAATAAACGAGTTCAAGCACGACAAACGAAGTTCGTTTGCGGCAAACTGGCGATAAACGTTTTTTTTCTTTGCGTGTACATATTATAACATATGAATGAGGTGATACTCTTTCTTGAGTTGGATTTTTCACAGAATACTTATGATTATAGGAATAAAGGCATAATTACGGTGACCACCATTTTTTAATGAAATTTCAGTTCACAATAAAATTTCAGTGATATTGATTTGGATGATAAATTAGCGAAGTATTTTGTAATTTACACTTCAGCTTTCACAATTTATATGAAGCATGCTTGGTTATTCTGCCGAACATAGTGTTCAAATTTTCAACAAAAAACTTTGTTGAACTATCAAAGTTAAATAGATAAATAAATATGATGGGAGAAGTATAAAATATACAACTACTAAGGTAAATTACTGCATATTTTTTTTGTAAAAAATTTCCTAAGATTCATACTTGAAATGCTGTTGTGCAAAATTATAATTTTTATAATTTTGTTGGGTAATTACCCAAGCACTTAGGCGGAACTATAAACAAAATGAACCAAAAATTTTCATTTTTATTAAGGAAAACCTGTTCTATTTAATGTAAATAGACATACATTTACAAAGTTTACAACATACATAGATTTACAAAGTAAAAAAAAATATGCATTTAGATCGCTTATAAATATATCTAATTTAATGCCAACAAAATGCACTAATGAAGCATTGAACCTTGGCTAAACATCTAGGCTATATAATTTTCATTACAAAAACTAATCGAGAACTATAACAAGCAGGGAGTATTCAGCGACAAATTTTGCTTATAAAGGGTGTTTTTTTTTAGAGGTATAGAACTTCGAATTGAAATAAAACACAAGAAAATCGTTTTAATGTCCATAAATTTGGCTTTTCTGGAAGGATAATTTTATGCCATTAATGTTTAAATATGATTTCGGGCATGTTGCCGCCGCGGCTGGCTCGAATAAAGCCAATTCTACAGGTCCAATTTTCAACCACTTTTTCGAGCATATGGGGCCGTATGTCAGCAATAACGCCACGAATGTTGGCCTCCAAGTCCCCTAACGTTTCTGGTTTGTTGACGTAGACGAGCGACTTCACATATCCCCAAAGAAAATAATCCAATGGTGTCAAATCACACGATCTTGGTGGCCAATTGACAGGTCCATTCCGCGAAATTATGCGCTCATCGAATGTTTCCTTCAATAAATCGATTGTGACGTGCGCTGTGTGGCATGTAGCGCCGTCTTGTTGGAACCACAACTCATCCACATTCATGCCATCCAATTCGGGAACAAAATAGTCAGTTATCATGGCTCTATACCGGTTTCCATTAACGGTAACTGACTATCCAGCATTATTTCGGAAGAAGTATGGCCCAATGACTCCACCAGCCCATAGAGCACACCAAACAGTCAGTTTATGTGGATGTTATGGCGTCTCAAGGATCTCATGTGGATTCTCTTCACTCCAAATGCGGCAATTTTGCTTGTTGACGTAGCCATTCAACCAAAAATGAGCCTCATCACTGAACAAAATTTTGCGATGAAAATCAGCATCGAGATCAATCTCATTTTCGGCCCATACACCAAAATCACGACGCATTGCATGGTCTCGCGGCTTTAATTCTTGCACAAGCTGGATCTTGTAAGGTCACAAGCCAAGATCTTTGCGCAAAATCTTCCATAAAGTTGATGGACAAAGCTCCAATTGCTGTGCACGGTGGCGAATCGATTCATTCGGGTCCTCTTCAACATTTTGCTCTACAGCGGCAATTGTTGCTTCGGTGCGCACTGTTCGACGTCTCTGCGGATGCGTATTATCACATAGAGTAAACGTAGTGCGAAAACGACCCATGGTTAACCGAATTAATTGCTCTGATGGACGATTATGTCGACCATAAAATGGTCGGAGCTTGCGGTAAACTTCGCGAACTGAACCATTATTTTCGAAATAAATTTGCACGATTTGCAAGCGTTGTTCTTTTGTCAACCTGTTCATGATGAAATGGCAAACCAAACTGAACATAAATGACATTTGAGTTGCCAGATTCGACCACAAAATGCCAGTTTTATCTCTATTCGAAAAACAAACCCCTAAAAAAAACACCCATTACCATCTTGATTAAGTGTCAAAGTTTTCGGTGGCTTACCTACACTATTGGTTAAAATATCATATACTTGGCTTGTGTGAATCAGACATTTTTTTTTGTTGGTAGGGTATGAAGTATGTGCTTTCAAAGCAATGTATTAAACAATATATTACTTTGGTGAATAACCATAAGTTTTTAATTTCCATACAATTTTCTTTACCCAAGCCGGCTTTGATGATTTTACTATTGCTTTTTTTCTCGGTGTATGTTTATCTCAAAAATTGCTAAATTTTATCCGTTGTGTATCAAAAACCGTAAGTGGTGAACATTTGTTTTTTTTTTCGTTGGTATCTAAATTATTTTGTCTTCAAACGAAGTTTGAAAGGAGTCGTCAAGGAGGTTAGTCGTGGCTGGATACTAAAGTACCATTAGGTCAGAGAGGATGCAAAAATTGTAAGAAAGGGTGTTTTGGGGTGAAGAATATACTTTCAAATTCAGATTTATTTATCACACCAGGCATAGTTAATATAATTTTTCCAGATTTTAATTCAAAGATGATGTAAAATGGAAATATTAAAATATATTAACTTTTAATGTTTTAATATGTATTTTATTACTTTTTTCGGTAAATTCATGCTAAACCCATTAAGCTATATTTTCTCCAATTACTCTTAATCGTAATTTGAATACAAAACTGTGACCACACCTCTGGTTATTCTTTATACATCAGCACTTACAAAAGCACTTAAAGCCCAAAAGCCCTTGTTCTGTGTTGTACTCGGTTAATAATTCTTTCAAATTTCAACAAAAGATTATACCGTACAGTTGCTCACAGATTACACTTAAAGTCAGAGCTTATAGACTGGCACAATAGGTCATTCACTTGCCTCTTCTAAGGGATGAAAAAACTGCGAGTTTAATTGCAACAGTGAATACCGAGATTTCTTTAATTTTATCTACCACCAAACGACGTCGTTGTTAGACACGCTTCGCATATCTTTCAAAGTATCGTTTCTTTTAAATGACAAAAAGAACACGTGCGCTGATTACTTAAGTGTGTCGCAGCTCAATGAGTTGTCAGACATGTGTCATGGATTAGCATAGACCATAACGATAGATTGTTTCATCTCTAATAAGATATTTCGAGTAATTTATTTAGTATATTCGTTCTCTGAACTCATTATTTCACCTCAAGCTTAGGTACAATTTAATCTTAGAAAGAAAAAAACTAATAAACTAAAGTTTGGAACTACTATATAGCCAGAGGTGGTCGACTTGATTGCTATTATATTGTAGAGTAGGGTTTAGCGAACTCTGAATTTTGGCATCTTAGCTTCTCTATAGTTCGAAATGAATAGAAAAGGATCTCACTAAAGCAACAGCGAAGGTTTAGGAAAAAGTGACTGTTTTCCGGACATATGTGAGTCTCCTTAAAAAGAAAGGTAAGAGAATATATGAGAAAAGAGAGGATTTATAAAAACAAAAACCAAACATTCACATATTTCGAATTCAAATTAAATACATCTCTCAAGGTCATACTATCCAGGCCTCTATAAGAATGTCTTTAAGAAATTATTATTATTATAAGAACTACTATTAAATTAACCGTAGCGCATTTAAAAAATCATTGATATATAATTCCATGCAACGTTTTTTCCATGTTGTTGGATTTTTACTGCATTTAGCGGTTGTCACTATGGTGTCATGGCCCAAAATTTTCTATTAATTATTTTTTCTATTAGTTCAAAGGCCCAACACTTTCTTTCAAAAAATAAAACTTTCCGCAGCTCCGATACTAAGCGAGTAAGATAATTCCATGCAACAATATTGCATTTTTGTTGCATAAACTGCTATCTCCGCGTCCTGACGACGTCATAATTTTTTTTTTTTTTTGTCGTAAGGTCAACTTTTCATTTTTGTTCTATAATATTTACCTTAGTGCATATACTTACCGAGTAATAGTTCCATGCAACGCCTTTGCATGATTGTTGCATTTTCTATTTTTTAGCTCTCTCCACGACCTAATGACGTCATGAATTTTTGTCTATTTTTGTCATGAGGACTAGGAACCAGTCTCTTTACTGGTGTATAAAATTTTTTACTGTAGCACCTACAATTAGCGAGAAATAGTTTCTTGTAACAACTTTGCAGTTTCGTTGCTTGAGCAGCAATCTCTGCGTCCCGAAGACGCAAATTATTTTTATTTATATATGCCATTTAGTCATGGAATTAATCTTTACTTTTTTATCTAACATCTAAATTGACCGAGCAAAAATTCCATGCAACGCCAATACATTTTGGAAAAAAGGTTTTCTCAACATTTTTGGGAAAACACAACATTGTCACTTCAAAATTAACAAAATGTTGATTTCCTCATAAAAATAAAATAAAGTAAAAAATTCAGTAAAGCAGTTAATGAAACATTCTCCTCTGATAGCGAATTTTTCTTTGAAATCCAAAAGAACATGTCCTTCATTTTTTCAACGAACCAATTAAGCAGCCAACGAAAACCTCGACATCTGCTACATATCACATATTTCCCACGTACACCATTTCTTTTGAATTTTATGAGGCCAACAGAACTCCTTCCCAGCAGTCAGTTACGCTCAAAATCGACCAACGAAACCCCGGACATCTGGTATCAGCGAAAAATTCCCATTCAACTCCTCTAAAATGGGGATATGTTAGTAAAATATTTCACTCACGATATATTCTCCAGTTAATGGTGCCCGGTAAAATTGCAGTCATGCTCTCTGAGGCAGCCAACGAAATCCAGGACACCTGGGCTCAGCGAAAAATTTCTCATTACCTCCTTTCTGAGTAGCTAAAGAGGAAAAACTAGAGATACCGCTTTTGGCAGTCATGCTCTCTGCACTAGCCAACGAAACCCTAGACATCTGGTACACATTAAAAATTGCACACAAGCTCTTCATAACAAGGATTATATTTTGAAACATTTACTCTTGCTCAATATTGCCCGTCTCTCGCTCACTCACTTAATCTATCTCCCTCTGTCGCAGCGATTAAATTTACTCTCGCATATACTTGTGCAATTCTCCAAAGTATCCCCAAAAAGCTTTTGATGCCTCGACAATTTCTATGCAACGCCCCTATGGCAATGGTTGCTATAGCAACCGTTGTCAAACAACACTATAAAGAAGAATTCACCGCAAACGGGCACTTGTAACGCCTGAATTTGGCTAAATTTTATACTTGGAATGGGGGGGGGGGGTCTACAGACTAAAATAAACAACTAAACCAACAGAAGCACTGTTTCGGCAGCCATTTTGAAATTGCCACAAAGCACATACATTCTGTAAACTTAATTTGAATACATAATTATTTGAGCTGTCATTTTAGACAAGTGCCGCAACTGTCAGTTTTTTAGACGTCGCAACTACTTGTTACCGTCTAGTTTGCATGCAAATTCAAACAGACGCAGCAAATATTTGTGGAGTCGAAAATTATGTATGCTAAGGATGTTTCTATTGATTTTTGCAGACAAGATACATACATACTGAAATGTTATGCATTTCTGTGTTTTTCAACTCTCTGCTATATGTGCTGTAAAGGATGTGGTTTTTGCTCTTAGCCATGGTTTCTTGCATTTGACGCTGAAGTTGGCTGTATGTTTGTTCTAATTGGGTAAGAGTTGGGCGTTATAGACTCAGTTTTTTTTTAACGATTTCGGATATATAAGGGTGTTTTTCTTCTTTTTTGTTTTTCCTGGCATATGCCAAGTAAGAATGGGCCAAACTCATCACACTAATGGCTTGGTTTATGCAAATGCTGAAACTTATGCTGCCATATGGACTGAAATCATCTTGAACATATGTTTGAAGGCAAAAATGAACGCAATGACTTGTCCTTACAAAAGTCTAGCTGGAACTAATTAGTTCTGTAATTAATTATAAATGTTACAAATGTTGAAGGTCGGAGAGCTTTTGATTTTCTGAAAGTATCTATGCATTTTGTTTGAAATTACATAAAAGTAGTATTGTCAAATACTCGACAAAATGTAAAAGCCGGTTTCTCGAACAGCTGAAAATTACGATTTTTAAAATAACTCGAAATTTTTGAATTCTAGAAAACTAAAACCGGAAAATCAGAAAAATTAATAAAAAAAACCCGGTTTCTCTAATAACCCGAAATCCGGTTTCACAACTCTACATAAAATCCTAAAAAATTTATTAAGATAAAAGATCTGCCTTTAAGATCGATTGTAAAAATAAAGATTATATAGTCAACCAGTTCTATAGTTATTTGGTTCTTTTTTAGTTCGCAATGTGTTCATTATTTTGAGTTAAATTATCGCCCTGTTCCTAACTCCTGTTTATAACTGGGAATTACTCAAATCATTTAAAACTTTATTCAATATAAAAATTAACGCAAATTTTGAAATAATTTGATACAAGTTAAAGAGAGTGGACGGTTTTGATTAAGAGTATTTTTAAACGGAGAAAAAAGTTCGAAATAGTTATCATGAAAATACAGTATCAAGAAAGTAGAATGTTTAACCCAAAGTTCTTCAGTTCATACTGAAAAATAACTCATCACAGTAAACGTGAAATTTATCTTATCCTTATACCTGATTTTCATGTTCTCATTTTCAATAGTAAGTTGTTGTAAGTCCATTAAAATATTCCAAAATTATGACATTTTTACCTTTGACTAATGATATTTTAAAACTTCCATAATTGCGAAAAAATTTTTTATGCGTTTTATTGTGGTAGAACCAACTCGTGCTCCAGAAATCGGTGATTATTTGTCTTCACTTCTTGCTTTATAGTCGAAAACTTGAATTTTCTTTTCTTAAAGCTACATGTAAGTAATGCCCAACTTTCACTTGAACTTCCAAAAGATTCTTAGAGGTTTTTGTCGTAATATAACTTCTAAGACACTTGTATTGGAAATTTTCCCACGCGATAATACTTTGAGTGTGAAGGCAAGTGTAAAATTTTTGTAAGCGACATTGTATTGCTTGCTTCTTGGGAAGCTCTAGCGAAGTAATTTACGTAGGTCGTGAGAGGATAAACTCGTATAGGTCTCGCAAATACGACTCTGGAAGAACTCAGACGTGAAGCCTCTCTCTCAACTTGTGAGCGAAAGTATTTTTCTCCTTCGAGAACTCTTCGAAAGTCGTTTTGAATACAAGTTTCAAATTTTTGTGAGAAAGGTTTTATTGCTTGCTTCCCGGGAAGCTCTTGTGAAGTAATTTATCGAGGTCGTGAGAGTATAATCTCGTATAAACGTCGCATATTCTTCTGAGGCGATGGTTAGACGAGACGTCTTCTACGAGGGAAGGGAAATATTCTTCGCAAATAGCTTGTTGGAAGTGGAATTGTTAGTTGGGTGGTACACTGAGAAAATTGAACGCCTTAAAATCAAAGAAAAAAAGTTGTTAAAAGACTGTAACCAAAATATCTTTGCTACAAAGAAAAGATCGTTGCACTAATGATTTATTCTTTAACTAAGCAACTGCTGCATCTTTGAAACAAAAGACTGAAGTTCTTTGAAGCTAAATCAATCAAAAAATATTTGCCGTAAAGATAAATTATTTACTATAACGATTTTATTCTAGAAAAAAGTACGCAAAATAAACAAATTTTCTTTGTTTTCTTGAAGCTAAGCATCATTGTTTCAAAGACAAAGTCTATTACTTTAAAGTATTTTTTCTACAAAATCATATTTTTCTTAAAAATACACACGCTTATAGTTCGCAGTTACTTTGTGGGCAATATGTACTATATAAGGCAATTAATGTATTAATATGTATGAGTTGTAATTAGCACTAGATTAAATCGTATAGGTTTAGGGTCAAGGGGAAGGGGGAAGGGTGGAAAGGAGAGTGGAGATGGGGTGAGTAATAGAAAAAAAAGCGGGACATACAAAGATAGTATTAAGGAAATCGACTTTTTTAAAGACGTACATCTTTGTCACAAGAATTTAAGTCTTTGATATAAAGTATATTTTTCATGGGAATTTAACAATCTTTGTGCCTTTGCCGTAAGGATGTTTTATCTTTGGGCACAATCTAACCAATAAAAGTCTTTGTGGCAAAGTGTATTTTCTTTGGTTTTACGATTTTTTTCCCTGAGTGTATGCATGGGATCACTATTCGTATCCTGTTGAAAGTGGTACTTTCAACTATTCAAGCTGCCAAACAGATTATTGCTAAAAATTTTAATGTAGTCATACGTTCCACAACCCGGTGACATTTATTGACATCTTTCCCATTCATACAACTCCACACATACAAGTTTTACTGATTTTCACTGCATTTTCAAATGCACCAACTATGATTTGCCTGATTATTTTCCGCTTTGTGAACTTTAGGGACCTATTAAACTGAAGGAATAATTCGAATGTATTAACCAATGTTACTAAAATCCAATTTCAAATGCAAATAAGATCCTACAAATTTATAAACTTCACGCTAACAAGGACTGTTATATTTTCCGCCACATTACTATTGTATTTGAAAATACCATGAGCATTTGTTGAATATTTTGATGAAATGAAAATATCTCGAACTTATAACTTTCAATTTGCTTTCCTTTGACTACAGCTTCCTTCCATCTCCCAAAAATAGTCATCCTTTCCTACAACATTTGAGACCACCAAATGACATGCAATAATTTTGCAAAATTTATGCAGATTTATAGTTGTTCGATAGAATTGCAACGTGACGCAGAATAAAAGTGCCCCTGGGCAATCGTGACAATTGTTGCAAATATTTGCCGTTGACAACAACAGAAGAAAAATCAAATCTATCATTCAGCTGATGTAGCCCAATAAAGTCAAGTAAATAGTTGAAAATGTCACAATAAACAACAGGGAAAAGAGCATTGGGAACTGAAGCTAAGCAACTGAAATCGAGACAAAGTCGAATTTGATTTTTTAATTTGAGCTTTTGTTGCTGGCGATGAAAATGTTGTTTATATTGTTGTTGTTATTGTTGCTAGTTTGTATTCAAATGAATTGCTAACGATTTGCTTTGCATTTGAATATAAACTCGAGACAATATGGAAAAAATTGATGAAAATGTTCAAATTTAAAGCGGATTTTGTTGTTGCTGTTGTTGCTGTTGTTGTTGTTGTCGTCGTTGGCGTCGCTTTGCATATGTCAGGCATCGCTGTTGTCGACAGTGTCGCCAACGTGGCCGTCATAGGCAACAAAGGTAAGCCAGCAACTTTTGTAGTAGAAGGGGAGCACGTGCAAGAACAACAACAACAATGGCGATAACAACAGGAACAATGCTTGTCGCTCCAGACACAAATTTTGTCAACTCACGACTTGGTTTGCAAGCGACGCCATTGGCGCATGTTTTGCTACCATATGGTAGAAATACCGCGAGAAAAGCTTCCGACAATAACTAAACGACAAAATTCCAAGTTGTCAAAGTAACCCAAACACGAAGAAATCCTCTATAGTTGCAGCTGCTTTAATGGATGATGGTCTGATGTGAAATAAAAGAACCACAACTTATTTCCACAGCTTTTTATTTTTTGTTTTTCCTTATTGTGGAGAAGTCACACCACGACCCTCGACATTGGTACACATTTAAGCCTTTTACTGTAGGGGTGGGAACGACCCACCGCAGTATCGTGTTCAAATACGTTAATGCACCGCAACTGCAGATGACGGTGACGTTGACACGTGGCTTCCGATCACGACACGCCGCCGAGCAAACGAAAGCGCAATAAACCTAGACTAGCGCCAAGAAAACGAAAAGAATTTGATTACCGCGCATTCACACTGTTAGTTCATAGGCTTGATTATGCCCGCTTGATATGCAAACCTTTGTCCCCCACTATCCACCATTGGCTTGCACCTTGACACTAAAACCAACACACTGCATAATGTAGCTTTTGATGTGGTCTCGCTTGAGTGAGGGATTAGTTTTGGCAGATTTTTAGGTTCAAATCAGAACGCGATCATTTATTTTGGCCTGAAATGTGTTATGTCGCCAATGGCGTTGTAAGCTCTTCGACCGACGTCTTTCCTCAATTTTGATGTAGAAAAGTTTTCAATAAATTTCGATTCGCTGCCGAAAGAACTCGATTTCTTGAGTTCAACTCATGCAGCCGCGTGTTAATATTTGAGCTGAGCGTGCGATTCAAACAATGAACATATATCGTCGCCATCGTCGTCGTCGTTGTCGTCATCGTTGCTCTTAAGTAACTTAGTAAAAATGCCGCCGCCATGGACACGGCATATATTGAGACACGTGTCCGTCGACGCTTGAATTGCTGGGCGCGTGCATTTTTCATTCGCTCTAATGAAATAAGAGCTTTTTTCGGTCACTAATTGACATACGGTCGGTCGGCAAGTTTAGAACGCTAGAACAAGCAATTTGGCCTAATTGGATGCACTCTAGGTAGGAGTGTTAGTGGGAGTGTGTGAGTGTGTGTGTGTGTGTTTGTGTGCACATATTTGGAGACACCATTAGCATGATTATTTTTTTTCGACGTTGGGTTTTCTTTATTGTTTGTTTTTGTAGTGATTTTTTTTTTTTCATTTTATCATTTTCATTGTCCCGGTTTGTTTACATTTCCCATGAACGACGAAACTTCACTTAAGTCAGCAGAGAAAAAACTCACCGCCAAGATAATCAAATATTAAGAAAAAAAAACTAATAAATAGTCTTTATGCCAGATCAGTTCATAAAGTTTAATGAGCTTAGAGCAAAAATAAACATATTTTGAAGGAAAATAGAGTCAAGATATGAATGAATAAGAGCCTGAACAGAATCAAAGCGATTTTTCAAGAAATAGAATGCATGAAAATGTATGAACACATCCAAAATCAAATCGCTGGTCGTCAATCGCGACGAACATTCTCCAGATTAGAATCTATTCTATTTTTTCTCTGGTGACCTGGCGATCCTCTCTTTGAGTGGTGTCAAACAAGATAAGTGTTGCCGTATTTATCCTAATGATGGGGTACGTTCAGTGCTATTTTCTAAAGTTTTATTATCTTTTGACATTTGTTATCTATGTCTCTGTTCTGCAAACACAAATCAAAAATTTTATAAATTCAGTCTGAATAATTCGCCAATTGTTAATCGCTTTCGTTCTGAGGACGTGTTCTGAGCGATTGGCGAGAAGAGAGGATCGCCAATCGCTTTGATTCGCTTGAAATAAATAATGTCAAGGAAAATGCCTCGTAAAAACGATCGTTAACCTAGCTAAATAGCCACGATAACTCAAAACCCTACATCCTCACTTAGGATTTGAAAATAAATAACCTATAAACACAACACAATACCGCCTAAGACAAGCCCATGTTAAAATAATGCCTTATTTCTGTGTGTTGTAATCCAGCAGAGAGCTACCTCTCTTTACCAAATAAGCATTATGTAACTAGTTCTGTAATGTATGCTTCCCCTACTGGAATGTAAGATGTCAGGACTCGACCATTTTTAAGATTTGTAACATTGGAATCCCCTTTTTTTTCTATGAAGTTGTTAAAGTGGTCTTCGATAATTTTGGGCTTTGTTTTTTCCTCGTTTCGTTTGCAATTATTTTGGCGGTTGGTTGAGTCGCAAAATTATTTTTTTTTTTTCTTATTTATAACTCAGTATGTTTGTTTTTTTTTAGAAGACAACACTTAAACGCCTACGCAATTAGTAAACTTCTAAACACAAACATTCCTCATGCAACAACAAGACCTAGACCACCCCAATAAGTCTACGGCATAAAAACATGCCAGTCAAACTGTCATATTTACTCAAGCCAAACTCACGACTGACTGATATATTTATTTAGCAGCATTGTAGAGAGAGAAGAACTTCGCTTATTTTCGCAGCTCCAATTTTTTTTTCTTGTTTATTTTTGGCATCGAAATATGTAACAACCTTTCCAAATTCCACATGGCGCAATCCACTTTCTGCCTCTACAGAAATGCAGCAATAGTGAAATATTTGCAGCTGCAACAGTGCAACACAGATCACCTCCACCAGCCGTAGCAGCAGCTACACGCTGCACATTCATTTAATTTAAATTCAAATTTAATTAGTCTCTGCCAGAGGAATAATATTTGTACAATCGTAAATTGCAGCTGCAAGCTGACTAGGCTCCACCACTTTGCATTTGCAAAGAAGTGCATTTCAGTGACGCTTCTTGTTGACGCGTCTCTGGATGCAAGTGGGCTGCATGTACAAGCGTACGTTTAACGATCGTGTACGTTTGTTTGTTTGTATGTTTGGCGATATGTAACGACTGTCAAGAGTCCAGACTGAAAACCAGACCATGTGGGATTATGACGCGACAGCACTTAGATGCACACAGTTGGAGCTCAAAATCCTCCAACTAGATTTTACTGTCTGTGCTTTTGTCTGTCTGTGTGGCAAATGAAGTTCTAGCTATCGCATGCGACATTCAGATTAGCTACTAGCATCCATTGCCTCCATCTATCTAGCCAGCCATCCCTCACTTGTTCTAGCAATTAGAGATGATCTGTCCAATGATTCAACTCGTACTCGCACGCATTCAACGCCTCGTTGTCTGACGAAAGAGATCTCTTTCGGGAACTTGGAACTTGGATTCGTTTAGTTTACAAATGCTGACGCAAGCAAGTTCAAGTGTCTGACTTTAAATCAACAAAACAGCGGGGGAGCATCATGGATGATGATGATCTGCCATTGGACTGCAAGAGTGACACTTGTGCAACCTCTGTTGCTTCGAATAGAAGTAAGTGTTGGCGGGCATAGTGATGGTGATGGTGATAGTGAAGGTGATGGTGATGGTTAGTCTAACACTGCATTTATTAGCTTCTTTAAATGTTCACTTAATCATTCGGTCGGATTGTATGGCATCTGCCATTGCTGCTTTTTGTATGTCAGCTGTGTGATGAGCTTCAATACCGACTGATATTCATGATGTGTCAAAGCATTGCGTGGGTGTAATCTTTGCCATTAAGTATTAAGACTGTTTGTTTATTTATTGACTTAAGAAGCAATAACAACTAGAAGTTCAACGTTACATTATATCCATAATTCCGATTTGGCTTAGTTTTGTCAATTTCGTTCATATGATTAACCCTCTAGCCCTTACAAGTGCCTCAAGGCACTCATATCATAACTTCTCTTTACTGTACAAATAAAATGTTTTCTTATTCTAACGTTACTATATAAAACAAAAAACAGTTATAACGGTTATATATCTCGTCGCAATTCTCATGAAGGAATATTTAAAATTATAATTAAAAAATTCTTAAAATTTAAATAAAAACTTCTCATAAGTAAAAATGTTTACCTGAAGGGTTTTCTAACTTAAACCCGCAAATATGCCCTGAGGCATTCTTTGCCTATTTTTACCTGTCTTCTTAACAAGAAAATTGCTTTGATATTTTTGAGTTTATTAGGTTTATTCACCTAGAAAAAATTGTCCAAGTAATTTATAAGAGATCGGCGTCTAAAGGGTTTAAGTTTTGTTCTGAGACTACATATTTAGCAACCTTCTCCCACAATATCCACTCAGGTTTGACAATTTGAGATATATTAGGGCCTTCAATAGGCATGTTTAACCCATTAACGTCCAAGGAGACGCAAATTCAATTTTTTTAAAGGCTTATTCTTGAATGACTAGATTTAAAATATCTCTTTTCTCCTCTCTTTTGATTGCATTGAACAAAATCCCACTTCCGTTAATCAAAAACAAAAACAAAAAAAAAAAACAATATGTCGGATGTAAAGCGAAAGATTAATTAAAGTAATCTGCCATAACATAAAGTGTTTTTGAATAAAAATATATCTGAATAGCTATTCACCACAATGAGATCAAATCATCAAGACCGTACCGTAATCTTAGGCTCTTAGGTACATCCACTTAACGATTGTTCTTTTAGATTCATAGAACCTCTCGAACGACCATTTTGTATTTCTTTAGTGGGTCTATAAAATACAAAAATTCCTCATATTTCCCCAGGATTCATTTGTTTGTTCTAATCAAATCTTGTATAGTCGAAATCAAGTCATCCGAAACATCCGTTTCTTAATTATGATCTGGGCAGTTTGAAAATAATGAGGCTCAACATATCCACCATACGATATCCACTATTACTGTGATTTCACAAGCCTCTACATTTGATGCTTTCTTGATGTATTGGTTGTTTTGTTTTTAAGCGACTTCCTCATTGTTCACATTGTTCATAATTCGTCATTGGTTTTGTCGAATGTTGTGTTAAGTAGCTTCTAAAGTTAGTGGACTTCGGAAATCACAGAAGACCAAACTGACCAACCGCTGATGAGTGGCTAAACAAACAGTTGTCTAGTTTGTCGTTAGAATTTATCTTAGTTGACGTTAGAACATATTTGATTAATAACATTAAGAATACTTGCAAAATTTTAGATTCTCCCGCTGGTAGTAATTCCAGGATTAATATATCTGTACCAGAAAATACGTTTCAAAGACATCTTTGAGCAGTGGGCCCCAAGAAATTTTAAGCATGGGCCAATGCTTAAAAAAACAAAAAATAAACACAAAATGATGCTCATCGTTGCGTTTGGCACAAAATCAAAGAAAACTAAAATACAAATACAATGCAATAAAATCACATGTCATGAGAAATTACTCGACACACAAGTAATAAGCTTCAGTATCGACATCATCGAGTTTGAGTTTTTTTATTTTGGCTTTGTATGCATTTGTTTTTGTCAAGTTCGCTGGAAAATGTGCTGAACACTGAATGAGTGCGATTTGTGTTGTTGTTTTTCGCAGGCGTTCTTTGAATTTGGCTCATCGCAAAGACAAAATTAAGATAGAAAAAAATTTGTATGAAGGGCCACGAGGGCCATACGGGCCACTATGTGGGCATGTTTGTCTTAGAGTATGGCAATTCATTTTTTTTTTTTTTTTGTTGGCTTCGTACAATTTTTATTAACCATAAATCGGGAAGTCCATAAAAATTTATTTCTGTAATATCTCCCATAAAACAGTAAAATTGACCCATGTAACATAGAATGTAAACTACACGGAATAATAGAACTGGAGAAAAAAATTAGATTGACATATATGGCCCAGTGCTCCTCAAAGTGTTAACTGTTCGGGAAATACAAGCGAATTAACTCTTTCAAAATTGAGCAAAATTTTGAAAGTTGAGCAAAATTTTGAATTCTTTAAATATTTGCGTTGTTGTCACTTTCATTAGTCCAATAAAAAAAAAATGTGTGATAATAATTTTGGTGGATATTTCAGAGTATGATTTTGATCTGAATTTAATTAATCGAGAAATATGAGAGAAACAAATTTTTCCTTTAAAAAGTACTACTACTACTTCAATTGTTAATGTTTTCATAACATCCATTACAAAAACAAATGTGTGTAAAAGTATTTTGGGTAATCCTGTAAACTGAAACTTAAATCCGCAAAAGTTTATCCGTGATAGTTTTAGCACAAATCTAGATCTAGTCATATTGATCAAACTCTCAAACTGATCATATTTGAGATCGGGTACCTTCTTCTAGAAGTAACTAGTTACTAGTTACTAGATGTCAGTTACTTAAAATTACTCGACTTGAAGCATTTCTTCCCCGCAGTCATTGACCCATCACTCTGATACAAAAAATCCTTCATCTACTTCAGAATCACTTGAAACCGCAGAGATCTTTCTAAATTTGAAGACACGTCGCACCTCATCGCATAACTACAAAACCACAGCCACCACAAATTAACACATTGGCATCAATTAACGATTGACAATTCACGCGAACAACGAAACAACTGATGCCAACGATTCATTCATTGTACGCCCAAACAACATGCCGAACCACACCAGCACCACCTTCAACACATTCCCCAAGCCAAACTAACCAGACAGCGAATGTAAATAATTTGTTAGACAATAAAGTAGCACACTGTTACTGACCAAATTAGGTGGCAACACTTACACTCATAGTCATTGAGTGTGGCCAATGGACGACGTTTAACAACGCTACTCGGGTCTTGAACAACTTGAAGAAATGCTTGTGCGCAGACGCTTCTTGCTTACACAATCTAATCATGCGTCGTCCCCTGGGTGGACGACAAGGTGAAAAAACAAAACGCCAAACAAGCCAAGGGAGTCGCATACAAACCGCAGCCAAAGACCACACCAAAGACTTGAAAACGCCGTGACTGCGGCGGTGCGCAGCTCACATACTGAGTGAGTTATAAAAATAGAATTTGACAAACTATCGACGATTAGATACTTGCGCAGGCAAGTTGGTGCGGAGTGGCAAACGCTTAGGATACTGTGCGGTCTGCGTCAGAGGTGCGCATACTCAGCGACATTCAAAGTTTGTGGCGAGCAGAAGTAGCAAAAAAAAAACAACAACGACATCACTTGTTTTATGTTATTTTATTGTTGCGCTCTAGTCGATGTTGTCTCTTGCTGTTGTAGTTGTTAGTAGGCGCGGCAGTGCAGTGCGATCTATGCGCATGTTTTTGTCTAGTTTGTTGGCATTGCTGTCGGTTGGTTTTGTTGTCGTCACGTGTGTGGCCAATTGTTGGCTAATTATAGGAACATAATTTTAACGCATGTTTTATGCTTGTCCCGACGACATTTTTGGTCGCGCCAACCAACCAACCAACCGCATGAACCTTACAAATGAACATTTGTCAGCGAAAAGCGTACAGCGCAGTCAGCAGTTAGCAGCGAGCAGAAGAAAGACGACAGCAAAAGCAGTGGATATGTTTGCGCATGCGCAACCCCAAACATTGAGTACATTGACTGCATTATCGCTTTGTCTTGCATTTGATGATGGCAATAAACATATTGTTAGTAATGTTTTGATGCTTGTTTGCAACGATTTGATGATTGGTATTGCTGTTGGTGTTGTTGTTGCTTCTAATTATCATGCACAACTTGTTGGCGGATTTGTGGAATTACTTAAACTTGGTAACAATGTCGCCAGTTAATTGTTGTCTTCTTTGTGTTTTCTTTTGTTCGCCAGTTAATTGTTGTCTTCTTTGTGTTTTCTTTTGTTCTAACTTGTTTTGTGCTCATTTTGGTTAAACTTTAAAAATTGAGGTTCGATTTAAAAATAGCAGCGATTGTTTATTTTTAATGGCACAGGAAATCATTGGCGCATTTTTGATTAGTTGCTTGTGTTTTTTTTTTTTCTTATTTTTCTTTTTTTAACAATAGGAATGACATCTTTCTTTAGAGTTATGTTGTTAGTACGTGTAGCGTCAACATGTTGCTGGCATACTAATTAAATCACAGTCGTTATGGCTTTATATCCTGCTGTTAAATATTTCTTGTGGCAACCATTTTTATGAGTCGGATAAGAACTTTCTTGTGAAAAAGCTATAGGTTGATAAGCATGGAAACGATGCCCCTGCAAGAATTTTAATAGCTGGTCTCGATATATGATTGAAATTTGCTTAGTTTCAGCCATGCAAAATTAGCTCCTTGGGTCCTAAGAACTAACTTGTAGAAAATCAAAAGAAAATATTAGTACCAATATAAAGTCTGGAAAGTAAAAATGTAACCTCAAATTTTTTAAATGCATTTTTCAATAATTTGTTCATCAACTTACGAGTTTTGCTACATATGTTTCGGGAATTAATATAAAACCTGATTTTTTTTTCATTGTTTTTCAAAATATTCTCTTTTATGATGAATATACTTTTGCATGCGTAAAAACCATTCGTCATAAAATGTATCCATCGCATTCCGCCTGAGACACCTCCAAAACATAGTTTTTAACGTAGCATCTTCTAGCGTCAAAAATCGTTGTCCATGCAGTTTGTCCTCATATGCGGGAACAAAAAGAAATTATTGGGTCACAGAAGGTAAAATAAAAGGATATTTCAATGTTATCAATTTATTTACATATTAGTACAAAGTAGTTAAATTAAATGATAAAAGCTATAATTATTTATCACTAGACTTTTATTCTATACCTTCAATAAAAAAGCTCCACTATTACCGAATAGATGACGTTATTACGAAACTTTTATTCTCTATTCTCTTTATTCTATTATTGCAAGTATCAAATATCCCAGCAGTTATTTTGGAGTCAATTGAAAAAGTGAACTAGTTCATTTCTAGCGCATTTTGCAGTAGATCTGAAAAAGTACAAAAGGCGTTCAGTGTAGAACAGTTATCTTTGCTTTTGTTTTCAAAAGTATTGCTGACAAAAATAAACGCGTTCTGGCTACTTTTTAAAAGTTGCTGCGCACAAGAAAAAATAATGAAAAAAAAATGTTTATAGACAAAATGTTTTCTGGATTGTGGATGGAAAAGATGGTACAAATGAGATCTTTAGGACCTTTCCATTGCACAAAATGCTTACACTTTTGATATGTTCACTTTAAAACTAGTTAAAAAAGAACCACTTTCAGGCTACTGCGAAAGCAACCAGTTTAAAAATGTTCCTAATGCAACTAGTTCAAATATAGGGAAAAAGGAGTGTTTCTGGGGACAATTGTCTTTTCCTATGACATCAACCCGCAAAAAGCGTCAGTACGTTCAATGTTAAAGGGCATTGTAGTGGAACTAGTACTGGTCCTTTTTGGAACTAGTTCAGAACTATTTCAAATTTGGTCCACTATTCTGCTGGGATGATATCCAGGGTACCAGGAGGATATGATTCTGTCATTTTTTGACACAATATAGTACATTTTTCAATATTTTAATTAGGATGTGTCACAATACAAAACAAAAAAAATTTTTGGGAAACAATCTTTGAAGCTACGTTTGTGGGAAAAAAATGTTTGGGAAACAATCTTTCAAGCTATGTTTGCTATGTTTGTATCAGAAAAATTTTATTATATGTATATAAAAAAAATGTAAAAACATTTTTCACAATTTTTCTATTAGGCATAAAAAACATGTAATGTACGAAAAATATTTTGTTAGGTTTATTTATTTTTTATGATCGCGGTACAATCACCCACATTTCTCATAGAATTAAAAATTCAATTGGAAAATTTTTTTCAGAATTTTCCTTGAGGCGTTAAGAAAAAAGCAAAAAGTGTGAAAATATTTTTTAAAGTATATGGCCTTTTTAAAAAATTTAGAATTATTCTCCGGACAATACTCAACAAGCCGTGTGGTTTGTTTAAAGCACTTTGAATTTTGAAACATTTATCAAGTAAAAAACGAACACTTGTTATTTAACACAATCCATAGAATTAGAGACACAAACCCTTATTATATAATTTAAGTAAATATTCCACGATCATGTTATGCAAATAATCGCTTTAAAAGTTTACAAAAATTATAATTTTGTTTGAAAAAATTATTTGTGCAAGGAAACTTTTACGACTGGGATCGAAAGTTTTTGCGATGGGAGGGAAATTACCCCTATCATTTTTTAGTAGGTGTTCTTATTACATAACGTTTAAGAGCGTACCTAAAATGACGAATTTTTTACTATATATACATATGTATGTCTTGTGTAAGAAATATAGTTTTACAATAAGCCCTTTAATTATAGAATGGGAATGTTTGCTTCTATTTAAATGTGAAGCAATTCACGTAACAATAGCGGACAAATAAAAGAAATTTTTATCTAGATTTTCTTTCTTTTAAGATATGTACTTAACCGTACTTATGGGCAAAATTTTGGTTCTGCCCGCAGCATTGCTACTGAATTTTAGACCTTTTTAAACCCGTCTTAAAACAAAGGTCCTTTTCGAGCACAATCACGGGTTTTTAAATTTTTTTTTTAAAAATAAGTCAAACAGTTATTCTTATTGAAAATATTATGGCCTTTCCAGTTTTATTACAAGTTTTATACAACTTTTAAGTTTTATTTTCAATTTCAGGTGAAATTGATTTCATTTCAGGAAATGCAGAAATGTTAAAGCGTAGGAACATGAACTGGCCAGGATTCGAATCCGGGACTCCTGGAGTGTTAATCAAGCACTCTACCTACTCGACTACCGAGGCCGCCAAGTTTTTAGCGAACTAGTGCAAAAACCATGTGGCGTCCGTGGCGTAGTTGGTTAAAGTGCGTGGCCGCTATGTCAAAGAACTTTGGAAACCCAGGTTCGAACCCCAGCAGCGACAGAAAATTATTTGAATTAAAATAATTTTTCTGTACGGCCGCCACCTCTCTGCAGACAATGGCAAACCTCAGAGAGTAATCAAAATGCCATGTAAAGCTTTTTCGGAGTCGGCGTTAAGCATGTAAGCTTCGTCGGTCATCATTAAATTTGACAAAAAATTTTCATTTTGATCAACGAGATTTAAAACTGCTCTAGCATATTCCAAGCGCAATACGAAGTCCTCAGGATTTAGTTTTTGGACTACTTGGATTTTGTAAGGGAAGAGGTGCAAATCGTGTTTTAAAATTCGCCGAAGAGTGCGGTCAGAAAGCTGCAACTGGGAAGATCGTCTTCTTGTTGATGTCTCCGGATTTTCTTCGACGCTCTGTCGGACAGCATCAATATTTTCGGCCGATCTGCCAGTTCGAGGTCTGCCCGTACGTCTTGAATCTCCGACAGTCCCATATTCAGCAAAATTATTCACCAACGAACGAATGGTTGGACCCGTTGGAGCAGTTCTTACACCATAAAATCTTCTGTATGCACGTTGAGTATTAATTATCGAACGATGATTTTCAATGAATAGAAAAACAATTTTAGTTCTTTGCGCAATTGTATAGCGTTCCATTTTTAAATATTCTCCCAAGTTTAATTTCTGAAATAGGAAAACAGAAAAAGTTAAATACTCGCAAGCAAAGAAGTTACAATTGTTTTACATCATATAGTAACTTTAGCCGCACCCTGTAGGTCCGGTTCTCGGTCAATTGTGTACAAACTTAATAACAAGCACAACACAATTGACCATAAGAAGCTAGGTCAAAGTCCTTTCAAGGGCTGAAATGGCCAGTTATTTATTTTTTTTTTTTAGTGCAAAAACCAACTAAAATTAGTTGCAACAATTGAAGGTGACATTGAAGAAAAGTGGCTCCTGAGTGTCATTAGCTGTGACAAAAATACAATTTTAACTGCTTTTGCTGTTGCTTAAGATAAAAAATTGTTTGTACAAACAAAGCTTTCAAATAGGTCGTGAACTTTTTGAATTTTTTTTCTTAGGTCGACCCACTTTCCAAACAGCCATTACATTGTCTACAAGCGGTATTTCCCTAATACCGCTAGAATACAAATGAATTCATTTTAAAATATGTTACAGGCCTTGTTCCCGACATCATAGTGAAAGAACAAATATTTATTTTATGTTTGAATTAAATATTAAAAATTTATAAAAATGTTTTATTTCTGTCAGTCAAAAATGTATATTTTATTATTATTATTATTTTTTTTTTTCATCCCAACTATTTTTTCTTAACTAATCTTTTGAAAATGCAATTTTCCTTTTTTTATTTCGTGTTTTCTTAATCATCAAATTTTGCGAAAACTTTCTGAAAGTGACATCAAAGTAAACAATAATGTCAACAGCATGTCTCTCGTTTTGGTTCTGGTCGAACGATCCTAAAGGCGATCCTAAATGTAGCCATGATTTATAGCTGGCACAAAGAGTTGCAAAGTTGGCAGTTGCCACCAGTTGTCGAAATAATTTATATGATGTTGCCAACTTAAGTCAACAACACATGTAGAAGTGCGATAATGTAATGTCTAACAGTAATCTTTAAGACACACACACTCACACAAATACACACAAATTCACAACGAGGTGACAAATCCTCCGCATAAACACCTGCACAAGACAGCAACTGTTGCTCGCTGCACTTTACCGTTTACCATCGCAGTTGCACCTTGTGCGCGCCAGAATGGACCAAAAGTATACAATTTCATTTGTGCACAGCATCCATCCAATGTTGGCCATTGTTGTTGTGCACTCATATTTTGTTGTAGGTAAGGACCATCTGTTATCACGTTGTATGCCGAACGATTATGACATAGCAACATTTAGCCATCGCTGGTGCTGTTGCTGCTGCTAGCCATATACGTTAATCTTGTCTGAACGCACTGTCGCCTCTGAGTTTGTAGAATGTCGTCTACATTTTCTTTCCCAAATTCGGTTGCTTGCTGCAAGCGGCAACTAGCGGCAGTTGAGTGAAGCCCAAAATAGTAGCAGCAGCAACAAAGTTTTCCCAAACAGCACTGGAAAAGGAACACTTGCAAACGACTAGCTTGCAACAAGCTAAACGCATGCTGCCGCCACTTGGTCAGCTGTGTCGTTTTGACTTGTTGTATAGCAAATGGCCATATTTGTGACCCACAACAAACACTGCCAGCGACAAGCTGCCAAATTCTGCTACAACTGCAGTTAGCTTTCCATAATAATCACTATAGCCATCATAATCATCATCATCATCATTATCATCAACAAGTTTATTATATTCAATCAAGTTTTATTTATATTTGGTCATCAACTAGTTGTTGCCTATTGCTAAATCACAGCCAGCAACTGTTGCTGCTTTAAATGGGCTTTTCGCCCATTTTTGGTTCATTGTTGCTGTTAATTTGGCTTGTCACCAATTCATACACCAATGAACATGTTGACGCGACATGACATAGTCGCTCATTTTTTGTTGTTGCTTTGGTTTTTGGTGTTCAATGTGACCAATTTAGTTGCAACTTGTTGCAACAATCTAAAATTGCTAACCGCGCGCTTTTCACGTATCACGCATACATGGTGCCAAACTTTGTAAAAGTCAATTTTATGTCACTACAATAAATTTGTTGGCATTTTTTTATTGTTGTTGTTGTTGTTTAATTGTCAATGCCTTCATTTGTGGCAAAAGAAAAATGTTGACGGTTAAGTTGAAAAAGCAAATGTCCAAAAATGTTCAGTTTTTACAATAAAAATTTGTGTTTTTTCTTTCAAATATTATGTAGAGGAAACATTTCACACCGCTCTATTCCGAAAGGTTTTGGAAACAAGTAAAAATTCTATAATTTTGTCTTTTTTATAAATTTTGAGATCAAATATTTGTGGTAATCATTTCAAAAAATATTTTATTTGTATGGAGATGACTTATTTGTGATACCTAGGAGTGCGATAGACACCCCGGCATATTACGTAAATTTTTCCGTCACTTGCCGCAAGATCTTAAGCTTAATAAAATAGATAGACTTGAGGCGATTGAAATTATATTTTCAGATCTAATGACTTGGTTCAATTTATTTCTGCAGATAGTTCTGTTGATAACCATTTTTCCAAGACTAATGAAGAAAGGAATAATGTTTGACCTCTTTATATCAATTTCTCAAACCAAAAATCTACTGAAATCCTTTCAACTGATAGCAAATCAATGTATGGGAAAATTACATATATTCTTGGAACAATGGAGGAAGTATAAATATTTTTTACTTAACCCTCTGATGTACAAAGCCGAGTATAATCGTTTACACGAAGTCGTTTTCATTCTTATGCAGACGAGTGTACTCGTACTGCCACTATTAGTCATTATTATTCATAGAATCACGTTTTAAGGTCCTGCAGCCTCTCTAATTAAAGCTAAACACCCCCTCCCACCCCCCAAGTTCTTAAAATTTTTTTAATATTTTTACTATTATACCTATTCAATTTTTATATATCTTTTCCATTTTCGATATACTATTTGATAGCAGAAATTTTGAGATATTTGAAACCCCGTTTTTTTTTTCTTGTCAGGCTTAAAGAGCTATTTTCAAATACTTTAAACATGATTTTCGTTAAGTTTTCGCTTTGAATTGAAGTTATAAAAAATTTCTAATATACCCTTAAATTCATTTCTTGAAGTTATGCACAAATATAGTACGAAAGAGTATGTTATGGATCTATTAGATATATACAGACCTATAATTATTAGTATATTAGACCTATACATTCAAAAAACTCTCTGAAAAATAATTCACTTTAGATGATTGGGAAATATGCTTGGCGATCTTAAATCATGATTAAATAAATATTACATTTTTGGTGTGCAACTTTGCGATTTATTTTGGCGACATAATTTCCGAGCTAGCATATTAAAAATTTTGGGTTTTGGCCTATTGACCACACCTATGGCTTATCGCTTTTTTTAATTCATATGTTTTATTTCATATATAGATATATATTTATCTATATATACAGAGGTTTAAATTAATCCAACGAATAGTCTCGAAGTTTCCGCACATTTCCAAAGACGTCATTAAGAGTCTTTCTGAAAAATGTGGAACTTTAAACGCGATTTCCTCAAAAATTCTCGAAAATCCTTGAACCGATCAGTTTAAAATTTGTACACAAGTTTCTTATGTATATTTTTTAGTATTTAGATAATTATTTTTTGAACAATTATGATCAACTTGAGTATAAAAGCACCTAAAATAAAATCATCTTACGAACTTAATAAGTCTTGGAAGTATATCAAGCGGAATGGGATAAATATTATGACAAATGACTCGAACGCATGCAAAAATGTGTTAATCATAAAGGAGAATATTTCGAAAAACAATTAGGGTGCTCACAGTTTTGTTTTATCTTGTATGTTAACTTTGCCGCCTGTTAACTCTAAAACATTTTGCCATGTGGTAACTATTTTTGTTTATGTTAATTGCCTTGCTTTCGAACATGTTTGTTTTTCATAGTAAACTGGCATTTCTGAAAGTTATTTTTATTTTATTGAAAAAATTAATAAATTAAAGAAAGCTTTCCTTTTCAGAACGCTTTTGTGTCAATTTTAGAATAAACTACGTGAAGGGGTGCGCACAATTTGATTGAAGTATCGTTTCAAAGTTACTATATATTAACTTAAGAAGGGAACTGTGAATACCATAAATAAAAAGAAAATCGGCCTTTATATTTGTACGCGAAAAATATTTAGTAGCCTACGTAATAATGTTACGTAATAAAAAATTAATGTCACGTCGAAATTAAATTCTTTCCAAGATCTACCTTGGATATACCGTCAGAGAAAAAAACGATTACATCCACTTTCGTTTTAATCGTAACCAACCATTCGTTCGCCCTAGGAAATTCTCTGATCCTCCACTTTAAACCATTTTATTAACTAACCCAACAGCTCTAGTGTTTCCAACCAAGCAATTCATAAAAATGGTTTTTCACAGAGTGTAAAATCAGCCGCAAGATTTTATTTACTCCCAAATGTTTCACATTTTATATTCTCTTTAACCCCAACAACACTAAACAGCAAAATCAAAAATGTGCCGCCCAGACTGACTGACTCACTCACTAACTACAATATATAAATATTAAAAAATTTACACACTCAAGAGGATTCTTCTTTACGTTATTATCAGCGTACCAGTAGATATAGAAAATTGCAATATGTTGGGCATATGGAACGTGTTAATAGAAATTTGTAAAATCATGAAGAATCAAATGAATGGAATTGAAATGGAAACATAAGGTAGAAAAGACGCACACACGAAATGACATGAGCGACCATATGTTTTCGAAATGGCAGCATGTTGGCATGGCCCCATATGTTTCCGCCTCTCCACCAATGCAAACACCAACAACAACTCAGTCAACTCATCCAACTCATTCAATTCATCCAACGCCTTGGAAGTGATCTTGGAAGCAATCTAAAACTGATTGCATACAGATTTGTAACAGATTCACACACTCCGCGGTCTGTCTGATGTCAAAGAGTTTTTAAGTTGTTTTGTTTTTACACGATTCACGATTATTCGGAAGTAATTTCAGAAGTGCTGCTGTGCTGTGTTGGGTTAAAAACGGGTGTTATCCCCCATTCGGTTTTTTAGGTTGAATTTTGTGCTCTTTGTTAGCATATAAAGCGCCGATTAACACACTATTTCTGGAATTGTGGTGTGGCATGCCTCTCACATGTGCTTCAAATGGGGTTCACATGTTTTTGCTGTTGCCGTTGCCGTAGCCGTTGATGTTGTTAACGATGATGATCATCGCAATAATGATGCCATGGGTTAAGAATTCCTTAATTTATGGCGTTGAGTAATTTATGTTGATGCGGCTGTTTTATTTTTTTATTATTATTATGTTTTAGACCTTTTAATATATGCACTGTATTGACGTCAGAAGCTTTTATCTTACCTCTTTTTTTTTTCTTTCTTTTTTTTTTTTTGACTAATTTCGGTTGTTGTCTATGATTTTATTGTTGCCACTGATTTAAATAACTTGAATTTATGGCAAACAACAGTTCTACTATTTATGATCTCACACATGATCATGTGTTTCTTTTATGGCTAAAGTTTAACGGATCATTTAAAATCTTTCTCGAACAAGTTGACAATAGTTTTAAGTGCTACTTAACACTAATAGCTTGACGCTAGCGGCTATAACTACCTAGCTTGAAAATATTTGCAGCAGATAAAATACTAATCCACAAGAACATAACTTTCTTCTATTATTCAATTATATGCATCTTATGCTATGTCACAGAGAGTTTAATTTGAGTTTCCATTACAAAGTTTAGTTTTGCCTTTGAACTCAAAATGAACTATTAAGCTCCCAGTGTAATTATGCAGGATGAAACTCAACTAAACTCAATTTGTTTTCTGAGTTTATCAAAACTCAATTTGAGAAAACCCTAAAAGTAAGCTAATGTTCAAATGAAAAGGTACGTTCAGCTGCAACTTTTTAGATGACAAGGTACGTTCAGCATTGAACGAGCTTGTGCTCAAAAATGTCAAAGCAGCTGTTTTTAAAATTTTACAAATTACTATTTGCAAAAAAACGAAGAAAACAACTTGGGCAAGTGTAGAAGACTTGAGGTCCTCATATCAGTATGGACCGATAAAAATTCCGATTTGTTCAGCGCAATGAAGAACTCGCATGTGCACGCAGAGATGGCTGCGGCCTTGTCCTCAAATGGAATTGATGTCACGATGGTGGTAGTGCAAAAATATGAGAACTCTAAAGTAAACAAAGAAATGTCAACCCAGCGGGAAAAAAAGCACTCCGAAAGGCCTTTTGGAGTGCTTGCAAGTCAGCTGAAAGCGCTGACTCTACGTATGACACACCATAGTAATTTTAACATGACATGTCATTGGAAAAAAGCACTCCAATTTAGCTGACTTTGGATTGCTTCAAAAGGCCTCTCTTACAAAGCTTTGGGTCAGCAGTTCGTTGCATTCTTTTTGATTTTGTCTACCTCAAAAAGAAAGCTGCAGAGAGGAAGAGCAAGAGAGAGAAAAGGAGAGAGATTTTTAATTTTATCGAAAATAAGGGTTAGATTCGCAACCATCGATACTACTTCAAAAGGCCTTCCTTAGAAAGCTTTGGGTCAGCAGTTCGTTTTTGTTATGAATAAATCAATGAAGAATCTGCATTTTTTCTGAAATAATTACTACATCAGTGTTTCCATTTTCAAAACAATTCAATTTTTAATAGTTTTTTATTGATGAAGTTAATAAATTACTAATTAAAGATAAATTCACTTACTTGGTTATGAAATTTCACTTGCAAAAAAACACTTATTTTTAACATTTGTTTACAGGCGTACTTGCATCAAACAACTGATTATTTGCATACCACGTGGTTTTTTTATCGTTTTTTCTTTTGTTCGTTTTTTCTGTTGTTCGTTTTTTTCTTGTGTCCGTTACTGAGCGCTCTCAGTGTACTATTCGCTTGCACAACAACAAAAATAAGTGCTGACGTTTTGCTCCTGCAGGAAGCTGCTGATATGCCGGCCCGTTGGGAATAAACTCAATGCTGCCGACGCATCTCTGTGTGAACAGCTTCGGTTGAATTTAAACTAAACTCTCCGTGTATTATGAAGATCGATCTCAACTTTTTACTCCTAATAGACTTTTTGCTGTTGTTCTTCTTTTCAACTATTCTGTTTGGCTTCAGCTTATTTGGCTGATATTTAACCAAGGACCTTGGCGGTGTGGAGTTATTTATAGAAAATTTAAAAATTTTATTTTTCTAATGGTCAGGATCTACCAAAAAAATTGGCTATCTACCAATCAGCTATTTTTGAATACATGAAAAAAAATTTCTCTAATGAAAAAAAAAACGAAAATACAACCAGCCTTGGTATAGAACAAAACATGTGCTTTCAAAATCTGAAACTGATTTTGACTCACAACCCTTCTGAACTCCCGAAAATGGGCTGAATTTTGAAAATGTAAATATTGCCTTTTTTCAAAAGTGCTCGATGTACTTCTTTAAGTCTGAATTTTTATTTTAAGTAAAAATTCACAGTAACGCATTTGAATAACATGTATATTCCCCTCTAAAACACTCACTAAAATACGAAAAGCTCATTTTAACCATCTTTTTGATATTTATACATATTTTTTTTCGAGTACTTTGGGTTTCGAGTAATCGCAAAGAGTACAAGATTTTGAAAGAACATAGTTTTTTCCAAAACGATGGTGTTATTTTCGTGATTTTTATTAATGTACCCTGTCTTGGATGTATCCAAAAAAAAGTCGATTTTTAATCTGTAAAGTAAAATCTTTGGAACTATAGAAGAAGTACAAGTAGTTGAACTCTGCGTTTTTAAAGTATTTTTTTTTTCTTTTTTTTATTTTTTGATGAATTACAATCTTCTTCGCTTATTAACCCTTAGTGTAGTTGTAGGAGAAGTTCCAGTGTGAAACTTTTGAAAGGTATTCGAGTATGCGTAGTTAGTAAGTAAGCGTAAGTAAGTATAAAAAAGTCTATTTAAAATCTTATCGATGTCCTGTAGTAGAAATTTTACTTCTTAGTAAGATTAAGTAAAAAGAATGTGTCTTTTTGTGCGCCAAAATATTTAAATCAACAGAAGAAATACATGAAACTTTTTAAAATATGCAATGTCAAGAAGTTTATAACATCTTTAATATATAAAAACAATATATTCGAAAGCATAAAGTATTTCCCACAAATAATTTAACATTTCTTAGCAAGTAACATTTCTTAGGAATGTTAATAAAAAGAAATTTTATTTATAGAGAGCATTTATTTATAACTAGAGGGATTTTATAGAAGAAATTGTATTGATTTAGGCCTTACAAATGTGCTTCTTTTTAGAAGGGAAACAATAAGTAAAGCACCTTACTGCCTAGGCAATTGCTTTAAGCAAGTAATGTCCAATATCAATGGAGAGAGTGTAATGCTTACCAGGAGAATTTAATGTACCCTGAAATGATTTTTGACACAACTGAGTGGTAAGCATTTAATAATTCGTAAGCTTGTGAAATTTTTTTTTGGGATTTTCTAATCATGCTTTGAAAATGTCTATTACATTTACTAATAGTTTAATAAGTTCAATTTACATTGGAAAAACTTGCTTAATAATTCTATAACATATTTCTGAATATACGACTATTCTTAATGTGATAATTTTAAGAAAATTTTTGGAAACGGCTTGTATAAATTTGTTGCTCATAAACTGGTTGGGAACTATTCTGTGTTATAATTAAAAAAAAAAAAAAAACCAAAAACATAGTTTTTGTTACTATTCCACGCTGAAAGAAAATTTTTTTCAAACTAGGTTTTGACTAGATCATCTATCTTTTTTAGTAACTAAAGCATTTTTTTTCTAAATTTTAACTACATTTGCCATTATATAAGCGACCTTTAAAGTAAACTTTTTCAATACCACCTCTACTATACCAGACCTTAAACATTTAAAATATAGCCCAAAAAATCTTAAGTTTTGTTAAATACCCAACAGCTACAAAATAAAAATAAAAAAAAAATGAAAAAAAAAATAAAAAAAAATAATAAAAAAAAAAACTAAGTAAAAAGCAACTCATCAAACTACAAATAAAACGAAATTCATTAAAAGCTATTGTATTTTTTGGCTTTAATTTCAAAACAACAGCAGATCGCTAAAGGCAATAAGATCGCAGCTTCAAAATCTCACAGGTGTGCGCAATCAATCAACATGATCATCATACAAAAACAAAACAAAACCAGGAAAAGCTGAAAAAAACATCGAAATGTTTTTATTTTTTTTTTATTGTTTTTTTTTTATATTTTTGTTTTAACAAAAGCGCCATTTGTTTAACAACAACTTCACTTCAGCGAACAGCACGTTCGATCGATGGATCCAACGGCACAGAATAAAAGGCGGCTGTTGGTGGTGGTGGTGGTGTTGGCGGCAGCGCATGCGTAACCAAACGGCATGAATTGTTCACAGAAAATACGCATGTGTTACCATACTTGTAGAGCTTTCAATTGGCAGCCTTGGTAACGACATAAAATGTTGATCAGAAGCAGCAGCAGCAGAAGCTCAATAAAAACGAAACAAAACCTGCTGATCAATCTCTAGCTACAATGGCCACAATGGACTACGTACGGACGGACGAATGTATGTAAAAAAAAAGTTAAAATAAAATCAACGAAACTCACTTGAGAGTCACAAGCTTCATTGTCAAAATTTGACGATCGCCGCTCCCAAAAACCGCACACAAACGCACGTTCAGATGCGCTGTACCAACCAGCTAAGGCAATGACAATCTCCATTTTTGGCCTTTTTTGTTGTTGCTATTGTTACTAGACCCAGTTTAGGAGTCCGTCTTCGCCATAGGTGTGCGCATTCTTTTGTTAATTAGTCTGTTATGGAGTGACAACAGCGAACACCTGCAAATGTCGGCCGGATCGTGGTCAGCGACAGCACTAAACAAAACAAGAAAAAAACTACACGAAATGGTTTCAATTGGTCTGGGAAAAAAACTGTTGTTCTAGCATTTAAATGGTTATCGTTTTCTTTTGTTCTAATCATTCCGAAGCTGGTGACTCTGAGCCCCTGTTCAGGTTACAAAAAACGTATGAATATGACAAGTTTGCCTTAAATGAGCAGCAACTTGATGTACTCGGCAGGCAGTGAGTGGAATCAGCCAATACGTTGCGCTTGATGATCATTACTTTGATTTTAATTGAAATTAACATATGAAAGCCCAATCGAGTGAATCGACTAAAGTGGCGGATAGCTTCAAAGTGAAGATCCGTTTAGTATGGAGGTCACGTCGTTAGTTCGATGTTGAAACTATTTTAGGCAGCGGCAACAAGTTGAGGTTGTAGCCCGAAATAATGATTTTTAAATTAAGGTTTTACTGCAAGGTAACCCTTTGTTTGAAAGAAGCTATAACAGCTGATTTTCAATCTCTTATTTTTAGCTATTTTACTATCGTTTGCCTGATCGTTCGTTCGTTTTGTCTTCTTCAATGTTGAGTTCACTAAAATAAAAACATGTTGGTTCATTTTTATTTATGTCAAAGAAACAACGTAGCAAAAACCATTTGAAGGCCATTAAACTGTAAAAAAGGCCAAGACATGCAATTTTAATCTTAGCATATAATTATAAAATTTAAACGGATTGTATCTTCGTCATGGTATCGAGTTCAGAGTGACCATCAAATTAGTTCTTCTTATATGTTATAGCCAACAAAGTGATTCGACTGACGAGTGCACTAGGGAATGAATGAATGAATGAGTACCCTCGTTGTGCTGATGTAGCATTAAACTAAAACAATCATAAAAACAAATGCTTTTGCAACACCCCCGAACTACACTGGAAAAAAAAAACAGTTGCTTCAAAATAAAAAAAAAGCTTGAAAGCACTTTGACCGAATTTCTTATGATCAATTGTGCTGTGCTTGCTATTAAATTTTGAACTGAACAACCAAGTTTTATGCCGAGCTCAATCTCGAATATCGAATTCGAACGGATAATTTTCACGTCTCAATATTAACTATCTGAGTGTAATCATTGTCTGCAAATAGGTGATGACAGATCATAAAAATTATTTTGTTATGAAAAATTTTCGGTGTCAAATGGGATTTAATCTCGAGATCTCTTGGTGCGTTGTCATAGAACGGCCCACTCATACTAACGCTTTCATTCACGGCGACCATTCGTGAAAATGTCTAGTGTAGAAGAATTTTGCTTCAAAAATGAAAAGGTCCATAGCATTTATCAGTTAACATCATAAATATCTAACAGTTAATTTCGTTGTTGTTCAGATGAGTTAAATAGTTTAATAAATTCGTAAGTTCCTCCAAAAGTATCGGGATGCCCCTGGACAAATTAACCAGTTACGGCATATTCTTCCTCAATTACATCTTTATTTGGAAATGGCATGAATTCAACACATGGTTCAATAAGTCTCGACATTGACTAATAAAAAAACTTTTTTTTGCAAATATTCTTCTGTATTCATCAACATAGGTTCCTTCAAGAGCAATACATTCATTCCACTGCTTTTCTAACTTTTCAATACCGGTTTTGTAGAACGATTTGTTCTTCGCCTCAAAATACGCTTTAGTTTCAGCCATCACCCCTTCATTGGAATCAAATTTCTTGCCGGCAAGCATTTTTTTGAGGTCAGCAAAGAGCCAGTACTCGCTGGGGGCCAAATTTGGCGAATACGATGGATGAGGAAGCAATTCGAAGCACAATTCGTGGATTTTCGCCATCGTTTTCATCGGTGCATTTTCTTGATTTCTTCAAATGGGGGCGATTTTTCGTGATTTCATCCTTCAAACGCCTCAACAACGCTATATAACAATCGCTGTTGATTGTTTTTCCCTTTTCGAGATAGTTGATAAGCAAAATTCCATGCACATCCCAAAATACAGATGCCATAACCTTTCCAGCCGACTTTTGTGTTTTTGGTCGCTTTGGCCTGCATTCATCGGTTGCTCTCCACTGAGCTGACGACCATTTTAATTCCGGTATGTAATGGTGGATCCATGTTTCATCCATTGACACATACCGACGCAAAAATTCATGTTTTTTTCTTTGTAAACAGTGCCAAACAGCTCCGAATCATCGACACGTTGTTATTTTTGGTCCGGTGTGAGAAAACGCGGCACTCATTTGGAAAGCAGCTTTCTCATCGACAAATGTTAATGTAATATTGTTGCCACACTGCCTTTCGATATCTTCAGAGCCTCAGCTAGCTCGCGCACCTTCACTTTACGGTCGGCCAATACCATTTTGTGTACTTTTTTATGTTTTGTGGAACAACTGCCTCATTTGGGCGTCCTGAATGTTCAGCATCATTTGTGTCTGTACGACCAAGTTTAAACTCAGCATACCATCGGCAAATGGTTGCTTTTAACGGAGCAGAGTCCGAATAACACTTTCGAAGCCATTGCTCAGCTTAAGGGGAGCAACGCAGCCAGAGGCCGAAAAAAAAGGTCATGTTTGTGAATTTTTTTAAGGAAACCTATGGGATATTTTTGAATGAGGGTTTTTAAACCTAAAAATATACACATTCAAGAGTATTTTTAGTTTTTTTTTTATTAAAAAAATTTAATATTAAGGTCGATACAGCAGTTTTTGTAGAGCGCTCTGAAAAAAAGGTGAAATGCGGTGACCAAGATTGCTCCTCGTTAATTCATCTGAAACAAAAAAATGAAATATATTATTAAAGTAGATACTTAAAACTCGTACTTGTCATAGCCGTTTTTGAAAATATTGATTTTTCACAAAATGGCGGACTTTCAAACGTAAAAAAACGATTTTCGACCAAAAATTCGTCATAGTTTTGCCTATAAAAAATGAACGAAGCTAAAACAAAAAAAAATCCTATGACAAGTACGAGATTATTATGTGTACAATAAGCCTGCAAAAAAATCAAAACGATCGCTTCACTGAGCTTTGAGAAATCTTGGTCACCGACTTTGAAAACATGGTTTCGAGAAAAACGCGTTTGAAAATAAGCGCCAGCACTGCGCGCTCTAGAAGACGGTTCACTCAGTAGGCTATAACTTTGTTACTTTTTGAGATATTAACTTGAAATTTTCACCAAATATTCTTGAAACTTAAGGCTTTAAGAAAATGCAAAAAAAATTTTTGAAAAAAAAAAAAAGTACTGACTGCGTATCTCCCCTTAAACGATATTTTTTCCCACCAAAAAACGGTGATAAATCAACACACGGAATTGCTTTGAATCCATTATTTTGAAAATATCAACAGTAGCGTCACTTAAATCACTGCAACTTTTGAACTAAACATTAGATTGTCATGAAATTGCCATCTTAGGGGTGTCAGGTTGGAATTGAGATCAAGCTATGGTCCTACGCTTAAACTCCACTGCATTTATTTCCTCATTTCTAATCTGCTGAAAATGAAAATTTATCAATTAGGCAATTCACAAGGTGTTGTATCGTGGCGTATCGTTCTATTGATGTATGTTTTTACAACTGTCGTATCAACACTGTTGTCGTTTCCCATGCAAAATTGCGATAAGACACATACAACATTGCGATGTATGTTTAAAGAGTGTGCTATTCTATCAGCTGATTTTGTTTGTATTTTTATTCCTCCTCTTTATATATTCGTGCGGCTAAAATCGAGCATTACATTTAAAAATGCAGGAAGGTGGCAAAAAAATGGTAGATTTTGAATAATTATAAATAATATGACATACAACTCCAAGATTGTGTTCACAAGGGTTGTATTTTTATACAACTTTTGCTTACAACATACAACTTTAGAACATCTTGTGAATTGCCTAAATATTTACGACTTTTACGAAAAGTTTTAGTTGAACTCAGATTTTAGGTGTTATACATAATCAGTCAAAAATTAGTGAAAAAGAAAGGACAATCAAATGAAATATGATAAAAATATCTGAGAATCGATTAACGGATTGAGCTATTCTTCAAAACATAAGATTCAAGACCGCATTTTAAGTCAAACTTACCCAACTTTTTTTCGACTGTAAATTTTTACTTTCAATACGAGCTTCTTATTTCAAGGCGAAAATCATAGTATATCGAATATTTTTTTGACTAAGCAAAATAAAAAAAAAAATTGCAACAACATAGAGAGCATAGAAAAAAATTGCAACTGACGAAAAAAATTCAAGCAAACTCAAAATATGCGCTTCGATGAGTGCCGCTTTGGGTGGCTCAATAGTTGCAGCAACATGCTGCTGCTGCTGCAATTGGCATTGCTGCCATTGTGGCTTCCCTTGCAATTTGTTGTTTTTTTATGTTGTTGTTGTTGTTGTTGTTGTTGTTGTTGTTATTTAATTTGTGCCTCATCATATTCATCCGCCTGTGGCGGCGCATAGTACCGCGCAAGTGATTTCCGCAGCGCACATTGCACACATGCAGATTACGATTGTTGCTATAGTTGTAGCTGTGTGTAGTTGATGTTGTTGTGATTGTTGTTGCTGCTGTTGTTGTTGTTGCTGTTGTTGTTGTTGTTGTTGTTGTTGTTGTTTTTGTTGTTGTTTTTGCTGCTGCTGTTTATCGTTTTTATTTGTTGCGCTTTGCTCACAGTGTGCGCCACAAATGAAAATGAACACGTGCGTCCGGTTGAGTTCAAATACGATCACCAGTCACAACAACAACAACAATGAATACAAACAACCACATTCACACAAAATATTAAAAATTAAAAAAAAACAATCTACTTTCAACGCAGCTCATCCTCAGCTGCACAACAATTTATGCCAAAAGAGTTGAAATAATTTTATTTATGTTGATTAAGGTTTTTTTTTGTTGTGTATTTAAAATTTTTTTATATACTTTGTATTTTGTTTTTTTTTTTTTTTTTTGTTATTGTTGAAAGAATTTTTGATTTCTACCATATTTTGTTCAAACGTACTCAAAACTTCTAGGTTTTATATTTTGCAATTTTTTTAAACCGATTTCAATACTTATGCGGTTTAGAAATATACATAGAAAAGTTTTATGTTCTTTTTCGTAAAAAAAATAAAAATGCTCGCTATGATTGAATGAAAATTACTTGAAGCGTGAAATTTATTTCCGTTGGCCACCAGCGATTGCACCCATTTCTTCCCCAACCTCCAATACACTACAAGTTGCTCCCTCTTGAACCACCACCACCCACTGTAAGAGCGGCAAAAATTGTGTTAACGCTGTTATTGTAGCTGCTGCAGGCGATGGTGTTGGTGTTGGTGCGCAACTGCAATTCTAGCGTGAATTCATGAATACGATTGTGTTACGTTTGCAATTTCGCTTTGTTGTTGTTGTTGATGATCTTATGTTCGTTGCTGCTGCAGCTGCTGATACTGAAGTCACTCTTGTTGCCGAGGTCAGTCATTGGAACACTGTCTCAAGTATAACACATTTACTCCCCAACAAACTAAATCAATGGCTACCAAGTGCATCCATCCGCAGTTTGGCTAATTCTATTCACGAACATGTGGCGAGTGGAAACGACATCAAAATCTTGCTTGAGCACATTGTTGCAAATCTACTATCAGTGGCATGAATGAATATGTTTGTTCTTAGATTTATCAACTTCTATAAAGGCTGTATCAACAAGAGGTATAAGATGTGCCTTTTTGAGTAAGACGAGCAATTCCTTGGGTCTATCTTAAAATTTTATTGGATTATAAAGAAGACACATGGATATTATGAATGAAATACAATATCTTTCAAATGGCCAGCTTGAATGGAAAAAGTGCAGATAAATTTGTGAAAAACGCTCGTCAATAATATGACGGTTCCGCGTTAAAAGCAGTTCGCTTCGTGTTTTATATGTCAGAGCAGAAACCAATTGTCAGAATTTCATACCGCCAGATGAACGAACCACAGAAAGTCTAAGCCACGTAACTTAAAATGAAACATAACTGTAAATATTCCAGCGCAGAGATATGTATTTAAAACACATCCAATGAACCAAAAAACATTTACAAACAAAAATGTTCACAAAAACTTGACAACTGCCAGCAAACTATAAAAATAAAGTTATATTTTTTTAAGGGGGATAAGGTTTTTAAACCTGAATGTACAAAATGTCGAGAGCATTGTGTCAAAATTTCAAGTAAATCGAAGTAAAACTAACGAAGATATAACGTTTCAAACGACCGGCCCATGTTCAATTTTTATACCTGCCTGTCAGCTGCGGAACGCGTCAACCTGGAAGCTGCTTTATGTCCCTTTGTAATCTCCAAATAAATTTCTACTGTTATGGGTCTTTGTAAGTATTTAAACTAACCTTGTATGTATTGTATATATCCGGTATATAGTACATAAATCAGTTTACAGGCGCACTTTCTGCCGAGCGGTTGTGTAAATCCGAGATGCATTTTTCCATTTTTTTTTTAAATAACAAATTCATCCAAATTTTTTAGCGAAAATCTAACGTTTTTCACTTCCAAATAAAAATAAAAAAATTGAAAAAAAAGGAAACTCCCTCTGACTACCTAGGGAAACATATCACCTTTTGATGTCATTTCGATTTTCTTGTTTCAGATGTATAACAACTGTTTTTCGAGACGCCTCCAGAGATTCACTGTCACGGACTTATTTATAAATATTTTTACTTGAAAATTTTTACAAAGATACTTCAGATGTTATACTATAGTTGTATAGTATACACGTTAGCGTATATGAAAAAATAAACCAATATTATTCATATCTCAAAAAAAAAATATGAAAATATGCCTTTTTTTCTCCTTTAAAACCTTACACTCCCTTAAATGAAGAAACAACACAGGGCACAAGTCTTGGTTATAAGCTGCTAGACTTTCGATTTTGGGGGACTAACCCAGTATGAGTTGGAATTAGCTTGTCAAAGTTAGTGGACTGCTAGAACCACTGACACTACTGATGAGTCGGAGTAGCGTCCGACGAAACCATGGTCTAGTCAGCTTGGTTTAGTTCTGCAAAGAACTTTTTGTTGTAGCAACCAGTTGCTTCACGTATTATTTGGCATTAAGCTCACAATATAATTCTTAAAAAAAAAAAAAAAAAACAAATATGTTTTTCAAGAATTATAAAATAAATAAACTTATTAAAAATACCACAATTTTATAACTAAATCAATAAATTTTCGCCTCAGATCTTTGTGAAGAAATGACTTCATACTCGGGAGATTACTAAGAAGAGCTCTAATTTTCGGACTAGTCTTAATACCTGTAAAGAAATCGGCCGCAAGGGTCGCAGATTGGATTAAGATCTAGACTTCTGAAAGAAAAACTGGTTAAAAAAAAAAAAAAAATAAATAACTGGCCATTTCAGCCCATGAAAGGACTTTGGCCTAGCTTCTTATGATCAATTGTGTTGTGCGTGTTATTAAGTTTGTACACAAATCGACCCAAAACCGAACCTACATGTTTAATGCCGACTCCGAACTGCGATGAACTGAATGTTCTCGTTCTCAAAAAGCTTTACATGGCATTTTGATTACTCTCTGAGGTTTGCCATTGTCTGTAGAGAGGTGGCGGCCGTACAGAAAAATTATTTTAATTCAAATAATTTTCTGTCGCTGCTGGGGTTCGAACCTGGGTCTCCAGGTTCGTTGACATAGCGGCCACGCACCTTAACCAACTACGCCACGGACACCTGGTTCAGAGAGAGTTTTTCTACGCAAATGTATTTTCTACACACAGGAATTTCATTTTGTAAGCAACTGCTATTATATTTATTTACTAAGAGCTATTTAACACAAGCAATAGGCCAGATCCAAAATATTTTCTGTGAACTTTTAGCCATTTTGATTTTCTCGGCTATAATCACGGTTATTTTGTAAAACAAAACATAAACTTTAAAAAAATCTACATCAATATTAAAGAAGTTATCAATTTCTATTGTCACTATCTCAACTATACAATATTTTCGAATAGCTATAGATATTGAAATAAAAGGTAAAATTTTTTAATCTTTAAGACTTTACATGAAGCATAAGATTCACATTTACAGCAGATCTATGGCCGATCTCTAAGTTTAAATCGAACTCCGTTTTCCGTTACAGCAGACAAACTTCCGTTTAGTTCAACATTAGTCTGAATTTCCATTGCTTACGAGTCTACATTTTGTGCACATCCATGTCAAGAAAATACCCGTTGCTGGCCAACTCTCACACTTGCTTAAACGCTCTTATAGATCACTCATCGACAGTCTTCAGGTTTTAAACCACATAAACTAGCTTAACACGTGTATGTATCGTCGATAGCTTGCTTGAAGTTTGATTTCCTCTTCTAATTGCTCTAAATATTGCCGCCTTCCGTTGTGTTGTTTATCTTACATAAATGATGAGAGGCTGCTCATCTTGATGCTGATGATGATGATAATGACGATGATGATGATAACGATCAAAAGTGTTCAACGTCTTGCACGTGTGCTGTTCCACCAATCAAATGTTTATTACAACTACTCTGATGTTGCCATCGTTAAGATCTCCAATTACTGAATACCGCCTGTCGTTGATGACAGCAATATTGCAATATGGCATCTCATGGGCAAGACGTGTTAGAACATGTGTTTGTGTGTGTGAGCTTGTATGTGCTTTAATTATATTCAATTGGAAACGGAAGTTGACACTCCCGTTAGTTGAAGCGAGTTAAACTTGTCGTTGGCACTAACACAAAATTGATTAACAGCATCTTGAGTGCTTATCTCTGATTCTGTTTAAAAAGCGGTTTTTTTAGAAAATGTTCTTTTTTATTTACTCTCTTTAAACCACTCTTAAACACATTTTTTGATTTGCCTCTTTTATTTCTTATAAATTCTAAACATACCGCATTAACGCCGAGCATGTTCATTCCACAATTTATCACGATCATATAGAATAAACTTTATATAAGTTTAGCGTTCTTGATTGTTTTGAACCTTGAGTTGACGTGAGCTATTCACCATGAAACTGGCAATTTTTTGCCTTCATCAGCGTCACAAAGAGTTCTACGAAACTCTGCAATCGCACGCTCAAAAAACCTTGGATGAGTTAATGACATTGAATGGGGTCATATGGGCTTATTGCGAAAACAACAAAAACAGTTAATATTGCAGTGATTGCCACTTTAACACACATACATAGCTCAGTAGCAAGTCAGCAACTTAATGCCAACAACAACTCTGACACTATATGAACTCGTCCATATAAGTAAACATTAAGCAGAACAGTCAGTCCAAGCAGAACAGTCCAAGTCCGACTTTCTGGCAATTGATGATGAGTGCCTGGAGATAGTTTTTTTAAGAACTTTTCTTGAGTCGATCGTAATGTTTACTGGATCGTTAAATTGTTCGCTCTTCTCATTTGCAAATACATAAACTGCTGTTCATACTCATTCCATTTTTGGTGGAAAATTACATTTTAAGTGCTTTAAATGCTATTTCCAAATTCTCTGTTAAGTTGTTAACATTTATGAACAGAGTGTTTATTTGCTTTCAGCTTTCATAAATGACATATTTAAGCCAAATTCTTCTTCAAATTTAAATAACATTATCTACCATTTGCATATAGTGTAGTCTGGAACATTTTGAAAACCTACTAGTAGATTTTGATTAGATTTTTTTTTATTTATTTATTTAGCTTATAGCTATTTAAAGAAACAGTACAGTTTTTTACTTAAAATCTATATTTTTATCCTAATTATAATTATTTTTTATATAAATGATAAGATTTCTCTTAAATATATTGCTATTACCCTCACTTTTCAAGCTATTGGGCAAACTGTTGAATAAATTTAAACCCTTATGCCATAAACTGTTTTGTGCTCTACTCGTTGGAAAGAACCCTACTCTAAAATCTGAATTATTTCTTAAATTATAGGGTTGTACATCCGAAACATAAACTATCTGACAACTTAAATATTTTGGGAGCAAATTATGTTTTATTTTAAATATAAATAATATCACATTCATCATAGTTCTTTGGTTGATTGTCAACCAGTTTAAGGTGTCTAACATATACCTAATATGCGTTAAAAGACTGCATCTTAGGATACACCTCATTCCTTTTTTTTTGCAATTTCTGAAGTCTCTCTATCATTTGCAATGATCCTAGAAACAAAATTGTTGAACAATATTCAAAATGTGGTTTAATCATGACATTATATATTTGTATTGCACTACTAATTGATATTTTCTTGGTGTATTCTTTAAAGAAATCCAATCTTTTTGGCTATTTTTTTGCATATGTAATTAATATGTACATCGAATTTCAACTGATTGTCTAACATAATACCCAAGTATTTAATTTCTTTTACGTATTCAATTTCTTCACCGTTTACAACAATTTTATTGCTAGAGTCACCATTAAAAATAATGGCTTTTGTTTTATTTGTATATAGTTTAAGTTTGTTCATTTTAAGGTACTTTCCAACGTTTTCTAAATCAGAGTTAAGTTGACTGATGCATTCTTCAACAGAGTAACCTGTGACATACAATAGAGTATCATCGGCGAACATGCATAGCTTCGATTTATGTAGAACCTTCTCCATGTCGTTTATGTAGATGATGAAAAGAAGTGTACCCAAAACTGCACCCTGGGGTACACCCAAAGTAACTGTCGCTGGTACAGAAACGTACTCTCCTACTTTTGTTTTTTGTTTTCTTCCCGAAAGATAACTTTTAAACCAATTAAGTTCGCTTCCACTTATGCCATACATATAAAGTTTATGCAGCAATATATCTCTGTCAATTGTTTCAAACGCTCTTTGCAGATCAAGAAAAACGGCTACTATGACTTTTTTGTCTTGTGTTTCCGACTTCCACTGAGCAACAACAAGATTCAGCAGCGCATCACAACTATGTTTTCTCCGAAAGCCAGATTGGTAGTCAGAGAGCAATGAATGCGTTTCCATATCGACTCATAACCGCCAAAATATCTTAAGCGCCAAAAAGAAAATTTTACAGGTGAAGGTTTTTTTTAATTATCTTTGCTATTAATTTTATCTCTTATCTCTTTGCTATTAATTTTATTTTAATAATTTTATCTCTTATATTGATTAATTTCTTTTAGAGAATTTCATCTTAAGCGACACTTTGCTGTCATGAAAAATGTAAACAAACATGTAGTGTGTACTTAACCTAAAATTGCTTTTGGTTTAAATTCATAATCTAATTTCGTACACCTATGAAATTTTGACAGACGATGTAAACCATCGCAAATTATCGATTTTCATCAAAAAACATAAATCGGATATTATGTCGCTTAAGATATTTTGGCGGTTATGAGTCGATATAATCTTCTAATTGTGAATGAACAATTTTTTCAATTATTTTGCTTTCTGTCGTTAACATATTGATGGGTCTAAAATTCTCTGGGGTTGTAGCATTTTTCACTTTCTCAATCGCGGTCAGGAAATATTCCAGAACGTAGAGATTCGTTTATAATCTGCAGAAATGTTGGTCCAATTATGTCAAACGCGTCAACCATCACCGTCACGGAAAGAAATTTAGAGTCTTTTTTGTTATTCATATTTTTCATGATAGTTTTTAAACGATTTAGATTTAGCAACTCAATCAATAATTGATTACCTATTTATATTTCCGGAAAGATTCCCAGCATAACTATGTATTTTATTATCCTTTTACTTTAAATAAAAATTGGCAAAACTTTTTTTTCAGCAATATTTGAAGTCATTTTTGCTTTAAAGAGTATTCTTCTTTGTCCTAAATGGCCACTTTGTCCCAAAAGACCTCAATTTTCCTGTCCCTTGTCCCTTTCTGTGACCTCAATTTTTTTCGCGAATTTTGCGAAAAGACTTGAGCCTGCATTCGTATAAGATCCAATTGGCATAAGAACTGAAGACCCAAAACCACCAAATTCATCGTACGTTTGCTGATTGTGCTCTGGAGCAGTTGCAAACGCATCCAAATTTTTAGCGTTAGAATCATTTTCAATAAAGAAGCAGATTTTTTGTTGAACGGGCTCGTGAACAAGCAAAATGGCCGAATTTAAGGAGAGATTAAACTACAGCAGTATGAAGAGCCTCCATTGCATCCGAAGAGCTCACTGTTTGGTGTGGATTTTAGTTATGCGGCGTCGTTGTGTCATACATCTTCTGAAATGAGCATGTACACATGATGACTGTAAATAACCATGACAAATGAGTTTTTGTACCTTCAATTGGATGGCATAGACCTGAACGACAGTGAAATTGTTGCAAGAAAATTTTCCAGTACCCAATATTTCCAAAAGACCCGATGTGCAATGAAAACGGGAGGAAACAGTAAGCATATTTCATTATCTCCGATACCTAGGGGCTTTGGAATTGGCTTTTACCAATTAGTTTGCTTTTACCAAGGTCCTGATAAATGAAATATGTGCTGGTTATGTTGACGATCCAATTTCTTATAATTCTACAGCCAGCTCTTTCAGAGCATCGTTAACATTGTTTAAAGTATTTGAACTTATCAGTAGTTTCGAAAGTTAGTGAACACATGACTTAGACGGTTTTTCTTTATATGCGATGTAGCTGTGAGCGCCTGTATACAGTTCTCTGTTGAAACTATTTGAGCAGGACCACTCAAACACTGCTGATATCCACCTTACACAGTTAGTGGCCGTGGGAGTCACGACACATAAGAAAGACGAAAACACCTCGAAATTGAATGAAATTCCTCTCTACATCAAAAATACAACGAAACAAACGAGAACACACCGTAACAAAATAAACAAAAAATCACCCTACAAACTATTTATGATTCCGTTTGAAATTCACATGATACTACATCATTCCGCCATGCTTAGAATATTCTACACATGTTTTACTTTCTAGTCCTTTCTTTTTCACTAACGAAAGCTAGTTCTGATTCTGTTTCCACTAATCTACCCCATTTCAAACCAAGACAGACTTGACTGAATATGAATAACACCTTAAATCATTGATTCAAAAACGGCCTTTCATATTCCACTTACAGTTCTGCATTACAAATGCATCAACTACGATTTTTTAACAGCGGCAACGTGAAGGCCAATTTCTGTCAGGAGTCTGTTAAGAACCCTTTAAACACAATTTTAATTATTGCAAAACTGCTGTATACAGTCAAAAGGACCTTTTTACCAACTTTTTGCATCTTATAAGAAAAAAATTAACGTTTCTCTGCCGCCCCGCGTCAGTCTAAAAACACCTTTGTTTCTCAAACAAGCAAGATTGTTCTCCCCATCTACAGTATATGCCTGTTGTATAAACATGCGTTACGCCTGCAAGTGCAACGAGCCATGTCCGGCCCTTAAATGTCTGCGCGTTTATTGTGTGTCGCTTGTAAAGTGCACGAGTGCAAGCGGATAGTGGCAAGATTTCTAGGCCGAGATTTTACGCCAGCGTCACACCAAGCAACGAGCCCGTAATAGCTGAACCGCTGCTTTACTGCCGTGAACGCTACATAACAGATCTAAAGATAACAGCAACAAGAGCCAACAATCAAGCCATAACCAACATTAAGAAGCAGCAGCGGAAGAAAGTTGTGGTCTGAGACAGCAATGGTGACGGGCTTTGGCTGCAGAGCAACTCATGCAAGTGACAGGCATGGAACACACCTCGAATGAAAAACACTGACGTTCATTTAAAATGCGCACCAACAATAACGACAACAACGACCAGAACAACACCAACACCAAGAACTCCGAACACCTCAGCAACAAAGAGCGCAGCAAGAGCAAAAAATACTTGTACGAGTATATGCTAGAAGCCAATTTGGAGCCATGGGTCAGGAATTCGCAAGCGTATCGAATGCGATCGTATCGAAGATAACATGAAGCAGCTTGTCGGCTGGCTCATTGCCAAGCCTGCCATCATCCCGGTCATGGAGGGCAGCCAAGCTGACAATGTGCTGGCGTTAAATGTGGCAGCATTGTTTCTCAGGCGATCACATCATTCTGCGGCGTCACGTTGTGTTGCGTCTTTCATTAAACAACTGAAGAAAAAAAGCATGAACACAAAATCCTCTTCCAAACAGCAGACAGTCAGCAGTGCATAGCCTAGAGAACTCAGGCTATCGATAGCAAGTAATCGATTTTTCTGCCAAGCAACAACGATCAAGTACTTTTTATGGAGCACCCAGCAGACAAGATATTGAATGTCTGCTATATCGTATTTGTAGTGCATGAAGCTGTGAAAGCCCCCAAAGAGCCAGCCAGGCCAGCAAGAACACTTGTCCACAAGAGACTATTGCTATCTGTTGTTGCTGCTGTTGTAGCCTTGAAGCTTGCATTTGCACACGCACCAGCAACAGCTCAGCATCAGCGCAAGCTGTAAACCCTTGAGAGCTATACACACTTTAACCGACACGATCCATTTTAGATAGTTGATCTTTGTGCGCTGTTCAGATGTTTGAGATTTTTATCTTCAATTTGCGTGATAAAAGCCTAAGTTATGCGCTTTTAACTTGGAGTGGGTACTTTTTGTTTTTTTTTTATTGTTTTTTTTGTTGTTGCTACCACAGAGAGAGAGAGAGATCGAGAACATTAACAATATGTTCACGCTTGCGTGCAGGCATTTTTCTGAGTATCCACCGATAAAGATCAGCTGGAACGTATATCGATTGTATGGCTCAGATCGTGCCATGCTGTTAAATGATTGCTTTGGCTGCAGTTTGTGGGAATGTTTGAGAGGTTTAATAGTTACTTCCATTTATTGATTGGAACGCGCTTTGTAATTCATAAATTTGCACTGAGCACACCTTTTTGCGCTGTAACCAGATTGGATGTGTTATGATCAATTAATAAACAATGTAACCTAAACATCATATTGGACTATTAATTTTGTACTTCAACGATTCAGTTAAGTTTCTTTTTAGATTTTTTTTAAATTTTTTCCAAGTACTTACTTCAATACCAATAATAATCTTTGTAGTCTCATGTATCGACTGTCAGTGTCATTAACCATATTTTTCCTAGTCATTCTGAAGCTAATGATCTGTAAGTACTATTAAGGCTTAGAGGCATGTAGCTTCCGAAAGGAAGAAAGAAGAGAGGTAATGATAAACACAACTTTGTCAAAGAAGCCCGTAATTCCACCGAAACATGTCCGAAAATCTGGATCGATACAAAAAATTTAAAACTTGCTTAAACAGGCCTTATCAGAGGAAGGCCAACAGTGCCATTAAGCATGGAATCCACATCATAAATGACCAATTCAGAATAAAGGCCATCGAAAATGTAAATTTGATTTTAGCTTTGAAGCAGGGATTTCAGGTGTTATTCCTATTCAGTTAAGTCGGCCTTGGTTCGAATGACAATTGTTATACCTTTACTTGAGTCAACTCTAGTTATAAGGCAATCGAATCCACAAACTTCTCTTCCACCAACTACAACTTTTAAGACGTAAATTTTGATGAATTTTGAATTTCTATTGATATGAAATAAGGAAATAAATGAGAAAAGATAAAACTCTAGGATCATGGCCTGGCCAGGATTCAAACGCGGGACCCCTGGGCAATCAGGCACTCTACTTACGCAAATACAAAGGATACCAAAGAAAAGTAATATCTGCCAGGACAGTAACAGTTTATTTTTGAGTAAGATGAACTCGGTCAAATCTTTAGTGAGGATATTTTTATATTTTATTTACCCTGTAGCTCCTATATGGCAAGTGTGTCGATGATAATGCAATGGAGATTGATGAAAATAAAATATTTTTTATATTGAACAAAAATTGGGTGCAGTATACTGTAGATATAAAATTTTGACTATAGCATGGTCATTTTTATTGCAGTAAAAGGAATAGGTTTGGTTCTTCAAACTAACACCTTAAGTTATGAACAACAATGTAAAGTGTTAAAAATTGTAAGATGGAGTTCCCGATACTGATGTTATTACTAGATATCGTCTATATAATTGGAACTTTCAGATTTTTTTTTTTTTAGCTTTGAACCAAGGATTTGAGGTGTAATACCTATTCAGTCAAATCTGCCTTGGTTCGAAATGGGGTGATAAATTAGTGGGAAGGAAAGGGCCATCAAGTGAAACGTGTGTAAGATGTTCTAAGCGTGGTGGAGAGCCAAAGAAACATGTGAACATGTATCAGGATAATCAATTAAGGGCCCATTCATATTTAAAAAGTGTCACTGAAGGGCTCTGGTCTGAAACCGATAAAATTTACTTACTTTCTTGTAGTACCCTGAAACGTGTGATAAAAATTGTTATTATATAGATTTATTTTTATAAAGGGGATTCCCAAAAAAATCTACCCACTGAAGGGACTTTTTCTTAGGAGAAAATTCGCTTCAAATTAAAGATCAGGTTGAAAATTTTAAAAGATTTCAAGAGTTTTGGAGTGTAAATGTGGAAAAGTGGAAAAGTTTAATGGGGCCTCCACACTACCCCAGGAATTATTATTTAGCGATGGGACTATTCTCTCGCTTAATTAATATAAATATCATATCAGAGGAAAATATAACCTACGAGTGTCTCAGAACAGACAAATTCACCTCATCTTTTTTGGACTGAAATTTAAGATTTTGTTCTGAACAATCTGTACAATATGTGGTCAACAATCTAGTCTATTTTGGCGGTATTTGAGGAAAATCTCCCGGAACGTATAATTGAAAGATTATAACTTATAGACGATGGCAAGGGCCCTACGAGATAAGGAGGGGAACTGTAAGAATAATCATTTATTCCACTGTTTTTTACTGAGCTATAGGAAAGATGATGTTAATGCTGGCAAGCTTTGTCAGACAAAAACTTTCTCTCTTTTTTAGTACACAATAAAAATAACTTCACCACTCAGAGCAATGACATTTCTTCATTTGTGCTTTGTTTATCAAGAAATCTATTTTTATATCGTCACGCTTACTGTATAAGGGGCATTAACTTTGTCACTCCGTTTATAATGCCCATAAGTAGGCGGGGCAAGTATAGGAAAGCATATATACATATATTCTTGATCAGTGTCGCCACCGTAATCGCTCCGTCTGTCGCCACGACTACAGTTGTAATTTGAGTCTCCCGTTGTGAACTAAGGCTTCTCTCTAAAAAATACAGACTAAGATCGAAATGAGTCAAATCAGATGAAAATGAGTCAAACCACGTCTACCTACATCAAAGTGACTTTATAAAACTGAAAAATATCTTAAAATTCTGCAAAAATTAACTAAGGTCTAGAAATTTCAGGCAAATTTAAATCGAATGAAGACTTCGACAACCACTCATACTTAACAAAAACTTTTTAAATTCCACAAAACTCAATGTTTTGATTTGATATTTCAGAAATAAGCTTTAATTTTGAATATACACTTTTAGTTTAAAAATTTCCAATATCGAAAAAAAAACTTCACCTATCCCCCACACAAGATGACGTCATCAAAATAATAAAACCTTCATAACTTCGCGTATTTTTTTATTTTAACCACGAGTGTGGGGGTGTTATTATTAAGGCTATGCCGAAGATAATAAAATCCTTACTACTTGATATCTAAATTTTATCGAAATCTGAATTGCAAGGGTGGTTCTTTGAAATATCTATCAAAATTTTCATGACTTAATAGGAAATGGTCTTTAGAGTCAAGATCTGCCATATGTTGTTTTTTCAACTAAATGAAGTGTAAGGAAATAAAGTTAGTTTCGAGCAGAAAGATAAGCATTTGCTAAGAATAGCTTGAAACCACTCGAAAGTTGTCGCCAAGTTTCTCTCTGTAAAGCTGGCAGCCCTGGTCACAATTTATTTTCGCTCTAATGCAACTAAATAACTTTGAAAAGTGCGATCAGCACAAAGTACCAACAACACTCAACTGCACCATATTTCAGAAATGTTAACTTTTGTCAGCGATCGCGTGTGGTGCAGCCAGCTAAAGCAGTTCCCCCTCGTTAAACTTTGCAATTGAGATCAGCACCGATATCGTTAAAAAAAAAACAAAAAAAAAAGAGCTTTCAAATGAAGTTCTAGCAAGACAGGCGCGCTAAAAAGACAGTCCGTGTGGATAGAAGAAAGAACTGTTGGCGCTGCAGCGTTGAAAACTAGAGCAGCCAAGACGAGTTGAGTTTTGTGTAGATCTTCTTAGCACAACCAACACCGCTTCCTTCTCCCCCTCTCCGACACCCTACCTCTGTCTGCTGCCAATGAATGAAGTGCTATTGCTGTGTCGGAATTTAAATTGTTGTTGCTTTTAGCAACAACATTCTCGTTACAGTGCAATCGTTTTGCGTTGGTTGCTCGTCAGTCGGTCGGTGTGGTCCAAATAGCAGCATCTAAAGCGTCTTGCGCATTCATCACCAGCCAGTCGGACCAGCCAAGCACGGCTAACCAAGTGATGAATGTCTGTGTTATACGATCTAATGATATAGAAATAAAGTTAATAAATCGCCTAACTAGACTGCTGCGTTCAGACATTTAAGCTACACTGGTTGTTGGCAACTTGTGGCCATCGTTGAAGCGCTAAACATGAGAAGGATCGTGATGATGATGATACTGATGATGATGATGGTGATGATGCAGCAGTTAATAGCTGTGGTAAAAGCACCTTATCATTAGCACAAAGCTAAGAATGTGCCGAAGTGGTCTGACGTTAAGCGGCGCGACAGCGACGCGACCAACTAGATGAATGGTGTAGATCTTTGAAGTGAGGTGAATGCATAGACAGTTGATTTGGCGCACATGCCTGTCAGGCTCTTTATGATGGTTTATTTATATTATTATTTAATTTTTTTATAAATCCTTCTGCTACGATTGCATCGTATTTTAAAGCAGTATTGAAAATGATGATCATTGTGCTTGTTGTTGGGGATGTTGTTGCCGTTCATGACTGTGCTAGGCGCTCGGGCGGATTTAATTAATGATCTACCATATGTTTACAACAACAAGCGGCCTTCGACGTTGGCCAAGAAGACGTTGTTGCTCTCTGTGCTTTTGTTGCTGTTGCTGTTGCCTGGCAGATCACTGATAACTGTTGCTGCGCATGTGCTGTTCGCCTGCTTGCCAGCTTGTGCGAGCACTTTGCTTAATCTGGTTATTTGAGGCGTTTCGTATTTATTTATGCGGAATAATTGGCGAAAGTGTTGCTTGCTGCTCCAGTTTATTTATTGTATACAGCAACAACTGTTGTTGAATTTAAAAAGAAAAGAAAAAAACATTATTGACTGGTAATGTTGGAGATATCGATCGTGTGGTGCGTTGCGATCACTGTTGTTTTTTATGTTGAATTTAATGTCGCGTTTTGGCAAAAATATAACAATAAAAAGCACAAGACATGATTTTGTGATTTATGTTTGGCTCGGTTTGAACTACGTCTGTCTCCGAGTCTAAGCTTTCTCCTGAAAGATCGTTTTTATTGTTGTAGATGAATACTTGATCTAGAGCTCTTTCAAAACTTTATCAGGCGTATTGTGTATGCCTGTTCGTTATTTGTAAGGATTTTTCCCAAAAATTAAAGTAATAAGCAAGATCACTGATCTTCAAGTAGAAATAGCAACTCTTATAAATTTCTCTCGAAAAGTTGTATGCTTTTATTTTATCTGCATCATCCTAATAAACGATCGCTGCTATATCACCCTACGACGATCAGCGATCTTCCCTTCAATTACTGCAAACCATGATCAACCATCCCACACTTTTTGTTGTAGCTTATTTAGATGAACTGCAATTCAAAACAAATCTTAGCTTATATTAGCAGCAACAACATCATCACTGATCAACAACGTTCATTGCCAATGTTATTTCATTCGCTGAAAAATTAAAGCCAGTCAACTGCTATGAAAAAGATCATGTGTTGATCGTTACAACAACAACAAAGCATCATGGTTAGCAATATGGTTTAATGCACTCAGCTGCTGCTGTTGCTGTTGCTGCTGTTGCAGCTATTTATTGTCTATTGTTAGTGATCTTTTCATCAGTAGTTGAACTGTTGTTGTTTTTCAGAGCTTTTTTTATTTTTATGATATTTTTGCATGCAACAAACGGTACAGAAACGCCACAGACCCAGGAAATTTCATTTTGATTGTCGAACACTTGGGTCACTCATCCAACAACTAAAAGAGCAACAACAACAACAACAATAAGAAAAACAGCTACAGCTACAAGAGCATTGATATGGAAGTGAAATTGTTACCGACACGATCGAAAGCGTGGAACATTGAATCACGGCTGCAGCAGCAAAGTCGTGATAAAAAGAACCCCATCGCAAGCAATGAAGCAAGAAATTTTATGACAAGAGCAATAGCAATAGCAGCTGAGGTACCAGCAATATTTTTTTTCTCCCTCTTTCTCACACACGTGATAGCTGTCGATCTCTGTCTGTGTGCAATGCATTTTTCAGTATTTTTAAGCAGCTGATCGCTGAGTTTATGCGTTGTTGTCGAGAACATCCATCGTTTGCTTGCATCTGATGAATGATCAATGGAACACGTGCGAATGTCTGCACTTAATTCCGTTAATTTCTTGTAACCCTGATATTTGTTGTTGTTGCTACTGCATTCCATTGCATGCTTTGAATTTCTACGAGATTTTTAACCTTCGTAGTTTCTTTGATAAAACAATTTAAGAAACTAATGCAATGAGCCAAAAAGTTAATTTTAAAACATATCCGTACAATCAAAAGAAACCACCCAAGTTCTATTGAGAAATGACTTGTTAAAACTGCTTACTCAAAACTCAGCGAATTTCGAGTTCGTCTAGAAAAAACTTGTTAAATTTTTGACATAAATGGTTATTACTGCCCGAAACAAAATTATCGGTAATATCGCAATTAATTCAAGAATAGGCATCAATCCAAGTTAAAATTGTTCTAAAAACCTAATAAAGTATTTCAGAGACGGGACTCGAACCTTAAATTTTATCCGGAAAGTTACAACCGGATAGAAAATAGCATATAGCAATACGATAGGAAGAAAATAGCAAGAAATATTTTTTAGTCATAACACGCTTACAAGAACAATATATTTCAATTTGAGTTAGACATACAACCAGATGTATCGCGAGGCAATTTGGAAGAACAAAAGTGGGATGATTTTGTTGACCTTATTCAATCGTGATTTTTTAATGTAACCAGAAGTTATTTTCCTGTAAAAAGATTGAGACAAAAAAAATATAAAAACAAAAAAAATGTAAAAATTATTCCTTAACATCAATAAAGTCTAAGATAATCTGACAGAATTATTTATTTTGTTTTTTTAATTTTTTTTTTTTTTTTTTTTATTTTTAGCATAGCTTCTTAATATTAAAAATTCAGCTAATAAAGAATATTTTCAGGAAATCATAGGCTCGGAAAGAAAAAATAAGGCAAATGATACACTCAAATTTACAAACTGCGAGGTTCCGGAGTTGAGTCTCATCTGACACAGAACATTTCTTTCAATTGAATTTAATGTTTCGTAGACTTTAGTGGGTCCATTTTTTGACCAATTGTGTAAAAAGAGATAATAAGCCACACACACAATTAATCATAAGAAGTTCGATTAAAATCGTTTTCAAAGGCTGAGAAGCCAATTCGTTTTTGTTTTTCAAACAATCATAAGAGATGTATTTTTTTTATTTGTTCCGGATCTTGAGTTCTACTCACTCAACTCAACTCAATGAATAGCAAAATAGTGTTAAGAAAGTAAAATCAATTATTTGATCATGTTTATAAAATTATTTTGCTATAAAAATGTACATTTATTAATTTCATTTTCACTAAAAAATAATTAAAAACCAAAATCTTTTCTATTCTAGGAGCATGTAAATTGTAAATTTAACTGTGAAAATGTCATCAGCCCATACAGAATTCTGCCGACCATATAGTCTTTTCCGTCCACTACAGGGTGTGAGTATCTTTATTCTTTCAAAAAAAGCCTGAAAAGAAGTTTTGAAAGCTCGGCAAAAATATATAATAAATTCTTTTACTACGTTCTATGAAAATATAGAACGTAATTATATTACGTGAGTAATTTACACATATATTTAACACTTATTTGCATTCCAGAGCACTTCTAAACTCTGGAAGTAATTTGGAAACCAAAGTCGATTACACCAAATCAACACGTTTTATTGTACTCGCTACTCGTAGATATCGCTGTGTATCATGTATCATATACAGAAGCTTACTTTTACAAAAACCATCAACACTAAATATGTTCCACAAAAACAGCTGATTCTAATTTTGCAAATTTTTGCCATGTTTACATTTTGCTGCCCAATTTTTATTGACTATTCTGTGTTGTCATGAACAATTTAATAAAGTTAACTGAATTGCTACCAAATTATAATGAAATCCAATGCTACTGCACAGAGGAAGAGGAGGCTAATTATATTCTGAAGCTAACAACAACACATATCAAAGCAGTGCAGCTTAACAGAGCGAAACTTACAACAGATGAAGGCCAAGAGATTTCCTACTTGTTGCAGGCACTTGTGGACAAATATTGGGAATGCATACACACTGGACACTTTAGCGAGGTGCCACTCAATACTCGCAAAGTTTATGCTCTAGCGAATTATTTTAAGGTAACTTGTTGGATTTTACACAACACGAAATACACAAAATCGTTTGAAATTTTAGTAGATATTCTATTATTTATTTGATAGCCTAGAAATGGAGCAAGTGGAGAAATGTAGCGAAATATTGGACGATGCCATGCTAATTGGCTGCACGCAAAATTTATATGCACGAAGTGATCAATTGCAGATGAAGCTAATGCAGCTTTTTGATAGCATTTTGGGTGCCTTATTATATAAATAATTATAAAAGAAAAACTTTTGAGCAATTTTTTCACTTATAGTACAACCAATGCAACAGCAACTCCCTATTATTGAGGCACTAACGCGGCAACCTTATCCATGTGATTTACCACAAATAGAGTGCCCCTCTATGGAATTTTTTCGAGAAAAACACTTTCATTGCCAACAACCTGCGTTGTTGCTCAACACCATCAACCACTGGCCGGCATTGCAGAAATGGCCTGATCTCAATTATATACTGCGTTCCGCTGGTAATCGTCGCGTACCAATTGAAATCGGTTCAAACTACGCCACCGAAGACTGGTCACAGCAGCTAGTGAAAATACGCGATTTTCTTCAACGCCAATTTGCGAACAATCAAAACCAACACATTGAATATTTAGCACAGCATGAACTATTTGATCAAACCCCTGCTCTGGAAGCTGATATACGTGTGCCCGATTATTGCTCACTTGGTTTGCAAACATCACCAGTTGATATTAAAGCTTGGTTAGGTCCGCAAGGAACCATCTCACCACTGCACTATGATCCCAAGCATAATTTACTCAGTCAAGTATTTGGAGCTAAGAAAATTCTTTTGGCTGCTCCCAACAGCACGGAGCACTTATATCCACATGAGACGGAATTTCTAAGCAATACCTCACAAATCGATGCTGAGCATTTAGACTTAGTTAAGTACCCCCTGTTAGCTCATGTTAAATTTTATCGGTTAACATTACAGGCTGGCGATTGTTTGTATATTCCACCAAAATGGTGGCATTACGTTAAAGCGTTGAGTGCAAGCTTTTCGGTTAGTTTTTGGTGGGAGTAATTTGGCATCTTTTAAAAAAAAATAAAATTTAAATAAATCAATTAAATTAAAAATGTTAATTTTCTGCGCTTAAATCAAACTTTCACAAGCTTATGAGATGTGACATAATTTTACTACAACCAAGTCAAACGGATTACTCATTCCACAAAAATGTTTGCATATATTTGCTTGGTTAAGAGTGATACCAACACAATTTACTTTTGGACTATACTGAGACAGTTTCGAATAATAGAATAACAATAATAATTAACAAACAGTGGCGGTGTATCAAAAGCACGGAAAATCTTACAATGTTAAGAATTTGTATTAATTTTGTTTATTACCTCAGAGAACCCTCACTTGAAGTTCTGTCAAGAAAGTAAATTTACATAATGATGTTAAAATAAAGATATCCCCAACATACATTTTTTCCAAAATTTATTCTTATGGATTGTAATGTATGTATATGCATTACCTAATCGGAGTTCGGCTGTGTCGTCATAAAATCACATGACACAAAACTGTGAAAATTATATATTTATAAACAATTATTATTACAATTTAATAATGAATATATAAAGTTAAAGAATGAAATGGGTTATTACATTAATATTACATTTCGAATTAGAAAAACACAGTGGTGATAATGTCCAGCTCTAAAGAGCACATTTTTCTTATTCTTATTCTTATTGTCATCTTATACTTGTTATATACATGTCTTCATTAAAATACAGTAACTTGTTACGTGTTATCTTCATTAAAATACAGTAACTTTTTTCCGAAAATAGTTTTTTGATGTCAGCAAGTTTTGGACATTTTTAACAATCACTTTTATGTAAAATAAAATTATACACATAACATTTTTTTAATTCTAGAAAAAGTCCATGCTAATAAATTTGGTTCAAAATTAACCATTAGCTTTCAATAGCCTGTTTTATAAATCGACCCTATTCTGAATAAAATTTCCCCCGGAATTGAAAAAGAGAATTTTCATTTTTTAGACAGGGGATTCTCTGAAAGATTTTTCTTGAAAATTCGCCATGAATGCAAATATTTGTGTTAAAATTTTTCAGAAGTTTAGTGAACATTGCTTAAAACACTAAAATTCTCTTTTTTAATTCCGGACGAAATTTTATTCGCAATAGGGTTGAATATGTATTTTTAGATTTTTTTTTATAACTGTTTAAAAGGAAAAGAATACTTTCGATACATAGTGTCTGTTATTTTCTCCGAAATTCGAAATTTTTCATTTAAAACTGGGAAAAAAAAACCTTAAAGAAAAGTTGAACCCAGCACAGAGAAAAACCTGTATACGCCACTGTCAAGAACTCATCAAGCTAATGACGCTGATAAGTAGCGTTTCAATAAGAAACTCAAACAAAACCTCAAATGATAAGCATTCAATCGTCTTATTCGAAAAGTAATCGCAACTCTATCTGACGTATAGAAACGTCTATTGATTTACATTTGTTTACGCTTGCAATTGGATGATGTGGTGCTTGTATCAACGAGCTGATGAATCATCGTCTAACTCGCTTTTTCTATACTAATACAAGAAAGTACCTATAAAAAATACACGCGAAATTAAGAAAGTTCCATTGTAATCTACATAAGAAAACAAAAATTGAGATGCAATAATGGGAATATTTCTTGTTTTTCTTTTAATTTTATTATTTTGGCAAAACTTGCTATTTATAAATACATATTAGATAAGGATTGAATTCATATACGTAAATAATATAAATTATTATTTTGATCAAAGAACAATTGTATGTTACAAGTGGCTTATTATGTGTATTTAAACCAAAATCAACACATGCCGCTACAAACAACAAAGAATAAAGGTTGTTTGTCTTTATAGAATTAATTCAAATTAATTAATGCATTTAGTAAAAAAAAAAATAAGAGTGTAAAGAATTACTTAATTTAAGTTTATAAATTTTTCGCTCATTTTATTCAACAAACAAATATATTAAAGTCTTCTTTTAATAAGCTTCTTCAAACAGCTTTGAGCTGTCTCAGTTTTATCTTAGTACAAATAAACACAGCAATTAAGCTGTCAATAAAACACAAACATTTTCTGCTCCCATCTATTCATCCTTAACTCCACCTTTGTTGTCGCTGATTGTTATGTTCTTCTGCAGCTTGCTATATTCCTCGGTTAAGCGATCGTATTCCCGGTTTAAGCTCTCGGCTTGTGACTTCAAGGCTTCCTTGTCTTTCTTTTCGCGATTGAGGTTAGCGGTGAGTTCTTGAACTCGTTCACGTAATTGAGAAAGCTAGATGGATTAGGGCAAAAGTTTCAATTATAAACTTTATTGAGTTGGAAGCAGTTATGGAAAAGTTTCAGTGTTTGTTTTTTTATATTATTTTTTTGTAACCAACATTTTCTTTCAAATTGCCTTAACCTGACGTGAAGGACTTTTTATGGAGGGTTGTTTTTATTTAAGGCTCGCTGTTAGGCATTGGACACGTTTTCGCAATTTTGCGATCTGTTTGAAAGTGAAACGAATGAAAATTATCAAAAAATTGTAACAAGATATACATATATAGAGTTTAACAAGCGGTTTGAAGCCATTTACAAAGTTTTTTAGCAATGTTGCTTTAGTTTTAAGTGAACTTTATTCAGTTTAATTTAATGCAAAAGTTTGAAGACATGCAAACGGTGTTAGTTATTGATAACTTTGTACAATTTTTTGATATATTTTATCATGTTTATTCATAAATTTTATATGTTGGGTACAAATTCTTCATGCAAAATTTATACAAACAATAGAACTCGTAGACTTTAATTTGAAAATGTGGTACATAAGGCGCAAAAATATACAGAGCCTTATTAAGTAGCGCTGCCAGTATTAATCGCTAGTCTTGACTTATTCATCCTTTGTACTACAAAAAACGAATAAACGCCAAACAAACAAACATCTCTTATAAAAGTTCTTTAAGTGTAAAATTCAAACAAGATAAAATAAGCTATCGATCGATCACTTACCTCACCCAAGGTTTTGTCTTCTGAAACCTCTTTAGCTTTTTCTGTATTCTTATCAGCCAACAGCGAGCGTGCGGCAGTCGTTGCACTTTGTGCCTGTTTCATCGAAGCCTCACACTGGGCCATTAGATTAGCCTGTGCGGAGATCAGTGTTATCAGACGGCGAATAACCAAAACGAGAAAGATGGAGAAACCCGAAATGTAGAAGTTGCGTTGTGCACGGAACAATCTCATGCTATGCTGCATCTCTATGTTTAGATGAACATCGGGGCCAGCCTCATGACTAGAGTATTTGCGCATTTCACGTATGGCTTCCAGCAAAAAGAGCACCAGCACACCAAGTATTAAGAAGAAATACATGTGTGCCTGAGCTTGCATCACTGCCAGGAATTTTGATTTGAAGAAACGATTCCATTTGTAAGGACTGGCAATGGGCAGAACCAGTAGCAAGACAACGAAAATCTCTGCATAGAGGAAAGTTGCGATCAAAGTCCAGACAAGACTCATTTTTGTGGTTTTTCTTTTTCTTGGAGTGAGAATGTACTTAAATTGACGGTCTTAAAATATATTGAAAATTTATTATTAGCTATATTCTGCACTGCTCTTGACGAATGTCTTTATGTTTGTCAGTGCGTTTCTCTTCTCTTTGCTATTTTTATCACAATGGTTTGTTTTTTAAAGAAAATTTCTTACTTATTATAGAATTAACTTGATGAAATTAGTCGATGACGATAATTTTGTACCACGTATGTGGGAATTCGCAAATTGATTGTAGCCTATTAATTTCTTTACTTTACTGGTTGGGCTTGAAGTAAAATTTATTTTTAACCGCTTTCCGGTGTGAGTGTAAGCGGAACCAATAATTAAGCGAAAATTAAGTTACAACTATCGTTGTCCCTCACTGTTATACACAGCTGGTTGGATTATGGCAACAGTGGCAATTGAATATAGTTTTAGCGGCGGTGCTTAACACGTTGATACCACGAAAGAAGCAAAAACAAAATTTTTCGTCACACGAGCAATTCAACAGTTTGACAATCTGGTTGTGTTCACATTAATTAAAACAATCGAATAGTGAATGAAAACATCGCGATGTCAGACCGATTTTATCTGATTTTCATGTCAACGCTATGTTTTAATATTAAAAACTTTTGAACTGAAGACAGTCGTTCAAAAAAAATTGGCAGGTGCTCACATTATTTATAATTTTTCATCAAATTATTGGTCAAATAACATTTAAAATGTCAATTTAGTTGAGCAAAAAGGTCAAAAGAAGCTGAAGACAATTAAAAAATCAGCCAATAAAAATAAAACGTAGAATTCTTTTCAAGATTGGAGGAGCGTTGTATATGTATATTGCTTGAAGTGGAGATTACTTTGATGGAAATGAAATTATTATCGATGAGGGCTGTGTTCCAATCGGAAACTTTTTCGCTCAAAGTAGAAAAGAAAATGGTGAATTGAACAAAATTTGTGTCTGTCAAAGTAAAATTTTAATGTTTGATGTGCCAAATGCACCATCATATATTGACATATTAAAATTTTGGCATTTATAATTTCTTATTTTAAAAAACTTTTTAAAATATTGTGAACCTGCAATTTTTTTTAATTTATATGTACTTGTGACGAAAATTTCATTGCCTCTGAGGGTAGTACAATATTTGTCAGCCATATTCACCATACGTTTTTCTACGTCTACCATTCTGAAACATATATCAATTATTTAACTATTAATAAAAAATCATTTTAAAATAAAATACATACAATTCGCATCAATAATTAAACACAAATAAGCCGAAAAAAATTAATACTGGCCGTCATTAGTGCACATATGTTGAAATATTATTTCATTCTTTCTATTGCTTAATAATGGATTAACATAGCTTCAAACATATTCATACAATTATGTTTTGTAATTATGGACTGACGATGGAATAACGGTAAGTTAGATTTATTTGTTTGATCACAAAATAGAAATAAAATATGATGAAATTGAAATATCAAAATTATGCTTCAATTATGGAAACTACACCGCTTCCTTATCTTTTCACAAGTTCTTTGAATCACAAACTGTACAATCAGAGCTGGCAGCATTGTTATTTATTGTTGCAGTGCTTATCAACCTAGAACCATGAAAACAAACACTTAACACGAACAGCTGTTGCCAAAACAACAAAACATGCGGTGAAAATTGAATCGATCAAACAATTTAAATTTATTTTTAATTGCTACAAGACAAGCTACTGAAAGTATACTTAAAAGAATGTCGTACCAAAACTGGCTGGACTACCTGCGGAGCGCTGAGAAGAACTCAATGATAAGCGGCAAAGCACGAAAAGTTTTCTACAAGTTCCCGGACGGAAAGCAGATGGCCGAAGAGTACAGCATGGATACTGGAGTATTGCAAAGGCGTGCCTGGCGCAAGTCTAAGCAGCTTATGGGTGAACCAGAGTGGGAAATAGAATTAGGTGAAACACCACGTCAGATTGGTATTGCCGACGGAGATGCTGGGAACGGAGACAATAGCGTGTTTGTGGTGAAGGAAAGTAATACGGAACCAATACTCAGCAAACGTATCACGAAGAAAAATATAGAATGGCGCATACGTAATCTTCCTTACCCCATAGATGTCTATCAAGTCCAGGCGGATCCAGAAAAAACAAGCATAGTCGTGCGTACAACTAACAAGAAATATTACAAAGTAATTCATGTTCCAGAGCTAGTAAGATGCAATACAAAAACACAGCAAGCAAATATCTCAACGCATCATCAATATAACACACTTATCATCACCTATAAGAAACCAGACATTCTCTGTGAAATGGAGGCAGAAGTGCTGACACTTCTCAAAGACGTTGAAACGGAAACTGATATGGATGATCTGTTGCAGGGTTTGATGGCCAAGTGATGCAGTTGAAGAAAATATTTTTACATGCTTAACTATTTTACAATTCATTAAAAAATTGCAAGAAATTTTTATTAACTCATTTGTTTTTTTTTTTTTAGTTCCTTAAATATATATTTATTTTTTTATATACGGTAGCTGCAACTTTTTCCTACAATTTTTTCGATTACTTTTGAGTACTTTCAACTAAACCTGTCATAGTGCCAAGTGTTGGCGCTGACGTAAACATGTTAAAATCAAATGAGGGTAATTCGAGCGGTGCCAGAGAGGGGAAATCTTCATCATGTTCATGAGTTGGTGTAGCATTGAAGCCTAATTGTTTAGCGTCAGTTGTACTAGCTGGAGTTGCATTCTGGTCTTTTACTTTTAGTGCTTTCTCTGTTAGCTGTGTCAATTTAGGATCTTGATTCTCTTTACTACCACCCAGACGTTGCTGTTGCGGATTTAGCTGCATGTTATTGAACTTTGCATCGAAATCTTCGATTGTCTTATCGATGGATTTGGAAATCGACATTGCTGTTACACTACTTTCCGGCTTAAGCAAAGCAGAATTTGTGCCATCTGTCATTATTGGAACAATTTCCTTAAGCTTAAGACGTTCATGTTGCAATTGTCTCATCCTTATCTGGCATAGTTTTCGCTCGTAGTCCCACTTTTGTGTTTTTAGCACTTCGATTGACTTGGGAATCAGTGCGTTCTTAAAAGCATCTTGCACGTAGAGCAACGAAGTTTCTATCGCTTTGTAGGCATCGTCATAACGATGATGTTTCAGAAACTTATCAGCTCTGCGCTCGTGAAAGTGTGCCTAATAGATAAATATGTCTAATTTCTACATAAACGATCATGTTCGAATTTCTTACCAAATTAAGTGGTGAACAGTCCATGTCGGTATATTAATTAAGCATTATTATTTACATATAGTTTATAAAAACCTCTACACAATAGTAAATATTTCAGTTGACAATCAAAAGTTTGCAAGGGACTGTATTAGGTGGAACAAATTACTTTCAGAGTTGCAAAAATTTGAGCATAATTTTAGTGAATCGTTTTATATTGCGCCATGTAGTAAATACATTTTTTTGATGCCGTAAATACGATCTTTTGATACTATTAAATGACGTGATATTTTTTATGACGCCGTTTTAATCTACGCTATTCCACATAAATGTAGTTTGTAGTCAATTTGGCATTGTACCATTTTAAAAAATAATTTCGGTTTTAGAATATAAACAGATTTTTTCTAAATTTGTTCAGATTTATTCAAATTTTGAAACTTGTTATTTTGTTTCTACGATTAACAGTTGTTTTTTTCCAAAGTTTGGTAGACTGCAATTTATTAAATCAGCGATTGCCATCGCCTAACTCTTTCCACTCTATTACAACTTCAATATTTCTATGATTGTTGTAATTCGCCGAATCGTTCACAGGCGCAGCTGCGCCGTTTGTTGTTTTTTCTTGTCGTTGTTGGTATATATAGCGCATGCGATCGCGTACAACTCTTGCTACGCTGAAGGTTTCTTGTTGGTAATTTTGCGTATGGTTTCGTCACCTACTGCTTTTTGTTTGTGTTTTTTTTTGTTACTAATTCCTTATTGTACTACGCATCTAACGATTTGTTGATGTTGTTGGTTTTTTGTTTTAATTGTTGTTGCACTCTTCAAAAATCACTCTTTGGCAATCCCTGTATTAAATCACCAACAATTATTTTAGGCACATATAGGAGTACGCACTATGTACAATTGAAAAAGTCCGAAAATTACAAACCGAAAAGAAAAATCATATTTTGATAATTTTAGTTTATTCAAGTTTTATTTTTTAAAATAATAATTAAAAAATATTTCCTTACATAGATAAATCTTACATTTATTTAAATCTAATTAACGTTAAATAACTATATTAATGGGCAGTTATGAGTGGTTGTTTTGAGATGAAAATATACACATCTTGCACAATCTGAAAAATAGTAAAAAGAATATTCAGTCAATAATTAAAACATTTAAAAATTCATTTTTCATTAAACTAAAGTCAGTTGCATCAATAAAATCACGGATATGTTATCATAAGTCTAACATATTATAGATTTTCATCATATAATATACATATAATTAAAAGTTATACAGTGAAATATTTACCTTTAAGGAATAGCAATGTTTCTGAGCGATTCCGAGAAAGTGTGGTTGAAGCTGAAATGAAAAAAAAAACTTTATTAAATGTTCGAAAGATAAAAAATTTTGGAACAAGCTACTTTTCTCAGCTTAATTATTTTACGCTAATCACAACCATTCATAGGTGTCCCAAGGTAAAACTTAGCTCATCACTTGATGGTTGATTACATAGAATAGAAAAAAACAAATTAACTAACCTTTTCTCTCTTTTAAATTGTGCAACGATTTCCAGATTTCGTTCCTTATGAATTTATGTACTTGGTAATATGCATAATAAAATCCTAAAAGATAGATATTTTTTTTTTATATATTGAACTTTATTTATAGCAAGACTGAGTTAGTTATTTTTAGTATTCAGTTTAAAATAATTACACTAATCAAAGCTTTTCATAGGTGTCCCAAGGTAAAACGTACTTCATCACAAGAATTGCTTTTCAGAAAAAAATTAAAAATAAAGACAATGCTTACCTTAAATCTAAGCGCTTGAATTAGTTATCTCCTTTTTCTCGATAGTAAATGAAATACGTGGAAAACCTGTTGAAAGATGATAACATTAATATAGATGTTGATAAGATACTTAATTTTTGCATTTGTTTTAAGAATGTTTCAGCATTAGTTCGGATAATTTATAATCATTGTAGTTTCAGTTTCTAACATATGTGACTATGAACAAATATCATCAGGTTAAATTTAAGACAACTTGTAACTGAGTTAACAAATTTAATAGAATATTCTGAAATAACTTTAAGATTCTCAAAATCTCTTCAACTTACCTTAGAACGCATAGCGCGTGCGTATATCCTCTAGTTTCTTGCAGATTTGATTCGGTGTACGGAACATATCGGCGGCAATGCTCTTCTGCTTCGCATGATCTATTGATAAATACTGTTCGCACAAATCGCCATCCAACACATTTTTCACAGTATAATAAGAACTACGATAGCTTAAATGATCACGTCCACATAGTGGCGGATTTTCATTTCGCATATGCATTTCCAAATGTTGGAAAAAGTCATAGTCCTCACGACTAGTGAATGGCACAAAAGCGCCAACGGTGCCACTTAACGTAGAATATATGAGCGCCTCTGAACCACCTGGTATGAGGGTGGCCTTTTGAAGCGACATGATCACTTCACCCACATGGAATGAGCAAATGTTTTCAGACTTTTGCGAAGCACCCGAAAGCAAACCACGATCCCATAAAGACTTTGTGCCCGTTGGATCTTCATCGACATCATCAGTAACAGAATGTGGCAATCGTTGAATGCTCATGTTGCCAAATTTGTCTGCAATAGCAATGCTATCATAGTCTAGCAAGGTAGTTGCTGTAACCCATCGTGGATGTGTGTCATCGGCGAATATAATAAGCTGGTTTTCAGCCCGTTTATACCGTACAAAAAATACTGATTCTTGCACATCCGAGGCATACACACGATGACCCATCGACTGTAAGTTTACGATTTGATATGGAATGTGTTTGTTCTCGCATTTGCGAAGCATTTTCTTTTTCCCCAAATCATAGATGCGTAAAATACGACCACAACCAGCAAGCAGGCGACCCTGGAAACCACACAGTGCTCCGGGCACTTCCTCTATTTCAGTGCGATGTAGAAATTCCAAGTTAGAGCAAGTGGGATCGATTTTGTAAATGTCGATACAGCCACCGTTGGTAATGCGAGGATTTAGCTGCAATTCTCGAGCAACGCCCACAGCCAGATAGTACCGTCCATCAGCAGCAATGGCAAACTTCAAAATAGTCATCGACATGATGGCTTCATTTTGTGTTAGTGGAATTTTGAACAATGTATGACCTTGAATAGGATCAAGACCGCGTATTTGAGAAGCCCACAGACCGAGACCGGCTTTGGGTGCGGAAAACACATCTTCGGGAAGCACCTCATTGATAAAAGCATCCGCCATTTCATTGGCCAATTCCTGTTCATCTTCACCAGCAGCAACACGCATCTCTTCCGCCATTTGTTGCTTGCGCGCATTCTTAGTTTCCTCTGTATAAGCATTATGATCGGTTTCTGCAATAATCATGCGTCCTGTATCTGGATGTATAACAAAGGTGCGCGGCGTGTATTCTAGTGGATAGGCTACTTGATTGAAGACGGCACCAAGTTTTTCCAATGCCAAAATTCTCAGCGTATTGGTGGATATAGCAACAATACCTTCGCTACACTGTTCGCTGGAGAAACCCGAAGCATACTCTAAAGTTTCATATGACAATGGTGTGAGATGAAAGCGGTTCTGATGGTAATATGAAAGCCATGTGCGACTTGACATAGCAAGCACCGCTTCAGAACCCTGCATGCGTATGCGGAAGAGTTTTACGGGACGTGAACCCAGATAGCGTGTGCGCGTGTCAGCCAAGTCGCCAGAAACTGGATCCAACACGGTACGCAACAAAACACCGTTACTCAGACCAATGTTAAGATATATAGTGCCCTTAGAAGAAATGGTAGGGCGTGTCTCGCCATCAGCATCAGCTACTGCGCCACCTACATTAGTACTCTCGGTTTGGCCCATTTCTACTAGACAAAGCGACTCGGCAGGTGAGGGCAATGCTTGCATTGAGCACGGTGAAAGGCAGTCGTTGGGATCAAGCGATATAATGCGCACCGTGTTGTCCGCAAGGCCTACCGCCAAGAACCAGGAGCGTTGCTCACTTTCGGGCACAGTACCCAAAGCCATGCACATAATTTCGGCAGGCATTTCAGAGCGTTCTGTGTATTCATTTAGTTCGCCGGTCTATAAGAAACAAAGGTTTTCTGCTTAGTTTTTGAGGAAAAGGAGAATATAAAATTAGTTAGGGTCTAAAATTAATCAGAACTGCAGGACACAAAGTGCCTCAACATGATTTTTCTTTTTCGTAATTTGTCATCATTTAGTAATTGGTGCCCAAAATCTTTATACTACAAATTAAGACTTTTCTCGTCTATATATTAACGACTTTGGAGCTACATAACATTAAGAATTAATTTAGGGAAAATGCTCACCACATCCATTTCAAAGTAGACCAATTCTCTACCAGACAGTGCAATCACCACTTGACGTTGATTGACAGCACATTTGGTAATAGACTTCTTTCCTGGGGCCTTCCATTCGTTAACACGTTTATCAGAACGTATATGACGTATACCATCCGGATACACTTGCACCAATGCATCATCTCCTAAGGAAGAACAACTGAGCGTTGGAGTGGTACCCAGGAAACCACTGTCAGTGACTTCTTCTACGGTCTCGCCAATGCTCAAGACAAGCGTGGCATTCACGAAGGAAACAATAATGTAAGCATCAAAATCATCTGTTGATTAAATAAAGAAAAAAAATCCATATATTGGTTATAAGTTTGTGTTGTTAACCAGTTGTTTAAATATTTAAAAATATTCTGACAATGAATCAGTTAACCAAATTTTAATCAAAGTAATTCAACTGAAACACGGATTAAATATCATCATGATCATTGTCAAAGCTTAAAACTTATTCTAAAATGTGTATCGCAGCAAAACCTCATGTGATCCTAGTTGGACGGATCAAGAGGCATAGCTTTATGCAGTGTAGTATCTGTATCTTATTTCGACATCAGTTTTTTGTTTTTTTAACTGATTATTTTTATTTTAGTAAATGTTGCCTTACCTATATAAATATATTTGAAGTGTAGATATATAAGAAAGTGTTTTATTTTTAGAATTAAGTTGTGTTTTTTACACAACTCTTTAATACACAATCTTGTGTAAGGCAGCGAGTGCGCTTTAAAATTGTAATTATTTTAAATCAAGCTTTATTCGACAGTCACGTCGACAGGCTCATAGCACAAGAGTTTTCAACCGCCTGAAATAGAAGAAAACTGGTGTTTGATTTTTATATTCTTTTGACAATGTTTTTGATTGAGTGCAAAGGGAGCGAATTTTTTCTTTTTTTTTCTTTTTAAAAAATTTAATAGCAGAGGGTTGAATCAAAAATCACCAGTAGTTGATTAAAAATGTTTTGATTTAGATACTTAAAACTAATGAATAATGAAAGTGCACTAAACGCTGAATATTTAGTGCAAATTCCAAAAACTAATGATTTAATACTAACCATCGACGCGCTTTTTTACAGTCCATACAGCATTGGGATTACCGGGCAATTCGGAAACTGCCATTTCTGATACCTCCAAGCCATGACGAAGCACACGCATTGATGAACGTGGTCCACGACCACAAAGCACATAAACCTGCGGAGTATCTTCATTGGCTAAATCAGCCACTTGTGATGTTATGATTGGCGCAAACGAAGGCATCTCATCAACCATTACTAAATTCTTCAAAGGACGTGGGGCGAAGAAGAAAGTTTCACCCTCTTCTAGTGGCATAGCAGAGCTAAACTCCGGCTCATCATCATCGTCACCCAAGTGGGCAATTTGATAGAGATAACTAACCAATAAAATTACAGATAAGTATTAAATACAAGATCTATTAATCAAAACAACTTACTGGTTGCCAAATTCGCAGGCCACAAACAGGAAACCAGTTTTTAACACACACATTGATATTGCAGGCGGCACTGTGTCGAAGTATTTGAGTTTAATCTCTGAAACAACATCATCATCAGCTTCAAGAGTGACTTTGAATATATCGCCCTGCTCAGTTTGTGCCAAAAAGAAAAACATGCTCTTTGTGCGATGAGTAGCTGAACATATAAAGATCATGCCACGCTCTGGGTCATCCAAATCATTGCGTCTCCTTGGAATGGGACAACGAATATCATGCTGATCACCCAGATTTTTATAGGTGAGATAATTTTCAGAGCAAATAAGAACGCCAGAAGGTCCATCATTGCCACCAGGTACAGATATGAGAAAGTTTGCGTGTTCTTCGAGAGGCTCAGAGTACTTACGCACAACGTGATTTAAACCCAAATCCAATTCATAAAATGTCAAAGTCTGTTGGGTACGCTGAGCGGCCTCACCTAGAGAAAAAGAAAAACCAAAATGTCGGATTGAATAAATTTTGGTATTTCTTATACAAGCTGATTTCTTTTTATTGAAAATAATGTTTGCTGCATATCAGTGAAGTATTTGCACGTGTATTGAATACAAAAACCAATGGTTCAGAAGCAATTTTATTTAGCACTTTGCCAAACCAATTCAAAAGGTGAATATTTTCCTCTTCCTGGTATGTCTAAGAAAGTGCAGAACAAGCAATAAAGCACTTTACAAAAATGAGCTTACCACTGGGATCGCTGTCAGCTTCCTCATAGTCAATTTCCAAGCATGCAAACAGAGGATTATCAAAACCCACATCAACACCAACCATGTGATAAGTTAAAGTATTCGATTTGTGTGCTTCCAAAGGCGATGAAATCGTCAAACGTGCTTGAGCATCACGATTTAGCAGATAGGCTAGTTTTTGCTTTTCAACTGCACCAATCATGACAGCGCGACCTTTTGGATCAATAGCAAAGTATTGTCCGGGCACAATTCGACGGCAGCCAGACTTCCCAAATGTTTCTTGATGCACCTTTTCGAGCGAGTTTTTAGTAGAATTGTATTCGAGTATAACGATACGTCCAGAATCAGAGCCAACAACAATGTAATCTAAAAGAAATAAGAAAATATTTATGCTCGATTAACTTGAAGCGTGAAATGAAAATTTATAAAATTTAGATTCTAAAAGCTGTATCTCAGAGTTTCAATTCAATATGACACAAAATCATATCAAATGCGACGCCAAGACTTTTTATTATTCTATTCTAGCACTTAGACGGTGTTGAAGTCTTATTGAAGATACTAACTGTTAGTAAAACTTCAATAGGGATTCGTGCAGAAACTTACTTTATTTAATTTGTATGTAAACTAGAATTATGTAGTTGAAATAAATGTTTGCTACATATCAGTGAAGTATTTGCAAATTAATTCAATACAAATACCAATGGTTCAGAAGCAGTTTTGTTTAGCACTTTGCCTTATCAATTCAAATGGTGATAATTTTCCATTTCCTGGTATATCGAAAAAAGTGCTGTACTGGACAAAAAATACATATTTCTATTGACCGAATCAAGTGATTATACATTCTTAAATTACGACGTAAGCTAACCAAAAATCTATATACATTGAGTGTTCTTAATCATATAATCAAATAAATTTTACCTTTGGTTCCGCCAGTCAAGCGAAATGACATAAGTGCACGAATGCAACCAAAAACTTCGGTTGACAGCAATGTATGCACCTTGCCGGTGTTAGCATCAGGACGAAGCAATTCCAAAGATTTTCCGCGGGAAATAAGCACTTCTTGCTGTTTGCTACCTGAAAAGCTGCCATGTACGGCGTGGGTCACGCCAGTGCCCTTCTGTAATGTTAAGTTATACAAATACATCTTTACTTTTCAGTCTACTTCCACCTAAAAGTGCACGATGATCCTACAAAAAAAATTTAGATTATATTTAAGGTTAGTTGTCCCAAAAAATTGAGGTTATATAAGATATGACAACTTAAAACAAATGGTTTATCGAGTAGTGAATTTGTCCTGTCTTGTAATACCATGGTCACAGTAAAAGATTTCGTGTCACCAAACGATGCAAGTGAACAGATTTATAATTTAGCACGTTAAAAAATGCGACCGAAGCACAGACTTTTTTCTGTGTCTCTGGAGATACGTAGTGCAAAAAGCTATTTATAGATCATGAATTTTTAAAATATTGCCATTAACTGATGAAAGAACATATATATTTTTACCTATAATTAATTTTATTTTAGTTTTGTGCACAAGCCCAATGATGGAGTCGGATTTTATACAATTCGATGAAGCCAAGAGGACGCCATTGCATAGCGAATGTATTTTGAAAATTTATTTTAAGACTTTTTACGTCCACACCACACACTGGTTTAAAACGAAATGAACGAAGAATGACCAACAATAAACGGAAATACTACAAAATGTCAAATTGCGAAGTGAAGTTGTCTGAGATCGTCAATTCTTGATCTACATGACAAGAGATGGCGCTGATAAATAAATCTATCAAAGTGGTTTCGCGTGGTACAACATGTTGGACGAAAAAATCGGATGGAAAACTAATGGGAAAATTTTATTAAGTTTTCGAAGAATCCAGAATGTGCGACGACATCATTACTTTTTGATTCTCAAGCAGACACTTAGGCGCGATAGTTAAAGAATTTTTGACTTTTTTTATAATTGCCCAAGCTTCGGAGAAATTTTTTTTTATTTTCCTTATGTCAGGATAACTTTTGTACTTTTCGATGGATTTTAATCAAAGTTGAACGCTTGCCACATTTTTTGTCTATACACTCGTTTGTTGTTCACTAGCTAACAATTTTATTAAAATAGAAAAAATGCAGTGAGTTGGACCAACTATTCACATCAAGAATGATAGAAAAATAGATTGCGCAGGATCGTAAAAATAATTTTCAACGATCTGCGTATCTACGTCACGATAGACTACGATATGAGCTTACGATATGGCTTTCTTGTCTTGTTCAGAATGTGAACAAATATGAAACAATGGCAGAAGATTCAAAAACCAAACTTGGTCTAGCGTGACGTCATGATCGTAAAAAATACTTTGTTCGTAGCTAGAAATGTCAAAATGAAAAGTAAACAACATAACGGAGCTGCGCAATGAGTAATCTATTTTTCTATCATTCTTGAGTTCACATGTCCAACATGTCGGACGGACCGGAAAAAAAAGTTTTTTATTTCCATCCATGTCCGGCCGCCCAGCTAGACAACTCTAACGTAGTTATAAACCAGAGCTGTAAAAGATTGAATCATTTCGGAATGCACACACTCTTAATACATTCAAAAGCTGCATCAACCAGTTTGCAATCTTATGCTTCTGTAGAGTAAATGAATTACAGATGCACAATTCATCATTCTTTGAAGATAAAAGAATGCACACCCAATGCTCTCTAAGGAATGGGACTTATGAAAATATCAATCCCATTCTTGCTGGCTTAAAAAATCTGATGAATGCACTCAGTTTTATCATTCTTTTCAACTCTGAAACACTGGATATTTTATTTACTACCATTAAATACTACTATATATAAAGCAGCATTTTGCATTTTTGTTGTCATTTGTTTTCGACGGCCGATCTTAGTGACATGCTTCTGTTTTTCCTTTGAACTTTTTTTTTGAAATAATAAAGTGCTTATTAATAATAAATATTATTAACAAAATGTACAAAAATTAGCTTCTACAATTTGTTGTATATAATACTTTTTCTATACATGATATCAGCCAATGGCAACCCATCACAGTCATGCCCAACAGTCACACACGCATACACAAATACACACAAAACAACTTCAGACGCAACAACAAATCTTTGCGGCTGAAGCCATCGCCGGCTGCACTCACTTAAATTTCAATTCGGGTGCAACTATCGATGGTTGAATCGATATGGGTGAAGCCATCGGTGGCTGCACTCGTTCAAATTTCAATTCAGTGTGCATTCTTTACGTTTTGCAATTCATGACTTAAAAAGAATTTGAATCAGCCTAAAGACTTAAGCCTAAAGAGTTCACACTTTGAATGCTACAAAAAAAGAGTTCTGCTTTTGAATTTTTAAAGAAGACAATGAAAAGTGAAATTGAATGCACACTTTTACAGCTCTGTTACAAACACAACGAAACAAAATTTGGTGTTCACTAACACACTCTTAAAGTGTTTACACATCGGCCATGGTATAATAATACATGGTAGCATTGACAACTGCTTATTTTCTCTTCAACAGGAAAACATAAACTTTCAAAAACAGCTTTTTGTGGAAATACATCAGCATATACATTTTTTTTTTTTTTTTTTTTTTTTTAAATAATTTATTTGCAATCTATTTTGTGTTAAATATTAAGGAAATTACTTAAAGAGTTTAAGATATAACAGGAATTGCAAAACTTCAGTAAGCATTACAATATATGTTCACTACAAGTTTATTAACAATTTAGGTATAAACAAGGATAAGTCTTATGTTTAATTTAGTTTTTAAGAGTATAAGTTAAAGTAAGTTATTTTCTAAATGGTAGATCAAGTGGGTGGAATCTTTTAAGTCTTTGTACTTCATGAGTGTCATCGAAAAGTGAGATAGCCAGTGGATTATTATGATCACTTAGCCTCTGCAAGTATCTTTCGCTGAAATTTCTGATCTCCGGACCGATAATTGGCTTTAAAATTTGTTGTCCTTTAATTTTGTTTATATTAATTTTCTTCACAACTTTGGGGTCAGGAACCCTGTTCTTAATATAAGCATTCAAATGATAGGATGTGCTCTGCAAAGGATAAGCAAAGTGTTATTTCCAACTGCCTAGCCAATTCTGGAATACTATCGCTATCTTTATCTGTAAATTCGGTTATTTTGATGTTCTTTCTGGAGGCTATTCATCGCTTTTTTATGGCCTTCTGATAAGTTATGTCGTTCTAGGTGTGTCTTGCTTCCACTGATTGATATATTGCATATCTGACAATATCCTTGAATATTCGGTTATCCACTCTTCCCGGAAAATTACTTTACGTTGTTTGGGTATGACTTTATTAATTTTTTCAGGGGGCTCCGCATCAGATAATTCTTCAGAAGATCTAGTATGGTTATCAAGACACGCAGGTAAGTATAATAGATCAGGTATAATGTAACCGAATGAACTTTAAACAAATTCTTACTCATTTTCATTTAAAGTTAAAGTTAAAGGTAGGGATGGGGTAGGATAGCGATGTTGATCTTTCACTTTCGCAGGACCTATTTTGCCTTGGTCCTTCAATGACTTTTTTGGTTTTTTAATTACCCATCTAATAATAATTAAGAAAGCGTAATTAAATATTTGACTTACTTGTCTATTATCGACACAAAATTAAGTAGTTAACTAATTAAACACCAGAATAATGAACCCGAAACACCAAATTAGTCAAATCAACCCAACACAACAAAGTAAACAAATCAATTGTCATTGCCAAAATAAAATAAGCTAATGTCCCAGTTAACATTTTTGGTATGCTTAACCCACTATGCAACACGACATTGTCATATCCCAGTAAAGAATTAGATACTTATGCAATTAGTTTACTTCTTGTTTAGTAAGTATGTGATGTGCTTGCAATCGTGAAAACTATACGTGATATAAGGAGTTTAATATGTAATTAATTGTAAAAGTATAAAATATAAAACGGTGGCGTCCGTGGCGTAGTTGGTTAAAGTGCGTGGCCGCTATGTCAAAGAACCTTGGAGACCCAGGTTCGAACCCCAGCCAGCGACAGAAAATTATTTGAATTAAAATAATTTTTCTGTACGGCCGCCACCTCTCTGCAGACAATGGCAAACCTCAGAGAGTAATCAAAATGCCATGTAAAGCTTCTTGAGAATAAGAACATTCCGTTCATCGCCGTTCGGAGTCGGCGTTAAGCATGTAGGTCCATTTCTCGGTCAATTGTGTACAAACTTAATAACACGCACAACACAATTGATCATAAGAAGCTAGGTCAAAGTCCTTTCAAGGGCTGAAATGGCCAGTTATTTATTTTTATTTATTTATAAAATATAAAAATACCAGGGTACTTTTTTCGGCAAGAAGGTACTCAGGTACTTTTGTCGAGTCAATAGTACTCAAAAAAGTACTATTCCACTCAAAATATTATCCCTGGTAGCGGCTATTATACTACTAAAGCTACAAACCGCTAGATGGCGCAATTGAATCGAACAGCTGAACGAAATTAATACCGATTTTAACCTTGTTTTGTTAACTTGAAAAATTTTAAATTAAGGTAGAAACAAGAAAAACAATTATGTCCAAACAACCGCCTAACAAGAGACAAAAGTTTTCAGATTACAAATCGAAAAACTACTTTCGTCCCAATAAAAAGCATTTTTTGGAACCGGGTCACAAAGGGTTTCTAGCCACATGTAATTTCCGCGAAAAAGAATGTGTCCGTGAGTGCTACAATATTCTAAACGAATACGCCGATCAGTTGTACGGACCACAACAATTGATACCAACTTCAGCTAACGACACAGTTGCTACAGAGGAACCTGAGGATATTGCCGATGAACTACAAAAAGAAATAGACGCAGCCTCTTCTGCTGGCAAAGGCAAAGAAACGCCAAAACATAGATTTCAAGTTGTGGATACCGCCACTACTAATTGTGTGTTTATTAAAACAACCTTAAGTGATCCGGTTGAACTAGGGCAACGCATTATCACTGACATATCCAGCAGCAAGGAGCAAAAGACTCGGTTCCTTCTCAGACTGGTACCAATCGAAACTGTTTGCCGAGCAAATATAGACGACATTCTTAAAGCGGCTGGTCAGCTGTGCGATAAGTATTTCCTCAAACAAAGCAGCACCTTCTCGATAGTGTTCAACAAACGATATAATAATGATCTCAAACGTGATGATGTGATACACGCCATAGCTGAGTTAGTACAATCGAAAAATGTACACAACAAAGTCGATTTGAAGCAAGCCGCAAAATCAGTTGTGGTTGAGATAATCAAGGGTATATGTTGCATCACAGTAGTGGAGGGTTATCTTAAATATAAAAAGTATAACTTACTTGAATTGGCCAATGCAAAGAAACAGGAAGATAACGCTGACCCAGATTCAAAAGTAGAAAATGATGCCTGTAAAGTGATAACAACTGCCAGTGAAAACGAGAATGAGGCTAAAGAAAACGAGGCAGATGGCAATGCGGTTCAACAAGATGCTACTGTAGTATAAAGTTTGTTTTTATAATTTTGTTTTTATTTTTGTTAAATTGGCTTTTCGATGATAAATTTGATTAGATGTTAAACAAAATAAAAGAAAATTAACTCCCTAAATTGCAGCAATTTCGATGGCATGTTAATAAAATTACATTTAATGGTTTCGATGCGTTTAAAAATTAAAAAAAAATACTGATGATTAGACTTTCAAGGACCATAATCTAAAGATGGGTCTAAGTAATGAAGCAATCTATTTTCATCGAAAAATTTGTTGCAGTTCCGGTAAGTTTATTTAAATAAATTAAATTAAGCTGATTTCAGAAATACCAAGTTTGGATTAATGTGAGTCTTAAAGGTTAACACCTTGAAAAGCTTTTTGAAGCTTTGAATTTTTAGCAATTGCTATTTTAACAAGCTTATCGGAAAATGATTTTGTATTAATTAAAAATCGTTTATAAAGTACAGATTTAAATATAAGAGAGTTATTTAATAGCATTAAAAAACAAGGAAATTAAATTGATCGTTAGGCGAAGATTGTCATGCAAGATAATGTTCTTTAAACAAACTAATTTAAAGTAAATAATAAACAAATTATAACAAATTAATAGCTACGCTTTGGAAATATGCTTTAATCTATGCGCTGCCGTACAGAATTGCAAAACGCGGGCTTAAATAAAAATGCCACCGACAGCTTCTCACATCTGTATTCGTTAATTGGTATGAATGACTAAGCTACTAACTACTTTACAATAGCTGCTGTATTCCGCATCAGCAGAAGACCGACATATTTGGCTATCTTCTCGTAGGCAGTAAACATCAAGGCAGCCGTTAGAACAGTCTGTAATATTTTTGCTTCTAAGCCGCGAAAGAGCCCTTTGATTCCCTGATGCTGCATAATGCTAAGCATCATTTCGATTATACCACCAGAATAATGATTAGACTTTTGAGTTGAAGTAGAGGGCCCATTCGACTGAGAATAATCTACGTTACTGCTACGATGACGCTGTTTCGTTTGCACCAGCTGTAAAGGATACGTCAACACTGTGGCAAATGCCTTCGCAATAGCGCCGATTAAAAAGAAACCCATGCTTGAGATTTCGCTGCCCTTCCATTTCATCACATTTCGTTTAAGCAACTCGTACATCATGAACTGCAGGGCCGGATTGCTTACCAAGGTCAAAGACGCTATGGTGCCAGACCAAAGGCCTCGTACACCCTCGGTTTTGGCTACATATTTAAGACCGGAAAACAAGCTTTGGTAATATTTGTTTACCTCATCCGCAGTGCCGGAAACATTTCGCATACGCAGCCGGGTATTTACTACCCAAAAGGGTGTCGTTGTGAACACATTGATAATACCCGCTATTGAGCCAAGTAGAAGATCCTTCAAAGCGCTTTGTTGTGGCATTCCCGCTCCGTTGGTACTAGCTGTGAGTGCTTTCAAGCTATGGAATGTATAGAAATAGACGAAGTTTGATATGCAGAGACTCTGCAGAACAGGACCGAGACCCCGATACAGCGATTGGAAACCTTCACCAAGTACGATTTGTTTTATCACCTGCATTGTACTACGTGCCTCGCCCTTCTGTTCAGGATCCTCAACTGCAATAAAGTTAAACATTTATGCATTCAGATAGGCAGTTTTTTTATTATAATTAGATACAAATTTCTAGATTATAAAAAATCATAAATCAAATGGCTCAAGGTTTATTATTCTTAGAACAAAAGTTAAAATGGAGGGTCTCAAACAATGTCAGCGGATAAGGAGTAAAAAGTTCTGCTATAAACGATCGAAACTTCAAGTTACTTGAAACGAGTACGGAAACAGACCTTATTTACATCACTGAAGCATTAAGAATATCTTTTTCTAAACAGTTGACGACTATTCTGTATATTTTATGGAATTGAAAAAAGGGTATTAGATTAAGTTTTCAAGTATTAATAAGTAAACAAAAATCATATATAAACCACCTGATGTTTTTTTCTGCATCAGATATATTTTATATATACTAAGATAAAATATAATTTGTATTGTTCCACTACGGAGAACTATAGGGATGCTCAGTACGACCAGTTATAAATATGTCATTGTTATATTTCTTTAAAAAATTTAATCATCTCGTAGTAATAATTATCTGTTTTAACTGGTTGAAATACCTTCTGAAGCAAATGGCTCGTTTATATTTATATCATTAAACATTCGATTTTAATTATGCAAAATAGTGCACTAAAAAACATTCAAGCTGTGTACTTATTTAATTTTATTCGTTTAACGATCCAGTATTTATTATTTAAAAATATTTATATTTAAATTGTACTTAAATAAATGCAAATTATAATGGCAGGGTTTTGGTTAACATTTTTTTATTTGATTTTTGGGTGAAACTAAAAAAAAAAGGAACTTTGCACCCATAAATTTTCAAGTCAGTTGGTTTCTCTTTTGTATTAAAATTTAATGAGTTTTGTTTAATTCTTTCAAAAATGTTCGCACTTACTTTGCAGTCGTGAACGTACAGTATCCAGTGGATAAAAAGTGCTCATGGCTATGCAACCACCCTGTAAATCACAGGATAAAACATCAATTATCTTGCTTCAAGCATGAAGACGATGACCGGCAAACTTACCGCAGCACCCGATACAGCATGTATCCATGATTGGTAGCTGAATACTTGACTCAGTTTCGATTGTGCAACCATTTTTTGGTTTTTTTTTTTTTTTTTGTTTAATTGGCTTATTTCACCTTTTTATGACTCGGCTTAATTGAAAACTTAAAGCTTGCTGCTCAAATGTTTCTATTATACTAAACTTCGTTGGAGGCAAAGCATGTGTAGTCAGTATAAATAAAACAAATAATAATAAAACTCCTCCTCGTTACGACCTTCGACCGACAGTACAGCAGCAATAACAACAACAACAAAAACTCTGAACTAATCTTTTGTGCGATTAATAGAAGGAAGGGTTTGTTTAGCAGAGGTTCATTGTTACTTGCGTAAATTTTTTTAGCTTTTATCTGGATAATTTTAATTCCTCCACTTTCGCAAATTATAATCACTTATTCAAAAGCATAAATTATAAGCCAAGTCTTTGAGTAAGAGAATTTAGGCGTATCAACACTTGTTATCACTCCATTTTAATAAAAATTGATTTTTATCTGTGAAATATAAATTTGAAATGAGCAAATTTTAAACCCAAAAACTAATATCGCACTGACAGTATGAAAGAGAAGACGCGATAAGATAGAGTCAATAAAGTTGCCACACCTTGCTGACAAAAGATAAATGCCACATTTGTGGGATAATCCCATATAAGGAGTTTTACAATAAACCTGAGATATGTGAACTCGAATTTTTTTTTTTAATATTAACCACTTTATTGACAACAATGGCAACGATTCGACCATTTCTTTCTTGCAATGTTTTTATTGAAGCTAAATAAAAAGCTGTCAGAATAGTAATTTTGACACTTACTAAATAGTGCTGAATTAGTTTTCAGTGATGCCACATATAATTGATAGAAACAAAAGATACAGAAATTATATGGTTTCTTATTATTAATATAATAAAAAGTAACGGCATTAACACTTTAAAACCGACTCTGCTTGAGCTGGAGGTCTATACTTTTATATTGTTTTAATTTTATTTTAATTAAGCTGTGATGTAAGCAAAATTAACTCACTTCCCGTTTCTATAAGAGTTGACACGTATTAATACCGAGATTATTCATTAAAACTTTTTGGTTAATCGTCTTCAGCCAGTTGTCAATATGTTGATTTTACCACATGGTGAAAAAATTCTTAGGAATGCCACAGTGGCCGTGTGCTATTCGGAAACTTTTCACTCGTGGTAGGAGAGAATTTACTGAGTTGAATACAATTTCTGTCTGTTGAAATAAAATTGTAATTTTTGCTGTGCCAAAAGGACGATGAAATTTTGACAACTAGAAATGTCGACGTTTTAGATTTTGGTAGTGCATTAGCACAAGAATTTAATTTAATTTGCGAAATTGTTGATATATATTGAAAATTAGGGATTATGGTTGCTATGCTGTCGGAAACATAGTTGAATAAATAAGGTTGTCTCGTGGCTGATCGTACTCTCTTTTCAGTACCCATAATTGTCAAAATCAATGAAAAGCAACAACAACAACTTCAAAGGCTTTTCATGTTATTAATTTTCGTTTTCAGATTTTGTATGAGATGTCAACTTCGATTTGACATTTATGGGAACTCGCTCTCACCCATGCGACAACCTTATTTATTCAACCATGGTCGGAAACACAAAATTTTTAACTGCTTTACGACTCACCAACTCACAAGTGTTTTTTTTTTCATTTTTGCTTGTGTCAAAAATTCTCTTTCCGATTGTCAAAAATTATACTAGCCCCTGGGGCTACATGAATTTTTGACAATCATATTCACCTCACAAGTGCCAAATATTCTCTTTCAGACTGTCAAAATTTCATCATCCGAGTGAAAAGTTTCCGAATAGCACACGGCCAGTGAATGGAATATTTAGAAGATGTTCAAATAGATTTCACATAACATAATTTCGAAATTGGGAAAATGTATAAAGTTTTGGCTAGTTCCACAGTTTAAAACATATTCCAATCGCATTCGACATTTCTCAAGCATTATTTTATTTTATTTAAAAAAAAAATTGATAGTTCATCTACAATAGACATCCCAATGAACTTTGAGTAAAAACTTTTTGTACTAAAAACTAGAAAACTCAAAAGTGAGAATATAAAAAATTTCTCGGACTAAAAACTGTAAATCCTGGCACAGAGGTGAAATTTTGTACTCCCCACTTTTTTACCATTTTTTCGAGTACGGAAACGCTTTTCCAACTAAAAGTTGCAAAATGGACTAAAATTGACTACGGGAACAGACCTATTGTTTGTAAGTGCTTTTTTTTTGAGAATTGTGAATTATTTTGAAAAACATTTTTTTTTTCTGTTGTAAACCATTTCTTGTCATTATGAAATAAAAAAATACCAAAGTTCACTGACAGCAATTATTTAAAAAAGTGACACTAGCTTTTCAGTCGTATCGTATTGCTGTAAAAAAATCTTTAAGAAATTCATTAAATATTTTGTAGCCCTTTTTTGTAATATTTTTTATTATGACGTATATAACATTTATTTAAAATATTAATAAAAACTTTAAACTCTATTAAATATTTAACCTAACATAGAAGCTTATAGTAAAAATATACAAATCATCTCGATGCTAAAGTAGCTGGTCAATGAAGCACTTTTCTCTGCGTGGTTCTACTTTGGGTTTCTTCATATAATTAATACCATTTTCAGCACTGTTATTAAGCAAATCATCAGACTTTCTTTTTAGGGTCTACAAATAAAAAATCTTTAAAATATTGTACACTAGCAGGTAAGTTTTTTTTTTTTAATACCGCATGTTCCTCCTCAGTAAGAGTAGCAAAGACAAAGTTCTGTGATTTTGCCGCCTTCACCGCAACAGTGCCAGCTGTTCCATCTGCATCTAGTGTACCACCTTTTGTCAGGCCTGCTAATTTGCTAAGAGTTTCCTTATCGCGTATCAGAAAAGAACCACGCGCTGGTTTTTTGTGACTTGCATTCATACTCTTGGAGATCAGAAAAGGTGATGATTTCTTGGCTTCGGTGGATTTTATTTTCTTAGCGCTTATAATATTGAGTTTTTTTACAGAACTCGCTGAGAGAGTCATGTTGCCAACTGTTGTGGATAGAGTTGAGTTCATAATGGATATAACCGAAATGTCCTGTATTTAAAGAATAATTAACAAAGAAAACAGCTTTTCGATGAGGTGTTAAAAGAAGATACTTACTTCTTTTAGGTTTTGTTCTTTTAAAAGTTGTTCCCTCTCGTAGCGTATCTTTCGCCACAGTTGTTCATTTTCCTCATCACCACTTTCGCCATTTTCACCAAGTGCATTTTTTTCACCATTTGGATCATCTAAACTAAAACCACTTTCAACATTCTTCCATTTGAATTGCCGCTGACGTCCAACACCATCCTTTTCCTCGTCTTCAAATAGCATTTCCTGTATTTTACGAACTTCGCGTATGTCTTCATCGAGCATTTTGCGCCTGTTAAAGTTATGTTATTTTTAAACAAATTATTTTATTTTAGTGGAACAACTTACGCATGTATTTGACCTAGTTCTGCTTGCAGTTTCGCCCTATCAAACTCATCTTCATCACCCAACTCTATTTCGTATTTATTCAAATGCTTTTCATCTTCATCTGCGCTGCCCCATTCCGATTCTGTGAGCTCTGCTTCCCTTTCAAAGAAGTTTTCTGCCTGCTTAACACACTCTTTCTTAGTCATTTCAACAACGATTTCATTTTCTTCGGAGTCATAATCTATAAATGTTTCTGGAACATCCTCAATGTCTGCTGCATCTAGTGATTCTTCATCACCAGACACTGATATTGGTGCTATTGTTTCCTCATCGTCTTCATCATCTGAGAATCCTAGCTTTACTTTGTTCTTTTTTGCTCTTTTTGTAAGTTTTTTCAAACGCTTTGGCTCCGTTTCGTTATTTGTATTTAATGTGTTTTCATCATCGGATGATACAATTTTGTGAGAACATTTCGGGAAATTTATTGTGGATGAAGCAGTTGTTTGTGTTGGCGTGTTCTGAAAATTCAAGTGATTTTACTAAAAATTGATTTTATAAGAAATCCACTTACTTCTGGTATTTCTTCAAAAGTGCCTGAACACAACTCCATTAACTCATCATCGGCAGCAGCTGCACTAGTGTTTGCTTGTGTTATAGGAATTTGGCTAATAATTGAAGGTATGATATCTTCAAACTTCCCGGAACACAATTCCAACAGTTCGTTCTCATTATTTGTGGGATTTATTTTTACTATATCTTCATCGAAAAGTTTGTTGGAGTTAACTTTAATTTGTGTTGGAGTCCGTAGAAAATCAATTTCCTCATCAGAATCTGCCTGAAATGCCTTTATTATACGAGATTTTCTCCTTAGATTGTCTTTAGTTTGAGATCCCTGCGCGTTATTTTCATCGTTATCTTCATCTTCATCATCATTGTCTTCATCGTCGTCATCATCATCGTCTTCATCACCTTCGTCCTCTTCATCGCTTACATTATTTTTAGCTACATCATCACTAATTTCTTCAAACACTTCAACATTTTCTGTGTCCTTAACAATTTCATCAATACATTCCATTGCTTCAGTGTCAAAATTTTCTTCATCATCATCTCCGTCTGTTTCCTCACCCTCTCTAATATTGATGGTATTTTCCTCGTCATCAATCTATAAAATCAGTTTTATACCAACCAAAATTAAATTAAATATATTATTTCACTCACCATCAAAGCCTCTGAATCGTTAAGTTTTTTTTTGGAGTTCGTCTTAGAATTAGTCTCATCAGCCAGCTCATCTTCATCATCATTAAAGCATCTATTGTATTCCATTTCCTCCTCATGTTTTTCTACTTTTTTCTTCTCAAGCTCATCTAGACGCTTCTTTTTAATGATAGAACGCAGGTTTTCTTGCAACTTAAAGTAAGCTTCGCCAGGTTTAGACTCCTTATTCTGGTCAGAGTCATCTGTGATGTGTACATTAACTTTCGACATTTCTAATTTACCGTTCTCAGTAGAAAGAATACTGCAATACATAACATACGAATAAAAACCGATAACTTTTTAATCTTAATTCTACCTAATTGTTTCGGATGTCTTTGGTTTTCTTCGAGCTTTTGCTGCCATAAAACGTCGCAAGAGATTGTCTACGCCTGTCGATTCCTTAGCTACCAGATCGCCTGTTTCTAAATCGATCATCATATTTGGATCCCCTTTCAATGATGGACTATCTGGCAGCTGTTTATCGTGAATTAATTTAAAAATAGTTTCTGTTGTGGTCGGTGGTGCTATTTTAAGCGTGTTAACATTTAGTTTAGGAAGTTCGACGACTTCTGTAATGATGGGTTGTGAAGTTAAGACATATTCGTCTTCTATTAAAGCACTCTTAGCTTCAATGGGTACATCGAAATTCATATCAGTCGCGCTTGAAAAATCTGCCATTTCAGTTTTAGTTTCTACTTCGATATTTGTATCTTTTTCCTCTTTTGGAGATGGAAATTCTTCCATAACGGTATTATTTTTGGGTTCATCATCGTCGGATTCAGATTTGAAGAATTCAGTAGCCTCTTTGGCGCGAGCTTCCATAAGTTTCCTAGCAAATGAGATAAATTAAAGCCATTCATTGTGCAGTAATTTGTTTTTTTTGAAATTACGCATATTCCTCCAACTCTTCCGCACTCATTTTTAAACTCTTCAACGGCTTTAAATTACTTCCAGGGCTACAGTCTCTGCTGATTTGTGGAGGTTTTTGTATTGTGCGTCGTTTTAAGAACTCTTGCAATGTGTGATGTTTGGGTTTGTGGTATGGCACACTAGAAGTCGAAATAAGCACATAAATGTGGTCGGTACATTACTATAAAATAAATATATAACCTGATATATGCTTCACGATGTAGACGTTGTTGTTCACTTTGTATTGCCTGCATATCGTCCATGGCCTTCTTTGCAGATGCCTGTAAACAAACTCATCGTAACTATTAAAACTTGTAATGAGGTTTTTTATATGAATAAGCTATTACTCGTATCTGCTTTGGTTTAATTCCTTGCGCCTCATGATTTTTGTTTTTATTATGAGCTTCACCACCCGAATACTGCGACTCTTCTTGCTGACTTTGGTCAGAGTCTGAACTTGAATCCGAATCAACAAGTACCGATATTTTGTGTGATTTATGCTTTGATTTGTTTTGATTATCCAGTTTCTCAATATCACTGTCTGAATCTATTTCGCTATTGCTTACTATATTTGTGGTCGCTGACTTTATTGCGGTCACTTCATCTTCACTGTCAGAGTCGACTAAACCGTTGAATTTAGATTTAGTTTTCAAGAACATTGAATAATCTTGTTGGATATCTGAATTCACATGTGATGGACTTTTAGTGGATTTCACTATATTGCCCGCTTCGCTGTCTGAGCAATTTGGCTGCTTGTGGTCTTTGGGATAATGTTTTATATCTGCATTATCTGCATTAAAAGATTGTTCGGCCTCTTCATCACTGTCTAGTATACGTTTTGATTTTTTTGTGAATTTTACCTTGACATCCTCCTCTTCTTTTTCTTCATTATCCGAATCGGACATTATCAATCTTTGCATACCCAGCAAATCTTCTTCACCAGAAGTATCCTTATCCTTCTTATCCTCCTCCTGCATAAGCGATTGTTCAACATCCTCATCGTCATCATCATCTACTCGAAGACCTTCCATTGAATCACCTTTTTTTTCCTCCCCAATGTTTTCAACATTTTTAATCATGTTTTCCGATACAACTGCGTGATCTTTAATGACTTCAATATCATTTTCATTTTCAACATTATTTGTGTCAGGTGGAGTGCTATCCATGCTAAAATTTTAGCTCAGTTTGCAGTTTTTAAAAATTTTTTAATTTTACACAAAATACTTTAATAAATAAAATGCAATTGGCGCGAAATAACAACAAATGTCATTAAGTGGTGCCAAATTACAAAAAAAGTCAGGTAGAGCTACCACCTAGTTGTAACAAATGATGTCCACATCATAATACAATTACAAGATAGGCTTATATTGGAGAGCAAGGTGAGCCAGTTATCAAAATCAGCTAGTAATTTTGAGTTTTTCTAATTGTTGTCTTATGAAGTTTTTAGCTCCTACAGCTTGTTGCTATAAAATTTCACATTTGAGCTGCCATTTTAAAATGGACTTACATTTTATTTTATTTATTTAATTCATTTTTATAAAAAATTGTCATTGTATCATGGTCCACACCGTTTAAGTTTTAAAACTGCGATCATATTATAAAGAGTTAAGGGTCAACTATTTACAATATGGTCTGAATTGGCCACAGCTAATATAAAAAATAAATAAACATTAAAAGTGCTCAAAACGTAAATGAAGTTATTAGGTGTGTTTTTTAAGGCTTCACTAAATGGGCTTTGAAAAAAACGCTTATTAGCGCTTAACATTTTTTCGCCAAAACTTGGCAGTATTGGTTACTTCAATTGTTTTTGCTTATATATAAAAATACTTTTCTGTCACCGGTCTGACGTAAACATAGTAAATTACGTAAAGTACCAATTTCTTGATCTGGAAATAGTGTTTCTATCGGCAAATATGAGCTAAGCGGCTAAAGTTATCTTGTCTTAGCTAGGCATTTTTTGTATGAAAAATATTGTAAAGCGTATAAAGCGATGCCAAAAAAAATGCACCTATTGTTATTTCAAATAGACTTGAGGAGCATACGATAAGAATTTGCAAACTTAATCGATTGTGAATCTACGTTTCATTTCAATTTTTTTTTTATATCAATGCAATTATTGAGTTTAAAACGTTTAAAGTTTTTTTCTTTTTTATTTTATGTTAACTTTCTACATATTTTGAAGTTCTTTTATATTCTTTCAAAGTTCAATATAATTTTTCTATAGCCCTTCAGATGGAGAGTAATGTTGTCACAGGAGTGATTATTGATGCAATAAATGCGCAGACGCAAGTCGTTCAGTTCACGATGGTGAATTTTAGAATGTGTAAAAAAGTACAATTTGCCAATAAAATCAATATATAATATTTATTCAATATGGTTGGAAAATTAGTTTTACAAAATTGTCACAAGAATTTCCACAATAAATAAAACAAAATATAATATATTTAAAAACTGCGTACGTGATTTCAATATTCAACAAAATTTTTTTTATTTTTTTTTCATGCGTTGTCAAAACTTGGCAGCTCACAAACAACAACTATTTTTATAGTTTATAGTTAGTCAAATTTATAGCAAGTGATACACTTTTATAGCAAAAGTGCAAAAAGCTGAACTTTTTCTATCTCCTAGTATCACATGAAAACACAGGGGATATCACATGCTATAAAATAAAAAATTAATGCCTGTTTCACACTCACATTCGTCAATCCCATATGGTGAGGGTCACATACTTTTTCTTTCTAGCAAAAAATGTGGTTGTGGGAGATCGTAAGTGATAGCATGGAAACGCGGCTTAAACCATCTCATTTTGTAACGCAACACTGTGTTTTCATCAAGAACAAAAAGAAATTAAGAAAATAACAAGGAAATGTCACATAAAAAAGGTTAAAAAATTTTTGAAAAGCAACTTCAAAGCTCAAATTTTGTCGAATGAAAAAATGTAATTTATTTTGGAATTATTGTAATTTAATGTCAATAAGTTTATTATTTTCAGATCAGTACAGAAAAAAAAGATATAATGAATGAATAAAAAATTATGACAGAGTTAACTACGCTACTGGCAGAGTAAACACCAGAAACAGTTACCAAACTATTATAGCCGAACTGCATAGTTAAATGTGTAATTTAAACATGATATAAAGGCTCGGAATTTTAAACGTTTATGGAAGAGAAATTAAAACATTTTATACCTGCGACATATTGGCCCATTTAAACTCGTTGAAGTGTTTTTTCTCGTTTAAATATCTGCTAAACTATGTTTAAAATTCGGTTAGTCAAACCAGTTTCCGAAACTCGTTTATTGCAGTTAAGCGTTTGCTCTCACTCGAGCAAACGCTCTGAAATTTACAATTATAGTGTTGTTCGCTTATCCATATTTCTCTTTATTTTTATAAACTAGTAAACAAAAATATTGAGTGTGTCATCCCCAATGGTTATATTTTAAACTACAAAAAATAATCAAGGTTTCCTATGCCAATGTGTCGCAGGTATTAGGGACTCTATTTTTTGCCTGTACACTATTTAGGTGGCAGCCTTGTCATGTGACACTAATCAATATTAAACACACTCGAAATATAAATTTTGAAGTGACGAAAATACTTGCATGTGCTTAATAAAAACATTTCACATTTTTAAACAATAATTATGACACGGAAAAAGGCGATCAAAAAGAAAATTGAAATAGTATTTGATGAGAAAAAAAGAAGGCAATGATAAGTTTCAAACTATTTAAGAAGCTATAACTAACTTTTAATTGCAGAGAATTTTTGACTGGTTTTCAAAAAAGGAAGAACGAGCGCAAAAAACGGGCTAAGGACGATCTTGAATGGAATATAAAGGAGGAACGCAAGCGTATACGAAAGGAAATCAAGGATGGCATCAAACACATGAAGAAGTCTTTTGAGCCACTGAAGGAACTTACAGATCAGGATAAAGCAAACGAGGATGAATACGAAGATGATGATGTAAAGGTGAAAATTGTTGAACTATCGACTAATGAGCTGGCACAACGAAGTAATCTGATGGGGGAAAATCGAGGAGCAGCTTCCGAAGAAAGTGAAACAGAGTCAGAAGAAAATATTGAAGAAGTTGGGAAAAAGGAAGTAAATCGTATTCCGGGCATGGACTTGCAAATAAACAAAAGGAAACGAAAAGGAATTGCTATTCCAGCGACACAAAAGGCAGTTGAGGGTGTAGCATCGGCAAAAAAAGTTAAACTTGATGTGACAGAATTAAAATCAAAGAAAGAATTGGATCGCTTGAAGAAGACTAAAACCCTTAAGAAACTTAAAAAAAGCAAAGTTTTAAAAATTAAGGAGCGCTTTGAAAAAACAGCCAATCAGAAAAAAGCAAAACGTGATAAGAACAACACGTTAAGGAGTCTGCCAAAAAATCAACGTAAGAAAAAGAAAATCGAGCCTAGTCGATACAATAAAGGACGCATGGTCGATAAAAAAACGATGCGGAAGAAGCGAGGCAATTAAGACATCAATTAAGTAATTTTAATGTTATTTTTTTAATAATAAAAAAAAAACTGCTATGAAGTGAATTGCAAATTTTTCGTTTTAAAATGTGGGGCGTCAGCTTATAAAATAATTGGATTTTTTTCCAAAAGGACTAACCGATTTTCCTACGATTGAGCTGGTAACAATTATTGTTATGCAACTCAACTTTGCTCGGAATTTAAAGTATATCTAGCCAATATTAGTAAACAAACCGAAATTCAGTGCTTAAGTGTTCGATTTTTCTAAAATGTTTCAAAAGTAGAGTAAATAAAACCAAATGCAAATGTTTAAAATATAGATATATTATGTTTATACATATTTTCTTTAGTTTATTTTACTTACACATTTTAATGTTACATATGTATTACATATGTTTAAACGTTCAATCTGTTTGTCTGTCTGGCTTCATTACAAGTTTATCATATTTCTTTTGTTTGAATTTCTACTTTTGATAGTTTACACCACGTTATCTACGATTTTATTTATACGAATGTTAACAATGGAGTATATTGCTCGATCAGCATAAGTTTTATTCAATTCATAAAATTGTATATAAATGAGTTAGTTAAACGTAATTAAATATTTATTTTAATACACTTAAGATACCTAACAAATACGCATACATAATAATAGATATATTTATATATTTTAGAAGCATTTTGCACATTCATATATGCTGCTTACTATTTAGTTCTATGTTACAAGAACAAACTTGTAAGAATAAGTTCGTTTTAAATAAAAGTCTGAAGAGTTTTATTTTGTCAAAATGCATAAATATATTTGCTCAGTTTTAAATTGGGCTTGTCCAAAATAAGTATTTAATTTTTTTCAAGTTTTAAGCAACTAACTCACATAAATAATTGTGAATTTTTATTAATTTACATTGTTTGATTAGATCAATTTAAGAATTTGCTTAATTGAATTCAGTTGTTTTTATTAATTTTTTATTATTTTATAATTCAGAAATTGTTCTATATTTTCAAGTTATTTTTTAATATTTGCCAATCATTCTATATACTTCTATATATATTAATTTTTAGTCCATGTAATAATGCCATAAATTGTTAAAATTTACAAAAGAACAGAGCTTCTAAAAGAGGTCTACTTACTAAAAATGTAAATATTAAAAAAAATCGCAATAAAAATTAGTTTTTATTGTTGTGTGCTGATTGAAATAATTTAAATTTAAGTCGTTTTTTATATATGTACAACCTTAACAACTAACTTAAAACCTAGTTTATGTTTATTTAAGCTTATAAATTTCAGTAGTTTTAAGTATTTTTTTTTTTATTTTTCATTGCAATGCATTTTTATTAACTAAAACTAAAAAAGTAATAGTTGTTTAGAAAATTTAGCTCTGTACTTTTTATATCATTTTGTTTTTTTTACTTGTTTTATTACTTTTTAAAATGCGTTTTCAACTCAAGTATTCATTATTTCATATGCATCTTAAAATTACTTGAAAACATATAAAACGTTGCAAAATTAAAAAAAGGAAACAAATTTAAAAATAACAGAAAAAAAGCTTTAACCAAACATCATTTCGCAAACACGCATAAATTACAAATTAACGAACAAAGTTGCTTCGCCCTCTTACCAACAACCATTTGCTAAGAGGTACAGCATGCTTCAACATTCATCCAAGCTCATACCACATATGCACAAAACTAACAAGCAACAGCGATAGCAGATCTCGTAAACAGTGCATCTTGGTACACATAATGATGATAACAACTGTTGCCATCACAGTGTTAAGATGCACGTCGGTGATGATCGTTGTTGTTTCGCTGCTGTGATCGCTGATATTTATAGTTAAAACGCTTAAACGCGCCGCCGCCTCTATTGCGTTGGAAATTGTTGCGGCGGAAATTTCCGCCACCATAGAAGCGATGTGCTCCACCACCACCGTTCTTCCAACGCCGTTGATTTTCCTGTTCTTGGAATGGATTATAGCCGGGAGCATTTGTTGGCATTTCTTTATGTGACTTAACCTTCTTTTGGCGACCACGATCCATATCGTTTTCTTCCTCTTCCTCCCAATCACGTCGGCGCTGCTGGCGAGCTTCCTCCTTTACCTGCAAAGGATAAGGATTAATTCAAAGTGGGTGAAAGCTCTATGGCGTTTCAAAATACTGATAAATTTGTATTCAGAAATGAATGAATGAAACATTTTTATTATATACGCAAGCATAAAAGTATGAAAGCATTAAATTATGATCATTAGAAAAGCTATTAATGTTAGACGGATGTTGGCGTCGAAATCTTCGAAAGCATCGATTGTTTCGGTTGAGGATATTTAATGCAAACTGCTTTAAAATAAATACATAAATATAAATAAGGAACAGCTTATTGCATTCAAATCTAAATACAAAATATCGCCATAGCATACTTTCAGTCGTCTTCATTTAAGTGCTTGTTAAGTTTAAGATACTATCTTAGAATAAGAGACAATTACATCACAATCACACTAATCATCAGTCGTAGGTGCGGACAACACTTCAAGGCTTGTTAAAAGTTTTCCAACGAATCTGTATCAAAATCGCAATCTGAACTTAAACAACAAGAATCCTCGTCATGTAATTTTTCTGCTGTTTTTGTAAAAATGCTGAAGACGTCATCTACCAAATCATAATTCTATGAAGAAGAATATTTTTATTTGGTTGATTTTTTTTTTTTTTTTGTGGTTTATTCTATAAAAATACAAATCAAATTATAAAATCGCCTAATCTACATGGAACCCCGCCGGATTAGTAACGGGTGAAGTTTTGGTAAATTTGTGCAATCTTTTGCATTGCGATAAAAGACGTTACTATTTACAGTTCAAAACACAAGCCCAGCACTTAACACCTTTGGTGATTTTCTTACTCTTAAGGATTAACTTAAATGTAACAGTGCCAAACACCAAAAATAATAACAGAAATAAATAACACTTTAAATCAATGTTTAGCTAATAAGTCAAAGAGATGCCGATTCAGAGAAATTCTGACTTAAAGATAATAAAAATACTTGCTATAGAAGAAGGAAAGAAGGAAGCAGATTAGGCTTAGGTTAAAATTAAAAAATGCACTCATTTCAGGACCAAGCAACCAGGACAAGTATATTTGTTTAACCAACCTGTTTTTGAATTTCCGATTCGGTGCCATTCCATGTAAGTATCTGTTCACCATAACCACAATGTGATTGTTTGAGTAGCTCGGCTACTGTGCTATCGCTTACAGCATCACCATGATATCCATTGCCACGAATTGCAGTTGCGCTATTGGGGCGTTTTTCCGAATAAGACGATTGGGGACGTTTTGAGAATAAATCATTTTTGCCTGAATTTGTAGCAAATGGATTTTTTGGATTTTTGTAAGTATTCAGCTTAACATTTTCAGGTGGACTTATGCTCGCCGTAACTGGTTGCAGTGTTGTCACTTGCCATAGACCAGTTTTCGTCTTGATCACGGGTGGCGATGGAGGTGTAGAATGCGAGCGTTTTAACGTTGTATGTTTATCATGCAGGTAGAATCCATCGCTACTTTCCTCATCGGATGCACCAACAGGCACAACTATGCGTTGTGAACTTGTTTTGAATTTCTTCGAGGGAGAGGTTGTGTCAGCTCTGTTTGTATTAGTATTGTTATTGCTGTAAGTATTACTATTTGCATTACGTTTGCTTATATTAAAAATTTCATCAATTGCATCAGTCTTCAATTTAGTTTTAGACTGTAAGGATGTGAGGCTTGCTTTTGTTGTTATGTTTGTAGAAAGGGATTTCTTCATTTTCACTGAATCGCTATTCTCATCAGCTGATGAGGAGCTTGAACGTTTAAGCGGATTTCTGATGTTATCCATTGATTTTGTGATAGATTTTTCGTTTATGTGCTCGTCATCGTCATCGGATGCCGAATCATAGGGTACGAGACTTTTCTGTGAACTCTTTACGAATATTTCTGGGATTGGTAGCTGATCATGCGATAAGAGATGCGAATGTTCAAATAACTTGGGCATACTTGGCAGTGTAATTTTTGTATTTTTCGAATTTGAACAATTGTTGGAACTGCGTATTGTTTGCGTCGTGGATGAACTTACTTCATTGCCGCCGTCATCGTCTGAGGAACTTTCGTTGCCGTTTGGAATTGCAGCAGTTTGTCCTTTATTTGATGTGCTAGCCAGTGTAAACTTCGAATGCGCAGACTCTTGAAATTTACCAGTCCCCGTAAGGTGACTGTTTTGTATTTGGGTATTTGAGGCATTACTAGAGCTATTAGAGGCTACCGTTGTAGCAGACGCAGCAACACCATTTGGTTTGGATAAAGTAGGGCTTGTTTTTATGGCTGCGGCGTTATTCTTAAAATGTATCATTATTTTACTGCTGTTGGCGGGCATAGAGCTACTGTGGCGATTATTCACCAACTTGTTGCCATTTGTAGTAAATGGAGAACTCGTTTTGTTGTTATTATTAGATCCGAAAGGTGAGCTCAGCCCAACAGTTTGTAGCTGCGGTCCTATAGTACGCTGTGGACTCGGTCTGCCGTTGTATAGTACTGGTGACATACCAGCACAGCCATTTAATTTCTGATAGTTCTCTTTAGTGTCTGCACCACCACTTACTTGCGTGCTGCTGACATTGTGACGCGCAGGCGCTGTGTCCATTTCATAGAATATAATATAAGCATTGGTGTTACATACACTCTGCACGGAAATTGGACGCACATAGCTATCATCGTAGTTATAATAAGTGCCGGACTCAGTTAGTCCGATGGCAGTGTAATGACCACAATGCTGCGATGCACCCAAATGAGTGACCATTGCCACCAACTTATAAGTCAGTAGTTCATCCGAATTCTTGCGGGAGGAGAACTTTGTTAAATCTAGTCGTGGTTTTATAGTGATTTGTTTGTTGATTTTTGTGCCTAACATTGAGAAACGCTTTAGCTGAATGCAGAGTGCTATCGGAGCACGTTCCAAAGAGAATTGTTTGGTGGCAGAAACCTGTTAATAAAAAATTTTAATTTAATTCAGTTCCATATTATATTCGTTCTTCCTTATCTTACCTTTTTCTTGCATGCCTCACACTTGTAACCCATGTCCTCCAGACGTTCACGAGAAAAATATCCCTCCAATGCCTCTTCAACAGTGTCTGCTTTACGTATATCCAGCAGCAGATCTTGAAAATGTTGAAATGTTACCGAAACATGTCCACAAGCTAGACAGCGTACAGCGGACTTTAAATAGCCACCAAGTATTTGATTAAGCGGCGTTGTTTCCTTGCTGAACTGATCTAGATCCTTAAAGTTGCGAAAGCGTGACAAATAAGATTTCTCCATGGCCTCAACTAAGTAACGTAGGAATTCATGCGCATCTTCTTGGCGGCCCATAACCAAGTGTTTACAAATTGATTTTAGTTTTGAGTAAACAAAATACGGTCGTATAGCACTTTGGCTGCTCTGTGATGACAGCAGTGTCTTGGCCATGGCGCAGATTATGCAACCGGCATCAGCAGCATCGCAGCGTTCCATGTGCTGCGTGTCCGAAAGCAACCAGTTGGCCATGGAGGGCACATGAAAGATGGCCTGAAGTGTTGAATTCAAGTAGCATGTATTGCCCACATTCATCATGCCAACACCGATTTGCCACTTCCGTGAGGAGTTCTTCCAACCAATGCGCACATTCTCGCGCGGGTATAATATGCGTTTAGGCTGTGGCAATTCATTGGAATTCGTGCGCTGCTTGGAATTGTTTCCATTGCTTGTATTGCCATTTGTGTCTGCAGATGATAAATAAGATGAACAAGCTGACGATAATTTATGTTTACTTTTATTTTCTTTGTAGTTAAATGATATTAATTGAAACAATGCAAACGTGTGTTTAAAAATTGGTTCAATTATGTATTTATAGAGAAACCAAAGCACAAAATAATCCAAAACAAGCACACGCATTGCTAGCAGCTAGCCAAAAACCTAAAAACTAAATTAAAACAATTGTAAATGCTGGCTGGCTGACTGACTGACTGACTAGCAGAGAAAATAAATGGAAATCAAGTGATGGTCAAAATACGCCAACTGAGGCACACATATGTCAAAATTTAATTTTCGTTGTTGCTATTGCTGTTGTTGTTGTTGTTATTGTTGCTGATAACAGCACCGTTATGAGAGCCCCATGTGTTGACTTGATTGTGTGTGTGAGAGAGTAAACAAGGGAAAACGCAATGTCAGTGCTCCAAGCACAGTTGCCAACTATTTGGTTAAATATTTCAGGTGATGAATACCTTAATGAAAATTTTTATCATAACCTCTTTGCTTTATTTATGAAAATTGTTTTTTTTTTACACATTTATTATTTTTTTTTTTATGACATCAATCAGTCGTGACATGTAACTTTGGAAAAATCGACTTTTGACGAGTCATATTTTGGATGGAAAGTTAAACTTGTGACAATACATCACTTTACTCTATATTTTATTGCTTCGAATATGAGATTTATTGATGATTTATTATGTCGCCAATGGTTCTGTCCCCTAATTTTATGTAAATACAAAAATTTTACGTTCTATATACAATAGCAACCAGGATCTTGACGGTCTAGTTATTTTTAAATCCATCTTTCCATTTTATTTTTTAGAAATTTTTATTTTTTTAAATATATTTGTTATATCTTTTTATGTTTTTATATCTCCTGTTTCATAATCCTGGTGACATAGATATCCCAAGACACAAACTATCATATTTAAGATTTGATCTACATCCACAACAAATTTGCTGTTTCTAAAAAATTATGGAATGTTATGTTCCTTAAATACTTTTCTTTTTGTTTTTTTTTTTTAAATGCAAAATTAATTTTTTATTCATTTTAAAATTATCTTATGAAAAATATTTACAAATAAATTTTAAATTCATTTCTTATATAAAAAGTCTCAAGTTTTTTATTATTGAATATTGATTATGACAAGAATACTTAGCAAAGCAAAGCAAAAGAAACGAAAAGTGTTCAACAAACAATTTATAGGTTATTGCATGTCACGTGTTTTTCGCAGAGAAAATTTATCAATTTATGTTGACTAAATCTACGCAGCATACATAAATACAATTAATTTAAATAAAAAAAAAATAATCCCAAAGTATTTATATATTAACGCTAAACGTAAGTGGTATGTTTGTATTCCTTTTTGCATATACTTGTAATAAAATTGTTTACCTTGATTTCGTTGTCTGAACAAAATGTGATGATATTTGGTTTTAAAGTAAAAAGCTGATTCAGAATTTTTTAACACAACAATGACGAAGAAATGAACACAAATATACAAGAGAGTACTACGTGCAAGAAGCAAATTTTTATATTTTTTAAATGAATTCCGCTATATTTATTTACCGCAAACACCATTCTGCTGCTACCCCTCACTGTAAAATTCTACTTTTATTTTCTTTAACATTTTATAGTGCAAAGATAAGAAAGAACACATCAAAACAGAAAACAATATAGGTATGTATGTATAGCAATTCATAGCAAAACAGAAAGAAGTGAGAGTTGCGCGTATTATCAGGTGGTCGTCGTCAATGTTGTCTACAATATAACTTCATACAGAAAAACAAACGATGTATATACATATATAAACTTGTCCTCAAGCTTGTTGGAACCGTGTCTAGCTGGTTGTGGTTGGATGCGAAATATAAACTACTGAGTAGACGCTATACGGTAGCGTGGGTTTATTAGCTTGACGGTAAGAGTAAGAGTGATGCAAAATATCTTGTCTCGTTGAATGTTTGCTGTCATCACACTTACATCTGTCATTATCTTTACTTATTTTATTTTTTTCCAAAATTTGATCAGTTATTTTCTGAATGAACCTCTTTATTCCATCAATAAAACAAAAACAATACCGATAAAAAAAGAGTAGCCAAACAGTCTACAGCACAAACGTTCTGAAATATTTTATGGAGCTGTAAGCAGATGTGTGCATTGTGTGGGGGTCTTTGTACTCTACTAATATATATATATATACTTTGAATATAAAAATATTTACACAAGACCCCAATGTTAATTGAAATTAAACAAAGATGCATGAAATGCAAATTTTAAGACGCTCCATTAAGCGTTCGAGATATGGAAAAATAACTTCGAAATAAATTAAGTAATTCTTTATTTAACGTAGATCTCATATAAATGAGAACAAAATTATTGATTTTGAATTCACAATTCTTCATAATTGTCATATAATTGTTGCAGGAGCTTTGGAAAGTGGACCTTTGTAAGTAAGAAATTTTCAGCATAAAACTAGCATTTTTAAGACTTCCTACAGAAAAAAATTCCCAAAAATACACATTTCACATGATTCGATTCAATTAAAAAACATTTGAAAGAGTATTGGTAGAGGAACAAACAATAGAAAAATTATTTTAAAATGTATGTTTATTAAATTTTTTTGCAGAGCTTACAATAACTCAATATTTTTATTAGTAAAACATAATAAATTTCAAAGTTTCATTAAAAACAAACAAAAAAAAAAAATAAAAAATAAAAAATTTGTCAAAATATATATGGGTTATTTTTTTTAACACAAGTTTGAACCTTTAACTTCAATATTAAAGAAAAAAGTTTTCCACATTGTTCCACCTTTTGGCTAAAACTCAATTTAAGAAAAAAGGCTTAAATTACGATTTGTTCAAACACCTATTTGAACAGTATTTTTTTTTTTTTGATAATGAAGCATAATCGCGAATAAAGTTGTAAACGACAAAATTGTAATTTTGGACTAGAGATAAAAAACGTTTTAAACATTGTACGTTTTAAACACTTTTATAAAAAATGTCGTTTACAGCGTTATTCGCGATTATTATGATTTATAACTTTATTTGTGATTTTCATTTACATATCACAGTGGTTATAAAGAATTTACTTATTGTCAAACAATAAAAAATATGTGTTTATAAAAGTGTATTATTATTTTTGTTTTGCATATACTTGGAAAACCAATTTTAAGACCACTAAGGAGGATTATACTTCAGGAATTCGAGGGTTTTTTAAAGTAGAAAGTTTGTAAAAAGAAATTGAGAAAACAAATTTATTTTCCTAATTTTTCGATTCCGAATTAACCCTGGGATTATGGGATTCAAATTTTCGATTCCGATATTATAAAAAAAAAAAATAAATAACTGGCCATTTCAGCACTTGAAAGGACTTTGACCTAGCTTCTTATGATCAATTGTGATGTGCGTGTTATTAAGTTTGTACACAATTGACCGAGAACCGGACCTACATGTTTAACGCCGACTCCGAACGGAGATGAACAGAATGTTCTTGTTCTCAAGAAGCTGCAGAGAGGTGGCGGCCGTATAGAAAAATTATTTTAATTCAAATAATTTTCTGTCGCTGCTGGGGTTCGAACCTGGGTCTCCAGATTCGTTGACATAGCGGCCACGCACTTTAACCAACTACGCCACGGACGCCACACATATTCAGCTACATATATTCCGATATTATACCATTACTTATTTCTTATATGCCGGGTTGGGAAAAGAAGTGGGACAAGGATTAGGAAAAGGGTTCGACCAAGGGTCAGAAATTTGGGCATAGATTAAAACAAGTTTGAATAATGATATGGGACCAGAATAAGGAAAATCATAAAGATACACCGTCAGGTCATGATACAGCCAACTTATTTTTTTTTAATTTCAAATTTGAAAATAATGCGCCAATATTTGTCCACGAAAAAGTACTCTGGGCTTGTAGATTTTTAAATCTCGTGACTATATTGTTTAACTATCAAAATGTGAAACTTTTCCTTCAATCAATTTTTGTTTATTTTTTTTTTATTTAAACTCTTTTTTGAAATGGTAGAAACTTTCTTTGAAGTTGTGTTGATTTTCAAGAAAAAAAAAAGTATTTAAGGAACTTAACTTTTTTCAACCTATAAATCTCAACCAATAAATATTTTTGCATACAGAAATTCCAGGAAAATTAGAAAACAAATGGACTAAAAATTATATAAAACTCGATAACTCTAATTCAACTTGAATAAATATAAGACATTTATTACAAAAGTAACTGGCACTCCTCTGTAATGTCGTCTTCGTAAAAGCAGCTTAAAAGAAAAAATAGGACTAACATTTTTTGGCAATAATAAACATCCTTATTAATTTTGTTTTGAACAAACGTTTATTAACATGATTTAATTTTATTGCTTGATTAATAATTGAGAAATTATTTTTTTCCTACTTCAGTCTGGCAACACCATAGCAATTTCATCAATAACACGTCGCGTGTAAATAAACTCCATTCTACTCACCTAAACTTAACGAATAAAAAACACACACACAAATTGTACAAACACGAACACATTCAAATTATCCTAACGAAACTCACCCGCAGCAAATCCATTCATACCGCTACCTTTGTTATTGTTCGTATGGTTGTTGTTGTTGTTGCAGTTGCTATTGCTATTGCTACTGCCGCCGCCGCCGACGCTACTGCTGCTGCCACTGACGCAGGTTGCAGCAGATTCTCTGCGATTGCCGCCGTTTTCATTATTCTCGTTGCTGTTGTATCCACCATTGCCATTAGGCTTCAAAACTATATACTTTGCCTTCAACGACTCCAGCATGGCATTACTGTAATTGGGCACTTCTTCGTATTCAATTTTACTTAGCAGAACACGTTTAGCCGAAGCCACCAACTTGCTTTGCAAACAATCATCGTCATCTGAGTTTAACTTCAATTTTGAATCCTCTCCGCCGTAACCACCGCCAATGGAACTGCTAAGAGATTCACGCAGTGCAGCGCTAACGTTGGCAGTGGACTCACAGACCACGGAAACAGGCATGGAAGCGGTGGAGGTGGGCGTTTGCGGTGGAATTTTGAGGGTTTTTATTTGGCTGATGCTGGAGAAGGGCTGGTACTCGTTGCAAGTTTTGGCGCAGTACAGCTTATGATTGAAACACACAACTGTATCAAAATCGTTCCAGAAATCAATGCGCGGCTAGTCTGGCTTCCGTGGCCCAGACGCTGGCATAAACAGCGTCGCCGTTGTCTTTGCTGGTGTCCTTCAATGTGCTACCTCGTCCACAGATTATGGCTTTGTTACGTCTGACCGCTGCTGCTGCTGCTTAACCACGCATAGCATTTAAATTTTCTTTTTTTTTTGTTTTCTCAATATTTCTACTAGATCAAATGCTTCACTTTTCTTTTATTACTTTTCGTTGACATGAGCAAAAACTTTTGCAATTCGTTTTAAAGCGTTTTTACGTTCCAATATTTTCACTAAACTACAACCGGGAACTTGTGCAAATACAAAAATCAACTTAATGCCAGTCGATTAAAAACACTTTGAGTGAAAATTTTTACATATTTTCGCGCGAAATGTCGATTTTTGGACGTGTGAAAAATTCTGTTTAAGAAAATTAGTGCGTTTTCCTCTTCTTGGTATGTAGCAAAAAAAAAATTTTCTTCTTTTCCGACTGAACCGACTAGCGACGATGTCCACAACTCGTTGAAATTGAACCACATGTATTTTTTTCTCGTGTTCTTTGCACAATGAGTACAACTATACATAGCTGCTATGCATGTTGTTCTGGCACAGCACGTAAGGATCTAGGTAGAGTGAGCGAGATGATTATAGTAATGATGGATGAAAAAATTTCCTTTTCGAAAATGGCGGCGTTCAGTTTGTTTTGGTTCGATGTTTGCAGTGCTATTGCGGTTGCACTGCCGACCCGGTGTGCCGTGCCAGACAGAGCGCACTATAGGCTGGTTAGCAGTGACGAACTCAGGCGCTCTCTGGCTGTCATTATAATACGAGCATTGTTCAGTTCGAAAGAATGGTTTGTGTATGCGGTATGTCGCAACAGTGGCGTTTTGGATATAATTAAGTGTTTTTATTACAGTTTTTTTACAAAGCTGCCAGCGGTTTGATAAATTTTAAACTTGAAAATTGGTGCATTCCTAATTTTGTTTTTAATAGGAGCGTTGTTCTAAAAGCTATACAACTAAAGGAATTGTAAATTGATTGTAAAGTTAAGCGAAACTTAAATTTTTCTCATTGTCAGTGGAAAAATGAAAACGCAAGTTTTCAATTTTAAAATTAAAAGCTTATGAGCCTATAAACATTTGAGGAATGCAGCCAAATGATAATTTAAGTGCAGTAAAACACAAACCTTTAACTGCTAATGTAAATAAATGCAAGTTGCTTGGCTTGTTGCGGCTTCCTGCCATCTACTTGATTCCTACCTGATTTTATTAGGTTTCAACAGCATTCTGCAGAATTCGAAAGTAACTGAAGTGAAGAAGTATTAGCATTAATGACTCAATCAATAATTTCGACGCATCAACAGCATCAACAACAGCACCAGTAGCAGCAACGACGACACCGTCACCATGCGCATCATCGTCATCATTATCATTATTTCCAACAATTCCTTCAGCAGCTACATTAAAAAAAACAATCAGTTTCAGCACTGCGGTCTGTCATCTAGTGAGTGAAAGCAGCAAAAAAAGGGGACAGTGCTGGCTTTGCACTGTGTCTGCAAGCATTAGACACCAAGGTGCAAACCACCATGTAGAGCGGTGAACTCGAAGCGCTGTCACATGCTAAGCATCAATTTTGGTTGCCAGTCACGTTTCATTGTTGGAGTGTTAAATATGCGATACTCAAGCAAACAAACGTTATTCTCTGAAGTGGGCGGGTATTCAAAGCCGAATTATTTACTACTCAGGGTACATATCTATGTAGCTAGAATGCATGTATATCTAAGAATACATATATATTTTTATGTTTTTACTTTAAGTTCTAGACTCACCTAGGTCTAGTAAAAGATTAACAGAAGTCTTAGTTTCTTGAAAGAAAGTATTCCTTAAATACGGGGTTTTTTTTTAATAATTAGAGTCTATCTAAGAAATTTCATGAGTTAATTCCAAATGTTATTTCAACAAAATAAAAAGCTTAAATAATTTCTTTAGCTCTGCTCAACATACATCAATGAATAATAAATTGATTCTGCATAGAATAATTTTTACAATATTTATGTATCTCCTTGCTGACATTTAGACTCTCGGATATATACACAAAGATGTGAGAGATTACAATCTTTGCTGTGGAATTATTTTGTCATACTTGTGGCTTGGGAAAGAAAATCGGAAATAGAAACTTAGTCGGCAATATTAATAGTTCCAGAATCGACGAACCGATTTAGATAATCTTACCTCGAAGGATATTTTGAATTCTATCGAACTTGAAAAAAATTAAAATTTTTAACAGCGAACCTAACATATTTTTTGAAATCAAATAAAAAATAACAAGCAATTATTAAAGCATTATTTATTAAAATTAACATGATTTCTATTGAGTTTTGGTTTTCGGATACTAATAGTGAAGACAGCAATGATGGTGAAAATTTAAAATTAAAAAGATTAAAGCTAAGGGACGCCTCTAACCCGTTGAAGTTACCGGATGGAGTGTAACTCCACCTCATCATCAACGAAGTATGTTGGCGCATTGCACTACACTACTTTCTACAAAGACAAAAACATTTTGAGACTTCTTCTAGGGCGTCCAGGTGAGCCAAACGGAAAGGGCCACCACCGGTAGAGTTTAACTCTTTCTTGTTGTGCCCCAACTTCTTTCTTAGATTGAGCTTGTAGTCATTCCAAACCTAAATCAAATAAAATTGTACAATTAAATCGTTGTCTTCATATGCACGACTGTATTACTTACTTTTTGCCATCCTGCATCCATTCTTATAGGCGGACCCAAACTATTTAATTTAGTGGCCAATTCTTGCCACTTTCCATCGGAAGCCGCTTTGCCGTTTTTTGTGTATTTTAGGCCTTTATCGATGGATGAATTTTTTGCCATAAAACTCACCATCGCCTCAAATTGCTTTCTTGTGGTTATATTCACTCTAAACGGAAATAAATTTATGGTATTTCAAGATAATTTCATAAATAAAACCAAAATTAAACATATTTTATAACATACCTTTTTGGTTCTCACTTAAAAAAATTTACGCGAGTAAAATATCACTTAAATTCAACGACAAGTGACAACAAGAATACGAATTGTTGTCACAGTGAAACAAGTCACACTCATTTAGGTGAGGTGAGAACAAGAGTACGAATTTAGCGTCACAGTGAGACACGTCACACTCACTTAGGTGAGGTGACAACAAGAATCAAGGCAATTATTGTACATGACGTTCTATGACTAATTCTAGACAAAGTGACAAGCATTTAGAATTGTTGACAAGCGATTAGTATTTAGAATAAAAAGCTGGAGTTGGCTGTGTCATGGGCACACCCGTTGGTTTTGGAGTGAGAATGTTTAGTTATCCTCGTCCTTATTCTTATCGGTATGCTTTCTCTTGTCTTAATTCTTATTTTAATACATGTCTAAATTCTTGACCTAGCCCGTAACCGAATCCGTTTCACAATCTTTCATTCATTTCTTGACGCAATTTTTGTTCAAATCTTTTTCATAATTCTTGTATTGAGTGTTGTGTAAATTCTTGTCCCAATCCTTGTATAAATTCATGTCTGAATACTTATCATAGTCCTAGACCAAATCTTAGTCCTCGTCCTTTTTATTTTGGTTTCACACCATTAACTGTAGTGAATATGCTCACCGAGTACTTAGTCCATGCAACGCCTTTGCGTAATTTTTGAATATTTTTTATTTTTGCAGCTCTGTCCGCGGCCTAATGACGTCATACATTTTTGACATATCCACCATTTTGAATTTTAAATTCTGAGTAAATTTGACTTATGACCTGAGTAGATATGACCTAAAAGTTGTTGCGTGCGTGCTCACAATACCTTTATATATAATAAAAACCTGGTATCAGTAGTCGGCAACCCTGGATAAGATATTTATAAGAACAGTTTGAGAGGCAGGAACTTAAAAGTGCATCACTGCATGATCGACTAAACTTTCAAGTTTGTCTTTCTTTAAAAAGGTTTTTGTCCTGGCTAGGATTGACGCATATGTTTATGTTGAGAGTATATGAACTGGATAACATAAGAACTATGTTTTCTGTGTGCCTGGTATTCAAGCCAAGTCAATGGATGAAAATCGTCCAAGTTAGGGTATTAACATTGGGCAAAACGAAAGTTTGGCCAGTACACCAAAGTAATGCTCCAATTCTCCAGGGTAAGAGAGAGACATAATGAAGTTAGACAGATCGGAGCCAAGAAAATTGCGTAGGTGGGAGCGACATGCACTGGCTAAGGTAGGCAATGACCCCAATATAGATAACATAAGTGTCAATATAGCATACCAAGAAAATGGCGTAGGTGGGAGCGACCTGCACTGCCTAATATAGGCAATGACCCCAATGTATATGATCCCAATATACATGTGTATGGGTTGTCATTTTAGGATACAAAAAAATTAAACAGTTTCTTGACCACACGAAATCACGGACTGAAACTAGGCTTTCAGTTGTCCAGTCGTTGAAGTTAAGTGCGGTATGAATATTAATAGTTATAAATTAGAGGCAGTGATTAAAGTTGAGTTAAAATAGAAGCGGCATTCCAGTGTTTATTCTAAGTGTTTGTTTTTTTTAATAACAAAAGGTAAAAAGAATGCTATAATTTTTGCAATAAAGTGTTTTAAAGCAATCCTTAAACCAGGCAGAATTTTTACATCGCGGAGGAAAACCTTGTAAAATATATTTAAAATCTGAGAGAAAGGAAGTAGGAATACCAAAACATATATTTAAACACTCAAGGGAACATTGTGAGTCGTAATAAACTTTATTTTGAACTAGGCTCATAGGATTTACTTTTATAACAAGAATTAAAACCAGGAACAAAAAGATACGCAGCCCAGAAGCGAGTACAGCACGTCACTGCTGAAATTGTAGCCGACTGGACAACCTTTCGGAACCGGAAACAGATAAGTTCCATAAAATATAAAGAAAAATTTCATTATAGAGCCATAGAAAATAAGATAAATAGGTTAGAAGTACCTTAAAGGCTCAGTTAATTATCCTGGAATTCAAGTTTCCTTGCGGTATCAATACTAATAATTTTTTTTGTTTATATATTTGTGTAAAATTTACTCTAAAACAAAAAAAAAGAAAAATGAAAGAAAATCATAAGGGAGACTAAACCTACAAAGAAAATTGTAAAAGAAACAAAATCCTGGAAAGAAAATGAAAGAAAATCCTAAGTAAAACTAAACCTGCAAAGAAAATTAGAAGAAAATTGTGAAAGAAACAAAGTCCTGAAAATACAGAAAAACCTGAAAAGAAAATCAGATATACAGAAAAACCTGAAAAGAGAATAAGAACAAAACCTGGAAAGATATAAAATAAAATAATAAATGAAATTAAAATATGTAAAAATGAATAAATTGATTTCAAAAGAAAAGAATTATAAATGTAAGAAAATAATTTCATCAGTGTTTAAGAGTAGTCTTAAGATAAACTTTTAGGATAAACTTGTTAAACTTGATTCACTTCAGGGGCGCGAATAATAAAAGGGTTTTGAAATGGTTTAAGTACGCCCACTTTAGAGAGCTCTCTCGAGTTAGGACCAACTAAAGTTTTAGTTCGTTGGATCAATCTAATTATTCGAAATTGTTCTGTGGTGAAACGGGTTGGCCTATAGGCCTTAAAGTTTTGTTATAGTTGAAGCAATTTTACTTAAATTATCTTATTTATTTTTATTGAAGCGCATGAATTACCGCAAGCATATATTATTTATTAGATGGAATATGTTCATAAATAAGTTTATAAAATAATGAAGATATAAAAAAAATAATGGCGAGCTAAATAGAAGTTCTGGGGGGTCTCTGAAGGGTTGATATAGGGTAAGTACTTGAAAATGTCGTGAGCGAAGCTATTGTGAAATTTCGTTGGGTGACTGGAAATGGTGGTCGGTCACATGGTAGGGCGGGTGCGCTACAAGACATAACAAAGTTCTTAAATATAATACAATTGAGAAAGTTCAAAATGACAGAATAAGAAAAAGCCTTAATCTATTCTTTAAAATTTATCAAAAACGGCTCTAGCGTTCCGTGCAGTCAACAGTTTAAATACATTAGTTCTATTTTTGCATTTATATTCACATGGCTGTCAGTGATTCCCGATATCTTCTGATAGTTTCCCCGCACAACTGTTTCATTCATAAAATAAAATCGGGTAAGCCATGAATACATTCCGCAGACTTCCCGCTGACAAGAATATAATTAATACAACTGTTTAACAAACGCACACATTTTAATGTTCGCACGCCAAAATGCTACACCTTACTTCAGACATTACCAACGGCTGAAATGAGTTAATTTAGTTAAGTCGAAAACTAAATATTTTGAAAACTTTATGAAAATTAGGCAAGAAATTTAATTTAGTGCTTATTTGATGAAATAAAGCAACAGCACAAAGCAACAACACAAGCAAAGCCGACAAAACAAGCAGGCAAGCACCGACACTTGAAAAACAATAGCAACAACAGCAATGTACAGGATGTGGCAACAACAATAAGTAGTACAAGAGCAGCATCCAAAAGACACAAGCACACACATACGCACGTTCTCAGTCGCATATGCACACGCACACGCACACGGCCATGTACAAACAACAATGCAAGTTACGACATTTGTATGCATGGTTGAGTGTTTCATTGTGTGTAAATGTGTCATTATAGTGATGCGTATGTATTTGAGCATGCGTGTATGTGTGTGTGTCTGAATATGCGTGTGTGTGTGTGCGTAAAGTGATTACAACTCGCAAATTCACGTAAGTAGCACTCAAAACAAAAGGAAACGGAAATGTTTCAAAGCGGTCGCTTTGAAGGAAAACTCACACTCACACTATTACTACTCTTGCTCCTGGCTGTACTTGAAAGTTCCTATATATGTATTGTGTGTCTTTGTAATATTGTGTTGTATTTTTGTTGTTGTTGTTGTTGTTTTTGTTGTTGTTGTTGTTTTTATTGTTGTAGTTAGGTAGCTGTTGGAAACCAGCAAAATGGCTGCCAAACTATACTCTTACATTCATTGTGCTGCCGTCAAAAGACAAACAAAAAAATTATCCACAACAAGCAAACATTTACGACAGGCTCGACAACATGTTCTGTGCAGCGTGAGCAGTATGAGCAGCAGCATCCATCCATACAAGCACACTTGAAATGCGTACATGCTGCGATTTAACCTTGGTATTCACGGCAGGCCCTTTTGTTTCAACAAAGTTCGGATAAAAAATGCTGCGTCGACATTTCCGCCTCTTCATGCACTACAATTAATATTGGCAGCATGGAGTGTCGAATAAGTTGTTCATTTCTGGTCGTCGTCATCATCGTCATCATGATTGTTCAAGTGCGTGCTAGTCAGAATCACTCGATGAGCTTGAATGTAGGTGGAAGGGGGGCTGGAGCACATATCCACTATATTTGTACCCACGCTGGTTGGTGGTGGCAGAGAAAAGTAATTAAATTTCTTAGATTTGTAGTTTATGATGCTGTGTGCTGGGAATGAATGGATTGGAAATAAAACCAGTTTTAAATGTTTCTATTAAATAATTCTTCTTTTTTTAAAAAAAAAAAAAAATTAGTTACACACTTTTTAACATCATTGTGTTTTAAAGTAAAAGAGTTTAAGAGTTGTAAATGATTTACCAGGTTGGTTCCAGAAGTACCAGAACTGACCTATAGGAAGCGGCTGTTTTTTGAAAAGAATGACTATGATTGAAACTTCCAATCTTATAAAGCCTAAGTTTGAGTTTTAACGATGTTACGTCGTTTGGTATGTGTTTGGCAGAGAACAATAGTGAACGCTCTCAGTAAATACCAGGGCAAGCTGAAAAGTCCGTGAGAGTCACAATCGCAAATCCCATGTGGCATTTCTGCAGTACCATCTTAAACTAGAACGCAGTAAAATTTTCAGAATGATATTTCGTTCAGTTCTGTTTTGAAAACTATCGAAAGCATGCAAGCCTGCAGATTTTTGTTGAAATGGAAAAAAGTGAATTTCGCGTCTTGACGCGAACAAAGCATCGTTAAATAATATGGAAAGTTCTCACCATCGATTGGAACGATACACAAGTGGTTTATCGATTTTCGTTGTGGTAGTATGAGTAAAAGGATGTTGAATGTTCTGTTCGTCCGTTAACAAAGGTTACGAAATCAGAAATTGTCAATAAGATCCTTGGTTTTATATTGGACGATCGGCGAATGAAAGTTAATGAGATTCTTGAGGCTTCTGTGCATCTCAACCGAACGGGTACGTAATGCTTTGTATGAATTTTTGGAAATGAGATACTGCTTCTCGTATCTGCCAGATGGGTGCTATCTGCTCTCTGTTGTCAACAAGCATGACCGGTGTGTCAACTTCAAAGGTGTGTTTGGCGATGTTCAAGCATCATAAGAAGGATTTTTTGCATCGATTCGTAATCGTGGAAGAAACATGGACGCATCACAGTACACCATAGACCAGAGCTGTAAAAGTGTGAATTCATTTTCACTTTTCATTCTCTTGTTTAAAAATTCAAAAGCTGAAATCTTTTTTTCTCGCATTCAAAGTGTGAACTCTTTAGGCTTAAGCCTTTAGGCTGATTAAAATTGTTTTCTAGTCATGAATTGCAAAACGTAAAGAATGCACACTGAATTGAAATTTTAACGAATGCAGCCACCGATGGCTTCAGCCGCAAAGATTTGTTGTTGCATCTGAAGTTGTTTTGTGTGTATTTGTGTATGCGTGTGTGACTGTTGGGCATCAGGGTTGATAAATGAGTTTTTCAATTTGGTATAGAAATGCATATTAAATTGTACTAAATGAAAGGTAATGGTATCGAATAAATTTAAAAAAAAAAAAACATTTATTTAAATTCAATTGTATGCTTTTTATCAGTTCAGTAGTTTTAACAAAAGGTTTTAATTTGATAAAAAATCACAAACCGTTTTAATAAGATCTTATAAGATTCATAAAATTAAAATTCATTGAGATCAATAAAAGCTTAGATGTAAAAAAAAGAATTTAAACTAATAAACAAACTTAACTAATAAACAACAATTCCAGAGCTCTCTTTATATTAAAACAAAAAAAAAAAACAAATAAATAAAGCAAACAACGTTTAAGATTATGGTTAAATCTTTTAGTTAAGCAATTCTTAACTGTCAGTTACATTATTTTTTACAGAACATTTTTCCATATATGATGAATTTCATTTAAAAATCTAGATAAAACTGAAATTTTGAACCCGACCACCTCAGATATCGATGAAATTTTGTTCATAGCTAAATTTGATCAATACAAAAAAACCCTCATTTTTAGAAATGACTGTTTAGCGATTTTTTGGGCGTGGCACAGTGGGAAAGTTTTCGAAAAAACGCGAAAATGGTCGAAAAGAGCTCCATTTAAACTGCAATAACTCAGAATCGGCTGAACCGATTTCCATGATCTTGGTATCATTAAAAAGATATTTTAACAGGCTTTATGACACGTTTAAAAAATAAAAAAAATTACACTGTAAAAAATTTTATAACAAAAAGAAAATTTTACCTAACGAAAAAACCAAAAAGATCAAAGGTTTTTTTTACAGTGTATTACTTTTTTAGAAAGGTTTATCCTTCACCTATAACATATCAAAAAATAAAAATGGGTTCTTTTTTAGTTTTTTTTATATAATTTTTTAAGTAGTGGCACTTCTAGTAATTGCCCATATATTTTTATATTGAAGCCACGAAAAATAGCTAAACATCTGTTATATTACTGAGAAGTGTTCAAATTTCAGTTATATTCAAAATATACTTATAATGTGCAAAGATTATTGATATAATATGCATAAAAGAAAATTATGTATGTATACAGGTAAAAAAAATAAACATTGTCCCAGAAAAATTATGAATATCTTTTAACCCCAAAAAGTTCTTGCGGCCGTACCAGCCCAAACCAATAAGTATACAGGTAAGCGCATAAAATGCTTACTGTAACTGTGTTTCTAGGATTAGCAAAATAAACACACTGCAGGTACCCCTAATTATTTGTGTTTTATTTTATTTACATTTTTTTAAGTTAATTATTTGTAAGAAATTTTGCGCTGCTCAAATTTGGCACAGTCAGAATATCAGAATATCGCACATGTACAGACGTTTCATTTATCGGAATGAATGAATGAAAGCCTTGAGTTCCTGTTATAGTTTGAGCTTGAACGGCTTATAATTATGAATTTGGGTATGTTCATCAGGTGCATTTATATAGCAATATTTAAGGCAATTTTAAAATCAATTCTTTAATTAGGGGTACCTGCAGTGTGTTTATTTTGCTAATCCTAGAAACACAGTTACAGTAAGCATTTTATGCGCTTACCTGTATACTTATTGGTTTGGGCTGGTACGGCCGCAAGAACTTTTTGGGGTTAAAACATATTCATAATTTTTCTGGGACAATGTTTATTTTTGTACCTGTATACATACATAATTTTCTTTTATGCATATTATATCAATAATCTTTGCACATTATAAGTATATTTTGAATATAACTGAAATTTGAACACTTCTCAGTAATATAACAGATGTTTGGCTATTTTTAGTGGCTTCAATATAAAAATATATGGGCAATTACTAGAAGTGCCACTACTTAAAAAATTATATAAAAAAAACTAAAAAAGAACCCATTTTTATTTTTTGATATGTTATAGGTGAAGGATAAACCTTTCTAAAAAAGTAATACACTGTAAAAAAACCTTTGATCTTTTTGGTTTTTTCGTTAGGTAAAATTTTCTTTTTGTTATAAAATTTTTTACAGTGTACTTTTTTTTATTTTTTAAACGTGTCATAAAGCCTGTTAAAATATCTTTTTAATGATACCAAGATCATGGAAATCGGTTCAGCCGATTCTGAGTTATTGCAGTTTAAATGGAGCTCTTTTCGACCATTTTCGCGTTTTTTCGAAAACTTTCCCACTGTGCCACGCCCAAAAAATCGCAAAACAGTCATTTCTAAAAATGAAAGTTTGTTTGTATTAATCAAATTTAGCTATGAACAAAATTTCATCGATATCTGAGGTGGTCGGGTTCAATGCATCTCGATTTTTACATGAAATTCATCATATATAACTTCTAACATCAATACTATGATATTGTTTTCCACTAGATTTGAAAAATCTATTTTGTTTTAATAAAAGATGAAATTGTTGCTATATTAAGTCTGTCCCATTGGTTTTTATTAAATTTTTAATAGAAAATATTTTTACAACGTTTGCCAAATAATTACGTTCTATATGCGCAAGGCCACAAGTGTGCGCTTCTGACCTTATACCGAATTTTCTTTTCCCTCCAAGGAAACTGTGACCTCCATTTTTGAAGAAATGCTTTTTCATATTTTTTCGCTTGGTTCTTAAGTTATTGTTTGAATAGAAAATAAATTATAAATAATATACATTTATAACCTTTGTATACCTTTGAGACAAATTTTCATCTTTCTCAGCATTTTCCAAAAATTTTTCTTTTCATTTTTATGTGTATCTTCAAAAAACAAAAAAAAAAAAAAATAAAATTTAGATTGCTATCAAAAGTTTTGTACTAAAATTTTAGTTACTTCTTTATAAATTTATCCCTTTTGCGTCCAGCGCGTTTCTTTAATTACTGTCCAATGCGTTTCTTTAATTAGTATAAAGCAGTGATCATCAAAGCCTATGCCCGCGGGCATTTGAGCTTTTGTGCTTAAAACCTTTCTGTATACATATAAACTCACGGACGAGCACTGAACTGCGCCAGTATCTATTTAAATTTCATGCAGAATAGACCTGCGGCACATGCATGCTTGTTAGATTGTTTTTTTTTGCTGCGCATACGCAACTTATGCTTCACTCATAAAAATATCAGTTTTTGCTATTGTTATGCAAAATGTCTCTACTTGAATGGGAGTTGCAATTCTTTTTTGCAGAAAATATTTTTTCTGAACCTCAATGTATGGTGTGCTACCAGACTGTTTCTGCACAGAAAATAAAAGAATTGATTTATTACCTAATCTAGTTTAGCTAATGTGAAAGTTTCTATTTCACCTAATCTTTTCAACAACTTTTCTACTTACACAGTTAATTTAACAATCATGCATTAGGTAATTCACCTAATTCAAATTAGTTAATTCAACTAAAATTTTGCATCTAATTCTTCTAGTTATTTTACCTAATGCAAGTTGTCGATTTGTTCGTACACTAGGGAAATAACGCATATTAGCATTATCCACGCCTCAGTATAAATTTTATATAAATATTTACGTGGATAAATCAAATGCTTTCCTTACAACTTGTTTTTTTCCCGTATTTGAATTTTTTATTTCTGTGCAGCCCAAGGAGAGCACAGCGCTCTCCTATAAAAAACATAAATAAAAACAAAGTGAGAAAATTTTACAAAAAGTAAAGCCCCATTGCGAGAATTGAACTCGGGCCGCTGGCGTTATAGTCAAACGCTTTACCGCTGTGCTGTTACGCCGTTTGATAACTTGTGAACAAAATGTATATAAAAATATGAGGTCCACAACTCTGAAATTATGTTTCCACTGGACATCTACAGCAATTTGATTAATTGGTATGTAGAATAAATTTCTGGATTGGAAATTTAGCTCAATAGATAAGGCGTTGGTTGTTGAAATCTTGAGATCACAGGTTCGAATCTCAGAGGTGGCAAAGAAATTTTTCAGTCATTTATACAATGTATATATCTCTCTCATTCTATCTACTATAAAACAAATCTTTCTTCTCTATCATGTGACGAAATGAAGTAAAGTCACCTAAGGAGGAAAGTTTCACTTCAAAATAGAAATTGCAAAACAAAAAACATATTTTTTGCATATTTTTTGCACGGCATTCCCACTCTTAAGTGGGAATGCTATCTAAATAATTAGATGATTTTTCTACACTTAGTAGGTGGCTTGCCTAATCTGAAGTGGTCATAGTTTAAAAAAAATTAGCTAATTCTTCTAATAAATTATGTGTCTTATCTATTTTATGGTTGAAGGTACACCTAAATATTTAGGTTTTTTTAGCTACTCTCGCAGTTAAACTACCCAATATAATTAATTAATGCATATAATTAACATTTACAAATTGGTAGCGCACCTAATCAAATTCGTTGACTGAAAATCACCGGATTACTTTAGCTGAATTGACTACATTTTTAGGTAAAAGTTCTACTCTTTTTTTTCTGTGTGCTCGTAAGAAATATAACATTGAACGGCATTATAATGCTTGTCATAGTTTAACATACAAAAGTATGTTAAAAAAATTCTTAAAAAATTATAAAGAAAAAAAAAACGATCACAAATAGCTAAGACCAAGTATTCCAAATAATGAATAATGTTATTAAATTGAAAAATAATAGCAGTAAACAAATACATATTTTTTTCAAACAATGAATTCAAATTAAATCAAAAACTTAAAAAAAACCTAAAGAATTGAAAAAAAAAAACAAAAAAAGACACAGTATACCGTGTATACAAAGAAGAAGTTTCACTTCTTTACTGTATACACTCTTTCTTTTCTAGAATAAGAACGATTTTAGTGTAAAGGCTCGATTATGCAATCGTAAAGCTACGCAACGTAACGTGGCGTAGAGTTCTATCTGGAATAGAACCCATCGCTGCACTAGGGAGAAAACTCAGAGCGTAGCTTTATTGAAAGTTTGAGAGCGAGAGTATGATCGTGAGAAAATCAAGTGTTGCATATTCCGCATATTAAGAGAATAATTTCTTAAAAAGGGATTTTTTTATTTTACATAACTACAATGAGCGATTGTTTTGCCAATGGGAGCTTCAGGTGCATTTATAAATTTGTTTTTCAAAAATTTTTTTTGGCATATTAATAAGGAGTTTCACAGAACAATGTCACAACAATAAATCTACCTCAACTGTAAACTTGATCTTAACTTTAATTTTTATTTCTGCCTTAAAAACTAAAAATCAAAAATTACCGGTTATTTTGGACTCAAAAACTATGGGACAGATTTTAGTTATTATTTTTGCTTTAAAAAAATTAAGCCTTATAAATACTTTTTTGTTCAAAACTTTAAATGTGAAAAGATAACTAAAACTTTCACACACACATTATACTTACTATTATTAATAGTAAATAGTTCGATATAAAATTATATAACTAAGATATGTATAAAATAGTTATCTATTGAAAGAACTTATTCCAACTTTTCTTGCGCACAGTGTCAAGTTGGCGTCATGGAATTGCACAATTATCGCAACTTGCATTTGCGTAAACTTGCATAAACTTTTATCTTATATTCTTTCAGTTCTTCTTTGCTTGTAAAATACATTTTTAATGAAAAATCTATTCAAACAATATTTAAGGATACAAAGTGCATTAACCCACAATATCTAAGATTCAGAGACATAAAGCTTTATGTTTAGAAGTTTAATTGCGTTTCTTCAACGTTAACTATGTCAATTGCCCGAATTTCTATTAGTTGCATTGAGCAAGGTCGTACTGTAGTTACTTTTTTCTCCATACAAACATTTTTGACTCTACACTAATAGTTCGGGTGTAGAATTAAATGCTAAGAAATTTTCGTTTCTACAGCATACTACGCTTTATTCAAGAATGATAGAAAAATAGATTACGCATTGCGCAGGTCCGTTATGTTGTTTACTTTTCATTTTGACATTTCTAGCTACGAACAAAGTATTTTTTACGATCATGACGTCACGCTAGACCAAGTTTGTTTCTTGAATCTTTTGCCATTGTTTCATATTTGTTCACATTTTTAACAAGACTTGACAGAAAGCCATATCGTAAGCTCATATCGTAAGTCTATCGTAACGTAGATGCGCAGATCGTAGAAAATTATTTTTACTATCTGCGCAATCTATTTTTCTATCATTCTTGGGCTTTATTCATAAACATTTTTTCATTCGCTGCTCATGTTTGTAAGGTTTGTGTCTGAACTAAAGAAAATCTCTACAAAAATTAAGAATTCCAATGGATTTGCAATGGCCGCCACATAAAAAAAATGCTGCAAAGGGCGCATATGGAGCATGTCTTTGATATTAAACGAAAAGACAAACAAAAAACATGGTTGCGAATATGTTTATGAATAGCGTTTTCTTGTTTAAAGTTACACTGCCTCTAAAATGTGTTTATGAATAAGGCTGTTATATTTTCCCGCTAGGAGCGCTGTTTATTTTCCCGCTGGGCATCTACAGCAAAAGTAGTTTGATTAAATGGTATGTAGACAACATTTATATATAAATACCTTAGCCCAGCATATAACACCTTGGCTTTATAAAACTGAGATTGCAGGTTCGATACTCAGCGCTGACAAAGAAATTTTTTTCAGTCTTTTATACAATGTATATCTCTCTCATTCTATCTACTGTACAACATATCACGATAGAGAGTGTAACGTAATGAAGTAAATTGACCTTGAAATTTCACTCCTCAATATTCTCATTCAAATTTCGAAGCGCCGCCTAAGAAGTTTCACTTCAAAAAGCAAAAAGAAAAAGACAGTTTCGTATAGTAAGTATTGACACTTCTAAATAAAAATTGAGTTTTAAAAATTGAAATTAAATTATGAGATTAACCTTTACTATTTTAAAGTTTTCTCTTTTTTTGTAACAGTGCATAAAATAGTGAATGTTAATATGTTTCTTCGATATGAATTATGTTAATATGAAGAGTAGTAAGCATACGTAAATCACAAATTTTTTTAAAAAATTTCCCCTCACGCCTTTCCCATAGATTTGTAATACACCAGATGAAATTTTTTTCCAGAGCCACTGAATAATCAAACAGGATAAACATCGTCTTGCATGAAAGCTGGATTGAGACTCAAGTAGTATTTTTTTTTTCAGCGCAAAGCTTTCAATGAGCTTTTATACATAAACAAAGTATGCTTGTATAGAGTTTGATGACCACTGCTTTAAAGCATTTTTGGGCATTTTAAGACTAGAAAATGAAAAGCTTTCTACATACGAAACACATAGTTTATAAGCGAGTACCCTACAAAACCTTAAAGCAGTGATCATCAAAGCCTATGCCCCCGGGCATTTGAGCTTTTGTGCTTAAAAGCTTTCTGTATACATATTAACTCACGGACGAGCACTGAATTGCGTCAGTATCTATTGAAATTTCATGCAGAACATACCTGCGGCACATGCATGCTTGTTAGATTGTTTTTTCTGCTGAGCATACGCGACTTATGCTACACTCATAAAAATATCAGTTTTTGCTTTTTCTATGCAACATGTCTCTACTTGAATGGGAGTTGTAATACTTTTTTGCAGAAAATATTTTTTCTGAATCTCAATGTATGATTAAATTAAATCAAAAACGCAAAAAACCTAAAGAATTTAAAAAGAGCAAGAAAAAGACACAGTTTCGTACAGTAAGTATTGACACTTATAAATAAGAATTGAATTTTTAAAGTTGAAATTAAATTATAAAATTAACCTTTACTATTTTAAAGTTTTCTCCTTTTTTGTAACAGTGCATAAAATAGTGAATGTTAATATGTTTCTTCGATATGAATTATGTTATTATGAACAGTATTAAGCATACGTATTTCGCAAAATTTTTTAAAAACATTTCCCCCCTCACGCTTTTCCCATAGATTTGTAATACACCAGATGAAAATTTTTTCCGGCGCCACTGAATAATCAAACAAGCGAACCATCGTCTTGCATGAAAGCTTGACTGAGACTCAAGCAATATTTTTTTTCAGTTCAAAGCTTTCAATGAGCTTTTATACATAAACAAAGTATGTTTGTATAGAGTTTGATGACCACCGGTATAAAGTATTCAATTTGCGTGTGCACATCACTTTTAATGAAACTTTTTAGACAAAAGAAACCTTTGCACTGAATACTCGCCTGAATTTACCATGAAGCCATGAACAAATTTGTCGGTATTCGTCAAATAAAAACACAGGAACAACAATCAGTGGCGGATCTAGGATTCGGCAGAGGGGGGAGGGTCTGAAACTACAGTTTTTTAGGCCAAGAAGGGAGTTGAAACGGCTGACACTGAAGGGGGAAGGGGCGAGGGAGCGTAAAGCCCTTTCAACCCTTATGTAGATCCGCCACTGACAACAATGGATGTTCGAAAATGATTTATATATGAATTTGATTGATTTCTTATACCCCTTTTACATTGGTCAAGACTTGAATTAAATTCTTTGCTGTTCCCTTTTAAACTTACCCCCTCTCACGTTGATGCCCGTGTCTTTCATCAACAAACTCACAGGCTTGATTTGAAGTCTTGACCAATGTAAAAGGGGTCTAAGTAAATCATCAGGGGTGCAAACATATGAAAAAATAAGTTACTTTTTTAAGTGTTGCATTTTAGAAAAATTTTAAAACTGGCAATGTGGCAATTTAAAAACGAACACACTTTCACTGAGCGAAATAAACCCAGCAAACATTATGACTCTTAAAAGAGTCTTTTAAGACTCATATAAATGAGCTTTTATCGTCATTATGCGCTCAAAAAAGACTCTTTTATGAGTACATTTTCGTAGGTTTCGGGCCTCAAAATATGATTCATAATAATGACTGGTTTATGCCTCATTTAAGACTCAAAATTTAGACTCTTTTAAGACTCATATTGAATACTCTTTTAAGATTCATAACAAAGACTTTAAATAAATACTTTTTTAGAACTCATATATGTAAATGTCTTTTGGACTCAAAATTAAGACACTTTTGATAGTCATATTTAAGAATCATGGAATGGAATTTTAAAGACTCATACTGAGGACTCTTTCAGAACTCATAGAAGTAATTATGATCCGTTTACACTGAAACATGGTTGAATAAATAAGGTTGTCGCATGGGTGAGAGCGAGTTGCCATAAATGTCAAATCGAAGTTAACAGCTCATACAAAATCTGAAAACGAAAATTAATAACATGAAAAGCCGTTGAAGTTGTTGTTGTTGCTTTTCATTGATTTTGACAATTATGGGTACTGCGAAGAGAGTACGATCAGCCACGAGACAACCTTATTTATTCAACTATGGACTGAAATATTTTTTAGATTCAAATTTATTTAAAAGATTTGAAAGTTGAAAAAATAAAAAAAAAATGACAACCATATCTTTTTGTAAACATTTCAAATAAAAAGTAATAGTAGAAAAATTTAAGGTCATTTTACAATCATATAAAAGACTTCTGTATGAGTCTTTTTATTGCGTACTCATAAAACACGCATAAAAAATATTCTTTTTAGAGTCATTTTTTTGAGCAATAATTTTAGAATCATATCAAAGATTTCTTTATGAGTCTTTTTATTGCGTACTCATAAAACACGCATAAAAAATACTCTTTTTAGAGTCTGATTTCTGAGAAATTATTGTACAATCATATAAAAGACTTCTTTATGAGTCTTTTTGGTGGCATCCGTGGCGTAGTTGGTTAAAGTGCGTGGCCGCTATGTCAACGAACTTTGGAGACCCAGGTTCGAACCCCAGCAGCGACAGAAAATTATTTGAATTAAAAAAATTTTTCTGTACGGCCGCCACCTCTCTGCAGACAATGGCAAACCTCAGAGAGTAATCAAAATGCCATGTAAAGCTTCTTGAGAACGAGAACAATTCCGTTCATCGCCGTTCGGAGTCGGCGTTAAGCATGTACATAGGTCCGGTTCTCGGTCAATTGTGTACAAACTTAACAACACGCATTGATCATAAGAAGCTAGGTCAAAGTCCTTTCAAGGGCTGAAATGGCCAGTTATTTATTTATTTTTTTTATGAGTCTTTTTATTGCGTACTCATAAAACACGCATTAAAAATACTCTTTTTAGAGTCTGATTTCTGAGCAATTATTTTACAATCATATTAAAGACTTCTTTATGAGTCTTTTTATTGCGTACTCATAAAACACGCATAAGAAATACTATTTTTTGAGTCTTAATTTTTAACAATCATTTTAGAATCATATCAAAGACTCCTTTATGAGTCTTTTTATTGCGTACTCATAAAACACGCATAAAAAATATTCTTTTTAGAGCAATTTTTTTGAGCAATCATTTTAGAATCAAATCAAAGACTTCTTTATGAGTCTTTTTATTGCGTTCTCATAAAACACGCATAAGAAATACTATTTTTTGAGTCTTATTTTTGAAAAATCATTTTTGAATCATATCAAAGACTCCTTTATGAGCATAAAACACGCATAAGAAATACTCTTTTTAGAGTAATTTTTTTGAGACACTCAGAAAATGTTTGCAGGGGTTTTGTGAGGAGTACAAACTTACAAATTGGCACAGCATATAGCTCCACTTGAGCAATAGGATGCAATGGTGAAAGAAAAATGTAATTTTTCAGATTCGCAACTCTACATTTGTAACGACGATGTTTGACCCCTGCGACTTTTATCTATTTCCATTCTCGAAGAAATCGCTAAGCGGAAAGAGATTTGTCTCCAAGGATGAGGTCATTTATTCTGTAAAGATAAAATAAATTCTTACTAGTTTTTATTTGCAAGTTTAAGACAAACAAGAAATAGGAACAAAAAGAAAACACCTTCAAAAGAAAAATAAAACCTCTTCCTATGTGCCTCTGTGAGCAGCTGGTAATAAATGACTTCCGGCTACTTCAACAACAGGGTTTATCTTCCAAACTACTCACTAAAAGCGGCTTATTTAACCACTTTACTTCTATGCTTGGCATATGTAAATAAATGCAAAATATCCTGTTAATAATTAATTTTGAAAAGGTGCCTTAAATCTACGATAAGCTTAAACTTATGCAAATAGCGAGGAGCAGCAAAACAAAAAAAAAAAAAAACAAAAAAAAAAAAATCAAAAGTAAATCTTTGCCTTTGAGGTAAGTCCCGAAACGGAAGCGTACAATTTAGCTTCCGCTGTTTGAAGCTCGACATTAATTAGTTAGCTGAGCCAATGCCGAGACGGCAGCCAGCACATGCATGTATTTAAATAAATACAAACCCATTCGCATACTCCGCACACAAGCACAGCATAACAGTAGTAGTAGGCGACAGCAGAAGCAGCAACTTGTTGAAACACAGAAGCTTAAATGGCACAAGTGTAAATTTTGCTGTGCTTCAGTTAAGAAACTCAAGTTAAAGCGAGCATTTCTTTTTACTTGTTTGCTGTGAAAAACCTTTCAAACGGAAGTCAATGGCATAGTATAGCATACCACTTCCGGTGCTATGAGGCAAACAGTTGTGTGTGTTTGTGTGGATGAGTATTGTGAGTGTGGGCTTAAGTGGAGTAGCAAAACTATTAAGTTTTTTGGGTAGGTTCTTCACTTAAGCACTTAGCTACACACAAACACACATACAAATAAAAAACATACATTTACATGTAGGTATGTTTACTTGAATGTATTTCAAGTTATTTTATAGTGAATTGGAACTTGTTAAAGAACTTAGCAATGATTTTGTTAAAAGCTTTTATGGGCAAAATACTGTTGTTGTTGTTGACCTAATTGCACATTACGATATCCATGTGGAACCATTTTTGCATGTTTGTATGTTTTTGTGCGTCAATGGTAACTGTTATTTAGAGATTGGAAAAGGAAATTTGAACTACCTTCGCAAGAGATTTCACATTAATAAAGAGCAGTTAATTTCGCAAAAAGCTTTCAGTAGAGAAATGCTAATGTTTTTTCTCTAGGGTGCTGTTTGCTGTGTCAGCAGATAGCCCTCGTTTTGACTGGGAATTCATAGGAACGCGCTTCTTTTGAGGTATTACAAACACTCCCACATATTGATGGGTAAAACAAGTAGCACATTAAGACACAGCGAGCGCATTAAGGAACAATTACAAAAAACAAACAAATATATTTATAAAAACTTTTTTCTAAAATATGAAGGCTAAGCCTTGCCTTAATCGTTCAAAGGTGACTGAGACCGCAAGTGATTAATCAACTGCAAGCTTAAAAGAAGCAAAGAGTTATTAGAGAGGGAGAACGAGAGAATTTGGATAATTGTTAATACAACTATATCATCAGAGTGTTAAGTGTTCATTAATGAAACCAAAGGTGCGTTTCATAATAGCAAGACACGAGATTTTTTTTTTAAATATTTTGACTAATAATTTTGGCAGCAAAGTAGTATTTAGAGAGAAAAATCTTAGGAAACCAAATAAACAAATTTCAATAAACAAATCATTGTTTTATCAAATCAAAAAAAAAATGTTTTTATTTTTTATTTGTTTCAAAATAACAAGACACTTTACACTGTCAAACCATTCTCACTAATATGCCCCACATATTTTGTACTGCATTTAAGCCCGGAAAGCAGGCCATAGTTTGTATAGAGCAGTCAGAATATAACTGCCAAATATCACTTAATTTTATTGCTGATATGAATTCGAACGTTATTCTGTAAGAAAATACGTGGCATCTCCCCGTTTGTCTCAACAAAAGAAAGTAGGCTGTTTTCCAAAACTTTAATGTAGTCTCCGTATTTCATTCGCGACGATGTGAACTCGCAAATAAAATACTTTTTGATGTAATTTTTGATGTAAAAGCTCACACACCGTTACAGAGCGTTCTGGCTTTAAAATATTATTGGCGCTCCGTTGAAGATTTCAAACTACGCATCGACTTCTATTAATTCCTTTTGAAAATGAAGATATTGTAAGTCCAGAGTCGTTGTACGCTGGTTTTAATTTTAATGAAACCGGACTATGAAACCGGAAAAGGACTGTGACATGAATTAGGATATGCATTAGGAAAAAAATTAAGACACACCTTAAACACACCTTTCCAAACTAGGAAAGGGATTCGGTATATTTGATTAAGTCAAGAAGTTGGTCATGGATTAAATCAAGAGTCTGGAAATAAAATAGGAGTATAAAGAAACACCGTCACATCAAAACCTACGGGTGTGTGTGATTAACGTCATAGTCCTTTTCCGGTTTCGTAGCCCGGTTTCACTGTGTAATTTTTTATTAGTGAGTAGTGTTGGTTGCCACGAAAAAAACTGTTGAAATCATAACTAACTAAATGTTTGTTGTTGATGTTGATGTTAATGTTATTGTTAATGTTAATGTTAATGTTAATGTAAATGTTAATGTTAATGTTGATGTTGATGTTGATGTTGATGTTGATGTTGATGTTGATGTTGATATTGATATTGATGTTGATGTTGATGTTTATGTTGATGTTGATGTTGATGTTGATGTTGATGTTGATGTTGATGTTGATGTTGATGTTGATGTTGATGTTGATGTTGATGTTGATGTTGATGTTGATGTTGATGTTGAGCTTGATGTTGATGTTGATGTTAATGTTGATGTTGATGTTGATGTTGGTGTTGATGTTGATGTTGATGTTGATGTTGATGTTGTTGTTGATGTTGATGTTGATGTTGATGTTGATGTTGATGTTGATGTTGATGTTGATGTTGATGTTGATGTTGATGTTGATGTTGATGTTGATGTTGATGCTGATGTTGATGTTGATGTTGATGTTGTTGTTGATGTTGATGTTGATGTTGATGTTGATGTTGATGTTGATGTTGATGTTGATGTTGATGTTGATGTTGATGTTGATGTTGATGTTGATGTTGATGTTGATGTTGATGTTGATGTTGATGTTGATGTTGATGTTGATGCTGATGTTGATGTTGATGTTGATGTTGATGTTGATGTTGTTGATGATGTTGATGTTGATGTTGAGGTAGATGTTGATATTGATGTTGATGTTGATGTTGAAGTTGATGTTGATGTTGATGTTGATGTTGATGTTGATGTTGATGTTGATGTTGATGTTGATGTTAATGTTGATGTTGATGTTGATGTTGATGTTGATGTTGATGTTGATGTTGATGTTGATGTTGATGTTGATGTTAATGTTGATGTTGATGTTGATGTTGATGTTAATGTTGATGTTGATGTTGATGTTGATGTTGATGCTGATGTTGATGTTGATGTTGATGTTGATGTTGATGTTGATGTTGATGTTGATGTTGATGTTGATGTTGATGTTGATGTTGATGTTGATGTTGATGTTGATGTTGATGTTGATGTTGATGTTGATGTTGATGTTGATGTTGATGTTGATGTTGATGTTGATGTTGATGTTGATGTTGATGTTGATGTTGATGTTGATGTTGATGTTGATGTTGATGTTGATGTTGATGTTGATGTTGATGTTGATGTTGATGTTGATGTTGATGTTGATGTTGATGTTGATGTTGATGTTGATGTTGATGTTGATGTTGATGTTGATGTTGATGTTGATGTTGATGTTGATGTTGATGTTGAGGTTGATGTTGATGTTGATGTTGATGTTGATGTTGATGTTGATGTTGATGTTGATGTTGATGTTGATGTTGATGATGTTGTTGTTGTTGTTGTTGTTGTTGTTGCTTTTCCTTGTTGCTTTTTATTTGCTTCTCCATTGGTTGTGCTTTTCCTTGGTGCATTAATTTTGCCTTAGCTGCATGCATCCAGTAAAAGTGATGCTTATACGTCACATTAGGAGGTTCCCTGAGAAGCCTCATAACGCCGTAAATTTTTTTCTTATTTTTATCATGTGCCCGAAAAACTCACCTTCATTTTCGTTCCTTAAAATTCACCGTTACGCCAGTAGTCACAGAGTTAAAATTACATGCAACGTTTTTTCATGGTTGTAGCATTTTTACTGCATTATCTGGTTAAATAAATAAATAACTGGCCATTTCAGCCCTTGAAAGGACTTTGACCTAGCTACTTATGATCAATTGTGTTGTGCGTGTTATTAAGTTTGTACACAACTGACCGAGAAATGGACCTACAGGCTTAACGCCGACTCCGAACGGCGATGAACGAAATGTTCTTATTCTCAAGAAGCTTTACATGGCATTTTTATTACTCTCAGAGGTTTGCCATTGTCTGCAGAGAGGTGGCGGCCGTACAGAAAAATTATTTTAATCCAAATAATTTTCTGTCGCTGCTGGGATTCGAACCTGGGTCTCCAGATTCTTTGACATAGCGGCCACGCACTTTAACCAACTACGCCACGGACGCCACGATTATCTGGTTGCCACCCTGAAATCATGACGATACGAATTTTTTTTTTGTATTTTAGTTGTGAGGCGTAATAACACATCTATGCTATCGTAAAACAAAATTTACCGTAGCACGTCTCCTGAGTGAATAATAATTCCATGCAACGATATTACATTTCTGTTACATAAGGTGCTATATTCACGACCTGACGACGTTAGAATTTTTCGTTTTATTTTTTTCGTAAGGCCAAGTATAAATCCTTTATTTTTCTTGTTCAACATTAATCGTACCTTATATACTCACCGAGTAAAAATTCAATGTAACGCCGTTGACGTCAGAAATTTTTTGCTTAGTTTTGTTGTGAGGGCTTACAACAGACCTTTATTGGTGAATCATATTTTTAATCCTGGCACCAATACTCAGTGAGTAATAATCCCATGTAACAAATTTTCAATTGCGTTGTTTAAGCAGCTCCCACCGCGTCCTGATGACATTTTGAATGTTTTTATAATAAAGTAAAAAAATTAACCTTTACGGTCGTACTATTTTTTTAATCATGGCTCTTATACTCACCGAGTAACAATTGAATGCAACGCCGATGAATTTTGAAAAAATGCATTTTTCAACTTTTTTGGAAACCTGCGCGGTAAAACGTAACTTCGTCACGTCAAAAAAAATTTGAAGATGTTTCATGGTCTTGCGATGGTACCGTTACTACTTATCCGAATAATTTTCCAGCTGGGTCTTTAAATTGCATGCATGCTGTGTATAAATAATGTTAGTCTGCATATTTGTTTGTATTTACTTTTAATTAGGTTTTATATTTACACAATGAAATTAACTTTTCTTCTTCGCATAGAAAAACAACTATTAAACACACACACACATATACACCGAGTAATATATGTACGTGATGCTTAATTATGATTTGATATCATAAAAGTTTATAGACACAAACGAAAGTATCAAATGATGAAGTTATAAATTTGTTATCACACAGATAATGCCACACGATAAAGTGTAACTCACAGGGTGAATCATAATTAAGAGAAGCATCAAAAAATTTATCTAATTAATTTGTTTGCACAAATTGAAATATGTTCGTGTTGCTTAGGGGCTCTATATGTTTTGTAGCGATGAATTTAATTAATTTTTGTTTTTGTTTTTGTAGAATTTATGAAAACACCTAATAATACTTCAGACACAGCTTGTAATAATATTTAATTTATTTTGATTTTTTGTTATTCAACTATATTTGTATTAATTTCATCAGACTAAAACACAAATATTAAATCAATGCAATGAATTTTTGAATTTTCTTTAAAATTAAAGTAGTTGCATCACATAAGGTTTCTTATGGGTTCGGCTGCGTTATGAAATCCTTTAGATATTCAAGGCAGAACACGTTCTTGGTTAAGAAAGGCAGCTAAATACAATTAAAAGTAGGAGTAGTTTTTATGTGGGCTCAACCCGGGCTTAATACCTTTCAATATACATAAATATTCTTGAAATCCCAAGCATTGACTTTCCTTCTAAATGTTTTCTGTTTTGTTTCTTCAAATAGAGTCCATCACAAATCTTTGCTGCAATCCTTTAGGTATTTGCGGCTTCCACTGAGCTCACATTAAATAATATAATAAAATATAACCTTTTAGAATAGGTAGAGATGGTTACTCACAGGAAAATGGCATTGAGAACATTGCATTGATATCAACGCAAATATTAGCAGTGCAGAAGACGAAGAAGAATAGGAAGGAGAAAAAGGCAACAAGCAACAGGAATTTATTATCCTTATCCATTTTACAAATTCATGTCCCTTAGCAACATGTTCCACTAGCTTGGCTGCTTTTGTGCTCTGCCACGCCATTCCATGCCATTCAATTCGTTCAGTCGTGCGCTCATTTCGTATGCAAACAAATATTTAAATTTAACAACATTTTGCAAATTATAATCCTTTTTAATATCCTTTCCTTTCAATTCAGTGCCCACTTACAGTGAACATAGACTTCATCTTGTCGTTATTGTTATTGTTTATCTGCAGCCACCCGTCCAACTGTCGCCTGCTGCTGGTGTTGCTGCTTAAAAGTATTTGTGAGTTTTTTGAGTTGATTTTATGCGGGATTGCTTTGAGGCTTCATGATCATCATTAGATGATGATTATTTAATTACCTCATCAGTCATCATAGTTTTGAAGAAATCTGCTACAATCTCAAGGATTTACAAAAACACTTTCATCACGATTCACACCGCTTCGCAACAGCCAGCCCAAGTAAAATCACACCAACACTATCACCAACTTCAATACCCGCAGCTATAATGCGAGCAAACACAAAATAAACACAAAATTTATTACATTTATGATTTTGTGTGTATGTGTGTATGTGTGTATGTGTATGTGTTTTTTTTTTTTTTTTTTTTTTTTTGTTAAAGACGACAGGAGGGAATCTTTTATAGACAAATGGAAGCCCGTACTTCCAAATAGTGTCAGAGTCCCTGATATGGTATACTGACTAAACCACTCCTTACTTTTCTCTCCTCCTGCAAGACCCTACGGAACCACCAATCGAGGCATTACTTCGTAGGGCAGGATTGAGTATGTTTACTCATCTACGATTCTACGCTTCTTCTTAACAAAGAAACGTTTTGCAGATCATGCTTGTTTATATTCCAAAGCGATGATGTGCTGTGCTGTGCTTAATATGCAATGACGCGTTGTAGGCTCATCGTGATGATGATGCATCAGGTGGAGACCGCCTCGGGAAATGGTCCCTAGCCGAAGACGCTGACGGTGCTAACGACTGCGGTCTCTTCTTGGAGAGGGGATTTCGGGGGGAGGCCGCTTCGGGAAATGGTCCCTTGACGAAGACGCTGACGGTGCTATCGACAGCGGCCTTTTCTTGGAATGGCATCACTTCGGGCATATGAATCCCTAGACGAAGACGCAAGGTACAATCGACTGCAATACCTTCCAAGATGAGCGCAGGGCTTCATCACCCCCTAACCTCTGATCTTCAGCAAATCTGCACGGTGCGGCCTACCAACTTTGTCTATAGCATAGAGTCTGCAGTTGATCTGCGCAGTCTTTCTACACGACGCAGTTCTTTGGTTATGGCGCATGCCATATTGCCTACTGAGATCCAGTTTTCTTCAGAGTTAAGCATAATGCCCACGAGAGTTTCCACTGTTGGTGACCTCCCTAGGTTATTGCTTAGCTCTAGTCTTTCGGCGTTAAATTTCGGACAGACGAAGAAGACATGTTCGGCGTCTTCAATAACACTTCCAGCACAGAAACTGCAAAACGGATTTTCGTCGTGCTTGAATCTATGAAGGTACGACTTAAAGCACCCATGACCAGTTAGTATTTGGGTGAGGTAGTAATCTACCTCACCATGACGCCTGTTAAGCCACGGTTCCAAATTTGGAATTAGGCGGTGCGTCCATCGTCCGTTCTGTGATGCCTCCCAGCGCGTCTGCCACACTGCTACACTGCGGTCTCGCGCTATCCTACGTTTGGAGGATTTAGGCAATTCGAGTGGAAGCGAATCGTATGTCACGTTCTCGTTCACCAGAAGGTCTATAGGGGGAGAACCCGCAATAACCAGCGCTGCATCCGAGGAGACAGTTCGAAACGCACTACATACTCTAAGTGCACAGATACGATACACCGATTCCATGCTTCGTAAGTAGGAGCTGAATCTGGTTGCCTCGGCCCATATGGGGGCTGCGTACAAAAGTATTGATCTGACGACAGTGACTATGATCTTTCTACGGGTTTGTCTAGGACCTCTGGTATTCGACAAAATTCTTGTTAGCGCTGCAGCTGCGCTTCCCGCTTTTCCACTTGCGTATAAAAGATGCTGCTTAAAGTTAAGCCTATGATCTATCATAACGCCAAGGTATTTAACGAATGGTTTCGATACAATTGTATGTTCACCAACCGATATTCTAGCGGTCTCAACGACTTTTCGGCTGCTTATTAGCACTGCCTCGGTTTTGTGCTCAGCCAAACTGAGACCCGCTGTATTCAGCCACTGCCGCACTGCTATAACCGCTTGGTTGCACTTGTCTTCAACTTCGTGCAAATGCTTTGCTACTACTATGAGGGCAATATCATCTGCGAACCCGATAATATGAGCCCTCTCTGGCAGCTGTAGACGTAGTACTCCGTCATACATTATGTTCCATAGGACTGGACCCAACACTGATCCTTGTGGGACTCCGCCAGTAACTTTATACTTTTCAGTACCCCCTTCTGTTTCGTAGTAGAGAATTCTATCCTCGAGGTAATCTCGAATGATTCTACGAAGGTAGAAGGGAACGCTAAAGCGCGCAAGAGCTTCCAGTATTCTGGTCCAATTCGCAGAATTGAATGCGTTTTTTATGTCGAGTGTTGTAACTAGACAGTACTCTTTGTCACCGTACAACCACCGAGTTCCTGAGATTGCCTGGAGTGCAATTTTTTTCACCGCTCCAATCGCATCTATTGTGGACCGAGCTTTGCGGAAACCATACTGTTGGTTGGAAAGATCTCCGGCATCTTCTATTGACGCACCCAGTCTATTGCTTATCAATCGTTCTAGGATTTTGCCGGCTGTATCGAGCATACAAAGTGGACGATAGGCCGATGGATCCTCTATGGAACTAGTATTCTTCGGGATCAACACAAGTCTTTGTCGCTTCCACATTGGTGGGAAGACGCCATCTTTTAGGCATGTGTTGTAGAGGTCAACGAAAACCTCTATTTTCTGCTCTATCGCAATCTTGAGCACCTTATTTGGGACTCCGTCAGGTCCGGGGGCTTTATTGTCTTCAACTTCTTTGGCTATTTTTAGGAGCTCCTCATTGGTTACATGTTGAAAATTTTGTAACTCTGCTTCAACTTCTCTGTTTAGTGCTGGCGTGTCGGGTTGTTGTGGAAATAGTGTGTGGACTATGTTCCTCAACAGTATGGGACACGTAGGTGTTGGTTGCCTAAACGAAGAGAGCTTCTTCATAACGAGCTTATATGCAAAGCCCCAGGGCTGCTGTTCAGCGTCGTTGCAGATTTGGTTGAAACAATGGGATTTGCTCATTTTTATTGCCTTTCTAAGTTGGGTTCTTGCGGCTTTGAAACGCCACTGGTTTGGTAGAAATTCATCTGTGCCTCTCGAGCGATAGTATGTACGTCTCGCTCTTATGCAGCACCTTCGCAGGCTTGAAATTTCATCAGTCCACCAGTAGACTGGCGCCGGGTGATTGTTGCCTCTACCTTTTCTAACCATCGCGGCGTCGCATGCTCTTATTACGGTCTTCATCACTTGCGAGGCCTTGTCTCTAGCATAGCCAGTTGCAGACATACCTGCGAGCATGACCTCTAGAACGCCGGTATCCAGAGTGCTTTCTTTGTATCTCCTCTGGTTTTTGCACACCCTTCTTATGACGGAGTCTCCCGTGCTGAATAGGATTGCGTGATGATCGCTTCCAGTGTAGTGTTCGCTTACTTGCCAGGCAGTTTTTGGCAATAGGCTGCTACTCACAAAAGTAAGGTCAATTATGGAACCCATTCCAGCTCTTTCAAATGTGTTTTGCTGTCCAGAGTTCAGCGTGACGATATCTAAGATCGCAAACGCCTCCAGAAGTGCTTGACCTCTCGAATTTGATCTTGGGCATCCCCAGTCAGTTGACCATGCATTGAAGTCACCCGCGATAACTATTGGGTGTCTTCCGACAGCGTCATCTGCTATTTCTTCTAGAACATTCGTGGCTTCTTGTAGAGTAAGGCTTGGGGGTAGGTAGCAGCTATAGACATAGAGTCCACCCAGTCTAGCCCTCACGAAGTAGTTCATAGATTTTGTGTCTCTAATTTGCTGCTGTCGTTGGCCACAGTACCATATGGATGTTTTCCCAGATCTATCACTGATCTGGTCACCGGAGTTCCTAGTACGATAGGGTTCGCTGAGGATGGCAACATCGGCGTTTACATCCCGTACGTTTTGCTTCAAGAGATCATGTGCAACTTCGCAGTGGTTGAGATTAAGCTGATAAAACCTTATCGTGCTTTAGTCTCTCGCAAAGCCTTCTGGTAAAACGGACATTTGATGCTCGTTGTCGCGTGCTTTGTGTCAGACTTCTTATGTCTTACGCAGAGTCTGCATATTGCTGCGTTTTCGCATGCTTTGGCTCGATGGCCCAAGCTGCCACACCTAAAGCAGGACTTTGAGCAGTCTTCTTCGCTCTTGCACTTTGATGCAGCATGGCCGAAGTCCATGCATTTAAAGCATCTCATGGGTTGTATTTTAGGCCTTATGCGGCACACAACCCATCCTATTCTAATTTTGCCTGCTTTAGTCAGCTTTGAGGCGCTTTCGGGTGGCAAACTAATTGTTGCTGTTTGGGTGCCTCCATATGCTCTGCGTAGGCTGAGTATGTTGGATGGTGACACCTTCAATTCAGCAAATTGGTGTTTTAGTGCCTCAAGCACTTCCTCTTTCGTTGTGACCTCATCGATATCTTTTATCTCTATTTGGATAACTTCGGTGAGGATTTTGACTTCGGCATTAGTTCCGAGTACCGTTTGTACTGCGTTTTGGAACTTTCCGGAGGCAGGGTCCGAGGTTTTCTCCAGGAGAAGTAGGAGCTCTCCCTTGGCCGTTTTCCTTACGCCGCAGACATTTTGGCTTAGCTCTTTTAATTGGGGTTCAGCCTTCACCTGTCTGAGGATATCCGCATAGGAAGCTGCGCCTGTCGTTTTTATTACGATGGCGTCCTTTCGCGGTGGCCTCCTCACTTTCCTTCGTTTTTTTCGAACTTTTGTCCACTTCCGGTTCTGGACAGTGCTCTCGTGTGGGGTAGCAATCTTTTCAGTTGCTTTCGGCAGTTGCTTCTGGCTAGCTTTGTCAACTGCACCCCGTTTCACCGCTTCCTCACGTGGTGGGTTCTCCTTTTTATGCTCACTCACGCTGGCCTTCGAATGGGCCTGGAGGATTTTGTCCCCAGCAATCTGAACCGTACCTTGACCTTGAAGAGACGTTTTATGCTTCCTCTTCTTGGCGGATGGTGTCGGCGATTGGGGGTCACGTTGTTCTCCCCTTGCTCTCTTGGTAGAGCTAGTTCCTGACGTAGGAAGCATTGTGGACTCTGTTTGAGTCTCCACACTCTGCCTTTGTCGTGGTTGCGATGGTTTTGCTTTGGCGGCATCTTGTTGGTGCCGCTCTTTGCATGCCTTCTGGTGCAATGCTGCAATTTCGTCCACGAGGTCTCTTATAGGCTGGTGGATGCTTCGTCGAGGGGGGGCCATCATTTCCACGAGCTTCCGGATTTTGACGGAAAGAACATCATTTTCCGACGTTTCTTGCTCGTAGTTTGCTGGTGGCGTTGATAGAGCTGGTGGTGATGAGCGTGTACGCTCATGTGCTCTATCGGCCGCTTTCTGGGGAGAACGCGCAACCCTTGGAGTACCCTTGAAGGGGTTCTGAGTCTCCCAGCTATATGAGGAACCGGGAGTACTACCTCTTTCGTTATTGCTTGTAGCATTATCTGCTACGGCAGCCAAGTTAGCCACCACCGTAGCATTGCGGTAATTTGATGACGACGACTGGGAGCCCGCTTGCTCACTCCCTACAGCCGCCGATGCTCTCTTAAAAAGAGTGTTGGATGGAATGTTGGTTGGGGCCTCCAGAATCTTTGCCCCGACCGTGGGAGTTCCCACGGGTGGATTTCCACTACTGTGGTTACCACCTGGAGTTGTTATGTTTTTAGCCGACATTCTACTCAATGGTTTTTTTTTTCTCAGGGTGACCTTCCCCTATCCTTTTATACCTACGGACAGGTATTAAAACTGCCGACCGTTACGGTACAGACGCAGACCAGGGAGCCGCTCATTCTGAGTCAGACGCGCCTGGATTTTGTGTTAACTAGGGTCCGCGGGTTCGTAAAGCCCGAAGGATTGTTCTGAGAACTGATCCCCCCTTGCGGGCTGTATGTGTATGTGTGTGTGTGTGTGTGTGTGTGTATTTGAATTTATTTTGTATGGCTGTAGCTCAAATCAGTTGAAGAAAACATTTTCGCTTCCAGCAGGTATCAGGCACCAGCAGAGTTATTTTAACAAGTTTGCAAATCTTTCTAAGAATGCCAAATTATAGTTAATTTAGAAATAAAACTGGAAGGCAAGTGAAAAAAAAATTAGAATTTTTGTTAGCATAAAATAATCATACTTAAAAAGTGATGAGTTATATGTAAAATCTTATACTTAAAGCAGTATTTAACACTATCTTTGCATGTATTAAAAAAGCTGCATAAGACCTTCTATTCAACATACTTCACTACTGTACAGTACTTCCACGAGCTGTATTTTAGTGCAGCCTTGATTTCGAATAAAAATATTCTGTATGTAGCAAAGCAAACAAAACAAATACTGAACAATTTTAAAGCTTTTTGTTAATGCGATGCTTGTCTTCTGCTGCGAAATAAATATCAAAACACTAGCGACACCCGGCGCGCGTTGCTGCACCCGGCAAGTATATTGGAAATAATAAGTAAATTCAAAACTTTTATTAGTCCCTTAGTCTGACACCACGCTCATGTTCCACTGCCCTTTACAGTTTCCCAGTAGCAGAACATCACTCCCAGGTGACAATTCCATTATGAGTTTCAATGTCCTGTGATCTTAGCTTCCATAGCTATTCTGTATAGAGAATCGGGCCACACCCCCTTTTCCAATGCACATATCAGTTTTCCAGTAAAAAGACTTTGGCAATTAGTAACTCCATGCTGAGTTTTATTGTCATGCGACGTTTAGTTCCAAAGCTATTCAATATCAAAAATTTGACTTGTGTGGTCTAAGCCATAACCCCTTTTCCTATGCCTGTTCTAGTTATCTTGTTTATTTATAAAAAAACTTATTGAATCACACAATGTTCATTTATAAATTACAGGAAAACCACCGTTAAAACATGTGTAGAAAAGTTGCATGCAGCGAAACAAATAAACATACGTACATACAAACATACATACATACATACATACATACATCAAGTCGGATTGAACCGCTTTCTCATCAAAAAAATCCTCAACATGCTAAAGGTGGTCAGTGAATCCCCTTTTAACAAAACTGTGTTAGATTAATTCTCCACATCAAAACTACTTTGAACATATTAGAATGTACATACTTCGATCCAATTAGCTTTAAGCGCAGCAAAGTATGTATGTATATGTATTTGTTTGTTTGTTTTGTTGTTTTGTGCTTGCTGAGAACAAAAAGAGTATAGTAGAGAGCAACATGCAGTTTATTGAGGCTCTCGCAGCACAAACGCATCAAAAGCTAACGATCAAGCAATGCATGGCATTGTGGATGATTTTTTAAAAAACTTTACACTTTAATTAAAGATACTTATTATTGAAATTTCGAAAAGAAAATAACCAATGAACCTTTTGTAGCACAAATGTGATATTTTAAAAGTTATTTAAAAAAAATCGGACCAGTACTTTTGGAGTTTTCCGGACACAAAAAATGTTCACTTTCATTTTATATAATAGTAATGATAGAGCGACAAAGAAGTAAAGCCACTGTAAATCATAGCAAGTACAGCGAGTTGCTGGTCGCTTGGCATGATCCGAAACGTATGGATCATGGTGTAATAATAATAAGGTGTTAGTGAGTTTTCGACAATATCATGAATAGCGCTGTTTCTGTCAAAAAATTGTGAGCAAAAGAGAGGAATTGTTGATAGTTGTCAAATTGTATTATTTGTTTGAGTTGCTAGATGATGATGTGTTCAAGTTTTTACAAGTTATTGTGAGAATTAGGTAAAAATAAATATTTAATGCAATTAATTGCGCCATGCAGTGTTGACAAAAAGTTATTGCAGTTGTCTTCTACTATTTGCCAAGTTAGCCATTGAATGATTTTGCCATTTTATCAAGAATATATCGAATGCCATTAAAGAATGTTCAAAGTCTCAACTGATAATAGCCATCAAAAGAAGTGGACATGGAATTGAGTTTCGATCGACTGCACGTTGGCCGATTTATTTCCATTCCAATTCACCGTCAGCTGTTTTTGACATGAGCTGGGCGAAAAAAATAATCATTTTGAGAGAGAAGTGTCAAAGTCACTAACATAATCTTCATAAAAAATAACGAATTGGCCATTTCAGCCCTTGAAAGGACTTTGGAAGAGCTTCTTATGATCATTTGCGTTGGACGTATTATTAATGTTTGTACATGATCGATAACTGAACTTACATACTCGTTCTTATGCCGACTCTGAACTGCTAATGTATGTACATTAGACCGGTTCACATTTCAAAAATGTTAAAATACTTCGGTGCGCGTCCATTTTCCGAAAGTTCCATTCTTAATGAGAGCAAAAATGCCTTAAGACCCAAAAAAAATTGACCTCTAGATATTGCTGAAATCGTTTAAAGGTCATTTTGGAGCTTTTTACGACTTAGATCATATTGAATAATATGTTGTCCAAACCGAAACACATGTTGAATATATTGTGATGAAGAATCATTTACAATAATATAACCTATTTTCATTTTTTTTATTTTTTAAAATATGCATCTGATATTTTTTGGCGGAGCTTTGAACATGCAATTTAACTCCTCCGTCAAAATTATCGTATTTCCACATAAAATTTTTTTCTTATTTTGTTCCAGTGACATTATGTTTGTAATTTTGTATTTTTGTGTGGAGCTTAAGGTTTCTTGCGGTATAACTTACTGCATAATTTTTGGACCACAACATGAAAAAAAGAATAAAAAACACTACAAACATTTGTTTTTCCTGAATTTATTTTTTAAAAATATGATTTTTTTGTTATGTTTTTCAAATTTTTTCTATGGTTATCTACCACTTGCAGCAAATATTGTTTTTGCTCTTCATTTGACGTAATTGAATTATTAAATTTAGTTATTAAAGCTACACTTCTCTCTGCTGAATCGTTAATAACATTGAGCTGAGTGAACATTTGAAGACCACTAACGTATGCGCTGTTATTAAGCCACTCATCAGGGTGAAGTTTTAAAAACTCAGTAGAAACATTCAGTTTTTTCAAAACAATTTAGTATTGATTGTTACACAATCATGCAGATTAACATTTAAATACATCGGTTTACTTGAAGCCTTTTTTAACGACTTTTTAGTTCCTGGCTTATTTTGTATTGATTCCACCATTTTTTTGTGAGTGCCAATACTTAAAGACCTATCGAAAAATGATAACCCTACAAGCTCTTCACCAAGGCACCATAAATGTTGCTCAAGTTTTTTTAATGCAATTTCTGCTATAACGGGGCTAATACGTTTGTACCTATATAAAAAAAAAATTGTGATATAAAGGCCCAGTTTTTCAGTGCGAGTTTAAACTGTAGTCAAGTTAAACCGAGGTTAACTCAGCAAAATTGGACGTTTAAACTCGGTTGAACTAGATATTTTAGCATTCGTTGAAGTTAAATTGACTTAAATTATCATATTATGTGTTTCTTTTTTGCCTAAACCGAGTTTAAACGTCCAATGTTGGTGAGTTAACCTCGGTTTAACTTGACTAGATATTAAACCCGTACTGAAAAACTGGCCCTAAGAAAGTTAAATAAAAAATGCAATTAACTTGTTCACCTTTCTAAGCTCTGAAGAAACTCCAAGTCGTTTTTAGGTGCCTTTAAAGGAAGAGGTGAAAGAAACCAATATTATTTGTACACTGTATTAGCAAACAAGCTTATCTCTTTAACTAGCTGTTTTTCTTGAGGGGACATAGGGAACTGATTGTGGAATATCGAAATTTTTAAGGAGTAAATAGCTTTACTCATCCATCTTGCTCTGTGCATGGCTCCTGGATATCTGAAATGTATCGTCTTTTCCTTGTCCCCCCCAAGAAAAATAACAATAAGCTTCAAAAATTCGGTATAATCATGTCTTGTGTGGTGAATCTATAATAATAAATAACATTCTTAAGATAACGAAACCAAAAATAGTTCAAAAATATACCATTAGTTGTGATTTGGCAAAAGATAACCATAGAAAAAATTTGAAAAACATAACAAAAAATCATATTTTTAAAAAATAAATTCAGGAAAAAAAAAATGTTTGTAGTGTTTTTTATTCTTTTTTTCATGTTATGGTCCAAAAATTATGCAGTAAGTTATATAGAAAGAAACCTTACGCTCCTCACAAAAATACAAAATTACAAACAAAATGTCACTGGAACAAAATAAGAAAAAAATGTTATGAGGAAATACGATAATTTTGACTAAGGAGTTAAATTGCATTTTCAAAGCTCCGCCAAAAAATATTAGATGCATATTTTAAAAAAATAAAAAAAATGAAAATAGCTTAGATTATTGTAAATGATTCTTCATCACAATATATTCAACATGTGTTTCGGTTTGGGCAAGATATTATTCAATATGATCCAAGTCGTAAATAGCTCCAAAATGACCTTTAAACGATTTCAGCAATATCTAGAGGTCAAATTTTTTTGGGTCTTAAGGCACTTTTGTTCTCATTAGGAATGGAACTTTCAGAAAATGGACGCGCACCGAAGAAAAAAAGACCCATAATTTTTTTCATATATTTTTGAACCGGTCTAATGTACATGTTCTCAAGAAGCTTAGCACAGAATTATTAATTCTCTTAGTATTGCCATTGTCTGCATAGAGGTGATGGTTAATCAGAAAAATTTATTTCAAATGAAAAAAATTGTTTGCATCTCTTCTTATTTGAGCCTCGCGGTTCATATATTTTGCATCGAACGGTCCACACACGTTAACGCTTTCAGTTTTGGTCTCCACAGAGATCTATATAAAATTATTAAATATTAGTTTATAAATATATTTTCTTACATAACAATTCATGCTATTCAATCATTCTAAATAAGTGTTAAACAGCTTTGCCCGACAAATACATTCTCATTTTTCAATAACACTAGCGAGCTTTTAAGCTTTCACTGAAAGAAAATTGCGTGTTATTTTGCAAAAAGACTCAATCAAGTTGACTTGCTAGTGCACACAGTTTATATATCAAGTTTATTTATGGAATTCACAAAAGTTGATAAGGTAAAAGCGAAATTAAGGTAAAGCCAAACCTAGAAAATCTAATAATAATAATTCATACTTTATCAAGCGAAGAAAAGAGAAATTGATAAAGTATGAAAAAGTATATGGAAAAAGATACGGGCTATGAAAAAATAAATGAAGAGAATGGAAACGATTAGGTAAAGACAAGTATAAATTTAATGAGATAAATGCAGTCTTCTGATTTCTTTTAATTACTTATTTCAATTAAAAATTATGGATGAATAAATAAAAGAAAATTTTACAAAGACAAAGATATGTGTTAAAATAAAGTAAATTATTGAGAAATTAGATTACTTGATTAAAAAATTATGTGTAAATTAGTGAAAATTGAATTTCACATAAATTAAATAAAATAAAATTTTATTCAGTGTAAGAAGACGATCTGATAAAACTGAGCGCATATGCAGACGAGCACCATAGATGTTCACTGCTCGACGGAGAATTTCAAACTGAAGCTTTCGTCGTGCTGTATGTGAGATATATTCGTGCTTTTGCTTTTGTGAATGTATTTCGGGGCAAAGCTGTTTAACACTGTTATAAAAAATCAATGAAAAAAAAATCAAAACATTCAGTGCAGTTCAGTACATGTTCTACTTCAGTTTTGTTTAGCTTAGATCTAAAGATTATTTAAAGATCATAGCATCGATCTTTAAGGATCTCTATAAAAAAGGTCTTACGGGGTCAAATCGTAAAGTATAATATCTGAAAAATAAAATATTAGATCTTAAAATGTTACTTTTTAAAGTTTACTTTCTTTTTCAAGAGAAAGAAAAATAAATAATGATGTTATATTTGAGAAAATATGATCACTTATAAGAGATAAACGTAGAATGGCTTGGCATATAAGCAGGAGTCCTAGGGAGAAAAGATAGTTTAATATGACACCAAAAGATTTGAAACAGCGCTTATATGATCTGAAACAAGCGGCGACCGTTCAATTTTTTCTGAATCTTGATCCATCGTCAAACATCGTCAAAAAATAATGATCACAGCCTTAGGAGAGCTACATAATACTTGAAACGTCCAACTACACGAAATCTTACTATTTAATCCTGCAATGGAGAATAGTTAAGATGAAATGAATCAAAAGCTAAAGCTTTTGCAGAACATTTAAGGTACGGCCCATAGCAATAGGATATGCCACTTTTTGTTTCTAATCTTATAACAAAAAGTTTTCAGTGTATTTATTTAAAACTTCTTACATGCAGAAAACTTTGTTGTTGTGTCCCTGTTATAGACGCCATGTTTTATATTTTATGTGATTTTTGGTTTTCCTATCCTACGAAAAGCGAGCAACTCATCTTTGACCTCTACTCAATTACTTAAGGACGTTTGTGGACAATAAGGTCTCAAAAACACAATGAAACGATTGATTGGCAGCACCAAGCATCTCATCCATCAGAAACTAAAGCCTGCTCCCTGTTTAACTATAAGCCATAAAGAACGTCGACTCCAGAAATAATGTGAATACTGACTGGTCTCAAGTAAGCTTTCTCTTTTTTACAAAAAGAACATGTAGCCATCATATCTTGGCTTGCAGGTAATTTTTTCTGACGAAAAGAAGTGACGAACTTAGATGGTCCTGACGGTTTTCATCATTATTGGAGAAACCTTAGAAAGTAGCCAAAATATTTTTTAGCTTAAGTAAAGTTAGTAGCCTAAAAGAAACTTCGGTGGTGGCTCCGTGATGGTTTGGGGTGCTTTTTGCATTGATGGTACTCTCGAACTGCAGCTGGTATCATCAAAAATGAAAAGTGTTGATTATATAAATGTGCTCCAATGCAGTTTGGTTTCATTCTTGAGAGAACACCATCAAAAGGAATGAATTTTTCAGCAGGACAATGCTTCTATCCATGTCAGCAAACAAATTCTTGATTGGTTTCGTCGCAAAAAAATTGCTTATCTCGATTGGCCATCCTGCTGGGGCATCCTAACCAGACACGTGTTCGCCAACAATAAACAATACGATACCGTTAACGAGCTATAAAATGAAATTTTAAGAGAGTGGGAGAGATTAGACCTAGAGTTGATTAAAAAACTTGTCCATTCAATGCCCGATCGCATCTTCCAATGCATACATGCAAACGGAGCTTTTCTTTAATAAGAACCGAAAACCTTTTTGAAAAATTTGCTATTTCATGTTTTTGTTATTGTTTTAATGCAATTTCCTATAGTTATGGGCCGCTTATATGAAATAAATAAAGTGTTCTGAAAACAAAAACAATTCAGCAAAAATAAAGACTAAACAAGACCTTAAGTCTGGCGTCTATAACAGGGACACAATAACACATTTTTCTGCATGTAAGAAATTTTAAATAAATACACTGAAAACTTTTTGTTTTAAGAACGTTTTTGTTTAAGAAAAAAATGTGATTTCCTTTTGTAATGGGCCGTACCTTATCTTCAATATTTTAATCCCATACAGCTGCTGATGTGTCGAATGATGATCATATATTTCAATTCCTTGATTCGCCCTGTCAAATATGCTTGCCTATCTGACTTATATCTCCAACTGAAGTTCATAATGAAGTTATGCAACTACATCAGAAAAAAGCTCCAGGTTATGACTGTATTGTAGCTAATGTACTCCGATGTCTACCACGAGTGGGTATTGTATTTTTTACTCTCATATATGATACCATCTTAAGGCTTGATTTCTTTCCAATCCAATGGAAATGCTCTGAGGTTATCATGATTCGAAAACCAGGAAAACTTGAAAATATATTTTCATCCTACCGTCCAATTAGTTTACTGGTAGGCTTCTCGAAGATATTTGAAAAAATAAAAAACTATTTCCTGCCCCCTACTTCCTGTTACTAAAATCTTACTTGAGTAAGATCGCAACTTTTGTGTAAAAATTAATGGGAAAATTTCCAATATACATATGTCCAATTCTGTGTTCAAAGAAAATCGTAAAATGTTTTTTTTTTTTAAATACTTCTTCAATTTAACTGGCCTCATATTCATGTGCGAGAGGCCTTACGGTTAAAGACGGCCCTGAATTTAATTAAAAATTTTTTTATTCCATAGTTTTCCTACAAGCATTGTTCTCTTGAAACTTAATCTTTTTTTAATTAATTTAAGTTCTTCAACATGAATTCAAGAATTTACGATATCAATGAATGTTGAAATTAATTAGGAAAAAAAAAATTAATTTTATCAGACTTCATATTCCTTTCGTTACAGTTTCTTTGCATTTCTCGAAAATTGCTCAATTAAAGTAAATTATTTTTTTTTACTCATTATGTCCGTGATAAAGAGCGGAAAATTTCCACCCATGTTTGAATAGAAATCTAAGAATATTCACGCTTAACTGCATTTCATTGCCTAAAATAAGCCACTTTATCATTAACAAACTTAAGATAGACAGTCTTCGTCGCTCGTCAGCGACACACGCACAACTACACGACGGGAAACATTGTTTAAGTGTCCTCAGCTGAAACAAATTAAAACTCTATTGAGCAACGGTGCTGTTGTTGTTCATTCTTCCGCTACAAAGGAACACACAAACAAAAAAAAAAAAAAAATAAACCACTACAACAGTTCACAACTTCAAAGGATAAGGACATCAAAACCATCAATAACGAAATTATGAGAGTGCCTCACCAGGGAGCAAAAGCAACATTAGTTCTAAGAAACTGAGCAAAACTTTGATTTCTTATAATTAAAAAAAAAAACATTTTTGTTGTTTCTTCCCCTTTTTCTTAATTTGATGAAATTAAATTGCGTGGGAGCATTAAAGGTAAATAATACAAAGGACTCAAATGTTATTTATAAGTTGCGCAAAAATGGTCAAACAGCTGGCTCTACGGACTTAACCGGAGAAGCGAAAAGCTGAAGCATTCTAAATAAAGAATTTATAAGTATTGACAGTTCGATAGAAGTACGTCTCGCTCGGGAAGGTTCGTTCGTCTAGCTGTGTGTTGTAGTGTATGTTTGCTTGATTGTTGGTCTGAATACCAATGAAAATGTACAAATATGAAAATATATAAAAATAAAACCCAACAAATTATACAAAAGTCACGAAAATGTAATCATGTCAGCTTCAACTTAATTCAATTCAATGAGTCTTTATGCTCTGTTGTCTTCGAATAGCAGCGAAGACAACAAGTAATACAATCAAATATTTGGCCACCCATCCTTGTCACCGACCAAACCAACTTCCTTCCCCTCCACTCCTGCGTCCTGTGCACAGTTTTGTGTTAAAATTTTTCTTTTCTCAATTAATTACAAACTTACGTGCTTCAAGGATGGCTGTGCTTCGACTTGGCCTTTGATTTTGAATTCGACTGCTTTTGACAGCCAACTAGGCGAGGGTATTTGATAATTTATAAACCTTACTTCTTGAAAGGAAATATATCGTTTATGATACGAATTGAAACAAAACTGTACGTATTACTCGCTGGAAATAAGTGCCAAAGTTGGTTCTTGAAACATAACCAAAACAAAAAATATGATTGACGTTATTAGAAGAGGGAGAGAGAGAGAGAGAGAGAGAGAGAGAGAGAGAGAGAGAGACATAGATAGAGATGCTTACGCAACAAAAATTGAATGTCGTTGCATGGAATGAGTATAGGAGCTACAGAAAATATTATTATGCTAATGGTTTTATGTCACCATAACATAAGTAAATAAAATAATTATGTCGGCACAAGCACAAAGAAGGAGCCGCTTGTTGAAACGATAACGCAATATCGTTGCATACAACTAACATATAACACATTGATTATAGGACCTATCGTAAATATTATTATAAGACCGTAAGGAATGATTTTCTTGCCTCGTGAAAAAAATAAAAAAATAGTTATGTCTAATGACATATCGTCGCTCGTATGATTAATTGACGTATCTAAATTTTTTTTAATTGTTCATATGAGTACTTTTCACTTTTCGCAGTTATTCATACGAGCAAAGATATTATTAGAATTATTTCCTGCTGGGTATATAGACTATGGTAAATGTTATTAAGCAGTAGCAAACGCTGGCATTTGGAACATAACATAACATAACATAACATAACATAACATAACATAACATAACATAACATAACATAACATAACATAACCTAACATAACACAACATACCATAACATAACATAACATAACATAACATAACACAACATACCATAACATAACATAACATAACATAACATAACATAACATAACATAACACAACATAACATAACATAACATAGCATAACATAACATAACATAGCATAACATACCATAAAATAACATAACATAACATAACATAACATAACATAACACAACATACCATAACATAACATAACATGACATAACATAAATAGCATAACATAACATAACATAACACAACAAAACATAACAGAACATAGCATAAAATAGCATAAAATAACATAACATAGCTTAACATAACATAACATAACATAGCATAACATACCATACCATAAAATAACCATAAAAAACATAACATAATATAACATAACATAACATAACATAACATAACATAACATAACATAACATAAAATAAAATAACATAACATAACATAACATAACATAACATAACATAACATAACATAACATACCATAACATAAAATAACAATTTCGCCATAACAAATATTAAAAAAATGATAACGTTATCAGGCCAAAGAAGTCGTTGTTAGATGAAACGTAAATGTAATGTCGTTGCATTGAAATATTACTGAAAATGAAAGAAACCAACTACTTTGAGATCATTTTTGAGATGTTAGAATATTTTTAAATATTTGTATTTGTAAAAAAAAAACATAAATAGGCCTTACCATTGAGTGATATTATAGAACAACGAACCTGATTTGTTCTTACACCTATTTTTTAACTTCATCCAAACTTTTCAATCTTCCCTCGCCCTTTGAAGGGAAGATTTCGGAGTCTTCTCATCACTCTGTATCTGTGCATACAACCATAAATAAATAGCTATGTTTGGCAACAGTAGCTGCTCTCCATCACTCCCAATGCGCTATTTCGATTCGTCACTCAAGCTGTCAAGCATTCTAGGATAAAACTGTCAAAGCTTTAATTGGTGCTACTTCTTCACAGTGTTCCTTCGCTCCTTGCTGCGTACACAATCACATTCCAGCAGCGACTTACTTGTGCTCGCTGTATTTGTTTTCTTATTTAACTGTACCTATCTACCTATCTGCCAACCTACCTTAATTTGCTTTGTCCTTTTGTCCTATTTATCTATAGATTTTTTTTTCTGTTTTTTTCCCAACTACCAAATTTCGTGTCTGCTAGCAATCACCTGGTATGCAATCGACAGTGGACTTCATTCCAAAAATAAATTAGCAGTCCTCTGACCGACTACATCCCTTTGCCGTGCCCATTCTCCTAAGGGCTAAGATAAGAGAATCCGTGAAAATTCCATAAATTCTAGCATAATTAGTGCAAGTGATTTGAGTTGCTGATATTTGGCTATTTTTGGCTCGAACCTTCCTTCCCCCTTTTGTACATGATTGAATTTTTGTTTCACCATCATTTTCGCTTTCACTTCCACTCGCGCTGAAACCGCTAAAATTTCTTTGTTTTGGCAGCATTTCGATTAACCCTGATGTCCTTTATAACTTTATTTAGTCGCATATTGTTCGCCCCGTGGAAGTTGTCTGGGTTCATTTTGTGCTTGTTATTGTTGTTGCTTCTGTTGGTTAGACGATTATATTCTATTGTGATTTATTTGTTTCGTTTTCATTTAGTTACTATCACGTGGAGTTTCTTTTTCCTTTATTTTTATTTTTTTTTTGTTATGTTTGCTTTTGGTTGTTTGTCTTGTTTTGTTTTCTGAAAGGTTCTTAGGTTCTTTTATTGATTATTTTGGTTGTTTTAACTGTGCTATGCGTTGAGTTATTAACGCTTAATTGATTGCTTTCTCATCATGTTGAAATTAAGGTTTAGGAAAATTATTCCAAATAACTCTGTATTTAAGGTTAAATGCTTGTAATTTGGTTTTCTTTGTTTTTAGCTTTGAACTAAAGAATTTAGGTGTAATACCTTTTCAGTAAAGTCTGCCTTGGTTCGAAATGGGCTGATAGATTAGTGGGAAGGAAAGGACAATAGAGTAGAACATATGTAGAATGTTCTACAACTACATATGTACACATGTACAGTCAAATCGAACGGTTTTTTCAGAAGCTCAGACAGATGTCACTTTTTGTCAAAAATAGTGAAAATGTGACTGTAGCGACACGGAATCGGGTTATTTCCTTTTTTAATTTCTTGGAATCAAGGAGGGAAACGTAAGAATATTATTTAAAACAAACTGGAATGCATAAAATTTACTTTTTGGAGCGGTTTAGGAGTTCAACATTTGTAATAATACCAAAAAAATTACATTTTTTTTTTTGCAAAATATTTGTACGAGTGAAATATTTATTTTAATGAAAACAACCATTTATTCTGTAAAAAATAAAAATTTATATGATAAAAGATATGATTTTTTACCAAACAGTACCTTGAAGAGAATCGAAACCGTTCAGATAAATTAAGTCTTATTTGAAGAAAAAAAAGAGCATCCAAATATGAAAAAACATATGATACTTTTAGGCATCTGCTAAGCCGAATGTATGTTAAGAATGATCAACAACCAAGCAACATCAAGTGGCTTGGGTCCATAATAAAACAACTAAATTTCACTTCTTGCTTAGAATTCCAGAATTTTTTGTGAAGAGAGTGATTTAAAAAATGTCGTTTCTTCAAAAAAAAAAAAAAAACAAAAACAAAAAAATAAAAACAATAAGTTGAAGGCTGTATCGTGCGTGGACAGACCCATATGTTTTGACGTGACATCTTATCTTTATCCTTGTTCCTAAACTTGTCCCTACCCCTATTTTTAATCGTATGTGTGCACTAATAATTGTTTTACATCTGATCCTAATCCTTGTTTAAATTCTTGTTTTTATTCATGTCTAAATTCTTAATCTAGTCCATTTCATACCCTTTGTCACACTTCTTGTGGCAATTCTTGTCCAAATCTTTATCCTAGTTCTTGTTTTAATTGTTTTCGAAATTCTTGTGTGAAACCTTGTTTAAATCCCTGTCTGAATCATTCATAACCCTAATCAATCCTAATCCTTATCCTTGACCTAACCCTTTTTCTCGACCTTGGATTGAGATTTGACTTTGGATAAAGATACTTGATAAAATATTTGTCCTATTTGAATTTTAATTTTGTTATTGCTTTTCAATTAAGGTTTTACTTTTACTTTTGCTTTTGATTTTGAGTTTGAGTTTAAGTTTGAGTTTGAGTTTGATTTTGATTTTGATTTTGATTTTGATTTTGATTTTGATTTAGATTTTGATTTTGATTTTGATTTTGATTTTGATTTTGATTTTGATTTTGATTTTGATTTTGATTTTGATTTTGATTTTGAGTTTGATTTTGATTTTGATTTTGATTTTGATTTTGATTTTGATTTTGATTTTGATTTTGATTTTGATTTTGATTTTGATTTTGATTTTGATTTTGATTTTGATTTTGATTTTGATTTTGATTTTGATTTTGATTTTGATATTGATTTTGATTTTGATTTTGATTTTGATTTTGATTTTGATTTTGATTTTGATTTTGATTTTGATTTTGAGTTTGAGTTTGAGTTTGAGTTTGAGTTTGAGTATGATTTTGATTTTGGTTAATTTTGATTTTGATTTTGATTTTGAGTTTGGTTTTGATTTTGATTTTGACTTTGACTTTGATTTTGATTTTGATTTTGATTTTGATTTTGATTTTGATTTTGATTTTGATTTTGATTTAGATTTTGATTTTGATTTTGATTTTGATTTTGCTTTTGATTTTGATTTTGATTTTGATTTTGAGTTTGATTTTGATTTTGATTTTGATTTTGATTTTGATTTTGATTTTGATTTTGATTTTGATTTTGATTTTGATTTTGATTTTGATTTTGATTTTGATTTTGATTTTGATTTTGATTTTGATTTTGATTTTGATTTTGATTTTGAGTTTGAGTTTGAGTTTGAGTTTGAGTTTGAGTATGATTTTGATTTTGGTTAATTTTGATTTTGATTTTGATTTTGATTTCGATTTTGATTTTGATTTTGATTTTGACTTTGACTTTGATTTTGATTTTGATTTTGATTTTGATTTTGATTTTGATTTTGATTTTGATTTTGATTTTGAGTTTGGTTTTGATTTTGATTTTGACTTTGATTTTGAGTTTGAGTATGATTTTGATTTTTGTTAATTTTGATTTTGATTTTGATTTTGATTTTGATTTTGATTTTGATTTTGATTTTGATTTTGATTTTGATTTTAATTTTGATTTTGATTTTGATTTTGATTTTGATTTTGATTTTGAGTTTGAGTTTGAGTTTGAGTTTGAGTATGTATGATTTGATTTTGATTCATTTTGATTTTGATTTTGATTTTGATTTTGAGTTTGGTTTTGATTTTGATATTGATATTGATTTTGAGTTTGGTTTTGATTTTGATTTTGATTTTGATTTTGATTTTGATTTCGATTTTGATTTTGATTTTGATTTTGATTTTGATTTTGATTTTGATTTTGATTTTGATTTTGATTTTGAGTTTGATTTTGATTTTGATTTTGATTTTGATTTTCATTTTGATATTGATTTTGATTTTGATTTTGATTTTGATTTTGATTTTGATTTTGATTTTGATTTTGATTTTGATTTTGATTTTGATTTTGATTTTGATTTTGATTTTGATTTTGATTTTGATTTTGAAATATTTATTTTAATGAAAACAACCATTTATTCTGTAAAAAATAAAAATTTATATGATAAAAGATATGATTTTTTACCAAACAGTACCTTGAAGAGAATCGAAACCGTTCAGATAAATTAAGTCTTATTTGAAGAAAAAAAGAGCATCCAAATATGAAAAAACATATGATACTTTTAGGCATCTGCTAAGCCGAATGTATGTTAAGAATGATCAACAACCAAGCAACATCAAGTGTCTTGGGTCCATAATAAAACAACTAAATTTCACTTCTTGCTTAGAATTCCAGAATTTTTTGTGAAGAGAGTGATTTAAAAAATGTCGTTTCTTCAAAAAAAAAAAAAAAACAAAAACAAAAAAATAAAAAGAATAAGTTGAAGGCTGTATCGTGCGTGGACAGACCCATATGTTTTGACGTGACATCTTATCTTTATCCTTGTTCCTAAACTTGTCCCTACCCCTATTTTTAATCGTATGTGTGCACTAATAATTGTTTTACATCTGATCCTAATCCTTGTTTAAATTCTTGTTTTTATTCATGTCTAAATTCTTAATCTAGTCCATTTCATACCCTTTGTCACACTTCTTGTGGCAATTCTTGTCCAAATCTTTATCCTAGTTCTTGTTTTAATTGTTTTCGAAATTCTTGTGTGAAACCTTGTTTAAATCCCTGTCTGAATCATTCATAACCCTAATCAATCCTAATCCTTATCCTTGACCTAACATTTTTTCTCGACCTTGGATTGAGATTTGACTTTGGATAAAGATACTTGATAAAATATTTGTCCTATTTGAATTTTAATTTTGTTATTGCTTTTCAATTAAGGTTTTACTTTTACTTTTGCTTTTGATTTTGAGTTTGAGTTTAAGTTTGAGTTTGAGTTTGATTTTGATTTTGATTTTGATTTTGATTTTGATTTAGATTTTGATTTTGATTTTGATTTTGATTTTGATTTTGATTTTGATTTTGATTTTGATTTTGATTTTGATTTTGAGTTTGATTTTGATTTTGATTTTGATTTTGATTTTGATATTGATTTTGATTTTGATATTGATTTTGATTTTGATTTTGATTTTGATTTTGATTTTGATTTTGATTTTGATTTTGATTTTGATTTTGAGTTTGAGTTTGAGTTTGAGTTTGAGTTTAAGTTTGAGTTTGAGTTTGATTTTGATTTTGATTTTGATTTTGATTTTGATTTTGATTTTGATTTTGATTTAGATTTTGATTTTGATTTTGATTTTGATTTTGATTTTGATTTAGATTTTGATTTTGATTTTGATTTTGATATTGATTTTGATTTTGATTTTGATTTTGATTTTGATTTTGATTTTGATTTTGATTTTGATTTTGAGTTTGAGTTTGAGTTTGAGTTTGAGTTTAAGTTTGAGTTTGAGTTTGATTTTGATTTTGATTTTGATTTTGATTTTGATTTTGATTTTGATTTTGATTTTGATTTTGATTTTGATTTTGATTTTGATTTTGATTTTGATTTTGATTTTGAGTTTGAGTTTGAGTTTGAGTTTGAGTTTGAGTTTGAGTTTGAGTTTGAGTTTGAGTTTGAGTATGATTTTGATGTTGGTTAATTTTGATTTTGAGTTTGAGTTTGGTTTTGATTTTGATTTTGATTTTGACTTTGACTTTGATTTTGATTTTGATTTTGATTTTGATTTTGATTTTGATTTTGATTTTGATTTTGATTTAGATTTTGATTTCGATTTAGATTTTGATTTTGATTTAGATTTTGATTTTGATTTTGATTTTGATTTTGATTTTGATTTTGATTTTGATTTTGAGTTTGATTTCGATTTTGATTTTGATTTTGATTTTGATTTTGATTTTGATTTTGATTTTGATTTTGATTTTGATTTTGATTATGATTTTGATTTTGAGTTTGAGTTTGAGTTTGAGTTTGAGTTTGAGTTTGAGTATGATTTTGATTTTGGTTAATTTTGATTTTGATTTTGATTTTGATTTTGATTTTGATTTTGATTTTGATTTGGTGGATTGAATCGTATCTCAGTAATAGAACTCAATCTGTTTTATTTAAACTCGTGAAATCTTACGAGTTCCCGGTTACCTCAGGAGTGCCTCAAGGGAGTCACATCGGGCCTCTTCTCTTTCTACTTTTCATAAATGATTTGCCAACTATAATAATGCATTCTAACGTCTTGATGTACGCTGACGACGTCAAACTATTTCTTTCTTACAAAAATGAAAATGACGCCAAATTTTTACAAATTGACATCAATAATCTTTATAACTGGTGCAAAATGAATCATATGAATCTCAATATGAAAAAATGTAAGCACATGTCCTTCTCGCGTAAGCCATGGTTTAGAAGCACGTACAAAATCTGCGATTACACATTAGAATCTCTAGATAGTTTTCATGATCTTGGAGTTACCATGGATCCTAAACTTCGCTTTCATATTCATATAACTAAAATAATAAATAGAGCAAATAGTACCCTAGGATTTATCAAACGATGGGCAAAAGAGTTTAATGATCCTCTTATTACGAAATCTTTGTTCACTTCACTGGTGCGGCCTATCTTAGAATATGCCTCAATTGTATGGTGTCCACGATATGGTTGTTACATTGACGACATTGAATCAGTTCAGAAAAAATTTCTTCTGTTCTGCTTAAGCAATTTGTACTGTAGAACTGACTTTCATCTTCCACCTTATGAATATCGATTACAGCTATTAAATCTTCCTACTTTAAAAAATCGGAGAACTATGCTTAATGTTAGCTGGATTGTTAAACTTCTGTATGGATTTGTTGACAGTCCATATTTATTAAGTAAAATTTACTTTAATATTCCTATTCGTCCTAGAAGATCTTTTGAGTTACTTTACATGAACTTTTGTAGAACAAACTACTTGCAAAATGAACCGCTGAGAAGTGCTTGTGGTGACTTTAATTTTGTTTCAGATGTAATTTCTTTAAATGAATCCATATACTCAATTAAACTTAAAATTCTAGATTATCTCCAGTACCGAGGTTGATTTGGATTATGCTCTCCCAAGAATACTTTATTTTTTCCTGGCTATGTGTGGTAATACTAATAAGCTGATTTAATTTATGATTATCCAGAGCGAGACCACGTCCGTCTCGCCTGGCATTTGCCGGAGGTAGACCCCGTCCGTCTACCCTTGCATATGTGAGCTTTGCTCTAATCCCTATTTACATGAATCTACGTACATCAGAATAGTATTTGATTATCAGCCTCATATATGGGAGCGATGCTCTAATCAATTGATATAGTAAATCTCAAGATGTGCTCTGGAATATGCTACTTCACGTCATACCTGGAATTTTACACCAAGCTGATTAAATTCAAACATGATTATCCAGAGCGAGACCATGTCCGTCTCGCCTGGCATATGCCGGAGGTAGACCCCGTCCGTCTACCCTTGCATATGTGAGCTTTGCTCTAATCACTGTTTCTACACACATTATAGAACTTGGTTATCAGCCTCACATATGTGAGCACTGCTCTAATCAATTGATCAATTAATATCAAAATGTTGATCCGGAATATATATAATTTATTTTTACTATTATATATAAAATCTGAAATCCTTTAAATTAATTATCAAATGTATAATGAAATCTATAGTATTTAAGTTAATCAAACAAATTGTTGAATTTTTTAAAATGCTATAAAGCTTTAGGGCTTAGCATCTCAATAAATAATAATAATAATTTTGATTTTGATTTTGAGTTTGGTTTTGATTTTGATTTTGACTTTGATTTTGAGTTTGAGTATGATTTTGATTTTGGTTCATTTTGATTTTGATTTTGATTTTGATGTTGATTTTGATTTTGATTTTAATTTTGATTTTGATTTTGATTTTGAGTTTGAGTTTGAGTTTGAGTTTGAGTATGTATGATTTGATTTTGATTCATTTTGATTTTGATTTTGATTTTGAGTTTGGTTTTGATTTTGATATTGATATTGATTTTGAGTTTGGTTTTGATTTTGATTTTGATTTTGATTTTGATTTTGATTTTGATTTTGATTTTGATTTTGATTTTGATTTTGAGTTTGATTTTGATTTTGATTTTGATTTTGATTTTCATTTTGATATTGATTTTGATTTTGATTTTGATTTTGATTTTGATTTTGATTTTGATTTTGATTTTGATTTTGATTTTGATTTTGATTTTGATTTTGATTTTGATTTTGATTTTGATTTTGATTTTGATTTTGATTTTGATTTTGATTTTGATTTTGACTTTGATTTTGATTTTGATTTTGATTTTGATTTTGATTTTGATTTTGAGTTTGAGTTTGAGTTTGAGTTTGAGTATGATTTTGATTTTGGTTAATTTTGATTTTGATTTTGATTTTGATTTTGAGTTTGGTTTTGATTTTGATTTTGACTTTGTTTTTGATTTTGATTTTGATTTTGATTTTGATTTTGATTTTGATTTTGGTTTTGATTTTGAGTTTGAGTTTGAGTTTGAGTTTGAGTTTGAGTTTGAGTATGATTTGATTTTGATTCATTTTGATTTTGATTTTGATTTTGATTTTGAGTTTGGTTTTAATTTTGATATTGATATTGATTTTGAGTTTGGTTTTGATTTTGATTTTGATTTTGAGTTTGAGTTTGAGTTTGAGTTTGAGTTTGAGTTTGAGTTTGAGTTTGAGTTTGAGTTTGAGTTTGAGTTTGATTTTGATTTTGATTTTGATTTTGATTTTGATTTTGATTTTGATTTTGATTTTGATTTTGATTTTGATTTTGATTTTGATTTTGATTTTGATTTTGATTTTGATTTTGATTTTGATTTTGATTTTGATTTTGATTTTGATTTTGATTTTGATTTTGATTTTGATTTTGATTTTGAGTTTGAGCTTGAGTTTGAGTTTGAGTATGATTTAATTTTGATTAATTTTGATTTTGATTTTAATTTTGAGTTTGATTTTGATTTGATTTTGACTTTGATTTTGATTTTGATTTTGATTTAGATTTAGATTTAGATTTAGATTATGATTTTGATTTTGATTTAGATTTTGATTTTGATTTTGATTTTGATTTTGATTTTGATTTTGATTTTTGATTTTGATTTTGATTTTGATTTTGATTTTGATTTTGATTTTGATTTTGATTTTGATTTTGATTTTGAGTTTGTGTTTGATTTTGATTTTGATTGTGATTGTGATTTTGATTTTGATTTTGATTTTGATTTTGATTTTGATTTTTGAATTTGATTTTGATTTTGATTTTGATTTTGATTTTGATTTTGATTTTGATTTTGATTTTATTTTGATTTTGATTTTAATTTTGTGTCTGCTTTTGCTTTTGATTTTGCTTTGCCTTTGCTTGTGTTTTTGCGTAAAAGTTTGCTAATTGAGCATTCAACTTAAAACTGCAGACAGATATGCTTTCTGAAGATCTGTTTACCTGTAGGGTGGGAGGGGGAGGGGATGGTTTCATATATACGGCCAGCATGACTTTATTTTGTGGATTTTCATATCATGTTGGGCGTTATGTGAAACTCAATTTTGATAGGTGTTTTCACATGAAAACAAAAATGTCTGTTATAATCAAAATATTTATGTATAAGCTTGATTGCAAAACTACTCGGGCGATATCCTTTGGCCTTATATTTAATGAACTAAAGCACCTCCTGAAATTTAGCAACGTCTCTTCAGCATCATCATACATAATTCCTGAGCAAAGGTAAGCTTAAATATTTGTTTTAACTTAACTTTAAAAAAATTGTGTTTGCCCTCTTTAGCAAAACCAAAAAAGTATTTGAATTTCAAATTAATGCAGTGGCATAAAACACTGCTTTGAATGAAAAAAAAAAAACAACAACTCAGAAAGGTACATTAAAAGAGAACATTTTTTTACATGTAGTTATTCTTTGATGTTAAGCTGCTGCTGTTGGAGAAGTTGTTTGCTTTACAGATGTGGTCGCTGGCAGTCGCGATAAAAAAACATCGAAACAGCAGAAAGGGTTTTGAAGTGAAAAAAATAAGAGTTAAAAAAAGTAACAAAGTAAATAAAAATATAAAGTTGTAACATGTAGCATGATTGGGAATTAAAAAAGTTTAGCAGCAGTGAAGGATTTGTTCAAGGTCAATGCTGTGTGTGTGTGTTGCGCTGATTTCTCACAGGAGGGCTGCGAAAGAAAAATAAAAATAACGATAATATTTAAAATATTTATTAACATTTCGTTGAAAAATTAGGCAACAACAAATATTTTGAGGCTTATGTTGTTTATAAAAAACAACAACATTTACATTGTTTGCACTTGTTTATTGTTATTTTAGCCTTAAGCCCTGCTTCATCTTAATATGCATGAAAAGCAACTTAACCTTTAAAAAAAAAACAAAAAATATAAAATAAAAAATTGCAGACGCAAAACAGAACAAAACGTATTTTTTCCCTCGATTCCTATGTGACGTTCGGTTAATGTGCGAAATTGCCCAATTTCATGTTTTAATCCCGCTCACGAACTCACAGCAACGCCAGTGAAATTAGAATGAAAGACAGAAAATAGATACAAAAATATAAAAAAAGAACAACAACAACAACAAAGACAACAATTGGGTCAGCAAAGAGCAAAACCAGGTAGAATCAGCTAAAAAAACGAATAAAAACAGGTGAAACATGGTTAAAAAGAAATCGAACTGATAGCGGCTATCAAGCTAAGCAGAACGCTTAAATTATTCTCAGGGTGCTAGGCCAACAAACGCGCTGTCTCGTACTCTCTGCTTGCTTAACAATCTCTTGCTCTCTGCTTAAGTACTACTCATTTGAATTAGTTCTAATGGTTTTTAGGCGAAGCTCTCTCCTATTTGTTTTTTTTTATATTTCTAGCCTTAACTATTTGCAGGAAAAAAGCTCTGGAAAAGCTTAGTTTTAAATCTCTTCCTGCATTGTTTTAGCTTTATTTGAGAGAACAACATGTGCGAGTAGCCATTAGGAACATGCTCTGCTTTCTGAGTGAGCTTGTGACATGTGTGTGCACGATGTGTGTGTGTGTGTGTGTGTGTGTGTGAGCAACAACAGTGCGCAACAGGAGGGTGATTAGGTGTATTTTACAAGTACTCGTACTCGTACAAAACAACGTAATCGAACACAACAAATACTACAACGGTGACGCTAAGTAAACACTTTTATGTCTCTACCAACGTATTCCCATGCTACCCGCTAGGAACACTTAAATTTTCTTATCTCCACTATATACCATTCCACCATCTTGACGTTATTTTTTTTTCGTTTCAATAGAGTCATCGTAAATTTAAAAAAAAAACAATTCACTCCACCCTGAGATGACAGGCCACCGCATATGGCGGTCTTTGTGTAAGTGTGCGCCAGCGACTTGGTGTTTCTATGTGTATGTGTGTGTGTGTGTGCATGGTCTGTCCTGAGCATGCCATAAAAATATAAATAAATAAAATAGACCAAATTTATGTTCTTGAAGTGATGTTCTCGTTGATGTTGGAACACATGAAAAAATCATTATTTTTATTATTATTTTGCACTTCTTCGATTACAAAATGTGTTCGCGCGTGCTTATTTATTTGTTCAAGTGTTAATTTTAAATTTATCAATTTAGTGTTGTTTTTTTTTTTTTATTTTTGTAAATAATTCAAAAATATATTTGTACATATGTATATATCCAGCTTATTTATTATAATTGCAATTTTTTCAATCAGATGACACTTAAAATGAATATCAAGCACGTTGCCCAGTGCTTGCAACTTAAAATGAGAAACAAATTGTGAACTTGCAATGGAAGAATATAGCAACAGATCGTCGTTCGCAAATTATTGTGTTCTATATGACAAAAATGTTTTTTTGGTAAATCAAGTTTAAAGTTTAGTAAAAAACTGAACCGAAAAATATACCGCGATTTTCTTACCAATGAAAGTTCAAGAGTTTGTGGTTTTTTCTGTCAAAAAAAATGTTCATCCTTGGAAGCGTTTTTTAGAGTAAGATGCATTTAAAAAAAAATAATTTGTTCTATATGCACTTATTTACGAAACTATTCTTTTTTAATAGCATATAGAACAAAATGTAATATGTATTGGAGAAATGAAAAGCAATGTGATTTCACTCAATAAAAACTTTATTTTATATATTATAATATTAACTTAATTTTAAACTTAATCTTATACATATGTGCTTATGAGTCCACTTAAATCAATACCTTTTAATTTCTTAAAAGGTAAGTTTCGACTACAAAATCAAGTAAAAAACTAACCAAATTTATTTGACTTCGATTCCACGAAGTTCATGCTTGATTTACGGAGATTTTTTAATTGAAGCAAGTTTGTTAAAAAAACGAAGACAAAAAGTTGTACCTATATTTTAAATTGTATTAAACAAATTATTATAGGTATTTACGGGTTGATGCGAAACACAGTTGCGACGATGCGAAAATGCAAGATTGCGAATTTTTGCTTCATTCCAACAACAAACACATTAGAAGCAATTTTGGGACTCTTCTTGAATTACGCACTGCTCAAACTTATTGCGAAAGCGCACAAACAGTGATGCGAAACAGCTGATTCATGTTATGGGTGTTTTCAAGCATAGTTGCCATCTGGGTAAAACTTAAAAAAGGCTAAGTTTGTGATTTAAATAAGTTTTTGTTATTTTGAAATAAGGTGGCAATATATTTCTTTCCGCTATCGTAAAGTTACAATATTGATGTTCACGCGTTAGTGCGAAAAATATGTTGCATATGTTGCATTCTTGCAATTCGCATCAACCCGTGAATACCCCTTTTGTAGTATGCCACTGCATCAAGTGATAAAAAATTGTATAAACTTTTCACATCATTTACTTTCTCCAATGATATCTTCTTATCTATTGCTTATCCATTCTTATTCTTAGTATTAAGCTTTTTTAAACGTTGTTGTAAAATTTAACTTCTAACCTTATGTTATTTATGATGGGTATTTTCTTTTCTTTTTTGTTTCATTTCATTTGCAATGAGAAGCTAAGAAAAAAAAAACAAAAAAAAAAAGCAAAATACAAAGACCTCCAAATAATAACTTTAATAACTTTATTTAGACTTGCATATAGAACAAAATAAAAAAATATTTTTTTTACTTAGTATTTTTGCTTCATTTTTGTTCTATATGCACGATTTTTTGCATATAGAACACAATAGCTTACGAAGCTTGTCACAACAGTGTTGTAAAGCACAAAGTCGATGTCTCATATTTCGAAAACTATAAAAGATAAAAGCAAACTGATGACACAGATCGATAGATCTCGAAAAATTTGCCTATTTACTAGTCTTATCTCAATTTTTTCAATTTTGTGATATAGAACACAATAATTTACGAACGACGAGATGTGTTTGTTGCTTTAAAATGACACATTCTTATAATTTAAACAGTTTGATTTTCAACAAAAAAAAAAAAAAAAAAAAAAAAAAAACAGACCACGATAGTGATGTTTCAAGTACCATTAGATGCTGTTGCTAAGGTTTGAAGCGACAAAAAATTTCCAAGTACTTCTTATATTAAAAAATAATTCTCTTTTGTTGAAGATTGTTGCTGACTATTTATTTTTCCTCAATAAATTTTATGATGTTACAATATTTTATAAATTTCTGAAGTTTATTAAAAAATATTAGAAAAAAGTATGCATTTAGCTGTGTCATGGACACACCCGTAGGTTTCGAAGTGACAGCGTTTCGTTGTCCTTGCTCTTATACTTATCTGTAACTTTTTCCTTGTCCTCAAACTTGTGCTTATCCTTATTTTTATTCGTTTGTTTGGCCTTTTACTTGTTTTACTTCACATCCTTATCGTTGTACAAATTGTTGTTTACAAGTAGGTTTTAGGCAAAACCGTGTAAATGAAGGTATATTTTTGATGATGTTTTTTTAAAAAGTTTATTAAATATACAAAAAAATGTTTGCATTTTTTCTTTGATTTTGGTTAAAGATGTGTTGAATTGCACGACAAATCGATTAAAAAAAAAAATTAAAATAAGCCGATTGGTTGTTTTTCTTTAGTAGTGTTGCCTGTCTTTAAAAAGTTTGTTTCGAGAAAAACGCGTTTAAGGGGGCACAAAGGTTACAAATTAAAAAAAAACTAAAAAATTTTCCGCCAAAAAAAAAACAAAATGGCGGCCATTTGAAAAAGGTCGCTTTTCGAGGTTACAAAATCGGTCGCCATTTTGTTTTTTTTTCGGCGGAAAAACATTATCCTAGTTTAGGCGATACCCACTTAAACAAGGATTAATTTGGTTTTTTTATTTTTTCCTCAGATGTTCTATACTGGTGATATCCTGCACACCGTCAATTTTTGGCATTTTGTTTAAAAAAAAATGAACTAACGTCAAAAACCGTTTCAAAAATTCTGAAAAATTTTTTTTGCATTCTTTAAATGTTAGTAAATACATGTGCAAAATTAGAAAACGATATCTTTTTTCCTTCTACGAAAAAAAACTCCCGAAAAATTTTTTTTTTAAATTTGTAAGAAGAAGTTCTTTATAAGAACTCTGGTGAAACGGGTTTTAAGCATTGTAGAATCTTTATTATTGTTGGCACTGATTTAAATTAATTTTACATATTTTTGAATAGTTGTACAACAATAAAAACAAATAAATAAATAAATGGCTGGCCATTTCAGCCCTTCAAAGGACTTTGACCTAGCTTCTTATGATCAATTGTGTTGTGCGTGTTATTAAGTTTGTACATAATTGACCGAGAACCGGACCCACAGGCTTAACGCCGACTCCGAACACGGAAGAATGTTCTTGTTCTCAAGAAGCTTTACATGGCATTTTGATTACTCTCTGAGGTTTGCCTCAGATACAGATTTGCCTCAGATTGTACAGCAATACAACAACAATAACCAATTAAAAATAATTGATTTTCAAAGAATTTTTGTCTAAATCCCCCCTTAATATATGTCCAAATTCTTGTCCTGGTCCATATATGAATCCATTTTACAATCCTTGTCCAGCTTCTTATCGCAATCTTTATCCCAATCGTTTTCCCTATTCTTGTCCTAAGCGGTGACAAAATTCTTGTCTCAATCCTTGCAATAATCCTTCGTAAATACTTGTTCAGGAAAGGTTTTATCGTAATCCTTGTTCGAATTCTTGTTTTAATCCATGTCCAAATTATTGACCTAGTCCTTGGCCAAATCCATTCATAATCTTTGCCCCACTTCCAATCCCAGTCCTTTTCCATATCTTCTTCCTAATTATTGTTTTAAGTGTTGTCCAAATTCTTGTCTAAATCCTTGTGTAAATCCTTGTCAAAATCATTGTTCTAATTCTTTTTCTAATCCTTGTATGAAAAGTTGCCCAAATCCATATATTTTTCTTGGTATTAATTGATGTACAAATCCTTTTCCTCAACCTTTTTGTAATCCTTGTTCTAGTTCTTGTTTGGATTTGGGTCCTTGTTCTAATATTTGTCATATTTTAGTTTTATTTTGTTATTGTTTTTGCTTTTTGCTTTTTCTTTTGATTTTGCTTTTGCTTTTACTTTTGTTATCGCTTTTGCCCTTGCCATTGCCTTTGCTTTTACTTTTACTTTTACTTTTATTTGTACTTTTACTTTTACTTTTACTTTTACTTTTACTTTTACTTTTACTTTTACTTTTACTTTTACTTTTACTTTTACTTTTACTTTTACTTTTACTTTTACTTTTACTTTTACTTTTACTTTTACTTTTACTTTTACTTTTACTTTTACTTTTACTTTTACTTTTACTTTTACTTTTACTTTTACTTTTACTTTTACTTTTACTTTTACTTTTACTTTTACTTTTACTTTTACTTTTACTTTTACTTTTACTTTTACTTTTACTTTTACTTTTACTTTTACTTTTACTTTTACTTTTACTTTTACTTTTACTTTTACTTTTACTTTTACTTTTACTTTTACTTTTACTTTTACTTTTACTTTTACTTTTACTTTTACTTTTACTTTTACTTTTACTTTTACTTTTACTTTTACTTTTACTTTTACTTTTACTTTTACTTTTACTTTTACTTTTACTTTTACTTTTACTTTTACTTTTACTTTTACTTTTACTTTTACTTTTACTTTTACTTTTACTTTTACTTTTACTTTTACTTTTACTTTTACTTTTACTTTTACTTTTACTTTTACTTTTACTTTTACTTTTACTTTTACTTTTACTTTTACTTTTACTTTTACTTTTACTTTTACTTTTACTTTTACTTTTACTTTTACTTTTACTTTTACTTTTACTTTTACTTTTACTTTTACTTTTACTTTTACTTTTACTTTTACTTTTACTTTTACTTTTACTTTTACTTTTACTTTTACTTTTACTTTTACTTTTACTTTTACTTTTACTTTTACTTTTAGTTTTACTTTTAGTTTTACTTTTACTTTTACTTTTACTTTTACTTTTACTTTTACTTTTACTTTTACTTTTACTTTTACTTTTAGTTTTACTTTTAGTTTTACTTTTACTTTTACTTTTACTTTTACTTTTAGTTTTACTTTTAGTTTTACTTTTACTTTTACTTTTACTTTTACTTTTACTTTTACTTTTACTTTTACTTTTACTTTTACTTTTACTTTTACTTTTACTTTTACTTTTACTTTTACTTTTACTTTTACTTTTACTTTTACTTTTACTTTTACTTTTACTTTTACTTTTACTTTTACTTTTACTTTTACTTTTACTTTTACTTTTACTTTTACTTTTACTTTTACTTTTACTTTTACTTTTACTTTTACTTTTACTTTTACTTTTACTTTTACTTTTACTTTTACTTTTACTTTTACTTTTACTTTTACTTTTACTTTTACTTTTACTTTTACTTTTACTTTTACTTTTACTTTTACTTTTACTTTTACTTTTACTTTTACTTTTACTTTTACTTTTACTTTTACTTTTACTTTTACTTTTACTTTTACTTTTACTTTTACTTTTACTTTTACTTTTACTTTTACTTTTACTTTTACTTTTACTTTTACTTTTGATTTTGATTTTGATTTTGATTTTGATTTTGATTTTGATTTTGATTTTGATTTTGATTTTGATTTTGATTTTGATTTTGATTTTGATTTTGATTTTGATTTTGATTTTGATTTTGATTTTGATTTTGATTTTGATTTTGATTTTGATTTTGATTTTGATTTTGATTTTGATTTTGATTTTGATATTGATTTTGATTTTGATTTTGATTTTGATTTTGATTTTGATTTTGATTTTGATTTTGATTTTGATTTTGATTTTGATTTTGATTTTGATTTTGATTTTGATTTTGATTTTGATTTTGATTTTGATTTTGATTTTGATTTTGATTTTGATTTTGATTTTGATTTTGATTTTGATTTTGATTTTGATTTTGATTTTGATTTTGATTTTGATTTTGATTTTGATTTTGATTTTGATTTTGATTTTGATTTTGATTTTGATTTTGATTTTGCTTTTGCTTTTGCTTTTGCTTTTGCTCTTGCTTTTGTGTGGTACATTAACAGTATCAATGGAACGATGTGTTATTTGGGTTATTTTACGCGGTTTTCTGAGATACTTATGACGGCACTCATTTTTTATTTATTTTTATCATGTGGTTGAAAACTTCAGCTTTAGTGTTGTTCCATTATACTTACCGTAGCGACAATACGAATAGAGTTGTGTTTCCACGTAGCGATTTTGCATTTTTACTGCATTAAGCAGTTGTCTGCGTGGTGTCGAGGCTCTAACATTTTTTTGTTAATTTTCGTTATAAGTCCAAAGAAACACTTTTTAGTGTAGTAAAATACAATTGTTCGTAGCACTTTTACTCAGCGTGTAATAATACGATGCAACAATATTACATTTTTGTTGCATAAGGTGCTTACTCCGCACCCTGGCGACGTCAAAACTTATCTTTAATTTTTGTTGTATAGCAAAGTATAAAACCTTCATTACTGTTTTAGAACTTTTACCGCGGAGTTTTTACTCACGGAGTAATAATTCCATGCAACGCCATTGCATGTTTGTTGCATTTTCGATCTTGGCGCAGCTCTCTCCGCAACTTCATAACTCCATAAGCTTTTTGTCTTTTTTTGTCGTAAGGGTTAAGGAGTAGCCTTTACTGGCGTATAATATAATAATCAGCCAGTTATAATTTTATGTAACAAATTTGAAGACTCATTGCTTAAGAAACTTTCTCCGCTGCCTGTTGATGTCATTATTATTATTTTAATTTAAGGACAAAAATTAAACTTTACTGTCGTATTATTATTTTTATCATAACACATTACCTGGGAGTAATAGTTCCATGCAACGGCGATGCATTGAGGAAATATGCCCTTTTCAACTTTTTTGCAAAACCGCGCGGTTGATGCAAAATTGACAAAATTGGTAACTTATACTTTTATTAATCGATTAATTTTCAATAAGTCTAAAATGGTTAGAATTAATCCTGACTTTTCCAAGACACACATTTCAATATTTCTATAATAGCAAGAAAACAAAAAAAAAAAAAAACAACTGCCAACAACTAAACAAATAATGTAAATCCAAAGCTTTGTCTTTGCCAATTATTTGCATGAAATTAACTCTACACAGAACTTCACGAAATTTTCGAAGAAAATACTAATCTTCTGAAAACAACTTGTAAAGCTTTTTGTCAAATGATTTATAAATTAGCCTAGGGATACAACATCAGACCATCAAATGTCTTATCTTACCTCTGACAATCTCCTCCCACCAATTGTAATAATAATACACGGACTACAGAAAAATTAATACTTAAGCTTTAGCCTGAAAAGATTTTGTTGAAAAAAATTTCTTGAAAAAACAAAAAAAAAAAAAAACAAAAAAAAATATTCAAAATGAATTCATAATTTACAGCAGCATATTTAATACACTCAACCTTTCACGTAACTCCCTTTATTAATTTGGTCGAGAAAGCACTTTAGCATCCTTTATGTTAATTCGAGCATAATATTAAAAAAAAGTGTTTAATTTTAAATAAAAGAGAAATTTACGAAAAACTGCCGGTTTAAGCTAACAAAGATTACCAAGGTTAACAAAAAGAAGCTAAAAAAAAGAATAAAAAAAACACGTGATGTCAAAACGACAACGAAAGCGTCTCTAATTCAGTCTCTTAATCATTCGAGGCAATAAATTTTGGTGCATGATAAGAACACTACAACACGCAACAAAACCACCAAAAAAACAAAAAAAGCACAAAATTGATAACATTTGCGAACAACAGAGAGAAAAAAGAAATTAAAGAAAAGTTCCAAATAATAATAAAAAATTGAAGTTCAATCATGAGAATAAAACGAGCAAAACCCAAGAGAGAAAGAGAGAAACATTGAAAGTGAAAGCTGCGCACATAGTAGAACAAACATGGTAGACTCGTAACTGAGAGCCAAGAGTCAGAATTGCAACAAAAAAAAAAAAAAAAACAAAAAAAACACTGCACAATGAACAACAGCAAAAAAGAGTAAAATTATTTGTATTGATTTTGACAGATTCGACTCAAAGCGAGAGAGGACTTTTAGCGGCGAGACTACCTTTTTTATTCCCTGATATAATTAATTATACAAGGTAGGAGTGACTGTTTTTTCGTCTTGCACCAACTGTCAAAAATAATATAAATAAGAGAACGAAAAAAGTAAAAAAGAAAATAGGAAGTAAGATATACAGGCAAATGACTTGTCATGGACGCAGCTTGTGAGAAAATAGCCAGTTGTCAAAGCTACTTTGTAATTATTGTATTATGCTTTATTCTACCATGGCTAAAGCGTTGCCAGATGGCCGACGCGGTCATCATTTTGACGATTTTTTGATACATGTGACGATGACACGATTTCACTGGCATAAATGACGATTTTTAATATTGTTGAATTTAAGAAAATTACACAAACTTTTGACATATTGAAGCAAATTGAATTTGCTATTTTTTGCAAACCTGAAGATTTGAATTTTCTATTGTGAATTTACTTAAAAAACCACAATAGAAAAAAAGGTACTTGAATGAAATGGAGCTTTTAGAATAAAATTCAAGTAAAATGCTTTTCATCCATCACGAACTCGATGGTTATCACTAGAGGCAGTTATTTGTCGTGTACTTGAACTATATGAAGCTTTGAAAATTTTCTTTTCGTTTGCCGTTAATGTTGATCATAGAAAGACAGCACAAATTTAAATTTTAACAAGGAAATTTTCTTAGGGGTATATGTCAAGTATAAAGGTGCCAGTTTTACATTCTTGCCTAGGGAGTTAAATTAGTTAACACAGCGATACAAGTTTTTTTTTATAGAACTATGCAACCAAATTAAAAAAGAGTCGGCTGTGTTGTGGACACACTCGTAGGTTTCGACGTGACGGTGTTCTTTATACTCCTATTTCATATCCAAACTCTTGTTTTAATCCATGACCAAATTTGTGACTTTTTTTTTTTAGTTTTGAACCAAGGATTTCAGGTGGAATGCCTATTCAGTCAAGTCTGCCTTGGTTCGAAATGGGGTGATAGATTAGTGGGAAGGAAAGGGCAATCAAGTAAAACACGTGTAGAATGCTCTAAGCATGGTGGAAAGCCAAAGAAAGATGTGAATTCGAATCAGAGGCAAGTGTTATACCTTTACCTCAGTCAATTCAAATTATAAGGCAATCTCATCCACAAACTTCTCTACCATCAACTGCAACTTCAAGTCGTAAATATTGATGAATTCTTAATTTCAATTAATTAGAAATGAAGATAGAAAATTTAGAAACGTTTAAAGCGAAAGACCATGGCCTGGCCGGGAATGGAACCCGGGACCTCTAGGGTAGCAATTGAGCACGCTGTCTACTCGACTACCGAGTTCTTTTGCGGTTTCAAAGTCGGGTTGGTTGCCACGAAAAAAACTGTTGAAATCATAACTAACTAGGTTGTTGTTGTTGTTGATGTTGATGTTGTTGTTGATGTTGATGTTGATATTGATGTTGATGTTGATGTTGATGTTGATGTTGATGTTGATGTTGATGTTGATGTTGATGTTGATGTTGATGTCGATGTTGATATTGATGTTGATGTTGATGTTGATGTTGATGTTGATGTTGATGTTGATGTTGATGTTGATGTTGATGTTGATGTTGATGTTGATGTTGATGTTGATGTTGATGTTGATGTTGATGTTGATGTTGATGTTGATGTTGATGTTGATGTTGATGTCGATGTTGATATTGATGTTGATGTTGATGTTGATGTTGATGTTGATGTTGATGTTGATGTTGATGTTGATGTTGATGTTGATGTTGATGTTGATGTTGATGTTGATGTTGATGTTGATGTTGATGTTGATGTTGATGTTGATGTTGATGTCGATGTTGATATTGATGTTGATGTTGATGTTGATGTTGATGTTGATGTTGATGTTGATGTTGATGTTGATGTTGATGTTGATGTTGATGTTGATGTTGATGTTGATGTTGATGTTGATGTTGATGTTGATGTTGATGTTGATGTTGATGTTGATGTTGATGTTGATGTTGATGTTGATGTTGATGTTGATGTTGATGTTGGTGTTGGTGTTGCTGTTGATGTTGGTGTTGATGTTGATGTTGATGTTGATCTTGATGTTGATGCTGATGTTGATGTTGATGTTGATGTTGATGTTGATGTTGATGTTGATGTTGGTGTTGGTGTTGGTGTTGGTGTTGTTGTTGTTGTTGTTGTTGATGTTGATGTTGATGTTGATGTTGATGTTGATGTTGATGTTGATGTTGATGTTGATGTTGATGTTGATGTTGATGTTGATGTTGATGTTGATGTTGATGTTGATGTTGATGTTGATGTTGATGTTGATGTTGATGTTGATGTTGATGTTGATGTTGATGTTGATGTTCATGTTGATGTTGATGTTGATGTTGATGTTGATGTTGATGTTGATGTTGATGTTGATGTTGATGTTGATGTTGATGTTGATGTTGATGTTGATGTTGATGTTGATGTTGATGTTGATGTTGATGTTGATGTTGATGTTGATGTTGATGTTGATGTTGATGTTGATGTTGATGTTGATGTTGATGTTGATGTTGATGTTGATGTTGATGTTGATGTTGATGTTGATGTTGATGTTGATGTTGATGTTGATGTTGATGTTGATGTTGATGTTGATGTTGATGTTGATGTTGATGTTGATGTTGATGTTGATGTTGATGTTGATGTTGATGTTGATGTTGATGTTGATGTTGATGTTGATGTTGATGTTGATGTTGATGTTGATGTTGATGTTGATGTTGATGTTGATGTTGATGTTGATGTTGATGTTGATGTTGATGTTGATGTTGATGTTGATGTTGATGTTGATGTTGGTGTTGGTGTTGCTGTTGATGTTGGTGTTGATGTTGATGTTGATGTTGATCTTGATGTTGATGCTGATGTTGATGTTGATGTTGATGTTGATGTTGGTGTTGGTGTTGTTTTTGTTGTTGTTGTTGTTGTTGTTGATGTTGATGTTGATTTTGATGTAAATGTTGGTGTTTTTGTTGTTATTGTTGTTATTGTTGTTGCGTTTGCTTTTTGTTATTTGCTTCTCCATCGATTGTTCTTTTCCTTGGTGCATTAACTTTGCCTTAGCTGCATGCTATTAATACAGTAAAAGTGATGCATTTGCGTCACATGAGACGGTTCCCTGAGGAGCCTCATGAAGCCATCAATTTTTTATCGTGTGCCCGAAAACCTCACCTTCATTTTCGTTCCTTATAATTTACGCCAGTAGTCACAGAGTTAAAATTCCATGCAGCGTTTTTTCCTGGTTGTAGCATTCTTACTATATTATGTGCTAACCCCTGTAATCATGAAGATACATTTTTTTTTGTATTTTAATTGTGAGCCGTAATAACACATCTAAGCTGCCGTAAAACAAAATTTACCGCAGCACGTCTGTGCGTGAGTAAGTAATAATTCCATGTAACGATATTACATTTCTGTTACATAAGCTGCTATATTCGCAACATGATGACGTTGAAATTTTTTTTTTTAGTTTTGACGTAAGGCCAAGTATAAATCCTTCATTTTCCTTTTTAAACATTTATCGTAGCTTATATACTCACCGAGTTTGTCGATCTTTGAGCGGCTCTCTTCGTGTCTCCATGACGTCAGAAATTTTTTATCTAATTTTGTTGTGAGAGTTTAGAACAGGCCATTATTGGTGTATCATATTTTTAATCTTAGCACTAATACTCAGCGAGTAATAATTCCATGTAACAAATTTTCAGTTGCATTGCTTAAGCAGCTCCTTCCGCATCCCGATGGCATTTTGCATTTTTGTTTTGTTTTTATAATGAAGTGAAAGAATTAATCTTTACGATCGTACTATTTTTTTTCATCACTTAGCTCTTATACTCAACGCGTAACAATTCAATGCAACGCCGATGAATTTTGAAAAAATGCATTTTTCAACTTTTTTGGAAACCTGCACAAAATTTCAAATATTTAACTTAACTCCTTTTTTTGAATGTTTTAAAATATATTTTGATCTTGCATTGAAATTACGACTTTGGCATCAAAAAGACGATTTTAAAAAAGGCTTGGGACGATTTGGAAATTGGATTTCTGGCAACTCTGCATGGCTGCGCAGCTTTAAGCATAGCATGAGTGCGCTTAGAAAAACATCGAATTTGAGAACAGTGTCAGAGTGAGAGAGAGAGAGAGAGAGAGAGCGCTCCCGAAAACACGCATACAAGCTCAAAATATTATCACTACTGGCTGGCTGGAAAATGGCTATGAATGGAAAATGCGTTAATAGAAGAAGACAACGAATGGGACGTTTAAGGATATCAACGATTATAAAAAAAAACAGGAACAAACAGCAACAACAAATAAATAGATAGTATCGAATATGGTGAGTGCAAATAATATTTATATAGGACGCGCTCCAAGCTGGCAAAACTCAGTTAGCTGTTGGCTTTCGACGAGAGCGGTTCACAGGATTCAAAAGGACTAAATAGTAGACAACAAATAAAGTGGCAAGAATCATGCAAGTCTAGAGTTCAACATATGGAAATTTCACAAACAAAAAAAAAATATAAAAAAATTTAAAAGCAAATTAAATAAAAAAGCCAGCCTTCAGCAGGATCGATAGTATATAAATTAAGAGAATAAAAAAACACGATAAAAGAGAAATTAAGACAAGTATTGTGTAAATTTTAGAAAACAGGAAAACAAAAAGCACCGAAGTGAAACAGTTTCTGTACAAAGTGAATAATAAAAAGGATAAAGCAAAAAAGTGAAGAAAAAAAAACAACTCGGAAAGCTTTTAATTATTCAGTTTTTTGTTGTTGCTGCAGCTTGTAGAAAAAAAATTATACAACTGATAAAAGCAAAAAGTAATAAAATTATTTAAAAACGCCATTAACAACAACAAAAGCAGCAACAAACTGTTGCTTGTGCGACTGGTCTCTAAGCTCTTGTACACTTTACTAGCAACATTTAATGACAGCAACTGTTGCAACAATCAAAAGTTAGGATTTCATTTTTTTTCGCTTTCTAAATTTCTGCTTGAGTGGCGCAAGACTCTGCTCCAAGCGGGTGCGCGCGTGTGAGTTTGTGTGTGTGTGCTTGTATGTGTGTGTTTATGTACAAAGACACTTAATTTGTTTTGGTGCTTAAGTGCCATTTTTGTGCTTCTGTGCGTTTACTTATTTCTGTTAGTGTGTGCGCGTGTTTGTGAGCTCGACAGCTGCCATAATAATAACAACATCTGTGCGTTAATAACGCGCACTGTTGCTTCACTCACTCATCCGGATGCGCCAAACTCACGCGTTATAGTACATGTGCAAAATTTATCACAATCACATCCATAAAAATTTTTAATGTATCGCGCATATCGTGTATGAATCATTAAATGGCGCAATTGCATTAGACACGCGTCGTATAAATACCTTAACTGCCGGTCTTAATTGTGTGGGTTTTGTTTTTCAGTTCTTACCTTAACGCTATTTCATATAACAAGTCATAAATTGAGAAACTGAGCGCTAAGTCGTCAAAAGGCCACTCGACAGCGTTAGCAGCCGTTAAATTTTATGCAAGATAAACTTTGAAATTATCGCTATACGCCTCAAAACATCAGGTAAGTTTGGCCGTTAAGTTTGTGGAAAGTGCTTTTGTTTTATTTAAGTTGCTCTCTAATGTCTTAAGCCCTATAATTTCAAGCATAAATCGTGTTGTTATTTGAAATATTTCCTTCAGAGGCATTTTTCGAAATTTCATGTTAAAAATAAAAAAAAAAAATATTCAACATCATAGATACTTTTATTTGTAGCGGTCGAAAGTTATCAAGGCTTTATTTTATGAGTCATATTATTTTGAATTATCATTAAATAAAGGGGGGGCTATATACCCAGAGACCGAAAAAAGGTCATATTTGTGAATTTTTTTAAGGAAACCTAAGGGATATTTTTTATACCTAAAAATACACACATTCAAGAGTACGTTTAGTTTTTTTATTAAAAAAAAAGAGTTGGCTGTGTCGTGGACACACACGTAGGTTTTGACGTGACGGTGTTTTATGTTGTTGTTGTTGTTGTTGTTGTTGTTGATGTCGATGGTGTTGGTGTTGGTGTTGGAGTTGTTGTTGGTGTTGGTGTTGATTTTGATGTTGGTGTTGGTGTTACTTAAAATTTACCGCTACGCCAGTAGTCACAGAATTAAAATTCCATGCAACGTTTTTTCATGGTTGTAGCATTTTTCCTGCATCAGGTTGCCACCCTGAAATCATGACGACAAGATTTATTTTTTTAATTTAGTTGTGAGGCGTAATAACACATCTATGCTGACGTAAAACAAAATTTATCGAAGCACGTCACCTGAGGGAGTAATAATTCCATGCAACGATATTACATTTCTGTTACATAAGCTGCTATCTTCACGAAATGGTAACGTCAGAATGTTTTTCTTATTTTCGTCTTAAGTCCAAGTATAAATTCTTCATTTTCCTTTTCAAACATTAATCAAAGCTTATATACTCACCGAGAAAAAATTCAATGCAACGCCGATGCATGAATGTTGAACTGTCGATCTTTGATCGGCTCTCTCTGTGTACCCATGACGTCAGAAATTTTTTGTCTAACTTTGTTGTGAGGGCTTAGACCTGGTCTTTATTGGTGCATCGTATTATTAATCCAAGCACTAATACTCAGCCAGTAATAATTCCATGTAACAAATTTTCAGTTGCGTTGTCTAAGCAGCTCCCACCGCATCCCGATGACGTTTTGAATTTTTGTTTTATTTTTATAATAAAGTCAAAGAATTTACCTTTACGGTTGTATCATTTTTTTAGTCATAGCTCTTATACTCCGCGAGTAAGAATTCAATGCAACGCCGATTAATTTGGCAAAAAATGCATTTTTCAACTTTTTTGGAAACCTTCGCGGTAAAATGTTACTTCGTCACGTCAAAAAAATTTAATATTAAGGTAGATAAAGCATGTTTTATAGAGCGCTGTTAAAAAAAGGTGAAATGCGGTGACCAAGATTGCTCCTCCTAAATTCATCCGAAAAAAACGAAATATATTATTAAATTAGATATTTAAAACTCGTACTTGTTATTGCCGATTTTGAAAATATTAATTTTTCGCAAAATGGCGGCCTTCCGAACGTAATTTAAAAATTTTAGACCGAAAATTTGTCATTATTGTGCCTATAAAAAATGAACGAAGCTACGAAAAAAAAAAATCCTATGAAAAGTACGAGATTATTATGAATAAAATAAGCCTGCATAAAAAATCAAAACGATTGGTTCACTTAGTTTCGAGAACTCTTGGTCCTTGACATTGAAAACATGGTTTCGGAAATAAAAGCCAGCCCTGCGCGCTATGGAAGGCGGTTCACTCAGTAGGCTATAACTTTGTTATTTTTTGAGATATTGACTTGAAATTTTCACCACATATTCTTTAGACTTAAGGCTTTAAGAAAATGCAAAAAATTTTTGAAAAAAAAAAAAAGTTCTGACTGCGTATCTCCCCTTAATGAAATTATATCTAGGGACCACGAGGTTCATACTTCTCTTGGATTTGCAAAATTTTATTTTTTCAAAAAGATACGTAGGACTACGAGTGTGAATAATCCGGTGAAAAAAAATGCAATGTCTCACTTCAAGGTATTTAAGTAAGCAGCAGCCAAGTAGCTTTTTGCTATAAATGGAGATATGATCGAATTTTCTTAGGCCATACACATATCGAGCACAATTATTAAAGGCGAGCAGGAGCTTGTGGGACGACCATGAATCAAGATTACAATACACGACTTCGAAATAAGTTAGTATAGGCATCAACAACTGCAATACCAGTTTTTTCCTAGTTTCAACGGGGACAAAACTCGATGTCATTCGAAGATTACGGAGCACATAGTAAACTTTTTTTATACAAGAATTAATGTGATCACAGCATGATAACGATGAGTTAATACGAAAACCAAGATTAGTGACAGTACTAACCAGTTTCAGCTGCACGTTGTTCAGAAGAATTGCTGGTAAATCCTCATGATAAAATGGTTTGTTTAGATATTGGCAGAACATTTGATTTTAGGGGGTTCAGCATTAGCATGTTTTCAGCCGCCCAAGTGGATACCGCAGCTAAGTCCTCATTAATCCTAGCACATAGATCTTCAACTAGGCCCAAGGGCCTGGACAAGTACAATTGGAGGTCAGCAGCATATGCATGCATAGTTACATGGTGGCATTTGCTGAAAATATCATTAATAAACATAGTAAACAGCAGAGGACCAAGAACTGAGCCTTGAGGTACTCCACTAGTAGTGCTTGTGCTTTCAAGGAAAAATTTCTAATTCAAGGATTTTACTTTCTTAGCTTTTTTGGTTTTAATTGTTTTGATCATATCCACTTTCTTTCCAAGTTTGAGTTAATATTTGCTGTAAACGTACTGTAAGTAATTTTAATTAATTTTCTAAAATTTTTTTTTAAAATTCTCAAGTTTCAGGAATAGTATAAGTTGTTTAAAAAATAAATAAATAACTGGCCATTTCAGCCCTTGAAAGGACTTTGACCTAGCTTCTTATGATCAATTGTGTTGTGCGTGTTATTAAGTTTGTACACAATTGACCGAGAACTGGACCTACATGCTTAACGCCGACTCCGAACGGCGATGAACGGAATGTTCTCGTTCTCAAGAAGCTTTACATGGCATTTTGATTACTCTCTGAGGTTTGCCATTGTCTGCAGAGAGGTGGCGGCCGTACAGAAAAATTATTTTAATTCAAAAATTTTCTGTCGCTGCTGGGGTTCGAACCTGGGTCTCCAAAGTTCGTTGACATAGCAGCCACGCACTTTAACCAACTACGCCACGGACGCCACAAGTATAAGTTGTTTAGTTTTATAAAAAAGTTTGTAGGTCAGTGGCAAAAATTGATTTTTTAATATGATGTTTGGATATGAACAGTGATAGCCAGCCAGCACATTGAATCAAAAGCGCAAATGACAAGTTTTTACAGAATTATCCTTAACTAGAAAATCAGTTACATCCATACATACAAAACTGTTTCGAGTTTGTTACTTTAATAGTTTTCTTGTTTTAACTCACAGAAGTTTAATTGAAGATCAATACCCAAGTTGAAAAAAAAATATTGGCAACTACATACTTCTGGTAAATAGTACCACATGTTAAAACTTTAATTAAATAATAATACTGTAGTAAAAAAATTAAAAATTAACATTAAATTTTAAAAATTAAAATTTTCATTTCTATAGCACTCATACGCCCTGCTGTACTAGATATATAATAAAAAGTTCTACATAGTAAAGAACAGAAGGAAATTTCATTTTATGTAACGCAGACACCTGCCGTGTGGCTTAATTCTACGTTGCCCCATGGCAGTGGGGTCGAGTTTCAATGAATTGATGCCTAGGAGATAAATCTTCAGGACGTCAGTGCCATGCTAATGTATATACGACGTCCTTCATACCTCTCCTAGGCGTCACTTTCATGACTCCAGATGCGACCAACGCCCTGTCATAGGAGTTTCAACACCGGTTGCACACCATACTTAAGTGTATATTTAAATTAATAAATATACTGTATGGATAGCAACCAATGTTGGAACGCAACAGTACCAATTGTGGATGATTAGTTGGGTCACCATCCACATTTATTGGTGGAAATCGAGACCCATCTAATATCGCTTGCAATGTAGGGCATTGCCACCCGGTTGCTTAGCGCAACTCCACGCCGATCACGGACCTGTTTGCGACATTGAACTACCAAAGCCCGCACGATACTCCCCGAAGGGCCAGCCCTGCGATAATCTCACCGGGCAAAGGGGATTTACCTCGACACGCACTTATCACAACACCAACACATCCACATTCATCACTCTTGACTGTGAAGGAAAAAGCCACCACTACTTGGACGTGCTACAGAGTAGACCACATCGTATTTGACTGTGTGTGACACAAGGTCACCACTAATTGCTCCATTTCAATAGTGGTACTCCAAGGCTACTCAGATAAACACTAAGTCACTTGGAGCACCCAATATGACACTTCTTGATTATACACCTTATCAATCTAGTACTCCGAGGCTACTCAGCTAAACTTTTCACACTCGGAGTACACAATATGACACTTCTTGATTATCATCGTTTTAACCAGCCTTATAAGACTTATAAGACGTATGCTGATGATATCGATATCATTGGCCATAATACGCGCGAAGTCAGTGCAGCATTCTCCAGGTTAGCGAAAGAGTCGAGTCGAATGGGTCTTGTAGTGAACGCAGATAAGACGAAATACCTAGTGTCAACAAATAAACAGTCCCAGCGTCTTGGAAACCACGTCCCTGTTAACAACATCTCCTTCGAGGTTGTTAAGGACTTCGTCTACCTGGGATCCAGCATTAACTCTCTCAACGATGTTAGTATTGAGATAAAACGAAGGATAACTCTTGCCAACAGGTGTTACTTTGGGCTAAGTAGGCAATTGAGAAGCAGAGCCCTCTCTCGACGAACAAAACTCACGCTCTATAAGTCACTAATCATGCCCGTCCTATTATATGCAGCACAAACTTGGACGTTGAGCAGTTCTGATGAAAAGACTTTGGGAGCCTTCGAGAGAAAGATCCTTCGTAAGATCTTCGGTCCAATCTGCGTCAATGGCGAGTACCGAATTCGATGGAACCACGAGCTGTATGAGCTGTACGCTGACATCAACATAGTTAAGCGCATTAAAATCGAGCGGCTCCGCTGGCTAGGTCATGTTGAGCGAATGGAAAACGACGCTCCAGCGAAAAAAATATTCGATTCGGTGCCCGGTGGTGGTCAACGCAGAAGAGGACGCCCACATCTTCGTTGGAATGATCAGGTGTTGGATAACCTGACCACGCTTGGTGTTTCCAACTGACGCCAGCAAGCGCAGAACAGAAATGGCTGGCGCAATTTCTTATACGAGGCCAAAACCGACTTAAGGATCTAACAAATTTTAAGGATCATTGCTATTCCCTCCTAGGCATACCCTAACGGTGATCAAGTCAACGGTCCACCTACTCCCCAGATTGGGCGACCAACTCCAGGATCTGGGTAGTGCCTCTACATTTACACAGGATAGGTCGAACCCGTTGCCTGCGACCATCCTCCTTTATCCTGGCTTTGGACAGGCTGCTCGTGAAAACAGGCGGAGTTCTGGTAAACAACAGTAAGAACATCAGAATAATTTTACTCAATAACACTTTCTAACTTAAACAGCTGTTAGAACCCAGAGTCAGTGATACAAAAAGTACGCTCTTAACATTTAATAGCTTAATTGCAGCTGCAACAATTCACAAGCAAGCGTCACTCATACGCCACGAGCTAGATATAAAAATATTAAAAAAAAAAAACAAAGCTATAAAAAGCTTGATATGAAAATTTAACAATAGCTTAGTCCGTTAAAGCATTGAAATCTAAGCAAACAAAAAAAAATTTGCTATCTAACAGGGCAACAGCTGTTAAAAGTTGAGCTGTTTTTACCCCTTGCATTGTTATTTATAGCACATGTCTTCATGGGCGTTTTATAGAGTTATAAAATAACCTCGAAAAACCAACCACGGAACACATAAGCTACCCACTGCTAACACTGCTGTCCACGCTCAGGCACACATGCAAACAAATACACAAACACTAACAGAGACAACGAGTCTACAGAGCCAGCACGCACGCTGATTTGTTGTTGTAAGTGATAACTATGTAGTTAAAATAACAGCATAATGAAGCGCCTAAAATGCCACCAGGTCTGCATGGCAGAGAGTAAACAAAATAGTTAATTTAAATGCGGACGCGATAGTAATAAACCATCTTTAATACGGCATATATACGTTTACACTACCACGAACAGGGTGCGCCACTTAATTGAACTGACATCAAAACGATTGTTGCCAGCAGTAGTAATAGTAGTGAATCGAAATAAATCGATTCACCAGACAATTGTTTCTAAGTGAAGGTCATGGAAAGTAGCTTAAAATAGCTACGAAAAAGTAATGGCTTTTTCAAGGTTTATACCAGTTCTACGCTTTTTTACTTTTTTGTATTGCTGTCATATTTGTAAACAGCCTAAAACAAATAAACAGCCAACACGTTTTTTGGTGACAAAAAAAAAAAAAAAAAAAAATTAACAAAAAATTTCTTTTACAAATGATGTGAAAACTTTCTCGATATTTTCCTATAATTTCTAAGCTTTGATGCATTACCCTGTGTGGATCTTATGACACATAAAGAAACATAAATAAGACAAAAAATCACCCTATGTGGTCAATGCACCACTCTGTGTAGTCCTTAAACACTTAAAACACCCAAATAACATACGTAAGACAAACAGAAAAAAGTCAACAAGGTAGATAAGGCTCAATTTAATTTTTATTTTTTTTTGTTGCTGCTGTCTTCATAAATTTGTTTGTTGTTTAAATTTTTTTTTTGTTTTTTGGCTTAAATATGATTTTAAAATGTTTGCCAACAAAACAGAATTAAAAAACATTGCCAGAGGTTAAAAACAAAAAAAAAAATTAAATCAATTAAACAAAAAAACAATTTAAAGCATAAGTTGAGTACAACAATGTGTGCAAATGTTTACCAAATAAAAAAAAAAAAAAAAACAAAAATTTATAGAAAGCCAGTTAAAAGACATAATTTATCAAGTTTTATGTGTATGAATGAAATGTTTAATGAAATACGGTCTATAAATATACATATACACTGTAGACAATTGCTCTTGTATGTGTTCTGTTGAGTGCTTTTGGCTAGTTTTTTTGTATATGACTTTGTATCCTGAGGAACTACACACTCCAAGCAATTCATAGAAAAATGTTAAGATATTGGCTTCCCTTGTGCTCATTTGGGACTTTAAGCACTTTAAGAAATTACCATGTTATTGCTACTGGAAAAGCTTAACAAACTTTTCCGAAGACTAAACACTCTAAACAATTAGTTATTGGAAGCATGCAGGAAGCGCTTGCTTATTTTGTAAGCTTAGAGCCTTTTATATTTTTAAAATTAAGGTTTTTAGTCTACGGCTGTATTCGGTAAGGCTGTATACGGCCGAATACCTAACTCATAGTAGTACGTAATACATAATATAACTCACGTACTTACTTACTTATGTGGCGCTCACAACAGTTTTTCGGTTTTGGTCTCGTCTAAAGATTTGCGCCAGCCATTTCTGTTTTGCGCTTGCTGGCGCCAGTTGTACACCAAGTGCTCCTTTCAATGAAGATGTGAGCGTTCTCTTCTGCGTTGACCATCACCGGACATCAAATTTTCAGATAGATTTTAAAGCTAAAGAGAGATGATTATGAGTATAAACAAGGTTTTAAAGCTTTTTATTAAAAAATTCATCTAAGCTTGTTCGTTTCTCAGCAAAAGTTTTCAAAGTTAAGATTAGTAGCATTTTTTTTTTAAATTTCTTAAGTTACAAAAACGTTATCTGTAGCTTTAAGGGTAGACTGGGTGCTGTTGAAACGGGGGACGGTTGAAACAAAGCTAAAATCTCTACACCATATGTGACGAAGTGAGGGTACAAGGGGAGAACGAAGCGGTCGACAAGTCGAAATACGAATTTTCGTGTTGCGTCGCTCTTCGCTCGCTGTGCTTGTGTATAGGACGTGCCCCATTGTGTTTTTTTGACGGAAAAGTAAGCATTTTTTGTTCGTAGATTTTTGCAATTTTTATGGTTTTATTAAAGTAAGATTATTGAGAGTTTTTCATCGTTTTAATTGAAGCTCGTAGTATATGACTGTATTTTTAGTTTTTATTAAAATTTATTATCATACCTACTGTGAACCGTTTTATACTTAGAAGTGTGGTTGGGGACAGTTGAAACAACGCTAGCTGGGGTGCTAAAATCTAGTTTATAATTAATATTGTTGAATTTGGAGAAATATAATAGCAAGTAGTACACAAACATAAAAAAAAATAGTCGTCACCAACACCTAATTATTATGTATATTAGACCGGTTCAAAAATATATGAGAAAAATTACGGGTCTTTTTTTCTTCGGTCGCGTCCATTTTCTGAAAGTTCCATTCCTAATGAGAACAAAAGTGCCTTAAGACCCAAAAAAATTTGACCTCTAGATATTGCTAAAATCGTTTAAAGGTAATTTTAGAGCTATTTACGAATTGGATCAAATTGAATAATATGTTGTCCAAACCGAAACACATGTTGAATACATTGTGATAAAGAATCATTTACAATAATCCAAGCTATTTTCATTTTTTTTTATTTTCTTAAAATATGCATCTGATATTTTTTGGCGGAACTTTGAACATGCAATTTAACCCCTTCGTCAAAAATTTCCAAATAAAATTTTTTTCTTATTTTGTTCCAGTGACATTATGTTTGTAATTTTGTATTTTTGTGCAGAGCTTAAGGTTTCTTGCGATATAACTTACTGCATAATTTTTGGACCACAAATAAAAAAAAAAAAAAAATAAAAAACACTACAGAAATTTTTTTTTCCTGAATTTATTTTTTAAAAATATGATTTTTTGTTATGTTTTTGAAATTTTTTCTATGGTTATCTACCACTTGCACCCAATACTGTTTTTGTTCTTCATTTGAAGTAATCGAATTATTAAATTCAGTAATTAACGCTACACTTCTCTCTGCTGAATCGTTAATAACTTTGAGCTGAGTGACCATTTGCAGATCACTGGCATATGAGCTGGGATTAAGCCACTCATCAGGCTGAAGTTTTAAAAACTCAGTAGAAACATTAAGCCAGGAACTGAAAAGTCGTTAAAAAAGGCTTCAAGGAAACCAACATATTTAAATGTTAATCTGCATGGTTTTGTAACAATCAACAATAGATTGTTTTTTAAAAACTTGAATGTTTCTACTGAGTTTTTAAAACTTCACCCAGATGAGTGGCTTAATAACAGCTCATATGTTAGTGGTCTTCAAATCACTCAGCTTCACTCAGCTCAATGTTATTAACGATTCAGCAGAGAGAAGTGTAGCTTTAATAACTGAATTTAATAATTCGATTACTTCAAATGAAGAGCAAAAACAATATTGGGTGCAAGTGGTAGATAACCATAGAAAAAATTTGAAAAACATAACAAAAAATCATATTTTTAAGAAATAAATTCAGGAAAAACAAATATTTGTAGTGCTTTTTATTTTTTTTTTTATGTTATGGTCCAAAAATTATGCAGTAAGTTATATCGCAAGAAACCTTAAGCTCTGCACAAAAATACAAAATTACAAACATAATGTCACTGGAACAAAATAAGAAAAAAATTTTATTTGGAAATTTTTGACGAAGGGGTTAAATTGCATGTTCAAAGTTCTGCCAAAAAATATCAGATGCATATTTTAAAAAAAATAAAAAAATGAAAATAGCTGGATTATTGTAAATGATTCTTTATCACAATATATTCAAGATGTGTTTCGGTTTGGACAACATATTATTCAATATGATCCAATTCGTAAATAGCTTCAAAATGACCTTTAAACGATTTTAGCAATATTTAGAGATCAAATTTTTTTGGGTCTTAAGGCACTTTTGTTCTCATTAGGAATGGAACTTTCAGAAAATGGACGCGCACCGAAGAAAAACAGACCCATAATTTTTCTCATATATTTTTGAACCGGTCTAATATACATAATAATTAGGTGTTGGTGACGACTATTTTTTTTTATGTTTGTGTACTACTTGCTATTATATTTCTCAAAATTCAAATGGAAATACGATAATTTTGACGAAGGGGTTGAATTGCATGTTCAAAGCTCCGCCAAAAAATATCAGATGCATATTTTAAAAAAATAAAAAAAATGAAAATAGCTTAGATTATTGTAAATGATTCTTTATCACAATATATTCAACATGTGTTTCGGTTTGGACAACATATTATTCAATATGATCTAAGTCGTAAATAGCTCCAAAATGACCTTTAAACGACTTCAGCAATATCTAGAGGTCAAATTTTTTGGGTCTTAAGGCATTTTTGTTCTCATTATGAATGGAACTTTCGAAAAACGAACGCGCACCGAAGTATTTTAACATTTTTGAAATGTGAACCGGTCTAATGTATATAATTTAAGTTGTATTTAATATAAGCCTTTGAAGGCTGATTAAAAATAATGTTAGATTATAATTATCGTGAACGACTTGAATATTAATAAAACAATATTTGTGATGTTCAACTGCGCCATTACGAGTCATAGAATGTTATTAAACGATGAATAAAACATGTTCATTCATTATATTTTGTATTATTTACATGTGTTTCAATTGACCCCGGGCATGGCGACGGTTGAAAAAACGAATTTTTTTAAAAATTGGACTTTACACAGAAAATACAAAACAGGGATCTCAAATAACTAGTCCATGTTAGTAGACAGATAAATTATTTAATAAATTTAGTGTATACAGTGATGGAAAAAATAATGAATACGACAAGTACTTTAATATTTCGAAGAATGCTATTAAGTTTTAAAGCAAACTATATGAATGTAACCCACTGTACATAAAAATTGGATATCGGTAATACATCCAACGTATTTTTGGCTACGCTTTTGCGCATAATTCAGTACAAATGTCAGTGGGTGCACACTAGAGTGTCCCTTATTTTGCGATTTTTGGAAATGTCAAGGGGCTGAAAGGTTTTTTTATGCGTTTTTATATTCTAAGAACGAAACTAAACAACATTTTTTTTTACGACAACGTTTACCCGTGCCAATCGGCCCGAAAGTTTCGAAAAAATGCCCATATTAGACCATATTTGCACAAATAAAAAATAAAATTTTTTCTCTGCTTTTTATAAATGTTTTATATTTTGTGGAACACATACATAAGAAGTATGATATCTACAAACTTTTTTTATGGTGGGCGTGGTTACCGCCCCTGCTGCGTCGAAATTTCTCCCGCAGCCTTTTCTCACTTTTTCATGAAATTAGTGCAATTTAGGTATTAATATCAACAATAAATAATTACATTTTTATTATGCTAAAAGTATGATAACATTTCATTAAATTCACATTATGTACTTACAAAAATTAACAATAAATTAAAAAACTAGTATTTTAACCTTTGGCGGGCGCGCAACAAGCTAATACCTACAAGCAGTCTTATTGCGGCTTTTCAATCGAAATCATAGTTTTTTTTTTATAAATAAAAAATATCAAAAACCAAAAATGTATGCCCCTGGAGGGTTAAATTATAATAAGAAATACAAATTAATTTTAAGTTTTTTTTAAGAGCATGTATTTTTTTTTTTTTTTTTTTTGACAGTTCGAGTATATTTTTCGAGTATTTTGGGCAACAATAAGTAGGTTTTGAAGCTGCGCTTCTGATTTTGTAAGCTCGAGAAATTCTTGAGCAAGTTGTACCCCACGCTCCGCAACATCATTTACAATACAAAGATCTTTAAAATAATTTTTTACTCTCTGGTATTCTTCATCTTTTTCCCATTCGTCAGAATCATATTTTAAAAAATTGCATGTCAAACTAAACCTACGAAATAGATTTGTTGTTCGACAAGATGCAAAACAATCTAAATCTTTTTTGTCCATTCATTTAAAGAATTTGGGTTTGCGATTGGATGATTACATGGAAACTTCTGAGCTTGCAATGCTGTCACCATACTGCGTTTTCTCTCAATAGAAACTGCATCATCGAAAAAAGCGAGTGCTACAAATTCTTCGCCAAGGTACCAAAGATGCCGACCAAATTTTTGACTTGCAGCAATGAATATTTTTTGTTAATTGTCTTGTATGCGACCAAATCTTTTAAAAAAGACAGATCCTGATTTGGAGGTTTTATGCTATTAGTAGCTTCAAAACAGACTTTGATGTATAGTAGAACTACAAAAATACAGACTTGACGGATTCCGATAATAATGAATAGCATAAAAGCTCCAAATAAGGATCTGTCTTTTTTAATTAATTTGTATTTCTTATTATAATCTAACCCTCCAGGGGCATACCTTTTTGGTTTTTGAAATTTTTTATTTATAAAAAAAAACTATGATTTGGTTGAAAGGCCGCAATAAGACTGCTTGTAGGTATTAGCTTGTTGCGCGCCCGCCAAAGGTTAAAATACTAGTTTTTTAATTTATTGTTAATTTTTGTAAGTACATAATGTGAATTTAATGAAATGTTATCATACTTTTAGCATAATAAAAATGTATTTATTTATTGTTGATATTAATACCTAAATTGCACTAATTTCATGAAAAAGTGGGAAAAGGCCGCGGGAGAAATTCGACGCAGCAGGGGCGGTAACCACGCCCACCATAAAAAACTTTGTAGATATCATATTTCTTATGTATGTGTTCCAAAAAATGTAAAACATTTATAAAAAGCAGAGAAAAGATTCTATTTTTAATTTGTGCAAATATGGTCTAATATGGGCATTTTTTAGAAACTTTCGGGCCCGATTGGCACGGGTAAACGTTGTCGTAAAAAAAAATGTTGTTTAGTTTCGTTCTTAGAATATAAAAACGCATAAAAAAACCTTTCAGCCCCTTGACATTTCCAAAAATCGCAAAATAAGGGACACTCTAGTGCACACCCTTAAGTCAGTGAACTCGATTTCGTATTTGAAAAAAAAAAAAAATAAAAAACGCATTCTACTTTTGTTAATAGTATTGAATATACAAGTATTAAACAATGGGATTCAAATACCGTGATATTTTACCTTTCGCACCTTTTTTGTTCAGAATGGGAAGCGGACTGTGCATTGCATAGACGTTGAGCCCCAATTCATCCGAAAATAAAGAAATGAAGACAAAATAAAGAGTGAAATTGCAGAGCTATTGAAGTGTTCAAAGAAAAAAAAAAATATATATTGTTATTATTTTTGAACCAAAGATAGAAAAACGAGGCAGAAAAGGAGGAACCTATGCAAAGTTTGACGAATTGTTGGTCCGACAGACTTATTTCTTTCATCGGAAGAACCCATAAAAGAGTTCAATGAACCAGTAACTAGTCACACAATACGGAATAGATTAATAGAAAATGATTTGAAAGCACATTCCGCAAGAAAAGTGATATACTTGAGCAAAAAAGAAAATTCGCAACAGAGTAGCTTTTTAAAGAAAGCATCTGAACCGGAAAAAATTGGTAAAACGTGTTGTGACCAGACCAAATAATGGTGAATTTGTTCGGATCCGATGGAATGCCTCCTGTCAGACGTCGAAAAAATACTACACATAATTCGAACCACACAATTAAAATTGTTAAACATAAGCATAATGCTATGAGGTTGTTTTTCGGACGTAGGTGTAATGTATTGGATTAAAAGTGGGCTACTGACTATGTAAATATATTAAATAGCATAATGTCGTCATTTGCCGATAAAAAAAAATGCAGTTAAAATAGGAGGTTTTGCAATATAACGATCCCAAACACTCCTCGCAATGGGCAAAAAAATGGTTCCGGGACAATGGCATTATTTTATTAGAATGACCATTACAGTCACCAGACCTTAATCCAATTAAACACCTTTAGGGGGATCTAAAAGAAGAAAAAAAAGAAGACATTTATAGAAGGTATTTTTCAATGGTTTCAAAAGATGATATTCTTTTTAAGAACGCCTAAAATTGTGACCAAAATAACAAGTATATGGCACATATGGTAACACGTGTTGGTACAATAAGATAATGGGAACCGGAAGAGGGGATTAATTTTAACTTTTGTTTTGATGATGATTTTCATAATTTTTTGTTTGAACCTAATGGATTTTTTCAGCCAAAGTGCTGAAAGTGCCAAAACTTCATTAGTTTGAACCTAATGAACTTTTCTCACACAAACTAACCTCCTAAAACCAAGTTTTGTGCGACATTTTAGCATTTTGGAAAAAGAATTGATTTTGTTGTTTAGTGTAATCAAACAAAAGAAAAACATACAAGCCGTTTCTATTATTTTTTCGATCACTGTATATACTATAATAAACATACATACTAAAAAAAAAAAAAATAAGAAAATGGGAGTCTTTATTGTGGTTAATCTATTACGGTAGGGACTGATGTTTTTGCTTGCGAGTGAATTTTCTATGAGAGAGGTACTAGAAATATGTGAAATCCAAAGAATAACTTAACTTTTGGAATATATCATAAAACATATTGAAATTTGGCCAGAAATAGCAAAAATGCTCTTTACAAACCATCGATTTTTTTACATTTTTTACACGCATTCTCTTTTCCATCCATGCTCTCTCATCGAAATTGTCTAGGGCTGACTAGATATATTAAATACGTGGTATGTTCCAAAAGTAACGACAATATTGAAAATTTGTGGCTGTGTTGGTCCGATTGGCTCGATTTTGTTGTTGTGTCGGCAAGCATGTCTCATATATCTATTAATTTTCAACCATATTGATTGCTTACTTTTTTGTCAGCTGTTTTATGAATAACACTTGTTTTGATACTGGTGGTGCTTTTCAATTTTTTCCAAACAGTGGATCAGAGAATTTGCGTTAAATAATGTCCAACAAAGCCTTGGAAAAGTTAAATATTGCTATGAGTCAAAGAAGAGATTTCGAGTGGTGTAAGCGTTTACAAAATAGCCGTGAAGACGTTGAAGATGACGAGCACACAGGTCGGACCAACACAATCCGCAAAATTTCGAAATTCCCGTTAATTTTTGAAAACATCTTGCGCAATATACAAGGACCCATCGACCCCTAATTTCAAATTGTATATGAGTTCAGGGAATTCAAAGAATATTCAGGAATTTCAGAACCTTTCTAATATAGATGTATTTTTTTAATTGAATTATTCTCTTTTCCAATTCTTTTTTTTCCCACAAAGCTATGAAGTTCTAATAAAAATAAACATAATAAGTGTTTAGTCATCAAATTAAGCATGGATCACGTGTTAATTTTATAAAATTTCAGATGAAACATTTTCATTTCCAGTAAATTTCTTATAATTAAGCAAAGTGCTTTCCTATAGCTTCAAAAGGAGCACATACAAAAAAAGCACCTTTTACTAAGAGTAACATTTTTTACGTTTTCACCAGAACCTCTCCAAAATGAGAATAAAAATTAAATAAAATGGATCTTTTACTCCTACACTGACTCTTCTATTGTCCATCAACATTTAATATATTGATGCAGCTTAAATAACTGTGGGTTGGATAATGTTGGACATTCACTTCAACATATCTTCTCTAAATGTTGCTAATGTTGCCTCACATAAATAACATCAATATTTAGAGGCTTACATTTACGAAAACAAACTAACTGCTTTAAGAACTAAATATTTGTAACTGTTTGTGTGTGTGTGTGTTGTGTGGGTGTATTCTTTGGTATCAGCGATAAAATACATTTATTTAACACACAAACCCAGGCATAAATTTTATTTCTTTAAAAAACCCCAAATTTTTTACAATCAAACATGCACACAAATACACTCACATATATACGACCAAGTTCATACATTATTTTGACATCTTTTGTTCAGCCTCTTCTGACCATTATTGTTCTTTTTTACTGTTTTGTTATGGTTTTTCTTCGTTCCTTTCTTTTCTTACGCACATCTTCGCTTCGCTTTGCTTTGTACAATTTTTTTTTTATTTTCTCTTCCCTTTCTTTTACTTTTCTTCTTCTTTTATTTGTACAACTTTTATTCAGGTAAGAATTTCTTCTGATTTTAATGGAATTGATGAATTCCTAAGTTCAATGAATTCTATTGTCATCGTCTGAGTGCTTGTGGTTCGGTCCGTTGAATCAAAGATGCTTAGGCAAAAATAACAAATACAAAAATAAATTCTGTAGAAGAATGTTAGATTATTTAGAAAAACAACAAGAAAAACTTCAATATTTATGTTGCTTTTATTAACTAATATTGAATAAATCATCTTGATAAATAAAGCTACATAAACAAGAATATTTCAGTTAGTCCGCTGTGATATGTTTTCTTTTGTTGTTGTTATCTTTGTTAGCAAAGAAAAGGTATGGGCCAAAATATAAAGAAGAGAATATTAATACTTTAATGATTCGAAGAAATATTCAAGTGTGCTATTTAATGAAGAAAAGTTTAGAAGAATTTTCAGTATAAATTAACATTTAAAAAAAATAATTGTTAATTCATGCTCCATTACGTGAGTCACAAGGCTATGAAGTTTCCATAGTTAAAAACAAAAATCAAAAAAACTTTAAATAAAAGCCTATTTTTCAACAAATTAAAATATACTCGTACAGTTGAAAATTCTAATTTACTAGATTCTGGTGATAACGGGGGCATATAGGTAACAAATTTTTAAAAAATAAATTTTTTTCGCGATTTTTTTTTTCATAGAAGGAAAAAAGATATCGTTTCCAAATTTTGCGTATCGGCGAAAAAAAATTATCCTTGTTCAGGCAATATCCACTTAAACAAGGATTAATTTGGTTTTTTATATTTTTTCGTCAGATGTTCCAGACTGGTTATATCCTTCGCGCCGTAAATATTTTGGCATTTAAAAAAAAAAAAAAATCAAATAACGTCAAAAACTGCTTTTTTTGTATTCTTTGAATGATAATTAATATATGTATATGCAAAATTTGAAAACGATATATATTTTCCTTCTATGAAAAAAATTCCCAAAAAAAATTGTTTTTTTTTTTAAATTTGTAACCCATATGCCCCCTTAATGCAATAAATGAAAACGATATAGCTCGGTGCCTAAGCAAAATGAAATCAAATGCTTATGGTGAAGATGGGATTTCCAAGAAATTTATCAAAATCATATTGCCTTTTGTTATCAGTCCGCTCACCCATATTATTAACCATTGTTTCGCCACTTCATGCTACCCTACAATTTGGAAAGTTGCGACCATCGTCGCATCCAATTGCAAAAAAACCGCTCGCTTGTCAACCATGTGATTTTCGACCAATAAGTCTGCTCTCTTCCTTGTCAAAAGTTTGTGAGTCACTCATGGCTGAGCATATCTCTCATCACATCAGCACTTTTGGCCTATTGTTTAATCTTCAGTCTGGTTTTTGTCCTGGTCACAGTTGTTCGACTGCTGTTGTCGAAATTCTCAACGATATTAGAGTTTCGTATTAGAGAGCTGCATGAATGTGTTTGAAATGCGTATCAAAACATTCACTTGCTTTTCAAATTCTTACTCTCATCTTCTCTAAGGCAGTGAAACAAATTAATGAGAGCATTCATCATTTGCACCAAGAGCAAAATGAAAACAACAGACAATGAATACATTTGTGTGCTGTCTACCTATCAGAGCGTGCACACTTATAGAAAGTTTTTGAAAATTGAGTGCAATGCAGTGAGTTCACTGAATGAAATGAAAAGCTTTGAATATAATTTATATATTTTAAACTGTAATCGTTTTATTAATGGAATTGATATTGCAGTTTTCAGTATTTATTAATTACTAAGTTAATAAGTTAGTAATTGATAAATACTTAATAAATTAATAATTAAATTAATTATTACAGCGAAATATTACTACATAACGAAATTCACTATTACAGTTTACAAATTTTAAGGCATTCCTTCTTGGTGCGCTCGGTAGTCGAGTGAAAATTTAAAATTTTTTTACAGGAAAACGGTAAGAGATAATTTTTGGGGTTAACTAATACACAAAAAAAAATTTTTAATATTTTTTTAACATTTTTTATGCATGAAACTTTAATTTTAAGTTTTCTACATTTTTCTACCTGGTTACTATCGTTACAAAAAATTACATTGTCCTATTATTTCCAAATTTTAACCGCATACTTTCCACATGTGTAGTTTCCGTGTGAACTAAATTATTGAAAAAATTTTGCGTTTTTTACGATTCTTTTTTTCAAATCTTCATATTTTTTTTTTTTGCCAAACTTAAAAATTTTAGTTCACACGATAACCAACTCATATTATTTATGAATTTTTTTTTTAGGTGCTGCCAACTTAAGTTATTATAGTTACCTTCTGATATCAAATTAAAGTTTCATACATAACAAATGCTAAATATTATTAAAAAAAATAGTTTAGTGTATTTATTCACTCTATCTATTAGCTTTATCTCTTATCATTTTCATTATCTTTTACCGTTTTCCTGTAAAAAAACTTTAAATTTTCGCTCGAATACCGAGTGCGCTAAGTATCAACATGCCTTAAGACAATGACTTAATAATTAATTATAAACAAGAAATTAGTTTGCACTTCATTATAATTTTCCATGAACCAGTGTTTATTCTTGCAATTATACTCGAAATATCTTTTTGAATTAACTTAGTTCATTCTCTGCCATTTTTACACTTCAATAAGTTATTTATTCAACACAGCAGAAAAACTATAAAAAATATTCACTGCACTCACTGAACCCATGAAATTTAAGACACCTAAAGCTGCACATGCTACGATTTATTCGAAAGCACGGAACATGAGATAAAGCAAATAGAGTTCAACACACTAAGAGAAGAATAGAGTGTTATACTCTTACTCTCTTTAAACTTTTGATGTTTTATTGCACGGAACTCTAGTCTGCATGAATGATTTGAATAAAATAAACTTCAGTACTGCACCCACTGAATAGAGATGAAATAAATGAATTCATGCAGCTCTCTATTTCGTATGATATGGACCAAATAACTTTACTCTGTTTGTTAGACTTTTCCAAAGCATTTGACACAGTCAACCATTCAATTTTATGTAGAAAACTTGCACGAAATTTTAGCTTCCCTGATGCTGCTGTACGTCTACTAAAAAGCTATTTTGTCAATAGGTCTCAAAGGGTCAAAGTTGGGATGAATGTCTCGAATTTAAAAAGTATCACTAGTTAAAAAGTATCATCATACCCCAAGACTCAGTACTGGGACCGCTGTTATTTACATTGTTTACTAACGACATTTTCAGCAAGTGCAATCATGTAAAAATGCATGCGTATGCGGATGACCTTCAGTTATATTTTTCTAGACCAATCGGGTTAGTAGAAGATCTTTGTGTTAGGGTTAACAAGGATTTAAGGAAAATAGCTGAGTGGGCAAAGGTAACATATCGTCGTTGCGCATACAAAAAGGGCTATGTGTAAAATTTCGATTTTTTTTTTATTTTACCATTTAATAGCCATATGAATGCCCCATCTATTCACCAAATAGCTTCTTGATATTCTTATTGGTTCAGAAGTAAGCAAATGTGAAAGTTAGCCAGCTATGTGAAAATAGTATTGAAATTGTTAAAAAACAAAAATGTTTTTCTCGTCTCCTGAAAAATTGTTCAAAAACACATAACCTTTTTTGTATGCGCAACGACGATATGCTAAAATTAAAGCCTTTTAAATCATATGTCTTATCTATAGCCAAAAATCTACAAATTACACTAGACTTGCCTCCAGTTCTTCTAAATGGCGTTGAGCTTAAATTTGTAAAGAAGGTTACCAACCTTGGTTATATTATAAACTCCTCTCTGTCATGTGACGATAATATCAATTCATGCGTTAGGCAGTTGTATTATGGGCTACGCAGCCTTCGGATAATTGGAACTTTTGTGCCCGTCGAAATAAGACGAAAACTGGTCGTGCAGCTCCTGCTGCCTATAATCACCTATTCGGAGTAGTATACTTTAAACTTGACTCACGGTTGGCGCATAAGCTTTTGGTGGTATTTAACACTGCAGCCCGCTACGTTTTTTGCCTCAGAAGTTTTGACCATATATCTATCTTCTCAAAACAATTACTTGGACGAGGTCTTCTTAGTCCTCTTGTAACAGGAAATTGCATTTTTTTTTGCATAAAATTATTCATACTCAGTGCCTAAGTTACTTGTTTGAAAAACTCTCTTTTTGTAGGTCAAGCGGAAACACCAATATATTAATACCTCGATATAATTTCATAAACTCTAGTAGATTGTTCTTCGTGAGCGCATTTAGATCTTGGAATTCATTAACCATTAGAATTCAATTTCTTTCCAATAGTAAAACCTTTAAGTATTTAGTTTATGAGCACTTCCCCTAAATATTGTTACCTACTTTCTTCGCTTTTCTTTGTTTCTATCTGATTCCTTTAAATCACATAATTTTTATTATTATTTATCATAATCTTGTAATTCATATAAATATTAAATTGGTTTTTTTTTTAAATAATTTTGTTTTTAACTTTTTAATCTAATTGTTGTTATTTTCTTTGTCAGTGTGGCATTCAAAAGATTAAATCTTATTTGTCAACAACAACAATTCGTCAACCTCAATAAATACAAATACAAATACAAATGAAATGTTTTATACCGAGAACTAAAACTACTAGTTTTATGCCAACTTCGGACGTCTAATGAGCATGTTCTCAAGAAGCTTTACATGGTATTATTTACTCCCTGAGGGAGTTGCCATTGTCTGCAGAGAGTTGACCACCGATCCTAAAAATTAATTTCAATTGATAAATTTTTTGGGATTTGAATCTGGGATTCAGCTGGGATTCGAACCTCGCTAAATATAATACAGACATAAAAAAAAAATATTCTGAATGCTAAGAATTCTTTCCCAAATTTTTTTAAAAAGAAAATACCTCCTTAGATATCAGAAAATTTTATTAAAAGTACATTATGTCATGGAAGAATTGTACAAAAGAATATTATTTCATAGAAATAATTTTTAAAAAAAATCTTACAGGAAATCGATTGTTTTTTGGCAATATTTAAACTTTTTAACCCTATTATTGTAAATGTCAATAAAAAAAAACTAAAATCGACTTTTCACAATTTATAAAATCCATACTATTATATAAAATGAAAGTGAGCATGTTTTGTTGCCGCTAAACTCCAAAACTGCTGGTCCGATTTTTATGAAATAAGTTTTAAAATATCACATTTGTGCTAAAAAAGGATATAGGCGTATTTTCTTTACGAAGTTTCAATACGAGTAATAAGTATCTTAAATCAAAGTGTAAAGTTTTTAAAAAAATCATCCAAAATGCCATGCATTGCTTGATAGTAAGCTTTTCATGCGTTTGTACGGCGAGAGCTTCAATAAACTCCATGTTGCTCTCTACTCTACTTTACTCTCTTTGTTCTCAGCAAGCACAATACAACAAAATAAAAATACAAATACATATACATACAGTGGCGAGAAAAACTGGCTAAATGTTTACCACTTTCATGCATTTTTGATTGCTGTAGAGCAGTGGTCATCAAACTCTATACAAGCATACTTTGTTTATGTATAAAAGCTCATTGAAAGCTTTGCACTGAAATAAATACTACTTGAGTCTCAGTCTAGCTTTCATGCAAGACGATGGATCGCTTGTTGGATTATTCAGTGGCGCCGGAAAAAATTTTCATCTGGTGTTTTAAAAATCTATGGGAGAGGCGTGAGGAGAAAATTTTAGTCAACCGTTCTAACATTTATAATTAACTGGCATACGTCATTGATGTCTGTGCTCTCATCTAAACATAAAGAATAAAATATGCATTCAGATATTTTTGATTTAAGTTCTGAATGTAAATAGCTACTTATTATATTTGTGCGTCGTGCTATTGTTGAAGGTGACAGAGGGATCGTTTTAATAATTTCAACAAATTCCTTCCATTTTTCGCCAAAACAATGCATAACATATTGCGTCAATTCCTTAAAAAATAAACCATCTTGGTAAGGCAGGTAATGTTTTGTCACAGCTAAACTTACTATATGTGATGCTTTCTGAACATTTGAATGCAAAAACTTTGGTTAACTGTGCATTGGCTCAGTAGCCAGTTTGCTATTTTTTTCAATAAACGCTTTTTTAAACGAATCGCTAGTTCTTTACGATCAGTTTCATTCACACTTTTATTTTATATGTTAAACTATGACAAGCATTATAATGCCGTTCAATGTTATTTTTTTTACGAGTAGAAACAGTCCGGTAGCACACCATACATTGAGGTTCAGAAAAAATATTTTCTGCAAAAAAGAATTGCAACTCACATTCAAGTAGAGACATTTTGCATAAAAATAGCAAAAACTGATATTTTTATGAGTGTAGTATAAGTTGCGTATGAGCAGCAAAAAAAAACAATCTAAAAAGCATGCATGTGCCGCAGGTCTGTTCTGCATGAAATTTCAATAGATACTGACGCAGTTCAGTGCTCTTCGATGAGTTTATATGTATACAGAAGGCTTTTAAGCACAAAAGCTTAAATGCCCGCGGGCATAGGCTTTGATGATCACTGTTGTAGAGTCATTTTTCAAGATAACGCTACCAAATTTTCTGGTTATATGCTTAATTTTTTAAGAAATAAACCATATTAGTTCAAGTTTGCAAAATGTATAAAAATAAAAAAGATATTACAAAAATAACAAAAAATTCTATTTAGCCAGTTTTGCACGTGTTCAAATTTGTAAGCGTTGGTTCATTATTAATACCGTTATCCTTGCCGTTTTGTTTTTGTTGCTGAAATTTACTGTTCCTTTATTCGCTATAAGCAAAAGGAAGTAATTCAGTCCTGTTTACTTGATTTGGGGTCAAAAGAGGTCAAATGAGGAAAATTAATAAAAAGGCTGAAGGTGAAATAGTTTCAATGACTGAAAATGGTCGTTTATGAAGAGAAATACCACAAAGCTTACAAATTTGCCATCAAACTGTTCTAAATGTACTGAAACGACGAATTATAAATGCTCCAAAAGTTACTAAAAGGCGCCCCAATATTCTTTCGGTCATAGATGCTCGAACCATTGAGCGCTTATTAACTCAACAAGTAGCTAAGACACCAAAAGAAGCTACACAAAAGGTTGAAAAGCCAGTAAGTATGTGGACAGCCCGCAGAGCGTTGAAAAAATTCGGGTTGGAGGCCGCCATCAAGCCACAAAAGCTAGCATTTTCTGACAAAAACGTAAAAGCGAGGTTCAATTTCTGCCAAAAGCACAAACACTGCAGTGTCGATGATTGAAAACGTGTGATCTGGTCGGATGAGAACTGTTTTAACCGGTATCAGTCGAATGGGAAGCAATATTACTAGCACCAAACCAATGAAAAGCTGGAGAAGCATCAAGTAAAACAAATGATGATACATGACGGTGGTAGCCTTATGGTGTGGGGCTGCTTGACATGATGGCATATTGGTCCACTTGTAAGAATATTCGGTATACGAGCAATGAAGAAAAATGATTAACTGAACATCTTACAGACTAATTTTCCGGAGTTTGTTGATCTAAGTGCATATACAACAGAAGAGTTGATATTTCAGCAAGACGGGGATCCGAAGAATACAGCGAAAATTGTTCAAGAGTGGGTAAAAAATCAGTACTTCCAGCTTTTACAATGACCAGCACAGAGGCCTGATTTAAACCCGATTGAACATTTGGGGCTATTCTAAAAAAACTTCTAGCATCTTACGAAATGGCCCTTAATAGCATCGACGAGCTATGGTCAAGACTTCAGAAGAAATGGCGTGATCTTTCACATGCAACTATTGAAAAACTGGTCGAGAGCATGTCAAGACATATTAATAGCGTCATTTAGGCCAAGGACTTTGGATAAAACATTAACTTTTTATTTTATGTATAAAAAATTACCGCCATGCATAACTGGCTAAATAGAATTTTTTGTTATTTTGTAATATTTTTTTTATTTTTAAACATTTTTCAAACTTCAAACTTCAACTAAAACGTTTTGTTTCTTAATAAATGAAGTATGTATATAACTTGAAAATTTGGTAGCGTTATAGTGAAAAATTACTCTACAGCAGTTAAAATGAATGAAAGTGGCTAACAGTTATCCAGTTTTCTCGCCACTGTACATACTCTGCTGCACTTAAAACAAAACAGCAAATGAATTCAACACGCCAAATGCCAATTGGATCGAAGTAAATTCTAATGTGTTGAAGTTAGTTTTGATGTGGTGAATTATTCTAACACAGTTTTGTTCAAAGGGGATTCACTGACCACCTTCAGTATGTTCAGGAATTTCGTGGAGTTTTTCCGCTCTAACTCTCTACACTTTCAATAAGACTCAATCCGACTTGGTGCATAGTATACAAATATATTTGTACCTTTCTTATATTTGTTTCACGCCATGCAACTTTTCTACACATTTTTGTAACGTGGTTTTCCTGTAAGTTATAAATAAGTAAGAGGAACAAACATCTGACTTTTTACTTTTAATCGAGTGAAACTGTGTGATTAAATAAGTTTTTTTTATAGATTGATAATTATAAACTATTGATAAAGAGAAAACGTCCGTGGCGAAGCCTTGGACCACTGTGGACCACCATGCAATAAAGCCATGCAACGATTGTACATTTACGTTGCATTCAGAAAGAGGCCCTTATTACATTAATGTTTTGCTTATTTTTATCGTGGCATCCGTGGCGTAGTTGGTTAAAATGCGTGGCCGCTATGTCAACGAACTTTGGAGACCCAGGTTCGAGCCCCAGCAGCGACAGAAAATTATTTGAATTAAAATAATTTTTCTGTACGGCCGCCACCTCTCTGCAGACAATGGCAAACCTCAGAGAGTAATCAAAATGCCATGTAAAGCTTCTTGAGAATAAGAACATTCCGTTCATCGCCGTTCGGAGTCGGCGTTAAGCCTGTAGGTCCATTTCTCGGTCAATTGTGTACAAACTTAATAACACGCACAACACGATCATAAGAAGCTAGGTCAAAGTCCTTTCAAAGGGCTGAAATGGCCAGTTATTTATTATTTTATTATTTTTATCTTGAGACCAAACAATTCACCCCTATTGTCATTTCATAAAATATACCGCAGCGTCTATATTGCTCGAGTAAAATTTTCGTGCAATGAAAACTCATTATATACGAATATAATTAATTGGACACTCAGAAATATCTTTAATCTAAATAAATAAAAATAACTGTCTGCGTCAGGTCTCAAAAAAGTTTAATATTAATTGTCATAGCTTCTGCGTAAGCATTAAAGTTAAAAGTGATTTTTCATTTTTTTCTCTTCTTTTGCCTAAGGTTATGCTCACAGCAGCAATCTTACGCACTTCTGATCCCTGAACAGAAAAAAAAGACAAAAAAAAAACAACAACAACAAAAAAAATCAACAACAACACTGACGAAAATGTCCTAATGAAAACGAGCAACTGTGTGTGCTGTGTGCGAAAGTGACATTGTGTAGGGATATAGCTTCGAGTGAGTTTAGAAATATATTTTAAAGCAGTACAAGAAGAAATTTAATCACTGAAAGTTAAAGTGTTTAAACTAATGTCTATATCTTATGGCTACAAATTATACATTAAACGGTATTTATTTAGAAAAACTTGAAAATTTTAAATAAAGACGATGAAATTATATTTTTTTTCGAGTCAAATTTGTAAATGGAAATTTCACTGCAAATTTGGCGTCTTAATGCATCGATTTTTAAGTCAAACGCAACAGCGATAGTCTAGAAATATGTGCATTCAATACAGTTCACCATGGCGTATGAGTAACTTTTAATTCAACTATTTTATCTTTACTTGAATTTTTACGAAAATTCACTATAAATTTAAACTTTTTGTGTGAAATATATAATTATTATTAAAACACACACACACACATACACACACTCAGATACAACATACACACCACTCGGACTAAGCTCAGAACAGCAAATGCTTAAAAATGCCAAGCGGCCCTTAAAGAGGTAATTTTTTGTTGACTGCTATTTAGCTGAGTAAATGGAAGCATTTAAAAATAAGCCAAAGCCAGCGGAAGATAGTACAAGGAATGAAAATTAAAAAATAAATAGAAAAAAATAAAAAATAAGTAAATAGCAAGAATAAAATAATAACCAGCAATCTTGCAGTTTTGTGCGTTTTACGAAGTTTGTTTGTTTAGAATACAAATTTCTTTCCTCCTCTCTGTATGCTTTCAGTGTTGTTCAGAGTAAAATAAACAACAATTAAAAATTGCAAGAACTAGCATAATCACCAAAGCAGCAAAAACAGCTACGGAAGTATTAAAAATACCGCTAGTTGCTGCTGTTGCTCGTTGTTTATATCTTCAACAAGCTATAGCTTTTGTTTCAATCAAGGTTATATGTTGTTTTATTGTTGCTATCGTTGTTGTTCTTACTGCTTTTTCTAGCTGACTTCAGAATTTTCTGATGAAATTATAATTTTTGTTGTAATATCTTTTATTTTCGTTCTGTTTTAATTAAATTTAATTATATTAAATTGTATTTTTACTGTTTTGTTTTCTAAGTCGTGGACACTTTACATTTACCCAAATTAATAGCCCACGAGCTGACCTTAATTAAAATTTGTGTGCTAAAATTAACCATGTTGTCAGCATCGACGCACTTATTTACACTGCCATTGCTCAAGGACTATTTCTACGCATACTTGGCGAAAAAATGTTTCGCTTAATTCGTGCATTCATTGTGGCTGGCTTGTGAATGCTTTGTAGACAAACAATACCAGCTCAACAACTTAACTGCCGGTAGCTGCAAGTTGAAAGCTTTCATTAAAAGCAGCTTTTATTTCATTTATAATTGTCGGCAATAATTTTTCATGTTAAGTGCGCCTTGCTAACGAATTCATTGTCACAAGTATTCCGACGCATATTTCATTCACACAGATACTCGGCAGGTGTCAGGAATTTAAAAAATTTTGCAAAAACTTTCAAGTGAGATAAATTAAGAGTAAAGCTTTTCTATACAAATATGTTGCTATTTAGTAACAATTTACTAGGGCTTTGAAAAAGCTGTTGCTTTGCAGCGCCGGCACAACGAGGCGTATGAGTAACATTAAAACGATTAAAATTAATTATTAAAAATCTTTGGTACTTGGCTGAGTTGAACTCTGGCAATTTATAAAATTATAATTATAATTAAGTAATGCTTTCAATTAGCGCAGCATTTAAGTTGCCACTTAGTTTAGATAATTAATGTGTAAGAAACACTGTTAAAGTGTTTGAATGAAGGCAGTTTCAGAGTTTAGCAGCTGTAAAGAGTAGTTAATAGAGATTTCATTGATTTTATGGTTTAAAATTGTTTAAAATTGACTTGCTTTTTTCAAATACAATTGCACGACTGTACCCAAAAAACAAAAAAAAAATAAAATAAAGAACAAACAAGCAACAATTTTTTATTGCGCTCTTGTGTTACTTTTATCAGAATAATTGCATCAACGCAGTTAAGTGCTTCAACTCATTGACGGAACTCAGCAGTACTGCACAATCCACATCTAGGTTGGAAGAGATAGTCGTATTACAAAGCAAGTTCAAGTCAGAAAGTTCACTTCCCTCAACACTGGCTCCTAGTACATTTGACTTTATCCAAGAGTGTATACTAGACCGTACCTCAAAAAAAAAGTTTTTTTTTGACCTAACGTAGGGCATGCGCATTAACATATTACTTCATATCTCTGGTGGTTACAGTCGGATTTTGAAGTTTGGTATATCAATGTTTTTGTCTCAAAGAGACCAATTATTTTTTCTCCAAAATTAAAAATTAAAAAAAATATTCCTACAAGTCCTTGGATGGTCTTAAATTGACTTTGAGGAATTTGAAAGCTCGTAAAAGAATAAAAAATCTGTAACGCCAATGCTAAATGAGGTTTCAACACTTTTTTGTTGTGATTTATGTAATATACAATGTACTATTATTTTATTTTTTTCACATTCTTGCAGTAACTCCTCTTTTGTAGTCGGTGTTGGTAGGTGTTCCGTCGCAACTAATTGCAATTAAGTGATCCATGCTATAATTTTCTTTATTCAAATATTCCACGATGCTCCTCTGGACACCTACTGCAGTGCTGTCAGTGGGCGTAGCATAGCCGATGAATTTTGAATTTGGCTCTTTCACAATGGTGACATGTTCTTCATTTACAACAACGCAGCAATCGATAATCGTAAATCTTTTATTAACATGGTCGCAAGCAGTGCACCAAAGCGACCTGATGTGTCGCTGTGATCCCAAGCTGAACTATAATTTCGCTGTGATATGTCCGCCACTGCAAAATGTTTTTGTATCGTCTGTGATTCCCTTACGTTTTGTTCTAATTCCTCTTCGTCCTCGCTATCTGGCTCGTACCCAACGCTGGCAGAGTACACCGCATTCGATGTTGCAGCAACTGACCTTACTTCTACAGGGGCAGTTCTCATCGACACTGTTTCATAGACATCATCTAATGCCATTGATCGTGGACCGCACTGATTAATAAAAGACAATTTTTGCTGCGTCTGGAATTTTATTTGAGGTGTTGCAACTACACGGATTGTTGCTTTCAATTTCCCACTTGCAACGCGAAATTTTAAACAATTTATTCCAAGCATTCACCTTATATCTCAATCGATTTTTAGAAATTGTATAATGGGTATTCACAAGTACATCAATACGTTTCCGAATCGCCGCTAGGATTATAATTGGTATGCCGTCGCGTTGCCACAAAACAATTGCATTTCTAACAGCTTTCTGTTTAAAAACATCCAACTTTCGACTTTTATCACTGTTATGCCGCAAATACAATAAAAAACTTATAACATCATACTCCGTTGGTAATTTGGTATTATTTAAGTCACTAGAAATAAAAGACATTTTTTAAAATATCATTTTCGTCCATTTTTATTGAAAATGATCAAAACTCTATAGAACTCGCGTTTGAAATAAATATTAGACGTAAAATGGTAAAACGAATTGCAATAGCCCGTGTTTGAAATTGCTTGACTATTTTCAATGTGCCTGTGGAAAGCGAATCAGCGAAAGAAAAAAGCAAAAGTGAAAAAATAATACATTGTATATTAAATAAATCACAACAAAAATAGTGTTGATACCTCTTTTAGCATTGGCGTTACAGAATTTTTATTCTTTTACGAGCTTTCAAATTCCTCAAAATCAATTTAAGATCTTCCAAGGACTTGTAGGAATATTTTTGTTTTATTTTGGAGAAAAAATAATTGGTCCCTTTCAGACAAAAACATCAATATGTCATTCAATATGATCAGACTTTTAATACCGATGATATGATGAAAATAAAAAAAGGGCAAAAAATTTTCAAAAATTTTTTAAAAATAGTTCTGCTGGAAATTTCGATATACTTCCTGGGCAAAAGATTAAATATATTTTAAGAACTTTATTTTTTTGATATTAGAGTGGCACATTAGGATGGAAGGAACTGAGATCTGGAGAGTAAGTACTAGAACGGTGCGCCTGAGGTCAATGACCTCTATAAAGGTTATATTGGTTTCTTTGAGGCAAAAACATTGATATACCAAATTTAAAAATCTGACTGTAAACACCAGAAATATGAAGTAATATGCCAATGCGCGACTCCTACGTTCGGTCAAAAAAAAATTTTTTTTTTCGTAATTGCGTCAAATGCAATGCTGGTATGCGTCATATTCGCTGGTATACGGCGAACTTTGTTTTTTTTTGCATAGGAGGTGGTACGGTCTAGTATATACCCTAAGGTAAATAAGAGCATTATATATTTATATGATGAGTTATATTTTACTCAAAAACAATCGAGTTTTAGAAAAAAAATACCAACTGTAAAACTACTATGGACCAGATTGATAGGTGCGAATTTTTTACAGATTTTTTCAAGACAATTCATAATTTTTTGATTGTAGCGTTTTTCGATAGAGTAAAAATAGCTAAAAACCTCAGCTATTAAATCTCTAGCTAATAGCTTAAAAACTACTCTGAATTTGTTTTATTTTAGATGAACTTTTTTATATTTTTTGTTTTTTGTTGTATAACTAAGCATTTTTCCTACTTAGGTATAAATTATTTAAAAATAGAACATTTTTAAACATGGGTAACATTATTTTAAAGTCTTTAAAATTTTCCAAATTTATTTGTAGGTATTGGTGAAGGCAAGCATGTAGCTTAAGAAAATTATTACTTTTTAAGAAATATTGCGCATATTTATAAAGTTTTTGTTATTTGAATATATTAAATCCTATAGTTAGTAAGGAAATGTAGATCTAAATAAAGTCTTGTATACATAAAAAATTTGTTTTCAACTGAATAAGAATCTTTATTTTTAAACATCCATCAAGAAATTTTGCCAATACAAGGATGTGAGTATTGTCCATGTTATTGCTTTGATTATCTACAAGATTGTTTATAATAAAAAAAATAAAATATATAAAAAAATTGTCTTCCTGTCTCCCAAGATGGAGAACAAAGTATGATTCAAAGTTGAGAAATTTGCTTCGAAAAAAAAAAATACATGACGAAATAATGTCTTTTGCATTTAAGTCTAAATTTTTCATTGCAAACATTTTTTTTCAAATTCTTCATCAGCAAAGTAGAAAGAGCATTCTTGATAAAATATATAAATTAAAAAAAAAATTTCAAAAATTTAATAAGCGATCTCGTCTCTTTTTTGCAGCGCGCATAGTGAACCATATGAGCGTTTCGTTGCTGTGCTGTGAGCGAAGCGTTTTGGTTACGAAGAAACTGTTTACATGCTTGCTTATGAGGGTGCGCATAGTGAAGCATATGAGCGTAGCGTTTCGTTGCGTTTCAAAGCTGTTATCGCAAGAGTTTCGCAACCAAACGCATCGCACCACTTTTGCGAATAAACGTGTATTTTGTTCTTGTTTGTTTCTTGAGAATTTTGTTTTGTGTGTTGTGGTATCGAAGCAAGCTAAAACAAACACGATTATGTTTTATTAAGTTGACTACCTTAAAGAAAAATACATATGCTTCTAGTTAAATTGGTTGAATTGAACTTAATAATTATTTTTGTGTGGATGAAATATGGATACTGAAAAAATTAGTACCTCCAGTTTTTCTTCGAGTTCCTCTTTGGAATCAGAAACAAGCATTACCACAAAAGGATCATAACAATTGTATGTATTTATTTCGTTGACTGGCTTTCTTATTTTAATTTCTAACAATTTTATATAAACACTTTCTTACAAAAACTCTTCTTCTAAAGACGACTCCATCGGGCCTGAACGCACAGAAAAGCTTCATCGTGCGCACCCAAACGCTTTGCAAAACGCTTTCAAAAGCACAGCACCATAATGCTTCGCTCACAGCACAGCAACGAAACGCTCATATGCTTCACTATGCGCGCTGCCTTTGACTTTGATGTAAAAATTTGTCTATTCAGATATTAATGGGTCAACAAGCGGTATATGAAGAAAAGGTGTTTGGCAGTTTTAAATATTACTGTATTACATATAATTAATGTGCTTATTCTATACTAAAAAAAATAAAAACACATCAAAACCATTTTTTTTTTTTAATTAAAAAAACAAATCCTACACTTCTTGTTGAAACACAACTCAGCTTGGCGTATGAATGGTATTAATAATATTATTATTGCTCATACGCACTGATGCACTCAGGTCGGGATAGTTATAAATATGGAAATAAAGTTATATAGTTGTACACTGCAAAATTATTTACTTTTTTTTTAAATGCCGCAAAATTTCACCATAAAAATAAAACTTCTTCTATTTCATGCTTTTTGATGCATTAAAAGCAATAATCATTCCTGATGTAATTAAAGGCATATCGTTGGTGCTGAAACCAACGTAATTTAATTATTTTTTAATGCAATTGTAGCAGTGAATTAACCTTCATGTAGCAGCACTAAGCCAAGGTAGGTAGAGTTAGAGCTTCAATGGTATAGCTTGTGCTGAACGCAGGCTTAAGCGACAAAAAGTGGCATCGTTATTTGCTTAATTTTCCCAAAGTTTAAAAAATATTCTTAAAAACAAAAAACAATTTTAAATTGGTTCATTGCATTTGGCAACTCTATTCAATTTGAAGAGCTCTTAAAACCGTGCGAATAATTTAATGGGCCACAGTTGCACGTATAAATAGAATTTTCCATAGTAAAGTAAATATTGCTGCTAACAGGCAATGCTCTACATGCTCTACAAGCAAAAAAATTTGCGCTCATATAACACAAACACATATGTAGATGCACACATCTACATGATGGCGCCATTTGGTGCTTCACAGTGTGAAAGAATATTATAATTTAATACTCAAGTATTTTTCACGCTTGTAATTAATATGATTGACAATGAATGGTGTACATTTTACATACGAGTTAATTGTATGAGGAGCCACCACATGAAGCTCAGCGGGAGACTGAATAGCGTTGAGCAGGGGGAAGGCTTTGCACTTCTCATTTTATGAACGAACTTAAATTTAATTAAGGAAAAATATATATTGTAACGAAACTTTTTCCAGTTGAGGTTAGCTTTAAGCCAGTTCGGGTGACTTTCGTTTTCATAGGAGCGCTGTAGAGTTTTAATTGGGTTATGTTCCTCTAATATTATCCTCATATATCAGTAATTCCATTACAAAACACCCACGTTTCTGACATCACTATTTTTAAAAATTTTTAAACTCTCCGGGTTGATAGTTCAACTGAAACGTGTTATATCTACATACTTTTCTTATTTTTATTTTTTTTTTAAAGATATACATAGTAAAAAATTTCAAAATATCTTAAAATATATAATTAGTGCATGTATTCAAACAGCTGTATGTAACTTCAAAACCATAAGTCGTACAGAAAAAAATCTGAGATATATCTTAAAGATGTTGAATGAGTCTTTCTTCTGGTATACTCTTTTTGGACTCTTTTTATGAAATTTTTTTAATATTTTTAGTGTGAAGTTTTGTCACATTTTTCATGGTGATCGCAGTAAATTTTTCACCTTTTGAAAATAGTCTCGTTATAATACATCAATTCGTAAGGCTTACAACAAAATTTTAATTGTTCGAATTTTTAGCTAACAATTGCGGTTTTTAATGAATTTTTACAAAATGCCTACAAAAGATTTCTTACTTTTTACCGAAAATTTCATATATTTACATATAAAACTCTTCTTCTTCTCTTAAACATGTACTTCTGTACATGGCTTTGTCACTGAACTCCCCCTGAACGGCTGGACCGATTTTGATGAAATTTGGTGTGTGTATGCGACTGGGTCTGTAGATGGTTTAGGTTTAAAGTTTAACCCAGTAAGTGGAGCTGTTGTTGCTATGGCAGTGTTTAAAAAGGTATTGGAGAGTATAACTCAGAAACGAATTGAGAAATTGACGTAATTTTTTCACTACACCATTAATATTTATGCAAAAAAAAAAAATTATAAAAATACAAAATGAATAAAAATAAACAAAATAAACAAAAATCATATTAAATAATATTAAAATTTTAAATTTTTTCGCCCGAGAAAAACCGGGTATATCATCTAGTTGTAACGGTAGACTTCTTCTTAGTGTAACTCCAGCACAACTTTATTTCGAAGAATCATGTCGATTTCTCAATTCATTTCTGAGTTAAATAAAAAGGAATTGTTTTCGCAAAAACAAAAAAAAAATACAGTTTAAGTTATTTTCACGAGTACTACTAACCTAAACAAAAAAAAGATACAGTAGTTTCGACTATGTCGTAACACAAGACGTAGAATTATTCAATTCGCTTTTGATGACATCTTTTTTAAAAATATTTATTCCATACACCTGAGGATATGAACTTTAAGAGAGTGCCGGAGAGGGTTAATATGTATCACCAACCCCCATTACTTTTGCAAAAGGAACATTTTTGCCTTTGACATCTATTCCCTCCGACCACTCCGTAGGGGCGCTCCCATACAAATTTTATGCTTTTGTCGATAAAACCGGAAACTGTCCATAAATAGGTAGAAAACTTAAACAAGCAAACAAAATTTGTTCAATGCTACCAAGTTCAACAACCCATGTGTTAAAATTTCAGTGTCGATAATATGCCCGGATATTTAATTGGCTGCGGAATTTTGACATTTCAATAACAGATTCTGTTAAAAAAGCATGCCCCTCAAAATTACTCAGTATTACTGGGCTACGCGAGTCTGTTAAAAACAACATACCCCCAAAAGTATGCTGTTTTTTAATTATAAGATTTATGTTTTTACGCTAGATGGCGCTGTCTTCGCCGTCGAAAAAACCGGAAGCCGTCGATAATAGGTAGCAAGTTTAAGCAAACAAAAACATCAAATGCTGGCTTTATATTTCATGTAATTGTGTAAAATTGATATAAGTTAGACAGTTCTAACATGAATTTTTGTCGCATTGAGGATCAAGCAGACCAACAAGTGCTAAGATCAACATTGTACGATTAGTACTTTAGGCCCACCAAAGGCTCAAAAAGTAATGTAAATACCGACACCTGATCACTATCAACCACCCTACTTACCTCCGAGAACGACGTATTCTACGTCAAAAATAAATAATTGGCCATTTCAGCCCTTAAAAGGACTTTGACCTAGATTCTTATGATCAATTGTGTTGTGCATGTTATTAAGTTTGTACACAATTGACCGAGAAAGGGACCTACATGTTTAACGTCGACTCCGAATGGCGATGAACGGAATGTTCTCGTTCTCAAGAAGCTTTTACATGGCATTTTGATTACTCTCTGAGAATTGCCATTGTCTGCAGCGAGGTGGCGGCCGTACAGAAAAATTATTTTAATTCAAATAATTTTCTGTCGCTGCTGGGGTTCGAACCTGGGTCTCCAAAGTTCGTTGACATAGCGGCCACGCACTTTAACCAATTACGCCACGGTCGCCACAATTCTATTTTATGCTCTTTGAAAATTCTTTAACTCAAAAAACTTTTGAATATATCTTTTGGATATCCATTGTTTTGGATGACAACCTTGTATCGACGAGGCATATCAATTGGTATTGCTTTCCAAGAAGATTGGGCAGTTTATCAAAGTTCAGTCAATATTTCGTTGTCCAGTATCTTTTACAGCCTTTTTTACATTTGTTCATAAAGCTTCTATAGTACTTAAGTCTGGTGATTGAGGTGACCAAGGCAAAACATCAATTTGCTAATGTCTAAACCAAGCCTTCGTACTTTTTCGTATATCAAAAAAAAAAAAAAAAAAGAAAAAAATAAGATAATAAAATAAGGATAATTTGGGTTATTATCTTGTTGAAAACCCCAGCGAAGAAGCATTTTTCCGCGGTATACACCAGTATTACATTGTTTAAAATCAGGGACCGAAAATAACTGTTATTTTCGAAATTTCGATTCAAAAAGTCAGGCGGAAAAAATGTGTCTTTTCGATAATTGAATAAAGTAGTGTGGTGCTTGTTAGCTGAGGAATAATAATCTTAAAAGATTTTTATTTAATTGACTTTTTTAAAAAAAGTCAAAAAATAATAGTTATTTTTGACCGATTTTTTGTTGGTCAAAAATAAAAGTTGAAATTTGACTTTTATTTTTTCGGTCAAAAATAACAGTTAAAATTTACTTTTATTTTTTCGGTCAAAAATAACAGTTAAAATATGACTTTTATTTTTTCGGTTAAAAGGTGGCTTAAAGGCTTGGCTTATCACTACACCTTGCGTTCCCTGCCACTGTTGTGAACTGAAATGATCATCAGAGAACTGAAATGAGTAACGGACAGAAATCGGATACTCAAATCATACCCGAGTTATTTGTTGTTCTATACCCTATCCTGGCTCAATGAAATATGTAAAATACTTATACAGGGTGGGCCAAATATATACTATTTATAACTAACAACCTTGTTTATAGGACGCCAAAAATTTTTTCCCCATCTAGTTTTCGTCTTCAAGTTAAGAAAAGGAACTTTCATCGTTTTGTTGAGAAAGTTGTGTTGCACAGTATAATAATTAAATATTATTAAAAATCATTTTCAAACAAGAAAATCCAAAAAGAGCACGACAAATAAATTTTGGCTGCAAAACAACGTGTGCCGGGTAAGCAAGTAATTAATATAGGATGTCACTGTCAAATTGTGTACCTTTATTTTTAATAGAAAAAAATTAAATAAAAAATAAAACTTAAAACTAAAAAATAAAAGTCATGTTTTAACTTATATTTTTGACCGGAAAAACAAAAGTCAAATTTCAACTTAAATTTTTGACCGGAAAAATAAAAGTAATATTTTAACTTTTATTTTTGATCGAAAAAATATAAGTCAAATTTTAACTTATATTTTTGACCAAAAAAATAAAAGTCAAATTTTAACTTATATTTCTGACCGGAAAAATAAAAGTCATATTTTAACTGTTATTTTTGAACGAAAAGATAAAAGTGATTTTTTAACTTTTATTTTTGACCGAAAAATTATAAGTCAAATTTTAACTGTTATTTATTGACTTTTTTAAAAAAGTCAACAGTTACGGTCCCTGTTATGTGTATGCAAACAAATTTTGTTCTTAATACAATAAATCAAACCAACGCCGTTCCACGAAAAACATGCTCAAATCATCAATTCAATACCTCCGTCTTAACGGTCTCCAAGGTGTACTATGGACAGTAGATGGTCTCGCTTTAAAGCGAAAAAAAAAAAAAAAAATGTCGCCGCACACCATCTAATCTGCCTCATTATTAAAAGAAAGTTTCGAAAAAAAATTTTTTTTTCTTACTGAACGTAGGGGTCGTGCATTGACAATTTTTCATAACTTCAGTACTTACCGTCCGATCCTAAATAATGATATGTCTATGTTTTTGTCTCAAAAGGACCTTTTTTTTGTCTCAATAACTCATTCACCTCAGTTGACCCCTTATAGTACTGATCCACCGAACCTCAGTTCTTACCATCTTAAGGTGCCATTTTGATTTCAGAAATGGAAAGCCCGTAAGAAATCATTAAACTTTTACTAAAGAAATTTTTCGCTATTTCCCTAGAAGTATTTTTAAAAATTTCTTATTAAAGTTTTTTGCAAAATTTAAAATTTTTCGTCACATCCTATTATTTTTATAAAATGCACCGAAAACGTTCTTATCTGAATCATATTTGCAAGAAAATTTAAAAAAAAAAAATAAAAAAAATTGTTTGAACAATAAATTTTTTTGACCGAACGTAGGGATCGCCCATTTACATTTTCCTTTCTAGCTTCGGAATTTACCATCCGATCTTTAAGAATGATATGCCAATATTTTAGTCTTTAAAAGTCTTTCTTTTCTTCTTTTGAGCTCATTGACCTCAAATGATCCGTAGTAGAACTTATCCTCAGGATTTCAGTTTTTACCATCTTATGGTACCATTTTAATTTTAGATATAAAAAGCTTGTAAACATCATTAAAATTGGACTCATCAGTCCAAAGAATAGGCCTCCATTTTTATAGTGGCCAATTAGCTCACTCTCACGCAAATGCGCACCTTTCTAGTACTTCTAACAATTAATTTTGCTTCACGTAGTCTTTTTCTTGCTGTTAAAACACTTATTATTCAGAAGGTGATCTTTTATAGAATCACGTTTATATGGTGGGACAACTCCTGGCGGGTTTTTGTTCTTCTAACCTTTCCACGAGTATCACTTTTTTCTTGCCATTTGTGCAGAACACCCCAGGGTGTATAAATTTTATACAAGAACACCCTTCTTTAATTAATTTTTTATTCAAAAACGCTCTTAAAAAAAAAAAAACCAAAATTTACCTTAAAAAGCAAGAATCAAATAAACTCTTCAACACTCCTACTTTAAAGAACACGCACTCTTTGAGCTTTTTCGAATTATCGGGAATTAACGTTATCAGAGTGTGAACTTCAAAGCATTATGGTTCAAGTCAGAACTCAATTTTCACATTGTAAAAAATGTATGTGTTCTTTGAATGTCACTCCTACGTTAACAAGTTGAATCCTATATTTGCCGCAAGCTATTTTTACATTTAAGGATTTTAATATTTAAGTTAAGAGCTTTTGCGCAAGTAAGCTTCTTTGTTGTGTCGCGGCGAGAAAGGCTTAAAATTAATAGCAGGTGTACAAGTTTATAGCAGGTACTTATGACACTTTAATGGAGGCAGCTTTTTAAATGAAATAACTGAGAAATGAAGACAAAAATGTTAACTTTTTAAATTGCTCGAAATTGTGAAATTGTCTACAATTATGCCCATTAACAATCGTAATATAATTATTACGCAGTCACTTTCAAGCCATTAAAAATATCCAAATATTACTTTGCTTAGCATTACTTGTAATTATAAATTGGTATTTTATCATCTTGCTTTTATCATTAAGTTGACGTCAACTTCACGACACATGGAGTTAAGAGTGTCAAAGTATTTTATGCATTACAGCACATTTAAGGTTCTTAAATATTTAATTCTAATCAACTTAATTCGTTTATCTTGGCCACAAAACGCAGAACTTTAATAACATGCATGCGCCGAATTAATTAATAGCATTTGTGTAAAAGTTACACGTGTAATTAGCTAAAGTGTTGCCAGCGGAAACAGGAAACCGGAAACGAAATACGATAAAAAATATAAAAGCGTAACGAATGACGCTTACGCAACGAACGCGAGAAATCAAAAATAATGATTGATTATGAAACATTTCGTTTTTGATTGAGTGCAGATGAAGCATGAAAATACTCGTAATAACAACAAAAATACACAAAAAAATAAAAAAACAAAAACAAAAATACAAAAAACAGCAAAAACATGAAGAGTTTGCTCTAAGCGATTGGCAACAAAGTTGCTATTTTGAGCATTTTGTGCATAAACTTTTAATGATACAACAACTTTTAATTAAACAAGATAAAAATTATTGATTTTGAAGCAAGTAAAATTTAACAATTTGCCTTGGTTTCAATCCAGTCTGCATACAATGAGGGCGTTTAAGTTGTTACCTGTGTGCCAGCAGCGCAACTGCCAAAGCCATTCAGCTCAATTAAATAAAGCTTTTGTGCTTATTTTCATTTTTTTTTTGGTTTTTTTTTTGGTTTTTTTTTTTTTTTTTTGGTTTTATTTGTTGCTCCCTCTTATGTGCGTTGTTGTAAAATTCAATCGCATTAATCTTATCGCTGAAATTGAAAATCTGTCTGCTGCAGCAAAACGTACATCAACGAACAGATTTAAAAAAAAAAAAAAATATATAAAAAAAAGTAATAAAGCACGGCTTTCAAGATATTTAAACAACGCACAAAAGCATGCTACAATGGCAGCAACAACAAGAAAAACACGTTAATTGAAGTTGTTTACTGCGTATTTACTTCCCCCATTTATTGGCTCAAGCATCGTCGTCGTCATCATCAGCGTCATCGTCATCGCGCCTCGTTGTATTGATTTATTTCTTCATCATCCTCTTTATGACACAAAGCCTATCATGGAAATCTTGTACAAGCTCGCACTTTGGCACTGACTATATTGTGTAAAAATCTGCCTAAAAATATGCAAAGCATTTATGTAAAAGAGAAAAATCACAGAAATCGCATTAAGCCATTATAAAAAAGGAGCAGCAGCAACAGCCAGACCTAAGCGAACATTTATTTAGTTTGTATTTTTAATAGCGCCTATGCATATGCAACATTTTTAACTTGCTTAAATTGAGTGCCACTAAGCCGATTAATGCTTGAGTGAAATTTAAAATAAAATGTCATTTTAACTTAGCTTATGGCAGAACATACAAAACCTATGGTGGTTGAACCGATACAAATATGCACAGTGAAGGATGCGTTGTAGAGCAATTATATTCGGCAAAATGGTTGCAGTCAAAATGCAACTGACACGCCCAACTTCCTTATAATATAAAAAATTTTAAATGCTATAAATGCTACAAAGATTTTTCGTTCAGAAGTTTTTTAAAATTTTGTAGAATCGAAATCTTTTCTGACACCTCAAAAGGAAATTTTCCAAAACTTTTGTTTTTACAATTTAAACGTGTATTTGTCCATTCATCTAAAGAACTTGGTTAAAAATTATTAAAGACTCACGCTTAGTTTTGGTTAACCTCCAGACAGTCGGTTGGACGCCTTATGGTATATTCTAGAAAATTAAAATTTTTTTATAAGTTTTATAAAAATAGGTCCTATTTATGTCCTTAAAAATACATTATGTTTAGAAAAATTATAAAAAAAAGAAATGAAGAATTTAAAAATTTCTAACATATATAATAAAATCTACATATATGTCACATATAACGGGTATTCACTATGGTGTGCCTTTTGTTTTTAAATATACAAAATATTTTCTGGACTCCGGTCATAGGAAGTAGTTGTATGTTTGATATTAATTTATTTTCATGATTTCATGAACATTTCTTGTTAAAAAACTTTTCATGCAAATCTTTATTTTTTTTTTTCAAATGCAACAAAATTTACTTTGAATACAATAGGATTTCTTCGATGTTTACTTAAGAAAGTTTTGTAATAAAAACTGAATGTATATTATTTTTGTGAATGTCAAAAATTTTCAACAAATATCACATTTATCACAAATACCCAATAAAAGACCAAATACACCATATTGTGAATACCCCTATAGAAAAAAATTAAAATTGGAAAAAAAAATACCTACGCTGTTAGCCTGAGATGTCGATATAAGAAAGAAAATAAAAACTTTTTAAGAAAGACTTCGAATTTCATCTAAGTGGCCTTAATTAGTTAAACATTATTAAAAAATTCAAAGCTTTGTTTTTTTTCAAATTCCTAAAAGTCGGAATAACGCTTTTTGGTGATTAAGCAAATAAACACAAATTCATTTTCGGCAAGGCAGTCAAGAGGTTAAACAAAAATTGCTATAATAAAAATATAAAGCTTTTGATTTGTATAATGCTTGCTTGACTTAAAAATTTTCGGAGCATACCTTTAGGGTCAGTGCGATATTGCAAGCTCTTCTCCCAACAAGCAAGATACAAGGTTGTAAACTTACACTAAGCTTACTTTAGTTAATTTTTCGCAATTCGAAATTTATAAAGATGGCAAAAAAGTAAATTTGAATATGATTTTTCATTATTTATATTGAAAACAAATTTGAGCTTTTAGGCCACCTTGGCACAGAGTGCATCATAAATAGATAAGAACTTAGTTACTAATGCAAAAGCGTTCTCACTGTCAAAATAAACTTCCGGGTAACTTTGTCTGCATATTGGCAGTATATGTAGGACCTTAGTAGTTTGAGTGGATCACAGTGAAAAAGTCATGCAAGATTATTGATGAGTTGGTGTAGCGGCCAGTCTGTCTAGTTTGCTGAGTGATTTTCCCTATACAGAGCCATTGTTATTGTTGTTGGTTGTTGCCTTCATTGTCTCCATGTTGTCTTGTTGTCAACATACTTGGCCGAAAGCTCAAATTTGTTTTCGATAAATGTTTTCAAAAAATTATCAAATAAAAAAAGGTTCTAGTCTATGACTAGTTCCTTAATTCTTTAGTCTTTTGAAAATTAATGTTTTGCAAATGTACAAACCAAGTAAAAATAAAATATTAAATATATAAAATATTAACTAGAATTTCTACACTAAACAAAAAAAAAAAAAGAGACATCTTGGATGTATATTTTTAACTTCTCAACTGTTCACTGCATCTTTTATGACACTGTATCTTAAGGCAGCCTATTTAGTCGAGTGGAAACGCGCTTGACTTCCACCCGAGGGGCCCTAAGTTCGAATCCGGGCCAGACCAGGGTCCTGCACTTTAACCTTTCTGTAATTCTTTCCTCATTTCTAATCAACTGAAATTGAAAATTCATCAATATAAACGACTTGAAGTAGTTGTGGTAGTAGAGATGTTTGGGGATGGGATGGCTTTTTAGCTTGAATTGACTGAGGTATAGAAGCATAACACTTGTTTCAGATTCTAATTCCGATCGTTCTATGGCCTCCCGCTACGCTCATAATATTGTGTATTTGTTTCACTTTATTGCCCCTTCATTCCCATTAATCGATCACACATTTCAAAAAATGTAAAATTGTTTCAAAACTAAAAAAAAAGTTGGCAAATTTTTGAACTTATTTTAAATTAAAATAAGATAAAACCCGCTCAACCACTCTTGAAATAATAGAATAAGTTATGAAAAAAACCTCGTCAAACTGCCTTTCAGAATTGTAATAATAGTTACAAAAGAATTTCGAACAAATGAAAAATATCCATTATTAATCCTAAATAATCTCAAAAGTAGTTGTTATTAAGATCTGAAAATATCTAGATCGAAATCTAAGCCTGTCTATCAGCATTAAAAGCAGTATAAAAAGTTTCATAGTAGACCTAGTTAATAGACATCAACTTATTGTATCTTAAAAGATACTCGTTAAAGTGCATTTATTTTCAAATTTGAAATAGTTTTACATTAAAATTCCTAATTAATTTTTATGAAATTTAAAATTCATACAAAAACTTTTAAGAAAAAAAAAAAAAAAAAACAAGAAAATGTAAAAATTATTTAAATCACAAAATTTCGCACTGGCATCGCGTGGCTCCTTTGTTTTTTTCTACTTGGGTTGTTAAGTAAAAATTAGGTCATTATTATAATATATTCTTTGTTGAAAAAAAAAGAGAATTTTCACTCATTTTCATGGTTTGACACATCCGTGTTGTTATATTAATCATGTCTAAATGTTGAAAATTCTGCATTAAAAAGATATGCTGGACAAAATCATAAAAATGTGTTCGGCCTTGTTTTTGTTTGCATTTGTAGATGTATTTATCTCTATCAAAAATCTAGAATTTATCTTAAAAACAGCCAATGGCCTTTAATAATACATCCCAACAATTAATTTTTTTAAATGCGACAGAGTAACCAAGGAATACTTCTGAAAGAGGACAGAAGAGGACACAGTTATGGTGACTATTTTTCTAAATAAAGTTATAGTCTACAACGTCTGAGTTTTTTGACGTAGAATTACGTCATTCTTGGAGGCTAGTAGGTCGGTTGATAGTGATCAAGTTTTTAGGTCACACTTTGAGCCTTTTGTGTGCCTAAAGTACTGATCGTACAATGTTGATGTAAGCACTTGTTGGTCTGCTTGATTCTCACTGGTAGAAAAAAAAATCATATTTGAACTCTCTAACTTATATGAATTTTACACAATTATATGAAATAAAAAGCCAACATTTGATGTTTTTGTTTGCTGTGCGCATGGTTCTTGTTTAAGGTTACTATCTATTTATCGACTGCATTGGTTCTTGTATATAATAGAATATATGTATGTACTGAGTGTAGCTGATTAAAGCAAGAGGGCACTGCCAGTTAAAAAAATACATAAAATCAGCATTTGGTGTTTCTGTTTGCTTTGCGTATGGTTTTTTGTTTAAAGCTTAGTTTGCTGTAGAAACGAAAATTTCGCGGCATATAATTCCACACAGTTTAAAGTCAAAATTTTTGTGTGGAGAAGAAAGCAACTACATTATAACCTTCCTCAATGCAACTAGATAGATTTTTCCAATATAAAAAATGTAGTTTGCTAGCAAAGAAGAACTGAAAGGAAATAAGGCAAAAGTTTATGCAAGTTTACGCAAATGTAAGTTGTTATATCTTTTAACTTACTCGCTTATAGTAAAGACGTTAGCAAAATATGTCCCTTATTGGTAAAGAGTGGTTTTCACTCTATACCGATCATTCTAACAGGAGATTTCAACTTAGATATATCACAATAAATATTGACAATATAAACTGTCACCAATATATTTCCTACTTTTCCTATAATAAGCCAATTTTAATAAAAATTATCAATAATGATAATTAAATTTCATCTTATACTGTATAAAAAGCCTTAAAATGGTATGTAATAAATTGTTCTACCTTTTAACTAATAAATTATTAATTCATGGTATAGAAAAAAAAAAAAAAATTCACAAACTGTACCAACTATTTCGATGTTTTAGTATCTATAAGAAGTGTATAACTCGATTGTTTCTAATTTAAGTATTATATAATTCTACGTATTGTGTTACGGCATAGTCGAAACTGCTGTTTTTTTTTTTTTTTTTGGTTTAACTACAAGTTTTTATGGGTCATATATAAGATTATGCATCACAAGTATATAAACTGAGGTAGAAGTAGACACCCTGTGGTATCTATAAGAAAATTGTTCCTTATAACATTTCAGGTCTTGTGCAAAAATACTTTTGGGTGCAAATGCACGCCCTAAGCTCTTATTTTCTTCAGTACAATCAAAAATTGTTGGCGAATTTTTTTAAAAATATATAGATGCTGTCTAACGTTTTAAATTGTAATTTTTTCGATAAAAAGAATCCTTATATAAAAATATGGAACTTTTCTGTTAGTATCACTTCAACAAAAAATGAAGGACTATAACTTTGTTCAGCAAAAATGGGCAGACAACGTCCTCTTACAAAAAACTTGCATGGTTACTCTGTTGCAAAAATGGAGTTGGACTGTGTTATTATGTTTGTTTTATTATTCTTATTTATGAAATCGGTAGAAGAAAATACAGTAAAGAATGTTATCTTGTAACTACTTTACGACCCATCGAAAATAAATTGTGAAACTAACGTTTTTTAACTGTTGTAGATGTGGTTTATGTGTTCAAATGCCATGTTTTGAAGTTGCTTCATATAAAGCGAATAAAATTGCTTGGAAATTTAGTTAAAATTCAAGCAAAAAATATGTTGAACTTCATTGAAAACTTCTTTAAAAAACAAATTAAGTCAATTTCTTTGATAAATTTTGTTTTTTTACAATTTCTACTTTCCTGCCTAAAAACTTGTGCGGCAATTCTCTCAGAATTTAAGTCATCTATGTGCTTGATCTTTCTTATTTAATTAAGATACTGAAGAGAGCAAATAAACTGTTCTGTTCTGTGTCTAACACTTTTTCAAAATTTATGTAATTTATCTATTAAAACAAATTTTAATTGACTATATTAAAATTGTTGAGCATAATTTGTGTCATCGTATTATTATTATTTATTGAAATGCTAAGCCCTAAAGCTTTATAGCATTTTTAAAAATTCAACAATTTGTTTGATTAACTTAAATACTATAGATTTCATTATACATTTGATAATTAATTTAAAGGATTTCAGATTTTATATATAATAGTAAAAATAAATTGTATATATTCCGGATCAACATTTTGATATTAATTGATCAATTGATTAGAGCAGTGCTCACATATGTGAGGCTGATAACCAAGTTCTATAATGTGTGTAGAAACAGTGATTAGAGCAAAGCTCACATATGCAAGGGTAGACGGACGGGGTCTACCTCCGGCATATGCCAGGCGAGACGGACATGGTCTCGCTCTGGATAATCATGTTTGAATTTAATCAGCTTGGTGTAAAATTCCAGGTATGACGTGAAGTAGCATATTCCAGAGCACATCTTGAGATTTACTATATCAATTGATTAGAGCATCGCTCCCATATATGAGGCTGATAATCAAATACTATTCTGATGTATGTAGATTCATGTAAATAGGGATTAGAGCAAAGCTCACATATGCAAGGGTAGACGGACGGGGTCTACCTCCGGCATATGCCAGGCGAGACGGACGTGGTCTCGCTCTGGATAATCATAAATTAAATCAGCTTATTAGTATTACCACACATAGCCAGGAAAAAATAAAGTATTCTTGGGAGAGCATAATCCAAATCAACCTCGGTACTGGAGATAATCTAGAATTTTAAGTTTAATTGAGTATATGGATTCATTTAAAGAAATTACATCTGAAACAAAATTAAAGTCACCACAAGCACTTCTCAGCGGTTCATTTTGCAAGTAGTTTGTTCTACAAAAGTTCATGTAAAGTAACTCAAAAGATCTTCTAGGACGAATAGGAATATTAAAGTAAATTTTACTTAATAAATATGGACTGTCAACAAATCCATACAGAAGTTTAACAATCCAGCTAACATTAAGCATAGTTCTCCGATTTTTTAAAGTAGGAAGATTTAATAGCTGTAATCGATATTCATAAGGTGGAAGGTGAAAGTCAGTTCTACAGTACAAATTGCTTAAGCAGAACAGAAGAAATTTTTTCTGAACTGATTCAATGTCGTCAATGTAACAACCATATCGTGGACACCATACAGTTGAGGCATATTCTAAGATAGGCCGCACCAGTGAAGTGAACAAAGATTTCGTAATAAGAGGATCATTAAACTCTTTTGCCCATCGTTTGATAAATCCTAGGGTACTATTTGCTCTATTTATTATTTTAGTTATATGAATATGAAAGCGAAGTTTAGGATCCATGGTAACTCCAAGATCATGAAAACTATCTCGAGATTCTAATGTGTAATCGCAGATTTTGTACGTGCTTCTAAGCCATGGCTTACGCGAGAAGGACATGTGCTTACATTTTTTCATATTGAGATTCATATGATTCATTTTGCACCAGTTATAAAGATTATTGATGTCAATTTGTAAGAAATTGGCGTCATTTTCATTTTTGTAAGAAAGAAATAGTTTGACGTCGTCAGCGTACATCAAGACGTTAGAATGCATTATTATAGTTGGCAAATCATTTATGAAAAGTAGAAAGAGAAGAGGCCCGATGTGACTCCCTTGAGGCACTCCTGAGGTAACCGGGAACTCGTAAGATTTCACGAGTTTAAATAAAACAGATTGAGTTCTATTACTGAGATACAATTCAATCCACCTCAGCAGCTGTATGGGAAATCCGATAAGAGATAATTTTAAAATTAAGAGTTTGTGATTTACAACATCAAAAGCCTTACTAAAATCCGTATAGATGACATCTGTCTGAAGACCTTTTCCAAAATTCTCTATGGTCTTAGATGTAAATTCAAGTAGGTTAGTGACAGTCGATTTTCCAGAAAGAAATCCATGTTGACATGGAGACATCAAAGACTTTACACTATGTGATAATTGTGATGTAACAATTGCCTCAAAAAGTTTGGGCAAAGTACTTAATTTAGCAATTCCACGATAATTATCAATTAAAGACCTGTTACCAGATTTATGCAACGGAATAATAAATGAAGATTTCCATGCAGCTGGAAAATAACAAGATTTTAAAGAAGAAGTAAAAAGTAAAGTGATAGGCGTTACTAATTCTTCGCAACAGTATTTCAATATGCATGAGGGTATGTTGTCGGGACCGCTTTTATAAGAAGATTTAAGATCTCTTAAGAAGGCTAGAACTGTACTGATATCAACTATTGGGAGACAAATATCACCAGATTGAACATAATGGGGATAGCTGCCCTTATTGAAAGAAGATAATGAATAAGTCGACTTAAAAAAATCAGCAAAAAGGTTGGAGATACTATTGTCATTATCGGATTCCACATTATTGTATTTCATAAAAGAAGGATATGAATCAATTTTGCGTTTTGTGTTAACAAAGCTCCAGAATGATTTTGCATCAGACTTAATGTTTAATTTTACTTTTGTGAGGTAGATGTTATAGGATTGCTTGCACAACTGTTGGTAACTATATTTAGTTGAAGTATAACGTGCAATATCACATATATTATGTGTTTTTTGATATTTTTTATAATATTTAGTTTTCAAGTTTCTCAATTTTCGTAATTCATTGGTATACCATACGGGGCCAGAAATTATAGAGGCTTTTCGTTGAGGAATTGATTTAAGAAAGCAATCCATGAGCGTTGAGTTAAACGCATAGACCGCGGCATCCAGATTCTGTGATGATAAGCATTTTGTATTTAGATTCAGTATAGGTGACCAATTTATATTAGACAAACTATTTTTCAAAGTAACATAATTAGTTTTCTTAAAGTTGAATTCGGTGAGCGGTTGAATAGTATGGTTCTGCACAGATGGTTTAGGAAAATTTAAACAGATTTCTATAGTCGGATGGTGAGAATCTTCGGGAGTGACCAAGGGATCAGACCTTGACACTGAAGCAGTATTGCTATCATCAAAAAATACCAGATCGAGCAAACGTTTATTCTTGTTCAAGTGACAGTTTAGTTGGAAAAGACCTTGGTTTGAGAGGTCGTTTAAAAAGCAATTGTCAGATGAGCTTTCAGAGCAAGGTAAAAATATTGTAGGGTTTTCGGAACAACAGTTCCAAGAAACGTTGGGCAGATTAAAGTCACCAGTTATTAATATATGATCATTTGGATGAAGCTGTAGGCAAACTTTACTAATAGAGAGCAAATGTTTGCTATAAACTTCTAAGTTAGAAAATGGTGGGATATATGAGCATGTAATGTAGATACTCAAGGGACCGGACTTTACGTGAACACAGCAAAATTCTATGTCTGCAGCTTCTCGGATGTCTATTTCTTGAGAGTAATGTGTTGATTTGACCGCAATCAACACACCTCCACCGTTAGAGGAATTGCCAGGAATGGAGTTTCTATCTTTACGATAAATGTTAAATTTGTTGCAAAGAATTTCTGAATTTAAAGTGTTAGGTTTTAGCCAAGTCTCACTGAAAGTAATTATATCATAATGAATGTTGTGACTCATAATGAATAAATTAATCAATTTAGTATTTATGCCACGAACGTTTTGATATAAGATTAGGAACTGAAGGCAGCAATCTAGTTTTTTTGGTTCATGTTGCGAACAGGTAAAGAAGCTAGTACAGTTCTAGGTTGTGATCTAGGGACGTATTCATGAACTAAAGTATATTCAGGCCAAAAACTTTGACTGATTACTTTATTGTAGAGATCATCAGGTAGAGTTATTTTAAATGAAGACGTGACGCGTTCACGAGGTAACTTGAATTTAAAAATCGAAATTCTTTTATTTAAAAGATTTAAATTCGATTGCAAATAGAAAAGAATGTCATCCTCAGTCGTATCAGCTGCAAAACGGGATACAAATATTGATCTTGCAGGCGGAATGATCACAAGATTTTTGTGAGCCGGCTGATTTAAACTGCTTATCGATATTTGTTTTGGTATTGCGCCTGTGTTATTAGTTTTGAGTAATGCAGGAGAAGTGGCAGCACTTGATAAGGCACAAGTCTTAGCATAAGTTACCTTTGCGTCAGAAGTAGAAGGAGAGTCAGTAATTAAATTTATTGTGTGTACAGCAGAGGCTTCTGTCAACAGTAAATTCTCACTGACTGATGCGGGAGCTCTAGAAAGAGCCGCAACATCAGTATTTCGAGCTGTAGTTACATTCTCAGTTGAAAATGCTTCACATGAAGTGTTTAAGTTTAAGTTGGGTGAAGGCTCAGCATTAGTTTCAGGGTTAGCCTTAGGAGTAACACTTGTAGACGGAGTGGCTGTTTTTGTAATAGATTTGGCAGAGCTTCGAAGGTTTTTGCTATTACGCTTTCGCTTAGGAGAGACAAAAGCCTCATCCATGCACTTAAACGATTTGAAAGACTTTTCGTACTCCGCCAATCTAATCTGAGCCGCCTCTAGGTCTTTAGAAACCTCCAAGAAGCCCTTCCTCGATTGCCTTATAAGTTTTAGTATTTCTAAATCGGTTGCTCTGCAATCTTCACATGCCCAACGGAGACCCTTATTTTCACCCAGTGCGTCGGAGACACGCGCATTTAGTGCTACACACTTAGTGTGAAAAAAGGATTCACATAACCAGCAATTTACAATTCGGTCAGATTCTCCCTTTATGGTACAGTTGCGGAAATTGCAGACCATATTTAAAAATCTAATATTAGGTTATAAATTTATAAGTTAGTAGTAAAAGTTAAAAGTTTAGCTTTGGCAACCCTATTTGACAAAGTTTGAAAGACACTGTTTAGTAGGCAACAGTTTGAAAGCGTTCGAAAGTTGCTACCAATGACAACAGTTTGAGAAGCTTTAGAATCAAGCTGACAAACGTCAGAAAACAATGAAAGGAAAAACAAGAACAAATCCGCTCTCACAAAAAACAAACCAGCGTTTGTTGTTGCTATAGCAGAAAAGCAATAGAAAAAAAAAAACAATGAAAATATAAATGTATGATATTTATAAAAGGATTATTTCAGCGCTTTCTTGACTTATAGTTGTATAAATTCAACGAAGGTCCCAAAGTAAAGCACGGCAAGTCCAAAAGAATTTAATTTTAATTGAATTACACGCGAAATTCGGTATGAAATAAAAATTTTTACGCAACAAGAAAAAAGCACGTCTTTCGGCAGAACAGTTTGACAGTTTATTGTAACAGTTTGACAGTAAGTATTAAAATTAAAAAAAAAAAACATTCAAATATATATAAAATAAGACACGCAGACGATTGTGAAAGCACTTATCATTGATTTAAATTTCCATCAAAGCTTTTTTTATTGGGTTTTTTTTTTCAGAGTTTTTTGTATGCACATATTTATCTGGGCGGTAAAAATTCTATAGAGTTGGAATACAAAGCGTTTATACAAAAGATTTACATTTATATTTTAAATTTTGCAAAATAGCTTGGAAACGGTTGAATGAAATGTTTGTAACACTTTTATAAATAATTTAGTTGTTGCAATTGTTTGTTGGGTTACCAAATGTGATGATTAATTATAATGAGGTTGTTGTATTTGCTAAATAATATAATAAAGAGTTCGCTCTACACATATATCCATGCCTGAAAGTATACTAAATAAAATTGCTGGAATTGTAGCCTTCGGACTTAGCTTAAACTTTGTTTTTACCGAAATGCAGTTTTCGTTCATTCCACGTTACATTGGCAAATACTTGCAAAGTTTTTTTATTCGATTAAGTTATTGTCGAATTATTGCACTTTTACATGAGCCGATTAATTAAATCTAAATTTGTTAGAAATAAATTTGGAAAATTAACTGAATCTTCATCTAAAATTAAATTTCTACATACTTTGTAACGACTTCTATGGCTTGAGCTATTTTGAAATAGGAAAAAAAGCAATTTCTGTAAAAGAAATAGGACTGTAGGCATTTGTTGACGTCTGCACAGAAAGCCTGTGAAAATTTTTGGCCAAATATATTGGAAACATGCTAATTTTGCAATTTTCAAACAACAAAAAGGAAAAATATTCATTCTCAGAATTAATGAATTTTTGAACTTATGAACTTTTCAAACAATGTGCGACGTGAGCTGATTGTAGGCTAAGGTAGCCTGTGTCATAGTTATTGTTGTTATTGTAATATTTTATGTTTATGACCTGCCCTGCGAAAGAAACAAAATTCTTCTTCTTATATCTGTTCTAACATCGAATATTGTAGTTGTTGTTGTGATTGTTTATTAACACTAGCTTAAGAGGCATAAAATACGCGCCTCAAGCATAGACATACAACAAATAATGGTTGACCAGCAAGTTCAAGTAGGTCAACAGAGCCGAAATAATTTACCAAACGACGTAGTTAAAACTTTTCGCTTAGCGAGTTGGCAAAAAGTTTCTATGAGCGAACCAACAGAGTTTTCAATTTATTTGTAGCCTTAAAAGTTCAGCGCAACGTTCGGCTTAGGCTAAGTTTTTTTTTTTTTTTTTTTTTGTTGTTATCCTAAAATGCAAAAAGTTTTGATCTGCTACTCTTCGAGATTTCTTTTGAACCCACATCGAAATATTGGGTTTGGAGAAAGGAAATATGTTCAATGTATCTTAAACTAAACTGAACTGAAATATGTCAACAACAATTTATTGGATTTGGGCCAAAAAAGTTATGCATTAACGTGAACTTTTAAAAATATTGATCCTTTTCAGTAACAAAAAAAAACAACTTAAACGTTACAACACTCTAAAAACTCCTACTGATAAAAAATTCCAACTTTTACCTAAAATATTCTTCTAAGCAATAAATTTTTCAATTTATTAAAATGTCGCTTAAAAGTATTTAATAACACTTGAGCACGGTCTTGCTGCTCTACGCCCAACAAAGCCTGCCTAAAAGTATGCTACAGCTCAATACAAAATATGTTATGAACCCCACACATAAGCAGTGATTAAATTTAAAAAAATTCTTCTTCACTTATATTTATATTGATATATACATACATACATACATAAAAAAAAGTCACTTGAAGATTTTCTTTTTATATATTTATTAGTTTCGTTAGCAGCTGACGCTCTGGCTACAAAAAGTTGCCAGGCCAGCTGTGGCGTATCTTGCAATGAACCAATGATTGAATGGCTAAATGTTGGTTGACTGCAATGAAAATGTTTTTATATTGATTTTTTTTTTTCTTTATTTTTTGTGCCCTCTTATGTGCTACTTCGTTAAATACGCAAGAACGAAAATATAACCAAAAAGCACCGAAAAAAAGAGGAAAAAAAAACTTTTATAAAAACGGAGGAGAAAAAATAAATTAAGGCAGCCATTAGAGGTGCTGCTTTTGGTTGCACAGCACACACAAAACTTGCACAGTTCAGTCAAAACAGACAGACAAATAGACAGATACTCAAACGGACAGCTTACGAAATAAATATTTTGCTGATATTGAAGATTTTTTGTTTAAGGATGCTTCCGAAGTATAACAACCACGTGTATTTTTTCCCCTCAGCTACATTTAAACTGAGTGGTTCAGATGAGTGGTTGTGCGTTATAGTCAGTGTTTGTAATGATCAATCAAATGACTGCGTGCAAATTTTTGTTAAGAATCTACTTTTTCCATTCGCTTACACGCAATATTTTGTGCCTTGATACAAGCTTTTGAAAAAAAAATTAGCTTTTATAAAGAATTTCTAGGTTATTACTCAGCATGTTTTGCAAGGGAATAAAATTCTTGAACATACAATTTCAGATACAGCTCAATCTAGCGAACAAAAAACTTGAACTCCACCAAATTAAGCTGGTTAAGCAAGGGCACAAATTAAATAGATCTCGTTTGATTTTATACATTAATGTATAAGGAATTATTTATATAAGAATATATAATTTATTTGCTGCTTATGACCTAACTATCCTAAACAGATTGGACGTTGCAGCAAAATATGACACATCGTTAATGCGCCAGTCACACGATGATCGTTGATCGGCGTTCAATGAACACTTTTTTATGCTCTTCTACATTTTAATCGTTGGTAGATCACACGCTGATCGTTGATCGGTGACCAACTTCGACATGTCAATAATATTAAGTACTTTTTCTGCTCCAGTTATTTCGTATCATTTCATGCAACTTTTTATATAAGGGTTTCATCCAACTTTTTTATAATACCTTTAAGTCGAAAAGTAGTACTTTTAGTACTTTTTAGCTGCTAAAAATCAACACATCTAAAACTTTGCTACCCAGCAACACTGTTTTGATCGTGATTGCTGGCATGTACAACGTTAAAAAATGAAAATATTTTGATCGCCCTAACAATTCTTCATCCGCTCTGGCTCTCAGTGTTTTTTGACAGTTTCGCTTTGAAAGCAACAACAAAAATATTTTGACTGCGATCAAACGATCATCGTGTAATATGGGCCTAAGAAAGAAATGAACTTGATTAATCGAACGCGGCAGCTACAAGAGAACAAGTTACTAAAACGCAATCAATTTCATGTTTGAAAGCCTTTAAATTAGAGAGAGATGTCAATTGGTGACAGCAACATTATTGCAGTGTACGCTTGTCGTTACTACAATACCACAAGATTCATATAGATATATAAAAATTTTCATATCATATCTATAAGCATTTAAATAGATTTTGGAGAGATGAAATAATTCAAATAATAAGCCTCCACGGTCAATTTAGCACATTGGCCTGAACACATTGGACACGACAGCACACTACGACACGTTGTAAAGAGAGAAATGAAGTTGATTATTTTGAAAATAATCGTTATTTTCATCATATATCGCAAGAGAAAACGTTACTAAAACGCCAATAAATCCTGAGGAAAAAACTCAATTTTGCGTTTGTCCTCCTTCAAATAGGAAATGTATTTAAACTGGAAAAAAAAGACATTGTTGTATGAAGATATGTAGTTACTATACCTTGTGCTCTATAAGAAATGCATGTAAATACGTTTTGTCCGATGTTGTGATATGGCTGCTGAGGTCAATGTGTTAAAGTCTGACCAAATTAGAAGCATCAGCACAATAAGACACATCTTAAAGAGTTCACGTTTGTGACTCTTCAAATTAAAAAAAAAAAATATTAAAATTGGCGACAGCAACATTGCCGCAATGAAGCTTTGTCGTTACTACAATATCATATAACTCATATTTATCAGAAAAGCATGTAAATAAATTTTGACAGATGTAGTAATAGAGTTACCGTGTCCAATCTATTATAGTAGTAACAGATTTTATTCATCAGCCCATATCGACACAATGTAAACAGAAAAATTAAGTTGAATATTTTGAACGGCAACTACAAGTGGAAATGCTACCGAAATGTAAACAAGCATTAAAGAAATGGATCAATTCCATGTTTATCGCCATTCAGATTAGAAATATATAAAAACTAGTGACCACTGGTGCGCGATGCTGCCCCCAGCAATTATAATAACATACCTCTATAAAGAAGAGGCAGAGTTAATTGAAATGTGAGCAGAAAATTGCAACAAAAAAAACTTGTATGTATCTTATCTTGGATGCGAGCATTCAGCGCGAGCGGCTTGCGAAAGCTTTATATTTTTCTGACTTTAATTTTGTTGTTAACAGACGCTCTATTAAGAAGAGACAGAAGAGAGCGAAATGTGAGCAGCGAATAGTTTTGCTCTGAGTTTGATAACGTTGTTCTCAGCTGCTCTGTTAATAAAAGAAAAACCAACATAACAACAACAATTATATGCAATTATATGCAAACTTTAATAAGCTATTACTTAAAATATATAAATTTTTTAGAAATAAAAAGTCCAGTGTGCACATCTGCAGGTCTAAACCTATCAAACCATACTAAATTTATTAAAATTGGACTTGTACTTAAAAAGCCTTACGCCGGACAAAATTTGGGTTTGCGTAATATATATAAGATTAGCGATTGCAAAATTGCCGCAACTAAGCCATGTCGTTACTACATTGCGACAAAATGTTATTCCATAAAATAATTTATATAAATAGTTTTTGTTAATTGTAGTTTTGTTGTTATCGCACCCAATGTATTAATAGTCACAACAAATTGGAGGCGACAGCACATTACGACACGTCATTAAAGAAATTGCTCAATTTGCTGTTTATCTTTATTCAAATAAGAAATATATAATAAGCGATGGCAAAATTGCCGCAATTAAGCCATGTCGTTACTACAATACTACAAAATTTTATTCCATAAAAAAATTCATATTTATAATTCTTGGAAATTTTAGTTTTGTTGTTATTGCACCCAATGTATTAATAGTCAAAAAAATTACGACACGTCATAAAGAAAAAACTTAGCTTGAATATTTTGAACAGCAGCTACAAGGACAAATGTTACCGAAACAAGTATTAAAGAAATATATCAAAGAATGAAATTATGTTCTTCGCCATTCAAATAAGGAATATATCAAAATTAGCGATGGTAAAATTGCCGCAATTAAGCCATGTCGTTACTACAATACCACAAAATTTTATTCCATAAAAAAATTCGAATAAATAATTTTTGGTAATTGTAGTTTTGTTGTTATCGCGCCCAATGTACTAATAGCCACAACAAATTGAACGCGACAGCACGTTACGACACGTCGTAAAGAGAGAACTTAGCTTGATTATTTTGAACGTGACATCTGCAAGAGAAAATGTTTCTAAAAAGGAAACAAAATCCTGAGGAAATGGAATAAATTTTATATTTGCCACCCTTTTCATTAGAAATCTATTTTAATTGGCGACATCAACATTGTTGCAATGAAGTAATGTCGTAACTACAATACCACAAAGTTCTTCTCCATAAGAAATCTAAATTTATTTTGACAGTTGTCGTTGTTTTGCTGTTATCACTGGCAGAACAGGTAAAAATTTAGACAGCCTCATACAGAACTCTTTGATACTCACTGCAACATTGTTGCAATGAAGTAATGTAGTTACTACAATACCACAAAGTTCTTCTCCATAAGAAATCTAAATTTATTTTGATAGTTGTTGTTATTTTGCTGTTATTACTGGTAGAGCAGCTAACAATTTTGACAGCCTCATTCACAACAGTTTGATACTCACTGCAGAAAACATTAAAATTTTTTCGACGGAAATCTATTCGCGGTTGAGTAGTTAACACTTTCTCTGTCGCATTAATTTTTACATCACATAAATTTGCTATTTATTTTCAATGACTACAATTTTTTGAGATTTATTCATAATAAATATTCTTCAAAATTTTATGTACGTTAAATTTATCATAAAATAAAAGAGCAAATTTTCATAAAATATATATTTTTTATAAATAATTGGAGTATTCTAAGCTGGTTTCTATATTTTTGATAACATTTGAACATAAAATAAGGCTTTTGGGAATTTTTTTGTTCACGATAGTATCTTTAAAAATACAGAAAATCTTTAATTCTTTGGGCAAAGCTTGGAGCATTATAAAATTTCTTAACGCTCTGATATTAAAAATGGTCTTATTTTTCTGGTCCAATAAATTCTTTTACTATTTTATGCTATTCATGAATTCTGACCTGACTTTTAAGCAGCTCAAATAAAAAGTATTTCCCTTCCACCTTAAAGCACAAACATTTTATTCCTTCAAGAACTAGTGAGTATCTGCTTAAACTTTTTATCTGCAAAGAATATTCAAGTAAAAAAACAAAAAAAAAAAAACCAAACAAGATAAAAAAAAAACCCGGTCCAACCTCAAAGGCACTAAAGTTGTATTAAATTTAACATAGATTTTAGTCAAACTAGCGAAATTGTGGAAGTCTTGAATAACTGACTGGCTGACTGAATGACAGACAGGCAATGTGACAGCCTGACTGGCAGAAATGAAAAGTTTCAAAATTTGCTACTACTACTACTACTACTACGACTACGACTACGTTAACTACTACCGCCACAAGTCCAAATAAATAGCAAACAGAGTGAAATGGAAATAAAAATAGCAACAATAACAAAATATTTAGATGTTATACCAAGCACGCACACGTTAATAAAACAAACAGAATGTACAGTGTGTGTGTGTGAATGTTCCGCACACTAACGCACTCAAAACAGTTTGGCCAAGTATATTTTTGGTCTTCTCAAAAATTGTAGACTAGCTCTACGCCGTTGACAGCTCAGAGACCTACAAATGACAGCACACTCAAGACGACGCGACGCATAGTGGTTGAAAAGTCGAAAAAAATATCGAAATTTATACACTCCTTTGGTGACGTCTTTTCTTTATCTTATTTTGGAATCATCTAATTTGCATGGTTCCAAAATATTTCGGAGAAATTGTTAAAGGTTTTCTTGCATATCTTAGATAAAAATTGGCTTTATTAAACTTTATTTTAAAAGCTTCAGAGTAAGAACAGAATGAAATCTGCCCGCCATGTATTTTAACCTAATAGATTTCGAAAAAAATTCGATTCCAGGCTTATCAAAGAACTCTATCAAATTTAATTTAGTATACTTTTGAGCATTATTGGTAGAGGGAGCGATGTCGAATGCAACAACCTTCAAAGCAAATACAATAAGGCTTAGAACTCTATAAATTTTTATTAAGCATACTTTACGGCATTATTCATATAGTCAACACTAGCAAATACAGCAACCTTCCCAAGTGACTTTCAGGTATTATTGGTGGAGGGAGCGATAGCGAATGCAACAACCACTAAAGCAAATACAATAAGCCTTAGAACTCTATAAAGTTTTATTTAGCATACTTTAGGGCACTATTCATATAGTCAACACTAGCAAATACAGCAACCCATCTCCAAGCGATAATCACTTTAACTCGAAATATAAAACAGCCCAAAAAGTATGCTTTGAAATTTTTTAAAGTGATCTATCCGCACTTCAACGAACGCACCAATTTGCACCAAATTTTAATATTGAGTCAATTGCACGGCTCAATTATGTTTTTTTTAATTTTTATTAGTCTCATCAACAAAACAAAAATATCCTGTTGCTCAAGCTCAAGTTGAAAATATTTGAAAGTTCCCCAAAAAGGGCCCTTTCGACTGTTTTTGAGTACATAGTAAAAAATTGCAGATAGACCATTTTTTGAGCTGCCATATCTAAGACGCCATATAGAATTTTGATTAAAACCTATGTGTCATTCTAAAGACTAGATATCAAAAACTCAGTTTTTATTAACTTGAATAAAGGCAAAAGAACACTTATTAAAAACCATCCATTTTTTAAAAATCCATTTTCAAAAAGCGCATTTTCTGACTTGTAATTAAAAAAAATGCCATTATTTAATGTTTTTTTTAAGTCTAATTCCTGTTTGCAAAGGAACATACTCGAAAGTAGTCGGAAGGATTCTTTTAAGAAAAAATACTATCATTATTTATTTTTTTCAAGCGTATTAAAGCGTATAGCAACAGTGATTTTTTTTTATTAAGGCACTAATAGGTTAAAGAAGGTGTCGGAAAAAGTGTCGTTTTTGAGATTTCACTCCAGCAATCACAGAACAAGGAGTAGAAAGTTTCACTTCAAAAAACTATATTGAACCTCATGCGATTTGGTGCAAATTTATGCTTTTAGTTGGAGCGATGACAGCAATATTAAAAAAATCAAAGTATACTTTTTGGAGGAAGTTATATTCCCAGTATAAGTCATATTCATATGAAAAGGTTTTTGTATTTGCTAGTTTTCGTAGTATCATATATATGCCTGAGAGTATGCCAAGAAAAATTCTGAGAGTTCTGGGCTTTGAGACAAAGCAAGGTCGATAAGATCAGTTTTTTGAGGTGACTTTTGGAAATTATGGTCTTAAAACTTAAACTAAAATACTTCCTTTGAATAATATGAACCGCTAATTTATGTCATAAAAAAATCATGTGGTAATGCGAGGTAGGCGTGTCAGAAAATACTTTTCGATACTTTTATATTTGCAAAAAAGATTTTTGAGATAGTCGTGTTGATACTTGTTCAAGACAGTAAAAGACCAATAGTGTTTAAAGTTTGCATATTATGTTAGAATAGGGAGTGGTCTTATGGCGCCAATTCGTATGCCGGATCCTTCTAGTGTTTGAAATTTTTTGCATGAAGCTCAAGCACTGTGCAATGCTCGCAGCTACCAAATTTAACCAACCACTCTTTCTCCCCAGCACCCTCCTGTAACACCATTATTTTCTCTTTTATTCCGCTTTACGTTCGCATTCGTTAAACTTGCGATTTTGCTGAAATGTTTTCAAGGTTAACTACTTGAAAATTCTTTAAATTTTTCCACAAGGCAGGCAGCCAGGCAGGCAGAGTTTTATGACCAATAAACATAAACTAGTTTGTACCACTTTCTTTTGAGCGCCAATAAATAAAACGCTTAAAGCTTTAACAACTTATGACAAGTTGAATAAAAAAGAGAAATTTTGAATTTCTAGCTGCCATTTTAACATGTCAAATTTTTAAGTCAATCTTGCAACACCTACAGTGCCTAAATGCTGTTGACTGAAATAACAACTAGCTGACAGCTGAACAAAAATTCAATAATTTTCAATTCATGGGTTATTCCTAGCATTTCGCTTTTTTTTTTTTTGTTTTGCATTTTTCCATGATGCACAACTTCAACAAAAAAAAAAAAAACAAAAAAAAAAATGTAAATTGAAAATGAAATGAAATGCAAACAGAAACAGTGTCGGCGATGGCTGGGCAAGAGTATGCATGTGTATATGTATGTGTGTGCTTATGTGTATGTGTACATGTTAGTATGCTTGAGTTTGTATTAGTGTGTGATTGCTTTGGTGAGTTGTGTTCGCTTCAGGGATTCACAAGTGAAACTTATTTCGAAGGAATTTTCGAACAATCAGAGACATATCTAATGTTGTCTATGTTTTAAGTGTGTGTATGTCTGTTCGTCTGTCTCTGTCTATCTACTAGTCTATCTGCTGTTTAATTTATCTTGAGCATTGTTGTGTGCAAATTGGAATCGTTAGCTTCACTTACAAAAGCTTTGATGCTGAGTGATTTTCTCGTTCAGTTTATGGGATGTAAGGGACTGCATTGCAATTCAAGCTGATATTTCTATTTCAATAAAAAAGAATTTCTTGTAAGCAACAAAAAAAAAAAAAAACAAAAAAACGAGCTCTGAAATTGCAATAATCGTTAGTTAGAGTTTTCACATTGATATGTCATAAAAATATGATAGACACACGCGATCTGTGTCGGTGGCCAGTTTATGTCGTCAATTCGCAATAAAGTGAAAAATTCGAACTTCCTGTTACAAAAATATTTATGTATCGCATGTAGTGTGGTCGTATCTTATCACATCCACATGTCATTCCAACAAATTCAATCAGTTATCATTGACTTACACTCAGTTAGATTGAGGAAATATTGAGTTAGCTCGGTAACAGTCAATTAGCGAGGTTCAGAGTGTTACAATGAGAACAATCTAAACGCAAAAATACTAAACTCGAATATAGAAGTTCAATGTCATAAAAAAACAATGTCATATAATGTATACATATGTAATTCTTTTTCATCACCACCCTTACCAATTAATGGACATCCCAATTTGTGATGACAAGTTAAAACCACTAAAAAAGAGGTTATTTTAAAGAAAATTTAACTCAGCCATTATTCATTCGGTTGTAATTAATTAAATGGTGTTAGAAAAGTATATTCATATTATAAATACAATGTTCCTTTTTGATCCATTTGTATAGGGTGGTACAAATTATGCAAAAAAAAATTTGCTGATTTCTTAAAAACCCCATTATTTTTTCTCAGATGATGCACAAAGTAACTATAAAAAAATTTCAATTGCAATTTGTTAACTCGAAAACCCCCCGAAACCCCCAATGGCCCCCCAAAGTTGAATCACGCACGAGCATCACTTCAATAATTCCCAAGACAGTAAAATATGAAATGAATTAAAGTTAAAAAAGTCAAATGATCGAGAGCAATAACGCCAACTGTGCTCTGATTACCTTATTAACCAGTATGAGCCCTTTTAGTTCCAAGCAATCCTACGAATATATGGGTCTTTTTTCTATAGATTTGTTTTTTGGCGAGTAAAATTTGAAAAATGTTGGAATTTAATATAAAAATAATGGTTTCCAAAGCAAAAAATACGAAATTGAAAAGTCAAGATTTTAACATTTTTATTACAAAATAAAATTTGGCTGCTGGAAGTGACGTAAAATGGGGCATCTTATATTTGCAGGAATATGTAATTTTGAAGAGAAACTTTTTTAGCCGCGATGGGGAATAAAACCGATGAATTCGCCGTGAAACGCTTTGGCGTGATTTTAACATGAAGTTACGCAAAATTAATAATAATAATATAGTATGGACACATTAGCTTTTCAACTGCATGGTTCATACATCGAGTAATTATAATATTGCCAAAAAAATTCAAAGCATATGAAGCATATCTTTGATATTTATATTGAAAACTTCAACCTTAAACAAAAAGACAAACACTGACTGCTGTTAAGTAACAGAGTTCTAATGCACAAAATTTTAAAGTATATTCAAAACTTTTGAGAGTAACAAAAGAGTACACAGAGTATATTTCTGTATTGCATTTATTTTCCTTACATCTTTATGTTTTTGATACAAAATTCTACATATCACATAGTTTTATGATACATATTAACCCTCTCCGGCCCTCTCTTAAAGTCCCCGTGTTCAGGTGTAGGGAATAAATACACAAAAATCATAAAATTTGTATGGGAGCCCACCTAAGGAGTGGTCGGAGGGAATAGGTCTCAAAGGGAAAAATGTTCCTTTTGCAAAAGTAATAGGGGTCGGTCATACGTATTTACTTTCTCTGACCCTTTCTTAAAGGCCCCCTGTTCAGGTATAGGGTATTAAAATCTAAAAGTAATAATTAAATTTTTAGTTTTTGGATATCGCTTATAATAATGACGATCCCTGATCTGTTCTGTCTATGTATGTTGGACACATACATACTCGTATTTCATGAATAATAGCAGATTGACATTAAATACGCCTTACATTTTGAGAAAAATACTAAATCCTGCAAATATAAGAAAAAATCAAATATACCTCTTTTCCTGAACTCGTATTTAATTTTGGAAGAAAAATTTTGAAATTTTATCTTTGTAATTGAAAAGAGCATAGTTCTTCGCCTTGTTAACCACTATTTGTATATTAAATTTCTACATTTTTCAAGCCTTATACTACATCAAAGAGCAAATCGATATTTGTATTGTCGCAGGTGAAAAAATGGATTGAGTCACCTCTGCATCATTGGTAGAGATGATTTAGAAGTTACCCAATGAAATAACCATATTCAAAAGTTCACAGATATCAAATACAACAATCATACTGAATATTTTGCAGTGTCTTTACAACCATTCAATTGTAACACCCAAACACTCAACCATATCCCAGCAGTGGTGAATAAATTTCCATGGTGAGTTTCAGTTGGTGGATGTATTTACTTACAGACCTATTCTTGCTGTCAATTTACAAGAAATAATTTTTCAAAATTTTGTAAACCTGACTTGTAAAACCTATTCAGGTAAACACTTTACAATGCAAAGCTTTATTTATTCACCACAAAAAGGTGAAAAGCATATTGCCAGCAAACAGCTGTTTAGTGTTGCACTGTCGTCAAAAAAATGTCCCCAATATATTAATATAAATTTTTATATTCAAAATTTTTAACGAAAATATCCATTCTGACTGAATTATGTTTATAGCATTTTAAATTTATCACCACTGATTCGTCTCAAATATGAAAATTATAAATTGTAACCAATAAAATTGTAACATAACCGCATTTTGTACCAAAATTATCCCCCACTATAAAAATTTTTCAACTTTGCTTAACGTTGCAACACTTTATTTTGTTTATTAATTGAATTTTTATTTTTGCCTTGAAATATGGACGAAACACAAAAGAAGTAAGTTTTATAGTTATTTTAGACGAGCAAAATACGAGCGGACAACGCAGCAGCAGTTGGACTTTTACGTTCGGTTCTGCCAAACTCATCCTGTGCTGCAAGCCGGAAAAACTGCCCACAGTCGCCGCATGCAGTACAAGATCTTTGGCAGGAGTGTGTGTGTACATATTGAAGGGTCTGCTGGAGTCATTCACAGATGGCGATACGATTGCTACATGCGTACAATCAATTGCACCAATTGTTCCCTTTATACCAAAGCTCCGGTGAAATCTAAAATAAATAACTGTTGGTCATAAGCTATACAATGAATTAAAGTTGTATTACCCTGTTTTGATTGCAGATATCTCTTCTGCAGTTTGTGGAAATTTAACAACGCCACCTCTTACTTGAATTATTAATGTTGCCACTTCATGCAAAGTTCGTGACACTGAAGGCTGGCTCATTGGCAGGACCCAGTTGTTACCGACACATTGTTGGTAGGAACCGTGGCCGAAAAAGTTTAATGCGGTAAGAACTCTAATTTGAAGTGGCAGAGTTGTGTTCTGCTTATCGTGCGGCTGCAAGTCTTCAATAAGCTTGCGGCATAGCGATCTCGTCAATCTGAAGTTTTTTAAGGAAACTTCTTCACTGGAAGAAAACGGATCGCTGTAGTCCCGAAGTTGCTTTAACTTCCGTCGCCATTCCAGTCTTTTTTCCTGTTCAGCCATTTCTGCTAATAACACCAACAAAAAATTTTCCATTCTGCGGCCTAAATTTTCACTTACAACTTGTTTTCTGCTGAAAATGAACTGTCAGCTACTCTTTTGGCATTGACAGCATTGTAAATAAAAGAGCTTTTGAATGTCTATTAGAATACGAAATATTTACAATTGTAAATATATTTATAACTGTAAATGTGGTGAGCCTTGTCAACTCACCAGAATAGGTCTGTTAGTAGTGAATATCACCGTATATTCAAGTTTAATAAAAATAACATCATCGTGTGTTACTTAAGCAAAAACAAACTCTATTTTTAAAATTTTTCAAAATCGAATGGAAACGACGTCTATCCCTCATACAAACCGATGTCATCAAAATAATAAAACCTTTATAAATTCGGATTTTATGCTATAAATCGTTGTGCTGGGATAATTTAACTTAGATCAAGCTGAAGATAATACATTTTATACTACTTTTAGGAGTATTTTACGCTATTAAAAATTTTTTTGTTGAGAATGTTGAAGTTTTTTAAAAAATAGTTTGATTTTGTTTTTTTTTTTGGATTAAAAATAAAATTTTTTACTATTTCAAGTTCGATATGAAAATGTCATTAAAGTTCATTTGAGATTCTTTCAGAAAAAAATTCATATTGTGTTATACTAAAAAATAAAAAAAAAAAAATGTCTGTCATCTAGGTATAAAGTATGTTTACCAACGAAGCGCTTGTTTAAACAATTTCTTCAAATAATCTTTTGTGTTTTCAATTCCTTGCTTCAATTTTATTTCAATCTTTAACATTTCAACTGGTTTAATGTGAGGAAGATTTATTCATCTGGCAGTACAATTCCCTTTAATAAAGACAATTTGCTTCTCCTTCCCTCCATCATATACACTGTTAAGAAAATATCAACCTCACTGCGTCTTTATTTTATTCCCCCTTTCGAACTGGCAAAACAAAAGTGGGCGTTTTTGATGCCCTCCTACCGCTTTTTACTGTCGCATTGATGTTTTACGTGATTGCAATATTAATATTGTTTATGCCAAATACTAAAAAAAGCGAAAAAAACAAAACATTACAAAGTTTTTTCTTAACTTTTTCTGTTGCTGATGGCAGCTTCCGGTTGTCATATTTTTGCTGCTTTGCTGCTTTGCTGCGTCTTGTATGAAAAGAGTTACAGGAGGCATCTTGTTTGTGTGGAGTTTATGTATGTGTGTGTGTGTATGTATGTGTGTGTGTATGTATGTGTGTTTGCATGTTTGTTATTCTTGAGCTGTTTATAGGCTTAAAAGCTAGACGCACAAATTGCAAAATCAAAGGGTTTCCATGGCATGTCGTTTCGATTAACGTGCTTCCATAGAGCATTTAGCATAGAGTTCAGCTATTTGTGAGCACAACTTTGCTGCTGCTGCAGCTACTATGTTGTGTTCACAATTTTTTTTTTGTTCACCGCATTAAGCCTATAAAAAGCGTAAATTTTATTTTTACGCATTTCTCTTGACGTAAAATACAAAATAAAAACTTGCTTGGAATTTATGTAAAAATATAATTTCAATCTGACTTCAGGTGGTATGCTGCCGGAATGTGTGCTGGTTATGGTAGTCAAGGTATGTGGGTACCCATGTGTGCGTGGTTATTAAATTGCTATGTTTGGCTTTGTATTTGTGTGGGTTGGAAATTTGCGCAGATGTGCTTTAACCGAGAGAAACACACAAACACAAAATTTATGGCATTTTTATGGAACACGCTTTGACTGCCGCCTACAGGGATATTTGAGAAGCGAACGGTTTTTTAAGGTGTGAAAAATGATGGCATTCAATAAATCTTTATAAATAGAAATGTTTGTATTGTTTTGAAAAAAAAACACGTGTTTTTAAACCAAATGGAATTATTTTTTTATACTTGATGCTTGCATAAAACATTACAAATGCGGAACAAAACAAAAAAAAAAAAAACAAAAAAAAAAAATAAATACTCTGCTGACATAAAAGTATTATAAAAGCATTATTATCCTTTAGTCTTATACACAATAACAACTCTTTGAATTTATTTTTATGTGCACATTTTTATTCACGCGCGCACAGTGGTGAAAAGTGGAGAAAAAAAATTTGAAAATCTATGAATAATTTTAGTGCATTATTTTCTCAAGGTCATTAAAGAATTGTGAAAAAAGCATGATTCCCAAATATTTTTCTTTTAATTTGTTTTTTTTTGTGCTGATGCCTTCAAAGTGGATTTGTGTTAAAACTCTTAAAATAGCCCGTAAATGTTTGTTCATATACTTGAAAAGTGTGAAATTTGGTATTTTTATTTTGGAAGTAGTTTTTTTTGAAAAGTCGTTGCGAAAAATAATAAGAATTTACTTTTTCATAGTATATATAATTAATTTTATCATTACCTGTAGCATACTTTCGGGCATAAGATGATACAGAGAACGCTAGCGAATACAGCAACCTTTTCAGAAAAAAACGACGTTGAGCTCGTTAATTGAGCTCAGCCCAAAGAGTATGCTTTGAAATATTGCAAATTTTGCTTACATCTAGAACAGTGCTAACCAACGCACGGTTCAAACAACAACAACGAGAGCTTTCCAAGTGCACAGCTTTGCACTGAGACAAAAAGTTCTCAGAAGCTCTCGCAACATTTGGTGCAAGGAAATCTTGTCGAGTGTTGGATTTTCAATACAATCATTTCTTCTTTTATTTTTGTGTTTGTTTTTCGCTATTTTAACATAGAAACATCAAGTAAAAATGTATTAATGCTTTTCCTGATACATTGCAATATATTTACGTATATTCGTAAATAAAACAGTGAACAACAACTTTACCACATGAACGCTCAAAGCATACTGACTTGAATTTTAAAGCACAGCAGAAAGTACAAACTTTTACGCAGTGTACAAACACAGCGAGCCGATTGCTACTTCGTGTGCAAAAGCTCAACAACACGCAATGCCCGCGGGCTATGGGAAACCATGTAGTGAGCTCAACTGATCTAGAAGTATCGATTTGGCCAAATCACATGAGAGCTTTTTTTTTAATTTGTTTCCAAAATTAATTTTTTTCAAAACAAAAAAAAAATATAAACAAAAAATTGTTTATCTATATGGAAATCATCGATTTTGATTTGTTAATTGTTTTATTTTTTTTTCTTAAAGAATTTTTTTATAAAGAGTCGTTACGCAAAATACTCAAAATTTATTTTTTATTATTTTAATTTATTTAAATTTATTTTAATCATATTTCGCATAGTTTTGAACATAGGTTCATTGCATGTTCAAACCGAGCATTTAATTACGTTAAATCAATTAATGTTCTCAAATGCAGTTCTAATGAAGTTAAATGCGTACAATTTTTGTTGGAAATTTAACGTGTTAAATTATTAAACGTTTCGAAACTCGTTCAATCACTGGTGTGTGTTCTTGCTAACGTCAGAAAAGCTTTTTTTGCCTTGAGCTTTTCAATTTGAAGTTTTTAATGTAAACAAATAAATTATTTTACAAATTTTTTAAATTTTGTTTATTTTATTTATATTTAAAAAAGAAATGCTTTACTTTTTTAAAAATATAAAGAAATAAATCTGACATTTTGGAACTAGTTAAGGCAGTATGAACGATCGTGTTAAAAAATAACCTTTTTTTCGAGTAACTTGTTATAGTATGTTCAAACCGAGCAATTAATTATGTTAAATTGAGTTAATGAAGTTAAATCAAAAAACAAGTTCTGAAATGAAGAATTGATGAAGTGAAATGCGTACAACTGTTGTTGGAAATTTAACGTGTTAAATGATTTAACACGTTTCGAAACTCGTTAAATCACTGGTTTGTGTTCTTGCTAACGTCATAAAAGCTTTTTTTGCTTTTTGAACGCAGCCAAATCTGACAAGAGCTTTTTATTTTGATGTTTTGAATGTAAACAAATAAATTCTTCGATAAATTTTTCTTATTTCTTTGACAAATTTTTGAATTTATTTGAATTTTTTGTTATTTTTTTTATTTTTTTTCATTTTTTTTATTTTTTTATATTTTGTAATAAACAATTTTTTATTTCTTTCAAAATATAAACAAATAAACTGACATTTTTAAACTAGTTAAAGCAGTATGAACGTTGGTGTTAAAAAAATAGCTTTTTTCGAATAACACGTTAAATGAAGTCGGTTTGAACATGTTATTGTACAGCGAGCGCTAGCTCATACAACAACCTGTTCAAATGAAATCAACGTTGAACTCGTTAAATAATCAGGGCTTCCGATATTTTTCGAGATTTTTAGGGTACCAGCGTACTCGAAACCCGCAAAAAATCCCAAATTTCTTGAAAGCCTGGATATTTACACATTACCAGGGTAATTCGGTTATCAATAGAATTGTCCGGTTAGTTTCGAGCTTTCGAGATACCCGAGTAGTTAAGAATTTTGAAATTTGTGGTTTTCAAGTGAAAATCCTGATGTGGCGTTTAGATGATATTGATAACAAAAAATTTTACTGCCATAACTTCGTGAAAAAAGTTGGTGGATTTTAAAATATTTGCCAAAAAATATATATTTCTTGGGTAATTTCTTAAAAGAAAGCAAATTTTTTAATGGGACGCTAATGGCGTAGGATTTTGCAGTATGCCACGAGAGTTGAAAAAAATTAAAACTATTCGGGTACCATTGTGTAGCTCGGGTAATTCGAGCTACACAGGTAGCCCTGGTGCTCAAAAAGCTCGAAAATCGAGAGATCTTAAAATAAAAAACTCCAAAAAGTATGCTATGAAATATTTAAAATTTTCCTAACACGCTGCAACTAACAGCATCAGTCTCATCAAATCGCATTAAGTTTTTTTTATAAAAATTTGTTTGTAAAAAACTACATTTTTACCCACTGTGTGCCGTTTTGGCTACGTTGCTAAAAGTGGCAGCTCTTTGAACATTACGTTTGCTTATTGTTGGTTTTTATTTTTTTTTTTTTTGTTCTTTGTAAAAGCTTTTAGTAAGCAGTCAGTGTAAAGGGTAAGAATATTTTTTGTTACTTTAAAAAAGATTTTTACTGGTTTATATAAAATTATTATTTGAGTTTGGTTTCATAACGGCTGGCTCCATAAGAGTTCTAAGTCAATTAAGGCAGCATCTGATTGAATTTGTGCTACCTCGGTTGTTTGCTGGAAAAGCGTGTTAGTCAAAAAAATTTACACAATCCTATACTTTGTTAAGCTTTGTTTTTTTTTTTTTTTTGTTTTTTGTAGCCATCTTGTGGTCAGTCGTGCTTGGCGCTAATTTAAAATTCCATAGAAAGCACTTAAAAATTGCTTTTGACAGCAAATAAATTTCACCGATGTTCTTTGAATAAATTTAAAGGAATATTAGAAATGGCCTGTGATGTAAAGGAAATAAAAGCTTTTATTTGCATATTGTTTTAAGTGAACTGAAAGGGGCAAAAGACAAAATAAAAAAAAAAAAATAAAAAAATTATAATTTTCTAACGCATTCTTTAAGAGCTTTAAAAAGTTTCCTTACACTAAAAACAAACTTACACAAACAAACGCACAAATACATCTGCAGCTTGTGAATTAATGTGTGCACCTAAGAACATATGTATCTGTATGTGTGTGTCTGTATCACGTTTTGTTGTCATTTAATAAACATAATCGATTTCTGGGTGTGGCAGAAACGTCTCAGACATTTGCACAAACACACATACTTCTACAAACTTTCAACGCTAAATTGTTAGAAGGAATATAACGAAGATAAAAAGAAACATCATGTTAAAAAATTATAGGAATTCAACACCTACGCAACTAGACGAACAAAGGCAAACCTTAATGATAACATACCTATATGTAGCTTAGTATGTAGCATATACATAGAACAACATGTCCTTGTAAAAAAAAAGAAAAATATACAAATTATATATTTATTATTATTATAGACATATAATAAATATTATATTTATTATTATTATAGACAGTGGAAACTAGCTACAAACTGTTTTATTTCTTATCAACTACTCGAGAGTTGTTATTTCTTTAGATAAACAAAATTATAAGTACTTCAATTCTGCTACTTAAGCCTGGAATTCTCATGAATCAGTAAAATTATAATTTATTCAAATATTGCTCAACTATTTCAAAATTAATAAGATTTGTCTAGAAAATATGTGAAGGTGTGAGAGGCAAAGTGGTTAAGAACACACAAAGAAGTAGCTGAAATATATCGAAAAGAAGAATTTCAAAAATTTTTAATTTAAGGCAAAAAGTTTTAATTTTTGTCATTTATTTGTCCAATATATCGGTTAAAATTATTACCCATCTTAGGGACCAGTAAAACTAACATAAAATATTAATCAAATTGGGAGAGTTATTTAAGTCAATTAAGGCATAGATAAGTTGACGCATATAACTCTACCAAATAAATTAATATTTTGTGTTAGAAAGATATAAGTTGATGTAAATAATGGAGTCTCCAGTATCTCGTGCGGATGTTTACCGCACCGATGAATGTAACGGAATGGATTTAGTGGAGTTTTCAGTGTCTCGTGAGGCGTTTGTAAGGAACCTACATTTTACCAAAATTTACATTTACATTTCCCACTGAACCGCATCTGCACAGAGGGCCCCGTCACACCTGAACCGCCCTTGGTCAAAAACCCGGTCATACCGCCAACCGCTCCTGTTCATAAACACGCAGCTGGGCCATCCGCAATAAAACAAAAACAAAACATAAACTGAGCCAGTAACATGATCAAGTGGCGCAACAACAAAACAACATAACGAAGTCGCATAGAGCAAAACCAGCAAAACATACAAACAACATGTATTCTATGCACCCAACAACAAAATACATAGGGATCATTAAACAGCGACTATGACAACAATAATGGTATTCATGCAAAGCGGCAAAGTTATATTTAGGGCAATTAGTTATTTTTATCAGGTAGATTGTGTGAACGTCCCCTAAAACCGATTGTGCATTTTCACAGATATGTCAGCTGTTAACTTGTGAATAGTAATTGCTGATTGCTGTTCAGCAATCGAAGAGCAAATAACCTAATCGAAGAACACCTAAATCGAAGAGCAAATATATCTGGTTTGTGCAAAAGCTTCTCAGTACAAATTTTGACAGTTCATTTATAAGGGTGATAAAGTTATCTTGTTTATACCATTTATTAGGGCTTTGCCCATTTGCATGAATACCATTAATAATAACATATAAAGGGCAAAAGGTTTCCGCTAGTTCTAGGCAAACGAAATTCAAGGTCGAGATCGGATGGAAACTGGTGACACAAACAAGTCCCGGTACCCTTTTTAAGATCGTTACCCTTTTTGATGATAAAAGTAGTCAGCGAACCAAAAGTGGGTCTCTTTTGAAGTCAACACGCAAGCAACGCATTTCGGTAAGTCGAGTAACCAAATGACCAAGGACAAGAAGTGAACCAGTGACAGTGGATAGTGAAAAAGTGACCAAGTACATCAGTGAACAGTGTTTTCTTGCCGGCCCGAGTGGTTTTATATCGGACGGCCGGCCATAAAACACCCTAGTGGCATAACGAAAGCTGCTTTTTTTGTCGACCTGAGTGATTTCATACCGGACGGTCTGCTCTAAAACAGTGGTGCTCACTACATGGTTTCCCATAGCCCGCGGGCATTGTGTGTTGTTGAGCTTTTGCACACGAAGTAGCAATCGGCTCGCTGTACACTGCGTAGAAGTTTGTTTTTTCTGCTGTGCTTTAAATTTCAAGTCAGTATGCTTTGAAGGTTCATGTGGTGAGTGTGTTGCTCGCTATTTTATTTATGAATATACGTAAATATATATTGATGTTTCAGGAAAAGCATTAATACATTTTTGCTTGATTTTTTCTATGTTAAAATAGCGAAAAACAAACACAAAAATAAAAAAGAAATGATTATATTGAAAATCTAACACTCGACAAGAGTTCCTTTCACCAAATGTTGTGAGAGCTTTTAACAGCTCATTGTTTCAGTGTAAAGCTGTGCACTCGGAAAGCCCTCTTTGTTGTTGTTTAAACTGTGTGTTGATCACCACTGCTCTAAAAGCATCCAAGTAGACGTGCCATTTTGTTCGGACCATTGCACATTGGAGTATTTCATTCCAATTTGTGTGATTAATTAAAAAAATCAAATCGAAGATGCCCAACCGTGATTGATATCGTTCGAAAGAGAATAGAATTCTACACCACAATACGAAATAATAATTGAAAAAAAGTCAACGGTGTCCATGCACTGCGATTGCAAATTTGATGTTTTCTTTACTTTTGGTGCGCGCATAGTAAAAAACACAAAAATTTTCTTATTTTCAAGTGATTTTTCTTGAAAACGTAATTAAGTATAATATTTTGAGCAATGGGACCTTCTACCTCAGGTATTTTTGGAACGTCTAATGAAATATTTTAGTACAAAAAGTGTCTGTTCGTATTTTCAATGTTTTTTTCCGTGCAGGCTTATAAAATGTGTGTTTTTAGGTAATATGTAAGCATATAGTTGTGAATACCACCCAATTCAGTCGAAGTCTATTTTTTTTCTTGAAACAACAAATATAAGTGATATGTTAATAAAAAAAAAGTTTGCAGATTTTCTGCGGTTCTTAAGAAAAATATTATTTTTTGTATGCCCATGCAATTGAAATACATACATATCGGTGATACCATGTCAAAACGCCCACGTTTCTGACATCACTATTTTTGAAAATTTTTAAACTCTCTGGAGTGATAGTTCTCCTGAAACGTATTATATCTGCATACTTTGTTTTTAAAATTTTATTTCTTTTTAAAAGATACACACTGTAAAAAATTTCACAATATCTTAAAAAATACAATTAGTGCATGTATTCAAACAGCTGTAACTTCGAAACCGTAAGTCGTACAAAAAAAAATCTGAAATATACCTTAAAGATCTTGAATGAGTCTTTCTTGTGGTATACTCGTTTTTGACTCTTTATGAAATTTTTTTAATTTTTTTAGCCTGAAGTTTTGTGTCACATTTTTCATGGTGATCGCAGTAAATTTTTCGTTATAATATATCAATTCTTGAGGTTATACAAAATTTTAGCGTGGGATTCCAACAATTGCTATTTTTGACAAATTTTTAAAAAATGCCTGCAAAAGATTTCTTACTTTTTTACCGAAAATTTCATATATCTTTATATATAAAATTCTTTTGTACATGGCTATGTCACTGAACTCTTCCTAAACGGCTGGACCGGTTTTGATGAAATTTGGTGTGTGTGTGCGGCTGGGTCAGTAGATGGTTTAGGTTTAAAGTTTAACCCGGTAGGTGGAGCTGTTGTTGCTGTGGCAGTGTTTAAACAGGTATTGAGAGTATAACTCAGAAACGAATTGAGAAATTGACATGATTCTTCGAAATAAAGTTGTGCTGGGCTATACGAATAGTCGAAGCTATAAAGACTATAGTCGAATTGATATGGAATCATCGATATATGCAAGTAAAAGTACGGAAACTCAAAATGTGTACGTCAAGTTAGTGTTATTATTGTTGATGTTGTTGTTGTTGTTGTTGTTGCTGTTTTTGTTATTTGTTTTGTTTTCTTTTATTTGTATAAATTAATAAAGGTTAGCAACTAGTGGCGAAGCTACTATTTGTTTACTGGAGGGGTAAATGTACTCTATGTTTGTGTGTTCTTGTTACTCTTGTTGGTGCTATTTTTTTCTTTTGTTTTTATTTTAATAAAATAATAAGCGTCCGCAGTTAGTGATATTTTATACATGAACCAGAAATAGTCTCTCATGCATTGTTGTCAATAGGTCAATTGTCCGAAGAAGCTCAGGAGGCTCGAAACAAAGACTTCAAACGCTTCAGGGACGATTTCGCTCGAAAATGTAGTAGGCAGAAGGCTAATGAAGACATTTTTAATAGTTTTTTGATCACTTCAGATCCTTTACTATGTTCAAATGGAAAGCTGCCAAAGAAAAAATTTCAAACTTTGCCTAAAGCAGCTTTGGAGCTCCTCAAATCCGCAAAAGAAGATAGTAACGAATATAATAATATCAAAGATAATGATGATTACGAAAACAAAGAAGAAGATGATGATAATGATGTTTTTGTTAATGACTCAATGTCAGATGACTAATAATATAAAAACTTAAAAAAATTTAACAACCGCTCTATATTTTTATATTGCATATGTATTTCATTAATATTGAGAACAAAAATAAAATTCCATTTAAGCAAATGGTTTTATGATGATTTTTATAGTTTCTAATTGTTTATTAACTAAAAAAATATAAATTCCGTTACAGAGACGCTTGGTTGATTTGATCACACTTTTTGCTATCAATTACCCCACAGTGCATTGTGACGACATAAACGACCGAACTTTACATCTGGCCCGAGTGGTTTCATACCTGACAGCTCATCTAAATGAACAGTAGTTTTCTTGTCGGCCCGAGAGGTTTCATATCGGACGGCCGACCATAAAACATCCGAGTGGCATTATGAAAGCTGCTTTTTCTGTCGACTCGAGTGGTTTCATACCGGACGGTCTGCTCTAAAAGCATCCAAGGAACGTGCCACTTTCGTTCGAACAATTTTGACGATTACGACTGAATTCTACATTTGGCCGAAGTGGTTCTATACCGGACGGTCCACCCTAAAATCAAATACGCAGCGGGCAGACGAACGGACTACGGATTTCACGGATCATATTTCTAAGGATTTCGAAGGAGATCGACAAGCAGCAGAACGTAAAACAAATGGGAAATTTAAATGAAAATAACATCTTAATAAAAAAAAAAAAAAAATAGTGAATTTAAATAAATAAAACTAAAAAAAAATAAATAACTGGCCATTTCAGCTCTTGAAAGGACTTTGAGCTAGCTTCCTATGATCAATTGTGTTGTGAGTGTTATTAAGTTTGTTCACAATTGAACGAGAACCGGACCTACAGGTTTAATGCCGACTCCGAACGGTGATAAACGGAATATATTCTTGTTCTCAAGAAGCTTTACATGGCATTTGATTACTCTCTGAGGTTTGCCATTGTCTGCAGAGAGGTGGCGGCCGTACAGAAAAATTATTTTAATTCAAATAATTTTCTGTCGCTGCTGGGTTTCGAACCCGGTTCTCCAGGTTCGTTGACATAGAGGCCACGTACTGTAACCAACTACGCCACGGACGCCACAAATAATAAATACAAACACAAATAATAAACACAAATAAATAAAACTATTTTGTGGAAAACAACGGAAGAAATATTTTGTACGAACCTCAGCTATCCGGCGAGCTAACCCCGGCTAGAAAGTTCGTTACACGGTTCATTGCGTACAATTTGTCAATTCTGTTTGTTTACATATCCATTTGGCCAGACATGAACCTCGTCGGAAAAGTTTGATATGAAATGTTAAATTCCAATATTTGGAGACGATAATAAGTGGTATATAAGCATGGTGGAATTTCAAGATTAACTGATAATATGAAAAACTAAAAGAAAAAACGACGTCGATATGTCAACACGGACGTCAGATATCCTAATTAGAAAAACTACAGTGAATCAAAAAACACCTTTTATAAGCACCAATTCAAACTCACCATGGAAATGCATTCAACACTACTAAAACTTGTGGTGAAAAGTAGTTGTGCTTTTATCTAAAGTTTATGATATGGTTGTTGTATAAGATGTCTAAGAAACTCCAGAACATGGTTGTTTTATTGGGTAACTTAGAAACTGTTGCGCATTTTTATTGTATGTAGAGTATGTTCAACTGGTAAATAGGACAATCAGAGCAATATTGAATGTAGAGTTCTGAGAAAATTAGCTTTTTTTTCATTTGATTTCTTAACTTGTGAAGTACGATGAATGATTCAAATGATTTTCATTCGTAGTAACTCAATGGGGAGGGGGGTTGTTTGGGCCTAGCTTTTTAACCCTATAAATATAAAATTTTAAAGAAAAAATTTAAAAAATTATGGTTTTTATATATTTTATTAAATTAATGTAACAACCAAATTTTATTTGAACAATTTTTGGGCGATTTAGCTCAGTTAAAAATTCGAAATAAATGTCTATAGAAATCCCGGGATTGAAATTTCTAATCAGAAAATTCCGGAAATATCTATCAAAATAGGAAATCGATCGACATTCCTTAAAAAAACAGATTCCAGAAACTACTTTCCTGTTATGAGCTAATTTGTTACAAAAATGCTCTATTTATAGGTAGAAATTGCATCCATTTGCCGTTCATGACTAAAGTTTAATATTTTGGCATTTGCTTCAAGGAGTTAAAATTGGGCTAATTACCACAACTGTTAAATCCATTAGACTCGCAAGCCGTAAGAACATAACCGTTAATTAAGGCAAATAAAAATGCCATGATTGAATAACTGCTGTTAGCTCTGGCAGAACGTTCACCTATAATAACAATAAACGAATCATACCTCACATAAACCAAATAATGGACATAAATTCTATAAATTACTGGCTGTTCATTTGGACAGTCATTAGAGATAAACGTCTGGACATGTCAGAGCAAGGTTGGAATTTTATTTATATGAATATTACATTTTATGACGCAAGTAGTGGGGTCAGAAAGAAAAAGATAGAGAGAAAGAGAGAAATAAAGAAAGAGAAAGAGAGAGAGAGAGAGAGAGAGAGAGAGAGAGAGAGAGAGAAATTAAACTTATTGACATCAAAGCAATCAAAGGCGACGTGAGATAATTTCTGTCTGAGTAACTACGGGGTTAAAGTGACCTACATGTTTGTATTAATTAAATCAAATTAATCCAAATGAACAATAAAGTGTAAAGAATGCCTAAAAGACATGTAGCAATAATGATAGAAAATAGTTGACTGAAAAAATAGGAGAAATAATGCCAGTCAGAAAGCGTATTGAACAGACATTAATTAACAAACAAAACAAATTTAACTACAATACCTTTTACCCGCAGTAGCCAAAGTATTGTTAGGTGTGGCTGTTGTTGTTGTCGTTGTTGTTGTTGTTGTTGTTGTTGATGTTGTTGTTGTTGCTGTTGTTGGTGTTATTGTTGTTATTGTTTTAACATTGTTTTGTTAGCAATGTTCAAACATGTTTTGTCCGCTACACGTGCAGACAGAGCTTACGTTTGTAGCGAGGATTTGTAGCTCACACCTACTACGCCTCTAGCTATCTACCTCCTATGTATTTACAATTTTTTCTGCCCCGTTGGAAAAAGTCATTAATCATGTGTTCAGGACAAAACCAGCATCTACGGTAACACATCAGTGACTGATGATGTCTGATGTCAAATGAATAAATGTTCCAAATGGCCTTGATGTGGATAGCTTTGAAAAATATTTCAAAATAGGACTTTATTTTTTGAATGGTAAGCATGTTATGCCAGGAGACTTTAACCGTTGTTAAGCCCAAATCGTTTTGGTGCTCTTGAATGACTCCGACCACTCCTAGGGGAAATTCTTGAAGATATTTTGCAATTTATCACACACGTATTTTGATTTCTAAGCTCATTAAATCACTTTATTTATTTCAACTTAGCTTAAGGTTGTTGCTGTAGCACTAAAATGCAACGAGGTTCAAATCCCATACATGTTGTTAAAACAAAAAACAAAAAACTCAACTTACTTAAATGAAACTGAAAATAGTTGAGTGCTCAATACTTTTTTGTTTTACAAAGTAAGTATTCAGGCAAATTTTTAATTTATAATGTACACAAAATTTAATAAGCAACAAAATGTCAGGTTCGAATCCCAGAAATTTTAGTTTTTTAAACTAAATTACTTAAATTTTATAAATAAAAAAAAAAAAAAAAAAATAAATAACTGGCCATTTCAGCCCTTGAAAGGACTTTGACCTAGCTTCTTATGATCAATTGTGTTGTGCGTGTTATTAAGTTTGTACACAATTGACCGAGAAATGGACCTACAGGCTTAATGCCGACTCCAAACGGCGATGAACGGAATGTTCTTATTCTCAAGAAGCTTTACATGGCATTTTGATTACTCTCTGAGGTTTGCCATTGTCTGCAGAGAGGTGGCGGCCGTACAGAAAAATTATTTTAATTCAAATAATTTTCTGTCGTTGCTGGGTTTCGAACCTGGTTCTCCAGGTTCGTTGACATAGCGGCCACTCACTTTAACCAACGACGCCACGGATGCTACAATAAAATTAAATTTAATTTTAAATAAAATTTATGGAATGTTTGTTAATACTTTTCATACTAAACACGTCTTATTTCTAAGTATTCGTTTGCAATTTGTGTAAAATAATATGCATGCTGTTGCATCCATTTTCATTTTGATGTTAAATAACATTAATGCTATAGCATGTATTTTCATGAAAAATAACATTAATGCTATGCTATGATATGAATGCTATAGCATATATTTTAATGGTGATGCAAAATGACATGAATGCTATAGCATTAATTTTCATTGTGATGCAAATAGCTTACATTTTCATTTTGATGTAAAATAACATTAATGCTATGCTATGATGATATGAATGCTATAGCACACATTTTCATGGTGATGCAAAATGACGTGAATGCTATAGCTTTCAGTTTTACTTTCATGTCAAATAACATTAATGCTATACAAAATTTCTAAATGCAAAAAGAAATCAATTCGATGAGATTAAGTGTTTTTATTATTATCTTAATGTTTTCCAAAAAAAAAACAAACAACATATGACAAATAATAACAATTTATAAAAAAACAGAACAAAAATATTACATTTTCAGGTGTCTACATATTTAGATATGTACACTAAGAGAAAAAAAATATATTAAATTGATCCAAAAAACTTTTTAATTTATCAAAAAAGCGAGTAAATTTTGCACCAATAACGCATTTGCATAAATCGACTACGTAAATATTTAATATTTATTTAAATACTTTTTTAATAAAAAAAAATATTAAAATACTTAATCAGAATTAAATAAAAATATATTAAATTATGCATGAATTTTTTTAAAAATTTAAAATCTTTCAAAAATTAAATATATTGAATTTAAAAAGCAACATATTTAAATTGTAAAGGAGGAAGAAAAGAGGAAGGAAAGGTAAGATAGAAAATATGAAGCAAACTATGCGGGCAAATGACAACCAGTACAAGATAGTCGTGAGAAAATATCGAGTTGTCACTCCACCCTACATATTTTCATCACGCGATCACCCATCGCACTCACAAATAATATTGGCCAAACATCCAGGCTATATTACATTTGCAACAAAAACTAAACGAGAACTATAAGAAACCTACAACTGCAAGAAATAAACTGCAGGAACAGAGTGCATTGCTGTTGCTGCTTATCAGCTATTTCAGCTGTATAGAATATGTGTGTAGGTGTGTGGTATAAATAAAATCTAAATACGGGAAAAAACGAGTTGTAAGGAAAATGTTTGATTTATCCACGTAAATATTTAAATAAAAGTTATACTCAGGCGTGCATAATGATAATACGCATTATTTCCCTTAATATAGGCGTAAGGTAAAAAACAAAACTTATTAACTGCGCAGTCTTAAAAACTGACGGAACAAAAGCATTACATTTTCAGGTACATATTTGTATATGTAGGTATAAGGTTAAACAAAGAAATCTTCTTAATGGCGTTGTCTTAAAAACTAACTTTTCTTACTTTAAGAGCTGCAAAATTTGAAATAACCTCATCGAAATCAATATTACTTGCAAGCTTGTTTTCAATGGATAAATAGCAAGATCGGAAAGCCTTGTCTGACCCATGAAAGACCTAAAATAAGTCTAAATTAATTTTAGCTTTGAAAAACTCCTTTCGCATGAAGCTTTCACACAAATTGTTAGAAATAATTTCAATGCGACAAAATGGGACACACATTTTTTAACGTATTTGTAAATGTAATTGCACCTTTTTCTTTCCGTTTGAGATATTAAAAAAATATCGAAATGGTGTCACCCCTAAAATGGTGGTACCCGGGGCGGACCGCCCCCTCCCCCCCCTAGGAACGCCTCTAATGCTTTATCATTATTTTTCATTGTGCTATAGAATATATTAGGGGTATCATCTATGCCTAGCATATTCTTTTTCACGGTGCAAGAAATGTACAATCCATGCAATGGTGTTACAAAAATGTCGGATTGTACATTTCCTATTCTTGCACCGTGCAACAGCATATGCTAGGCATAGAGAATACCCCTATTGTTATGTAAAATGATATAATTGCTATAGCATTTCTTTTCATTATGCCGTAGCATTTTCATTGTGATGTTAAATGATTTGAGTTCCATGGCATTGTAATCTTAAAGCGAATTTTAAATTTATTTAATTTTATGCCAACTTAAGTTTTTGTTAATTATTATGCATTTTTCCATATTCGCTTTTTTGCAGCTTAATAAAAATTGTACTTTCAATAAAAGCGTTAAAATTATCAAAATCAAATTTTTAGTAGAAACTTGCTTAGAATTTATGGCTAAAGAACGATGTCTTTTGCAGATGGTTCTTGAAAATATTATCAGGATTGAATTAAATACTTTTGTGGAAACTGTACGTATAGCAGTAGGTTCAAATCCAAGAAATGCTTAATAATTTCATGACAATTTTTGTTACTTTTTTTTTAACATAATATTATTAAAAGTTGTAAACTTTTCAGATTTAAGAATTAATTCAATAAAATTTCAACTTTTTATAAAATAGGAAATAAGCGTCAGGAATTTAGTAAAATTTCACCAGATTCTTTCTACAAAGCTTGAGTGGCATTTTACGTACTATTTGAAGGTAGTCATTTTTTTGCAGGTTGCATAAAAAACAGTTAATTTTTGAAGGTTTAACAAAAACCGGTTTCTGTTGGAGTGCTTTTATTAGTCTGTCGGACAGTCGGACAAATTTTGAAGATATTTCTGCACGAAAATGTTTATAAATGTTACAGAAATTTATATTTTTGGTTCACTGGGTATATTTTCGATTTCACTATAAATTTTAAAATACTTCAAATTTTATCTCACCCGGCACATATTTGATAAAAACGAATGCTCGTCTCTTAGGAACTTTTATCGAATGTAAATTTCGTATTTTTGTGGATATGGCGCACAATTTACGAAGAATATACAAGTTTACTTTTGTAATGATTTGTGAGAACTCATGGCAACCACGTATCGTGGAAAAAGAAACATAATAACGTTTGCATTAAATCAAAAAGTGTGGTTAAGAAGAAGTCTTAAATGAAAAAAAGTTAAATTTATAGAATTACAAAGTTTGTAAGTGATGAAAAGTGAACGTAAAAAAGGAATTTAATTTTTAAAAAGAAAACAAAAAAGAAAACAGTCGGTAAATACAAAATGCAGCAGTATATAATATGTATTAGATCTGAATGCAAGCCTGCGCTCAAAGCTTTTGTAATTAGAGAAATCATGGTAGAATAACAGAGGTAGACGCATTTCGGACTGCGCTCTCTTCCTCATAGCCAAAATTGTCTTTCAATAGTAATTTGAAAATGAAAACAAAAGAAAAAATAAAAAAAAAATCGCTTTCAGATTTTCTATGGGCAGTCAATTTCGTTTTGACAGTTGCGGCAGTCTGCCTCTCTGAAATACTTCTACCTTGTTTTCATTGTACCATGAGAGAAACTGTTTATAGAGCAGTTTCTGATACGGAAAGCTGTGTGGAGCCTGCGGTTGAAATGCAAAATCCAGACTGCTCTTTGGAGCGTGCAATGGAAGTGTACAATCCACACTGCAGCAGCGTGACTACGACAGATTGGATGAAGCGCACAGAAGAATACTCAGCAGAGGATGAACATTTTCAGGACTGCAAATTGCTTCTTTTACAGAACATAAACAAACACTCGTTTTCGAATAATCATTATTTGCGCTAAATAGGACGTTTTCGATACATATAAGAGTAGAAAAACGATAATTCCTTCGATAGTTTTACCTAAAATTTATAGCTGCGACATCGTTACGTTCGAACTTATTCGAAGCATAAACGAACACTCGTTTTCAAGTAAATATTACTGCGCTAAATATATTGTTTTCGATTCGTATAAGATTAAAAATACGATAATTTTTTTCATATTACATAAAATGTAAACGGGTTATTTTTCGATACAAAACCATCACTCGCTTACGAACTGTCCGTCAAGAACGCCAAACGAATCGTTATCGTATCTTTAACGAGTCCGAATACGGTAGTTTTCTTCGCTAATTCTTCGAGAAATTTACATTTTTCGATATCGAAATCGGACTTTGTGCCGGGAGCACTATTGCTTAAAAAATTATGATTTTTGTTTTCATGTGTGTTAAAAACAATGGCTCAAAATTTTTTTAAATTAATTTTCAATCATCTTTACATTTTTCTGAATGGCTACAAATGTGTGCGTTCTAATTTGTAATTGAGTAGGTCCTTGAAGAAAATTTAAAATTTATCACAAGTTTGTTTTCCATGCTTTTAATATATTAAACGTTCAAAACGCTGAAATTTCAAAATTTTAAATATATTTTATTTTATTTGAACCATAACCAATCAACCGGAAAGAACTATTTTTGACGTAGAATACGTCATTCTCGGAGGTAAGTAGGGTGGTTGATAGTGATCAGGTGTCGGTATTTATACCGCAGTTTGAGCCTTTGGTGTGCCTAAAGTAAAACCATAAAATTTGTATGGGAGTCCACCTAAGGAGTGGTCGGAGGGAATAGGTGTCCAAGGCAAAAATGTTCCTTTTGCAAAAGTAATGGGGGTCGGTCACACATATTAACCCTCTCCGGCACTCTTTTAAAGGTCATATGCTCAGGTGTATGGAATAAATATTTTGCTAAATATTTTTTAAAAAAGATGTCATCAAAAGTGAATTGAATAATTCTACGTCTTGTGTTACGACATAGTCGAAACCACTGTGTCTTTTTTTATTTAAAATTTTTAAGCAATATTTTTACTATCGGAAGTATAGAAGGATATGAGCACATTTAGAACAAATAAATTTTTGACAGATTCTGTTCATAGTCTTTGGAAAAAGTCGACAAAAGGAAAAAAGTACATGAAAATTTTATTCTTTTATTCTTTGTTTTTATTTAAAAACAAAAATTTAAATACTAAAAAATCAAATTTTTATGTTCCTAATGGAACATAAAATGGGATGAAACTCGTTTCATTCAAGGATACGACACATTATATCAATATATCAAAAATACTACCTGTAAACTACCTGTAAACCTGCATAACTATGCTTTATGTTGTTAATAAATATCATTGTCACATGTGTGTGCATTTCCTAATGGGTATGTTGAATGTGCTTTTTCACAGGAAATTGAAAAAGTTTTTTTTTGTGTTAAATTTCGATGTATACCAGTTTTTGTTTTAGATGCTGATCTGTCAGTCTTAGCACCTTTGTGTACATACATGTGGCTGTGTGTTTTTATTTATATGTGTCTCTCTGTGTGACTTCAGCGCAACCACATGTGCACACACATAAACATTGATTTGTAAAGTTCTTTTGCTCGCCTTGATGTAAGCTAAAAACTTTTGTGCTCTATAATTTTTATTTGTTGTTGTTGCTCTTCTCTATACTTATATGATTATTTGCTCATCTATGGCTGTCATAACTGGATTTTATTTTTATTTGAGCTGTTGTGAAACTTTTGTTGGTTCATAATTTTTCACATTGACATCAAGAGCGACAGATAGACCGTCCATTACTGCAAAATTGTATGTCAGTAATTGTGTGTGTCTCATTTACTGCAAGTTTCTATGCGGCTTTTACGGTATGTGTGTCTGTGTGTGTGTGTGTTTATGTGTCTGTGCCAATATTTGTCTATATTTGTTTGTTTGTGTAGGTATATTAAAAAAGCAAACTTTTCATTTGCTTATCGTGCTGCGCTATTCCTGTGCTGCTCAAACTTTTTACTGCTCTCACGCCCTTTTTCCAGCAAAGGATGTCATTAGGGAATATTTTCAGCATTTTGTTGTAGCCGCCTGTGCCTTCTGTAGGTACCGCCATAATTCTTCTTTTACCCAATAAGGGAATTATTTTTATGGTGCACAAAGTGTAGCTTTTATGTTTTGTTTTTTTTTTTGCGGTCCGCACTAATTTCATTGCCATAATAAACTCATTAAAATGCAGAAAGACAAGATGTCCGACAGTTGTTGTTGTTGTTGTTGTTGTTGTTGTTGTTGTTGTTGTTGTTGTTGTTGTTGTTGTTATCGTTGTTGCGAAAATACTTTCGTTTGCATGTTTGTGTGTTTCTGCACTTGAGTGTGTCAAATTGTGTCGGCCACAATAACTGCCACTGACTGTGCCTGCATGACGACGACGACCACGAACAGCTTGAATTTTCTCGTTATTATTTCCCATCTTTTGCCGCCAACAAAGTTGTTGACTCAAAAGTTTGTCTAAATGTTGTGCTTGTATGCGCAATAATATTTGTTATTTGTGTATGCCTTCGCATATGCCATGTTAACGGAAGTGTGCGTGTGTATATATATCCAGAAGTTAGTTTATTTTCTTGTTGGTCAACATTTGCTGTTCAGCATCGAGGCGCCAGTACGTTTGGCTTTTGGTCTTGCGCTTCCAATTTGTGCTTCTATACTTCTGCTTAAGTTTTTTGGCTTTTCTGCTTTTATTAAGAAGAAGAGCCTAAAAAGTCTGCGTAATGGTCTTAACTATATCGACAATTTTTGTAAACTCCAAAGTTTTATTCAGCTTAATCCTAATTCTTCGCATGCAATAACGAAGCATAACTGTACTTTTCAAATTTTTAAGTTTGCGAGAACTCTTATTTCATAACAGTATTATGGAAGTATTAACTTTATTTTATAAGCTTTGATTCATTGAAGCTAAGCTTAGATTTGAACTTCAGCAAATAGGCAGGCTTATATTGGTTTATAAGCATAAAGTACTTAAAAGGATGTTGCTATGCAAAGCCTTTGCATGCGACAGTTAATCTAAGCGTTAAACTAAAGTTATGAGAGCAAAGCAATTTTTCAAATTAAAATTCAAAAATATCCCCAGAATCTCCCTAGAGGCAATCGGTTTTGTGGTTAAAAGTCATCCTCTTCTCAAGTTGAGGCAGAATGTATCGCATGGGAGAATTTGACGCTTGTGTAATCGTAGACAAAAATATTGGAATGGCATCACTGGGTAAATAGATAAAAGTGATTTTGGGGTGTGGAAATAAATCCTCTAGTGGTAATGCCACTTCCAAAAGTTGAAAAATTGAAAAAAAAAAATTGAAACAGAAATGTTTTTAATGTAAACGATTTTAAAAATCTCAGGAATAAGAGCCACTGGCATAAGAAGTCATGATAGGGTGAATAATTTTTTTTTTTCAAAATAAAAATCAAAATCGAAATCAAAATCAAAATCAAAATCAAAATCAAAATCAAAATTAAAATCAAAATCAAAATCAAAATCAAAATCAAAATCAAAATCAAAACCAAAATCAAAATCAAAATCAAAATCAAAATCAAAATCAAAATCAAAATCAAAATCAAAACCAAAATCAAAATCAAAATCAAAATCAAAATCAAAATCAAAATCAAAATCAAAATCAAAATCAAAATCAAAATCAAAATCAAAATCAAAATCAAAATCAAAATCAAAATCAAAATCAAAATCAAAATCAAAATCAAAATCAAAATCAAAATCAAAATCAAAATCAAAATCAAAATCAAAATCAAAATCAAAATCAAAATCAAAATCAAAATCAAAATCAAAATCAAAATCAAAATCAAAATCAAAATCAAAATCAAAATCAAAATCAAAATTAAAATCAAAATCAAAATCAAAATCAAAATCAAAATCAAAATCAAAATCAAAATCAAAATCAAAATCAAAATCAAAATCAAAATTAAAATCAAAATCAAAATCAAAATCAAAATCAAAATCAAAATCAAAATCAAAATCAGAATCAAAATCAAAATCATACTCAAACTCAAAATCAAAATCAAAATCAAAATCAAAATCAATATCAAAATCAAAATCAAAATCAAAATCAAAATCAAAATCAAAATCAAAATCAAAATCAAAATCAAAATCAAAATCAAAATCAAAATCAAAATCAAAATCAAAATCAAAATCAAAATCAAAATCAAAATCAAAATCAAAATCAAAATCAAAATCAAAATCAAAATCAAAATCAAAATCAAAATCAAAATCAAAATCAACACCAAAATCAAAATCAAAATCAAAAAACTAAAAAAAAAATGTAGAGACAAAATAATTAAAAAATAAAGAAAAATAAGAATTTGGACAAGAGTACAACTACGATAATAACAACCCTTAATATAGATAAAGATTAAGATCTGACAAGGATAAGAAAGAGTATTCGGACAAGGATATGGACATGAATTCCTACTTGGTTTGAAACAAGAAATTTAACAAGGATTAATTAGGATAATTACGAGTTTAGTTACAAGGGAAAGTAAACTGACAAGGATAAGAACAAGGTTAGGTTGCTACGTTAAAATATCTACAGGTATGTCCATGACACATCCAACTGTATCATAATGGGTGTTTTTTTTAGGGGTTTGTTTTTCGAATAGAGATAAAATTGGCATTTTGTGGTCAAATCTGGCAACTCTAATGTCATTTATGTTCAGTTTGGTTTGCCATTTCATCATGAACAGGTTGACAAAAGAACAACGATTGCAAATCGTGCAAATTTATTTCGAAAATAATGGTTCAGTTCGCGAAGTTTACCGCAAGCTCCGTCCATTTTATGGTCGACATAATCGTTCATCAGAGCAATTAATTCGGTTAACCATGGGTCGTTTTCGCACTACGTTTACTCTATGTGATAATACGCATCCGCAGACACGTCGAACAGTGCGCACCGAAGAAACAATTGCCGCTGTAGAGCAAAATGTTGAAGAGGACCCGAATGAATCGATTCGCCACCGTGCACAGCAATTGGAGCTTTGTCCATCAACTTTATGGAAGATTTTGCGCAAAGATCTTGGCTTGCGACCTTACAAGATCCAGCTTGTGCAAGAATTAAAGCCGCGAGACCATGCAATGCGTCGTGATTTTGGTGTATGGGCCGAAAATGAGATTGATCTCGATCAGTGAACAAAATTTTGTTCAGTGATGAGGCTCATTTTTGGTTGAATGGCTACGTCAACAAGCAAAATTGCCGCATTTGGAGTGAAGAGAATCCACATGAGATCCTTGATACGCCATTACATCCACAAAAACTGACTGTTTGGTGTGCTCTATGGGCTGGTGGAGTCATTGGGCCATACTTCTTCCGAAATAATGCTGGAGAGTCAGTTACCGTTAATGGAGACCGGTATAGAGTAAACCTCTGCACAAATGCACTCGTTTTTTCCACAACAGTAGATCCAACAGTGCAGAGTTCAGAGCTTGACAGAACTCTGTTAGTCAAGCAGAGCTTATCCAAGTCATTTAATAACAACAAACAAGCACTGCAGAGCACTCGTCGACTTCAAACAGAACTATGTTCGCCGTTTGCTTTAACAGAGCACGATGTTGTTTGTTTAATAAAAACAGAACAATTTATAACAGCGAAAAATGCACCAATCACACCTAACACAGCAGAACCTTGGCGAAGTAATTATTTTTGTTTCGTAGTGAGTGGTGGTTTTTTAACAATTCTTTTAATTTTTATTTTTTTTGGAGAATTTTTTAAATAATTGCTAAAAAGAATGGATTACAATATTTAATATTTAATATTATATATTTATTATAATGAATGTTTAATATAATTGATTTGTGTTTATTTTTTGTTCAATCATTAATTTATATATGTAAATTTTGCGTAATTTTTTTTTCAAGTTGTAAAGTTTGTTTGTTAGTTTTTGTTGTTAGTTAATGTTGTTGCTTGTTTTCTTTTTATCATTCCTTTTTGCGCGTCACTTGTTTATTAATATATACATATATATATTAAGCACAGTTAACGTCTGCATTATTGGTACTTTTTTCAATTCTTTGCTAAGCGTTAACCCTTTAAGCGGCAGAGCCTTGGCAGTAGTTATTATAGAAATTAGTTATAGGAAGTAATTATTTTTATTTCGTAGTGAGTGGGGTTTTTTTTTGACAATTTTTTGAATTTTTTTTTTTTTTTTGAGAAAATTTTGTAAATAATTGCTTAATAGAATTATTTAAATTTTAATTTTATTATCATGAATGTTTAACCAAGATAGCGCCAGACATTTTTTTTTTATTTTGTGGTTTTATTTTGTGCAACAACCTGAAATTTTAAACTCGGATTTCAAAATACAAAGAGAAATAATGATGTACGAAAGTTCAAATACAATTTTTCACGACGATTTTAATATTTTGCAGTGGTGGGATGTTCACAAAATGAGTTTCCCCTACTTAATAATATGAGTTGCAGCATTTTAGCTACGCCAGCAAGCAGCTCAGCTTCGGAAAGAGTTTTTTCCGTAGCTCGAAATTTGATTTCCGAAAAAAGAACTAGCATTGGTTCAAGCTCTATTTCGGTTAACCAAATAATGTTTTTGCACTCGAATATAAACAAATTGGACATGAGCAGAGAATTGCAAAAGCAACTAACAAATAATTAATTTTATTTTTTAGTTTCAAAACCGTTTTCCCAATAAGTACATTCAATATTGCTAAAACCAATTACACTTACAACTTATCTAATTAACTTTACTGATAACATTTGAAACATTCACCAGTAACAAAACTTTAATGCGAAAATAACAAATCACTACTAATAACTTAACGCGTCCGTGGGTCCGTGGCGTAGTTGGTTAAAGTGCGTGGCCGCTATGTCAACGAACCTGGAGACCCGGGTTCAAACCCCAGCAGCGACAGAAAATTATTTGAATTAAAATAATTTTTCTGTACGGCCGCCACCTCTCTGCAGACAATGGCAAACCTCAGAGAGTAATCAAAGTGCCATGTAAACTTCTTGAGAACAAGAACCATTCCGTTCATCGCCGTTCGGATTCGGCGTTAAGCATGTAGGCCCGGTTCTCGGTCAATTGTGTACAAACTTAATAATACGCACAACACAATTGATCATAAGAAAAGCTAGGTCAAAGTCCTTTCAAGGGCTGAAATGGGCAGTTATTTATTTTTTTTTTTTTAATAATAACTTAACAAACAAAAAAGAGCGTTGGCTGTGTCGTGGACACACCCGTAAGTTTTGACGTGACTGTGTTTCTTTATACTCCTATTTCATGTCCAAACTCTTGTTCTAATCCATGACCAAATTTTTGACTTAATCAAATATACCGAATCCCTTTCCTAGTTTAAAAAGGTGTGTCTTAGTTTTTGTCCTAATCCATATCCAAATTCATGTCATTGTCCTTTTCCAGTTTCATTGTGTGTTTTTGTTGTTTGTGAGCAGTGAAATCGTAACTAACTAGATTTTTGTTGTTGTTGTTGTTGTTGTTGTTGTTGTAGTTGTTGTTGTTTATGTTGATGTTGATGTTGATGTTCATGTTGATGTTGATGTTGATGTTGATGTTGATATTGATATTGATGTTGATGTTGATGTTGATGTTGATGTTGATGTTGATGTTGATGTTGATGTTGATGTTGATGTTGATGTTGATGTTGATGTTGATGTTGATGTTGATGTTGATGTTGATGTTGATGTTGATGTTGATGTTGATGTTGATGTTGGTGTTGGTGTTGGTGTTGGTGTTGCTGTTGGTGTTGGTGTTGATGTTGGTGTTGGTGTTGGTGTTGCTGTTGGTGTTGATGTTGGTGTTGGTGTTGGTGTTGGTGTTGGTGTTGGTGTTGGTGTTGGTGTTGGTGTTGGTGTTAGTGTTGGTGTTGGTGTTGGTGTTGGTGTTGGTGTTGGTGTTGCTGTTGGTGTTGGTGTGGGTGCTGGTGTTATTGTTGGTGTAGTTGTTGGTGTTGGTGTTGGTGTTGGTGGTGGTGTTGGTGTTGGTGTTGGTGTTGGTGTTGGTGTTGGTGCTGGTGTTGGTGTTGGTATTGGTGTTGGAGATGTTGTTGGATTTGGAGTTGGTGCTTTTCGTTTAGCTTTTTTTTTTGCTTCCCCATTGGTTGAGCTCTAATTTCAATTAATCCAGCAAAAGTGATGCATATGCGTCACATTAGGCGGTTCCCTGGGGGTTTTTGACACGCCGTAAAATTTTTTTTTTATTTTTGTCATATGCCCGAAGACCTCACCTTTGTTTTCGTTCCTTAAAATTTACCGTTGCTTCAGTAGTCACAGAGTTAAAAATCCATGCAACGTTTTTTCATGGCTGTAGCATTTTTACTACATTATGTGATTGCATCCCTGAAATCATGACAACAACATTTTTTTTGTAATTTAGTTGTGAAGCGTAATAATACATCCCTGCTGTCGTTAAACAAAATTTACTGTAGCACTCCTCCTGAGTGAGTAATAATTCCATGAAACGATATTACGTTTCTGTTACATAAGCTGATATATTCACGACCTGACGACGCCGGAATTTTTTTTTTATTTTTGTCGTAAAGCCATGTATAAAAACTTTATTTTCCTTTTTACACTTTTATCGTAGGTTATATACTCATTGAGTAAAAATTCAATGCAACGCCGCTGCATGAATGTTGCGTTATCGATCTTTGAGCGGCTCTCTCAGCGTCCTTATGATGTCAGAAATTGTTTGTCTAATTTTGTTGTGAGGGCTTCCAATAGGCCTTTATTGGCGTATCGTATTTTTAATCCTAGCACTAATACTCAGCGAGTAATAATTCCATGTAACAAATTTTCAGTTGCGTTGCTTACGCAGCTCCTACTACGTCCCTATGCCGTATTAAATTTTTTTTTTGTTTTTTAAATATAGCCAAAGAATTAACCTTTACGGTCATACTATTTTTTTAATCATACCTTTTATACCCAGCGAGTAACAATTCAATGAAACGCAGATGAATTTTTAAAAAATTCATTTTTTAACTTTTTTGGAAACTAGAGGAGTATAACGTAACTTCGTCACGTCAATATCACCAATAACAACAAAACTTACATCTACGACAATTCAATGACAACAAAAAAAAAACATCACCACAATAGACCAACAATCACACAAACACCAATGCTACCATAAACAACAAACGAAATCATCATCAGCAACAATATCAACAATCCAACATAATAATAAACTAACTACACCAGACTTACAATATAACCACAAATAATAAAAGTAAAAACACACCTACAACTACATTATTGTTGTTTCAATTGTTGTTATTTTATATAATTTGATGAATTTCTTATATTTTGTTACTTACAAATTTTTAAAATTGTAACTTGTTTTTAATTAAATATTATTATCAAAACGGATAACATGCATTTTAATACAAAACAAATAAGTCTTCTATTATAATTTGAATAATTAATAAGAAAATCACTTTTTTAGCTTTTTAAATATATGCACCTAATGATTTTTTACAAGAAAATGTATAGTATGAAACTTAAATAACATAGCATAACTTCAAGCGTTCTGCTGTTGTTTACATAACTTTCGAGTCAGTGCAGACTTCTTTTCCGAATCGTGCATAACATTGTTTTGGTTTTAGTCTGTTCTTGTTCTGCTCAAGCGACGAGTGCTCTCTGTAGTGTTAGGCTTGATTTCATTGATGAGAGCAAAACATAGCAAAAGCTTGCACTACAAACGAGTGCTTTGAAACGCATTTCAAGCGCACTCGTGCAGAGGTTTAGTATAGAGCCATGATAACCGACTATTTTGTTCCCGAATTGGATGGCATGCATGTGGATGAGTTGTGGTTCCAACAAGACGGCGCTACATGCCACACAGCGCACGTCACAATCGATTTATTGAAGGAAACATTCGATGAGCGCATAATTTCGCGGAATGGACCTGTCAATTGGCCACCAAGATCGTGTGATTTGACACCATTGGATTATTTTCTTTGGGGATATGTGAAATCGCTCGTCCACGCCAACAAACCAGAAACTTTAGGGGACTTGGAGGCCAACATTCGTGGCGTTATTGCCGACATACGGCCCCATATGCTCGAAAAAGTGGTTGAAAATTGGACCTGTAGAATTGGCTTTATTCAAGCCAGCCGCGGCGGCCACATGCCCGAAATCATATTTAAACATTAATGGCATAAAATTATCCTTCCAATAAAGCCAAATTGATGGACATTAAAACGATTTTCTTGTGTTTTATTTCAATTCGAAGTTCTATACCTCTAAAAAAACACCCTGTACTTTATATAAGTGAGTTATTCTTTGCAAAGTTTAAAGAAAGTAAAAATAAGCTTTAAATCCCTTAAAATACTCAAAATTAAAAACACAAAACATATGCATTTCATGGCATTCTAAGTCTGTTAAGATATTAGCCAGAGGCTTTAAAAACAAAACCGTAAAAAGAGCACCGTAAAAAGTTTTACAGTGAACCTTCTGAAAAACAAATACAGAGCATGTACTTGGAGAAAAAAGGAAAACAATCGGTTTTATGTTTGCCGACCTTAGTATGTGGAATGTTGACAACACATGAGGACTGAGCAGAAACCTTCCTTCCGTACAGCAGGCAGCAATAAAATGTTAATCAGCAAGAAGACAATGAATTTTCATAGTTACGAGTATTGCCATCACACAACTGTAACCTATATGCTTTGAATTCGAATTTATAGCTAGCTAGCATCCAAGTCATGCTGTGAACAGTCAATGGTGTAGCCTGGCAAATTGGATTAAACGCAAATAGTTCCGAGTTAAGTTGAAGAAACAATGTATGAAAACGATAAAATGAAGGTGGGCTGGTTGTTGTTGTTGTTATTCAGTTTAGATTACAGCAACTTCGGCACTCATTCAGTTATTCATTCCGTCCATCTTTCCTTCATTTATGCAGAAAGACAACCAAGTTAATGCCACAGACTGACAAGCAGACAGTTGGCTAGAGTTGCCAATACAGCATAAAGTAAAACGAGGTGAATTTTATCGGATTACTTTTGATATAAAAACCAATAAACGAATGATAACGGAAACGGAAGCTAGTTATGGCTGCTAGCTTAAACGGAAAAACAAAAGCAAAAAGGAATAAACATAAACGCAGATATAGTTTCATAGCTGCAGTCATAAAAATGACGGTACCAAAGCGGAAAAACAGAACTAAGAGCAGTGACCAGCTGATCAGAAATAAAAAATGTAACATAAAAAAAAGAAAAAAAAAAAGAAGAAACCACACAATCAATCAATTATTTGCCATTTGCTTTAAAGAGCAAATGACACAAGCATAAGTTTTCTATGCTTCAAAGGTCGCTGCGAAAAACTTTTCTCACAAGCTTTATTTTGTCACATTTAAAAGCATTGAAAACGCTTCAAAAATGACTGATGACTGCTTTTCAAGTTTCCCAAAACACGTAATTGTGCATAAAATTAACAGCCCTAAAAAAAAATGGTGGTGACACACAAGCTTTTTGGCTGCCATTTTGGGTTAGTTAAAGTTCTGGAGCTAACTGTCCGTGACATGATTAGGCGCGCGAATAAAGTGCTACGGTTGAGCTTTTGACAACTGACAACTTCAACAAATGCTCTTAACACAAATTTTGCATAATTTCAGGCTGAGTAAATTAATCACTCCAGTTGTTGATGTTGCTGGCCAAAGATATAAACGTGGCGAAAAACAGTTTGAAATTCTTTTTTCGCTTTTTTTTTTTTTTTGTATAATGTAGGTAGATACATTTTGACCTGTGCTACCTTTGGAATGAATTGCCTAAAGTTGGGATAGGTGAGAAAGATGCAAAAAAACTTTTACCATCATTAATAAAACTGTTGTTGTCACTGATTACTTGCTTTCGTAGCAATTTATTTAGTGTCCTTCCGCTATGGCAGTGAAGAAATTGACAGCATTTATTTCCTTTATTTAATGGAATGTTTGACACTTGTACCGTTGACTCTGATTTTGTTGAAAACATTATCGAGTTGCTGTGTTTGTGTGTACATGTGTTTGATTTGCATTTCTCTACCATTTCTATGACATTTTCATGCTCCCTGATATCGAAGCTATCAATCTATCCATCATTGGAGTGGCATTTCAGACAGAATTAAGAATGTATTCATGACTTTGACATGCTTTTGACCAAGAAACTTTTTCAATTCATTTTTTTGGCAAAGTTGTTTGGCAAATTGGTGTGTGGGGAAATCTTGAATAATTTTCAGTTCCAAGAAAAAAAAAGTTTTTTAAAGATTAAGCTTGTGTAATAAAATTGCTGTTTCATTTTGCGTTTTAAGCTTTCAATTTCTGATGAAATCAGAAAGCTGTCATGTTAAACTTTACATATAATTTTATATATTAAAAATTTTAACACGCACTGTTTTCAAAATTCAATATTATAACCTTATAAAATTTTTAAGGATTTTTGCCATTCTTACCCTAAGAAATAACATTTCTTTGTGTAAATTTTTTGCATGTTAACACACATACTGCTCAGGTTTTGAATTGGAAATTCGTATTCATACTCATACATATACTCATATATGTATGAATTCATATTCATATTCATATTCATATTCATATTCATATCCATATTCTTATTCATATTTATGTTTATATTCATATGCGTAGTCATATTCATATTCATATTCATATTCATATTCATATTCATATTCATATTCATATTCATATTCATATTCATATTCATATTCATATTCATATTCATATTCATATTCATATTCATATTCATATTCATATTCATATTCATATTCATATTCATATTCATATTCATATTCATATTCATATTCATATTCATATTCATATTAATATTCATATTCATATTCACATTCATATTCATATTCATATTCATATTCATATTCATATTCATATTCATATTCATATTCATATTCATATTCATATTCATATTCATATTCATATTCATATTCATATTCATATTCATATTCATATTCATATTCATATTCATATTCATATTAATATTCATATTCATATTCATATTCATATTCATATTCATATTAATATTCATATTCATATTCACATTCATATTCATATTCATATTCATATTCATATTCATATTCGTATTAATATTCATATTCATATTCATATTCATATTCATATTCATATTCATATTCATATTCATATTCATATTCATATTCATATTCATATTCATATTCATATTCATATTCATATTCATATTCATATTCATATTCATATTCATATTCATATTCATATTCATATTCATATTCATATTCATATTCATATTCATATTCATATTCATACTCATATTCATATTCATATTCACATTCATATTCATATTCATATTCATATTCATATTCATATTCATATTCATATTTATATTCATATTCATATTCATATTCATATTCATATTCATATTCATATTCATATTCATATTCATATTCATATTCATATTCATATTCATATTCATATTCATATTCATATTCATATTCATATTCATATTCATATTCACATTCATATTCATATTCATATTCATATTCATATTCATATTCATATTCATATTCATATTCATATTCACATTCATATTCATATTCATACTCATATTCATATTCATACTCATATTCATATTCATATTCATATTCATATTCATATTCATATTCATATTCATATTCATATTCATATTCATATTCATATTCGTATTCATATTCATATTCATATTCATATTCATATTCAAATACATATTCATATTCTTATTCATATTGATATTCATATTCATATTCATATTCATATTCATATTCATAGTTATATTCATATTCATATTAAAATTCATATTCATATTCATATTCAAATACATATTCATGTTCATATTCATATTCATATTCATATTCATATTCATATTCATATTCATATTCATATTCATATTCATATTCATATTCATATTCATATTCATATTCATATTCATATTCATATTCATATTCATAGTTATATTCATATTCATATTAAAATTCATATTCATATTCATATTCATATTTATATTCATATTCATATTTATATTCATATTCATATTCATATCCATTTTCTTATTCATATTCATATGCGTAGTCATATTCATATTCATATTCATATTTATAATATTTCGCAATTGCATTAAAATTAACTTTCAATAGCTTTAAAGCTTTATTGTTTGATTTCGGAGGGAATCTTTTTATAGTTTATTATGACTGCGTTAAGATTTTAAGCTTTTGCATTGTATCTACTGTGATGGGATTTTATTTTACTACTTGTGCAAAAATGGTTCTAGCAATACTTAAAACTAACATTTATTTGTAAAATTTACCCAAAAGCTTTGCTTTACTTTAAAGTTCTTGTTATTGAAAAGCATTAAGTCTTGATTGTCGTCAAGTTTACAAACGTAAGCTTTATTATTTGAGACTTTTTTGTCTTCTGTTAGCTTTTCACAACTTTTCTCGTTAGAATATTAAAAGAAGCACTACAATTGCTTGTGGTTAGTTTGAGAAAAGTCAAAATCGTTTAGAATTAAAATTTTCCTTTGCCCAAGTTGTGCTTTAAAGTTTGCAATAAAATAAAAGAAATAGTTTTCTATAAAAGCGAGAGTTTTCTCGTTCGAATTTTATGAAACTCATTCATTCATAATAAACTGTTATTTTTTGTTGTTTTTTTTTTTTGCTAGAAGTTCTAAAGCAAAAAGAAAAAGAAGAAAAAAAAGAAAATAACATTCTGAACGTTTTATTCTTTTCATAAAGTAGTTTCCGTACCTCAACAAAGTCAAAGTCCGCAAAAACGAAGTAATTTTCTTTAATGTTGCGTGATGCGACAAAAAATAAAAGAAAACTTAGAGGGCAACACCTTTTAGTCTAGTCTTAATCATCGGTAACAATTTGCTGACACATACAAAGTGCGTTCACATAAAATCCATTTAAAGGATTTTGCGACGGATAAGGAATATCAAAGAGAAGAATTTTTGTTTTTTTTTTCTTTCACATTCTCATACGAATAGTTGATGCGTCAACATGATGTGGATGCTATATTAAAAAAAAAAAAAATATACGGAAAAAAGCTTTTTACGAAATGAGCACTTAAGTGAATAGGGCCTGTCAAGGATGTGATTGTGTAAATCTGAATGGAATGTGGATGTTGGAGGCTGAGATAAGTTAGCGGATGTGAATGATTAAGAGCTAAAGGAATTTTAATTTTTTTTTTTGCAGATTAATATATTTAAGAGAGAAAAACATTCGAGTAGAATAGACATGTATGAACCAATGTTAAGCATTTAAAATTTCAAAGAGATTTTTTAAATAAAGTCATCAATCATACGACCAGACATGTGGGGACCATTTGAATGACGTGAACATTTTTATGAACTGTTGATATGGATGATTCGCAGAAGAAAAATTCAATCTGTTTGGGATAATTTTTAATAATACAAATGAAAATTTTGCCGTATGAAAGATGAAAAAAAATTGTTGATAGGAAAGCTACTGATGGTTTTAAAGTGCTTATCATTTAGCTGTGGAGAAACTTTGTCCATAATCTTATTGAAATATTTTTTTTTTAATTTTTAATACTTTACTTGCCTTGGCATGGTTTTAAAATGGTTTTTTGTCATAGAAAAATTGAAACCAAATTTTAACTCGGAAACCAATCATGCGATTTGGTTGAAATTTTTTTGTTGTCAACATAGTCAAGACCCAAATGCAAAATATGACATGCCATACAAAAACAACAAGAAAAATAATTTAAAAAAGTTTGACATTTTATCGATTCAATAAAAAAAAACAGGTTATCGATATCTTTTTTAATTTGTGTGAAGTATAATTTTTATCGAGGCATTAAATTTTGGGTCGCCAATGCAAAGGGTGCCCTTGAAACACATAATTTTTTCTCGTTCCTTGAGAGGTGCACACATAGACATCTAGTATATCTGGTTTTAAGAAAGTGCGTTCTTAAGACGACCCACTTTATCTTATTTGCTTTATCAAATTGAAGTAATTTTTTGCTCGATGAATACCTTAAAGTTGCGCTTAAAATATATAAACATATGGCAATTATCTTTGCACTAAAAAGTTTCGGTCCTGAATTTCAATACCTCTTTAACTTCTGAAAGAGTCTTCATATGAGTCTTTAAAGATTCGATTACATGATTCTTAAAAAGAGTTTTAAATATGGCTATTAAAAGAGTCTTAATTTTGAGTCCAAAAAGACTAATTTATATGAGTTCTAAAAGAGTCTTAATTGTGAGTCTTTAAAAAAAAAAAATAATAAATAAATAACTGGCCATTTCAGCCCTTGAAAGGACTTTGACCTAGCTTCTTATGATCAATTGTGTTGTGCGTGTTATTAAGTTTGTACTCAATTGAACGAGAAATGGACCTACAGGCTTAACGCCGACTCCGAATGGTGATGAACGGAATGTTCTTCTTCTCAAGAAGCTTTACATGGCATTTTGATTACTCTCTGAGGTTTGCCATTGTCTGCAGAGAGGTGGCGGCCGTACAGAAAAATTATTTTATTTCAAATAATTTTCTGTCGCTGCTGGGGTTCGAACCTGGGTCTCCAGGTTCGTTGACAAAGCGGCCACGCACTTTAACCAACTACGCCACTAATTTGAATTAAAATAATTTTTCTGTACGGTCGCCACTTCTCTGCAGTCAATGGCAAACCTCAGAGAGTAATCAAAATGCCATGTAAAGCTTCTTGAGAACGAGAACATTCATCGTTCATCGCCGTTCGGAGTCGGCGTTAAGCATGTAGGTCCGGTTCTCGGTCAATTGTGTATAAACTTAATAACACGCACAACACAATTGATCATAAGAAGCTAGGTCAAAGTCCTTTCAAGGGCTGAAATGGCCAGTTATTGAACTGCTGGGGTTCGAACTCGGGTATCCAGGTTCGTTGACATAGCGGCCACGCACTTTAACCAACTACGCCACGGACGCCACTTTATGAGTCTTTAAAGAGTCTTTATTATGAGTCTTTAGAGAGTCTTTATTATGAGTCTTAAAAGAGTCTTAATTTTAAGTCCAAAATGAGACATAAAGCAGTCATTATTATGAATCATATTTTGAAGCCTACAACCTACGAAAATGTACTCATAAAATAGTCTTTTTTGAGCGCATTATGACGATAAAAACTTATTTATATGAGTCTTAAAACTCTTAAAACAGACTAAAAAAACTCTGAAAAGAGTCTTTTAAGAGTCATAATGTTTGCTGGGTAGCAATCAAGATTCCTTGAACTCGAAATTTTTTAAGTTTTTGAGGGTATGTGTATGAGGTGTGAGGAAAGAAAAAAAAAATGTGTATATTTTCGGGTCTTTTTGAGTGTAAAATTTATCAAACATGATCTGAGAAGTTTTGCTTTAGCTGATGTGCTCATTTTAACATAACGAAATATTAAATTTAGTGTCCTGTGATAAATACAGAACAACAAATACGAGTCATAAAATTTCTGTCAACGCAGATAAGTTTTAATTCTAATCTTAATGCCAACAAATTGAGCTGCACAAAGTTTACGATTAGAGATGCTCGAATGCATATTGCTCAGTCAGCTGTTGAGCTTAAGCGCGTACATGATGGCAACAGCGTTTTGTTAAAGATGCTTTTGTCGACTGGGTGACGCGCCAAGAAATAAAGTTTTAATGCAAAACTTTCAAATTTCAATACACATCATTTTTATTTTAACTAAAAAATGTTATGGAAACAATTTATGATGGAAAATGAAAAGAATATTCACTCAACACTTTTGACTTAGCGTGAAAAATAATACAACAAATTATTTTTAAGAATTAAGACTTGCCAATAAAAGATTTAAAGCTTAGAAAGCTTTTATTAAAGGCTTCAGCACAGTTGTGCGTTGATTTAAGGTGTGAAAATATACAAAATAGATATAGTGAAAAAAAAAATTTCGTCTACATGCTAGCAAGTCAGACCTTTTAGATCCCTCTTTATATTTATTTTTTTAAATTTTAAGCTTTTTATGAGAAAAATATATGAAAGAATTTGACATAAATTAGTGAGGAAAGTACGTGATTTATATACAAAATTATGGTCTTTCTTTCCTTCTTACACAAAGGATAATAACGAAAAACTCAAGCAGTTCCTGTATTAATCAAAATGAAAAGATGCTTTTGTCTCAACAACAACATTTTTCATGTAATTATGTAAATTTCTTCAAAGCAGCGTTGTTGTCATTTTTAAATAATTTTTCAATAAAAAAAATTTTACAGGCTGTGCAAATTGTCATTTCACATAGCTTAGGAGGCTGAGGCAAACATATGTAGATAAAGTTTCTTACAGGATGAACAGTAAGAAAAAAAAAAAAAACTCGGATGCTTCTACACGTACCCAGCAGCTGCCGCCAAGTGGATGAACATTTTTCACATCAAGTAGGCATCCTTAAGCCTTAAAGCAGCAACTTGCACCGAATAAAACAAAGCAAGGGATCAACAACAGCCGGAGTATGTTTGTGTGTGTTACACTCACTGTTTCTTTCTTAAATCTTAAGGATTAGTAGTTCATACACAGAAAGAGCTACAAAAATGTCAACAAGAGCCTTAAAAAAAATGCCTAAAAAAAAATGTCGTCAATGTATGAAAGAGTGTCGCAAACTTTATGTGAAAATAATAAAATTTTTCCGCAGCAGCGAGTGCCTAAATTTTATTTTATGCATTTTTTTACATACCAAAAAAAAAACCCCAAAAGAATGACAACAAAAACATGAAAATAAGAACAACAACAGCAACAAAAATTGCCGAGAGGCTGTGCAAGAGACGCTCGAAAAGTTTTTAATTAAAATTGAAATTTTCTGGCAACACGAAATGAGCACAATAAAAACAACAACAACTAAAACGAGACGAGAAGCACGTGTGTCTGGCATTTGTTGTAGCTTTTGTTTGCACACTGTTAATAATTAATGGGATGAACTCTTAAATGATGCCAAGTTCATGACTGGTTATATTTAAAAAGTATGCATATCACACCCAGTGTTGCAGTGTTGCCAGCTGTATGAATGAAAGTGGTGGGGTGATGAATGTGTGTCTTTTTGTTGAATCTAATTTTTTCAATTTGCTCAAATATATCATTTTATGAGCGAAATAAACTTGAGTTGAATCAAGTCGTATAGCTGAGTGGTTAAGTGATTGACTGTCAATTCTGAGAATTTAGGTTCGATTCCTCGTCTGTTTGATGGTCTTAAGTGGTAAAAAATTCAATATATAAATCGATTGTTAATTCCCCCACCACAAAACTTATCTTGCGATGTAACCTGGCAACTCTGCTATCTTAATTACACATAAAATAAACTGCCAAATTAGTTTTTTTCCTTTCTGAAGCCTGCAAAAGCAATAAAGCTTTGTATTGTCTTGGATTTCCAGGAATGTTTTGTGCGTAAAACGTGCAACATTTTGATGGAATTTCATAAAACCTTCCAACCTTTGAGTTGTTTTTATTTTTTTTTTTTGTGGTGTTACTCTTTTAAAAATATTTTCAAGCATGCAGAAGGAGCAAAGAAATCACGTTCTTAAAAATTCATTTTTTAGAGCACTTTTGAGCGTTTTAAGCTCACTCAAATGGTATGTCGTGAGAATTGTAGTCACTCGCTTAAGATTAGTTGAGACATTTAGCCGTTATTAAAAAAGTTATTCAAAGTAATAAAAGGTACAGTTGTATTGTGCGTTATTAAGTATTAATTAAAGTGTTTTCGGCATTTTTACAATGTACTTGTTTATGACAAAAGTTCTTGGAATTATAAAAAATTGTTTTTTTTATTTATTTTTTTGCCTTTAGTTTTATTTTATCCCAAATAAAAATTTTCTCTTGAAAAATGTTTCTAAAAATTTCAAAAGGTAAACTCAATCGGATATATTTTCATGTTATTAATAGTCATAGGGTGTTTTTTTTGGAGATACTGAACTTTGAACTGAAGTAAAATACAGCGATTATATAATTTTGAACTGAAAATTAGCTTTATGAGAAATAAAATTTCCTGTTATATGTGTGAATAGATGATTTTGGGCTCGGTTGTGCTGCATTCTGGATGTCCAATTTTCGGCGTCAAAATTACGGCGATCTTTCTCAATACTCTGCTCTTCTACACTTTCTTCGTTACACACTGTACAAAGTCTTTGCGGATGCGTTTTATGATTTGAATGCGTTTTATCAATACGAAAACGATTCATGGTTAAAGCAATTCAGTCCCATTTTCCAATAACGTTACTTCGTCTTAGGCGCTAAATTTTTTTTTGAATATGAATAAATAAAAAGAACTAATTGATCTTGAAAGAAATGCAAAATTTTTAAAAAATATTTCATAATATTCTTTTAAAATAAGAAATTTAAATTTTTGCAATTATTTGGACATATGTATATCGATATTTGAATATTTTAGGTGTTGAAAATTTTAGTGTACATATATCGAATATGTAGTTAAGAAAAACTACTTCGGCCTGAAAATTATCCGAGATGTTCACCAAAAAAAAAATTAAAAATCTTAAAAATTGAAGATTACTTAATAATATGTAAGAATTACACGGTGTAACAGTGAAAATAAACTCGGCTCAAGACATAGCAGAGGTTGTAGGTCTAGTTCAACATAAGATAACTGAATACTTAGTTTTTTGAATATACCCTCAAAATCGGGATTTGTGGTCAAAAAACCGATTTTAGGTAGGCGCATGTATAGTTTGTTATATAACTCCGTTAAATCTAGCTCAATTTTAAAAATTTAAACATTGATAAAAAGAAGAAAAATATACCTTTAATAAAATATACAGACCGTTTTTTTACAAAAAGAATTGACAAAGTTACAGGTCAAATCATTTGAAAATTTCTCATTTCTTTTTAAGTTTTTCAACTTTAACAATGTTTTGTTAACAAATTTTGTTTTTTGGCACTATTAGTTTTAGTAGGATTCTGAAAGCCTGTTAAATTTTGCGTTCAACAAGCTATCATTTACTTCAATTGGCTCAAATACAAATGCACCATCGAATTTTTAGTATTTGTAATAAAATACAAAAAATTTTAATTTTTTTTTTTTTCTAAAAATGTTTATTTGACCTTTTTCGTTTATATATATTATAATCGATTTCACGTTTTAGGGACCAGCAGAAGTCTGCCAGCATGTTTATGGAATTTTTTCCCTGAAAGCCGGTTTCTATAGCTTCCATCTCCTGGTGGAACCTTTCTCCTTGTTCATCACTAAACTGCCCAAGGCTATTCGGGAAAAAGTTTATATGGGAGTGCAAAAATGTATTTTAATTGACATATTGCAGCCCATTTCTTCGTAGGCACTTCAAAATTCATTTACAACATCTAAGTAATTTCGACTCTTCTTGTTGCCGAGGAAATAAATGCATAACGAAATAAAACTATTCCACTTTATAAAACTTTTTTTCAACTGGATTTAATTTAGAAACGAAATCAGTGTCCAAGAAAATTTTCCGAATTTGTGGGCCCACAAATAAACCTTAGAATAACCGAAATAACCCACAAATAAACCTTAGAATAACCGAAATGAATAAATAACTTTTATTAAAGATTTGAACGTGCAGGATACTTTCTTTGATTTTGGCCTAGGAAACGCTGCAATCAGACTTTTTTTTTTGTTAGCTTTGAACCAAGGATTTCAGGTGGAATACCTATTCAGTCAAGTCTGCCTTGGTTCGAGGTGGAATACCTATTCAGTCAAGTCTGCCTTGGTTCGAAAATGGGATGATAGATTAGTGGGAAGGAAAGGGCAATCAAGTGAAACACGCGTAGGATGTTCTAAGCGTGGTGGAAAGCCAAAGAAACATATGAATTTGAATCAGACGCAAGTGTTATGCCTTTACCTCAGTCAATTCAAGTTATAAGTCAATCTCATCCACAAACTTCTCTACCATCAGCTACAACTTCATGTCGTAAATATTGATGAATTTTTAATTTCAGTTAATTAGAAATGAGGATAGAAAATTAAGAAAGGTTAAAAGCGAAGGACCATGGCCTGGCTAGGAATCGAACCCGGGACCTCTGGGGTGGCAGTCGAGCACGCTACCAACTCGACTACCGAGGCCGCGGTAGGATTACATTTTCAGGTCGCACCAGTGGAGTATTCAAAACATATTTTTTGCCAACTTGAAATGAAGCACTCAGTGGATACTCCTTTTGCTTATATTTATTAGTCGCACGACTATCCCATTCGCAAATAATGCAAGAATACTTGGTATATCCACCTTGCATTCCAAACAGTATTGTTAGAGCCTTTAAGTCGGCGACATACATATATCAGAATTTAACATATCAAGAATCACACAAAAAGTTTTTAAATAAATCATACTCTTGCAAGATCCCTCAATAAACAAACGCCATTCATTCGGAGCGTATTTGTGGTTGAAAACTGCAAACAGTTCCGTCACATCCGGGCAATACACCAGCTTTATGATAATATATATAAACGAAAAAGGTCAAAAAAACATTTTTAGAAAAAAAAATTTTTTTTTTGTATTTTATTACGAATACTAAAAATTCGATAGTGCTTTTGTATTTTAGCCAATTGAAGTAAATGATAGCTTGTTGAACGCAAAATTTAACAGACTTTCAGAATCCTGCTAAAACTAATAGTGCCACAAAACAAAATTTGTTAACAAAACGTTGTTGAAGTTGAAAAAATTAAAAAAAATGAGAAATTTTCAAATGATTTGCCCTGTAACTTTGTTAATTCTTTTTGTAAAAAAACGGTCTATATATTATATTAAGGGTATATTTTTCTTCTTTTTATCAATGTTTAAATTTTTAAAATTGAGCTAGATATAACGGAGTTACATAACAAACTATACATGCACCTACCAAAAATCGGGTTTTTGACCACAAATCCCGATTTTGAGGGTATATTAAAAAAACTAAGTATGCAGTTATCTTATGTTCAACCAGGCCTTCTACCTCTTCTATGTCTCGAGGCAAGTTTTTTGATTTTTTTTCAATTTGTAACACCGTGTTATTTATTAATAATTAAATATCAAGAACTCAATCTGCAAAAACTTACCCAGACCTCTCTTACTCATTCTAAAACTTAGGCCTTAAATTCTTAAACTGATCAGGGTCTTCAGTTGGAGCTTCAAGACTGTAATTGAAAAATAATTCAGATTTTCACTAAGCAGACTTGAATTCTTCTCTGAAATAAAACAAAACATCAGTGTTCTATTTTTCTGGTTAGAATTCAATCACGAATTCGGGTCAGAACCAGTAGATATATTCATAACCGACTTCAAAACTGAAAATTTAAAAAAAACTAATGTTAAAACTTAATTTCAGGTCAGATACAGGGAGATACCCACATTTGTATAAAAAAATGCAAGGCACTTTTCAATGAATTTTCAGACCTTGCTAATGCCTCGAATTCCACCCTGAACAACCATTACATATTCTGCTAGGCGATTATATGGATACACGACGATTGGGTTGATCTACTAAACCGACTAGCCCCTTCATTCCATATAACTAAAGAACACACCAACGATAAGCACGATAAGAGAAGAAATCGGCTGTTAATTGAAAGAAAGTAGTGCTGATAGATTCTTTCTTGACGTTCGTGCCTTATTTAGTGATACAGCCTGTTTGGGTAGCTGTGTAATTTGATAGAAGCAGTTTAACTTTTAGCTTGAACTGATTTTTTCTTATTAAAAGCAATGCTTATTCAACACACAATGCTTAAAGGCTCAACCAAGTTATGCGTAAGCAAATAAAAGCAAGAGTGCAAAAGTACGAACTTTTGCGGCAGTATATGGAGTAGCCCAAGTTTTTCGTAAGCTTTGCTTTCGTTCAGTTTCTCAAGTTTCGTTTACTTTGCTAAACTTGAGAGAGAGCGCTCGACTCCGTAGTTTGCTAAGCAGAATAGGGTTGCAACCTGTATTTTAAATAATTTTAATTTTTTTTTCATTTGTCTTTTACCGCAATATGAATAAAAATCATTTTTTTTTTTTTTAAATTTATATTTAAGGCAAACTTAGCAAACTTCAAGAGTTTTCATTGCAAAATCAAGCTTTTTTTAAGCTTAACAAACATACTATATTAATCACAACATAATGTTTTATCAATGGAATTTATTCATATTGATTTTTTTTCTCATGCATACTGTATTTTTTACTAAAAATTGAGAAGTGGTTTTCGAGTTTTGTTTGAACTTAAGAAAACTTTTCGTTTACTTATTTCTGATACTTTTGTTTGCTTACGCATAACTTGGTTGGGCTTTTAGATTTTTCAATAATTTAACCTGTACTTGTGAATTTTGAAACGTCAGATTGCTATAAAATTTCCACTCAAAAACCAAAATTTAAAAAAAAAAAAATCAAAACTTAAGGCGCATAAATATTAACCCTTTAAAAAAAAAAAAAAAAAAAAAATAAGACAAGAAGTTTGTATTTAAAAATATTAAAAAATATTCCTTTGTGATAAATATGATTTACAACTTTTTCAGTATTTGCCTTTTAACTAATACAACATATATACTAATATCATTTTGGTGGACTTGCGGTTATTGTGTTGTTTACAATGCTTTCAAAATTGTATTTCACCAATAAAATGGAATTAACACGTGAACATTTTCGTGCGATTTTTGTATAAAACTATCGATTCGAATTATCACAACAAGAGTGCATCGATGAACTCAATTTAACTTTGGGCGATGAAGCCCCATCAAAAATCTCTGTTTATCGGTGGTACACAGAATTCGAGGGGCCTTATGTCATCCACTGTCAAATTTCGTGAAGTTCATTCAAAATATGTTGTTGTCCTACAAAACATTGATGCTGTGTGAGAACTGATAATGCTTGATTATCATGTGATATACCGTGACATTAAGGCATTCCATTGGCATTGCTCCCACAAGCATACATACCATTTCACATGAACACATAGTTGTGAAAAAGATTTTTTTCACGTTGGATTCCACATAATTTGACAATCGCTCAAAAAGGCTCATGCCGATTGGCGCAAAGAAACTTTTAAGATATACAATCACGGTGCTTCAAAAGATGTGTGTACATAGAAAAAAAATGTTAGCTTAAAATTAAACACAATGTGTTCAAAAAATGTGTTCGTAATTTGCTTTTTTTTTATATGTTTTTCAAAAGTTTTAAACACATTTGCTCTTACTTTGACGAAATTTGTTGCAAGCCATTTTTTAAACGTCAAATTAATAACAATTGTCGTCAATTTTAAAACATTTTTTTGTTCAGTGTATATAAAATCATGGCTGGTGACGAATCACAAATTTATGCGTATGAGCCAAAGATGAACTAAATTCAATAAAAGTTGTTCGAGTTCAAAGCACTGGTCATGGTGTCACTTGAAACAAATTGTATGGTCAATTTGGAATGGTATACAACCATTTGTTTGCCAGAAGCGGTCCGTGAAATAAGAAAAACAAACAAGCGCCGAAGAATTATTCTTCATCAAGACCATTCGAGCTCCCACACGTCAACTCAAACAAGGGCTTTTTTGACCACTCAAAACATTGTATTAATGAGTCATTCGGCGTACAGTCTTGATTTGACACTTAATGAATTCTTTTTGCTCCCGTGTATCAAGGACAAATTGGTGAATTGCGTGGACAACGATTTTCGAAGCCAGAAGAAGCCGTCGATGCGTTAAAAAAATAGGTTTATGTGGTGCCTCAAGCGGAATAGGATGGATATTATTCCAAATAGTTCAAAAAAATGCAAAAATTTTTCAATAATAAAGGAGAATATTTCGATAAACAAAGCTATTTTCAATGAAAACAAAATTCCGTCTTTATATTTATTTCCGAAATATATGTAGCAACTCTCGTATACTTAGTAAATGTAAAAATTTATTTAGTGTCGTCATTTCTGATTCCTTATTTACTACATTCTTAGTCGACTTTTTGAATTTATATTTTTCTAAGCAAGCAATTTGTCTCAAAATTGTTGGTTGAATATTTAAAAAATTAAAAAACAAATCGATACAATTGTATTCTAAGTTGCACCATAATACACTTAACATGTTGTATTATGGGCATAAAAGCAGTATTGTACTGTCAAGAGCAGTACAAAAATCGCATCCTACACAGGCGCGGATTCAGAGGGGGGGTTTGGGAGGTTCAAACCCGCCCCCCCCCCGATATTCTAAAAGAACCTATATTTAAATGTGATGTACTGATGTTTATTATGTGGGCTAAGGGTACCAAAAAGAAAAACATTGATTTTTTATAATTTACTGTAAATATTCACACCCCTATGCTGTAAACGTTTGAAGCTGTTTCTACACGTATTACTAAAACACTGAGTTCTGTTTCAGTTTTTCTTTGTTTTTTGCAATATCGCGCCTGTAGCTGCAAACCTAAATCAACCTAAAATCAAAAAAACACCGCATTTTTCGGATCAAATATATGCAAACACCGCACAGTTTTCATTTTAAAAACCCACAGTTTCGATAGTATCGAAAGTGTAGACATAACAATCATATGGAATGAATATGGAGTGAAAGGTGGGTAGCTTCAGTGGTTCAGCCGTGATGCTCTTACATACATACGCACCAACGTTTTTATATATTAGATAATTCGAATTTATTCCGATATTTAACAAATATTTTCATAACACAACGACCATGCAGAGTCTCTGTATCTGTAAACCGTTAAGTAGGGTACACTTATCGCTCATGAATGTCAGTTGAGACTGAATTTGAGCTTGAGTCATAGTATGTACACTTGAACACTGAACAAAAATTTTTGTGAGCACGTCCGTCACGGGTTAGCTCTTGCTCGTTGTTTGACAATGTGTAATAAAATTTTTTCAATTCAACATTCGTTCAAAATTCTAATTGTGTCCACATCGCCCATGGATCGGTTTTTAAAAAATGGATGCAGAAAAGGCGTTTTTAGAAGATTTTATTGAATGTTGAATGCACGATATTCGCAAACGAATGATATTTACTGAAGACGGCATGAATGATAATCTGGTCATACAGCAGAATGAGAGAGAAATTTAACGAACTTACGTGAAGCTCATGAGCAGCTATGGGCAGAGAGCGCTCTTAGAGCGTTGAGACAAGTGAAGACCGATTGAACGGTTTGGCGTTGTTGAACGTGCATCATGGCGTGGAAGTAACGTGCGAAAATGTAATCGAAATTATGTCGAAAAAGCCAAGAAAAATTAATATCATTTTATAATCTAAAACATGTAAAATTTAATTCACTGATTACTTATTTAATAAATATACTATGTGTATATATATAACGTATATAAATTTATATATATGTATTTATTTATATTTATGTATTATAGCGTACATAAATATTTTTGAAACCCCCCCCGAAATATTTTCCTGGAACCGCCCCTGATCCTACACTTGTTAGATTTGATTGCCCATTTCTTCTCATAAACCTATCACTCCATTTTCGAACCAGGACAGACTTAGGTGAATAGGTGTTACACCTAAAATCATTGGTAAATTCTAAAACAAAACAAAAATATTTTGAAAAATCATTGAGAATAAAAAAAAAACACATTTACGCATGTCAGTTCCCAAGAGGGTATTCACAATATGCTCGATGAAAGCATTACATAAATTTCTAGTTTTAAATCTTTCTGTTTTTCAAGAATAATTCAGAAAATAATGTAGATGGTAACTCAAGTAACCGCATAAATAAATTATTGAAAAATTAGGCTCTTTCTGAAATTTCGTTAAGGTACCCTTTGAAAACTTTTATTGCATAAAAGTTCCTTTAAAGAAGAAAATAACAGTTTTCTAGGTTATCACGTTATAATAAGGATTTGCTCTGGTAGTTGTTGTTGTTGTTTTTTTTATTATTATTGTTTTCGTTAATGTTATGCTGCCTCCGACTCAGTTCTTGTTGTTTTGTTGTCGATGTCATTTTATACTCCAACAATTTAGCAAACAAGATGAAAAGTTGTAACAACTTTTTTGTTTTTTTTTTGATGTTTTTTTGTTGTTTTTGTTGTTTTTTGTTATACGCTGTTTAAACATGACCTTGATTTTCTCGTGACAGTCCTAGATAACGGCGTTGGCACGAAACTAATTGCCAAAAAAAAAGTACAAATTCATGAAAAAAAAAGAACATGTTAAGCAAATAAAAACAAAAGCTCAAAAACTTTTTAAGTAGAGCTATAGCAACAACAACAAAAACCACCTGTTTGCTAGTAGTTAAGCATGACTACACTGCTAAAAAAAAACGACTGTTTGAAAATGTCTCAGCCTAATGAGCAAAAGTGCAAAAACTCACATTCTTTCCTTTAAATAAAAATAAAATTTTACTAATTTTAAATAAAGGCTCAAATAAATAGAAATAACCCTGTATATAATGAAGAAATTTTATTAACGAGACTAGTGAGTAGGAAAAAGTTTTTCTGTTTTTTCTTTTAATACTGATTTTCTTCCCTTAACTTCCAATCTGGCAACCTTGAATGAGTATCCGCAGCGTCAAACTTTAAGCAGTTCTGAACTTTAAATGCGCAAAGTTTTTAAGTTCAACCGAAGCTGATGTTAAAAAAAATATTACTAACAAGATTTTCTAGCTAGTGACAATCAACAGAACAGAGTTTAAAGGGAACAAAATTAAATAGAAAAAAAAAAAACAAAAATGGACATCGCAAATTTTCATCAAGCCCACAACAAAAATTCTGGAAGAACAAAGCGGTTCTAAGTGACGATCAACATTTTGAACACAGCACGGGAATATTTTGCAGTAGATTAGCCTTAATTAAAATTAATTGGCAGTACATGTTGTCACTCAACCGCCCACATGCGCCCGCATCGCTCAAGGCTTTGAGTTTATTTTAAATAACCAGCAGTTGGCAAGCATTATAAAGCCAGCAGTTTTTGTAAGCTTTTCGTTAAAAACTTAATTAAAACTACATGAGGAAGATTACACACACGCACAGTGAGGGCGAACAATAAACTCACACACACTCACTCACACGCATGCAGATACTTACAAGAAATACTAATTAGACCACTACAATGACAGCGACGCCACACATGCCAGCAGCCAGAAACCTTAGCAGTGTTGGACCAGACCGTTATGCTTTAATGCTGTCACTTTGTTGCTTTCTTCATACCGACAACAACAGCAACAACAACAATAACAACAAATACAAAAACAGCATGAGCAACAACTGACATAGAAAGAACAGCTCCAGCAGCCATATATAAATCAACCAAACAAATGAACTCATCGACGACACACTTAAACAATTTTGAACAAGATATACGCACTATGGCTGGGTGTGTGCAGTTGTAGCTGTTGTTGTGGCGTATGCATGTTCCAAGTGGATGGATCGACTTTGACAGGAATTTGACAACGACAACAAGCACAACAAAAAACAAAGATGTTTACGGCTTGGCACTGTTGTGGATTGGGTTTGAGTCTACGATGGGTTGATGTGGACTCTAGAGATGGTTTTTTTGTGTTTTTTTTTTTGGGTACAAAAACATCCTATGTACTGTCCTTGAACATGATACTAATTGGCTAACGCAAACCATGGTAGGGCAAACTTGGTCTGGTCCAAAAAGAGTGAACCTTAGCAACACAATAAGACCAGCAGCAGCAACAACAGCAACAACAAAACATAATGAACTATAAAGAGCGCTTAAGTGGTGGTTAGCTTTGCTTGTGTTCTTTTTGCCTGGTTTTAGGTAGCCAGTGAGAATGTGCCAATGGCATTTGAGGGTGCCTGTGACGGCTACTTTTTTGTGCTTTTTTTAGCTTTTGCTATTAATTAAGAAAAAAATGCTCACCTCTGGCTTTTGACATAAACAAAAAACCGGGAAAAATTTACTCGTGGATTATAAATAAAACAATGAGAAGAATACTTGACCAAGGGCACTATGACTTCGATATGAGCAACTTTGAGAGAGGGGGGAAAGATAAGTCTTTTCCCAAAAAGCCAGGGCCGTAGCAACCCAGGAAGGAAAATCGAAAACAATGCAATAAAGAAAACTATTTGTACCTATAGTTTATCGTTAAACATTTTTTTTTTTTTTTTAAGCATAAGAATTAAATGTTTTTGTAAGGAGAATAAATATCTACCACCATTTTTCTAAATGTAACACTCATTTTAGACTCAATCTATCAATAATACAATTTTTCATGTGACAACACCAGGGGCGGTTCCAGGAATATATTTCGGGGGGGGTTTCAAAAATATTTATGTACGTTATATATAAAAAGGGTAGTTAAATTTTAAAGGCCGATGTTGATTTTGAATAAAACACAAATTATTAAGGAAATTATTGTCGTTTCTTTTTATTATGATAATATTGGTATGGTTCAATTATGCATGGAACAAAATATCGGCTAAATGGCCGCCGACCTCGGCGGCACACCACCATCCGATGGTCCAAATTTTCGATGACGCCGAGGCATAAGTGAGGTTCTATGCCGTTAATGTGCCGAATTGGCGGGGTGCAATAAGGCCAACGGCAATAAGGCCGAATTGGCTTTATTTCCTTTTCAAAGAGAAATAAGGCCGAAATTGTGAATTTGGTTTTATTTCCATTTGAAAAGGAAATAAAGCCTAAAAAAAAATTTAGCAAAATGGTAATAAGGCCGAAAAATAATTTTTGCAAACTAAGGATTATTTTTTATAATTATTTTTAATAAAAAGTAAGGGAGCGTAAAAGTAAGGAGTCTGTTGTTTGAAAAGTTACTGGACTCAGCGTAGGTAGTACCTACTAGGTACTCAATTTGCAAGAGAACAGTTGCCATTGTCAACCTCAATGTGTTTGTTTTCGTATCAACGCGAAAAATTTATTAGTAGTAGTTGAATAGTGAAGGTGAAGAAGTTTTAATATTATAAGGAATGAGCGCCGCAGGCAAAAAATTTTTATTAAAAATCGCGGCGATTTATTATAAACCTGCGGCGCTCATTCTTTATAATATTAAAGCTTCATTAAAAATTTTAGTAAAAATTTATTTATTTTTTTTTAAAATCGCGCATATTTTATAAATTTTCATTCATAACTTTTACGTTTATATTTTACATTTTTTTCTCGACCACTTACAAAAAGATGTATGTTCTTTAGCATTTAAACGATCATATTTTTCGCTTTAAACGGATATATGTATATTTCTATTATTAGAATAAGATATCCTAGTCTTCTCAATAAAAAAATATGTAAATTTTTCAGACTTTCACGATTTTTATCTCCTAAACCATTTGAGACCTACCTATTTTTTTTTTGCAGCATTAGATTTAGAAGTTCCATACACATCTAAAAAAGAAAAAAAAAAAAAGAAGCGTGTACCTAGAGTGCAATTATTCCAAAATATGTACATTTTTCAAACTTTCACGATTTTTATCTCCTAAACCATTTGAGACCGACCTTTTTTTGCAGCATGTGCATTAGGAGCTCCAAATGCACATTTAGAAAAAAAAGAAAAAAGGAGCATGGGCCCTTAAGTACAATTATTCCAATACTTTATATCTTTAATTTTTCATTAAATAAAACTATAAAACTTATTTGATGGCGTTTTAATATTGGTTCCTTTTAAAGGGAAATAAGGCCAAATTGGCTTAATTTCTTTTTCAAATGGAATAAATAAAATTGCCGTTGGCCTTATTGCACCCCGAAGCCGAATTATCTCATCCTTTAGCTTTTGAATTGTTGCTGGCTTATCGACGTACACCTTTTCTTTCAAATAACCCCAAAGAAAGAAGTCCAACGGTGTCAAATCATGATTGGTGGCCAAATGACATCGCCACCACGTGAGATAACACGGCCATTGAATTTGTCGCGCAAAAGAGCCATTGTTTCGTTAGCTGTGTGGCAAGTGGCACCGTTCTGTTGAAACCACATATCGTCCACATCCATATCTTCCAATTCGGGCCATAAAAAGTTCGTTATCATCTCACGCTAATGAACACCATTCACAGTAACTGCCTGACCAGCCTCATTTTGGAAAAAAATACGGCCCGATGATGCCGCCAGCCCATAAGCCGCACCAAACAGTCACTCTTTGTGGGTGCATTGGTTTTTCGACAATCACTCTTGGATTATCATTCGCCCAAATGCGGTAATTCTGCTTATTGACGAATCCACTGAGGTAAAAATGTGCCTCATCACTGAAGATGATTTTCTTCGAAAATTGATCATCCACTGTTGCCATTTCTTGCCACCATTCTGACCGTGTAAATGCAAGTCTTTATGCATAATGTTCATCAACGACGAACGTGAGAGGTGCAATTGTTGGGCACGACGACGAGTTGAGGTGGACGGCTCTTCAGCCACACTATCGCGAACAGCAGCAATATTTTCTGCAGTACGAGCATGCACTGGTGTTTTCACATCTCCTACAGACCTGGTTTGTTCAAATTTTTGCACGATTTTTCCGATTGTACGCACATTTGGACGATTAAATTGACCGAAAAAATCACGAAGTGCTCGATATGCATTTTGATTTGAAAGCTCATTTTCATAATAAGCCTGAATAACTTTAACGGTTCAAATTGAGTTAGTCTGAAATTGAGAAATGTCAAATGAAATGCAGAAAAAAAGTTGACATTTAGGTGTGGTTTATATTCAACATCGGCCCTTAAAATTTAACCACCCTTTATATACATTAGAGCGGGATAATTTTTTTTCAAAAAATCGTAGGCGTGGGAAGAAACCGTTAGTCTAAAATCTATTTCGAGCCTCTGGTTTTTCAAAAGAAGGTTATAATTTGTGTTTTGCTGCAATATGTGAAAAAAATTATTCCACTTATTGGAAAAAAAATTTGCTACGAAAAAAATAGCCATCCACATTTCACTCCATATTCACTCCATATGATTGTGTGGTGCTCAGGATTATTTTTTTGTGTTAAATACCACAAGCTGACGCTGGGGTGAAGATAATTATAATAATAAAAGTTATTTCTCTGTTTATTTGACTCGAATACAAATCTTAAAGGCCAACATAAAACCAACATCAAAATAAATAAAAACTACAAAAACCGGAATTTTTCTCCATTACTGTATAAAAAGTTATTTTAAGTCTACACTTCCGATACTATCGAAACTGTGGGTTTTTAAATTAAGACTGTGCGGTGTTTGGATATATTTTATCCAAAAAATGCGGTGTTTTTGTGATTTCAGGTTAAGATTGTATGTGTGACTGTTTACAGCTACAGGCGCAATATCGCAAAAACAATCAAAAACTGGAACAGAATTCAGTATTTTAGCAATACGTGTAGAAACAGCTACAAACGTTTACAGCATAGGGGTGTGAATATTTAAAGTAAATTATAAAAAACCAATTTTTTTTTTCTTTTTTTTTTTCTGATAAACATCAGTACATTTAAATACAGGTTCTTTTAGAATTTCGGGGGGGGTTTGAACCCCCAAAACCCCCCCCCTGGATCCGCGCCTGGACAACACCGCTACTGACTATGCTGTCGAATCGTAAATTTTTTTTTTTTAGAATTGTTGTTAAATTTAGTAAAATATCTTTGCCCACCCACGCAAAACAGAGTAGCTACGGCGTTGCAAAGTGCAATGCTTTAATGTGGTGTTGCACAGTGTTGCGTCCTAGTTGGACAAATGATTAATTTTTTAAAAATATTTTCTAAAAAAATAATTTCAAAAATCAGGTTTGTTATCACCATAGAAAAAATTATATGATTTATATATTTATATAATTTATATATATATCATTTATATTATTTGGCTCAGTGAATAAAGGCCTATCGAACTAACGCCTAAAAAAAAATGAAATAATGCCTAAAAATTGCAACAAAAAATTATATAGGAATTAGGCGGTTGTTCATTATGAAAGAATGTCTAATATTTTAGGCATTCCTTCATTAAAATTGTTAGGTGATTTTTCATAATGAAAGAAAGCCTAAGAATCAAAAATGAAAAAACGCCTAATTAGATATTTATTCATTTTTGATTGTTAGGCTTTCTTTCATTAATGTTAGGCGATTTTTCATTTTGCTAAAAGTGTGATTTTTATTACTATTATGCGTGAATTCATTGAAAACTAACAGTTGTATTTACGGTTATCTTGTAAACATTCTGTAAAAGGGAAAATTATTAGTTTTTAAAATTATAAAAACAATTGATTTTCCCTTTTACAAAATGCATACACTACCTTGTAAACATTCCGTTAAATAGAAAATTATTAGTTTTTAAAGTTATAAAAGTAATTGATTTTTAATTTGTTATTGTTTTTTTTTTTTTTTTTTAAGGTGACACCCTTTAGGGGTGACACCCAACCTTTTTGTTAGGTTTTCTTTCATTAGGTGTTAATTCATAATGAAAGAAACCCTAACAATTTAGACTTTCTTTCATTTTTAAAATTAGACTTTCCTTCATTTTTAAAGTTAGACGTTCTTTCACTTTCTTCTTAGGCGTTCTTGTTTAGGCATTCTTTCATTTTGAAAAATTAGGCATTAGTTCGTTAGGCCTTTATTCACTGAGCCATATTATTTATCATTTTGAAAAGCATAAAGATTTTAGGTTGGAAAGCAATGTGTTTCCTCTAACAATTAAAGGTCCCCAGGTGTCAGACGCCGATTTGAATGATGATCAGATGTATGTATGTTATTGGATAAAATTCCAATGTTGACGTATTTTTTTATATGTGTTCAATCGAATATTTAGGTTGTCAAAATTACGTTTCAAAATCAGCAAAAATTTCGTTTTTTTTTTGTCATAACTTTGCTATTTGCCATAAAAACACATACAAATTTGGTATTAAACGACGGGTATTAAAAAGACGCAAATAACGGTATCTAACAGTTTTTAGTCGATATCATGGGTAGCACGTAGACGCAATTATTTCATATTAATTTATGTTTGAGCTGAAACAATTTCGAAAGTTTCCTTTTTTTATTTTTTAAATTTTTAATATTTTTTAATAAATTTTTTTATTCCTATATATAACTTTATTATAATAACTTTGAATTTTGTTTGTTTTTACATATGAAGTACACAATATGGGTTTCAAATTTTTGTTTTTAACGACCATTTCGAATATATAGATAAATTATAATAAAAGCTAATAATTGGTAGGGGTTTCATATAAACTGTGTGTTTTTACTTGTTTTCCCCATGGCATAGTTAAACCCAATTTTCGTAAATGCAAAATACTATATATGAACACTTTTTACAATGAGCAAACGCTTTTGCATAAATTTAATTAAAAAAAAAAAAATAAAAATAACTTTTTGTCGCAAAATATTTTGAAAACCCAGGTTCACACAAATAAGTGGTTGCAAACGGCAATAGAATTCGAATGTCTCTTTTGATAAATTTGGATATTCATCGAATACAGCTGATATTTCTGAACTCAGGGAAAAAAGAAAAGTTATGAAGAATCTATCAATGAATATCATTTCTATACTTTTCTCTCCTTTATTTTCGTTTACTTTTTTTGTTGTACTGCAAAGCAATATCAGCATGTTTTTGTGATTATGCTTGTAAATATCAGCACGTATCTGATGCTTACCGAGTAAGCAGCTCAATTTTTGAGTTGCCTAATTTTTCAGCAGGTTAGCTGCTCTGAAGTTGTAACCGAGCGTTTCCACTGGCCGAACGAGCGAAGGTAGTGTAAACAGTTTGGTCAGAATCAAGGTTTGGAATTGTTTTTTTGAAAAATGCTTCACGATCGCTATTCGTGTAGTGTAAACACTTTTCTAGCACGAACGAACGAAGATTTATTCGTTCGGTGAGCCAAATTTCAACAAGTTTGAGGCAACATTGTTGCTTAGAACTCAGAGCAACATACTTAATAAGCACGAAAACTTGCTTGACTTACGAGTTGCTTATTTTTTAAGCATATACGAACCCTTTCGTAAACTTTCCGAAGAAAATGTGAATATATTAAACACCATTCTTACTATTTTTTAAAGATCATTATGGAACCTTAGCGTTCCACGGGACACACTTTGAGAACCACTGATCTAGAGCATTGTCATTATTTAATGATTTAGGAATAAATAGTTATTTTGATTTCACTGTGTCCAAAGATGATTTTAAAACCATGTAAATAGCTTATTTGTATTTTAGCTGTAATTTTTTAATCTCATATTTTATTGTTATGTCTAGTCTGTAAGGAAAAAACACTTTGTAAGGAAAAAATTATGTTTCATTTTTGATTTTTAGAATTTGAATAAAAACTATAATTTTTCTCGATCCAATTAATATAGGTCTAAAGAAAACTAGGGTCTAACCGATTTCAACTATTTTTAGTACAAATGTATTGTTCCATTTGATTTTCCTTCTGCGTTTCGTTAAGATCGGTGGTGAACTTTTCTATGTACTTCCCATACAAAAGCATGCGAAAAATGAATATAGGTCCAAGGGAGGGGTACTTCTAGGAACTGACCGATTTCAAATATTTTCAATACAAATTCATTATTCTTTTGGTACAGTCTATTCTATTTGCTTATCCTTCTGACAGAGTTTTTTAAGATCGCTCAACTTTTGTATGTACCAATCATACAAAATCACGTAAAAAATTAATATAGGTCCGGTGGAGGTACCCCTTAGGACTGAACGACTGAACTCTGACAGAGTTTTGTTAAAATCGGTCAACTTTTGTTTGTACCATCCACACAAAATCATGTAAAAAATTAATATAGGTCCGGTGGAGGAACCACTTGGGACTAAACGAGGAAAATATAAGTTAAGATTTACCAATTTTTTTTGCTCAGTAATACTGGCTGCTTTTTCCCGACACCATTTTGACGGGAAATTATTTGACATTATTTCATAGGTAATTTTGGGCATTATTTTTTTGGACCGCAAAATTATAGATGGTAAAATTTTTTGCATTTCCTGTCCCTGCATTACTTTTATTAGGAGTATCTTGAAGAGCTGAACAAATTCTTTTAAGAAATGTTTTCAAATAAACTATGCGACTTAGAAATTCTTTTGGTGACTAAATCCTAAAAGTATGCAATAATGAAACATTTTTTTGAAATGTATTTCATTGGAAGAAAAGTTTGCATATGTAATATACATATTTTTTAGTCTTTATTTTGTAGGATATTGCAGCTCCATAATTTAGAAATCTTGATTTAGCATAAAAAATTTTCCAGCTCGTCATACGATGGGTTCTCGTAAAACAATCAATTACGAAAAACAGTTTGTTCAATTTATATATCACTTTATACATCACTTTGCAAAAATAAATTTTCTGAGCATACTTTCAGGCTGAAAAGTTTAAAAAGCTCTGTAATAGCAAAAAATAATTACAGTTTGAGCAATATTAGGTGTTGCGCAGCACGCTTGCCTTTTATGTATAAAGATTTTCTATGCATACTTTCAGGCGGAAAATTTTAAAAGGCACTGTAATAGCAGGAACAAATTACAGCTTATGCGATATAAGGTGAGAAGCAGCACACTTGCCTTTTATGTATTAAAATACTTTCGTCAGTAAAACAAAGTTTAGGAAAAACGCAAAATATTCTGCCATTGATCTTTAACCTACACTTATCAACAACCTTCATCGTCTTGTTACATTTTAGAAAAGTAAAGCAACAAATCAGTTGGACAATTACTTGGCAGAACGTCTTTGAAATACAAAAAAAAAAAACCCAAAAAAACAAAAAAAACTATCATTAGTCTTACTTTAACCGACGAAAGGGCGACATGTTTCCAAAGTTGACTCATGTTGACTTTAATAAATGTGTTTCGGGCTTTATTTGTTTTTAGTAAAGCGGTTCATGCTGAGGTTGAACATGTTATGTGCACTGTTGCCCTTTGTTTTGTTTGATTATGCAGCTTAGAGGCAATGTTCTTCCAAAAGAACTTGCTTAAGTTTTCCTCCAAGCAAAGTGAACAAGCCAAAGACCTTTTAACCCCACAAGAGTTAAATGAGAAAAAAAGTCATTAAATTTCGTCTAAGCTGCTGCAGTTGGGCGAAATTAAGTTTGCGCACTGCTTATGTCTTGAATTTTTATTATTTTGGTGAACAACATCTCAAATTGAGTGAGTTCAAATGCCACTATCCATTCGCTCAAATGCGCCTTAAAGGTCAAAGATGTGCCAGCTACAAGGTTCAAACATGTCTTATTAACAACATGTTTTATTTGTGCGAAAAGTAAATTTATGAAAATGTGCTCTGTTGCTCTAAGTTTTTGCATAAATTAAGTTGTAAGTTGCTCGATGTAGAACAAGGTTAATCAGCTTATTTTGGCAATTTGCACATAAGTTTAACCCTTGAGCGAGTGAGTGAGTGTTTTTTCAATGGGACATTTAAATTTGTCTAGTTTAAGCAGTTAGTCATTAGATGAGTGGGTTCGAGTGGCAACCTAAAAAGGACGTAAACTTCAATATTGATGTTTGCACTGAACTTTATAACAAACATATAAACACACAGATAAACAGATAAACATAACGAAACATACACACGTTTATGACTTTCAGAGGCAGTCATAAATTTTAATACACGCTGATGTCAGTGGCAGTGGCCCACCACTTTATTTTTGACAAAGCTTTTCATGCAAAAAATAATGGCCTAAAATTTTGGCATAAATTAGAAAATCTTAAAACTAATTAATTGAGTCAAAGGAGTTTTCTTCGTCTACTTCTTGTTCTTATTATTCGTACCTTATGCAAATTAAACAAAGTCAAAAAGCCATGAATGAGAAGGATAACAGCAGCCAGACATTTTATTCCCTGGCTCGCTTCACTAGAGCTAAACAAGCTAAAGCAGACGAGGATGGTTGTCGTAGTGGCAGGGGAGAAGGGTGGTGGATGCAGTAGAAGAAGATGTCAAGATTTTGGCAATAGAAAATTAATTACTTTGCTTTGGCATAAGTTAAATAGCTGGGATTTTCTCTAAGGACACGCACACCACAATAATCAATACGATTAATATTTGCCCCCAAGAGGTAGTTGGCTCCAATCCAACAAGAAGCTGTTACTTGTTATGGGTGCCATCAGGTGACTGTCATTGAATTTCTGCGCTTACTCTTACTGTCACATTTAATTAAGTTCGCTCAGCGGTTGGCAAATGGTAAGGGTTGCCATGTTGCTTAACTCAACTCAACTATTTTGTTCATTTTTGCTGTTTGTTAATTTCTGTTGCTTACAGCTTGTCTGGCGTTGAGCTTTAATTCATTTGTCAAGTAAGTATAAACTGTCAAAAGAAGTTTTTTTACGCTTTATGCTTTAGTGGGCGTCTTAGAAATGCTTGCTTTCTTGTCAGGTTTTTGTTTTCCATGTACTTCGTTACATCACATCATGCATCAAGTTCATTCGCCAAATAAATGATTTTAAAAGTATTGCTAGACATTTGTAAATCGTTGTTGTTTTTGTTGTTGTTATTGTTGTTATTCTTTCCTCTCTAATGCTTGGCAATTTATCATATATGACAAAGTCCTTCTAGGTCAGAAATAATCCTTTTATTTTTGTGTTTAATCCGAGCTGCTGATTGAGTTTTGCGGTGGATTTTGCCACCAATGGCCTCCATCGCGACTACATCGCTTTGATGTTAAAATAATAATCAAACGAATTGCTAAGCGTACAAACTGAATGAGCAAGTTCACGCTGACGCATAACCACATTTAGTGTCGGCATCACACTAGTTGCTGGTGCTGCTGCTGCTCATATAACAACAGCCACCAATATTAGCGCAAGCAATAAAAAAGATACTCATTCTTCCAGCTTTTTGACCACATTTCATTATTTATACTGACAATGCATTAAAGCAGCATTAGAGGCATTTAGCCCAACAACAACAACAACAACAATCAGGTGCTAGCATTGGCTGGTTAAGGAGAGGTTTGCTGGTTGGCTGGTTGGCTGGTTGGCTGGCTGACTGGATCCCATGTTGACGCTAATGTTCGGCTTTTAATTATTCAGCGCTTTTGCTGGAATTCTTGTGGGCGAGGTGTCAAACGAGCGTAGAAAATTTATTGTTTTATGCTCTTTATTAAACGTGCGTGTTCGTGTATTTGTGTCTGTGTGTTTGAGTGTGTGTTTAGCTTTGTGTTGAACTAACAGCTCAGTTCATAGCAGCTCAGTTAATTTCAACATGTGGTTTATTTTGTTTTTTGTTCATTGCTCTTTGTTCTTATTTTGCCTTTGTTTGTTGTTTCATTAAAAATTGATATGTAGCCGGATAGTTAATTATTTTTAATTATAGCTGGTTTGTATTGATTCCAGGGATTTTGTGTTTTGTTTTTCAGCCATAACATGGTTTGATCTTACCATCAAATATTTAGGTGAAATAGGGGTAGTTTTTCTATTTTCTTAGCTTATTATTTCATTGCATAGAATAACTTCCAAGACAATGATTTATAAGGGCCCAGCAGTATGGCGCCTCTGAGCTTACTGCGTCTTAAAATTTGATTTTATTTAAATTTGATTTAGTATTTAATATGAAACTTAAGTGTTTGTTTTTGGTTTTAATTTTCAAAGTTTTAATTTTCAAAAATTCACTTAATAGGCCGGTTAAGTTATCTCAAAAGTGGGCCGTACTTGAGAAGAATTGACGGAATCTTGAAAATTATTTTAATCGCTTCAAGAACAATGAAAGAAAGTATTTCAAAATGATACCAGTCTTCACTAGTGAACTTTTACTTAAAACTGTTGGTCCTATAGAAATAGATCTAGAAAAATAAATTTTAGGCTACAAAATTATGTGTTAGTTGCTTACTTAGAAAAGGAAGAACTTCAAAAATAATTCACAGACAGAATTAATTGAAAAAAGGTTGGTATTTTGGACAAAATATTAACAATACTATGAACAGTGTTTGGTGTGGAGTTGTCAAGGTTAATTAAACTGATCGCAAAAAAATGTCAAATGAAAAAAAAAAAAAGAAAATATGTTCTATGTATGTATGTATGTATATATGTAGTATATGAAAACTGTGAATGATTTTGATGTCAACTACTAATGTTTTGGTCAAGGTTGGAAAATGGATCGAGGCATCTTCCACAAATTTTGGGGTTTTGGTGAAACAAAAGATTTCAAGCTTGCTTATCACATAGATAATTCTTCAGGACCCGTTGAATACCATGGTCCTATTTGTAACCATTCTTTTTTTGTAAATGAACAGCAATTCACACAGTATATTACAATTTCTAACTGATTAGCCAGTTGATGGAGGTTGCTAAGATTTTCGAAACTAAAAGAATTGAATTGGCTGAGGTAAAGGCATCAAATTGAACATGTTTCTACTACTTTACTCAAAAATCCAACAACTGCTTTACTTGGTTTCCCCTCTCCATTCCTATTTAAACTGCAACCAATTTTCGAATCAAGAGCAGGATCAACACCAATGTTTAAAACTGGGCTAACCAAAACAATATATCTACATATTATATATATGTATATTATTTTGAAACGGTTTTTCTTATGGGAGTCGCTGAGATAGAAAGCCTATACATTTAAATATAGTTGAGGTGTCTAAACAAAGGAAATGTCATGAAGATGTGCCATCTATCGAGAAAATTCTCATATTTTCAAAAACGTGGAGAAAATGGCTACATTTCTCTAAAAAGCTATCCAAACGATTAATTTACGAAGTTTCTTCATATTAAATATCAGTTGAATATTGAGTAGAATAATCTTTTGTTTAGAAGTTATTTTTACAGTAGTACAGAATTAGTACAGAAAAGCTACCGTTTTTTTTTTTTTTTTGTTGAAAAATAAAATATTTTGAAGTTGAAAAAATTTAAAAATATGAACCGCTGAATCACTGAAATGTTTTGATCAAGGTTGAAGAACGGGCATCTCTCATAATATTTTGAGTTTCGGTGAAACAAGTGGTAGCAAGCTTACCACCGTTCAATACCATGCCCCAAACGGGTAACTATTTTATTTTACAAATAAACAGCTTTCACACAAGACACAAAGATGGTTTTCGATAGTAAAACTAAAAGAGTTGAATTGGCTGAGGTAATGGCATAACACTTGCATCAAATTAAGTATGTTTCCACTGCTTTACTCAAAATATCCAACAAATATTTGGTTTCGCCTTATTTAGTTTCCCCTTTCCATTCCTACTTAAATTTCATCCAATGAACCAAGACCAAGCCCAAGACGAATTTTCGAACTAGAGTCAAATCAAACGATATAACATTTGAATTTATTTCTTTAAGTCATTAAAAAAGCACAGTTAAAACGAAGAAAATAACAAACATCCCTCTTAGACTTGGATTAGTCCTTCATAGTTCATGGATTTTGAAACTATCCCGTTTGTGTTTGAATAATTAGAAAAGTCCAAAAGATTTTCTTTATGTAGTTTTTTTTTTTATAAAAATCAAAACATTTTAAGAACGTTTTTTTACCTGTTTTCCTGAAAAAAACAACTTTGTCCTTCCGGGAGAGAAAGACATCCTTTTTTTCTCTAATTTTTCCCTAATTTTTTTTTCGGGTGATCTTGATAACCCTATGCAACTTTTGAGACCTCTTAGAATGTGAAATTCGAAAAAAAATTTAAAACCGGTACGCCCTATTGTATAGTGAGCCTTCGAAGGTACAATTCTCCTAACAGTATAATAAATACCTAATAAATGTTATTTAATTACGTTAATTACTTATGGAGGGGGTATGGAGAGGAAAAGATTTTTTTATGTACAAATTTTTGGGGCGAACAAATAAATTGATGTTAAAAAAAACTGTAGAAAATAGACCAGTCAAAACTGAAGTATATCACTAAAGAAGACCCAAAACGTTACCTAGATTTCCCAGTTTAAGGACTTTTACTAAAATAGCTTTTCATTTTCTTATTAAAAACAAAAAACCAAAGGTAAGTCGATTTCGACGGGGACTACTCTAGTTTTATTAATTTTAACATGCTGAACACAAAATTGATAATTATAAATCAAAATAAATTTCCTTTTATTGGAAAAAAAAATATAAGTTTTTTGCAAAAATTCACAGAAATCATACCGTTCTTCTATTCATTACCAGAAACGCAACTTGGTTTTTTCACTACCCTATTATATTCTGCTTCTGTAGTGTCGCAACAAATAGTCCAGCAATAATCCGCTAACATTGAAACGTTCCACTTTTCCTGATATCGTTTCTCCATGATAGCTATGTCCTCATGGAAGCGCTCACGATGTTCATCGCTAAAAGCGCCAAAATTGTCCGGAAAGAATCCCAATTGTGAATGTAAGAAGTGGATTTTCAATGACATTTTACAACCCAGTTTTTGGTATGACGATAACATGCTTTAGATAAGTTCAACATAGTTGTCACTCCTCTTAGTTCCCAAGAAGTTATTTGCGACAAGGCAGAAATCGTGCCAGGCTTCTTTTTCTTCATCTTCCAGGACACAGTCAAAGTAATAATCGTTCAATAAATTTCTTATTTCAGGACCGATGAATATACCTTCCTTGATCTTAGCTTTACTTAATCTTGATAATTTTTGGCAAAGATATACATAATAGCCCCATTTTTGTTCATTGCTTTGTCGAAATTTTTCATGAGCCCCAGTTTTATGTGCAATGGTGGAAGTAATACTTTTTATGGGTCATAAAGGGTTATTTTAAGCATTTTTTCCCAGGTTGAAGGGACTGGGTTTTCATATTTTCATAAAACTATTTCATATGAACTGAGTGACCAATAGGAATCGAAGGTAAAATATTTCGGTTATGTAACAAAACCGCTTTTAAACTTAATTTCGAGCCATCTTTAAAAATGTTCCATTTGTTCTGTTTGTATGAGATGTTAAGAGCTCCCATCAAACCACTGACGTATTTACAATAAACTAAACTTACTGCCATTTCAAAACATTGCGTGAATTCTTTTTTTCTTGTTCGGAAATATGTTACAGTCACACCACTTCCTAAATAGTTGCTTTGCTGCAATCTCGAGCCTAAAAGTTCTGCTTTGTTCTTTTGCAATTCTAAGTCCCCTATAAGATCATATAATTTACCTTGAGTCATCATATGTGGCTGTGAAGATGCACTAGATCCTTCATAATCTGATATTTCGGAAATTGATGGGGAAGTATGTGTAGATTCATCTTCGTCGTCGCCAATGTTAGGACGTTTGGGAATCGGGTGAAGATTGCTGTGGGCAGAGGACGAGTAGTCAATGGTATATTGGATGGAGAATGGTGGAAGCGTAGTCAAACGATATAGAACGTTTTTTTATCACCTATATATCACCTCACCACATATAAACAAAAACTTTCGGGATTATTCACACATTTTCGAGACATTTTACAATAAAATGCAACCATTTTTTTTTTTACTTTTAACACTTTTATCACTTAGTTATACAGAACAGATAACTAAACCACAATATTTTTAACTCAGTTTTTAGCTCAGTGCAAGATGCAAAGACACTGACGAAATACAAATATCAACGCATTCACCTCAATTGATCACTGTGCTTAAGAACTTGTTCTATCCAGCTTCACACAGCAGCGAATATTAGCCGAAAAATTGGCTCTACATGCATACAAGGTCTAATTGACTTAAGAACTGCAGCTAGTGGACTACCAGTTGCGTCATTCGTTCTCTGATTGGGTTTTGAGAATGATTTTTGAAAACATGATTTTTGAAAAAAAAAACAAAAAAAAAAATCGTTTTTTCTGACGAAGCTCTTTTCACATTGGCAACCGTTATCTATTTTATTTTTAAGAGGAAGATGATTTTTCATCAAAAATAATCATGAGTGATGAGGCCCATTTCCATTTTAGCGGGTACGTAAATAAGCAAAATGTACGCTTCTGCGGCACTGAAAATCCGCGTGTAACCCACGAAGAGCTATTACACCCGCTCAAAGTCACTGGATGGTGTGCTGTTTTCGCTGGAGGAGTCATCGGACCTTTTTTCTTCGAAGACGGTTACTGTGAATGGTGAGCGCTACAGAGCAATGATCAACGAGTTATTTTTGCCGCAACTTGATGAATTGGGATTGGAAAACATGTGGTTCCAACAGGACGTTGCAACGGCACACACTGCACGTGCCACAACCGATATGCTGAAGGATGCATTTCCCGGGCGCCTAATCTCCCGATTTGGCGATTTGCACTGGCCAGCAAGATCGCCTGATTTGACCGCTCCAGACTTCTTTTTGTGGGGCTTTTTGAAGTCGCGGGTTTATTTCAACAAGCCTCAGACTCTTGCAGCTCTTAAAGACAATATCCGTCAAGAATGTGAGGACCTATCGCCGGAAGTTTTGGCCGAAGTGATGGAAAATGCCATAAAAAGGGCTCAAATGACAATCAACTGTGGCGGCGGCCATTTACATGACATCATATTCTCGACTTGATGTAAAAAAAAATTAAAAGACCAAATAAAAATAATCCACAAGAAGAATCAAAGTTTTTAATTTTTTTTTTTAAATTACAGCCAAAAAACATCGGAAGGTTATTTTTGCGCCACCTTGTACATCGGAAATAAAGTATACGGACACAAACGACCTCTATCAACAGGTTGGTGCTACGTGCCATAGAAGTAAGGAAACAATCGAGTTATTGCGCACAAATTCACTTAATTACCCATTTTGGAGACACCAATTGATCAAGATCTTGCAATTTAGAACCATTAGACTTTGCATTTCATCTGGAGATATGTTAAGAATAAGATCAACGCTAACCATCCGGAAACAATTGCAACTCATAAAGCGAGCATTGAAGTGGTTATCGTCAAAATAGAGCCCCAATTTTGCGCAAGAGAGACCGAAAATTTCAATGGCAAGAACCAAAGTCTGCAAGCAAGACTGAGGTGACCATTTAAAAAACATAGTATACTATACAAAATTTTCATGTATCTCCTTTATAGTCCATAAAAATTTAAGAGATGTCCGAGCAATTGTTCATTTTATTTAAAAAACAAATCTTACACCTCTTGTTGATACACACATCAATTAGATGTGTTAGAGTTCAAATTAAGTAGCTTTTCACTGACAAATTTGTGTACAATTAAAGTGACTTTGAACTGGCAATAAAAAATTCTTGAAATTCACTAAAATTTTATTTGCTTTGAGATTAAACCACCTCTGCTCACCGTCTTAACATGTTTTCAATCATTCTTCTACTTTAATTAACTTTATGCACAACTTTTGCTCGCAGCTGTTTCATCAACTGCCGTAAATTAGCATCAGTTGCAAAAACTAGTGCTCAGTGTTTTTTTGTTTTTTTTTTTTGTTTTTCATTCTTTGTCCCAGAAGCAGCTGTTGTTAAGTTTTTGTTTCATTTAGAGTTGTAATTAATTCTGCCAAGATTAATGACACAAAAACATGACCACGCATTATTAACTCTGGACATTAGTTAACAAAAACAAAAAAAAAAACCACACCAATTGGATTATTTAGTTATTTTAATGAAATATAAGAGTAGCAAAACACACACACACACAACAACAATAAAACAAGCTGCTGTTCACACTTTACGAAGAAAAATGCTTAGTCCAGCAATGAGCATTAATTAACGTTGCTCATACGACACGTTGTCTTTTTTTGAATTATTTACAAACGCCTGCCTCCAAGTGTTAATGATAGTTTTAAATAATTGTTTTTGGTATTGTTGATGATGCTTCAGTCTTTAACGCAATGCGACATATAAAATTGGAAAAGTGCTGATGTTGTGTTAGAACAGTTTGCCAACTTTTTGGATAAACAGAAGAAATACTATAGAATTTAAAACTGCCTTCTTTTAGGCTTACATTAAAGATACAATTTTTAAAGCCTATCCAGCAACTGGATGAAGTTATGAAACTATTTATAACCATTAATTAATTGGGTTGTTTTTTTAAATTTTTAACATTTTTAATAATGATGTGTACAATTTGCCTTTAACTTTCATATCCAAAAATTTAAGTCGTTTTTTACGAAAATAAAAAAAAAACCCCGTTCATGTGTTAATTCATTCATTTGATCATCTAATGTTTTGTAATATTTTATGTCTATAGATAATGTTAATGCAGAAGCGAAAATGTATAGCACAATTCTAAAACAATTTGCAGCAATATTATTTTAGGTATAACCTTACATTTCTTATCAACAACATTTTAATATAAATTTTTATAATGTAGAATTCTTTCCCCGCTCTCTTTGACTTATTTTGTTCTTGGTTGTTTGCTATACTTGATGATTTAGCATAAAATGCGCAAATTCTCCAGAGAATTCGGGGTAGGGAATGAATACTCTGATGAAACCACTTGCCACACAGCATTAAATTGCCTTGTTTTGATGCGAATTTGTGTTTGTGTTTGCGTGTAGCAGTATGTGTGTTTTTGATGTAAATATGTGTTTGTGTTTCACGCAAATTTGATGTACTTCAGTTCGTTCATGTAGTACGCCTGTCGCAAGACCGTGACTCAATAATGTGCTGCAAATTGAGTTGAGTTTGTAGTTGTTATTTTTTCAAGCATAAAAAATATTTCGAAAAAAAATTTGTATTCCTCAATGTTTATTCCTAAATTACAAAAGTAAACAGCATATCAAAGAAGCATTATAAATATCTCGAAAAATGCCCCTTTTTTTGCCTACCAGTGAGTTACCCCAAAAGTTGACTTTTAAGCTATTTATAAATGTGTCGCTTAGTGGTTAAGTGGCATGCAGAAAGTGTCTATAAAAGGCAGAAGTAGTTTTAGAGCCACATTTACGGGCTTATGGTATAAAATTACAAATAACTTACTTTTTCACCCACATCACGACCTGGAGACAGCAACATAGGACACAATAACATAACATAACGTAACATAACATAACATAACATAACATAACATAACAGAACATAACCTAACAGAACATAACATAACATAACATAACATAACATAACATAACATAACATAACATAACATGACATAAAATAACATAACATAACATGACATGACATAACATAACATAATACAACATAACATAACATAACATTACATAACATAACATAACAGAACATCACACAACATAACATATTATAACATAACATAACATAACATAACATAACATAACATGACATAACATAACATAACATAATATAACATAACATAACATAACATAACATAATATAACATAACATCACACAACATAACATAATATAACATAACATAACATAACATTACATAACAAACATAACATAACATAACATAAGATAATAACATAACATAACATAATAACATAACATAACATAACATAACATAACATAACATAACATAACATGTTATGTTAAAATATTGATAACATAACAAACAAACATAACATAACATGACATAACATAACCTAACATAACATAACAGAACATAACAGAACATAACATCACACAACATAACATACCATAACATAACATTAAATAACATAACATAACATAACATAACATAACATAACATAACAAAACATAACAAAACATAACGTAACATAACATAACATGACATAACATAACATTACATAACATAACATAACAGAACATAACATCACACAACATAACATATTATAACATAACATAACATAACATAACATAACATAACATGACATAACATAACATAATATAACATAACATAACATAACATAACATAACATCACACAACATAACATATTATAACATAACATAACATAACATGACATAACATAACATAACATAACATAACAAAACATAACATAATATAACATAACATCACACAACATAACATAATATAACATAACATAACATAACATTACATAACAAACATAACATAACATAACATAAGATAATAACATAACATAACATAATAACATAACATAACATAACATAACATAACATAACATAACATAACATAACATAACATGTTATGTTAAAATATTGATAACATAACAAACAAACATAACATAACATGACATAACATAACCTAACATAACATAACAGAACATAACAGAACATAACATCACACAACATAACATACCATAACATAACATTAAATAACATAACATAACATAACATAACATAACATAACATAACAAAACATAACAAAACATAACGTAACATAACATAACAAACAAACATAACATACATAACATAACAACATGACATAACATGTTACATGACATAACATAACATAACAAAACATTACACAAAAAATCAAAGCATAATAAGACGAACACACAAAATATTTAATTTTGGCAAGAAAAGTAGCTCTACAGTAAAATTTCTTAAAATCGATCGGTTTTTTTTTTAGTAAAATAATGTCCGTATTTTTAAAATTATTTCAATTCTTTTCATCCTATCTCAACAAAGCCAAAATAAATTAGAAAAATTCCTTAAATTAAGCGACAGGCGGGTGCAGCCAGAACATACAGTACATTAATCAAGCCACAGCTAAGACTAAAGCTCATAAATCACATAAACAAGACAACAGGACACGTGTATTGTACCCATACATACCATATGAATGCATTTAAAGCGAAATTCAAAAGCAGTCAACCAGCAAACAACAGTCACCTTGACAGCAACCACACAATAACAATGCACCACAAGCCTTTGTAACAAGTTATATAAAGCAATTTTAATTGCGTGCTGGTAAAGTTGCATACAGACACACGTAAGCGTGTGTTTGTGGCCATTTTGTTAAAAATTTGAAAATCTTCCGTTTAACAAGAGTGAAAGGAAGAACTTGTCAAGTTGAGAAACTAAAGCTAAGCTATTTAATTTAACGACTTGGTTTCTTTTTGTTAATTTTAAACACAAACAAACACGCACATACACATGCACACATTGAGCTTTTGGAAAAACCTACATTTATACACACAATCTCACCATCACAATGTGTAATGTGTGCCAATAAAGGCGTGGAAAGTGAATTTGCCGCTTCCTTGGCTGTTTCCTCTGTAACTTACCTCACAGCTGCTTATATTATGTATATATATATGGGTATATACATATATATATATCTATACATATCTGTAACACATTCAAACACACACTAGTAACAATAAAACCTGTCATGTTGCGTTGCGCCTGCCATGCTGTATGTGCACCGTCATCTACACAGAATGGCACAAAAGTTTCAAGCACACCTTGTGTTGTTGATTTTTCCACGATTTTTCTTTTTTTTCTTTGTTGTATACTTTTTCTTTTTACTACCCGACTCATTTTTATCTGTATCTGTGGAATATATAGCAGCAGTTTTATTTTTATGTATGTCGCAGTAAATTTACGTGAGGTAAGGACTTGGTGCAACGTTGCGTATGAGTGATTTTCTTATAAATCAGCCATTGTGTTGTTTTTTTTTTCTCTTGTTTTTTCTGTATTTTTGTTTCTGCGCTCTTGCACTTGTTTGTTTTTGCTCATCATCTTTTATGTTAACTTGTCTTATCTGCGCTTTAGTATCTGATATCGAAAAAGTAATTAAAAAAAAATTGATAATTAAGTCAATTTATGGACCGCTGCTTTTTAAAATAAATAAGATTAATTATTATTTGCACTTTGCCGCCATTTTTGGGATTTTATTAGACCAGTAGTGGTGTTGGTGTTTGTGTAAGTGTTAATGGTAAAATAAAGTGTTCCCAGAGTAGGCAGTTTTTGGAACTTAATCAATCATTCATTAGCGTTGTTTCTGTTTTACCCAGCTAGAAAAAAAAAATATGAAAATACAAAGAGCCGTAATGTACTCTATAAACTTTTCGAAGGATTTTTTTTTTTTTTGTATTTTTATCTGTTATGTTTTGTGCTGCTAGTAGTTTTTGTTTTGTAGATTAAATAAAATTATTTTGGCTTTTATCTGCTTTCAGTTTTGTTATCAATTCAGCAGATATATGATGAGCTTTAAGTGTAGGCATTAATATGGAAAATAATGGCTAGAAACATTTGGGCTGGAATTAAATTTGTGGCTCTAAACAGTAAATGGCTTCAACAGGACGTAGTCAGAAGTCATACACTGCGACCCATTTAAACGTTTTATCTTGAGAAATTTTTGAAACTTGGATTTCAAGATTTTGGCGAGTCAAGATTTTTCGCATCCTAGATAATACCTTATATAACATAACATAACATAACATAAGATAACATCACATAACAAAACATAACTTGACATAACATAACATAACATAACATAACATAACATAACATAACATAACATAACATAACATAACATAACATAACATAAAATAACATAAGATAACATAACATAAAATAAAATAACATTACATAACATAATATAACATAACATAATATAACATAATATAACATAACATAACATACCATAACATAACATAACATAGCAACATGACATAACATAACATAACATTATATAGCATAACATAACATAACATAACATAATATAACATAACAGAATATAACATAACATAACACAACATAACATAATATAACATAACATAACATAACATAACATAACATAACATAACATAATATAACATAACAGAACACAACATAACATAACATAACATAATCATAACATAACATAAGATAACATAACATAAAATAAAATAACATTACATAACATAATATAACATAACATAATATAACATAATATAACATAACATAACATAACATACCATAACATAACATAACATAGCAACATGACATAACATAACATAATATAGCATAACATAACATAACATAACATGACATAACATAAAATAACATAACGTTCTGTTTTAACGTCTTTGTTTTTTTTTTTTTTTTTTGTGGGAACAAGTGAAAGATTGTGTTGATCCGTACAAACTCTCACATTTTAACATTAAAAATAACAAAATTAGTCATGTCATTTGCGAAATACCAGCCAAACTACATACCAAGACTCATGGAAAATGAACTAAAAGCACATTTGTGTTGATCATTGGACTGACTTTGTTAATAATAAATAAATACAAGGTCCATGCAACCTACTGACAAAGTTATAATGATAACATTTGATTAGGTCCTTTCAACGTTTTGACAACGTTATAATAATAAAATTTTATTAGTTTATATCAGTGTACGTTTTATTCTACTTAACTTTTGAGACGTCAAAATTAATATCTCCTACATTAATGGCTTTTTCATAAATTACCCAGTTATATCCAGTCCATTTTATTGGCACATAAATAAAGAATGGAATGTCTTCTTTATATCGGTGCAAGTGGCAGTTACCCCGATCATTATATTAATTTTCATTTGCAACATACAAACATGCTAAATTCCTAATGCTACTGATAATGTTAAATATCTGGTGCATATTTTTAGGGCAACACTAATTGCTTTAAATGCTAGAACTAACTTAAACTAGAAATTCTTGCTGTTGCAGAGTTAAGCAAAGGTTTGAGACAGCTGTACGCAAGCAGTAAGCAAAATACTTAATCCAACAAAAACAACAATAACAACAACAACAACAATAGAAACAACTCGAACAAAAGCACTTATCTTACATTTAACAGTCAGTCAGTCACTCAAGCAAGCCTGCACAAGCATCTCTAGTAGTTGACGGGCACTCAACGAGCAACAAGGATTCGCAATTAATTTTTGCACACACTTGAAATTCCAAATTCAGAAAATTTGATTTTCTATGATGTGCTGTAGTAGTTGCTGTTGTTGAGAGGTACTCGAAGGTCCGTGGGCTGGTTCAGTTAGATTAAATTGCAAGGTAGACAGACACGAGGCTGCTGCTTCAAGAACTTAAAAAGAATTCAGTAAAAAATAAATGGTACAATTTGTTTTGTCTGGTTGTAAACGGTTGTGTGAGTGGATCAAAATGTCGGTGTGTGTGTGTGAGTAAATAAGTAATTGTGTGAACGCTTTGGAGTCTGGGCTTCAACAACATCCAGTTGATTTCTGTGAATAAATCTGGCCCTGAAGCAGCACAGTGAAGAGGCACCAGTTGTAATCCTCTTATATTTCAGAGATATTTCAAATATTTTTATTTATCCTGCAATCTCAACAAGCACTTCTTGTCCTTGTGCTGCGTTGTATTGTAATAAAGTTCAAGAATTTGTCAAAAATATTTTAATATTTTAAATTGATGTAGTTGATATTTGAAAATTTATTTATTTGTTTATTTATTTGTAACTTGCAGATGTGTCAACAAAGTTTTGCAGGCAGCAAGTAAGAGGAAGAAGAAGAAGAATAGCAAGTAGAAGAAGGATAACAACAACGACTACGCACAACAACGACTCATCGTACACCATGTTGCGTCATATTGAAATGCTGCCAGCAGCGATTTAATTCACTTTGTAGTTGTGAATTTAAATCATTGTTGTATTTGTTGTTGTTGTATATGCCGCAGGATATGCAGCAATTGATGGCAAGAGTAAGAAAAGCAACAACAACAACTACGACGACTGAGAGGCAGGAAGATGTTTACATTAAGAGCGCTTAGCTCAAATGATACAGAAACGTTTTAATTGCACAAAATGGCGTCAATTACAATAAGAATGTCAACAAAGTGACAAAGCAAAATGCTGACAAATACAATCACACCAACAAGCTCAGCAACATAATAGCCAAAGTGGACCAAAAACAACAGCAACAACAACAACAACAACAACAGCAAAATCAACATCAACAACTGAGGTTAAGTTTAAAAATTAGTTTAAAGTGAAATTTAAACCTAAACGTGAACTTAAGTAAATGAAATTCTACACTTAATAAAAGCAACTCAAACAAAAAGGACATTCATTCCATAGCAGCAAATTGTGAAGCAGAAGAACAAGAAGAAGCGGACGAAAACTAAGAAGCCCTGCAACAAGCACTGAGATTAAGGCTTAAGCATAATTAGTTCACATTTCCAAGCAACAATTTGTAGAAAGCCGCAAAGTGTCGAATTTAATTTTCAAGTGCTTAGTTTTGTACTTAGGACAAGTCAAGAACAACAACAACAACAGTATCTGTAACAAAAACAACAAATGCCACAATGAGTTTCTTCAGTTCTATGCAACAATACGTTACAAGCGGCATCGCCGGTCTTGGTCTTGGTAGTCGTCGTTTTTCGCTTTCACGACAGGACTCAAGTGAACACGATCGCAGCGGCAGCTTGTCGGGCAGTAGCACCACAGGTGTTAATGTTACTGGTGTAGCAGGTGCGATCGCCGCTGGAGCTAGCGCCGTTGGCAGTAGCGGCGGTGTTGTGATTGGCAATCCAAATGCCAACAATCCTCTCTTGGGTAAGTGAAAGTGTATTCACTTTATATTTATCATTTTTGAAGTAGAATTCCAATGCAAAAAATGAATTGTTTTAATGCGCCTTTTTAAATTTAAATCGAGGTATTATAGTGTAATAAAAAAGAACTTGGTTCTCAAAAGGCTGACAGTTTAGCCTGTACGAAAGGACTTTCAATGGGTAATTGTGTAGGAATTCATTGATTTATTTATTTTGTTTTTTGTTGAAAACATCGTAATACGAGATTGGAGTAATCTTAAAAATGTAATGGAATATTTTCTACAACTTCCTCCTAAGTTGTACTTACTCCCGAGTAAGTCTACAAATACTTTTAAGTTTAACTTTGAATCGCGAGTCATTTTTAAAAATTTTTAAACTGAGTCATGAAAAGTTCTTATTTCATCATCTTCATGTAACAAACTTATAGCCGAGACACAAACCATTTTTCAAAAGTGAAAAAAATTTCGAATGAAAGCACTTCGAATTGAAAAAATTTTAGCAAGCTTTCTTCTTCGTGCAAAATATGTTTAACGAACAGAATAGGTAGAGTCCTAGCTAGTGATTCAGTACTAAAAGTGAGAGTGATAGATAATAAGTGCATAAATATAAAATTTACGATATGTGTTGTAAATATGCATTGAAACGAAAAGTATGTAATATAATATGATGGTAAAGGGTGCTTTTTAATTCGGTGTTGGATTTATTTTTGTAATAAAACACATAAAAATTAGCCAAATGACCAATTTTTGGCTTTATTTTAAAGTTTTTGATATGAACTTATTATTTGAAAATGATTTGCTTTATATGACCACCTTTGGCTGCGCTTGAGGTGCAATATTCGGTCTACTAATTTTTCGTCACTTTTGTAAACATTTCTAACCGAATTTAGCTGATAACTCGCGTATTTTAATCCTCAGCCTTTTCGCATAGACCAATGACTTGACGTAACCCTACAAAACATAATCAAGGGGCGTCAAATCGCACGATCACGGCGTGGATAAATCGGCAGGTTCAGAACATTGCAAAATTCGCTCACCAAATGGCTCTTCCAGCAAATTTATTGTTTTGGTAGTTGTATGACTCGCTGAGCCATCTTGCTGGAATTAGTGCGCATCGATATCATGTGGGTGGCAACGTATGGTATCAAACATTTCACGATGGCGTGGTGCATTTACCAACTCGTTAGCTCCGGCCCCATTTTTGAAAAAATAAGGACCGATGATGCCTTCTCAGTGTAATTCGCAGCAAATTGGGGTCTCCAGTATTTCGTGCGGCTGTTCATTGCACCAAATTCGTCAATTCTGTTTGTGTACGTACCTATTCAGGCAGAAATTAGTCTTCTCCGAAAATATGATTTTTTTATGAATAGCATGATTGATTATTTTCGAGCTTCACCAATGGAGACATTGGAGACACTGTTCAGTCGTATATCTTTGCATGATGAAATTTCAATGTTTACTGAATAAAACAAAAAAAACTTTGATAAAGTCACTTCATATGGGAGGTAGGCGTGGTTTTTACTCGATTTCGTTGAATTATATACTCAAAGTGCACATTAAAGCTTACTTGCACATATTTCAAGCCCATATATTAATTTATGTGGAATTCCAAGATATTTTACCATATTGATAAAGTTACTTTGTATGGGAGGTAGGCGTGGCTTTTATCCGATGAGGCTCATTTTAAAATTTGTTCTTTATTTTTTAAATACAAACTTTAATATCGAATTTCGTGATGATAGCATGAAAAGTACGGGTATAATCCTGACTCACAGACAGACAGACAGACAGACATAGCTTTATTGACTCGGGTGGGGATGCTGATCAAGAATATATACACTTTTCTATACCTCTGTTAACATAGACGTCAGATATCCCTTTTAGAAAAACTTAAACGAAATTAAAAAACACCCTTTACAAATAAATTCATTGAGTTTTATTGATATGTGAAAGATTTCGATATTCCTCATAAAATTATTTTAATGGCTGCACTTTGTTTTCTTGCAAAAATATCTACAAATTCTAGATTTTAACTCTTCGTGCAAAAATCTATCAGAAATATACTCTGTGTACTCTTCATTTCTTGGTACACACAATGCATTTAAAACAGACAGCGCTGCAATTTAAACTGCGGTCATACAAAGGGTGTGCATGGTCAGGAAATTCTGTACAAACTCTGTTGAGAACCAGCTGAATGTTGTATAGTTCTTTTCTGGTTTTGAGTTCTGTTTGATTTGAAATTACTGTACAAAAGTTTGAAATATACTATACAATTTTGTACAGCACAACTCTGTAACTTAGCAGCAGTCAGTGTTTGTCTTCAAGCTCCATATCAAAAACATAAACTTTAAACGAAAAGACAAACAAAAAAAGCTCAAGCCTGTGTTAGATAACACGGGCGCATAGGTCAGACGTAGAATACGTTAGTCATTAACAGCCTTATTCAATAGATTTCCTTAAACAACCTTTAAACGCTTGTTTAGTTACGCACTGTTTAAAGCTTTACGCAGCTTCTATGCAACCTTGCTAACATTGTTTTTCATAAACATTTTTTCATTTTCTGCTTATGATTGTAAGGTTTGTGTCTGAACTATAGAAAATCTCTACAAAAATTAAGAATTCGTATGGATTTACAATGGCCGCCGCATAAAAAAATGCTGCAAAGGGCGCATATGGAGCATGTTTTTGATATTAAAAGAAAAGACAAAAAAAAATCATGGTTGTATTTACATAACCTTTAAACGCCAATTTCGGCGTTTAAGTTACGCAGCTCTTAAACACCTACGAAAAATGTTTATGAATAACGAATTTCCGTTTAGAGTTACGCTGCCTCTAAAATGTGTTTATGAATAAGGCTGTAAGACATTGAGCATGTCTTAAAGACGTGGCTGGGTAAGCACAATTTTGTTTCTCTGCTTCGCTTATCAATGTTGTGTATGTACACATCGTTCGCTACTTGGTCATCAAGAATGATAGATAATACATATATCATTCTTGCTTGGTCATTATACTTCTTCTCATTCTCACACTGGTTCTGTGATGAACACACAGATAATCGTACTGCTCTTACACATGATGTTATAATACATAAAATACAAAGCATATGAAAATGAATACAAAATTTGAAGGAGTTCAATTTTGATTTACTTATAGAATCAAAAAAATTATATGTAGCAATATGATTATTTAAATACAAATCAAAAGAAGACATATTAAATATGTTATGACCATACTTGAATTTTCTTCAATGCATGCATAAAGTATTAAAAACTTATAATGAAAGTGACAAACATTTTTTCAAAATTTTGTGCTCCAGATTAACACCCCCGTATAACGTATTCTACGTTAAAAATCATAGGTTATATTTACGCAGCCTTCACCTAAATCACAATAAAACAATTGAATTCACTTGAAAACTACGAAAATAATTATGGTTTGTAATCGTTTGCAATTCGAACAGCTGTTTTTTAGATCTAGCTGAATTTTTTGGTGCAATATGCTTTGCTTGACATCTTTGTTTTTGAAAGCAAAACAAGGCTTGAAAGCTTTGTATTATTTTAAGTGCAGACACAAACCGAATGATAAAATTAGTACAGATTTAGTACAGCAATTGGAAAGCTACTGTGTCCATTCTATATTATAATTCTTTAATTTTACGTTACTCCCCATCGCACAATGGGGTATTTTATGCCAAAAGTGCAGATTCATTAAAAAAGTCATAATTTTGACTGAAAGTCATAATTTTTTTTCTCTTTGAGTGTGCACAGTGACAAACGTGTTTATTCGAAAATTTTCAAGTTTTTTTTGTGTATAATTTTTAAAAAACTACAAAAAGTACGATGGAACCTTCTTGTTCAGGTATTTAAGCAATACAAAATTAAATTTTTTTTATGAAATAGTGTTTATATATATATTAATTTATTTATTTTGATTTAACCTTAAAAAGTTGGATTTTTCAATATGTTAATAGAGATATAGTTGTGTGTTGAGTGGAATTAAGGAAAACTGTTTTGATTATCGTAAGATATGAACATTCAAGCTATATTCTATAAAAAAAAAGTTGCGTCAATGCTGCGCACTTTCGCGGTATTTCAATTTTTGTACTTTAACTTATATGTCACGAATTTACGATTTTATTTCGAAAAATTAAAACAAATGAAAATAAAGTACAAAATAAATCTAAATACTAAACAGATTTTGCTGTTTTTTGTTTGTTTTTGTTGTTTACCAGTTCTCTTCTTCACTTTTTTTTTTTTTGTTATACTCTATTTTTTACCCTACATTATGGAAAGCGGCATATTAGGTGCACCTTTCCACAATTAAGGTAGATAGTTGATGTTTCTTTCAAACGGCTTTTTACATATTAAAAGAAGAAGATGAATTTGTTAAGCTATTAAATTAAATTATATTTGTTCGATCTTAACACTTATTTTCTCATTTTGATATTAGTAAGACATAAATTCGTAAATTCATAAATTCATAAATTCGACATAAATTGTGGCGTCCGTGGCGTAGTTGATTAAAGTGCGTGGCCGCTATGTCAACGAACTTTGGAGACCCAGGTTCGAACCCCAGCAGCGACAGAAAATTATTTGAATTAAAATAATTTTTCTGTACGGCCGCCACCTCTCTGCAGACAATGGCAAACCTCAGAGAGTAATCAATATGCCATGTAAAGCTTCTTGAGAACGAGAACATTCTGTTCATCGCCGTTCGGAGTCGGCGTTAAGCATGTAGGTCCGGTTCTCGGTCAATTGTGTACAAACTTAATAACACGCACAACACAATTGATCATAAGAAGCTAGGTCAAAGTCCTTTCAAGGGCTGAAATGGCCAGTTATTTATTTTTTTTTTAAGACATAAATTCTTTGCCCTGCAGTTTGCAGCGTACATGTGAAATCAACATCATTGTGCTCTATATACTATGTAATTCGGTAAAGGGTACATAGCTTATGATTACATTTTTGAAGACGCCATTTTAAATTTATAATTTTTGACTTCGGATTCGTGATCAGCGACCCCACAAACCCTGTATACGAAATTTTACCTCCATTAAACGTTTTTTGCAGAAGTTAGCTTGTTCATGGCCGTAATTTTGAAGCCACCATTTTGAATTTCAAATTTTTGACTTCAGATTCGTAATCAGCGACCGCACAAACCCCTCTATACAAAATTTTACCTACATTAAACTTTTTTGTAGAAGTTAGCTTGTTCATGGCCGGCATTTTGAAGCCGCCATTTTGAATTCCAAACTTTTGACTTCAGATTCGTGATCAGCGACCCCTAAACCCCCTAAAGTACAATTTTTGTCTCGATAAGTGGCCCCTGTTAATTGATCTCCAAATTTTAGCTCTATTGCCCCACTGTGCATCGCGGCTAAAGAAGGTTTCACTTCAAAAATAGAAAAAAAGGAGCCCTTTTTAAGTAGAGAAAATATGATTTCATTGAATATAAAAACCGTTGGGTTGCTATTAAGCGTCAATATCAGCAGCTTTTGTAAAACTTTTCTGAAAGAAAATCTCTTTTCAAAATTTTTTTAACTAAGGCAGAAAAGCTTTTTATTAAAGTGGTTTTATACAAAAGAGTTTTGAATAATAATGAGAAAAGATCTAAAGTCAAAAATTGTCACGAAGTTTAAATTTTTCGTTTCAAGACATTGATAGATAATTGTTGATGCTAATATTAGTCGAATGACTCAATAACGCCTAGAGACTTTATAACATCTATGCTAAATATTGTTAAATTTGCCTCAACATTGGGGATACTTTCTTAGACATCCAACTAATTTACCCCAATAAACTTAATATCTAGTATAGAAAACGGGCAGTATGGTCAATGGAAAGTGCATCCACTGAAAAGTTATTGAGGATATCTGGGTATAGTTCGCTTTTTTCACTGAAGTGTTATTTTAAATATTTAAATTTTTTTTAAGAGTTCCTCTAGAGCATTATAGTAAGTAAAAATGCACTTACTCGTAGCTTGGAAATTGGTATAGGTGTATATATTGATCACTAAGCAGAAGCGTCCTTAAATCCTTTATATTCTTCCATCTAAATGTAAACCTTCCATGAAAAAAGTTATTTTCTATTTCTCCCATTATAAATTTTAGTTAAGCTTTATTTTATACCACCATTGCTTTTAATGTTAAATTTGAAGCATATATTTCTGTTCTGGGGTTAAGAAAAATAATAAAAAAAACATTAAAAATTCTCTCTCTCACATGCTTTGGAGAAATTAATTCAAATTGCATGCATCATAAATAAAACAAATGTGCTTCTAATGCAAGCATAAAGTGACCAATATGTACATAAAAGATTGACAGACATACATACTCACATAAAGCAAAAAATAAATCCATATTCATTCAAATCCATATGGATCAAAGACCATAACGTCTGTGCGACAAAAAATGAAATGAAATGTTATAAAGTCCTTAAAATAAATGAAACTTGTGCATAATTCTGTCGAACAGTTGCACTAATCCAAATTGCTGTTGCTGTTAGTGGTGCATAAATGCATATGTGTGTTTGTATGAATGTGTGAGTTTTGCTATGCCAAGCACGCATACACTCAGGCTATGGACTTTTTTTATTTTCTTTCTGTGCTTCATATGGAAATGCATTTTAAAGTGCATGACGAAAGACGATGTAAAATTTTCAATGCATTCGTTGTTTGTATTGGTTTTAGTTACTTGCATATGTATCCAAGTGTGTGTATATGGTAAGAGTGTGCGTGTCCCAGCAGCTTGTTGCACTAACCCATAAACCAGTGGTTTACGGTTTATGCTGCTGTTACTGCTGCTCTTGTCGTAGTAGCAGCAACGCCACGTTCAAAGCTGTCAGACACGAATGACTTTTCCAAAAAATCCAAAAGCTCATACATAAATTGGACATGTGTTAGTTGTAGTTGTAGTTGTCGCTGTCGTTGTCGTTGTAGTTCTTGTTAATGTAGATGTTGTTATCTTAAGTTTTTCATTTTTAGACATGAAGTGTGTCGTTTTTTTTTTTTTGTTTATTTATGCTAACTGTCAAAAGTGGCTGGTATGGCAAATGCGGGTGGGGACCAAATAAAAAAAAAAAAAATATAACAGGCTTTATTGAACTTTGGTACACCAGCAAAGCAACATTGCTTGCGGCGACAACGACACGATTTCAGCTGTTTTGGGTGTCGAACTTTTTTCCCTTTGATATGGTTAGAATTTTGTTTTTTTTTGTTTGAAGCAATATTTTGTGTATTGACGCTGTTACAAAGCTTTGCTGTGCAGAGCACAACAAAACAGGGCATCCTTTGAAAAAGCAATTTAAGCCAAAAATAAACGCAAACAGGCCTTGACAAACGTTCCCCTTATTGCAATTTTATCAGAAAAACTACCGCAAATTTCTCATTCGAATTCATCTCGCTTGCAGGATATCCCAAAGTTGTGCCACCACCTGGCACTACAGTGTCGAGCAACAGCCCGTTGGGCTCACGACGTCAATCGCGCGCCTTGGATTGCTTGGCACCACCGCGTGCAGGTTCATTTCGCCAGCGCAACTCACCGGTACATCAGCCAGCACCGCCGGAGCGTACGCCTTTGGCATTTTGTAAGCGTCGCCTATCCTGGCCCGAAGTCGATCCGCGCTCAACATCCGGGTAAGTTCTCTTCATGTACATTTGAATTTTTTTTTCGATTATCTAAAAGGTTTTTTCGTTGGTTTAACGTGAATTTTTATTATTTTTTATTTTATATGCGGTGCATCGATTGTTAAATAAAGTTTTTTACAGCCTTGTGCGAAAATTAATTTTACTGCCTCTACCGCATAGAATGCGTTGGCGTGGCGTTCTTTAGAGAATTTAATGTTTTTCTAAATAAAAGGGTTTGTATATTTGTAAATTTTATGGCTGTTGCAAGTAGTTCGAAGAAGCCAAAGATTAGGTTTTGATTAAAGTGCGGTTGCTCTGCAATGGTTTGTTCAATTTACGAAATTGCCAGCAATTGTGTTGTACGTAGGCAAGCAAGATTGTTGCTCAATTATAGGGTTATGATGAAATTTAAAATTTAAGCTAAATTTTCGACTCTAGAATCTCAATGAGCTCTCATCAAGTATGCAAAAGTAGTAAAAAAGGTTGGAATAAAAGTTTTTTAGCTCTTAGTAGCAAGTTACTTGTGTTTTATTTTAATGTTATAATAATTTTTAGTAGCTCTTGGCTACTATGCAACGTAACGGCATCATCAAAACATGCAACAGCTGAATGACAGCAACTTTTGTTGGTTCTAAATTGATTTGTGGTTGGCTATAAATAGTTGTGTTCAAAACATGTAGCGTGAAAATTTTTGTTTTTTTTTTATTTGCCATTTATTTGTCATTCAGTTTAGGTCGCAATCAAATGCAAACAATTGCAATTCCATCAAAATGGTTGATCAATTAATTGCGGTTAGTTTTCAATTTATTTGGCGTTGATTTGTTGTTCAGTTATTGTGGTCATGACTAATTTTTTGATGTCGATTAAATCAGCTAAAATTGCTTCTTTTTTAATAAAGCAAACGTTTCTTTTCGTAGTGCAACCTGCTTTTCGCCAGTATTTCGTTTTGTGCTTGGCACTGTTACGTATCTATGCAATGGATAACCAAAAATATTAGGAGGCGTTGGTCATTACAAATGTTTTGATCTAAGCAAACCTAACAAAAAATGCGAATGCAAACTATCGAATATGCAAAATTAAATTTTTCATTTTCCATTGCATCTTATTTCCCATAAGAAAATTTCTAAATCTTTACTCCTTGCAATCCTCCGTAAATTTCTTTTGTAAAGTATGCATACTAGCCTCATTTAATTGTCGTATAAAAAAAATACTGACTGTTTTAAGCTTGCATGGACCAATTGGGTTAGGTTCTGTAAAAAACTGAATAAACCAAAGTTAAGTCCATGATCGAAGGGGTATAACTCTTGCCTCATTTATCCCAAAGTTGAGTAATATGACATAGAATAGACGAAATAATTCAAAGTTTCACTCCTAGAGGAATAAAATGCAATAAACAATAAAACAATTTTTACTCCTATAAAATGTTTGCCAAACACACCCGTCCTTGCCACCAAAAGAGAAGGTGTTTCAAAGAAAAACTAAGAAGAAGAAAAAAAAATCAATTGGACCTGATGATATATTTTGTCCATTTAGATGAAACACCCCGGATAGTGACAGTAATTTTTAAAAAAATGTGCATTTTATAGGGAGATCCCAGAAGTTGGGTAAATAAGGGGTAGATTTGTTCGAAAATATGTTGGGAGTGAAAAGAGAACAGTATCTGTTGATACATTTTATCACTCTAGACAGTGTTGCCAGAAAACTGTGATTCAAAATCGTCATTTTAAAATACGTCATTTCAATAAAAAAAACGTCAGTTAAATATTGAAGCTCAAAATAGCTCTCCATTTGTTTTATTTGGCTGACAGCTTCATGCTCGTTGAATACATTAAAAACTAGTAAGAAATGATCTTCGACTGGGCCGAAGTTAAAATACCCCCACGTCCGAACCGAGGTAAAGTCTTAAGCAGTCAAAAAAAAGTTTATTTGTAAAAACATTTTCGTCATAGTTTTAACAGAAAATATTCGCTAATGAAGTCACTTTGTATGGGAGGTGGATGTGGTTTTCACTTGATTTTGTTGAATTTCAAACACAGAGTACATGTTATATATCAAAGTTCACATGCAAAATTGCAAGTCCATATATTAATTTTTGTGGAATTTAAAGAGATTTTACATTTTTGATAAAATCACTTTGTATGGGAGGTAGGCATCGTTTTAGTCCAATTTGGCTCATTTTCGAACTTAACCTTTATTTTTTAAACAAAAGCTTAAATATCAAATTTCGTGGCGATAGCTTGAAAATTACGGCTGTTATCGTGATCACAGACAGACAGACAGACAGACGGACAGACAGACGGACATGGCTAAATCGACTCGGGTGGTGATTCTCATCAAGAATATATATACTTTTCTATACCTACCACGCCTCCTTATGGGCGTTACAAACGGAGTGACAAAAGTAATATACCCCGTTTACGGTTTTGAGGTACCTAAACGTAGGGGTATAAATATCACGCCGCTAACAGACACTTGCGATGACAATAAAGTCGATAACATTATCACTTACAGGCCGTCTCCACGAGGCATAGCACATGCCATCATATACATCAAGGCATCGAAAAATCTAGTAAAGACCGCATACGCCATGGCATATCTTATGCCCTGCGATAAATACCATGCTTTATTTCATGGCATTTATTTCATGGCATATGCTGTACTGCATACCAGAAGGTTGAGGAGATTAGCAGTATAGATTAATTTGTTATGGCGGCCTCGGTAGTCGAGTTGTTAGCGTGCTCGACTGCCACCCCAGAGGTCACGGGTTCGATTCCCGGCCAGGCCATGGTTCTTCGCTTTAAAAACCTTTCTAAATTTTCTATCATTTCTAATCAACTGAAATTAAAAATTCATCAATATTTACAACTTGAAGTTGTAGTTGATGGTAGAGAAGTTTGTGGATGAGATTGCCTTATAACTTGAATTGACTGAGGTAAAGGCATAACACTTGCCTCTGATTCAAATTCACATGTTTCTATGGCTTTCCACCACGCTTAGAACATCCTACAAATGTTTCACTTGATTGCCCTTTCCTTCCCAATAATCTATCATCCCATTTCGAACCAAGGCAGACTTGACTGAATAGGTATTCCATTCGAATGATGATGAAATACTGTTACACATTTTGACAGCTGGCGCTCAAGCTTTGATATATGTGATGGCATGGGTTATGTCTCGTGGAGACGGCCTGTTATGTAGGCAGTGTTGCATGTATACTATGCAAGGAGTGTTCCTTATCATATATCAATGTTCACACGTTCACATTCTACCTTTAAAACATTTTGCTATAATGAAAACTATTGTGTCTATTAAATACGTCAAATATGCCTCAAAATACGGCAATCGTCATTAGAGATTAAAATACCTCAAAATGACGTATTGAACGTCACAATGGCAACGCTGACTCTAGGTGTCGCCCTGCGAGAGCTATGAACTATTTGCGTCATATTTGTCCAAAATTACCTCTCTTTGGGGCTGATGGGCAAGGATTACCCCCTCACAAACACGCATAAATCGGGACTGAATAATTTTCTTATGAAATCTAACGAAGATAATTACCCGACCACTCTAAAATTGTCGATAACTTCAAGAAATCTCTTCGGAAGATTCTGAAATAATTGTAAATCTTTTTGCAAATTTCTTCTGTCATTTACTTACCAACCATAACGATGAACTGGATTATGAATACTTGTCTCTTTTAAGGAGTTTTTTGTCGAATTTCGGGTAATAAATATAAGCATTATAATTGCCAACGTCATAGGAAAGTTACGAGTTAACTACCACTAAGTTATGAAACTTAAAGGAGCGGTACTCTTCTGGGTCCTACACGCAAAGAAATTTTTCGTTTACCACAACTGAAAAATTCACCAACTATACTTCGTTTGCGAGCTGTATTTGCCGCAAACGAATATTCAGTTGTCACAACTTAAAAATATATCTTATATATATAAACCGCAAGCTATTTCGGTCATTATTATTTATTATATTAATAATCTTTCTCATTATGTCCGTCCGTCTTCTTATGGATTCCACCTCTGTTGCTATCTTCGTCCGCGTATTAAGCAAACTACCAATTTCCTTATATAGTAACAATTTGTCCAAAAAGTAACTCTAAACTATAAGCGTTATGTTAATACAACGAAGGGAAAAATAAACAAAATTTTCAGTTGGGAAAAACGAAGTTTTCAATTGCTGCAATTTAAAAATCACTCGCGTTTATGACAAACGAAATTCATTTCCTGCAACTAAATGACTCGTTTCTCACAACTGAAAATTTTGTTTATTTTTCGTTCAACGTTTATGACAACTGTTGAAACGTTTGCAATAAACGATTTCAAGCACGACAAACGAAGTTCGTTTGCGGCAAACTGGCGATAAACGTTTTTTTTCTTTGCGTGTATGTTTTGGCTCTTACTACTTACGTACTTTTGGCTCTTTTTCACTCTTAAATTTTTTAATTAATTTTTCCAAATTGATTGATGAATTCGTTGACAATATTTCTGTTGAAAAAAGGACCCAAAATTATGCTTCAAATATAAGATCAATTTGTTTGAGAATTTCTACTTTGAAGAGAAAACGATACTACTTCAAATATTGAAATCTATCTTTACGGATCTTGTGTCTATATTCAAAACTTTCGAAGTTGACTCTTTTCTAATAACTCCAGACAGAACGTTGCCAAAGGTTTACTTAACTAAACTCAAGGTATAAACACTTCTAACAAGCACATGTTCGTGTTTTATCCTGGTTCGTGGTGAGAAACAAGGGCAGGTTTTACAATTCCAAATTTCGAAAACTTTACAATGGGCTTTACTTCCACCATATTCTAAGTTAAAATATTAGGAACGTCTTCGTAGGAATGAGACAAGGCACATACCTGATTATTTACCATAAATAATAAGACAGAATTATAGTTGATTCCATGACATGAAGAATTTGAAGGCAACGAAAGAACAGACAGCCTTGAAAACAAGAAGCATGATGGAGTAACCACTTGTTGGTCCCTAACCGTTCTACAGTCGGGTTAGCTACGTTGCATATTAGGCTGGGATTCGGGAATAAACAAAATCTCTGTGGCGCTAGAATGAAATTAAATTAATCAAATTATCTAAATCAGTCCTACTAATTCTAGCAGACTATTTTACAGGTTCTGTGCCCTCAAATATTATCTCAAAAAGATAGCATCAAAATCAGATGTCTGAGCTCAGAGGTATCAGAACTTTCAACTTTGTTTTCAGTTCTATCAAAATTGGCCCAGTTTTCGAGACATTGCGACTTTATTATTATATTTTGTTTTTAAAATTTACGACTTTTATGACGCACACAAAGTGATGCACTGTGCATCGTATTGCTGCAAGTAATTCAATTAAAACTTTAATTTACGGTTTGGCGCAAGCTTTACTGCGCCCGCAACACAAGCCGTGGTAGACCCCTTGAACGCTGCCATATTTTTTTAACTAAGTTTTGTAAAGTTCTTTGTAGTTTTATAGAGTTTCCAATTTTGTTTTGGTTTTTGTTTTGTTTCCGTTGTTTTATCATAATTTTAATGAAATTTTGCAAAATATTCGCTAAACAAATCAATTAAAAGCAGGAAAGTAGCACGGAAGCAGCTACAGCAGCACTCAATGAAAGCTACTTCCTTTTCAACTTTGTTGGCATCAAAGTGTGTTTTTTTTTGTTTACCAGCAGGAGCTTTAAATGAAAGTTACTTAAACTGTGTTTTTTTGCCGTTTAATCCGCATGATAAAAAATATGGCAGCATTAAAAATAATATTTTTTAATATCACGCGCTTCCTTTGAACCAGTGCTGCTTTATGAGTTCTATAAGATATTGCATTGCATCTTTGCATCTAACTCATAGTACATATGCGCAATATTTATTTGTATTTCTACACTCACAACGTCGTCCTAGCAACATGCTGCATATGTCACAGATCATATGCAAACATAAAAATCTTATTTTGCGAAATTTAATCATGAAATAAATCAGCAAGGAATTGCTGCATTGCTTGGGAGTGCATCTCTCTCGTTTGGTGTTCATATCCGTTTCCGTTTTCAAATCCATTGTGTTTTTATATCCTTCTTTGCTGCTATTTTTTATATTGTTTTTTTTTTCATTCCATTATATAGAGCATTGTTGTTGGAATGTCAGTGAAATATTTAGAGAAATTTAACATCTGCTACGACTTTTGCTTTTTGTGGTACTGTTTTTTCGTATTTTGTATTTATTATTTTGTATTTTCTTTTCTGTGTTTTGTATTTTGTATTTTGTATTTTGTATTTTGTATTTTGTATTTTGTATTTTGTATTTTGTATTTTGTATTTTGTATTTTGTATTTTGTATTTTGTATTTTGTATTTTGTATTTTGTATTTTGTATTTTGTATTTTGTATTTTGTATTTTGTTTTTGTATTTTGTATTTTGTATTTTGTATTTTGTATTTTGTTTTTGTATATTGTATTTTGTATTTTGTATTTTGTATTTTGTATTTTGTATTTTGTATTTTGTATTTTGTATTTTGTATTTTGTATTTTGTATTTTGTATTTTGTATTTTGTATTTTGTATTTTGTATTTTGTATTTTGTATTTTGTATTTTGTATTTTGTATTTTGTATTTTGTATTTTGTATTTTGTATTTTGTATTTTGTATTTTGTATTTTGTATTTTGTATTATGTATTTTGTATTTTGTATTTTGTATTTTGTATTTTGTATTTTGTATTTTGTATTTTGTATTTTGTATTTTGTATTTTGTATTTTGTATTTTGTATTTTGTATTTTGTATTTTGAATTTTGTATTTTGTATTTTGTATTTTGTATTTTGTATTTTGTATTTTGTATTTTGTATTTTGTATTTTGTATTTTGTATTTTGTATTTTGTATTTTGTATTTTGTATTTTGTATTTTGTATTTTGTATTTTGTATTTTGTATTTTGTATTTTGTATTTTGTATTTTGTATTTTGTATTTTGTATTTTGTATTTTGTATTTTGTATTTTGTATTTTGTATTATGTATTTTGTATTTTGTATTTTGTATTTTGTATTTTGTATTTTGTATTTTGTATTTTGTATTTTGTATTTTGTATTTTGTATTTTGTATTTTGTATTTTGTATTTTGTATTTTGAATTTTGTATTTTGTATTTTGTATTTTGTATTTTGTATTTTGTATTTTGTATTTTGTATTTTGTATTTTGTATTTCGTATTTTGTATTTTGTATTTTGTCTTTTGTATTTTGTATTTTTAATTTTGTATTTTGTGTTTTGTGTTTTGTATTTTGTATTTTACATTTTGGAATTTTTCATCTTGCTCTGTGAGTAATAAAATCTCGTCGAAAACAAGCATTTGTATTCAATGGAAGCTTTCCCTTGTAATTCACAAGTAGTTTTGAAAGCACCTGTGAGAGCTTAATATGCCTCTGTAAAGAGCAAATAACTTGAACATTTCAATTGATTAGCACTTTTATCAAAATGTGTCGTCCTGTTGCTCTGCAAGAGCAAAGACTGATACCAAGCTTTGGAAGATAAATCAGATCATGTGTTTTCACTAAAAGCCATTTAATGAGGTTGAACCAGTTTAAAGTGCGTTAGAAAACCATGAACCAAAGAAATTGAAACCATGAACTTTGACTGCTTAAAATAAATAAATACAAAGTTCGAATTCATTTAATTAAATTCAATATCAATATAAAGCACGTTGAATACACCGCATAATTATATTATAAGTTATCCTCCCCAATCCCTCCCCCATACCTCTCCTCGTTCGATCAACCAACAAACTGTGGAAACTTTATCCTTGCTTGTCTTAGCAGCAGATGACTTTGAAAATTTTGTGTACAACCTATAAAGTTTTTCTTTTTATTTGTATTTTGTTTTTTTTTTTCCTCTACAACTTAGAACCTTGGACAACTTGTGGCTGGTATAAAAACTGCAGCCGCTGTAAGAAAGTTTGTGTAAAGGCAGCGAAAAACTGTAGGAACTTTATTGCCATCAGTAGTGTTTCGTGGCTGAAAAATACGCATATTGAATAACACTGAAAAAAAATTAGAGAGGAAACTTTATAATTTCCAAAGTGCATTTTCAATAATTGCAGCAATGTTTAACTAAGTTAAACAAAGAAATGAAAACTATGTGCATTTTAACAGTATTACAACAACTTTACAAAAACAAAGTTTTTGCCTTACATTAGCACCTTCGCGGATTTGCATTTTGAAAACATCATTTCACACAACTTATTGTAATCCACTTGGGTGAATCCTTGCGGAATCTTTAATAAAAAACAAAATCCCCAGAATTTATGCATCTACTCTTCTCTCTCTCTCTCTATCTTTCTCTCTAATTTTATGCGAATGTTGTTAATTCAAATTGAATAAATTTGCTATAACGAGTGGTAGTTAAGGCGAGTGTTGATGGGTTTGGGTTTCGAGCGACACGTGCCAATGGTTAAGTATGCTTAGGTAAACTGGAGCAAAGCATATGTTTCGGCTGTTTGGGTATGGCAAGGCACGCTTGTTTGCATTATAATAAATTGTGAATTTTTTTGTAACTTTTTTGCATTTTCATGTATAGTATACTCGTAATGAGCAAAAAATAGGAAGTGTGCGGATAAGGTTCATTGTTTTGTTTGGATGAAAATGTGTTACTTTCTGGTTGTAAAAATATGGTGGAATTTTTGGAATTAAGTGCGAAGCGTGAAAGTTTTAATTAGGAATTTATTTGAATAAGTTTCATATGTTTTTAAAAAAAGGTACCTTTATTCCACGCGCTGTTGCCCGTTTTAGACACTTTAAACGGTAAACAAGTTTTATTGTTGGAAATAAAATTGATAAGCACAGATACGTGATGGAAGAAGTGGCAGGAAGCATCTCATATTAAAGAGAGATAAATAATTAATAAGTTGTGGCCGAATCTAAATTCAATTCAATTTTGATTTTGATTTGATTTTGATTTTGATTTTGATTTTGATTTTGATTTTGAATTTGATTTTGATTTTGATTTTGATTTTGATTTTGATTTTTATTTTGATTTTGATTTTGATTTTGATTTTGATTTTGATTTTGATTTTGATTTTGATTTTGATTTTGATTTTGATTTTGATTTTGATTTTGATTTTGATTTTGATTTTGATTTTGATTTTGATTTTGATTTTGATTTTGATTTTGATTTTGATTTTGATTTTGATTTTGATTTTGATTTTGATTTTTCTTATGAATTTGAATTTGATTTTGATTTTGATTTTGATTTTGATTTTGATTTTGATTTTGATTTTGATTTTGATTTTGATTTTGATTTTGATTTTGATTTTGATTTTGATTTTGAATTTTGAATATAGTATGGGGTCGATTGATAACACGGTGTTACAAAATGAAAAAAAATCAAAAAGCTTGCCTCGACACATAGAAGAGGTAGTAGGCCTTGTTGAACATAAGATAACTGCATACTTAGTTTTTTTAATATATGTACCCTCAAAATCGGGATTTGTGGTAAACAAACCGATTTTTGGTAGGTGCATGTATAGTTTGTTATGTAACTCCGTTATATCTAGCTCAATTTTCAAAATTTAAACATTGATAAAAAGAAGAAACATATACCTTTAATATATAATATATAATATAATATATAATAATTAATATATAATATACAGACCGTTTTTTTAAAAAAAGAATTGACAAAGTTGCAGGTAAAATCATTTCAAAATTTCTCATTTTGTTTTAATTTTTTCAACTTCAACAACGTTTCGTTAACAACTTTTGTTTTGTGACACTATTAGTTTTAGCATGATTCTAAAAGCCTGTTAAATTTTGCTATCAAGCTATCATTTATTTCAATTGGCTGAAATACAAAAGCACTATCGAATTTTTAGTATTCGTAATAAAATACAAAAAATTTCATTTTTTTTTTGTTTTTATATTTTTTTTTTTAACATATGTTTCTTCTTTTTATCAATGTTTAAATTTTGAAAATTGAGCTAGATATAACGGAGTTACATAACAAACTATACACGCACCTACCTAAAATCGGGTTTTTGACCACAAATCCCGATTTTGAGAGTATATTCAAAAAACTAAGTATGCAGTTATCTTATGTTCAAGCAGACCTACAACCTCTTTTATGTCTTGAGCCAAGTTTATTTTCACTGTTACACCGTGTAATAAGTTTGGTAGATTCGTTTTGAATTTCAGCCAAGAAAAGTTCATAACGTATTTTTAGTCATCCCAATAACACCGTTTTAATATTTTTACATGAGATGATAAAATTAAGAAAAAAAATTATTTAATACTAGAGGACCCGGCAAACTTCATCCCGCCCTGAATTAATTTTTTTATTGAACTAATTCCGAGCAATCACGGTCCCACCCGAAATTAATTTTTTATCGAACATTCACGATCGATAACAAATGGTGCCAATCGAATTTCAATTATTGATTGAATGAAACACTCTAATATCCTTTATTTACACGGAATGTAAGGAGGTTGAGGGAATCACATGTCAGATCAATTCAATGCTTTTTGATAGACAACAGTAGCAAAAGTAAACAAAGATGAAGGCTTTCCAACACGGGAACATGGAATTCAAGATTAATAGTTATAGACATATAGTTATACATACACATTTTTACAAATAATTTAAGACATACATTATTTTGCACTAACATTTATTGCGCAATATTTATATTATTTCCATATAGTTTTGATAGCGGAACTTCCGTCCGCATATATATATCTAAAAAACTGAATGCACCTCCATGCTACAGGTGTAAAATAAGCTGCATTTGCATATTCTACTTGCTCTCTCTCTTTATATGATCGTACTGCTTTGCGCTCCAATATCTTTATATACATTATTATTACTCGTATGTTCTTTTTATTCTTAAGGTATAAAATAAGTTTATATTTGATTTAATCCAGCACACAGTGACATAATTAATTCAAAAGATTGGCGTTGTGATTCATTGATTGAATTCTTGGAATGTGCACTTTATCGCCCTTGAATTGGCCTACTCAAATGCGTTCATCTTTGCTTGAAAAACATTATTCTTGAGTTGCTTCACGACCGATTTTTACCCTTGCAGAATTTGGATTAATTCAGGCTCCGAAGCATGATAATAACAGATCCAACCTTCAGTGGTACATTATGTGGTGGTAATCCTTGCAAACCAATGAATTCAGCAACACTATTCGATAATTGGTTGCTTCGTCTGGACACAAACAACTGATTTGAACGAATGTAATTGTGCAGAAATTGCATTTTGAATTATGAAATTAAAATCGAGTTTTTTTTTATTTTTTATTTTTCCATACAAAATGTATGGAACATCGATTTTTCCGAGAAAATTCCAATTTTTTGCTATTAAAAGCTACCTTGTGCGGAAACGAAAAAAAAAAAAACAAAAAAAGGGTTCTTATGTATGCCACTCTGTTTTTTTTATATATGACACTTATTCGGACATGACAATCTAATTGTTTTCATTATCCGTCACTCGCTGCTGTGTGGCTTAAACGTGTATAAGCTCGCCGAGCATTTGACTGATTTCGTAGGCCTATGTCAGGCTCGTCCCCTCCTTGGAGTTGTAATGAACACTGTACGACACGAAAAATTACCAATTTCAATTCTTTCGATAATTTTCCTTCCTTCCTTATTTTCTTTTTGCCTACACCACATCAGTATTGTGGCGAACAAATACAAAATAATTATTAAAATCGGCCGAGCCATTTCCGAGTTTTAGCAAGACCAACTCACGGCAATTGATAATTAAATATTCAGAGAATAGAAGATAAAAACACGATTGGTTTTTGTCTTAGAAAAATATAATAGGCTGCTATAATTCGATTTCAGAAGATTGTGCTGTCGTATCATTTTATTGCAAATTCTATTAGGAAATTTTTGTAGTACATTTCAATTTGAATAAAAAAAGTCAGCTCATCCGTCAGTTTTGGTTTAAGGCTCGATCCTCACAATGGGCAAACAAATAATATTTTTTTTTTAATTTTTTTTATTTATTGAAATGACAGCTTTTGTGTTCTTTTTGGAGTTAAAAGTGAATATGTTGGAGCTTTCTTCAAATAGGGGTTTATTAAGTGTTTAAATTTAATTTATCAACGAAAAGAAATTGAATGAAATATATTCAAAAACAACGGAGTTATTTTCATCGAAAGTAGGAAATACGAATTTCTGATAGTTTTTTGTTATTCTAAGGAAACGATGTTATTAGAAAAAGACGCTGTACTAAAATGTTGTGCAATTTTGAAGATATGTGAATGCTTTGGTGTTACAATAAGAGAATTTTTTTTTTATTATTTAGACGAACAGTTTCGCTAGTAAAAGCACGCTAGTAGGATAATTTGCGATTCTTGTAAAGGGGCGGAAGAAGGGGCGTGGTCAAAACTAAGTATGCTGTAACCTTATCTAGGATTCAAGTAATGTGTGTGCAAAATTTGAGTTAAATCCGTTCAGCCGTTAAGATTTGTTGGCTATTTAAAGTAGTCTGATGTGGCAATTCCCATACAAAATTACCAATTTCGATTTTTTTCGATTTTTCCGCTGTTCCTTCGAGTTTTTTGTAATTTTCTTTTTTTCTAAACCGCATCTGTATTAAGGCAAACAATACAAAAAAAGAATTATTAAAATCGGCCAAACCGTTTCTGAGCCTTAGCAAGACTAACGCACACGTATTTCATTTTTATATATAAGATACACAGCGTTGCCATATCGTATACAAAAATACAAGCTAAGCATAAGTTTTATTTTTAGATGCCTGCTAATAAGTTGTGTTATCAAAGCAACTACAGCGCACTTTAATGCCCCACAAAGAAATACATATTTATTCATGCATACAAACAAGTTTCTATGTATATTGAAATAATTAAGCACACACACACAGACTATCAAACATGTGCGCTCACATGAGTGAACATGTATTCAAATTAATTTACATATTTATTAATTAGGTATTAAAAACATCGCAAGGATATCGTGTAATTTTTTACATTATTTAACTTGATCGGTATTAAAAATGCATAAAATGAGGCGCAAAGAATTAAATTAAAATCAACTTAACACATCAATGATTCTTGTCATCAAACTGTTGTATAATGTCCCAGTGAACATTTGCTTAAACATTCTGCAAATTTGTTTGCGAAACATTTTACTAACAAATATTAAAATAAGCTTTTTCCAAACTTATATATTGCACTCCATCTTCAAAACAGACACAACTCAAAAGTTCAAAATTTTCAGGAGAAGCAAAAAAAAGACCAGTTTGTTTTTCAAAGGAATCCATCAAAAATAAGGAGACAAAACATTATTTTTAAATTAAAGAGTAAAAAGATGAGTGCAAAATTTTGATAGTTGATGGAGGTTATCACTACGAATAGTTTAAAATTAAAAAATAAAAATTTGTAAATTTTGGGTTGCATCTGTTTTGAAGATAGAGTGCGATATGCAAATGTTAGCCAAATTTTTCATCAAACTCTTAGATTAAGAAACAGTGAACACTGTGCAAATACTTGATTGCACAATATCGTAATAGCGGTATACAAACTTATATTGGAAATGGTATCCAAATGAATTTTACCGGTGAATAAGAAGTACTTTCCAAGCTTTTCAATTTAACTCCAAAAGTTTAATTGTTATTTTATTTTTTTTTCATTCTCATTCATATCAGAAACGTATGGTTCTACTCAATTTTCATTCAAATAAAATCTCTTACTCCAAGCATTTTGGAAGCTTATTTTGAAAGCTTATTCCAAACAAAATTCTTACAGTACGTTTATTTCCCATAGAAAATGTTCACTGGGTGTGTTTAATTCATTGTGTTTGAGCTTGAGTGTTATTGTTGGCTCGTTCGGATTGATTTATCAAGCATTTGAGTGTTTTTTTATTGACTGCTTTTAAGCGCTTTGTGATTGCTGTGTTTTTTTTGTGTGTTTTTTATTTTTTTCTAGATTTAATTTATAAGTATATTTTTATTGTAGAAAACTTTTTCTTTTATTTTCTTTTTTTAACTCTGGTGATTTCCTTCTACGGCATCTTTTGATGACTTCTTGTTATTAATTGCTATTGAACGCGTGTTCATTTAAGAATTTGAATTTCTCATTAAGTTTAATTTTTCGCTTGTTTATTTTCATTCTTGCTTTATTTTTGGTCTAAATTTAGCAACCCACACTCGAGTAAACGCTAAATGGTACTTCAGAAATTGCCATTTTACTATAAGTAACCGAAAAAGGCTTAAAACGCAAAAAGTCAGTCAATAAAACTGAGATTTGAACTCTTGTTAAACAGCTGTCGTCGCCATACTTCAGGCACTTGTGTAGGTTTTTTCAAATAAAGGGTTGTTTGCAGTACAAAAAAAAAAAAAAATAAATACAAAAATAATATATATATGCTTCGCTGCACAAAGCAGACATTGACACTTGCAGCAACTACTACCCAGCAGGAAATGCGCAAACCTGACTCAGCTGTTCTTGATATTTGTATAGCATTCGGAGACACATGCTATTGAGCTGCATAATTAAAACTAGTATCGCCTGTGGCCGAAATTCAGCCATCTGTTTCTGTAAGGTAACGAAACTCAAGTTGTTTTTCACATAATGAATTGTTCTTAATTTGCATGGAAATTCTTAATGCTTACCTTGACGCTATGAGGAAAATAGTGGTAAAGGACAAAAAAGGAAGCATATATGCGTCAATAACAAAAATTTATTCAACATATAAGATTCATTTAAAGTAAATAAATTAATTAAAAGTAAAGTAAATAAAGTAAATGTAAATAATCGGTAGAAAAGTATAACAAATAAATCAAGATAAATGAAAATTCTCAAGATGATAGAAGAAAGCAGCAGTTTTTTGTTTTTTTAACGCTGAGAGATATTAAGAGAAAGCAACAACCACAACAACAAAAACAACAACAACAACAACAAAAACAAAAACATCAACATCAACATCAACATCAACATCAACATCAACATCAACATCAACATCAACATCAACATCAACATCAACATCAACATCAACATCAACATCAACATCAACATCAACATCAACATCAACATCAACATCAACATCAACATCAACAACAACAACAATAATGCTACTCAGCTCTTTTTAAGTGTTTGTGTCACTCCCGCATTCTACTCTTGCTTTTGTAAGCTACAGCAGCGATGTTCAACAGAGCTTTGTCGCTTTGTAGTGTTTCATTGTCCCATTGGAAAAAAGCGTTTTACATTTGCTCAGTTTTACTTATCTTAATGACAGCATATTCGAATAAAAATTATATTGTGCAAATCTACTCGAAAATACCTATCCAACGATATAAGTATTATGAGAATATGTTGAAGGTAACACAGCAAAAAAGGGAACACAAACTTTTTGTTTGCCTATTAATATATAGATTTTTGTGGCGGCGGTGACAGAGTACTTTAAAAAGTGCGTGAACCATTCGATGCCAATTCGAAACCAGATTCGAACCCGAGCTGACACAGAAATTTTTCAATTGAATCAGTCGTTAACTCTCTGCAGACAATGGCAAACCTCAAAGAATAAAAAATGCGCTGTAAAGCTTCTTGAGAACATGCATATTAGCCTTTCGGTGTTGGCCATTTGTATACAAAACATGATTTAATTTATGTACATTTATTAATGGCACATTATATGGAAGATAGGCGTGATTCTAATTCAATCTTTTTTTTTTTTAAAATTTCAAACTTATGATAAATTTTTGAATATTAGAGCATATCAATTAAATTAATTATTGTGGAATTTCTAAAAGTTTTGCTCCTTTGATGACGTCACCATGTATTTTCGTAATTTCATTCGATTTTAACAAATTTCACACTTAGAGTGCGCATTTCAAATTAAAACCCATTTGTTAAGTTCCAAGTTTCCAGATTAATTTTGATGGGATTTTTATAGATTTTTGATGGAGATGATGACGTCACGTTGTATGAGAGGTAATCGTGGTTTTCATTCAATTTTAAAAAAGTTTCAAACAATAGTATGTCTTTAAAATGAAAGGTAATGTGTAAAATTTCAAGTCCTCAGATGAATTTTCGGCGAATTTTTAAGGATTTTAACATTTTGATGATGTCACTTTGTATGGGAGGTAGACATAGCTGATTTTTCATCCTATTGATCCAAATTTCATATTACGTGCGTATTTAAAATCAAAGATCATGTGCAAAAATTGAAGTGCAATGATTAATTTTTTTAAATTTTTAAGGATTTTTCCATTTTGATGAGGTCACTTTGTATTGGAGGTGATTTTTATCCAATTTTGAAAAATTTCAAACTGAGAGATCGTATTTGGAATCAAAGTTTTTGTGAAAAATTTTTAGTTCTTAGAGATGTTTAGAGTGTTCAGATAAATTTTAAAAACTTTTCAGAAATTTCACCATTTCTGAGAAGTGAACAATTCTCTTTGTATGGAAGGTATGCGTGGTTTTCTTTCGATTTTGACAAATTTCAAAACTTAGAATTTTTCGAATCAGAGCTGTTGTGCAACAAGGGTTCAAGGTTTTAGATAAATTTTTGTGGAATTTTTAGTGATTTCACCATTTTGATGACGTCTTTTTGTATGGGAGGTAGGAGATTTTAATTCAATTTGGACAAATTTCAAGCTCAAAATGTGCATTTGGAATCAACGCTTTTGTGGAAATTTCTAGGCGTGGCAGTTAGGCGTAGATTTTATTCGATAAAGCTTATTTTATTTATAAAAATAACCTCATAAATCAATTTTCGTTGCTATCGCTTCAAATTTACGGCTGTAATCGTGACGCAAAACAGACAGAAAAACATCAGGTGGTGATATTTAACAAGAATATCTAGTTTTGTATAACTACCACGCCTCATTTTGGGCACCTCAAACGGAGTGGGAAAGTCAATATACCCCTTACTCATACCTTGAGTCGGGGTATACAAATAATTATGGCTTTATTAGTGAATACCCCAAATAATTTCTGTCTTAAGTCATTAACCAAGTATTTTGTCGGTAAGATCTTTTAAAAGAAAAGCTTATATAAGACCTAAGCTAGCACCTTTACACTGAATGGACTATCAGTTCATATATTTCATTAGAACTTTTTCGAAAAATTCTTTTATACAAACACCTCTGAACAAACAACGTTTTGTATTTGCATATTTTATTGAAATTTAGATTTGCAAAGACTTAATTTCTTTGAATCAATTTGAATTTTTGAAAGCACTTAAGCTCTCTGAACAAGTCAAACACAGCTTTTAATTTGTTGATATAAAAACTATTATATTGAATTTGTTTATTTCTCACTGGGTTATTTTCTTGTAGCAAACTACACTCAAATTGTATTTTGAGAAAGTAAGCAAGAAAACAAAAAAAAAAAAAAAAAAAAAAAAACCAAAAAAAGTACAACATTGACTCATCAACGCCAACACGCCCACACGAACCGACACAAAGTATGTAAGTGTTGATGACGAAGTTCCGCCTCTAGCCCTGAGGCGGTATAGAAGTCACTTATACACAGACCCAGTCAGTCAGCGCCTAGCTGAACGACATCATCCACTTTAACCAACTCATCACCTCGCCGCCCAATTGCGCCCATCCACCCAGCATTTTAGCATTTTGTTAAGCCGATTAGGCTCAAAGGCAGACGTAGAAACTTTATGTAGCGGAAAATAATCTTGCACCAGACTGACTATACTTGACTTTGCCAGGGATGTGCCAGGATTGTGCGGCAGTTGAGTTGGAAGAAGCAGATAAAAATTGTTGTGTCTCACAGAGGACGATACCAAGAAAGTTGCTTGTCAGCGTGAGCGTGAAGGCGTTGATAAATTTAAAGTAATTTGCAAAGTGGTGTCGCGTTATGATGACCCAGGGGGGCCAAAACGAACCTGACACAATAATAATAATAATAACTCAAGGTCCTATTTTTTGTTGCAATACTGCTGCTTACTTCAAGTTGGCGCTGCTTGTGCAACACACTTAAATGTATAAAAAAAATGTTAGCTTCAATGTGCTTTCATTTCTATTTTGTTGAGCTTTTTTAAATCCTTTCTAAGTTCTTATTATGACAGACGACTAACGCATCCTATTCAATTTGTGTTCTACTGCCTGTTGTTGTTGTGTTGTAGTTGTTGCTGTCGTAGATTTTTGGAAAATTTTCTCACACCCCTTACAGAGCAGTTTAGAGCTTTTGTTTATCGTGGCTGTTGTTTTTTTTTTTTTTTTTGGTTGTTGTTGTAGTTGTCAGTTTTTATTGTCACTTCGTTGGATACGAGTTGACGTAAGTGCTAAGAATTGTTGCTCCTCCAGTGTGTGCAATATCTACTTCTGAAGCATGTTGTTTTCATTTCTGCTATTGTTGGTCTGCTCTTTGTTATTGTAACTTTTTGCTTTTTTACATATATTTTTTTTTTTGTCAGCCGCAATCAACGAACATTTTAAGCTTTTCAAAAAGAGAAACTTGATCTGGGTTAAGCTGCTAAAAAATGAAATTTAGAAAACCTTATTCATAAGTGAAAGAATAGCGAAAAGGAAAGCAAAATAGACAAAGCCTAAAAATAGACAACACAATTCTGTGAAGAAGGGCGAAATATTACAAAGTGCTGTTAAAATATATGGCGGTTGGGGTCAGCTAAAGGGGGAAAAACAAAATAAATAAACAAAAAAGAAGATGAAGGAAGAGATAGGAGAAGAGATAAAAACAAAAATTCCTTTTCGAAGAATTTTTTACAAAGCTGTGCAAGTTCTTGCTGCTAGCGAAGAAGCTTCAGGTTCATTTCTTAGTAAAACTTACTTAAGAACGATTTTCGATGTCGTTTAAGTTGAACTCTATTTGTATCTTTCTGCTTAAAAATGTATAAGGAGCGAATAAATGATATTTGCGATATAAGTTGTTCGTAGAAAATAAAACTTTTTTAGTCAAATTATGAAGGAGTAGGAGTAAAAACAAAAATAGAAAAACCAAGCCATTGGAAATACTGATTGTACTACGTTGAGCAGGAATTTTGTTTTGGAGCAGGGGTGTTTTTTATTCAATTATTCAAACAAATTTTATACTAAAAGTGCGTATTTTAAATCACAGCTTATGTACAAAATTTCAAGATTTTAGATTATTTTTTACTTATTTTTTAGAGATTTTATCATTTTGATGTAGTCACTTTGTATGAGATGTAGGCGTTGTTTTCATTTCATTTGACTTATATTCAAATTTAATTTTTTTTTTTAATAAGCTAGTATATCAACCAAAGTGGAAGCTATTACGACTGTAACCGTGACAACGAATGGACGGACATGGCTAAATTGAGTGATATGGTGATGCTGATCATGAATGTATACACTTGTCTATATAAACTACGCCTCCTTATGAGCGCTACGAACGCAGCTGGCGTAGGGTATTAAAACAGAGTTCATAAGATATTCACAAGGGGCAGAGAAATACAGTCCGGACCATTTTTGAAGATCTTAAAATGGTTAAAAATTTGTTGGTGTTCTATGACTCAAATGGTATCCTGTTCTTCTGTGTCTGTGGGTGTGTCTCTTTCATTATTGCAACATCCAGCTTACTAGTGCGTACAAAACAAATATAAAGCTATTTTTCATATCTCATGACTACTTTTGCTTGGATTGGTTGAGTCACTGGCATTGGTTGGCATTTTTTTTAAATAGTTCTAAAAGGGAAGATTTCAAGGTAAATCATCTTTGAAAAAATAGAACCCTTAGGCTGCGAACATAGTGAACGCCGATTCAGACAGGCAGGCAGATAAGCAGGTCAGCGCGACAAAACTGGCTTCATACAATTTCATATAAACCTCCTCAAAGTGTGCAGAGTGGCAGCAGGTAGATCAGATCAGGTCAGGCGTGAAAACAGGCTGGCTCAGGTTTTTCGAAGCTGATTACGAGCAGATTATGTTTTCTTGAGTAGTTTTTACACATTTTTACACATATTAGGAATAATATTCAATTACACTGTTCTACACGAAACTGTACAAGACATCCCATGCATTTATTACAGGGCTGGGCATTCTAACACAGTCACATTTTATTTTGTCTTGTTAGTATTGATGCTCTCTCGAATTGAGCACACTGAGCGAAATAGTTGTCACAATTATCTAGATTAGTAAGTTTTTTTTTTATTTTATGTTTTTGTTTTTAGTCAACGTATTGTTCATTATTTCTTCTATGAAATTAATTAATACAAGTCATATGAATGAAAAATGTAAAGAATCTTAATAGATAATATGAATGAATTTTATGAAACCTTAATATATAAAAAAAATATATACATGAATACTTAAAATTAATAACAAAAAATATGTAAGTATATAATAAGGAATTTAATAAAATAAGTAAGCAAGTAATCAAAAAATTAAGTGTTAAAAATTTAATAAAGAATGTGAATGAACAATACAAAAAGTCTTAATAGCTAATATGTATTAATTATATGAAACCTTAATATATACACTGAAAAAAAATGTTTTAAAATTGACGACAGTTGTTATTAATTTGACGATATTTGTGTATACAAAATAGCTTGCAACAAATTTCGTCAAAGAAAGAGCAAATGTTTTTAAAAATTTTGAAAATCGTATGAAAAAAAAGTCAAGTTATGAACACATTGTGTTCAATTTTAAGCTAATATATTTTTTCAGTGTCCGAATATAAAATTCTACAAACTAAAAAAATATGTGCATAAGTATTATGAATCTACAATATGTTGATTTTTCACGAGTGTACATATAATTTGCAGCGCAAAACGACATAGGTCTTTACAACATCACCGTCAGCGAACGACTGAATTAGATTCTCTTCTGTTGTGAGCTTTATGTACATGCAGTGTTGCCATGTGGGCAGATAAAACTTGTTTGGCCAGTTTTTGGAGAGGGTAGAAAGTTTTCAAGTTTTTCCCTTAAAAAATGAAGTTTTATTTTATTTTACCCAGTTTTTCAAGTTTTTACGATTAAGCCGAAAAAAAGGTCATGTTTGTGCATTTTTGTAAGGAAACCTAAGGGATATTTTTAAACGAGAGTTTTTATACCTTTAAATATACACATTCAAGACTATGTTAAGTTTTTTTCAATTAAAAAAAAGTAATATTAAGGTGGATACAGCATTTTTTGTAGAGTTCTCTGAAAATGCGGTGACCAAGATTGCTCCTCCTAAATTCAACTGAAACAAAAAAATGAAATATATTATTAAACTAGATACTTAAAACTCGTGGCGACCGTGGCGTAGTTGGTTAAAGTGCGTGGCCGCTATGTCAAAGAACTTTGGAGACCCAGGTTCGAACCCCAGCAGCGACAGAAAATTATTTGAATTAAAATAATTTTTCTGTACGGCCGCCACCTCTCTGCAGACAATGGCAAACCTCAGAAAGTAATCAAAATGCCATGTAAAGCTTCTTGAGAACGAGAACACTCCGTTCATTGCCGTTCGGAGTCGGCGTTAAGCCTGTAGGTCCATTTCTCGGTCAATTGTGTACAAACTTAATAACACGCACAACACAATTGATCATAAGAAGCTAGGTCAAAGTCCTTTCAAGGGCTGAAATGGCCAGTTATTTACTTTTTTTTATTAACGAAAGTATGGTTTAACATATTTTCAGAAATAGAAATATGAAACAGAAACAACAACTTGCTTCTTTGTGAATGCGTTGTGAAGCAAAATCATTGGTTCACTTAAATGCATGCATCTCCTTGTATTTGGTTTAGTGTTCCTAATTTTTTGGCGTTCTTCCTAATTTTTTAAGGTTATCATATCGTCCGACCCCTCTTCATGTGCGTCTCGAATTCTATAACCCCCTTTAGGAAAGCCAAATCTGGTGTTGTTTTTGGCCTATCTTGCTTCGTTTTCGAGTCATAATGCTTTTATTTAGTTTTTTAAGTTAAAATTATGTTATCGACTGACCCTCTGTACTTGAGAGTGCATGTTGCATTCGGTGTGCTCGCTATGTTTTCCAATAATTTTACTTCAGTGTCGCTCTATGGTTTGATATTTTATTTCATATCAATATTTTCAAAACACAATCATACTAACGAAGAGCTTTCAAGACATGACATTAGTGTTTAATTTGGCTTCGCTTTATACAAAACATTTTTGCTCGATGTCGTGACTACACTGAAATACTCTGCACCTTTATAGTGTACACTATGCCAATTCTATGAATGGAATGTTTTGTACAGCTCTTGTATGTACCACTTGTTGCACATAACACACCGATTAAAACATTTTTCATACAGTAAGATTACTTCAGGGTTTATCAATTAATCAATTTTAGGATTCGAATCCGTAAACAAACCGCATATGAAACAAATGTTATCCCGTTTATCGCACATTTTAACAACGTATTTATTAAAATTTCTTAAAAGTGTTTCACCGCGGCACTGTGGTCAGTTTTTATTACTGTAATTAAACCATAGATAAAGGGATAAGAAATACTTTGTCAGCTGATACAAGAATTGACAAAAATTTCAAGTAGTATTCTGAGATCAGAAAATTACGCTGTAGTTCTGAGGTTAGAAAATCACTTACTTCATTGTTGTTATCGTCCATAACTAAGTTATTTGTTTAACAATTTTGTTTTTTTTACAAGCATTGAAAATCCAATACCCTGGACTTTATACCCAACTAGCGATACCTGGTGCGCGTTGCTACACCCAGCAAGTATATTGGAAATGATAAGTAAATTCAAAACTTTTATTAATCCCTTAGTCTGACACCACGCTCATGTTCCACTGCCCGTTACAGTTTCCCAGTAGCGAACATCACTCCCAGGTGACACAATTCCATTATGAGTTTCAATGTCCTGTGATTTAAGCTTCCATAGCTATTCTGTATAGAGAATCGGGCCACACCCCCTTTTCCGCATATGAATGCACAAACCAGTTTTCCAGTAGAAAGACTTTGGCAATTAGTAACTCCATACTGAGTTTTATTGTCATGCGACGTTTAGTTCCAAAACTATTCAATATCAAAAATTTGACTTGTGTGGTCGAAGCCATAACCCCTTTTCCTATGCCCGTCCCAGTTCTCTTATTTATTTATAAAAAAACTTATTGAATCACACAATGTCAATTCTATAAAGTAAAAAGTCAGCCGTTTGTTCCTTCTGTTCATTTATAAATTACAGGAAAACCACCGTCAAAACATGTGTAGAAAAGTTGCATGCAGCGAAACAAATAAACATACGTACATACATACATACATCAAGTCGGATTGAATCTCATTCTCATCAAAAAAATCCTCAACATGCTAAAGGCCGCTTTACATTATCCTACTGTGTGTTACGACATGTCAAAATTTTCATGTATGATAGAATGTACAATGGTGTAAGCAACGAAAAGCAAAGTGTGTTCGAACCTGTTTTGATTTTGACGTAGAATACGTCGTTCTCAGAGGTAAGTAGGGTGGTTGATAGTGATCAGGTGTCGGTATTTACATTACTTTTTGAGCCTTTGGTGGGCCTAAAGTACTAATCGTACAATGTTGATCTTAGCACTTGTTGGTCTGCTTGATCCTCAATGCGACAAAAATTCATGTTAGAACTGTCTAACTTATATCAATTTTACACAATTACATGAAATATAAAGCCAACATTTGATGTTTTTGTTTGCTTAAACTTGCTACCTATTTATCGACGGCTTCCGGTTTTTTCGTCGGCGAAGACAGCGACATCTAGCGTGAAGACATAAATCTTATAATTAAAAAAAAGCATACTTTTGGGGGCATGTTGTTTTTAACAGACTCGCGTAGCCCAGTAATACTGAGTAATTTTGAGGGGCATGCTTTTTTAACAGAATCTGTTAATGAAATGTCAAGCGCAGCCAATTAAATATCCGGGCATATTATCGACAGTGAAATTTTGACACATGGGTTGTTGAACTTGATAGCATTGAACAAATTTTGTTTGCTTGTTTAAGTTTTCTACCTATTTATGGACAGTTTCCGGTTTTATCGACAAAAGCATAAAATTTGTATGGGAGCGCCCCTAAGGAGTGGTCGGAGGGAATAGGTGTCAAAGGCAAAAATGTTCCTTTTGCAAAAGTGATGGGGGTTGGTGATACATATTAACCCTCTCCGGCACTCTCTTAAAGGTCATATCCTCAGGTGTATGGAATAAATATTTTTAAAAAAGATGTCATCAAAAGCGAATTGAATAATTCTACGTCTTGTGTTACGACATAGTCGAAACTACTGTATCTTTTTTTGACATGTCGTTCTACATTTTAATTTTTTGGTTTGTTTCTAATTTCATCACACATTCTATCCGACCAGAGATGAGTTTTATAAGATTTCTTCGAATTTAATTTGTTGAAAATCACCAAGCTGCAAGTTACATTTCATCAAATGCTTAAAAGCAAGCAAAATAATGACTGCTTTTATTTTTAATGCTCAATTGGCCCTTATAATGCTTACAATAGCTGCTATGTCCCGATTCATTTTAAGTATTTTCAATTTTTACATTTTTATTGAATAAAAGTGCAATGTGACTTTGTGAGATAGTCTAAAAGAGAAAAATGAATTTCTTTATACAAAAATAAAAAAATGACAGTGTGATAAGATTCGGTTATACTTTCTATCTCACATGTCGTAACACAGTAGGACAATGTAAAGCGGCCTTAAAGGTGGTCAGTGAATCCCCTTTTAACAAAACTGTGTTAGATTAATTCTCCACATCAAAACTACTTTGAACATATTAGAATGTACTTCGATCCCATTAGCGTTAAGTTCAGCAAAGTATGTATATATATATGTATTTGTTTGTTTGTTTTGTGCTTGCTGAGAACAAAAAGAGTATAGTAGAGAGCAACATGCAGTTTATTGAGGCTCTCGCAGCACAAACGCATGAAAAGCTAACGATCAAGCAACGCATGGCATTCTGGATGATTTTTTAAAAAACTTAACACTTTAATTAAAGATACTTATTATTGAAATTTCGTAAAGAAAATAACCAATGAACCTTTTGTAGCACAAATGTTATATTTGAAAACTTATTTCAAAAAAATCGGACCAGTACTTTTGGAGTTTTGCGGACACAAAAAATTTTCACTTTCATTTTATATAATAGTATAGATAAGATAAGCCAAAATAATCATATAAGAAGAATTTTTTGATTATTTTTAATAGCTTAAAGCAAATTTAAACAAAAAATGCTCTTTCTTTCTCACGTAATCTCCTAACCTTTGTAAAAAATTTAAATTATTTAAGACTTTTCAGCAAAAATGGAAGACTGCAAGTGTAATCGTTAGTAAAAAATCAAATTTTGATGAATAGAAGCAAAGTTATGATACATCAAGTTAGAGCAAAGTACGAAAATCGAGGTCCTTGACGAAAAAATCGAAGTGATGAAAACATTCTGAAAACGCAGAAAGTCGTCATATAGATCGGCAAAACGTAAAATATCGGTGGGAGCTCTTATACATTAAAAATTTTTTTTTGTAGAACAGTGTTATTATTGATTTAATCTTTGCTATTCAACACACAATTCGTGGAACCGAACGCAAAGAACTCTTTGCATTTTGCTCTCAATATTTTTTTAATTACTCAACTTAAAATTCCTTACAAACGGCATTAGCAAAGCATTTAAAACAGAAAAAAAAATGCGGGAAAAAAAACAACAAAACAATAACGAACTTTCTATAGCACTGATCTGATCTGATCTGCTTCTCGCGTTCACTCTGCTCGGCAAATTTTCTAAGCAGGTTGCTGCCTGCGCCTGTCTGCCTGTCTGTCTGAACCGGCGTTCACTATGTTCGCAACCTTACCATGACGTTTCCGATTCATTTCTGGTTACTGCTTTCAGTCCAATTTTTAAATTTTGCGTCTATTTTGTCACTTTCAGAAAGTTGGTACTTTCTACCAAAGTTATTCTTTTCAAACAACAACCATCATCTATACACGCAAAGAAAAAAAACGGTTATCGCCAGTTTGCCGCAAACGAACTTCGTTTGTCATGCTTGAAATCGTTATTTGCAAACGTTTCAACAGTTGTCATAATAACAGTTTAGTTGCGAGAAACGCGTCATATAGTTGCAGGAAATTAATTTCGTTTGTTATAAACGCGAGTGATTTTTAAATTGCAGCAAATGAAAACTTCGTTTTTCCCAACTGAAAATTTTGTTTATTTTTCCCTTCGTTGTATAAACATAACGCTTATAGTTTAGAGTTACTTTTTGGACAAATTGTTACTATATAAGGAAATTGGTAGTTTGCTTAATACGCGGACGGAGATAGCAACAGAGAAGACGGACGGACATAATGAGAAAGATTATTAATATAATAAATAATAATGACCGAAATAGCTTGTGGTATATATATACTCGTATACTAGCGATACCCGGCGCGCGTTGCTGCACCCAGCAAGCATATTGGAAATGATAAGTAAATTCAAAACTTTTATTAATCCCTTAGTCTGATACCACGCTCATGTTTCACTGCCCGTTACAGTCCCCGGTAGCAGAACATCACTCCCAGGTGACAATTCTATTATGACTTTTAATGTCCTGTGATTTAAGCTTCCATAGCTATTCTGTATAGAGAATCGGGCCAATGAGCAAACCTGTTTTCCAGTAGAGAGACTTTGGCAATTAGTAACTCCATACTGAGTTTTATTGTCATGCGGCGTTTAGTTCCAAAACTATTCAATATCAAAAATTTGACTTGTGTGGTAGAAGCCATAACCCCTTTTCCTATGCCCGTCCCAGTTCTTTTGCTTATTTATAAAAAAACTTATTGAATCACACAATGTCAATTCTATTAAGTTAAAAGAAAGCCCTTTGTTCCTTTTGTTCATTTATAAATTACAGGAAAACCACCGTCAAAACATGTGTACAAAAGTTGCATGCAGCGAAACAAATAAACATACGTACATACATACATACAAACATCAAGTCGGATTGAATCTCATTCTCATCAAAAAAATTCCTCAGCATGCTAAAGGTGGTCAGTGAATCCCCTTTTAACAAAACTGTGTTATGCTTTGTTCACACAGAGAGTTTAGTTTGAGTTTCCAGTACAAGTTGAGTTTACTTTGTACTGGAAACTCAAACTAAACTCTCTGTGTGAACATAGCATTAGATTAATTCTCCACATCAAAACTACTTTGAACATATTAGAATGTACTTCGACCCAATAAGCTTTAAGCGCAGCAAAGTATGTATGTATGTATATGTATTTGTTTGTTTGTTTTGTTGTTTTGTGCTTGCTGAGAACAAAAAGAGTATAGTAGTGAGCAACATGCAGTTTATTGAGGCTCTCGCAGCACAAACGCATGAAAAGCTAACGATCAAGCAATGCATTACATTGTGGATGATTTTTAAAAAAAAACTTAACACTTTAATTAAAGATACTTATTATTGAAATTTCTTAAAGAAAATAACCAATGAACCTTTTGTAGCATAAATGTGATATTTTAAAACTTATTTCAAAAAAATCGGACCAGTACTTTTGGAGTTTTGCGGACACAAAAAATTTTCACTTTCATTTTATATAATAGTATAGATAAGATATATTTTTAAGTTGTGACAACTGAATATTCGTTTGCGGCAAATACAGCTCGCAAACGAAGTATAGTTGGGGAATTTTTCAGTTGTGGTAAACGAAAAATTTCTTTGCGTGTACATGGTCAGGTCAGGTACTCTGGGGCTCTCCTCGGAAGTGGACGTCTGCATTATTTGATGCAGCCATTTGCAAGATACCTGGTTAGTCTTGATTCCAAGTATCATTCTCCAAGTTTGTATAGAGCCGTGCTTATTCAACTCAAGTCCGTGTTTTAGTGCATTTTCATCAAATTTCCTGACTTCATATCCCAGTCATACGATGTTTCACTTTAAAAACTTCGTCAAAAAGGTCTACACCAATGTCAGTTATATCCCGAAGTTTTGAAAAATGTGTTCGAAGTCATTTATATTTAAGGAAACATAAGTATAAAGGAAATTTAACAAAGCATCCATCTCACATCCCAAATAACTAGAAACACGATATGTTAGTAGAAGATTTTTGCTCCTTTTTCTCGTAAAATAAGTTAATATTTATATTCTACTGAAAGCATTGAGAAGTTGAACATTTAGCTTGAGGTAGATTTTTATTGCAATGTGCACCTTAAAAAACGAGCGTAATTTCAATTTATTCTTCCATTCCATGTAACAAAGTTTTCGCTGTCATGACCTCGCTCCACTCATAGCATGTTTCAAAGCAAATAATTGGCTTATTTCTTGCCAGCTGTCGTCAATACCTACCTCTCTCAATTTGGTTATTGTTTAAATAGATTTTCTTTTTCTTTTGATTTGATATCCTTTGTAATTTTTACATTTCCGGAAGCCTTCATCAATGTTGAACAACCACCAAAATTGCTTCATGCTCTCGCTGCTTCCAACTTACGTATACCTTCAATATACTGCCGTATATTTGCACAAATTTTAATTTCACATTGAAACTAGAGTTTAGTGTTCGGAACCTGTCTCATTTTGTGCAGCAAAAGCAATATTGATGAGCTCTTAATGTGTGCGCTATAGTGAAATGGGCTCAGTTTCTCATTTTAAATACATCATTTTAAGTTTTTGACACATGATATTTAAGAAATTTTTAAAAAAGGGCCAGAATTTATCTGAATAGTTTTGCAGCTGAAAAAAAAACATTTCTTAGACATTTATTGAAGTTGCCAGCTTATGCTGGTTGATGGCTCTAAAGCTGCCATTCTTCCTCAATGATCCCATCAGCAAATTATTAACGAGTGCAAAAGTTCCCCAAGCCTTGACATGCCTCGACGCACACTTCCTATAGGTTAAAATTTGTAGCACAAGCAAACAGGCAATCAGCTGGATTTTTGTTGAAATCTGTCACATGCTTCGATGGGAGGTTGAGACGATATTAAGCAGGGAATGAGTTGCAAATGTGCTGTTGGTGTTGTTAATGTTGGTGTGGATGTGTAAAACCCTTTTCAATGCTAAAATAGGTGTGACATCGACAACATGTCAAATATATTCTTTTTGTGGCTGTGTGTATGTGTGTGTGAGTTTTTTTTTGTTGCTTTTCAGTTTTGAGGGATTAAGTAAGAGTGAAATGTGCAAAATGCGCCGCAGATTGTTAGAATTTTTTTTTTTTTTTTTTTGGTTTTTTAAGTATAGCTTTAGTCTTTCTTAAGCTTCGATGTTAGCTGTGCTTTTTTTATTTTCATATTAAATTTAAATTTTATTTAATTGCAGCGTTCAAGAAACGGATGGTTCCTATTTCGAAAACTTTACTGCGCTCGGTTGGAAACGTGAGAATCGTCGCATGTCATCAGTGCGTGCAGCAGAGACACGTGCGGAAACATTGCCCGAAAACGAACGTGATCAAGCTCCCAGCAACGACAGTCTGGATCATTTTGATGAGAAGGAGAAACTTTATGTGGAAGTCTTACATACAATTGCCAATACGGTGGGTGCGCCAGCGCCAGGTGGACAGGTAAGTTAACGACATATTCGAGGCTAGTGGTGTGCGTGTTTTGGGATTATCTTCTACGCTATAATGAAGTGAATGAACTTGCAGCACTTTTATTTATAGGGAAATTGAAATTGTGTTGTTGTTGGTGAAATGTTGCCTTTGTGGACGGAAGGATGTGGCATAATAACATGCTACCGGATATCGAAAAGAAAACTTGAGGTCTATAGCAATGATTGTTATTCGCAATTTGATTGCACATTGTTTCGTAGCAGTTGTTCGTGCTTAAATTAAAATGGTTTTTATGTATTTTTCGTGCTTAAAACAAGCAAAAATCTTAACAAATAAAGCATGTTTTTTATATGTAAGTGTGACACAGGCGGTTACTGGAAAATAAAGCTAATTTAAATAATTGTGTTCCGGCGATTTCAAAATGTTGCTTAAGTTTTTTTTTTTAGACTAAACCAACGCTCAGGGGATGCCCCCCTAGAAATGCGAAAGCATTGTGTTGATTCGGAAGAAGGGTGATAGTTAGGTGGAAAGATGGAGTAGTGTCGATGAAGATTAGTTTTAAATTTACATAGTTCAAAACTGCCGGGGAACACGCTCGCAGGGAGATTGTTCCACTATTTTATTGTACGACCGAAGAACGAATTATCTCGGTAATGCGAGGTTCTATTGAGCATCAAGGCAATGGTATAGGGATGGGCTTGGTGTGCTGCCCGAGTGAATCTGAGAAACACACGAGCTGGTGGCGTCAGGTTATGTATCTCCCTTGAACACTTCCTATGGTAGTACCTATACAAAAGGCTTAAGCAACCAACATTGCGTCGATGCCAACGAGAGTTGAGAAAATATGAAATGTTTTCATCCCCCATCAGATATATCGCACGTTGTTGAATTCGGTCCAGAAGCTCCAAATGATATCTTGAAGCTCCTGCCCAAATGTGCGAATTGTACTCCATTTTCGGCCTTATATATGAGGTATAGATCACGCGTAGATCAGTAGGAGTGAAGTATTTACACCGTTTTAAAAAACCTAAGCACTTGGCCGCTTCTTTCGACACATCGAAAATGTGATCGTTCCAGCGAAGATCAGATCTGATTGATATGCCCAGAACGTCAAGAGCATCTGACTCCGCGAGATCCACAGCGTTCATATTAAGGGGTGCTAAAGGGCAATTCCCTCGTTTGTGGGTTAACAGACAGCACTGAGTCTTGCTAGCATTAAACTCGACTCTATTAGCAAGCCCCCACTCGGAGATTTTTTCCAAGTCATTAAGCAGTGTGTCATTCATATGTTGCCTCTTTCTCTCAATCTCCAAAGAGCTCGGGCGTTTTTTGAAAGAATGTGAATGACAAATGCTGCTGTCATCCGCAAACTAATGAATTGGGTTATGAGTCAACGACAGAAGATCGTTGATAAAACCCAGAAACAAAGTTGGCGATATCACTGAACCCTGCGGCACTCCAGCTGCGATGGCATGTTCACTGGACGAAATGCCGTCGACCACGACACGAATCGACCTGTCCTTAAGAAAACATGTGATCGAGCAAAGTTACCGCTAACAACATATGCAATTGATTTTGACACGAGTGCTTTATGCCATAGCTCGGACAAACGCCTTAGAAATATCCAGAGCAACAACCCTGCTTTCACCAAAAAAGTGAACACATGGGTTCCATTTCTCTGTGAGGAACGCCATTAGGTCACCAGTAGAGCGAGCCCTTCGGAAGCCATATTAACAGTCACTTAGCAATTCGTTGCGCTCCAGATAGTTCATAAGGTGGAAGTTTATTACACTCTTCATCGCTATGGGTCGGTAGTTTTCAGGGTTCGTGGCATCGCCCTTCTTAAGTACCGGCTGAACATTCGCAACCTTTCAACAAGATGGAAATACTCATGTCCTGTATGAGATGTTGAAAAGGTTAGCGTTGCATGAAATTTTTTCTCGCTGAGTATAGGTGCTATACTAAAATTAATAACACCACAGTTAAGGTTGATTCTTTGACTTGATGATAAAAATAAGAAATGAAATATTTTAGTTGTCCTTAGGATGTGGAGGAGCTGCTTAAAGCAATGAAACTTCAAATTTGTAACATGGAATTATAACGCGCTATGCATAGATGCCACGGTAAAATATATGATATTTCAGTAAATGCTGCTTTTCAGGCTGGTTGAAGAAAATAAACAGAAAATGTATGACGTCATGAGGCCACTGAGAGATTCGCTACAAGATCTATGCGTAAATCTTGCAACGGTGTTGCATGAAATTACTACTCGATGAGTAAATGCGGCACGGTAAATTTTATTAAAGCGAAATGAAGGAGTTATACTTGGATTTACGACAAAAATAAATTATCACGTCTTTAGATCGCGAAGTTAGATCGCGAAAAAAAAATTTAGCAAAATAATTATTCCATACACCTGTGCATATGACCTTTAAAAGAGTGCCGGAGAGGGTTAATATGTATGACCGACCCCATTACTTTTGCAAAAGAAACATTTTTGCCTATGACACATATTCCTTCTGACCACTCCTTAGGGGGGTCCCATACAAATTTTATGGTTTTTGTATATTTATTCCATACACCTGAGCATATGACCTTTAAGAGAGTGCCGGAGAGGGTTAATATGTATGACCGACCCCCATTACTTTTACAAAAGGAACATTTTTGCCTATGACACCTATTCCCTCCGACCACTCCTTAGGGGGCTCCCATACAAATTTTATGGTTTTTGTTTATTTATTCCATAAACCTGAGCATATGACCTTTAAAAGGTCCACTTTTGTTTATTTTATACATTAACGATATACCCAAAAGCTTTCAATTCTGTAAAACTTTGCTATATGCTGATGACTTGAAAATGTTTTCTACTATTGAGAATAGTTCCGATGTCTTGCAATTTCAAACAGATATTGATGCTCTTTTGGTTTGGTGTGAAGTCAATGGCTTAAAGTTAAACTTCTCCAAATGTTATATTTTAACTTACTACCGCAAAAATTATTGCATAACACACGAATATTCATTTGGTGCCAACAATTTTTTTCCAAAGAACAACCTCCGTAAAGGATCTTGGCATTTATTTTACTACCAATCTCTCATTTAAAACTCATACAGACTTTGTCATTTCAAGGGCTAACTCACAACTAGGTTTTGTCAAAAGAATCTGCAAGGAGTTCTCTGACTCACACACTGTAAAATCCATTTTCGTGAGCTTAGTCAGATCTATTCTTGAATATTGCAGCATTATTTGGAGTCCTACGTATGCGGTTGATGTTAATAGAGTCGAAAAAGTTCAGAAAAGATTTTCTCGCTTCGCTTTACGTAATTTGTACTCGTATCAAGATATGCCTTCATATAATATTCGGTGCAATCTTCTTGGAATCCAATCTTTGGAGCTAAGAAAAAAAAAGTTTTTCAATTTTATTTGTCAAAGACATTTTAGATGGCAAGATACAATGTCCACAATTGTTGGAACTTATTCCATTGTATGCATTAATACGAGGTCTTAGGGAAAGGCCATTATTTTATATTTTTCCCCATATAAAAAATTTCAGCCAGAATGAGGTTATCTCTAAGTGTTTATCTCTTTGTAATTCTATTGCTAGTCATGTAGATTTCAGTATAAATAGAGAAATATTTAAGAAATTGTTATATGATTTATTAATTATGGTTTAAGATTTTAGTTTAAGTTTATATCTGTGAGGGCTATTGCCCAGTAGATGAAATAAATAAATAAAAGAGTGCCGGAGAGGGTTAATATGTATAACCGACCCACATTACTTTTGCAAAAGAAACATTTTTGCTTTGGCCACATATTCCCTCTGACCACTCCTTAGGGGGGCTCCCATACAAATTTTATGGTTTTTGTATATTTATTCTATACACCTGAGCATATGACCTTTAAGAGAGTGCCGGAGAGGGTTAATATTTATGACTGACCCTCATTACTTTTGCAAAAGGAACATTTTTGCCTTTGACACCTATTCCCTCCGACCACTCCTTAGGGGGGGCTCCCATACACATTTTATGGTTTTTGACCTTTAAAAGAGTGCCGGAGAGAGTTAATATGTATCACAGACCCCCATTACTTTTGCAAAAGGAACATTTTTGCCTTTGACACCTATTTCCTGTGACCACTCCTTAGGGGGCTCCCATACAAATTTTATGGTTTTATATATTTACTCCATACACCTGAGCATATGACCTTTAAAAGAGTGCCAGAAAGGGTTAATATGCATCACCGACCCCCATTACTTTTGCAAAAGGAACATTTTTGTCTTTGACGCCTATTCCCTCTGACCACTCCTTAGGGGGGCTCCCATACAAATTTTATGGTTTTGTATATTTACTCCATACACCTGAGCATATGACCTTTAAGAGAGTGCCGCAGAGGGTTAATATGTATGACCGACCCGCATTACTTTTGCCTTCGATGAAATGAGGAACATTTTTTCCTTCGACACCTATTCCCTCCGACCACTCCTTAGGGGGGCTCCCATACAAATTTTATGGTTTTGTCGATAAAACCGGAAACTGTCGATAAATAGGTAGCAAACTTAAGCAAACAAAAACATCAAATGTTGGCTTTATATAAATTGTGTAAAATTTATATAAGTTAGATAGTTCAAATATGCATTTTTCTCGCAGTGAGGATCAAGCAGACCAACAAGTGCTAACATCAACATTGTACGATCAGTACTTGAGGCACACCAAAGGCTCAAATTGTGACCTAAATACCGACACCTGATCCCTATCAACCACCCTACTTACCTCCGAGAATGACGTATTCTACGTCAAAAAAAAAAAATTAATCAAATTAAAATAACCACAAAGATTAGAAAAAAGGACGAGGGTAAGCATTTGAACTAAGCTAGGACCAGAAATAAGATAAGGAGTGTGACAAAGAATTCAAGAAAATTTAAGAGCATGGAGTTGGACAGTAATTAGATCAAAAATTCAGACAAGGATTGGGCGAAAAAACTACCATTGAACTGTAGAAGGTTGTTCGTATTGTTAGGCGCTTTGTTAATTATGGCTGCATATCTTCTATTGCATCATAGACCACGATAATGCACAATATTTATTTTCATTATAAAAATAAACAAGCTGAAAATTAATTGAGTCTGGTATACATTGAAGACAGCAGCGCATAACGGAACACATCAAGGTTACTGCTGCGTGACTTAGCCTTGGGAAATTGAAACCTTTGGAATAATATTAATTTTTACCAATAATCTAGGAAAATGGTTTTAATACGAATAACCCCTTTTTGATGCTTTTAGCCGGCAACCTAAATTTTTTTTTATAGTTTTTTTTTGACATTTCTTACTTGAGTCATTATTTGTAAATACACTAAGTTTATTTAATAAAAAAACTTTTTTAGCCAACAACAGTCTGTGTTTTTAACAAAAATTAATTTTTCAATAAAATTTAAATGATTTGAATAATTGCTGAAGTTCAGAGGCGTGATGATCATCGCCCCAAATTATCCCCAAATTATTTAAATTATTTAAAATTATGAAATGATTAAATTTATGCAAATTTGTTGCCCTGTGTAATTGAAAAAGAACGTTAATTAAAAAGAACTGAATTTATTTATCTAAAATTTCCAAAAAAAAAATTGCCAAAAATTTAATATTTTTTTTGTTCCAACCCACACAGCTGCACTTGCTACACCACAAACAACTTTTTGTTGTTTATAGGCTTGACTAAAGCTCAATATTTATATCTTCCATTCACTTGTTCTATTTCTTGTTCTTGTATCCGACAGTTTGCGCACTACAAGGAGGAAATGTATCTTCATGCCCAGCGTGCTTTTGGTGTTAATCCTGATCGACATTATCGTCTGTTGCATGCAGCAGGCGAGGATAAGCCAAAAATAATTGTCCTGTCGGTGGTTGTGCTCGAAGCAGATGGTCTCGAGGCTAAGGATGCGAATGGTAAGTTTGCCGCACAATTTCACACAAACAAATTGATATGTTTTGAATATGTTCTCTTTTCGAACAGAAGATACTCGTATTTTTTATTTTATTTTCTTATGCGGTGCTTTTAAAATTGTTTCGTGTTGTCGATGTTGTTGTTTTTGTTTTTGTTGTTGTTGTTGCTGCAGCATCATCATGTCCTTGGGGGCTCTTCAAAGCGGAAGTTTTCTTAAAATTTTCACAAAAGAATCAACTCAGCTGTTGAGTTGCTTGGCTCGTTCGAGTTTATTTTAAATAATAAGAATTTGAAAATTTGAATAACTTGTCGGGCTTATTTGATACAAGCATTAATTCAGCTGAGATGAGCGTATTTATATTTAAAGGTTAATGGTTTGAAGCAAGGATATGGTTAACTTTACAGACACGTAACACATGCACTTTAATCTAGAGTTTTATTGCCATTGAGCTGTTAAAGAATATCATAAAAACAAAAATTTTTATGCCAACGTATGAGCGGTTTATTCAACCACAAGTTGTTGTTGTTGTTATTGTTGCTACTGTACAAAATTATACTGCATTTATCAACAGGCCATTATTCTAAATATTCTGGGCAATAAAATGGCGCAGCATTACAAATGAGCAGAATAATAAAAGCTAAGGATATGCCAAGGATATGCAGCACATTATTAATAATGTTGATTGCAGCTAAACGTTTCGGTTTAATGTTTGTGTGTCTTTTTAAATGGGTACCCATTAATTTTGGGATGGAATGGAATTTTAAATTTTCCTCTATTAATTCTTTTATACAAGCTTCTTTGTGTTGGAGCTGTTGTGTGTTTGATAATATTTTAGAACAGCCTGAATACTCTTGATAAATCGAAAGATATTTATTTGCTTGGAGTTTTCTTTATTGAATTTATGTGAATAATTTAGAATGCATTTAATGTGCTCATCAAACGTTTAATTTTAATTTAAAATTTTTTTTTATTTTTATTTACTTTTTTAAAGGCTAAGGCTAAATTAAGGGCAAAGCTAAGAAAAGATTTAAAACTGTTCATAGAAAAGTTCAAATGAATCGACTGCAAATATTTATACGCCATCAGAACTAATTAAATCAGAATCAAAATTTGTTCGACCAAAACGTTCAAATTTTTATCTACCAATTAATCAAAACTGGCGGTTAATCATAGAAATTATACAGAATGGATTATAAACAGAAAGTAAGAGAGATTTATTTGAGAAGGCAAAGTATATGTAAGAAAAATAATGGTCTTTTAAGACCCAGGCTTAAGACACAAGGGCCATGAAATCAGCCAGCAGCTCTGACAATTTAAAGAGAGAAAGTATACTTGGTTTATTTTGTCTAGAAATAGTTCTATGAAATATTGCCTATATTTCTGTTCTATAGCTCTATTGAGAGCAATCAATGCCAAAAGAAGAAGGAGTTTTGTGAGGGCGAAGGTGGGTAGTACAGGTATATGCCCTGATAAACTTTTTAAAGAAAATAATAATCAATTATAAGACATGGGTGAGAAAATGGCACTTTAAGGATTTTCTAAAATATGTCAAGTTTGATCATCCGTATGGTATCAGATTTTAAGTATTTTAATGTTTTGCACCAAATAGGTAAAGCACCTATGAACAACAATGTGCTAAAATTTTACAATTTTTGGATTTATTTTAAGTGAAACCTTTAGTCGTGCCGATGTGTAACGTTTTCAATTTTTAACCATACAATTTTTGCTGTAAGCTGGGATTGAACCTTGGACTGCCGCAATCATCGAATAAGAGCCAGACGTTTTAGCATTATGCTAAGTTGATGTTTTCAAACGGGCGAACAAAATGTAGCTAATATTGCACGCGTCCTGCTCCTTTTCTAGTATACCACCGACACAAACCAGTGCCATTTGAAAAAACATTTCATTTTCATCCTAAAAGCATGCACGGAAAATTTATTTTTCGTGAAGTTTATAATAATGTCAAAAAAAAAAAATATTTATATAAAAACTTTTGCCACAAGCAGGATTTGAGCCTCGAACTGTCGCAAGCGTCGAATAAGAGTTGGGCGTTCTAGCATCATGCTACATTGGTGCTTCCAAAAAATTTAACAAAATTTTAAATAGTAATTAATATTGCATTAAATATTGGGACGATCGCGAAGGCATGGGTTCGAATCATACGGCTGGCGAGATTTTTTTAAATTATGCATTTTTTATTATTTTTAGATACAATTTATAATAAAAAATTACATAAATTAGCAACTATAATAAATTTGAGGCAAAGAATTTATTTATTTTTAATAATTTAAATTTTTTCTTTTTAAGCTTAGGTAGTAAATACATACATATGTTTTTATTTTATTTTAACATTTTACCATATCTCCAAAATAATTTAATTGAATATAGACATTTTGTAAAATTTTTTCTGAAAATAAAAGCTTTTAAATAATACATTTTATTTTAAATAATACAAACAAAAATGCAAACGCTTTGAGGAAAAAATTAATAAGAATTTAATTAAACAGCAATACGAAATCATAAAAGTTTTATTCAAAAGATAACTTAAATTTACTTAGCGTTTAAATTTATGCTTTTTCCTAACTCTTTCTGCATTTTTCTCTCTTCCCAACTATTTGACTATTTATAAGACTTTTTATATAGTATTATTTAAAACTTCTTTAAATTCAATAAATTTAGCATTTAAAAATTAAAAATTTCTCTAAATTGATTGATTGATTTGAAAAAATCAAAATGACTGAAAAGAATTAAATTTTTTGTCTCATATCTTATATATAAAAATGACTGACGTCCGTGTGTAAGCGCATAACTCAAGAAGGGGTCGTTCAATTTTCACAATTTTGAGCTTGATGGATTTGTATTGGCCCAAGGAAGGACACTATGTAGAAAAAATTTGCCACACCCTCTTTTACCGCCCACAAATCAATAAAAATTCTATATTTCCGACGGTTTAGGTCGTATTAGACTACAATTTGGTAATTTAGTTTGTATGCTCACTGTCGGAAACTGTACTAAAACTGGGTGCCACACCTCCCTTTTACAGTATTATACTTAAAAAGTATTATACTTAAATTTGGCAATTAATTTTGTCTGATTGCTGTCAGAAACTGTACTAAAAATAGGTTGCCACACCCCACAAATTAATAAACATTCTATATATCGAAAGGTTTTGGTGGTATTAGACTAAAATTTGGGAATTTAGTTTGTATGCTCACTGTCGGCAACTGTACTAAAAATGGGTTGCCACACCCCCTTTTACCGCCCACAAATCAATAAAAATGCTATATTTTCGATGTTTTCGCCGTATTAGGCTACAATTTGGGAATTTAGTTTGTACGCTCACCGTCGGCAACTGTATTCAAACCGGGTTACCATACCCCCTTTTACCGCCTACAAATCAATAGAACCTCTATATATCATAAGATTTTGGTGATATTATACTAAAATTTGGTAAATATTATAAATAAATTTTTAAATTATTATAATAATTCATTTCGTTTGCTTGCTGTCGGAAACTGTACTAAAAATATGTTGCTACGCCCCCTTTTACCACCCACAAATATATGAAAATGCTATCTTTCAAACGGTTTTGGTCATAGTAGACTAAAATTTGGTAATTGTGTTTGTCTTTCAAACTACACCGTCATCTATTGAAAAAGTAGAACCATCGAATATCAAGTTAGGGCAAAACAACGTTTGCCGGGTCAGCTTGTTTATTATAATTGTTCATTTATATAATAATTTATTATACATTTTATCAAAAAATAATAAATAATGCATAATTTTAAAAAAAAATCACGCCATCCGTACGATTCGAACCAACGCCTTCGCTATCGTCCCCAATATAATAAAAAAACACAAAAAAAATCATGCCTAATGTAGGATTTGAACCAGCGCCTTCGCGATTGTCTGCAATAACATTGCATTATGCGGAAAAATGCCAGTTTCATAAAAATTAAACAAAAGTGTGGAAAAAAGGGAGGAGCTAAACAGCAAAAATAACAACAACTTTAATATGCTCTGATAGCAGTAAACCGCTGTGATCGAATTTCGAAGATGTACATAAATTATGAGTATGCCTAAAAGTATGATACGATCTAGGTTAACCTTGGTACAGTATGCATCAAAATGTAGATAAGAACTCGGCATATTGGCAGTATATGTAGAACCTAAGTAGCTTGAGTGGATCACAGTGTAAATTCATACAAAGGCTACTGATGAGTTGGTGTAGCGGCCAATGAAACAGTCTGTATAGTCAAGCTGTGTGATTTGCTCTAAACAGAGCCGTTCTTGTTGTTGTTGGTTGTTGCCTTCTTTGTTCTTCATGTTGTCTTGTTGTCAACATGCTTGGCATAGAGCTCGAAAAATTTGTTTTCAATATAAATAATGAAAAGGCCGTATACAAATATTAAGATTAAATTAAACAAAATTGCAAAAAAGTGCGCTGTTGCAAATTTTCAAAATGTTGCAATTACAAAAACAATCACTATATCCTTATCAAGTTTGCTCTTGCAACAAGAAGCAAAGATGTGTTTCTGAGGAGCGAACATGTTTCAAGGTTTTATGAGCAACACAACATGTTTTACTTCTCGAATGCCCGTCACGTTTGCTCAAGAAATTCTGTTAAATAAACATTTTGGAGGTCTTCTTATGGCTAGGTGTATGGCGATTCCAACATCATCTCAACAAAATTTTGAAGCCAACCAAGTTAGTATGCATAACAACCAACTTTCGCTACTTTACAAGGCCCTCACTCAACCTAGCAAAAATGATGATCAAGAAGTAGTAGGCAATAATCAACACGATTGGCCTCTGCTTTCGGAGGCTCCGTCAACGAGTACTATGCAAATCCAATCTAACATTCAAAAAGAACAAAGTTGAGGAGACATTCGAAAACTTCTAAAACACCAGCTAACCGTTCTCACGTTTATATAAAACGGAAAAATACTTTATTTATTCCATTTTGTATTGCATTCCTTTTCAGATACTTGCTCTCTCTATTTTACACTAAAATTTATCTTATTCTTTATTTTTTAAAAAGTTTCACTTTTGTCACGTGTACGTTGCTTTACGTGGGTTTTTTTTATTATTATTATTTTTTATTATTTTATTATTTTTTATTTATTTTTATTATTTATTATTTTTTCTTATTTATTATTTTATTATTATCAAAAATTTGTTTTCAATATATATAATGAAAGGTCGTATTCAAATATTAAGATTAAAAATTTCTGGGAGAGCACGCCCGTAAAAATGTTAAGAAAATGATAAGTTGTGTGTTAATCACATAAACAACAAAGTATTTCATAACAAAATAGTCTCCACACCATCTTAGGTGTACCATCAGTTAAACTAACTGAAACCTAAAAATGGAAGTGTAGAAAAAAGGAGGAGCTAAACAGCAAAATAACAACAACTTCAATATGCTCTGATAGCGATAAACCGCTGTGATCGAATTTCGAAGATGCACATGAATTAAAGCTATGCCTAAAAGTATGATACGATCTAGGTTAACCTTGGTACAGTTTGCATCAAAAGTAGATAAGAACTCATTTACAAAATTCAAGCGTTCTCTGCCAAAAATAAATTCCGGGTAACTTTCTCGGCATATTGGCAGTATAAGTAGAACCTAAGTTGCCTGAGTGGATCACAGTGTAAAGTCATACAAAGGCTACTGATGATTTGGTGTAGCGGCCAATGAAACAGTCTGTATAGTCAAGCTGTGTGATTTGCTCTATACAGAGCCATTGTTGTTGTTGTTGGTTGTTGACTTCCTTGTTCTTCATGTTGTCAACAAAAATTTGTTGTCAATATTATTATTATTATTTTTTTTTTCTGTAAACTCGATTTGTTCGAAAAGTTGCACTTCTAACAAAAAATTTAATATCCAGCAGGCTCATCAAGATAATCGCAACTTTTTTTGTTTCAAAATAATTTATAGTACAGAATTTTTACAAAATTTTGCACCGCATTTTATTGAAATGCTGCCATATTTGGATTTTGGTGTTTTTTTTTTTTTTTTTTTGATATTCGATGTATATTAGAATTATAATTAGTACAGTAAGATATAAGTAAGATCTTTTGGAATACAACAAAATATAATATATAATCAACACAAAAATGGACGTGTCATGGCCACATCCGTAAGTTTTGACGTGACAACGTATCTTTATCCTCATCTCTATTCTTATTCGTATCCTTTCCCTTGTCATTAAGCTTGTCCCCATCCTTATCTATATTCGTAAGTTTGGCCTTATATTTGTCTACCTCCTTGTCCTGTTCTTTGTTTCAATCCTTGACCTTGTTCTTGTACGAAACAATTTCATAGTCCTTGTCTAAATCCTTAGCTTTGTCCAAATGCTTGTTCCAATCCTTTTCGAAATCCTTCTCGGAAGCCTTGTTTCAATCCTTTTCCAAATCCTTAACCAAATCCTTGTTATCATCTTTTTTCCAATCTATGTTCAAATCCTTGTCCAAACCCTTGTCCAAACCAATACATATATTTTTCTTGTTCTTAATCGTTGCAAAAATCCTTCTCCTCATCCTTTTTCTAATCCTTATTCTTATCTTTGTTTGGATTCGGATTTTTGTTTCATTATTTGTCACGTTTTTAAGTTTTGATTTTCAGTTTTCTTTTGCTTTTGTTAACATTAACCTGAGAGCAATTCAATATATCCATGCAATAATGGTAGCATTTACGTTACTTCAAGCGCTTACCTGCGGGATCTTATGACGCTTTCTATTTTTGTATTTTTATCATGTGACCGAAAACCTCAGCTTTACTGTCGTTGCATAACATATACTTTAGCGCCAATGGTCACGCTGATATTATTCTATGCAACGTTTTTTCATTGTTGTTGGATTTTTATTGCAACTAAGCTGTTACCTTCATTTTGTTTTTATTTTCGTTACAAAAACCAATCTTTGCTGTCGTAAAATAAAATGTACCGCATCATCTCTTATACGTGGGTAATAATTTCGTGCAACAATATTGAATTTTTGCTGAATAAGCTGCTAGCTCCGCCACCTGAAGACGTAATAATTTTTTGTTTTTTTATTTTTGTCGTTAGGTTAAGTATAAATCCTTCACTCTCGCTTTATACTATTCACCGTAGTGCGTATATTCAGAGTTGAAATTCAATGCAACGCCGCACAGTGGTTGAAAGATGGAAATAAATACCGAAATTCATGTTTTATTTTTAAAATTTTTTTATTTTATATGGTTTAAGAATTGTTCAATTAGCATAAATCCAAAATATTTTTGAGTAATATTGATTGGTTTTTTGCCTAGAGGCCCTCAAACTCGAACAATGCAAAAAAACTGGAAAAATTATGTAAAAAGTTGATATTTTTACAGAGTTACTACAAAAAAACGGGAAGAGATATTCCCCTCCTGTTTTTTTTTATTTATTTAAGAAAATGTTCAAAAACAGTTCTGTTTATTTGAAACATATTGTTTACCTCTATTTTTTAAAAAAAAACTCAAATTTAACGTGGATATGAAAAAAAAACGTAAATTTATTTTTAGCAGAATGTTACTTTGTGAGCTCCAAGTTGCGCCAAAAAATCTTTCAACGGAATGTATTTATTGATCTTTTACGTAAATGTTTCAAATAATAAAAGTGAGCTCTTTTGATCTTTTTTCACAAGATATGACAATAACTAAAACCGTTTTGTGAAAAATATAGAATTGCTCAGTCTCAAGGCTTAGTTCTTTAGCAATTATCCTTAGTATACTTTCAGGCTTGGCTTGTTAAGCCAAACTCTTCATTCAAAAGTGTGACATACTTTATCTTGTTTATTATAGTACCAGCAATATTGCACTGTCGTATTGACCATTTAAAGCTCACAAACGAATTTTTATATTTTTTTGCGACTATGAAAAACTATAAAAAAAAGATGAAAATGTGTTTTTCATTGGCATGTGTTTATACGCACAAAAAGCTACAACATGAACTACGGATATGAAGATTGATAGCAGGTCTTACATTATCCCTAAAAGTATACTCAAGTGAATTTTGAAAGTTGCTATCATCGCTTATGCAATAATTATTAATTTGTTGCAGAATGCAAAAGGGTCATTCAAATTTTTTTTAAATAATAAAAAAATAATTTGAAAATTTTTTTTTCATTGTAATACGGATATCTTAACATGTAACATGAATATCTTATTTTAACGGTTTAGATGCTATATCACCTTAAAGTTTAAAATTTGAAAAAAAAGTGGAGTGAACATTTTTTTGGGGGAGGTGGGCATGGCGGAAAAAATGTTTTTTTTATTAAAAACTTCAATTTAAGATTTCGGACAATGTGATTTCATCACAAATAGATAAGTCATAGAAAAAATATAGCGTTTTTAATTTTTATGTTATATGTGGAGGTAGGCGTAGTTGTGGGCGGGTATCAAAAAATTTTTGTTTTTATCTTGATAGTCAAATTGAACTCATGTGCCTAATTTTATTGATTTACGACAACTACTTCTATTTTTTGACATTTTCAGGGGCTCAACCACTGTGAGCAGTTGCATGATAACTGCATTTTCAATATTGGGGCGGCTCTCTCTGCGGCCTTATGACGTCATGAATTTTTTGTCTATTTTTGTTGGAATTGTTAAGGACCAGTCTAACGTAATAATTAATTTTAACAAATTTTCAGTTGCGTTACCTAAGCACCTCTCTCCACGTCCCAAAGACATCATTAATTGTATGTTTATTTTTGTCATAAAGTCAAAACATTAGCTTTTAAGCCATTATTTTTGGCATAGCACCTAGACTCAGCGAGTAACAATTCTATGCAACGCTGATTTATTTCGAAAAATGCTTTTTTCAACTTTTTTGGCGTTTTACCTGAGCGGTAAAACGTTACGTTGTCACGTCAAAAAATAATTTTCTTCAGTAACTACTTTTAAGGAAAAGTACTTTTAAGGAAAAGTACTTTTAAGGAAAAGTACTTTCAAGGAAAAGTACTTTTATGAGCTGATGTTTGTTAAAAATATACTCCTTGCCATCTGGCCATAAGCCAGATTCCTTGGTTGAGAGATACTGTACGTTATAAAAAGAACCCTCGAAATATATCTGTGCCAGTCTGCATAAATAAACTGTGAGAATTATTATAGCCAGCACTTCAACAAAAAAGTTTTACTGCTGCAAGCGACTTTTACAGTAAGTACCTATCTTTGGAATGTATCTCAACAAATAATAGCCGCGCATTGTCTGTTAAAGCAATTAAAACCATTGAGCATATTGTTACCGCCATATATTAACATAACTGACCTGATTCATGCGAAATGGACTATTATTAAAAATTTCTGGAACAAGCGCCTGACAGTCGAAGGATATGCTTGATTGCTTGCTTTTATTATCGCTGAGCTCACTGACTCACTGAATTGTTAACATTGTTCATTTAAATAAATATGAATCTGTGTGTGTGTCTCTGTATAGCACGCATAAAATTATTGTTAAATGATGCTGAAGGAATTAAGCAGAAAACAATGTTATGTTAAGAGCGAAAAATTCAAGGATAAGGAATTGCTTTGATTTGGAAAATGACAAAAATGACGCCCACGCATAGGGCTGAGCTAGTTGTGTGTTGGGCTAGAAAAAAAACTTTCGTTATAATGGGTGTTTTTTTTAAGGGTTTGTTTTTCAAATAGAGATAAAACTGGCATTTTGTGGTCAAATCTGGCAACTCTAATGTCATTTATGTTCAGTTTGGTTTGCCATTTCATCATGAACAGGTTGACAAAAGAACAACGCTTGCAAATCGTGCAAATTTATTTCGAAAATAATGGTTCAGTTCGCGAAGTTTACCGCAAGCTCCGTCCATTTTATGGTCGACATAATCGTCCATCAGAGCAATTAATTCAGTTAACCATGGGTCGTTTTCGCACTACGTTTACTCTATGTGATAATACGCATCCGCAGAGACGTCGAACAGTGCGCACCGAAGAAAAAAATTGCCGCTGTAGAGCAAAATGTTGAAGAGGACCCGAATGAATCGATTCGCCACCTTGCACAGCAATTGGAGCTTTGTCCATCAACTTTATGGAAGATTTTGCGCAAATATCTTGGCTTGGGACCTTACAAGATCCAGCTTGTGCAAGAATTAAAGCCGCGAGACCATGCAATGCGTCGTGATTTTGGTGTATGGGCCGAAAATGAGATTGATCTCGCTGCTGATTTTCATCGCAAAATTTTGTTCAGTGATGAGGCTCATTTTTGGTTGAATGGCTACGTCAACAAGCAAAATTGCCGCATTTGGAGTGAAGAGAATCCACATGAGATCCTTGAGACGCCATTACATCCACAAAAACTGACTGTTTGGTGTGCTCTATGGGCTGGTGGAGTCATTGGGCCATACTTCTTCCGAAATAATGCTGGAGAGTCAGTTACCGTTAATGGAGACCGGTATAGAGCCATGATAACCGACTATTTTGTTCCCGAATTGGATGGCATGAATGTGGATGAGTTGTGGTTCCAACAAGACGGCGCTACATGCCACACAGCGCACGTCACAATCGATTTATTGAAGGAAACATTCGATGAGTGCATAATTGGCCACCAAGATCGTGTGATTTGACACCATTGGATTATTTTCTTTGGGGATATGTGAAGTCGCTCGTCTACGCCAACAAACCAGAAACGTTAGGGGACTTGGAGGCCAACATTCGTGGCGTTATTACCGACATACGGCCCCATATGCTCGAAAAAGTGGTTGAAAATTGGACCTGTAGAATTGGCTTTATTCGAGCCAGCCGCAGCGGCCACATGCCCGAAATCTTATTTAAACATTACTGGCATAATATTATCCTTCCAATAAAGCCAAATTGATGGACATTAAAACATTTTCTTGTGTTTTATTTCAATTCGAAGTTCTATACCTCTAAAAAAAACACCCTTTATATATAATGCTGTGAATGTGAAGTAGTTTAACCCATTTCCTAACACTGTTATATTTTTCTAACACTCAACAGCTTTGATGACATATAAAAAATTGTCCCTTGGTAGAAAATGGGTTAAAAATATCTATCCATATAAAATACGAATACTTTTCCGTACTGAAAAGAAAAAACCAAATATATTTGAATTCAGTTGTCTATTTTTTATTTATTAATAATTATTTTAATTATTACTTAATTACTTTATTAGCTAACATTTTGACAACAAGTTCTTTTGTGTTATTTTAATAAAAAATCAAAAAATAAAATGAGCAAAATTAACAATATTTTAACAAAGTACAACATAATGTTCTGTCAAACATGTTTATGTTGTCACTTGAAATTGAATTTGTGCGTGTTCTCATGCAAGTACACCTACTGACACACATACATACACACTCACACTTGCAATCGCACTCACACTCGCACTCTCCCTCACACTCATTGATATGTGTGTCAAATTAAGTTAACAGTTAGGCAAACATTCATTAACTTTTAATTTTATTTGCATACTTTTATTGCGATTGCGTGCAATGTTTGAAGCGTTGTTTGTGAATAAAAAAAAAATGAAAAAATAAAGTTAATGTCTTTGTCAGTATGGGTATGTGTGAGTGGAAAATATGTATGCATGTGTATGGGTTTGCTTGTATGTAGGATGTTAGTGCTTGTAAATATTTGTCACAAGAGGTGTTTCCGTTTCCGTTTGTATTGTCGCTTGTCGCTTTATTGTCCCACTTGATTGTGGGTTGGGATATTTTTGTTTTCTTTAATCCTTGCTGGCGGCAGCGCCTTTAATTTAGCCACAACACGCACACCCTTACAGCTTAACAAAAACAAAAAAAAAAAAATAAAAGAATTATTCACACATAAACAGCACACAAACTCACACTAACACACACTCTCAGAGTGATGCAGCCATTAATCAGCAGCACTTTGTTCTGCTGCCTGATTGAGATCTTTTCATCGCAGGATATACATACAACAGAATATAATGCTTATTATGTCAAATTGCTTGCGACATGTCGCAACACGAGATTGTATATTAAATTGTTTTTTTTTTGTTTTCTTTTTGTCTTCTTGTTATTGTTATTGGTATTGTTCGCAATTTGTATGGAATGATGTAAAAAAAATTGTCAATATTAACCTCTAATTTATAAGGTTGAAACAAACGGTTAATCGAGTCAACATTTTTTTTTTTTAATTTTATTTGAGCAAACATTTTTTTTTGGACTTCAAAATATATTTTATTTTTCAAAATATTGGTTTTGATATTTAAAATTATTTAATATAGCTTTTAACTAGATTTAACAACAGTTAGCTTTTAATACCCATGGCATCACCGCAAGTTTGAATTCCTTGTGCAAGTCTCTGTCTTAACCCCCATCGATTCAAAATATTTTCCTTATATATCCGGTCTAGGTGGGCTTAATAGGCCCACCTTGGGGTTAATCAGCATCCATAGTTATTGTGTCTTTGTGTTTTTGTGCTTTTACTATTGCTATTGCTTTTGATTTTGCTTTTGATTTTGATTTTGATTTTCATCTTGATTTTGATTTTGATTTTGCTTTTACTTTTGCCTTTGCTTTTTATCTTGTTTTTTCTTTTACTTTTACTTTTGCTTTTGCTTTTGCTTTTGCTTTTGCTGTTGCTTTTGATTTTGATTTTGATTTTGATTTTGATTTTGATTTTGATTTTGATTCTGATTTTGATTTTGATTTTGATTTTGATTTTGATTTTGATTTTGATTTTGATTTTGATTTTTATTTTGATTTTGATTTTGATTTTAATTTTGATTTTGATTTTGATTTTGATTTTAATTTTGATTTTGATTTTGATTTTGATTTTGATTTTGATTTTGATTTTGATTTTGATTTTGATTTTGATTTTGATTTTGATTTTGATTTTGATTTTGATTTTGATTTTGATTTTGATTTTGATTTTGATTTTGATTTTGATTTTGATTTTGATTTTGATTTTGATTTTGATTTTGATTTTGATTTTGATTTTGCTTTTGCTTCTATTTTGTCTAAATTTTGTTTTCTGTGTGTTTTTCCAATGATCTTTTGCACTTGCTTTTGCTTCTATTTTGTCTAAATTTTGTTTTCTGTGTGTTTTTCCAATGATCTTTTGCACTTGCTTTTGCTTCTATTTTGTCTAAATTTTTTTCTGTGTTATTTTTTCAATGAGTCTTAAGAATCAACCTTTTTTAAAAAAGATTCAACCTCTGTAAGTCACCTTTAGTGTGGTTCACTGAGATACCTTTTGACGATATTAGTATTTTGCTGATTTTTATGATGAGGCGAAAGAAAAAATTAACCGTAGTCGCGTAAGGTCATGGAGTAATAGTTTCATGCAACGCTTTTGATTTTTTGTTGCATTTTCGATGTATAGAGCGGTGTTTTAAACGGTACCGGTGAGGCAGTAGCATGACGCTAAAAATTTTTAATTTCATTATGAGGTCAAAGAATCACCTCTCGATTTCATTAAATAAAATATACCGTAGCGAGTCTTTCTAGCAAAAATATTTAATTTTTGTTACATAAGCTGCTACCTTCGCGACCTGATGACGTCATAAATTTTTTCTTTTTAATGCTGTGGTTTGACCGCGTACAAATCCTACATTTTGTTTAATAACATTCATCGTAGTTCATTTATTTACCGAGCAATTATTCTATGCAACGCAGTTGCATAATTCGATATTGTGGTGGCTCTTCTTACGGCCTTATGACGTCATACATTTTTTGTCTATATTTGTCGTGAGGCCTAAGATTTTGTTCTAACTGGCGTTTAATATTTTTAACAGTATCTTTTATATTCAGTGATAATAAGTCCGCTTTTATATTTCAACCAGAACCATAACTTATATCTAAGTATTATATTCCTTGCAACGGAACACATTTTGGAAAAATGCCTTTTTCGGAATTATGCGCGATAAGACGTCAAGTTGTTACATCAAAATGAACTAATAAACTTAGACGCTGGCATTTTGTAGTAAGCTTGTTGTTTCCGTTGAGCTGTCAAAAAATATTCAAATTGAAAATGTCAAAATGTCTAAATTATATTGATGAATTCGTAATTTATTTCAGGGCAGCCTTTTGGGTTCGAGGATAAAAGAATTTTTTAATAATTTCTTCAATATCTTATACAGCAGGAATTTCTCAATTTCTCTCTCTCTCTCTCTCTCTCTTTCTTTCTTTAGAGTGACAAACTTGATGGACAACTTAATTTTCTGTTAATCAAAATTGTCTCTTTCTATAAGGACATCCCTGACAGCAGCTGTCAAAAACACATGTCCATATTTCTGCATAAATAACCTTTAAAAGGCAACCAAAAATTTTAGGAAACTTAAATAGAAAATGACAATTTTGCAAATCACTCTCATTTAAACAGTCTTTAGATAAGTTGACAGACCATTTGCACAGAAAGTCATTTTGCCCAACAATTGATTTGGCGACAATCAGAAAATCGTTCACGCACAGTTGCGCTCATTATGTTGGCCCGCATCAAAATGTCTATTTAAATGAAAAAAAAAAACGAACCCAAAAGGACACATTTTCTATGGCTGCCATTTCGATAGGTTTTCGCGCTTGGCTAGCTTAAGTGTAAAGGAAGTAGGAGTGGGCGTGAAGGAGAGGGAGAAACTGTCATTACCATCATAACAATTTCAATTTTCCCGCATTTCACAACACACACACAAATCTCAGCTTGTTTATCAGCACAGTTTGTTCCCTTGTCAATTTCATTTCTATCTTTATTTTTATATAATTTGATTTTTTTTTGCAATTTTATGCTCGTTTTTCTAAAATTATCTCGAAACAATAGTAAAGCGCCCATCTTGATTTTTTTTTTTTTGTTTTTCTTCGCTATTCTATATATGTATATGTTTCCTTTCACTTTGCAGGCTTCAGCGATCCCTACTGCATGCTGGGAATACAGCCAGATGGTGGTCCTCCCGTTTCACCGCTCCCACTACCACCCACGCCACGCACGCTCTCCTCCGATATGGGCGGCTTCGACAACAATTCCAGCGACTCGCCTACGCATCGCAAGCATAGTTTCCGCCTTAGCTTCAAACGCAAGGATATGGGCAGGCGTGAGCAGCGTGACTCCATCGGTGGACCAGTGCCAGCCAAGTTTATACGCGCCACCTCAATTAAGCCGCACACGCTGAGTCCGAAGTGGAATGAAAAATTTAAATTGTAAGTTTAATTGGAAAATAACTGAAAAAAAAATTAAGTGGTAAAATGGTTAAAAAATATTAAAATGTGCAGCAGCAGCATTTTCAGAAAAAAGTTATTTAATGGCTTTACAGGTTGATGTTAATTAACTTATTGAACAAACATTCATTTAAGAATTGATTGAAATTTTTAATTAAATTTAAATTGAGCAGAAAATATTAGAAAATATTCAATATTGACAGGGTTCTAAAGTTGTGAGAATGGGTTGGGAATTTAAAATCGAAAATTAATTGATGATGTAACTTGTTGTTGTGGCTCAAATGTGAAACGTGACTTAGGTGACAGTTACAGTTTGACAGTTCTTCATAATCCAATGAATACAATTTTTGTTTACAAATTAAAAAACAAAATCTAAATAATCGGCTGCATCTTATTTGGTATTTTTGTTTTTTTTTTTTTTCTTAAATCGTAAACATTTTTATCCCCAGTTTCTTCTTTTTTCTTTGTTGTTCTAGAAACAACAGAAAATCCCATGACAGTAAAAATAATGAAGGGTATTTATTTCGGGGATTAAAGGCCGTAGTGTTGGCATTCTTGGAAGGTCTAACATACCTGTCATTTCAATTGTCATTTTATTGGTCTATGTATTGTCCTACATTTGCAAAAATGGCTAGTTAAAGCGGTGAAAAAGTTGTGAATTTTGGATTTTGGTCACTTTTCGCAAGAAATATTTTAAAATTTTGGAATTTTAAATGTTCGTCATGAAAGTCACTTTCAAAATAATTTTATTTTTGGATTGCGTTTAAAATTGAAAATAATTAAAAATTTTATAAAGTTACTAAAATGATATTTTTTCGAGAACACTGTTACCTCTTCTTAATTGTTTGTTTAAGTGATACCTTCAAGGAGTTTTTGTCGTTTTTTGATATGAAGATGACCCTTTTTTTTATATGAAGATTTTTGTTTAAGAAATCAAAATATTCCTTTCAAAAGTCCACTTAGTAGGCATAGATGTGGGAAAAGTGTCTTTCAGACCTTACTATTTGTAAAAATTAACAAAAAAAAAAACATGTCTACACAGAGAGTTTAGTTTGAGTTCAACCATAGCTATTCACACAGAGATGCGTCGGCAGAATTATGTTTAGTGGGATATTTCTTTGTTTAGGGTTAAAGAGGGTAATGGGAGTCATTTTAGCGAGGAATGAAATGAAATTAAGACAACCGCATAAGTCTTAAGACCAGTTTTAGCGAGTTTAGTAATCAACTTTGGAAGTTATAACAGTTAAAAAAAAAAACAGATTTGACTCTCTTTGTACGATGTGGCGACAATGGTGGTCACCCTGTGATTAATCGGAGTCAGAGACAATTTAACAGATATTACAAACGTAAACTTCGACTGAGTCCCACCCAGTGTAGTCCACGTGAGCCCATGATCCACACGAAGTACATCTGTACCACATTGTCTCATTGTCTCTTCCAATATTAGGCATCTGTTCTCCGCATCTTCTTCGTCGTCGTCTACATTGTTCTTCAAGTATCTACCGCTTTACCTTTTCAGTATTCTTCTTCAATATTTTAGTCTTCTTTCCCTGGCCTTTACCTTCCTGAGTCTCATTTTCCACAACTGCACTAAGGAGAAAAAAAATTGATATAAAAAACCTACAAAATAACCAGCAGTTATTTTGGAGTTAATTGAAAAACTGAACTAATTCATTTCTAGCGTAGCTCTAGTTCTGAGTAAGAACAAAAGGCGTTCAGTATAGAACAGTTCACTTTGCTCCAGTACACTAAATTTTTACACTTTCAAAATGTTCACTTTAAAACTAGTTAAAAAAGAACCACTTTCAGGCTGCTGCGAAAGCAACCAGTTTAAAAATGTTCCTAACGCAACTACTGTAGAGTCTGGGCTATGTTGCCAGAAATGCACGATAAATAGTACTTATGGTATTTTTCAACGATTGTGGGATGTGGTAATTCCCATGGTATTTTGTGGTAAAAATCTCTCGCGTGGGAAAAAAAATACCACATGTGAGATATTTACCACGCGTGGGAAAAGTAATACCTCAAATAACCACAAAATACCTCAAAATCCCACACAATACCTCAAATTATCACAAAATACCACAATACCTCAAAATACCTCAAAAGAAAATTTGAGGGATTTCGTGGTAATTTGAGGTATTGTGGTATTTTATGGTAATTTGAGGTATTTTATGGTATTTTGAGGTATTTTAGCGAGTATGGTAATTTGTGGAATTAAGTGTGAGAAAAAGAGAATTTTGATGGTAATTTCATCTGATGACACTGAGTCTGGGTAGCGTGAACTAATTTTCCACAAGGGCTGTTCACATTATCTAGACTGTTCATACTATCAAGGTTGATTTTCAGTTCAGAAAAATATGAGTTTTATTCATTTAAAATACATGATCATTACATACATACATGATTTTGTATGTTAATAATAAATTAAGAATTCGATATAAAATAATCCTTAATGACAGATTGCTTTTTGCGGTCATTGGCATATTTCTGTACTGCTTGATAGCGGAGGCTCTGCAACACAAGAATACTTGAAAAATCGGTGGTATTTGCTTCAGCCCATTCTATTGAATTCAGCCCATTTGATTAAAATCCAGTCAACCAACCAGAGCTTGCATTGAAACCGCCTTCTTTTTCTTGAAAATCACTATGTAGTTTTTTGCCTTTTGCTTGAGCATCTCCCCGCTTATAGGAGTGTTTTTCTTACGCTGCTCCACAAACCAGTTGTACAGAGCCGTGTTCATGCGAGGATACTCACCTTTCTTTAAAGTTTTTCTCTTCAGAGATCCGAATTTCCAGTTCGCAATAACTTTAGAGATTGTGGCCTTTTTTTTTACGCCACAAATTGTTGATTTTGCAACACAATATTCCTTTGCCAAGCTAGAAATCCTGCGCCTCTTCCGAGCTTTTCAATTATGACGCTTTTTTCATTTAATGATAAAAATTTTAGTTTTTTGGAAGCCATGCTTGCAATTGCTTGTTGCTACATTTTAAACACGAACTTGACTGATCTTTATTTGTGCTTACATTTCACAAAAAATTAGATGAAAAAGAACGGTAAATAGTATTTTCCGTTAGTTATTTGTTGCGATTTCATTTTCGTCTTCTTTTGTTTTATTTAATTGTTGGAATTTACTCTTAGAACTTTGTTCACGTTACACAGGTTTGCACTGTTCCCGCTATAGAGTACTCAATATAAATAATTTTACGTTCACCCTGGAGAGATGTTTATGGCACTAAGAGTTCACATTACCCCGACTCCACTGTAGTTCAAATATGGGGAAAAGGGAGTGTTTATGGGGACAATATTCTTTTCCTATGACATCAACCCGCAAAAAGGGTCAGTTCGTTCAATATTAAAGGATATAGTAGTGGAACTAGTACTGATCCTTTTTGGAACTAGTTCAGAACTATTTCAAATTTGTTCCACTTTTCTGCTGGGTACTGACACAATCTAAGTTAAAAAACATCTGACTAAATACGTTTTGATCGTTTATTTAAAAAAAAATCCAAACATTCCGTTTATTTTACTTCGACAAAAAATTACATCAGCGAGTCACAAAAGCAAAATACTTGTGTTTCTCTGCAGCGCGGGCGGCTAAATGCGCGAGTCATTTAACACAACGTCTGGCGGCACAGAGTGGGCGGGGAACTAGTTAACGCTACGCTCGAGTGTACAGTTTTGTGTATATGTGGATGACTCTCATTACCCGCTGACTCCAATTGCCCTATTCTCCCCTACTCATGTGCTTTCATATTTTTTGCACTTACACCTCCTCAATTCCACTTGAAGACATAGCTTTAGCCATCTCAGCGTACACATGCGAGCTCTTCCTTGCGATGCGCAAATTGGTATTTTTATCGGTCCATACTGATATGAAGACCTAAGCTTCCACACTTGCCCAAGTTCTTTTCTTTGCTTTTTTGTTAATTTCGTACAAATAGTAAATTGCACAATTTTAGAACAGCTGTTTTTGACATTTCTCACCACAAAATTGTTTACCGTACCTTGTCATCAAAAAAGTTGCACCTGAACGTACTTTTTTATATGAACATTAGCATACTTTTAGGCATTTCTCAAATAGAGTTTTGATAAACACAGAAAGAAAGTTGATTTTAGTTGAGTTTCATCCTGCAAAATTGTACTGGGGACCTCGAGAGTTTATTTTACGTTCAATGGCTAAACTCAACTTTTTACTGGAAACTCAAACTAAACTCTCTGTGTAGACATGGCATAAGAGGAGGTTCATATTAGGAGGCTCATATTAGTATGGGCTGATAAAAACTCCGATATGAGAACATATAAGTAAACAAATAAATATCATACTGAACTGCCGACACATCTCTGTGTGAACAGCTTTGGTTGAACTCAAACTAAACTCTCTGTAAGTAGTTTGGGCTCGAGTAAGTAGCCCAAAATGTGTACAAGGATATATTGGTGACCACAATATATGCCTGTTTCATACATTTTTATACAGGATAACGACCCAAAACACACTGCTAGGAACGTTCAAGCATGAGTTTCTTTAGAAAATGTAAAAGTATTGAATTGGCCCTTGCAAAGCCCTGAACAAAACCCGATCGAAAACCTCTGGACAGATGCTCAGAGGGCTTTAAAGAAGAAAGCATCAAGAAACGCAGTTGAGTTATTTGAAATAATGAAAGAAATATGGCAGAATATTTCAGTTAAACATGTCAGCATTTAGTGGCTAGTCTTTAAAAAGATACAACGAAATTCTGAAATGCAAGGGATATCCCACAAAGTATTAGATTTAAATGAAATATAATCCAAAAAATTTAATAATATTTAAAAACTCGAATATATTGGAATAAAGTTCAAGGGTCCTTAATAAGTTGTTCAAAACAAAGTAGTGAACATTTCTTAAACTTATTTTTTACATTGTTATGAATGTGTTAATTTTCTTTCTTTTTAGAAGGAATAGAATAGAAATAGCCAAGTGCTAGTGCTTAAACTATTAGTCAAGTGGCTAGCTAAAGAGTGACAATTAGATTTTATCGAGACTGGCGTGTTTAAGCTGAACATTTTTCTAATGACAACAAAAAAGCTTTAATATTTTTTTTTTTTTTTCCCCCAAAAGGTTGTTTAATACTAGAAATGATTAATGAGGCTTAATGTAAATTAGTTTAAATCTGCCAACAACAGCTGTTGCATTGCTTCTGTCATTAATGCTGCCATTATTTAAGTCATTGAAACCTATCGGTTTTATTCAAATATTCCATTCATTCATAACCATCTCTATGCACAACTGTATACCAACCTCTAGGCCAACAGTTTTAATTGACGAGATTTCAACTGTTTCTTTGTATAATTGTTGGTTGAAATTTAATTGGAAATTTAAATTGGAAGCAAATTAATTGCGATCCCTGCAGGATTTACAACTTCTACTTGTTGGGAAACAATTTATTGAAGCGAAAAATTGATGTTGAATCAATTTCAATGTTAAGCCAAAGAGTTGTGTAGTTGACGGAAGCATTTTTGAATTCATTCATTTCATTCGTTTTGTGTTTTGTGCTTCAGCGCGATATAAATGCATTCGAAAAACATTCAAAACTCGGCAAACCTTACCATAAAAGTTTCCATAAAATTTGAAGTAAAGTTGTTAAATTGCTTGTTTTGCGAAAAATCCATCAGAAGAAGCATTCAGAATTCAACTAAAAACCAACAACAAAATAAAATTAATTTTAATGATTCTCATTCAGAGTCTACTTGCAAAATTTTTTTTTTTTAAACAGGATATTTATTAATTAGTTATTAATCATAAATTTGCATGGCTGCAAAATTATTAGATTGAATTAATTTAATTAAGTGTTTGCAGCGGAAAAAGCAATAAAAGCTTATGTCAGCGTTATAAACGGCTTTTGTAATTGCAAAAGTGTTGTTAAATTAATTTATATTGGATATTAATCGGATTTTTTTTTTATATTCGAAATGCATGCATTGGCAATCCTTGTCGTTCAGTTCAGGAAATGTCAGAGGAAAATGGTTTCATAAAAACAAAAACAACCAACATTATAAATGGAGCCTAAAACGATTTGACATTATACTATAAAAAAAAATATGGCGGATTTATAAGAAACATGCAAACACGCAAATAAACAAATCACAAAAATTATAATCTATATACACCACCAGCACATTAAATAAACACGCAAACATGCTAGCTAACGGTAAATTTTCTATGTTTGCTACCAATAAATAAAAAAAGTTTTTATGCTAGGCGAGCGTAAATATATTGTCACCACATACGTACATAGCACCAACACCTAGAACGACACCAAACGACAATGGACACCGATATCGACACCAACAAAACACTTAAACGATTTATCATCATTAATCATGATTTCTTTATCAGTTCCAATAGCAGAGTCTACGCAATGTCTTCTACACTCACACACACATATACACATATACACACACACACACACACTAACAACAATGCATCCATTGAACATTCGCATTAATGTTGCTTTAATTCCATTTCCAGCATGCGAGTTGAAGTTGAAAGCTTTTATTTGCCCGCTGATTTATGTGCCATCAAGTAACCGTTTGGGTCATAAAATTAAATTGAGCTGAAAGTATTGCTGCATTATGCTGGACCACAGTGCTTCTTGGCTACTTTCTTCAAAGAATCCGTTTGGAATTTTTCTTTTTATTGTATACAATTGTTGACTTAGCTATTTTGCTGCAATTAAGAACATAGTTGAACATTGATTCTATTTTTGCTTAGCGTCAGCAACTTCTAAGACATCAAGTTGGAAGCAAATGACTTTAGCGAAATTTGATTGACATGATTTGCAAGGAAAGTTAAAAAACTTCACTTCTGAATTTAAAATTTTGAAAATTTCACATTCTAAAGGGGTTTCTACACAGTACAACCGCTGTACAAACGCTTATCGTGCAGCAGTAGGCTGTTTCAACCATTCGACCGTGCAATATTGCAACCAACTCGTCGCATGCTTGCATCCAAACAATACAATAATCGCACACAACCATCAAATAGCAACCGATATTGGTACAGCCGTTGTTTTGTGTAACCACCCGGCACAATTTCCGATTTCGATATCGAAAATTAAAAAATTACGAATAATTTGCGACGATAACTATCGAATCCGATATCAATTTCGATTCGAAAAAGATACGTTTAGCGGACGTGACGGTTACTTCGTAAGCGAAGGTTCGTTTACGTGTCGTAAAATTATTCGCTTGTATGTCAAAACATTGCTTATGTGTCGGAAAATTATTCGCTTATGTGTCAAAAAAGTATTTGTTTACGATTTATATTTTGAAGCGAATTCGAAGAAAATTTTATTTTTTTCATTCTAAAATTCTATTCTATTCTATTCTAATAAAAACTTTTTAACAAAAAAAAAACCCGACTTCAAAATCACTACAAAGTAAAAAATAATTTTAAATAACTTTTCCCATTCATTTCTTGGTCATATTTTAAAAGCTATTTATACGTGTTATAATATTGGAAATCTTATCATTTTCATTTTTTTTATTTTGTTTTATTATCAATATACTAATAGCTTTATGTACATAAAAGATTTGAAGTCGGCGCTTATCTTACTATGTCGAAATCTTTTTATTTTAATTTTTTCTAATTTGTTTTATCATAAAAATATTATTAACTTTATGAATATAAAAGCTTCTTAGCGATTTTTTTTTCTTTCAATTGGCAATTTTTGAGTACGCTGAATGTAGCCAATGTGTTCCATGCATTATTTGTGCAGCTGTTACACACTATGTCATATTCAATATGAGCTTTACAAGCTCACCCAAACCAGTTTAGCACAAAGCTTTTAAAATTACTACAGTGTCACCAAGGCACCAAATAGTGCACGGATGGTAAAAGGTCATGATTGTGTGTCAAAGATGAGCGCCGACTTCAAAGCTTTTATGTTCATAAAGCAATTAATATATTGATAATAAAACAAAATAAAAAAAATGAAAATGATAAGATTTCCAATATTATAACACGTATAAATAGCTTTTAAAATATGACCAAGAAATGAATGGGAAAAGTTATTTAAAATTATTTTTTACTTTGTAGTGATTTTGAAGTCGGGTTTTTTTTTTGTTAAAAAGTTTTTATTTCTTCCTTTTTAGATAATATAAAATATTTTATGCAATAGTATTTATTCTTGAGGAAAATTTTAAACATGAAACTTTGTTCCTAACAAATTTGATTTTTAATTCCTGAAAGTTTGTTGGGTATTTTCCATTTCTGCTTCTTTACAATTTGTAGTGCCCCGCCCTTTCTCTAATCCCGCCTAATTTATTTACCGTACCATATAATGATTCTACCTACCCCTGTGCCAAATTTCAGTTCCCAAGTATCAATATTAACCGTAATATAGTAATTTTCTTAAAGTGCCACACCTTATGTACAATCCCGCTCACTTTTTTAATGATTCTACCTACTTATCTACCTGCATACCAAATATTAATACGCTAGTGTCAATATTAACTAAGATATAGTATTTTTATAATATTGACACGCCCCTTTCTTGAATAACGCCCACTTTTTTAGCAGTAATTTGCAGTAACTGTACCTACCCATGTACTACATTTCAACACCCTAGTGTCAATATTATTCGATATATAGTGTGTTTCTAATATTGCCACACCCATTTGTTGAATAACGCCCACTTTATTTACAGTGATTTTTAAAAATTGTGTCTACTCCTGTACTAAATTTCAGTACCCTTGTGTCAATACTATTCGAGATACAGTGTTTTTCCAATATTGCCACACCCATTTGTCAAATAACGCCCACTTTATTAACTGTAACTTGTAACAACTATGCCTACCCATGTACTAAATTTCAGCACTCTAGTGTCAATATTATTCGATATATAGTGTTCCTAATATTGCCGCACCCCTTTGTCGAATAACGCCCACTTTCTTTACAGTAATTTTCAAAAATTGTGTCTACCCCTGTACTAAATTTCAGTACCCTAGTGTCAATACTATTCGAGATACAGTGTTTTTCCAATATTGCCACACCCCTTTGTCAAACAACGCCCACTTTATTGACTGTAATTTGTAATAGCTATGCCTTCCCACGCACTAAATTTCAGCACCCTAGTGTCAATATTATTCGATATATAGTGTGTTTCTAATATTGCCACACCCCTTTGTTGAATAACGCCCACTTTCTTTACAGTAGTTTTTTAAAATTGTGTCTACACCTGTACTAAATTTCAGTACCCTAGTGTCAATACTATTTGAGATACAGTGTTTTTTTAATATGACCACACCCCTTTGTCAAATAACGCCCACTTTATTGATCGTAATTTGTAATAATTGTGTCCACCCCAGTGTTTTTACTGTAAATTTCAGTACCCTAGTGTCAATATTAACTGAAATACAGTGTTTTTCTTATATTGACACGCCCCTTTGTCGAATATCGCCCACTTTTTAAAAAAAGGACCTCCGCGTTCATGGTACCTATCTGTTGACAAAAAATTACGGAAATCGGGCAAGTGCTTTAGGAGTTATCGATGTACATACATGTAGGCAATAACAACATATTTTTTGTAATTTTCATGTAGTTTTATTTAAGCATAGTTAACAGAATTTATAAGATAGTAGATATATAAGTACACTTTTGACCTTTTTATAGTTTTAGGTTTCAATTTAGTTTTATTTTAGTATAGTTAACAAAGTTTATATAAAAAAGTAGATATATAAGTACACTTTTCACTGTTTTATAGTTTTAGGTTTCAATTTAGTTTTTATTTTAGTATAGTTAACAAAGGTTATATAAAAAAGTAGATATATAAGTACACTTTTCACTGTTTTATAGTTTTAGGTTTTAGTTTAATTTTCAACTCAACTTTATCCGTGCGTGTCTCGTTCTCTACTCTGCTGTTCGTTTTTCTGCTGTTCATAGTCAACCACGCTTCGTCCAGTTGATCTATCATTATGTCTTTGTTTGTCTAGTTTATCCGTCTCGCTCGTCGTTAAGTAAGTTGTCAATGTTGCCGTACTTTGCTCGACGGTCCGTTCGCACTACTGCTGGTTGTCTGTGTATATCTGTCCGCTTCTAGTCCGTCCGTTCCGTTCGTTATGATCCTTTCCTACATTCGGCCTTCCTGACAAGTCATTCGACCCGAATGAAGGGTTCCACCTTTTCATGTGCTCAGCGATCGTATTAGTCTTCCTCGGCCCTTCGAAGTCCCCAACCTTTTCCACAAGGAAACGCCCATGTGCGTGTTTTTCTATGATCTTATAGGGACCAAGGAATTTTGGTTTCAGTTTTAAACCTACCCCAAACTGGGTGTGCTTTATAGCAACAAGCTCGTTTACAGAATACTGTGGCTCGGCAACCCGCTTTTTATCAAAAGTTTTCTTATTTTCTGCTTGAATTTTTTGAATATTTCGACATGCTTCTTCTCGAATTTCATCCCTTTCCATATTTATTTCTTTCAATGCTTCTTCTTCTAACATATTTCTAAGTTCTTGGCTAGCGTTGAGGCGCATATTTAACCCAGTGAGAATCTTAAATGGAGCTATCTTTGTGCTGCGTGGTGGCGTACTATTGATGAGTTGCTGTACTCGGTCTGCATATTTGTACCAATCTTCCGGCTTTTCTGCACACAGCTTCGATATCAAAGGGATCACTATCTTATGAATCCTTTCTACCTGGCCGTTCCCGCGTGGAACTCCTGTAGTAATGAGCAAATGCCGAATGTTTTCTCTTGTGCAGTATTCTTCAAACAAATGAGAAGTAAAAGCTGTTCCCCTATCTGTTATAATTCTTTCAGGATTCCCGAAAATTGCTGCCTGCTTCTCTAACCTGGCAACTACCTCGTTGGCCCCTGTACTCTTCGTTGGATAGAGCCAGACGAATTTTGAAAAAGCGTCAACTACCACGAGAATATGGTTATAACGTTTGGTCGTTTGCTCTAACGGTCCAACATGGTCGATATGGTATGTTCCCAGTGGCATACTTTCTTTATTAATTGGATTCAAAAAACCTTCCTTTCTTCCAGACTTCGCTTCTGTAATAAGGCACTCGACACAACTTTTAATAGCGTTACTAGCTTTCGAATTCAAGTTAGGAATATAAAACGATCTTTCGATCAGATCTTGAGTTTTCTTTGTCGCGAAATGCCCCTGACGATGGGCCATGTTTATAATTTCCTGTTCCATTACGGAAGGTATAACTATTTGCTCTTTTATTGGATCTTTATACAATACATCAAATTTAACAAAGTAGTCTTCATATGCCTCTTTCTCTAATACTTTCCTTACTGCCTTGATCCAACCGTCTTCGAGTTGAGCTAGCTTAATTCGATGTCTTAACGAATCTTCCATGATAAGACATGAAATCCTACTAAGCGCATCGACATGCTTCATCTTCGAACCTGACCGATGCTCTATCTCGAAATCGAAATCTTGAAGGAACATAGCCCACCTCGATACTCTTAAAGGCACGTCTTTTTTTCGCATGGTCATTGTAAATGCATTGCAATCCGTTACAATTTTAAACTTAGCTCCCATCACATACACCCTCCATTTCTTTAAGGCTTCAATTATAGCAAGAACTTCCAGTTCATATGAGTGGTATTTCTGTTCGCACGCCGTCGTCCTCTTGCTCATGTATTGAACTGGATGCAATTGCCCGTCGTCTTTGTCTTTTTGTAAGAGGACAGCACCATACCCATACATACACGCATCAGTATGAACTTCAGTTGCGGCAGAGGGATCATACAACATGAGGACTGGTGCACTAGTGAGAGCAGTTTTTAATTGCTGAAACGACGCAATCTCTTCATCACCCATTTTAAAAACTGAATTTTTAGTAAGGAGGTCTGTCAACGGCTTGGCTACAATGGCAAAATTTGGAACAAAACGTCTAAAGTAGGATGTTAGACCCAGAAATCTTTGAAGCGGTTTCCTGTCGGTCGGAATGGGAAAATTTCTTACTGCTTTGGTCTTTTCCAACGAGGGCCTTATCGTTGAATTTTCGATAATATACCCCAAAAAATCAACTTTTTTCATAAGAAATTGGCATTTCTTCCATTTGATACGAATACCATATGGTTCGGCAACCGCCAAAACTTTTTTGAGTTTTTCGAAACCTTCTTCCTCGTTTTCGGAAGGGATGATAATGTCATCCATATAGATGACGATTGTACCATCTTGAATCAAGTCTCGAAAAATAGCAAAGATATATCTGCAAAATACAGCTGGTGAATTAGATATTCCAAAAGGAACGAATAAGAACTCGTATTGACCATTATGGGTCACAAAAGATGTATACTTCCGTGACCCTGGCTCCACAGGTACATGGAAAAATCCATTAGTTAAATCAAGCGTTGTATACACTTTCGCCTTTTGCAGGCTTAAAAGGACGTCATCAATTAAAACCATAGGGAAATTGTCACGTATTATTTTCTCATTTAATTTACGATAATCGCAGCAAAGCCTCTTTGTGCCATCTTTTTTAGATGCAAGCACGATCGGCGAAGCATACTCCGAGAAACTAGGTTGCACGACACCCTCCTCAAGCCACTCTTTAACCTGCTGTTGAACTATCCCTTGGTCAAAACTAGAAAGTCGTCTTGGTCTTTGGAAAACTGGGATCTCGTCACTCAAAAGAATTTTCATTTCTACCGGAGATTCGTTTTGTCTCACAGGAGTATAGTCTCTTATTATATTGACTATCTTGTCACCACTCGGTTTATCAAGGTGAGACAGATCGCAAGGTAGGTCTTCTACAGATGTAGAAATGCAAATTTGCTCGAACTCTTGCAACAATGTATTTATACGTGACTGGTTACTTTCACCACCGACACCTGTGCTCTGTACCCGTTTTGAAAACTTAGCTCCTTCGAAATTTATCATAACATTTACATGCTTAAGAACGTTATTCCCAACAATAGCCGAATACACAAGGTCACTTTCTCTGACAACGTGGAACTCCATCTCTATAGTAATTCCGTCAACTTCGACAGGCAAGCTGCAACATCCGACAGTAGAAATTTCAGACTGCCCAATTCCCAAAAACTTTTTCGTAATATTCTTTAAGTCAACATCGCCAAGCATCATCAAGCTATCATGTCTGATAAGGCAGATATCACTGCCTGTGTCTAACAATGCTGATATTGTGATTCCCCTAATATTAAGATCTTTGAAAATTCTATTATATGTTTGTAAAAGTGATGCGTTTTTATCACATTTTTTTATTGGTGATACAAGCATATTAAAGTTACCACGCTCGACCTTAATATTCTCTTTTGCTACTTCCAATCTACATTCTGACGCACGATGCCCCTGCTTTTGACATTTAAAGCATGTAATTGCTTTTGCCTTACAATCCTTAGCCAAATGACCCTGAGTCCCACACTTAAAACATTTAAAATCTTTTCGGACAGACTGGTCAATCGGACTCGATTTAGGAGAAGACTCTAACTGGCTAACACGTGAGTTTGATAACTGCTGTATAGCGCCCCTAATTTTCTCGTACACCTTTATTTGTTGTTTTAACTCACAAACCGACCGCGCTTGGTATAATGAGCTTTTGTTGAACTTGGAGTCAGGAATACCATCTATAAAGTATTCAATCAGACTACCCTCATCTAGATCTATTTGGTTTCCAATCTCCATAAGACTGTAAAGATACTCACGGAAGCCTTCTTGCGGTCTCTTGCGACGATTTCTTAGAATTCGGTGCACCTCTATCGAAGTTAAATTTTCTCCAAATTCTCTTTTAAGTGCCAATTTTAAGGTTTTCCAATCCGTAACTGCGGATTGACTCCTTATAAAAATTTTAGCTCCACCTTTGAGGAGTTGTTTCGCATAAATAAACTTCTGAAGTTCATTCCAGTTTACAGTTAGAGCATTTTCCTCAAACTCCTCAATCCATTTATTAATGCTAGGGTACCCACAACCACTAAATGACGTTAGGGAATCTTCTATGTCCCTTAATGTAAAAGTTGACCGACCTAATACGGACGCTTGAGCCATGTTGGAAGAAACATCATCATATTCTGATCTTTCATCATCCTCCTGATCCCCATCTTTGGTTAGACCGAAGTGGTCCAGAAGTCTATCTTGTAAAATATTTTTCCGTCCAGTTGTCTGTAACCCCAAACCTTCTAATTTCTCTTTTAGTCCGTCCACAGTCAGAGTCAAAATAGTATTTACATCCATGTTAAAATTTTATTAAATCAAATATGTTTAAATTTGTAAAACTTTGTGAATTGTTGTTATTTAATAAGATCAGTATCGACTTTATTTTATTAATAGTGAATAGTGTTCAATATCAATCTTGCAAAGTTTATAAATATTTCAAACCTTTAACTTATTTAAATTTTTCAATATTTTTAATATATAAAATGAGTTAATATTTTAGAATTATTTAGAATCAAATAAAAGTTGTATAATTTCTGGCAAATGTTTTAATTTTCCATAAAATAGTTAATATAACTAAATCGTTATAATTTTCCCTAATAGATTTTCATTTTTAAATATTTCACATTTTTTTCGTTAAAATCAAAAACTTTATTTTATTTCATTGTATTTTAACTCTTTTAATCAAATAATTTTTATTGAGAAGTTTTGTGTAATTTAATTTATTTAAAACGATCTATTTTTTAAAACGATGCTTTCTTCTTTTTTTTTTTAAATAAAAAAAAAAAAAAAATTTTGTAATATACTTAACAAAAACAAGCTCACCAACACTGGATCTCAAAAATAAGGGTGGTTTTGGTTTGTCGCCGCTCTCTCTCTCTCTTAAATGTGCGCTCACCTCTGTTTATGCACTTTTGTTGCTTCGCATCACTTGCCTCTGCTTGTGTCACTCTGGATTACTTGTTGCTAACTGCTCTCTGCTTACGCACTTCTGTTGCTTTGCGTCACTTGCCTCTGCTTGTGTCACTCCACATTACTTGCTGCTAACTGCTCTGTTCCACAAATTATGCTCAAGCTTATTTCTCTTAAACTCGTAGATGTGCGCTCACCTCTGCTTACGCACTTCTGTTGTTGCCGCGTCACTTGCCCCTGCTTGTGACGCTCTAAATTACTCGTTGCTAACTGCTCTCTTCCTCAAATCATGCTTTGCTCGAACTCATCTGTGCGTTTTCCCCTGCAACGCTTGTTGGTTTCAACGCCGTTTATTTCTCCACTTTTGCTGTTGTTATAATCTTTCCGCGCACAAGTTGTATGTGCTTTTTGTTATGCTAAAGCTTTTGCACACACTTTAAGCATCTCTTTTCTTATTGTTGTTGTTGTGCTCGTTGACACTTTTACTTTTTGCTTTGATGCTTACTTCACTCTGCACATGTTAAACACTTTCAAGAAATTCGTTATAATTTTGTCATTTTGTTTCTGTTAAACGAAAGCTCTTATGTTTTTGCTTTGAAACACAGTGGTTAAGACTTGGTACAATTTGTTGTTATTTTGTAATATAAATTAGTTTTATATTTTAGTAAATTTGCTTGATTTTCTTTTTAAACTGTTGTAGCACTTGTTATCACAAACTTTGAGTTCGCACTGTAACAAATAATGTTGTTTTGAACACTGTACCGATTTTAAAGGTTGCGTTTCTCCTTCAGCATTTGCCGTATTTTTTCGTTATTGCTGTATGTGTTTGCTTGCTTATGAGTACAGTACTGCTCATATAATGTAGTTTCTTTTTAAATTGTATCTAGTTTTTTTTTCTTTTTTAACACACACAGCAGCACTTCACTCTACTTTTAATTTTTATTAATTTTCTTCACTATTAGGCTTTTTACAGTGTTGAGACACATCCCACTTCTGACACCATTTGTAGGCAATAACAACATATTTTTTGTAATTTTCATGTAGTTTTATTTAAGCATAGTTAACAGAATTTATAAGATAGTAGATATATAAGTAGACTTTTGACCTTTTTATAGTTTTAGGTTTCAATTTAGTTTTATTTTAGTATAGTTAACAAAGTTTATATAAAAAAGTAGATATATAAGTACACTTTTCACTGTTTTATAGTTTTAGGTTTCAATTTAGTTTTTATTTTAGTATAGTTAACAAAGGTTATATAAAAAAGTAGATATATAAGTACACTTTTCACTGTTTTATAGTTTTAGGTTTTAGTTTAATTTTCAACTCAACTTTATCCGTGCGTGTCTCGTTCTCTACTCTGCTGTTCGTTTTTCTGCTGTTCATAGTCAACCACGCTTCGTCCAGTTGATCTATCATTATGTCTTTGTTTGTCTAGTTTATCCGTCTCGCTCGTCGTTAAGTAAGTTGTCAATGTTGCCGTACTTTGCTCGACGGTCCGTTCGCACTACTGCTGGTTGTCTGTGTATATCTGTCCGCTTCTAGTCCGTCCGTTCCGTTCGTTATGATCCTTTCCTACATACATTTAAAAAAAAAAAAAAAAAAAAAAAAAAAAAAAAAAAAAAAGCGCGGACAAACCAACGAAATTGAGAACCTCCTCCTTTTTGAAGTCGGTTAAAAATTATGCTTTAATGATCCAATTCGCATTTATTTCTTATATCTTTACGTCTTTTTAAAAAACGAGTTCCCTTAACCTGTTATTTTATATGTATACTTTATTGACAGGGTAATTGCTTAGAAATATTTGAAGAATCCAAATTGAGAAAATTATTTTAGATACCATTTCTGATGCCTGAAATAGAAAATCTTATATTCATTGTTTTGAAAAAGTAAAGAAATTACGTTCCAATATAAAAAAAAAACAAAAAATAAATAACTGGCCATTTCAGCCCTTGAAAGGACTTTGACCTAGCTTCTTATGATCAATTGTGTTGTGCGTGTTATTAAGTTTGTACACAATTGACCGAGAAATGGACCTACAGGCTTAACACCGACTCCGAACGGCGATGAACGAAATTTTCTTATTCTCAAGAAGCTTTACATGGCATTTTGATTACTCTCTGAGGTTTGCCATTGTCTGCAGAGAGGTGGCGGCCGTACAGAAAAATTATTTTAATTCAAATAATTTTCTGTCGCTGCTGGGGTTCGCACCCGGGTCTCCAGGTTCGTTGACATAGCAGCCACGCACTTTAACCAACTACGCCACGGACGCCACGTTCCAATATACATTTCTCAAAAAATGGAAAATGCATATGCGAAAAATATGCTAATTATTACTAACTTACTTATCTGAAGCTTACAACCGTTGGTCGGTTTTGGTCTCGTATAAGAAATTGCGCCAGTCATTTCTGTTTTTCGCGTCCTCTTCTGCGTTGACTACCACCGGGCACCGAATCGAATATTTTTTTCGCTGAAACGACGTTTTACATTCGCTCAACATGACCTAGCCAGCGGAGCCGCTGGATTTTAATGTGCTTATGTAACTATAACTCTGATATCGTACAGCTCATACAGCTCGTGGTTCCATCGAATTCGGTACTCGCCGTTGACGCAGATTGGACCAAAGAATTTACGAAGGATCTTTCTCTCGAAGGCGCTCCCAAAGTCTTTTCATCAGAACTGCTCAACGTCCAGGTTTGTGCTGCATATAATAGGACGGGCATGATTAGTGACTTATAGAGCGTGAGTTTTGTTCGTCGAGAGAGGGCTCTGCTTCTCAATTGCCTACTCACCCCAAAAAACACCTGTTGACAAGAGTTATCCTTCGTTTTAGCTCATTTTCTCAACGACTACATCGTTGTAAGAGCTAGAAGCTAAAAAAGTTAGAAGCTTTTAAAAGGAAACTGTTTTAAAAACTGCTAAATTTTTTAACAAAGAGTCCAAGAGTCTACACACCAAGTTGTAGAGGGAAGTGAAAACATTGTAATCGTGAAGAAGTCCATGAGCAATCAAGCAAATAGGCTATTAGTTCACGCTCAAGCGTACATTTATCAATTCAAGCATTTTTTTGCTAAAATTGAACAAATTTAAAACACATGATATTAAAAAAAAGAAAAAATGTTTAATTCAAGAAACATTTGCTTAAGAATATTTTTTCTAGAATCAAGTCTGATATTTGCTTGAAGTAAGAAAAATTTGCTGAAAACTAGAATAAATTGCTTGGCTTGAGAAATTTATTTTCCTTGATTTGAGAATAATTTGTTTGATTCAAGTAAAGAATTTCATTAATACAAGAATGTTTTGCTTGATATTAGAAACTTAATTTTCTTATTAAGAGCAGTCTCAAGACACTTACATGTTTCCAAGTAAAGTAATAGATAAGACACTGCGTATTATGCCATAGTTTGTCAATCCGTTGTGTTGTCAAACATGTTGTGAATTATAAGCTGCCAATATAAGTTGAAGTGAGAAAAATTAGCTTAATTCAGGTAAAAAATTTGCGGCTTCGGTAGTCGAGTTGGTAGCGTGCTCGACTGCCACCCCAGAGGTCCCGGGTTCGATTCCCCGCCAGGCAATGGTCCTTCACTTTAAACCTTTCTAAATTTTCTATCCTTATTTCTAATAAACTGAAATTAAAAATTCATCAATATTTACGACTTGAAGTTTAAGTTGCTGGTAGAGAAGTTTGTGGATGAGATTGCCTTATAACCTGAATTGACTGAGGTAAAGGCATAACACTTGCCTCTGATTCAAATTCACATGTTTCTTTGGCTTTCCACTATGCTTAGAACATCATACACGTGTTTCATTTGATTTCCTTCCCACTAATCTATCACCCCATTTCGAACCAAGGCAGACTTGACTGAATAGGTATTCCACCTGAAAGCCTCGGTTCAAAAGATAAAAAAAGTTTTTTATTCTTTTTTCAAACAAGCATTTATCTTACTCAATTTGAGAAATAAATGCTCATTATGAATTTAATTTTCTTAATTTTAGTTTTTAGTGTTTGATTTGAGCAAATGAGGCTTAATTATAAATTTTCTTAGATCAAGCAAAATATTTGCTTAATATAAGAATTTTTTTCTCTCCATGTTGTTCGAACAAAATGAGATTGAAGTTTTTTGTAATTTTGATGGGCATGTTCAATATAAACTACTTGTGAACTATATGAATGAGATGTTTAAATGAAAATACGCTTTCTAAATTGACGTGTGATTTACTGTAAAAACTATAAAAATCTGTGCGATTTGATTTGATTATATTTCACTTATTGTTCGATAAATTAATATAAGTAAGAAACATTTTTCCTTAATGAGCATAGTCCTCCCCCTCTTCACAGCGACATCGACGACATTAACACCGACACATTTCACCTGGATATATGGGACCACGATGACGAATCATGTGTTCTGGATGCAGTCTCTCGTCTGAACGAGGTACGCGGCGTACGTGGTTTGGGACGATTTTTCAAGCAAGTCTGTCAATCGGCACGCCAAGGTTCACAGGATGATTTTCTGGGCTGTGTGAATATACCAATTGCGGATATACCATCAACCGGTCTGGATGGTTGGTTTAAATTGGAGGCACGCTCACAACGCAGCACTGTACAGGGACGCATACGTCTCAAACTGTGGCTATCGACACGTGACGATCATGGTACCTCCGAGGAAGACAATGAAATAGAACTGAGTAAGATTGAGAAGTTGCATATGGTTTTTATGGGCCATGAGATAGCTACACATGAGCCATCGTGGACGTGGAGCGGTGAGCTGCCAGGACCAGCCTTGACGATATTACATCAATTGGCTGTGCAGGCGGATCTGCCGGAGCTGCATTGTGCGCTAGCACGGTAAGTTTCCCAATTAAAAAAAAAATTTATTATATTTAATGGCGTTTTAAATTCCTTTGCTCTGTACTTATTGCTTTAACTTTATTGTTTTGCTTAAAGATTCGTTGCCGCTGTCAAACTTAATCGCCATACGCCACTGGATCCAAAGTTCATACATCGTCTATTGACGGATGTGGATAAACAGTGGAACCAACCCAATCAGGAGAGTCTCACGCGCGAACTCGAACAATGGTTGGCCGAAGCAATGACTAGTTTTGTAGAACGTTCGCTCAATCAAATACGTCGCCATCGCGATATCTTCCCATCGCTGCATCCGCCATCGTTGATACGACTTGAGTTCTTGCTACGCTGTCTAGGATTGCTCGGTTCGATGAAAGCCTTTAGACAGGTGTGTCCCTTCAATAAGGGTGTGCGTGGTGAGGTTGTTGGGGCGCTGCGTAAGGGTTCGGTGCAATGGGGTCAGCTAGTGTTACGTGACTCGCAGCGCATGGCAAATCCTTTGGTGAATTTTGTTACGACTATCGTGTCTGACATACAACTAGGACTTACCTATTATCATTCGCTATTCGACAAGTAAGTATTGGTCATGTAATGTTAAGATATTCACACAATTTGTGAATTTCCTACTAAGTCAATATTTTTGTTTTTTTTTTTTTTGGCCATTTGTACAAATTTAAAGACAACAGTTGATCCAATAACTCTCTCAAAACTTCTTAAAGAAATATCAAACATTTTTAACTTAAAACTTAAGAGTAAATTTTCTTCGCCTACACATCATTAAAACCAGCACAAATTTGATATCATTAAATGGTGTTGTGACCTAACCCGAAGGATTTTCATGCAAACTTGTAGCTATTAAACGAAACTTAGTTTCTGTTTGTATGTTTGTTTGCTTAACCGCTATAAAAATGTAAAACACTGAAGGGAATTTTCAAATTATCGCAACATACCATGTTTTTAACATGCTTCTTTAGTAAGTTTTTAGTGAAGGGAAAAACCGAATAAAAGCCAGAACATTTTTTTATTATAAATTGGCAGGGAAAATTTTTCTTCGAAGGTTTTGAAAATATATGTGACGTTTTACACGAAAAGGGATCTTATCTTCCCAGACCAAATTTTTCAGGAGAGCTAACAAAAGACGTTTGGGTAAATTTAATCGGTTTTTGGGTTAAGGTAATATACGTGTAACAACAAAAATCAGGAGCTGTTTTCAAAAAATTTCTTAGATATAAGAAGTTAGTATTTTTTATTGTTAGTATTTTACAATAACTTGTACATAAAAAATACATTATAAAAATATTTTTTTTTTAAATACTGTTCTGGCTTTTATATAGAGGGCGCTGAAAATGGCATTGAAAAAAGACATCCAAAACGGTTCGATGGATATGGCCTTTCCCATGTATCGGAAACAAAAAAATCAAATGCCATTTTAAAGCATAGACCATATATTAAGCATCCCCCCTACGGAAGACCTCCGGGTTTTTTTTTTTTAATCATGGCGGAAGTTGAAGTAAGAAGTTAAAAAAATAGATACATTTTCGCACGTTTTTTTGTTTATAAAAAAAATAGATGATTGAATTTAGGGTGATGCTTAAAGGACAAAACTACGAACAAAATCCAAAAAAATTATTGAAATTGAACCAATAGATTTCGAGTTATCTATCGAACCGTTTTAAAAAATTAGTTTCGAGGAAGTCGCGTTTAAATTTCTTTATTTACGTTGTATGGAGTTAAGACATCGATTAAGGAAAACTGTTATAACTTCTGTTTTTTTTTTAAATATAGATTTAAGAATGTGTATGTATATTCTTAAAACTATAAAGAACACATTAAACAAAAAAAAAACTTTTTTTCGAAGAGTTTACACGCATATATCTTAAGGTTGGTAGTACTGTCTCTATTAAAGAGATTTCCTCCAACCTCTATCTCCTTAAATAAAGAAATCCTTATATTCTACCATATATTTTAAATGGGAAGTGAAGGGTCCATTTAATTGTCAAACTTTGAACCAGTGTTGCCAGAGAGACAAACTGAAATTTACCACTATTTGGGAAAGAATTTACCACTTTCGGAGAAAATTTACCTCTTCCCAAAATAAAAAAATTAAAATTTTTTTAGATTATTAACAACCGTTATAATTTTTTTGTTAGTGTACATATATTTATCTCTCATCAACAAGTTGACCGTCAACTCTTGACGTATATAAACCGGGACTTACCGGCTATTTTGTTTTGCTATTTTTTAATTTAATTCAATTCTTTTACATTGGTCAAGAGTTGAAAGCAATTTTTTGACGTACTCTTTTGAACCCAAAAAGTTGACGGTATGACAAGCGTACCGTCAATTTTACTCCTTTCTTCTCAGCCAAATCGCCGCAATTAGCCAACAAACTCGAAAAATTGCTGTCAAGTCTTGACCAATGTAAAAGCGGCAAAAAGCAAAAAGTCCAATGGAACTAGAGATGGATAATTCAAATTTTTTCTTTTATTTTGCTACACAAGATGATTCACAAGAATATTAAACTGATTGTGAGTATGTACAGAGAGGTAACAGTAACAAGTCTAAAAGAATTATTATTTTCCCAAAATTTACCAATTTTGATCAAAAATTACCTTTTTTACCTCTGCCCAAAAAATGAGTCAAAAATTACCTCAATTAGGGAAATTTACCTCTCAAAACTTGAGCTCACTGAGCTCTCTGTGAGCGTAACTTTAAGCATGTACACAAAGCTCGCAACAGAAGAGAATATAATTCAGTCGTTCGCAGACGGTGATGCTGTGAGGGTCTATGTCGCTTTGCGCTGAAAATTTTGTGTACACTTTTAAAAAACCAACCTATTGATTTGTAGATTTATATATTAAGGTTTCTAATAATTCATACATATGTACATATTACCATATTACCGTATATTCAGAAAGACTTCATTTCCGAGTGCAAAAAAAACCTTTTCTATGGTTAATTTTTTAATTAATTATAGGCGACTGATTCAAAAGACTTCATTTCCTAATGCTGAAAAATAACTTTTCTACACTAAGGGAAAAAATATTAAATTTATCCAAAACTTTTTTAATTTATCCAAAATGCGAGTCATTTTTGCTATTTTATTATTCGATTTAATACGCATTTACTTAAATCGACTACGTAAATATTTAAAATTTGCTTAAATACTTTTTTAATTAAATAAAGTATTAAAAAATATTTAAACAGAATTAATAAAAAATATATTAAAATTATGCACGAATATATTTAAATATCTTTCAAATATTTACTATTTGAAAATAAAACTATCGCATTTAAGGAAAATTTATATAAAAATATTGAAATTGAAAAACAATTGATTTGAATATTTCCCACGAGCTGCGTCCATACCAAACGTCATTTAGTGACGTTTATCATTTAGTGTCATTTATCATTTAGTGGTACATTTTATTTTATTTTATTTTTGTGAAAATATGATTTGTGAGTCCGGTGGTGAGTGCGATGCATGATGAAATCATGTAGAGTGGAGTGAAATTCTTGAGAAAATACCGAGTTGTCACTCCACCTTACATGAATTCATCATGCATCACACTCACCACCGCACTCACAAATCATATTTGCCAAATATCCAAGCTATTCTACCCTTGCAACATTAACTAAATGAAAACTATAAGAAACCTGCAACTGCTGGTGCGAAGAAACTGCAGCAGCATCGCACAGGAACAGAGTGCTTCCCTGTTCATTTCAAAAGGCTTCATTTCCGAGTGCAGAAAAAGAATTTTTCTATGGTTCTTTTTTAACTCATTTCCGAAGAAAATAAGGTTAATTTTTGAGAGGCATTTTAGTTCGACGAATGAAACAAAAAGGGTTCATTTATGAGTTTCGAAAATTAACGTTTCTATCCGGAAAGATTCATAAATGAATTCGAAAACGTTAGTTTTTGTTCCCTGGGAAGGCTCCGGTCCGTTCGCCTCTGTTAATGATATCGCTGTGTTAAAAGGACGTGCAAAATACGTTGTGAGTGAAATGGATAGGCGAAGGGCATACTCCTATCATTAGGGGTATGCGAATTCGTGCAAAAGTATAAAAACCTAGCATTTCCTTAAGATTTTTAGAACATTTCTTAGAAAGTTACTTTGAATTATAAAGACAAGGACAAATTTAATTTTTTTAAAGTGGAAACTGGCAATTTCTGGAAATGTTGATCTGATTGAAACTAAAGCAGTTCTTTCATTAATTTTAAAACATTTTTCATATAAACTTACTGTGAATTATAGAAGCGAGTGGAAATTAAGTTGCTTAATGTAGAATCTTGTGGCGTCCGTGGCGTAGTTGGTTAAAGTGCGTGGCCGCTATGTCAAAGAACCTTGGAGACCCAGGTTCGAACCCCAGCAGCGACAGAAAATTATTTGAATTAAAATAATTTTTCTGTACGGCCGCCACCTCTCTGCAGACAATGGCAAACCTCAGAGAGTAATCAAAATGCCATGTTAAAGCTTCTTGAGAACGAGAACATTCCGTTCATCGCCGTTCGGAGTCGGCGTTAAGCATGTAGGTCCGGTTCTCGGTCAATTGTGTACAAACTTAATAACACAATAACAATTGATCATAAGAAGCTAGGTCAAAGTCCTTTCAAGGGCTGAAATGGCCAGTTATTTATTTTTATTTTTAATGTAGAATCTTACAATTTTTACAAACATAAATTAAAAGAATTTACATAATGTGGAAACTGACAATCCGAACAGTCGAATTTTCTTAAAAATTGTCAAAAGATTTCTTATAAAGTGATTGCGAATTGTTTAAGTGACTGTAAATTAAAAAACAATTATTGAAATGATTATCTGTTTATCTATTACACCGTAGCATTTCCTCAAACATGATGTAAGATGATTTTTTAAAAAATCTAATTCACAGTGATTTTTGAGGTGGATGAAAATTTAGTTTTTGATGTGAAAACTGACTATTTCTATTTCTTGAAGATTTATTTTTTTGTATATTCAAATTCAGCAGGGCTCGGATTTCGATGACAAATCATCTTTTCTCTGCTGCTTCTTAGACATTTCCTGGTTATTTAAAAGTTCCATTTATGTTTACTACCATGGTATAATAATATAAGGTAGTATTGACAGTTGCTTGGGCAACGACCATCTGTCAAAAAAAATGTCTAGAAAGAGAGCGTTCAATTATTTCTTATGTTTTCGCCATTGTTTATGTTTCAGCGCTTGCAAATAACCAAACATTTTCTTACAAAATATTGCCTATTTTATTTAATCAATAGTGAATTATTATTACTACAACGAAGATAACTTGTGAACTTTGTGTTATTAAGTGCAAACATAAGAAAAAATGTTGAAAACGTTCAAATGTAGCAACCTCAGCAGCTGCAGATGCATATGGACGAAATTAAAGAAGTTTCCAATTATTATTAAAACACCACGGCTGGAAAACGTTAAACACATATCACACATAATTTTTTCACAACTTTCATTATTATAATTGTGTATTTAACGCACATATTTTGCGGAATTTATTTATTTTTACATTCGTTTAATTCTTGTTGCACGAACAACTGTTTTTGACAGATGGTCGTTGCCTTGTTGCTGAGAAAATCTATACTTGTCAATGCTACCTGTATAATTATATCATGGTTTACTACAATCTATATGTGAAAAGTCTTTAGGTAATTTTATCGACATTTTTCATCGTTCTTCGTTGTTTTTAGTTTTCAGGTAATTTTTATTACTTTGAGTAAATTTTTTTGTCATTTTTCGTGATTTTTGAGGTTATTTTATAGTAATTTTTAGGAATTTGTAATTTTGAGAGAATTTTTTGGGTTTTAATGTCTTTTTATTGGAATTTATTTTAAGTTTTACAACAACTTTTACAACTATAAATAACGTAGAAATTTGGCATTCTTGCTTTTTTAGCTTTTTTGAATTTTCGAATCGCTTTCACATTTTGTCTCTTTCTTGCACATAATAAAGCCAGCGTTCACATGTTCGACATGTGGGACGACTAGCAGAAACAATCAAAAACTTTACATATTCATCCGAGATGTTGGACCGACCGTCGTTTTCTCGGTCACATGAACAACATGTCGTCCAAAAGAAGTTTTTATAAAGGCCGTATCTCATAGAGAAAAAAAGTTTGGCACCTTCCATACCGTTTCCCCCGAAACCAATCACAACTCGTTGGAGTACATGGTTGAGCGCTTGTGTCTATTATTGCGATAATTTTGAAACCGTTAAAAAAGTGGTTGACACTTTCGGATTCTTGATGTCAGTGCAATAAGTGAAGCAAAAACGATTTTTCTAAATTGTGAGTTAAAAGGCCAACTAGCGTACATTAAAGCAAATTTTGAACGTATTCCTTCAACAATAGAGTCCCTGCAATCGAAAACATTACCTGTCGAAAAAGGGGTATCTTTGATTGAAGATCTCAAGGAAAAAATAAGTTCTGCGCCTGGTGAAACTGCTGAAAGGGTATATAGAAAGATGAAACAAGTGTTAGATAAAAACTCAGGATATGCTAGTTTGCGCTCTATTGCTGAAATATTGGGGGTAAAAATTTAACCACTATGCAATTCGAAGAGGAACTTACATCCGATGATATATCGTCTTTTAAATATGCTCCTCTTGTTAGTGCAGATTTAGAAAGAAGTGTTTATGTTTACAAAAACAGACAATCGATCTGAAAATGAAATTTTAATAACCTGAAAATGTACCTTGTAATAAACTGCAATGCCATGTGTAACAATTATAAAAAATAAATATCAAAAATATTACTGATTTTTTTATTTTTAATGAGCTTTTCAGCCTTAAGGTCATTTTATGGATTTCTTAGGTTATTTTTGTTGGTTTTTAGGTAATTTTGTCATTTTTTTAAGGTAATTTTTTCATGGTTTTTAGGTCATCAAAATCAAAATCCGAGCCCAGGTAATCAGTGTTGATTATTTATTCGTATGATAAATTTTGTTGGATAACCAATAGTCAGCCATTTTAGCCAATCCCACTATTAATCAACAAATTCTTGGCTTGTTCTTATTTCGATATCCAGTCAAATTCTGCACTTAAGTATAAGTTCTCCAACATATTCTCCATGCCTTGTTTCTTCCTCTAACTTTCTCCTCCTCTATTTGGAAAAGATTAAAATGAAATTTTGCTGAAAACATATATGGGCATTTCCACAGAAAAGTCCACCGGCACCAAAAAATAAAAAATTAATAAAACCAAAATTTGTATATGATTTCATATAAAATAAATGTTGAATTTTTATTATTTTAAGCAATTTGCAGCTTAACTCAGTTGTCATGATAAGGTAACTGGTTGCAATTTGCTTTATATCTTTTTCGCGGAGAGCAACTTTAAATAGCATTTTATCTTTAATATTTACTACTTTAAGAGAGTAAAAATAAGTGTTGTACTCAAAACACAAAATGTGATTTATAACAAGAACTAACTAAAAAAAATGTAAAGAGAGCAAAGTAAGATCAATAAACGGTAATTTTTTAATTTGCTTTCTTTGATATTCTTCTGTTACGTGCGCTACTCAAAAACATCATTTTTTATCATTATTTCTGCGTTGTCAGGTGCAAGTGACTAAAAATTATAACTTAAAGCAAGTTTAATCTATACAATTTAAAAAAATTTTTTTTTGGGCTAGTTAAACAGAAAATAGTTTTTTTTTTTAATTTCAAAGTTTGTATCGTAACGTCACCGTAAGTGCGACCACTTGTAAAATAAAAGATTTTAATTATGTATTAAATAATGTAATGTAATTAATTAAACGAGAACACATCAATGGAGTTAGATAATGTATATTTCTACAGAGCAGATAAGAGTTTTCTCTTTGGTTGAGTGAGAAATGGAAGGAAGTGCCGAATATCTCTGGTATCCAAAAACTTCATTGCATATCATCTGACAAAAATTTTAAAATAAAAGCAGTTCGAACCACACTTTCTTCAAAAATAAATATTTTTTAAAATACAGTAAACCCCCGGTAATACGGCCCCTGTCTAATCTGGCACCCCCTGTAATCCAACATGTCTATTATTATTGAATATTTTTTTGACAATCTTCGCTAATTTACTTGGTACATATGATTTTTATTCATCATTTTTGATTTTTTTTAATATGTACATTTGCTTGTACGCAATTATTTCATAATGTAAAGTTATAATTTTTTGTAAATTCTATAGCATTAATGACGTTAATTTTATAATAAAACGTAAGCTCTCTATTGTGTTGTCTAATTTATTAACTTGACATACATAATGAAGTATGATTTGTACTTCAGAGTATAAAATATAGAATGTTATCATTGGATCTGTAATTTGTCGGATTACAGGGTACTATTTTGTAAAAAATTTTTACTTTAGAAGGTCTTAGGCAGAACTATATCATCAGCCATACTCGATAGTTCAACACTGCTCTGCAAAACGTTTATCGGATTACCAGGGGTCCACTGTACTAGAAACAAAATTTTTAGACAACAGCTTTTTAATTTTCAAATTACACTGTTCTACAAATATTTTTTATTTAATGTACAAGAGCTCCATTTACAATTCTGTAAATGCAGAAAGTCATCCTATATTAGCACTTAATGAAAAATATGCGTGGGATGTCTTGTACAGTTTTCGTGTAGAACAGTGTTATTAATGACCCGAATCAAAATTTACGTTTTTTTTATTTATAATAGAATCCTTAAATCAAAATAATATGAAGAATTTATTGATTGTCTTATAATGGAAAAATACGTTACGTAACGTGTGTATCGTAACGTATCATATTTTGGTTTAAATAAAAATAACTAAAGAAGATTTTTCAACGAAACAATTACGAATATATAGCTACATGATTCCAGAATATTTAAAAAAAAATCATAAAAAAAAGCGTGCACACTTCGCAGATTTTTTCGTTTTTATTGATGCAGATTTTGTTACGTAACAAAATCTATTTTTTGTTACGTAACGCGCCCTTTTTTGTTTGCTTATATCCTTGGACCACTATTTCGATCACTTCCATCTCTTACACTTATTAAAGTGCTACTAGAGTTCTATCCAAAAATAGCAACGGGACATAAAAAATTTAAATTTTTCTTTGCTTTTTCTTAATTAATAGCAACATGAAAGGCGTACGAACGTTACGTGCGCGACTATGGAAATGCCCATATGTATAAAAACTGTCCCGAGTAAAACCGGCTACTAGTAAATACATAACATTTTTTTTTCTGTTTTTTTTTTTTCATTTCACGAACCGTCTATCTCGTTCTGCCAAATTCACCCTAATTCGCGCCCACACATTGTATCTGCCTTTACCATCTATCCGCTTAGCATTTATCGCATGGTAATAAAAATTGTCGCACGTACATGTTGCTGAATTTTTAATGGCAACACTAAGGCATGTAGAATATCCGGGTTGCCATTGCATTGCAATATCATAAAATTATATCAGTCTTTAATAGGAAACACTTAATGTCGGCTATAACTAATTTGTTGTTGTTGCTACTTTACAGCTTCTGCTGCTCCTGCTGTTGTTGGTGTTGGTGTTGGTGCTTGGTAACAATTAATTTTGTCTTATTTATCTTTAGCCAGTGGCAGTGTTTATTATGACCAAGCTTATTTTTCAATTAAAATCTTAAAATTGTTTTGCTCTGTGACTTCAGTTAAATCGAATTTTATGTTTTTATGCTACATTGTAAATGTTTGTTTTTTTTTATTGATATTCCGTCTAGACACACCGACTTGAGTCCAGCAACAAAAGGAAAAAATCTCAATGCCGTTGACTGGATCTTATTTCACTATTTATTGATTTTGTTTTATGTCCAAAGTATTTATTTTTAACCTTTGTGCCTTTTTAGCCTCTCTGACCATCCTTGATAGACTCACTGCTGAGTGAATGAACGTTTGTTTGTTTATTTGTAGTCGACTCTTGTGAGCCTTTTGATAAAGTAATTGTTAAGAAGGCACAAATTGGATGGTTTATTTTTACGAGATATATTCAAGCACTTTTATTTTTATAGTCAGCTACTAGCTAAGCTCTTGGCTTGGCTAGTGTTGAACTTCTTTGAGGGCTTTTCATGTTGATTCAATGTTGATTGCTTGTTGTACGAGGATGGTTTGAGCAATACATTGCAATAGCTACATAGTTCTGATTCTATGCAAGATAAACTGGAACGAAATGTTGTTGTCGGATAAGAGTACAAAGCGAGCTCAAACTTGCTTCTTAAGGCATTTCTTTGAGTCTTTTGAAAATATCAATTGTCCCGAGCTCATAAAATGTTTGTGCTTCTAGAGCTCTTTTCAAGCGAATTGATTTTTGTGTCTTTTCATAGCCATTGAATTTATTTGGAAACAACACTGATTCTAATACAAAGTCCAATCAAGTTATTGCCATTAAAGATGACAACAGTTGTAATCAGCTTGATACTTTCGTTTGCCTTTCTTTTGTAAATGAAATGAGCAGTCGATAATGTTGAATATATTTTTGGGGTGCCGTTAAAAATCGATGCTAAGCGAATAATCCAGACCCTTGAGGCGAATATCATCCGAGATCATAAGGTCTTGAGGAATAGGAATATTTGTTCTTTCTAATAAAGCATCATCTCATTTTTAAAAAGCTTTGGAGATTAAGTACCACATCACTATAGTCGCTAGTCACAACTTTTAGTTTTTAAAAGAATTTCCTCTCTTTTTCTACTATTTCCTCGTTTACCCTTGCAGCACTAACGGCATTCAGTACTACAGCATTATCTACAAACAGTTCGATGCCATGGTTGCCGAAGAGGTGCTCTCGCGCATGGAGTCCGGCCAGGTACCCGGTATCCAGATAAGTCTTACACAATTCACCATTCTCGAAGGTGACAAGGAACACATAGATATACGACCATTCGAACTATTTCTGGCACTGCAGGAGTTCTGCACAATGAAACAGCATCTGTCGGTGCAGCCACAACCGCCAGAGAAACCACTTGCATTGGCCAACTGCCACGAGTGGTTCATACCGACACTCGAACGTTGGGTGATGGTGAGCAAAGCGAAGGCCCTGCAACGTGTACGTGCCGCCATAAGTTTGGACAGCATCTGCGAGGGCGAGCGCATAGTACGCTACAGCACCTCATCGGTTGATGTTGCTGCCACATTCTATCAGATCAAAGAGTTCTGGAAGGTTATCAATTGGCCCGACTATGACACTGCCGTGCTGTTCGAGGCGCAGCTCATTGATATTGTGTGCTCGGCTGCGATGCACTATTGTGACCTTATACATCAAGCGCTGGCCGATGGTGGCTACTATGAGCAACAAGGGCCATTTCGCTGCTCTGATGACATGTGCGTCACCGTTAATAATTTGGAATATGTGCGCCGCTCGTTGTCGGAGTTTCGCCCAGATGGCCAGAGCATGCAGGAAACCGCAGACGCGCTGCTAGAGTCCAGTTTGACGCAGTTGGAAACACGTGCTGAGCGCGTACTCTCGAAATTGGCACCGCTTATGCAGGTGCAATTGCAGAAGGCCGTTTTTCACTTGGCCTGGTCACCAGACTCGCTGCCAGCCAATCAAGCAATTGTACCGTTGCTTGAATATCTAGACATTCATTTGGCAGCGTTAAACAGCGCCTTGTTAACGAAGAATTTTAATCGCTCTCTAACGCTTATTTGGAAGACTGTTTTGAGTGAGCTATCACGACAGATGGACACCGGCGCGGAGGGCGAAAAACCATCGAATTTCCACAAAAGACTCTACGATGCACTGCAGCTGTTGATAGATTTTTTTCATGCCGAAGGCATGGGTCTTTCGATGGAAGCGCTGCACTCAGACGACTTCTGGCGCATTGAACAGCGTCTGCAGTATCACAAGACTGAGACGGAGCGACTAATCGATATGTTCTACTTGAGCCGGCTGCATGAACAGCTGATGGCTTTGCCGCCTGGCCCGTATGGCATGCTAGCTGTGCGCGCTTATTTCAATCATGACTCCCTGTGCGTCGAGGTGCTACATGCGCGAGAAATCATACCGCTAGATCCGAATGGCTTTAGTGATCCATTCGTCATAATTGAGCTGTTGCCGCGACGCGTGTTCTCGCACAGCACCGAGCAGCAGACAAATGTGCACAAGGTGAGTTTGGGTTGGGTCGGGACTAAGCTTCGATTTGTGACTGAATGGTTTTTCGGATTTTTCTTATATTTTTATAGAAAACCTTGAACCCAATATTCGATGAGTGTTTTGAGTTCTCTGTGACGCTGGAACAGTGTCAGACTGAGGGCGCTATGATCGCCTTTACCGTGATGGATCATGATGTACTCACGGCGAATGATTTTGCCGGCGAAGCTTTTCTGGCTTTGGGCACCATACCCGGTGTAGCCGATTACAATACAAGTGTGGATAATTTTCACGGACTGAAACAAGTAGAGTTGCCGCTGATGCAGCAACATGATAGAAGTGAGTATTTCACAAAAAGTTAAGTGTGGGTATAAAAGAATTTATTTTGTTTTTGTCAGGATTTTGCTTCTGTTTCTGTATTTTTGTGTTTTTATGTTTTTGTGTTTTTATGTTTTTGTGTTGTAGTATTTTTGTTTTTTTGTGTTTTTGTGTTTTAGTATTTCTGTGTTTTTGTGTGTTTATATTTTGTATTTTTGTGTTTTTGTGTTTTTATATATTTGTGTTTTGTGTTTTTGTGTTTTTGTGTATTTGTGTTTTTGTGTTTTTATGTTTTTGTATATTTGAATTTTTGTGTTTTTATGTTTTTGTGTATTTGCATTTTTGTGTTTTTGTTTTTTTAAGTTTTTGTATTTTTGTGTTTTTATATTTTTGTGTTTTTATGTTTTTGTGTTTTAGTATTTTTGTTTTTTTGTTTTTTTGTTTTTTTGTGTTTTTGTGTTTTAGTATTTCTGTGTTTTTGTGTGTTTGTATTTTGTATTTTTGTGTTTTTGTGTTTTTATATATTTGTGTTTTTGTGTTTTGTGTTTTTGTGTATTTGTGTTTTTGTGTTTTTATGTTTTTGTATATTTGAATTTTTGTGTTTTTGTGTTCTTATGTTTTTGTATATTTGCATTTTTGTGTTTTTGTTTTTTTATGTTTTTGTATTTTTGTATTTTTTTATTTTTGTGTTTTTGTGTGTGTATTTTTGTGTTTTTGAGTGTTTGTATTTTTGTGTTTTCGTGTTTTTATATATTTGTGTTTTTGTGTTTTTATGTTTTTGTGTTTTTGTGTTATTGCATTTTTGTTTTTTTGTATGCTTGTATTTTTGTGTTTTTATGTTTTTGTGTTTTTGTGTGTTTGTATTTTTGTGTTTTTGTGTTTTTATATTTTTGTGTTTTGTGTTTTTATGTTTTTATGTTTTTGTGTTTTTGTGTTTTTGAATTTTTTATTTTTGTGTTTTTTTGTGTTTGTGTTTTTGTTTTTTTGTGTGTTTTTGTGTTTTTTTTTGTGTGTTTTTGTAGTTTTGTGTTTTTGTATTTTGTTTTTGTTTTTTAATTTTTTTTTTGTTTTTGTATTTTTTTGCTTTTATTCAATAATAGGGAACACACCAATATTCAAAATCATATCTTTAAAAAATATTCTAATCTCTTCTATTTTCCTATTCCTATTTTTTCTCTTTCTCTCTTTTTTCATTTTCATATTCTTTCACTTTGTTACTGCAGATAACCCTATACTTCAAATTCTGGAATCACGGACCACAGATCGTCAGGCCATCGAATTTGTGCGCAAGCAGCGAGCACGCATAGCGTCCTAAATCCATGGCAAATGTACAGATGCAAAGTATGTATGTAACTAGGCTAGAATAAATTAGATGAGAAATGTTAGGAAAATCTATTGAATTGTATAGAAAAATTATAACTTACACAACTTTAAAAAAAAAAATGTAGAACAAATTTATGTAAAGTTCAGTAAAATGGACACAAGAACCACTTAAAACAAAAATTAGTTATCATTGCAAATGGTGAAAAGAAACTATGACGCAAAGAGCTGCATGAAAAAATGGTGCAAAGAGGGATGATTTATAAAGTTCAAGAATAAGGAAAGCTTACAGCTAGGTTTAAATTAGAAGAGTTTAAATGAAAAAGCTTTGAAGACGATATAAAAATTGAGAGAAAACGATGAAATAATCTGTTATATAAAAGAGTCGTTTTGCAAAAAAATGGTTTAACATTTCGGTTATTTTTAAAGTTTAACAAAATATTTATTAAATGTGATTTATGCTTAGTAGAATAACTGCCTAAGTTCGATGTGAAGCAAAACCAAAATTGTCAAATCAACAAACTCTGGCAGCCCAGATAATATTTATACAATTTTATTATTTTTATTTTTTTTTTTTTTTTATTTGTGATAACGAAGGACTTTTTACAAACCAACACTCAACTTTAAGAGTTTGGTATGTATGCAATTCTATACTTGAGTGCGTGTGTATATAAAAGAAATATTTTAAGTGTTATCGAAACGATTAAATTTCAAACAATTTATGGCAAAAATTTGAGTTGTTTAAATTCAACAGGTACAAAATATGAGAAAATATAAAAATACCAATAAAAATACACACACTTATGCACACCAATTGTAACACAAGGACTTGTGTCATATTTAAATGTTTTGTATTAAGCTTAAGACTTTTTGAAAAAAGTATTGTTTTTTAAATTACATAAATTTTCTAATTACATGAAATTCAAAGCTACCCACCCACATTATTCTATTATATTTAAGCTCATTACAAAGTTTACGCCGCAAGAACTCTTTGCAAAGAGAGTCAACAATGAATGAAAAGCTTTTCTTTTTTTATCTATTCACACAGCTTAAAACAATGCATAGCGCGTTGTCAGACTGAAACCGACCAAACAAGAAACATTTTAATTGGTATTTTTATACTTTCTCAATTAACGGTTAATTTTAATTTTGAGTGTAAAATTATTAAAGCATGCTTAAAACATGCTTTCATTGAAAGCTTTACTCAGTAAAAGTAACAAATATCAAAAATTATTTCCTCTCTTTAACGAATTTTTAATAAATTTTATGACAAAAAAAAAAAAAAAAATACGAAAGAAAAACTCAATCAAATCAACACCGTTTTCAGCTATTTTAGTGAATAAAAATTTTACAATTTTAAAAGAAAATAGCCACAACAACATTTAGGGAACTTATCAAAATCTCATTATTTGCTGAATACCGCTAACGCACTTTTTTCGTTAAATTAAAAAGCAAGACTACAGCATACTTCACTTTATTTAAATATTAAAACTAAAAAAAAAATAAAAACAAAAAATCTACTAAATATTAAAATAGTAGTAATGAACAGAACAAATAAATGTCAATTCTACTCCAATGGTGCACCCTAAATATATTAAAAAAAAACAAAAATCATAAAAAACCAAAAACATACAAGATAAGTAGCTCTTATAACTATATACTTATAATAAATACATAACTATTTTACATAATAAGCGCTTCACACTTACTTAAACTATGACTAACTTGTGGCTAAGCATATCTACAAGAATTACTGAAAACTTCAATCAAACAACTGTAAACGAGAGCTTCAAACAAAATCTTTTCTATATTTTTGCGCCATATTGAATACGATAAATAATTTTATACAGGTTCGCTCTATAAATTTTTACCCAAAGGCACTTTTAAACACTTTTTACATTTTATACTATCTACAAAAACCAAACAACAACAACAACTACAACCAAACAAACACTTCTAAAACATTTAAGTCTAACCCACCCTCTGAAAGTTTTGTACAAATAACCCCCATTAATATACAGTCGCCTACCAAAACTTTTTAACCTTTTCAAGAACTAACACAAAAAAAGGAAATATATTTAATTTTTTTCGCTTTTACCATCTTGTAAATTTTGTATAAAAATCAAAAATTAAATTAAAAAAAAAAATAAATAAATAAATAAAACAATCTATAAAATATACTTCAATGTGAATTAAATAATAATTCTAACCGAAACAATCTTAAGTATAGCAAAAAAAACAAAAATCGACTTTTTATACCTATCAAATGTACATTTTACTCTAACTCTATTGAAAAAAAAAACAACTAATTAATCGATTTTATGTCTTGTAAAAAATTCAAAGCTAATCTACAATCTTTAAATTTCGAAAGTTTTTTTCTTTAATTTTCTACAAAAACTTTTCCAGTTTTATTTAGGAATGCATTAGAATCATCACTACAATATCCGTAAACAATCGAATGGAAGAAGAGCGTATATCTTAATTTTTAAACTTTCAAACTTAATTTGTGTCAATTCTTCGATCTTTGATTCTTCGATCTTTTTGATTGCAATTGGAATTGTTAAATTTCGAGGGCTATGTTGGTATGATTGATACAATATTTTTTATTGTTATTGTGTTGGCAAGCATGTCGAGAAAGTATCTATACATATTCAGCAAAATCAGTTGTTGAAAGAATAACATGTGTTTTGATACGATAGGTGATTTTTCATTTTTGTGTCACTGTGCTTGAAATGTGACTCGTTGAACAGTCGCAGGATGTAGTGTTTCATCACCAAAAGTCAAACTAAGTTAATCGATGCAGCCTTTTCTTGTCAATCCATGTCGAAGATCTTGAAAAATCATCACCCGAAAATGTTCACGTGTTCATTTCCATTATTTTGCTGAAATACAATTTTTAAACCACTGTAAACAACTCATAAGCGCATATACACCAAAAAATGTTGTGAGTACGTTTGTGTTAGAAAATGTCAAATTTTCGAATGGAACTGTTAAAATTCATCTGGCAATGCTTAATGTTGCCGAGGCGCAAGACTTTAAAGAGAGCCTACGTAAACATTAAAGGCTAGCACAAGTGCACGTTTCAATTCAAAAAACTCATCGAACCAAAAAGCAATTTACACCAAGCCATGCCAACGACCAAACCAAATCATGCATGCCATTCCAATGACAACGCCAACTCAAGTCATGTCCTAGCAACCGATTTCTCACTTCATAGCTTGCATAGCTTATTGAAAACATGTGTTGAATGAATCACTGTGTCATACATGTATTTCATATATGACGTCCTAGGTTGTAATGTAATGCTGTTCATAATATGAAAAAAAACACAATTTGTTGATTTTTATATATATTTTTTATGAGTGTATTCCCCACTATTCATTTTTTCTTTAATTTTGTCTTTATTACTTTCGAAAATTTCCATTTTTTTAACATAACCGTATCTACGCTGCACAAAGTTTGTTTGCCACAACGGTACATAACATGGTGTGATTTGGTCTCTTCATACCGATTTTAATGAGTTGTTCTGTGCCCCATGCAAACTTTCAATTAAGCCATGTCATTATCGAACTCAATGTGATGATTTGTTTGAATCATACCCAGCACTGTTGTAGCAAGCCACACTCAACAAGTTTGAACAACATGTCTTGGCTTGACAATGAGTTGCTGTCGCACAAATCATTATTCAAGCAATTCGTCTAGCGCTAGCCTTTAGTAAACATGCAATCAAACTATTGCATCTTCGAAACCGTGAGTTCTACACGAAAATGTTTCAAAACACTTCTTGAGACCTTGGTCTGCTAGTACTTTTTTGTAGGCTTTTTCAATATTTTAATGAACATTTTATTTTGCTTTTTTTTTGCAAACATTTTATACGCCCAATGACCTGCCTGGTGAAAGCGCTTCAAAAGTTGAAATTATCTTTTTTCAAAGTTAAAACGCTAGTCAAAGAAAACTATTTTTTTTAAAATTTTGTTCAAAATTATACAAGACATTACAAATAATTTTAAGATTCGTAAACTCGAAAATATTCTTAGTAATAACACTGAGCAACAAAATCAATTTTTTTTTTCAAAATAACAAGGTTCCGACAACGGATTAAAGGCTTTTATTCGAAAAGTATCAAAATAGATATCATCCCTGATATCATCCCAGATATCATTCAAAGTATGTTCCTTCGGAATTTATGCATTCTTTTCATCTCTCTGGCAGTCCCTTCCCAGTAAAAGTTGGTTTTTTTTTAAAAGCAAACCAATCGTCGAGCCGTTTTCCGACATCTTCGTAGGAAGTGAAGTTCAGCTTATCAAGTGCGTGATCCATCGATGCAAGCAAGTGATAATCGGATGATGACAAGTCTGGTGAGTAAGCCGCATGGTGCAACACTTCCCACTTGAATGCTTCCGAGGTGTTCCGAACCGGTTTTGCCGTATGCGACGGAGAAAAAAAATTTGTATGCACACGTCATGCACAAAGGGAACCGATGTTCCTCGCAAACTGGTCTTCTATAAGCTGAACATTCTGTATTCGTTCATTCGAACAAGGGATAGATGACAAAAACGTTAACACGTAGTAACTAAACAAAAAAAAAAAAAAATCTATTTCACTTCTCGCATGTAAACGGAACTTTTGTAGTCAAGAAGTTTTTTGGAAAGTATCTTCATATATCTATGAAACAGTACATTTATCCAATAAACAATATCATATAAAAATTAAACTGAATTATTTCCAGGGACCGTAAATAACAGTTATGGTCTCATTTTTTAAGGGAAAACCACAAGTAGTTGGAACAGTCGGAGGACATTTTGGATGACACCATTATGATCCCCCGACATCCCCTTGTTAGTCCTGGGTTGTGTTTTAAATTTCGACTTTAAAAGTAAAAGTTTAAAAATACCAGTTAAATTTTGAACTTTTATTTTTTCGCACAAAAAATAAAAGTTATTTTTTCCACAAAATATCCCACAAATCACTGTATTTACAAAACTGTTCATGCTAGGGTCATGAAATTTGACTGGTGAAAATAAGAATGCAATATCTACCATATGACAAAAAATGGGCGGGACACGCCCTTTTTTACATTCTATGACTTCATCTACAAGTCGGATAGAAACTCTGTACTTGCTGATTTAACATTATGGAATTTAGTGATTTACTGAGAGTTCCCTTAAAAAAACAAGCATGTGCTCAATTCATTCATATAGATACAGTTAAAACTAAATCTTTTCTTCAATGCACAAAACTAACGTTGTATTAAAAAAAAAAAAACAAGCACGTGGTCAATCATTCATATGGACAAATGAGGCGATGAGAACAAGAGTGGCCTAACCCACCAACATATCTAATGGAGTCATATTAAGATTTTCAATTGAATTTCTTTTATATTTTTCGTTTATTCACAATATTATTCGCTTTTTCTAAATTTGCTTTTTAGTGGTATATTATAACAAAATGTCAATATTTGGATTAGCAGCAGCAGTTGCGACGCTAGATCGGCATTTATTTTAATTTTCATATTTTTGTGGGTTAGGCCACTCTTGCTCTCATCGCCTCAAATATCTCCGGCTATGCGACAGACTTGCCATGTTTTTATCTTTCAAATTTTATGACCCTATAATAAGCAGTTTCTTAGATATAGCTATTTGTGGGATATTTTGTGGGAAAAAATATCCCACATATAATAACAGATATTTTTTGTGCGAAAAAATAGAAGTTAAAAAATTCTGGTTAATTCTTGTTCAATATAATAAAACACAAAAAATAACTAAAATTTTCAACTTTTTTAGAAAAATGGTTTAACGGTTACGGTCCCTGATTATTTCACATGAACAGACAAAATTCCATAAGGACTAAGGTTCAAAAAATATCAAAAACTTACTTTTAAAAATAACTAAGATTTACTAGAATATCAAAAACTTATTTTTATTTTGTCTATTGACACCACAAACAAGTCGATTAAAAAAAAAAAAAAACAAATCTGTGCCGAGCAACGGTTGCGGCCACAATGGGGTAACTAGTTACCTCACGCAGATAAAACGAACGCTCAAAGCTCAAATTTTTTCGGTGTCCTATGTAATGGACACAACTCACAACTCACACTTGTCTCTTCTACCAACAGATGTCGTTACTTGTATCAATTTCAAAGGTTTTATACCTCTTATTTCACTTTTTCTGAGCCTGGGGTAACTAGTTACCTCGTGTGGCCGCATACATTTTAAGTTTTTAATTATTTCTGGCTTTTAGTTGAATTTTCAGCTTTGTTGTTTTCAGAGACTTATAGTAGAATTTTATGGCAAATATTTTTGGGGAACGTTTCAACCCGTTATATCCTTTTTTATGGGTTTTCTTTTGCCCTTTATCAAAAAAGAGTCAAAATAGACCCATACATTGATAAGTTAGAGGGTTGAAATGTTGCACAAAAATGTTCCTCGTAGTCATTTACATCAATCTACTGAACGCATTCGATCAGTGGTGGATCCAGGATTTGCCAGAGGAGGGAGGGGGGACCAATATAGCAGTTTAGTAGCCCAAAGGGTGGCTGACACGGCTTTTAGGGCTTATTTTAAGTTTTTTCCCATACAAAAAATTCATCAATGGGGGCTTAAGCCCTTTCAGCCCGTATGTAGATCCGTCACTGTATCCTATACCCAAAATGTAAAGGGTCACATGGTTTCATATACCGATTCACTATAATAATGTTCAAAAGGAGGGCGACTAAGCATCAGAATCCGTTGTCAGAACCTTGAATTTTTTTTTTCTGTGTTGAACAGTGTAATTAAGTAATTTCTACATTTTGAATCAAAAACATAAAGCCGTTTTTCAGTTTTTAGCTAATATCATGTTCAAACCGAGCATTTAATTATGTTAAATCAATTTAATGAAGTTAAATCGAAAAACGAGTTGTCAAATGAAGTTCTAACGAAGTTATATGCGTACAATTGTTGTTGGAAATTGATTATGTTAAATGCTTTAACACGTTTCGAAACTCGCTAAATCACTGGTTTGTGCTCTTGCTAACGTCAGAAAAGCTTTTTTTGCTTTTTAAACGCAGCCAAATCTGAAAAGAGCTTTTTAATTTAAAGTTTTTAATGTAATAGCTTGTTCAAACCGACTTCATCTAACGTGTTTTTCGAAAAAAGCTTTTTTTTTAACATCATCGTTCATACTGCCTTAACTAGTTTCAAAATGTCAGTTTATTTGTTTATATTTTGAAAGAAATAAAAAATTGTTTATTCAGAAATATAAAAAAAAATAAGAAAAAATAAAAAAAATGTAACAAAAAATTCAAATAAATTCAAAAATTTGTCAACGAATTAAGAAAAATTTGTCCAAGAATTTATTTGTTTACATTCAAAACATCAAAATAAAAAGCTCTTGTAAGATTTGGCTGTGTTTAAAAAGCAAAAAAAGCTTTTCTGACGTTAGCAAGAACACAAACCAGTGATTTAACGAGTTTCGAAACGTGTTAAATCATTTAACACGTTAAATTTCCAACAACAATTGTACGCATTTAACTTCATCAAAACTTAATTTGAGAACTTGTTTTTCGATTTAACTTCATTAACTCGATTTAACATAATTAACTGCTCGGTTTGAGCATGCTATAAACAAATAAACTCTTTGACAAATTTTTCTTATAGCATGTTCAAACCGAGCAGTTAATTATGTTAAATCGATTTAATGAAGTTAAATCGAAAAACAAGTTCTGAAATGAAGTTTTGATGAAGTTAAATGCGTACAATTGTTGTTGGAGATTTAACGTGTTAAATGATTTAACACGTACCATGATACAATTACCAGGTAGTATTAATCGCTACTTTAACTCGTTGCTGTGGGCATATAGTGTCAAATAGAAGTATTGCAATCATAGCAAGAAGTAAAAGGAGATATTTTAGTTTTTTATACTTAAACCAATCATTTTAAATATTTAGAAGGAAATGATTAATGACGAAATTATAACTCTGTTTAGGTTTTGCTTTGTTTTTTATATTTAATACAAATATAATGAAATGATTAAATTGAAGTATTCATCTTTATATTATTAAGACTCCCTCATGTAAACCTTAAAAATTATTTGAAGACTGTATCAACAATAACAACAAAACCCAACAACACAGTTAGTATATAGTTGTACACAGTTGTATAATATAAAAGTAAGTACCACTGTGTTGGCAGTGTCCGCCATAGCGCAAAAGTTCTTATATGTATGTTTGTTACATACATATATCACGCTTGAAACATATAGAAACAAATTCGTTCTTGATGTAAGCAACATGATGATATCGTGGTTCAATTGTTTTACGCTTTACCAAAAAGTGCTCAACACGCTAAAAAAAGTTTTCATTTTTTAAAAAATAAATATAAAAAATTTTTATAAAAATCGCGCTATTTTCATTTCCAATAATACAATAAGCAACATTGTTTGCACCTACTCGCTATATTTTGACACTATATGCCCATAATGACAGTTTTTCCACAGCTGATTTTCAGCGAATAATACTACCTGGTAATTGTATCATGAACACGTACTATGTTTCCATGGCGAGTTAACTCGGGGTTTACTCGGGGTTAACTCGCTATGGAAACGCGAGTTGAGTTGAGTTTCGTTAAATCCACGAAACTCCACGAAACTTGTAAGATTTAACTGGGTTCTATCTGTCAAAGTGAATGCTGCCATTTAGTATCCATTTCGCTAGTAAAACAATAACAAAAATGCAAATGAAATTGACAAGTTCGACTCAACTCGATGCTGTGCATGGAAACACTATCGAGTTAGCGACGCCATTTTCTTAACTCGACGAAAACCCTAACCCCGAGTTAACTCGCCATGGAAACATAGTAACGTTTCGAAACTCGTTAAATCATTGGTTTGTGTTCTTGCTAACGTCAGAAAAGCTTATTTTGCTTTTTAAACGCAGCCAAATCCGAGAAGAGCTTTTTATTTTGATGTTTTGAATGTAAACAAATAAATTCTTTGACAAATTTTTGAATTTATTTGAAATTTTTGTTATTGTTTTTTTATTTTTTTATATTTTTTAATAAACAACTTTTTATTTCTTTCAAATTATAAACAAATAAACTGACATTTTCAAACTAGTTAAAGCAGTATGAACGATGATGTTTTAAAAAAAGAAACTTTTTTCGAATAACACGTTAAATGAAGCCGGTTTGAACATGCTATTCATTCTTTAACAAATTTTTTAATTTATTTGAATTTTTTGTTATTTTTTTTATATTTTTTAATAAAAAATTTTTTATTTCTTTCAAAATATAAACAAATAAACTGACATTTTGAAACTAGTTAAGGCAGTATGAACGATGATGTTAAAAAAAAACTTTTTTTTAATAACACGTTAAATTAAGTCGGTTTGAACATGCTATAAGACTATTTATGAACTTAATTCCTGCATAAAATTTCGTTAAGCACTGTAATAAATACTCCAAAATCAAAATGTCTCTTACGTTTTCTTTAGGAGTCGGATATATTGTGGAGTGATTCTAATGCTTCTTTTTTCCTATACAATTATCTTTTCGAATAGCAAATAAAAAATGTTAACAATTTCTTGTCAATTTCTGCACTAAAGAAATTATGTGCAGTTGCAACCAAATTAAAATGTTGACAACAGCTAAGAACTACAGCTAAAACTAAAATACTTACTACAATTAAACAAAGAGCAACAACAACAAATGCTGCTAACTATCTATGCTGCTAACTTAGAGAGCTAGTCTTTAAATAAAAAAAAAATATTTCTACAGGCAATCAAAATTTTTAAGAAGTAAAAACGTACTAGAATGTTGTTTGTTTTTTTTTTTTTTATAAATGTATCTATTAAAATAAATTGTGTGAACGTCTGAAAATTTGTGTAACAAATATAACGAAGTTGTTATTGTTATTTTTAATGGCTTAAAAATGTTAAAAATAAACTAATAATAAATATAAAAATAATCAAACAAACACAACTGCTATGTGTAATAAAAAGAAATCAACCACCACAATAAGAAAATAGGAAAAAAACTACTTGAAAACCATTGAAATATGAGAGATAATAAATGCTGAACCACCTAAGTAACAATAAGAAAAACTACACAAAACAAAACTAAACTAAAACTATACAAAACGCAACAGCCGCTCCAGTTGGTATGTTAAATAAAAACAACACACTGACAGGCATAACACAAAAGATACATAAGTATGTATACAAATATATATGTATGTATGGAAGCACACATGCATTAAATGAATATGTGTTTAAAATAGCAAGCAAAAAATCCCTCCTGCAAACAATACAAAATAAAAGCTGGCATTCCTAAATGTATCTAGATACATTGACAAAGTCCACCAGATATTCATAGACAATGCAATTTTTATTGCGTTTTTTTTTTTAGATATGTTTCTACTCGCATTTATCAATTTTTTGCAAGCACATTGTTGTTTGATTACTTTTTACAACTCTTTGCATTAAGATTTTTTTTTTATTTTTTTTTTTTTGTAATTTTACAATAACAACTTTTTTTAAAAAAAAATATACAAACAATTTGCTGATAAATAAAAATAAAAAAAAAATGTTAAATATAAAATGCTTTATATGGCTGCATGGCTGCTCGCTAGCCTACCCTACACCATATCGTAGCATTTGAGAAATATTCAAATTTATTAGGAGCTTATTTTCAAAATCATTCACCGATTCAACAATTTATCAATTTTTGCAATTTTTAACCTTGTCCAGCACACATTTAATGCATTTCCGCATTCATATATCTACACATTTTGGCACATTTTTCATATTTTTGCACATTTTCAAAAACACATTTTCCAAATACTTAATCACAATGTTCAGATCGCATGTTCCGCATCTTAGCTTCAATATTTCGTGAAAAAAAAACCTGAATCATTTTCATTTCTTGAAACCAAACATTTACAAAGAGACTGATTTAATTTTTGTTTTCGTTTTTGTTGTATCTACAGTGATGTTATTTTTAAATTGTTAAGTTTTTTAGCGTATTTTATAAAGAAAAATGTTTCCTTGAACTAACCCACCTAATTGTTAATGTTCATTACATATTTGGACAAAAGAAAACTTTTAACATTCTACAGCTACAAAATCAGCTCATCACTCGTTTATCTAAAGCAAGCACAATACAAACATGAAAGAAATATTCCAACATATTTTCCCAATAGCTTCAAATGCCACCTTTTTCAGGTGTAGGGTATAAAAAAAAAACACTAAAATAAAAACAACCTGACTTCATTATATCAACAGTTTAACTTTCACAACAACAGAGCAAATATTTTTGAATACTTACAACAAAATGTTAAAAGGAAAAAATTTACATATATATGATATACTGTTATTTTTAATTATTTTTAAAATACCAACAAAGAAAAACACAAAAACTATATCAATTATTTACAAAGTACGAAATTATTTAATGTTAAAACATAGAGAATGAAATAAAGTAAAATATTGACAAAAAAATATGTATGGCTAATAATTTGATGCAATTCAAAACTACAAAATAAAAAACAAAAAAAAAAGATAGGAAAAACCAACATATTTCAAATATATAAAAATAAATCACAACAATCACAAATAAAAATAAAATACTTATACTAAAATAACTAATATATATGTATGTGTATAATTCAAATTACAAGCAGATTCATTAAATAAATGTGAGAAATACTATGAATAATAATTGAAAAATGCATTTTTCCTCTTGTTTATTCGTCGCAGTTCAAATAAAGTTGACAGTTGACAGGTGGGAGTAAAACAAAAAGTAAAGGTAAGTGTTAAAATAATAAAAGACCGACTGAAGCGATAAAAAAGCAAAGCAATTTAAGTGAAAATAAGCCAGAACACGGACAGACATACATAGAAGGAAATTATATACAGTACTAATAAGAATTAAGGGCACCCTTAACCTTGGCAACACAAAATTCAATGCCTCGCTAAAAACTAAATAACACAAAAATTATAGCAAATGTTTTTTTTATTGAATGGATAAAATATAAAACTTTGCTAAAAAATTTTTCTTGTTGTTGTTGTTGTTTTTGTATGTCATGTGAAAGTAGGCCGATGTAGACAGATGGTTGTAATCCAAAATTTCCGTGCATCATCTAAAAATAATAAGCAAAACGGGAATATTTTAAAAACTAATACAGTAGACTCTCACAAATTAGAACCTTTTTGTTCCACGGGTGGTTCTAATTTCTGAAATGTTCTAATTCTTGGACGTTTTTTTTTACAGAAATTTGAAAGCAAAGAATGAAACTGTTTAAAAAAATTTATGTTGACACAAAAGGATTTTTATTTATCAATATTAAAATTTTTTTTTTCTAACATAAAACTCACATAATTCAGATTTTTATATTTATATCAATGAGCACAGTTCACTTATGAATTCAATAAATAAACAAACGTCCAGAAATTAGAACCACAAGAACCTCTGGTTCTAATGTCTGAGCGTTCAATATTGCAATGGCAGGTTCTAATTTCTGGACAGCTCGAATTTGTGAGAGTTCTAATTTGTAAGAGTGTACTGTACCGTTATTGTCGGTACTGCATTTGGGTGTTGACTATAACAAAAAAAAATTCCTCTAAGTAGGATGATTGGTTTCCGAGAAATTGGGTGGAAAGTGCCCGAAGACGTAGTTTTAAAAAAAATTCCTACTGTATACCTATTTGAAAAAAAACAACAACAAAATTTTGAAAAAAAAAACAAAAACAAGATGTCATTACTAATTTGCTTGCAAGAATACATAATCAATACACTGGTGTATTGGTGGGCCAAATACAAGTTTTTTTCTTTTTTTAAATGCAATAAAATTAAAACAAAACTATTAAGAAAAAATATTCGACTGGGCCGAAGTTAAAATACCCCCACGGCCAAACCAAAGTATATTCAAAGTCTTAAGCAGTCAATAAAATATTTATTTGTAAAAACATTTTCGTTATAGTTTTAACAGAAAACTTTTGCTTTTTTATAAAGTCACTTTGTATGGGAGGAGGGTGTGGTTTTCACGCAATTTGATTGAATTTCATACACAGAGTATATATTAAATATCAAAGCTCATATGCAAAGTTTCATATATTAATTTTTACATATATCCATATATTAATTTTTGTAGAATTCTAAGTGATTTTACCGTTTTGATAAAGTCACTTTGCATGGGAGGTAGGCGTGGTTTTTATCCAATTTGGCTCATTTTCGAACTTGACCTTTATTTTTTAGATTAAAGCTTAAACTTCGTGACATTTCGTAAACATTTTGTGATGATAGATTGAAAATTACGGCTATAATCGTGATCACAGACAGACAGACGGACAGGCGGACATGGCTAAATCGACTCGGGTGGTGTGATCAAGAATATATATACTTTTCTATACCTACCACGCCTCCTTATGGGCGTTACAAACGGAGTGACAAAAATAATATACCCCCATTTGCGTTTTTTAAACGTGAGGGTATAATACAATTTTTTCAATGTATTATAGCTTTATTAGTAAGAGCAAATATTCCCATTAATTATGGATCAAGTTCAAGTGGCTGCCTCGCCTGGCTTCGCTGTAGCACATTCTGTCACTCCAATTTCCGAAGACCTTGTTGATGGTTTCGGGCTGAAGCTCACTCATTGCTTGGATGAAATTGGCGTTTAGTGCTTGAATTGTTGCCCGATATTTGGCATAACATCAATCCTTCACGATTTGGGAATTTGGTGCGCAAAAGATCGATTGTGGTCTGGGCTGTGTGGCATGGCACGCCATTCTGCATGAACCAGAGGTCATCCAAATTCATGTCTCCAATTTCAGTAAAAAAAAGTCGGTTAACATGGCTTTGTAACGCCCATCGTTGAGCGAAACGTTATTCCCAGCCTCATTTTCGAAGAAAAATGGTCCATTGATGCTACAACTCCACAATCCGGTGCTTCGGCGAAAACTTCTTTTAAAATAATGTACTGTTTGGGCTACACAACACTCTCTATGGAAATAAGTTTCAAATATTTCCCAACGTTGTTCAAGCGTAAAGGGACTTATTTCCTTCAGCGGAGGTATCATACTGACTTTATGTCAAGATTTCGAGCGGCAAACAGCTGTCAGTGTCAAAATAACCTATGATTTAAAAAGAAACCACTATTTTGTGCCGGATTTGCCTGTACAAAAAAAATTCGGTTAAGAAAAAAACAAACTATTCGGTGGATTTGCTAGAAAAAAACAAATTCGAAAAAAATTGTTAAATATTTTTTAATATTCTATTAGAAAATTCATAGAATTAAGTAAAACTAAGAACCGTAGCGATGTCAAGGAACCACTATTGGAAATGTGTTTTTCAACCTTTAATTTGAAACTTAACATGACCTCGTAGGAAATATAGAGTACATGACGTCCAATTTTTTATTACAGATAATATTTTATGGTGTTTTCGTCTCTACGAAAAACACGGCAAAAACACGAAGAAAAATTTTTTCAATGTTGCCCTCAGCCCTGAAAAAATTATATTTTTTTGCCTATTCAGAAAAGAACACAAATCATAATTCACCATGATTTGAATAAAAATTTTTTTCATAGAAAAAAAAGGCTAATAAACATGCAATATAAGTTTACATATATCCTTGTCTCGTTTGAATCTCCCCTGACAAAGTTTCACAGGGTAGAAAATGTGCCTTTTTTGCCTTATTTGAGTGTGATATTTAAAGAAACGAAAACAAATTTTTCACCCCCAAAAAAAGGGCAATGAAAAGGCAACATTTTTTAGAAGAAAAGAAACCGACATTAAATAAGTGTTGTTCTTGAAAAATTCATAGTGAAGTGTTGACCAAATTAAAAGTACAATAAGGACCAAGAGGTTTTTCGGGGTTATTTCTTAAGTTTTTTTCGGAACTTTCTCTGCCATCAACTGCAACTTTTGAGTCATAAGTTTTGATGTATTTTTAATTTCATTTTATTAGAAATTAGAAAAGAAATAAAGAAGATATAGAGCGTAATATCGTGACCTGGCCAGGATTCGAACCCAGCACGCTTGGCGTGGCTCTGAAGCACATGACTACCGAGGAAGCCATTTTTGCATAGTTAATCTTATTTTCACATTAATTATTGAAATTATTTTTTGAAATCTTTGTTTAATTTTTGGAATCATTGGTTTACTTACTTCTCTGATATTGTAAACTTATTTTTTAAAAAGCTAGGAATTTTCGTTTTTGGAGTTCATCGGTGCATTTATTCTCTAAAATCACAAACACGCTGATTAAGTATAACGGCTCAAGATAATACTTCCAAGAATTCGAATTTCTGCACTCATTTTTGGAGGCTATAAAAGTTTTATTGCAGCAGAAAGCTTAATTTTTGTTCTGCTGTTAGAATTGGCACTGACAGCAATTCAATTATAAATTCATTGTTTATTTTACGTCTTTGTCAGTAGAAGCAATTTCATTCAAGATCAACTGCCATCAGTAAGCTGACAGTTTTCATTTTTCACAGAAGCGTTAAACTTTGAATTGGTTCTAAAGTTTTACAGAGAAGTTAATTTAATAGCTAACAAAGTTTATGATTTTCATATAATAAATCGCTTTGGTGGAAGCCGCTTGCTTGAGTTCCGCTTAAATTGAACCACAAACAATATTTTGTAAGTGCTTCAATAGTTCGTTTTTTTTTTTTTTGTTAATTGGAATTCAAAGAAGATCTTAATTAAGATACTGTTAGAATTAGTAAAATTTCAGAGATGAGCTTGAATATTGAAATTTTTGCACGAAATATTTAAGATTATCAAACTAGTAATGCATATTTCATATTTTAATACAGTCTTAAGAAGAAACCATTCTCGTAATTATTTCAAAAAGCGAAATTAGAAAATAAGATTCCCAAATATCTTGACTGAGAAAAAAAAACAAAACTTCAGTCGCACACAGAATCCAAAGGTTAAACTTTGTACTAAGGTCAAGCCATAAACACTCATGTTTTCATAAATACCATGTTTTATTTACAAGTAAATGTGTGTGTGTGTGTGTGTGTGTTTGTCACCCATTTCCTCAATATTATAAATTCTTGACCCCCAACTTGAGAAATTTTAATTCAATGATGCGAGAATCCAACACAAAAAAATTACTTCGGTCCAGTTGCACAACGTATCATTGGAGCTATACCAGCCCATAACACACACAACAAAACACTCATATTAACAATTTTCACACATTCACTTCCGTTTCCGCACCGCGTGTGCCACTGTGCTTTGGTGCCTAGGTGCCACACTCACTGTGAGTATGTGGGGATGTAAAGTATAGTAAAAACACAATTACAACAAAACATTTGCAGGCACTGAGATGTAGAAATAAAATCAGTCGATGAGGTTCGGTTATTTTTGTTTTTTTCTTTTTCTTTTTGCTCCTCATACACTTTGATTTCATAATGTGCAAAAGTCATTTCGAAGAAACGGTGTGCAATTTATGAGCAAGTGTGTGTTGGAGTGGAGTGTGTGTGTATGAATGTTTTCAATGACAACAGAGACGCCCCTAACGTGGCTCAAAAGAGGGAGCTTATAAAAGATTACAGCTTATGTCGCATATGAATGAATGTGTCACCTATGGAAGAACGGTTTCCAATTAATCTTCTCAATGTTAACTCGCATTAAAAACTTAAAATGGACATAAACTTTCAAAGCTAGCTGAAAATTATGACAAATCGTGAGTGAAATTCCAAAAATATCGTGTTTTTTTTTTTGCTCAAAGCTTGTAATAATTTAAAATCGCAGCCAGCCTCTGTCCCAAACGCTCCGACGCACAAACCCAAAGACACTCGAAATCCCTCAGACAATTATTGTGAGTATCTTTATGGTTTTTCTTGTCTTCGTTGTGGCAGTTCGTGTTGTTGTTTTTATTATTGTTGCTTTTGTTTTTTGAGGTTGTTGTTATTGTTTTTGTCTTGCCATTTCACATATCTCCGTTTTTATTGCACTTGCTTCCACACAAAACAAAACAACAACATGTTTGCAGCACAATTTGTAGCGAATGATTCGATTTTGGATTTGAATTTGAGAGAGGCCAGGAATATTTCTAAAGACAAAGCAGTAAATCTATTGATCTCATGGGAAAAGCACATAAGTGACTTTTTCAATTTTTAAATTAAATTTTTTTTTTAATTTTTACTATATAACAAGCTCTACGTTAATTTTATGATTAGCATCAATATTCGCAGAAAGTTAATTGACTTTCCTAGATATACAAGAAAAATATGGTCTACCTGCATAAGGTACTTAATTCTGTTCCGTGACATTTTCTAAAAGAATTGAAATCGATATTCTTCTTTCTATGTTTTTCTATGATTCTTGTCATTCATGTCTTTCTGAAATGTTAAATGACTGGTAATGAAAAATGTCATCACTTTTTACACTTATAAGGGTAATAGTAGTACTAAGCATTCAAATCAAAACTCAATTCTTATAGAAGTTTTACATGCCTAAGGTATTCTCGGACTAATCATTTGGTCTGAATTCACTTCATGTTGATTGTCTTTAAAAAAAACTCAAAATGGTCCAAAGGCGCTGAAATGATAAAAAAAAAATTCATAAATCTCTGAAATTTTCCTTTCATTCCACACAATGTCGGTTTGAGTAAGGCCATGTCTACACAGAGAGCTTAGCTTGAGTTTCCAGTACAAAGTTGAGTTTTGCCCTTGAACACAAAATAAACTCTTGAGTTCCCCAGCACAATTTTGTGGGATGAAACTAAACTAAACTCTCTTTTGTTTCTGTGTTTATCAAAACTCATTTTGAGAAATGCCTTAAAGTATGCTAATGTTTATATAAAAAGGTAAATTCATATGCAAATTTTTAAATGACAAGTTACGTTGAACAATTTTGTGGTGAGAAATGTCAAAAACAGTTGTTCTTAAATTGTGCAATTTATTACTTTTAAAAAATGAACAGAAAAGCGAAGAAAAAAACTTGGGCAAGTGTGGAAGACGAGGTCTTCATATTAGTATGGGCCGTTAAAAATTCCGATTTGCGCAGTGCAAGGAAGAACTAGTATATATACGCAGAGATGGCTGCAGCCTTCCCTTCAAGTGGAATAAATGTCAACGTGGTGGATGTGCTGAGAAAATATGAGAGCACAAAAGTAAATAAAATAATGTGTAGACATGGCATAACCAAAAAAGTAGAATTCACTTCATGTTGATTGTCTTTTCAAAATGTAAAGAGGTCTTAAGCCAATTGTCATAAAAAAAATATCAAAATTGTATAAAGTTTATAGAAAAATTCACAATAGTGTCATTGTCACATGGCAACGATATCAAAATTAACTTCATGTCAATTGACTCTCTACAATATTGAAGCCATGGTTGAATAAATAAGGTTTCCTCGGGGCTGATCGTACTCTCTTCTCAGTACCCATAGTTGTCAAAATCAATGCAAAACAACAACTTCATCGGCTTTACATATTATCAATTTTCGCTTTCAGATTTTGTATGAGCTGTCAACTTCGATTTGACATTTATGGAAACTCACTCGCACCCATGCGACAACCTTATTTATTCAACCAAGATTGAAGCATTTAAAGCTAATTCTGAAAGCTACTGAACAAAAACTTTCAAATGTCTTAAGTGCTTCAAATGACTTATGTGCTTTGATTCAGGGACGTTTTACATTGTGCTTAACGTTATAAGTTTGAGGTTAGACTATTCACTGTTTTGCACTCTCTATGTTATTTCACAACAAATTTATTGAAAAGGGAATTTGAAATTTATGCATATTGTTTGACTTGCTGGCTTTTTTAGAATCCTTGAAAAACTGGAAAATCGCCCGAAACAGAGTCTTCTATATTGAGCGGGAAGTTCATTCACTGCATATGCATATGCGTCCGTCTACTCGCTGCCACAATTTAAGCAAGAAAATTATGGCAGAGTTCAATGATTGCGTCTTACGTTCAGACTAAGCAGCGCTACAAACGAGTAAAATATTTGTATGTTCTTAATGGGGAATTTTTTATCATATTTTCACAAAAATACTTAAAATATTTATTATTAAAAAAATCTTAAATCCTGAGTATAAATAGTTTTTTTTGAGAAATTAACAATGGAAATATTATAGACATTTTTAGTTTTTAAAGATTTATTTAGAAGAGCCATCCCTAAAAGTAATGAGTTTCTGACTCATATGCATATGCAGACGCATATGCATATGCAGAGAATGAACTTCCCGCTTTAAGTACGAGGCCATCTTAATTAAGACTTAAAGCGAAAATTCTCTCGATGTTAATTGACTTTTTACCATTTAAAAAAGAAAAGCATATCCTTCGTCTTAATTTCTATATACAACCAGCTTAGCAGTCATTTCAAATTGATGATTTGGTGACATTTTATGTGATTATATTGAAGAAAAAACCTCAAAAGTCACTTTGAGTCAAAACCTTTAAACCTCAAAATTCACTTCATTTTTTTTGGCTCAGTTACATGTTAATTTTTAATTGAAATTGCTTATAAAGATGTATAAAAATCTGTATTCACTTCATTTGAATTGACTCAACGACATATTATGAACTCCTATTAACAAAAAAAAATTGAAAAAGCTTTCCCTACGTAATTCACGTTTACTCTGGATCAATGTCGGGCATTCTGTCGCTCGTGGGCAAAGAGCTTTCTCTGCCGCCACACGTACGCTACTAGAGCTTCACACGTACACACACTTTTTAAAATTGGAAAGCTTTTGAATGCACAAATACACATAAACGGCAAGATTGCGGCTGTGTTAGAATGCCCACAGTTGGATGCAGTCGACATTTATTGAGGGGAAAATTTAATTTAAAAATTACATTTATTCTAGCTAACAATTCATTAAGCCAGAAATGAGCCTTAAAGCTGTGCAAAATTTTGGTTGAAAACAGTGGGTCCTTCATTTCTTCAAGATTTTCAAGAATAATTTGTGATTCTGTGCCGGATTAAGTCTTTCCACGATGAAATGCCGAACAATACAAGGACAGAACAAAAAAAACCCAAGAATGATAGAAACAAGATTACGCGTTCCGCAAATGAGAAAGAGAGAGCATGACGTCATAAGCGATATTGTCAGAATTTGGAATAATTTTACAGTCGGGTCCAAGCCTAAATATTTTTTTATTATTTTTGTAATATATATATGGACCTCCTAAACCTATCGGTGCAATAAAATTTTGTCCGTCTGGAATGGTTTAAAAGATAAAAATCTTGAGAGTTTAAAAAATTGATATTTTTCGTATACGAAAATTTTTCCATATTTTTATAAAGAAGAGTAGATATTTTAACTTTATTTTTCCCAAAGAATTTATTTTCAATTTCGTCATTTTGCCCATGGTGTAATAATAATAAGGTGTTAGTGAATTTGACACTTCTCTCTCAAAATGATAAATTTTTTCGCCCCGCTCCTGTCAAAAACAGCTGATGGTGGATTGTAATGAAAATAAATCAGCTAACGTGCAGTCGGTCGAAGCTCAATGCCATGTCCACTTCTTTTGATGGTTATTATCAGTTGAGGTGTTGAACATTCTTTCATGGCATTCGATGTATTCTTGAAGTCGATGTGAATGCAAGACAATTTGCATGCTGGCTAAAGCTTCATGTTGGTGGCACCTTCCAGAGCACGTTTTTGATAAAATGACAAAACCATTCAATGGCGAACTTGGCAAATGGGCGAAGACAACTGCAATAACTTTTTGTCAACACAACACGGCACAATTAATTGAATTAAATATTTATTTAAACTTTATTCGCACAATAACCTATAAAAACTATAACACATCATCATCTAGCAACTCAAACAAATAACACAATTTGACAACTATCAACGGCTCCTCTCTTTCGCTCGCAATTTTTTGACAGAAAGAAAGCTATTCTTGGTGTTGTCAAAAATTCGCTAACACCTTATTATTATTACACCATGATTTTGCCTAAGCGTTCGCACATTTGTATACGTTTTTGTCAAGCAAAAGTACTGTGTGATGTCATGCCCTCAGTTGAGAAAGAGAGCAATAGATAACGGGACTGCGGAACGCGTAATCTTGTTTCCATCATTTTTGAAAAAAAATCATTACAGTTTGACACGACGCATGCGTGGTTCGTCATAGTATCCACTCTAATAAAAATACCCCTTAATGAATCAGACTTTACTTGTGTCATAGAAACGATCATATTTCTGAAGTATTTTTATGACAGCCGAGCTGCAATGAAAGCACTCTTTAGTGAGGAGGTCAAATCGAAACCTGTTTGGATGTGTCGGCAAGCTCTCCTAAGCATTAGTCAAATCCCACAGAGTCAATTCAAGCTGTGTCCCAGGACATGGCGAGAATAGAGAGGGAACAGAAAATGCAGACAAATTCATTAGACAGGATGCTCTTAACTGGATATAAGAACTGGCCATATGAAGGTCATAGTCCCTATAGGGATGGGTTGTCAAGAAAAGGTAGTTCAGCAGATTAAGCCACCAATAAAAACTTTTACCTTTACTACTTCCTTTACAATCTCAATTCGATATTTATGCAGTTATGCGGTTTTAACTGAACATAAAATAAGATTTTTACTTTCGTATTTTACTTTCTTTTGTTTTATCATCTTATTGTTGTACAGGACTTTGTTCTGTATTCATACATATATATATACGTACGTATATATATAGACATGACTGTGCTCCATGCTGCATCTTGATAGAGATCAAGATTTCATCATTGATTTGTTTCATTTTGTTCTGTACTTGGGTGGAATTTGATTACTATTCATTTCAATTCGTTGAGTTTTGTTGCAATTTCTAGAAACATATCGACTGATTGTGCTCGATGTGCTCAAACAATAATAGTTGTTGGAATAGATATATTTTTTATTTTTTATTTTTTTCATTCTAAACAATGATAGTGATTTTTGAGAGTTGAAATGTTGAAATGCTTTTGTTGTTATAGAACAAAAGGGAGGTCCTTGCGCTGTGGTACAAACATTCAATGAATGCTATACAGCTTAGTAATGGTTTAATGATGATAAAGCTAGTTAATTAAGAGTTTTCTTTGATTCTTGACTGAGCCTGTTGGAAATGACAGCATTTTTATAGACTTATACTTACTTTTCATAGAATTTTTAAATAAAGAACAATATCTTGTGCCATTGACCTTATTCCGACGACAGTGACAACGTTTAAGCTATAAAAGCTGCTCTTCATTTCCGCTATTTGGCTGTCGCCTTACAACAGTAGAGTGCAAATATGTGTCAACCTGCAACACAAGTATTTATTATGTCGACAGCCTTGAGCTACGTTGAGACACCTTTCGACGCTGTCGAGTACTTCCGAATGGGTCATAATATGATGAAAAAAAAAATTGTTTTCTATGTATTTATTCCTCGGTATTTTTTGTAGATGTTTTTCTACTATTGTTGCTGAGATCCACAGTGATATGCAAATTTTTGCGTAAACACACACTGAGGCAACATAGAAAAAAAAAAAAAAAGACGAGAACATCTTAATTTATGTAGGTGCTTCATTGTGTCGGAATCTGCATTTCGCTGGCTTATTATGTGTGGACTAAAATGATTTCAAGTGTACTCGTAACACCACAAAAAGGCAAAAAAAAAAAATATGAAAAGGAAAACAAAGACGAAGGAAACATGGAAATTAGATGAACTTTAGTAATACGGGAGGCACTGAGTGGCATGAGAATTCTTGATGTAACTATTAGATACTGGAAATGAAAAAGATTCCGTCGGGATTAGGAAATTTTCGCAAATATTGTTGGATCAAATTTTGCAGCTTATCTTTAAGAAGTTGACATTCATTTGGAATTCAAATTCTGAAAAAAAAACAAAAAAAAAAAAATATATATCCCTCTTATTTCAAAAGAATTGCTCATCAAATAGAGACAAGCAAATTTATTAGGTACACCAAGGAACATCAACCACACGATTTGGAAGGTGAGGGGCTTTGATGAGCAGCTAAATTATTGATGAAGTAACATATGTAAATATCAGATTTTTTTCCAAACTTTTTCTTTATATTCCTCTGAGGAGTGCTGAGAGCAAGAGAAAAGTTTATGAAAATTTTAAAAACAAAAGACATTTTTAAGAGTCAACTAATCTGGAGACTGTTAGGAAAGCTAATTGAATGGTTTCGTTGCTATTTTGAAAATATGTGAGTGAGTAAATATGTGATTAAACAAACTAATGGGTATAATTTGAAATTTTTTATATTCATAAAAAAAAAAAATAAATAAATAACTGGCCATTTCAGCCCTTGAAAGGACTTTGACCTAGCTTCTTATGACCAATTCTGTTGTGCGTGTTATTAAGTTTGTACACAATTGACCGAGAAACGGACCTACATGTTTAACGCCGACTCCGAACGGCGATGAACGGAATGTTCTTGTTCTCAAGAAGCTTTACATGGCATTTTGATTACTCTCTGAGGTTTGCCATTGTCTGCAGAGAGGTGGCGGCCGTACAGAAAAATTATTTTAATTCAAATAATTTTCTGTCGCTGCTGGGATTCGAACCCGGGTCTCCAGGTTCGTTGACATAGGGGCCACGCACTTTAACCAACTACGCCAGGGACGCCACTCTAATGTTTACTATTTTTGACAGTTGGTGCAATATTATGGCACCAAATGTCAAAAATAGTATAAACTAGAGAACGAAAAAGTAGGAAAGAAAATAAAAAACAAAATATGCAGGTAAATGACAATCGGTGCAAGACACTCTTGAGAAAATATCCAGTTGTCACTCCTACCTTACACAATTTTATCATGCGATCATCCATCGCACTCACGAAGCATTTTGGCTAAACATCTAGACTATATAATTTTCAATACAAAAACCAAACGAGAACTATAAAAAACCGGGAGTATTCAGCGACAGGCAAGAATCTTACTTCTAAAAACTTTGAAAACTGCAGGAACAGAGAGTAATGTTGTTGCTGCTTGTCGGCTATTTAAGCTGTTTGGAATAAGTCAGAAGCTTCACCGTGTGATATAGATAAAATTTAAATACGGGAAAAAAAAACGAGTTGTAAGGAACATATTTGATTTATCCACGTAAATATTTAAATAATATTTTTTGATCTGATATTTGTATGAGCTGAAACCAGTCAAAGATAACTCTTATAAATATTCTTTCAAGAAATGGCCGAACTCTTTGAAGATTGAGAGAAAGAGACAAAATTCCAAGGAAGTGTTCAAGGGAGATACATGACCTGACGTCATCAGCACGTATGTTTCCCAGGTCTAATCGAGTAGCTCAACAAGCCCACCCCTATACCATGAGCTTGACGCCCGAAACTCGTATAACCTCGCATTACCGAGTTATTGCGTTCTTTAGTCACACAGTGAAATTGTGGGAGAATCTTCCTGCGAGTGTGTTTCCCGATAGCTTTGTGTTTTGAACAAATCTTCACCGACACAAATCTTTTCCCCCCTCTAACTAACTATCATCCGTATTTCGAATCAACACAATGCTTTCGCATTTATAGCGGGGCATCCCCTGAGCGTTTAGTCTAAACAAAAAGTGGAAGTGCTCCGAAGCGACCAAAGACATAATCAACTTGCAAGATTTTTGGGACTCTCACAGCATATAAATAATCGACTTGTAATAACCCAGCAGTTATTTTGGAGTCAATTGAAAAAGGGAACTAGTTCATTTCGAGCGCATTTCGAAGTAGCTCTGAAAAAGTACTTCGAACTGCGCTCGAAAAGAACAGTTCACTTTGCTTTTGTTTTCAAATGTATTGTTCAAAAAAATAAACAAGTTCTGGCTATTTTTTTTTTAAATTTGCTACGCACAAGAAAAATAAATAACAAAACAGAAATAAAAATATTTAAAGACATTTCTAAATGAAATTTCTTCTCTAATAAATCTTGTAGATGGGAAATATCGTACAAATCCGGTCTTTGCTACAGTACACTTAATTTTTACACTTTTAAAATGTTCACTTTAAAACTACTTAAAAAAGAACCACTTTCAGGCTACTGCGAAAGCAACCAGTTTAAAAATATTCCTAATGCAACTAGTTCAAATATGGGGGAAAAGGAGTGTTTATGGGGACAATTGTCTTTTCCTATGACATCAACCCACAAAAAGCGTCAGTTCGTTCAATGTTAAAGTGTATTGTAGTGGAACTAGTACTGGTCCTTTTTGAAACTAGTTCAGAACTATTTAAAATTTGGTCCACTTTTCTTCTGGGAATCTTGAAAAAGGAAAGAGAATAACAGCCAAATATTTTGTAGCATTACTAGACCGTATGAACGATACAAGTCAACAACGAACAGATTAAAAGCAGAGTTATTTTTTTTTAAAGATAGCGTACCATCTCCTAAATCATTAAAACCAATGGCAAAACTTAACTAATAACACTTTGAATTGCTTCCCCAATCACCTCTAAGTATACTTTCACTTCTAGGGGACTTTTATATTTTTCCCAATCTCACAGAAAAAAAATATACATCTTATGGACATTGATGCAGAATGGTTTACATCAGATGAAGAATTTGAATTGGAAACCGATACGTATTTTGAAATTCGGACAAACCGTACTATACAATAACTATTGGTATGTTTAAAAATTACTGGACTAAAAGTATCTAGCTGAAAGGAGCATATGTTGAATAATTAAAATTAATTTTGCCGGAAACGTACCTATTTCTTAATTAGACTTCAGAAATAATGAATATCCTTGTATTTATAGTTTATTAAGGATGAGAAGATTGATATTTTATTTATGCTTTTTTCACCATTTATTTAAAATTAAATGTTTCTGATAAACTTGATGGTTTGTGATGAAATTATTTTCACTTATTTAATTTTAAGAATTTCCGAATAAACTCCTATATAAAATAAACTCTTAGGCTTATATTCACCCTTTTCAAGGATAAAATAAATACGCCTTAAGAGAAAAAGTAAGTTCCATAAAAACACGGATGTGAGAATAAAATTAAATATAAATTAAGTTCTATGGCATGTTTTCCTTCTTCATGCTTTTCAATCTGCAGCAACCTTCAAAACTACACTTGCGTCAACTGCAGATTCTACCACATAGTTTTGCAGCAACTCTGCTCGCTCAGTTGGTATGCAGAGAATGTGCCACAAGGAAGGTGTTAAACTCAAATTGATGTAAATTTGGTGCATGCTTCAACGTTACGATTTTTACGTATTTGCCAAGATATCAGATGCCAAATGCAAGGTATTAAAATTTCTTACATCAAGAGGCTGACAAGTGATGCTGCTGCTGCTGCTGCTGCTGCTGCTGAGGCTGCTATTGTTACTGCTGCCCTGACCCAGCACGTTCGCAAGGGTAATCAACCACGTACGCTGGACCGTTTAGAATTTTTGCCTTGTTGTCTTGCTTCGCAGAAAAAAGTGAGCCGGTCAAAAGACGTTCAAAGACTATAAAAGGCAAACTCAAAAAAATGGTAGCAAAACGCGTTGGACTGGTTGGTGCCCGAAAGGCAGGCATCAAAAATAATAAAGCTGAAGGCAAGAAAAATTGCGGTTGAGAAAGTATATTGTTGGTGGTTTTTTTTTTTGGTATGTTACTTTTTTTCCTATCTCTTCATATTCTGTGGATGCAACTATTTTGCTAAATTTTATGAGCTGTTAAAATGATGCTGCCTCCCCTCGGTTGAGTATGATAAAAATTTGATGAGCAAAAGCAACATAGTCGTTATGTTGAAAAGTGGGCTGATTTTTAGTAGAAACGGCATAAAATCAACTATTTTGGGAGAGAAAGTTTAACCAATTTTTATGGATTAAGAAAAAATATGGTTAAAAATTTCAGAGGATATGCCATGGGGCAGATTTGCTTTAAAAATATTGGATTAATGAAGTTATAAAGCGACATGTTTTTTTTTATGAATAAATATGTTTTTAGTGCAAAAAATTTGGGGAACGGAAACTTAAGGAAATCAAGAAAATTTAAGCAAAGCCGTTTTCTACATACATAAATAAATTGTTAAATCAACTAAAATATTGCGTCTTAACTTGCCGAACGAAAAGACCTAGTAAACCTGTAACCTTCAAAGAAAATGTAGTCAATCGGAACTTCAATCAATCGGAAATTTAGTTTAGCAAACTTTGATTTAATACACCCCCATCTCCCACGCGCACCTATCAAAAACTTCTTCAACCTATATGTTAATTTTACATAAACACACCTACACTCAGAAAAAAAGGGCTTGTAACTTTAACACATATTTTTTTAAGGGGGACCACATCTGCCTAAACGCACAAGATTTATGTCTTCGTTTAACTAACTTATTTAACCCTTTGACTAAACTTATTTAACATAATCTTTATTACAACAGAATTTTAAAGTTGTATTGTATAAAAATGGTCTAATGGAAAATTTACCGCGTTAAGGATTCAAACAATAAGCTTTATTTTATTTTTCTTTTTATTATCAAAGTACAGACCCGAAGTTAAGACCCTGTGTTTTTCTATATAGTTTTCGACTCTAGAAATTTGAACTTAAAAAAATTCTGGAATAGATCCATTAGCTTTAAAATCCCATGGCAAGCGAACCAAATGGTATATGCGTGACGCATATACCCAATGCACCCTATAGCAATCCAAAACAACATACATAAATGGTTTTGTCCAAAGCATGCTTTGCTATAATTCTTTAAAGTTTTTTAGGAGGTCAAATAATAACACTGTTCAAGACGAAAAAAAAAACAAGGTTCTGACAACGGATTCTGGTAGAGGGGACAAAATAAACATATACGTGTATCGGCGTTTTGTAAGTTTACGTATGAGTCGTTGTCGGAACCTTGTTATTTTGGAAAAAAATTGATTTTGTTGTCCAGTGTAATCATTTCTATAAAATCAAATAAAATCATCGAGTCCTTCACTTGACAGGTGGTTTTTGACAATAGCTGCGTTCGATTCACCAATGCTCAACTCAATTGCGAAAAAAACGTCTACTCACTTAGCTGTTACTTACTACTGCATATTTGGCAACACTTTTGTTTTTACAGACCACATAAAGTCTGCCAATAAATTAATTTTGTTTTTGTACTCACATCACATTTTGACACAATGTATTACATTTACCTTATTCCGTACACAAACCAACAAAAAAATAAGAACTTGGCAACGCAACTTTACTCAACTCAACTGATAATTGACCTACTCTATACTCAACAAGCTGTACACTTTAGCTGCGTTCGATTCGCCTGCCTAGACTCAATTCATGTCGCTTATTTCAAAATTTGTATGTGAAAACAACAACAAAGTCTACAGCTAGTTGAGTATAGAGTAGGTCAATTATCAGTTGAGTTGAGTAAAGTTGCGTTGCCAAGTTCTAATTTTTTAGTTGGTTTGTGTACGGAATAAGTAAAATGTAATAGATTCTGTCAAAATGTGATGTGAGTACAAAAACAAAATTATTTTCCTTTAAGGGGGGAGATACGTCATAGTTTCGGAAAAATTTCAAATGTTTTTGACGTGACGAAGTTACGTTGTACTGCTCTAGTTTCCAAAAAAGTTGAAAAATTAATTTTTTTAAAAATTCATCTGCGTTTCATTGAATTGTTACTCGCTGGGTATAAGAGCTATGATTAAAAAAATAGTATGATCATAAAGGTTAATTTTTTGACTGTGCTAAAAAAACAAATAAAAATTTAATACGGCATAGGGACGTAGTGGGAGCTGTGTAAGCAACGCAACTGAAAATTGGTTACATGGAATTATTACTCGCTGAGTATTAGTGCTAGGATTAAAAATACGATACGCCAATAAAGGCCTACTGGAAGCCCTCACAACAAAATTAGACAAACAATTTCTGACATCATGGGGACGCTGAGAGAGCCGCTCAAAGATCGATAACGCAGCATTCATGCAGCGGCGTTGCATTGAATTTTTACTCAATGAGTATATAACCTACGATAAAAGTTTGAAAAGGAAAATAAAGTTTTTATACATGGCTTTACGACAAAAATAAAAAAAAAATTCCGGCGTCGTCAGGTCGTGAATATAGCAGCTTATGTAACAGAAATGTAATATCGTTGCATGGAATTATTACTCACTCAGGAGGAGTGCTACAGTAAATTTTGTTTAACGACAGCAGGGATGTGTTATTACGCTTCACAACTAAACTACAAAAAAAATTTTGTTGTCATGATTTAAGGGATGCAATCACATAATGCAGTAAAAATGCTACAGCCATGAAAAAACGTTGCATGGATTTTTAACTCTGTGACTACTGGTGCAACGGTAAATTTTAAGGAACGAAAACAAAGGTGAGGTCTTCGGGCATATGACAAAAATAAATAAAAAATTTGATGGCGTGTCAAAAACCCTCAGGGAACCGCCTAATGTGACGCAAATGCATCATTTGCTGGATTAATTGAAATTAGAGCACAACCAATGGGGAAGCAAAAAAAAAAGCTAAACGAAAAGCACCAACTCCAAATCCAACAACAACTCCAACACCAATACCAACACCAACACCAACACCAACACCAATACCAACACCAACACCAACATCAACATCAACATCAACATCAACATCAAAATCAACATCAACACCAACACCAACATCAACATCAACATCAACATCAACATCAACATCAACATCAACATCAACATCAACATCAACATCAACATCAACATCAACATCAAAATCAACATCAACACCAACACCAACATCAACATCAACATCAACATCAAAATCAACATCAACATCAACATCAACATCAACATCAACATCAACATCAACATCAACATCAACATCAACATCAACATTAACAACAACAGCAAGAAACTTCGTCACGTCAAAACCTACGGGTGTGTCCACGGCACAGTCAACTCTTTTCTTTTTTCGAATTTTTCTTTAAAACAAGTTTTAAGTCATTTATATTGGTTTGAAATTGCATAGTGACCCAAAGGCACAGCGTGACGTGAATAGGGTTACAAAAAAGAAATTATAAACTACTACTAGTGACCATATTCGTACAAATCCTTTGCATGGCTCCAGCATTATTGAAATCTTCAAAGTTTTTACTGCACTATCAGAATTTTTAATTTGTTCTGTATGCAAGCACAAAATAAGTTTTGGTGAGTCAGGATCGAGAGGCCTGGGTTTCAAAATTTCAGCTAACTTTGCTGCTGGAATATTTAGTGAAGGTTACACCTCCATTTTGAAGCTTTTGAACGAACTGGTTATAATTATTGGCACCTATTGCAAAGTTTTCGCCGAAAATACTGATAAGTCACGTGTAGCTAAGCAGAACCGAAAGAGTCTCTCCAAGACAAAAGCAGCTCGAACAGCTCGGATGTACCTTCCGGAAGGATGTACCTACAAGTTGAAAGATATCGTGTGAATAAACAATTTTTTTGGAGTCAAAACTGTTGAAAAAATAGTCGAATCTCGACCTTCGATTAAACAGCCGATATAAATTTTAGTTTTTAACTTTTTTTATTATATTACAGGTTTATCCTTCCCTTCAAAATATCAGTACTCGAAGAAAAAAACCTCTTGTTTCATATAAGTGGACCCACCTCTGCAGACCCACCATTTACTAAAAATAAAGGAAAATAAAAAAATTATCCAATTATGTTATCAACTTGAAAAAAAAATTATTAAACAAAACTAATTTCACCCTGTCTAGGGGTATCTCCCCCCTTAAGCAGTTTCTTCGTTTTCAATTTACTTTATTGACAGACTTCTTGTGGTCTGTTAAAACAAAAGTGTTGCCAACTATTCAGTAAGAAACAGCTAAGTGAGTAGCCGTTTTTTTCGTAATTGAGTATAAGCTGGCGAATCGAACGCAGCTAATATTTAGTTAGCTTGTTGACTTTGTTATAAAGAAAAGTCTCAAGATTAAAGTTAAGTATCATTGTGAAGACAAGCGGTAGTGCAGAATGCGTTAAAAATAACGTGGACCCTCCGTTGCCAGGTTCGAAACCCAACTAGCAAAGAAAATTTTTTAATTGAAATTAATTTTTCTGATGTCATTGGCGACCACAGAAACATAACGACATTTGTCAATTTTTTTATGAGCATTTCTTATGGAGAAGAAATTCGTTGTAATGTCGCAACGACATGGCTTCATTGCAACATATGTAGTTGCGGTCATTGGCTTGAAGTTTTTTCTAATTTTAAGGGCGATTAGAATGAAATTTAGTAATTTTCTAAGGATTTGGTTTAAAGTTTGGAAGAATTTTACATTCGTCACTACCGCGTTCAATATAATCAAGTAGCAAGATGATATGACTACCAGAGAACTGCACAAGTCTACTTGAAATATTGAATGTACCCATCAGAGATTTGCACAAGCCCATCGTCATTTTTTGCCACTCGAATAACAATCGTCGTCAGACACAATCTTACACAAAAATTAATGCACGCATGCAGCTCGATTTCGTAAACAACGATTGGTGCTAAGCACAGTTTGTAACGATTGCGAATACATACAAAGGCACTATCCAGACAATGCAGACATTCGGATGCTTCGCTAAACACTCGAGTGTCTCGAGTGTTGCTGCATGAATTTTTGTTTTTGCTTTCGTTCTTTCCTACAAATACGCATTCTCCCGTTACTTTGAGAATGAGTGTTAGAAGGGATGGGCATTTTTTTGTTCGCTTAATCTAAAAAACATTGCAGAAGGCTTGCGGAAACTCCAAAATATATTTTTTCTATTGTTTATAACAGTGCTTGTCATCCCATAGCCATGCGTGTACGGCACAAATCATCTTTTTTTCACATAAGATTTTTTTGTATACAAAAAATCAACACTGCAGACTGCGGTTAAAATTTTTTCCTTGATGCGAATGGACATAAAAGTATGAATTTTCCTTGCTTTTGGCGAATGTTGCTCATGTCTCGCTTCGTTGGGTATTCTCGATTCGCAGGCATTCGTTATCGCGACCACTCTTACTCTATGGTATTCGTATCCTCAGCGATTGGTGCATGTATTTGCGCATTAATTTTAATGCAGAAGGCACATTCGGTGCTCGTATATTGAGGATATATTCGAAACGTCATTTGAATGCAATCAAGTTGTTCTCTGGTACCCATACTTGAATAAATTCTATCAGCTATCTTAAATTTTAAAATTCTGACATCAGATTCGAAATCAGCGACCCCCTAAAACTGTTAGGGGGTCGTTTGTTTAAATGTTTGTTTTGTTAATGTTTAAAACTCACAAAAAAACATTTTATTGGGTGGCAGCCCTATTGTTAAAAATTTCATAATATTGAAATTCTGACAACGGATTCGGATTCAGTGACCCATTTTTATCTAGTGTTCGCCCAAACACCGAATTCATAAAAATTCAAGAATTAGGTGGCAACCCTATCCGCCATCTTCAATTTTAAAATAATAAATCATCAACTTTTGTCGAAGTAGTCCACAATATCCTAAAAAGTCCTAATACGATTAAACGTTTCCCATACAAGTTTATTGAATTATTTGGATACTTGATTTAATTGGATACTTGCTTTTAATTTTAAGCTTTTCAAGCTTTTTGCCGAACACATCAAGTTTTTCCTTTACTTGAGACTTCGTGTCGTTCTCTTGTAAGCTAGCGTAGTTACAAGTCACAAGCTGACGTGGGCTTTCTTATATTCAAGTACAAGCCTTAATTGATTGAAAATTATCAAGTTCAAGCTTGCTTCAAGCTTGCTAATATTTTAGGCAAGTACTTTAAAAAGGTTTCAAGTAGGCTTATGCAGTTCTTTCATAACTAAATTATGTTTTTCTTTGTCCTGCGTTCAGGTTATAAGCCTGTGTCAATGGATATTTAAAATATTCAGGTCTTTCGTGCTGCTAAACGAGTATGTCCCGAATAAGAGTGAGTTCATGAAAAAATATGAACTTACACATAGTTGAACTTACCACAATTTCGTCAAGTTTTCGTTGAATTTCCGTTGCCGTTGAATTGGGCCTTTGCAGAGCCATTGAAATAGCTCACAGCATAGTTAGGTGTCAAAAGTGTTTCTTCCAATCTATTGGCAAGTAATTGAAAGCAAAACTATTCAAAAAAGAAACGATTTCTGAATCCAATGCTTTCAAAGTCCATTCAATTCAGCTTCAAAATATTAAGATTTGCAACTTTTGTACTCTCATCATTTTAGTTCTTTAAAACATGAAAATTTTGATAGAGAGCCAAAGACCTGGCTTAACTGCTTTCAAATTTAAACAAAAAAAAAATAAAAAAATTCAATATATCTTTTATCTCTTTTTATGACTAATGCATTATTATATATGAAAAATGCATTATTTTTGCATGAGTTCGATGACAAAATGTATAATTATGATACTTACATTTTTGCATAACTGTCAGACCATTTATCCTATTCCGCTTGAGAAACCTCCAAAACATAGTTTTGAAAGCATCAATGGATTCAAAAATAATTGTCTATGCAGTATTTTTAACAGGAAAGAAAAGAAGAATTTTTTTATTCCTTTATTTTTTCTTTATAGCTATTCCCGAAATATATGTAGTAACCCTCGTACTCATAACAAACCATATAAACCAGGGCTGGGCATTCTAACACAGTCACATTTTATTTTGTTTTGTTAGTATTAGTGTACTCTCGAATAGCGCACACTGAGCGAAATAGTTGTCACAATTATCTAGATTTGTAAGTTTTTATTTTTAGTCATCGGTATTGTTCATTATTCCTGCTATGAAATTATTTAATACAATTACTATGAATGTATAATGTAAAGAATCTTAATAGGTAATATGAATGAACTATATGAAGCCTTAATATATGCGAATAATTATTTTAATATTATAAAATCTAAATATGAACTAATTATTTAAATTTAGAATAAAAAATAAGTTAATAATAAGTAAGTGAATGAAATAAGTAAGTGAGCAAGTAATAAAGAAATTAATTAATAAAAAATTAATAAAAGAATGAACAATAAAAAGAATAATAAAAGGTAATATGTATGCATGAATTTTATTAAACCTTAATATATGTGAATAATATAAAATAATATAAAATAAAGAAATATATGCATAAATATTATAAATCTACAAATCATGAGTTTGGTTTTTTTAAGAGTGTACATTAAATATGCAGCGCAAAGCGACATAGGTCTTTACAGCATCACCGTCAGCGAACGACTGAATTATATTCTCTTCTGTAGTGAGCTTTATGTACATGTGAAAAGTTACGCTCGCAGAGAGCTCAGTGAGCTATGGAGCGCCCTGCGCTGATATAAACATATTGTATCACAATTCAAAAAAAAATTGTGCCCCACATTCAAAAAATGTAGTCCAGGTCCAACTTTGTGATAGCCATTAACCTACCATTGACCTACAAGTCCTTTTTGACATATTTGTTTTGTTTGTATTTTAAGTAATACCTAAAAAAATGTTTTCTTCGGCAAATCTATTTAAGTATTTTTTATAAAATTAACATTGAAAAATAAAAAAAATTAACCCTAAAAATGAACTGAAAAAATTTATTAAGATGTTACAAATACGGAGAAAATTAGTTTTCAATTCAATTCACAAAAAAAAAGAGATTTTCAAAAACAAAATTTTCTTACGAAATTCGAAAAGTAGTAAAACGACCCAAAATAACCCAAGTACGCTCTTTATGAATTTAATAAGTTCCACATAATTTTCTCCTATTCTTCCGTTGTAGTTTTTTTTAAGTGTAAAACAACATATATTTCGCTGTGTTTTGCAACTAACATGTTTGGCGGAAAGTTTCACAAAGTTTATCAATAGTTTTAAGTTGGTTTACATGGGCCTAATTAGCGCACAAAATTTTGTGGCATGACAAATATGGAGTTCGCATCATGATTTGGTATTTTAGGTTAACAGCATCGATGTGGTAATTAAGAAAACCAAATTCTCCTAATTATCAAGTAAAATATTTATATATGCTAGGAAACTGAGGACTCGCTGCTTACAAAGTAAGCGGTTAAGTAAGCAATATCCACAGAAATTTGAGCTTAAAGTGTAAACTTAAAGTTATTGTCTTGTAATATTTTGATGAAAAAGCAATGTACGTGTATTTAAGACAGGATCGAAAAACTTATTTTATTCGGGCGCTCAAAAGTTAGAGAATTTCTTTAAGACACTCTTTGTATAGTTTTTATTTTCTCGAATAGAAGTAAATTCATCGCTCCACCCGATAGCAACAACAGCAACAACGGCTCTGTATAGAGCAAATCACACAGCAGACTACTACTAATAATGTATTAGCGTACTCTCTGTCAAAAATAAACTTCCGGGTAACTTTTTCTTCATATTGGCAGTATAAGTAGAGCCTAAGTAGCTTGAGTGGATCGCAGGGAAAAGTCATGTCACTACTAGTGAGTTGTTGTAGCGGCCAACGAAACAGTCTGTATAGTCTGCTGTGTGATTTGATTTATACAGAGCCGTTGTTGTTGTTGTTGTTGTTGTTGTTGTTGTTGTTGTTGTTGTTGTTGTTGTTGTTGTTGTTGTTGTTGTTGTTGTTGTTGTTGTTGTTGTTGTTGTTGTTGTTGTTGTTGTTGTTGTTGTTGTTGTTGTTGTTGTTGTTGTTGTTGTTGTTGTTGTTGTTGTTGTTGTTGTTATTGTTGGTTGTTATCATCATTGTCTACATGTTGTCTTGTTGTCAACAAACTTGGCCTATATAATTAATATTTAATTTTTTAACAGCTGTGAGGTTTCTTTTTAGATTTTGTGATTTTATCAGAATCTACTTTTAGAAGAAAGAATGGCCTGAAATAATACTTTTTATAGTTCAATTAGATGAAATATTTGTTTTCCAAAAATACAGTTTTTTGTGAAACCGACGAAACAAATGGGCTATTCCAGCCCTTAAACGGACTTTGACCTTTTCTTCTTCTGATCAAAATGTGTTGTGCGTGTTATTAAATGTTTGGCACAATTGATCGAGAACTGGACTTACTAGTTTTAAGCCATCTCTGAACGGTTAATTTGCCTGTCCTCAAGAAGTGTTACATGATATTATTTATGCTCTGGGGCTTGCCATTGCCTGCAGAGAGGTAATAACCGATCCTAAAAATTAAAATCAATTGAACAAATTTTCTTTTCCGTCAGCTGGGAATTAAGACAGATTTCGAATAGGCATCGAATGGTCTTTGCACTTTTGAATGTAAGGGTATATGACCGCCATTCCATACGGTATCATCCATATCTGTCTTTAATTCTATAAAAACCATGCTTATGTTCTGCTCTCCTTAAACTTTAAGATTTGAATATATTCCGACACAATCTTTCAAATTTTGGCTACATAGTGTAACTATAACTAATCTACTAACGTAGCTGATTTTGAAAAAAGTTTTTCTTTATATAAATGCCAAAATGTAATGAACGAATGGTCCCACCTTACACCTGTCTATCACCTGTCTATTACCAAAGTAATAGCTTTACCTTTTTTCGCAAGTGGTCGCTTTGTTTGTGTGCGCGAAGAATGTGTATCTGTTATGAAGTTTCTGGGTGCTCATATTTTTTTTTTCTTGTTCATTTTCACGGCTGCGGTTGGCATATTTTTAATGAGACTTTTTAGTTGATGTTGATGTGGGTGCAGGATGCTAATGAATCGATTGCGCTCGAAGGTTTGCGTTAAGTTTATGAAACTTTCAAGAACTTTAGTGCTTTCATGCGTTAAATACTTCATTAAGATATCGATATTATCTAGGAGCTAATATTTTGTTGTTATGTTGGGTATATCTTGAACTACTTCAAAATAAAAAACGTAAGTTTTATCAACATTCACTGCCAGATGTTGTCGATTTATGCAAATACTATTGATGAGCAAATGCTTGAGAGTTGATATAATTAAGTGGTTTCCATAAATTTTTTGATATGGGATAATTTTTTATCACAGTTTGGTTCTGCATTTACTATCTATTGACAACAAGCGCGACCGTGTGACAACTTTAAAGAAGTATTTTGCGATTTTCAAGTGCAATAAGAAGGACTTTTTGAGCCGTTTCGTATTCGTGCACTAAACATGGATCCATTTCAAAATATCAGAGACCAAACGAGGGTCAAAACTTGCCGCGGACAGGCTAAAGTGGGCCTGTCAGAGAATCGGCCAACAAAGACATGGAAAATAAAAGCTTTTAGGGATAATACGGTATGGTCTATATCGATTTACTTCTACGATTTACTTACTACTTACTGATTACTAATCTAGAGTTTCCAGAACAGAAGTTTGTGAAGAGGATTGCTTAGCAACTAGAATTGACTGGGATGAAGCCAAAAATACTCCGATTCTCATTCGTAAGTTCCTACGTCTTACTACTAAGCTTAAAACATCCTACACATGTTTCACATGATTGCCTCTTTCTTCAATTTCAATATCAATTCATTAAATAAAATACGTTAGTTTATAAGAATAATGTTTCTATTGCATGCTGCACATAAGGTAGATTAACCCTTTCGGCATATTTGTTGCCATACGGTAACAGTTTGCTTTGTGGCTCTGTTTCTAGTTTGGGACACCCCGCTTTTTAACAATACTTTTTTAATAATAGATTGAAATGTGATGAAAAAGAAGAGAAAATAAAAAATACGAAAATTCATCTTTATAACATGTTTTTCAAGGTTATTCCAAGTGAATTCATGTTTGCGACAACGCAGCCACGCGACTTCAAAAAAGAGCAAATTAAAAAATTATATTTTTAAATATTTCCGAGAATATTCTAAAGCTAAAGGTAATTAAATTTAATACTACGAATGTAAGAGATCTAATTAACATTTTTGGTTAGAAAAAAATATGTGATATTTATAGCGCTAGAAATTTTTAAAATTTTTTTGAATATTTCTAAAAATTTTTGTAGTATCTATTAGGAAAGCAATACGACTTTCAAACATCACACTTAGCTTATTTTAGTCAAAAACTGGCCCTGAACGAAGTTTGGAATGTTTGGCATTGTCAGGGCTAATTTGGCATTGAAAGGGTTAACAATTAAATCATTATTAAAAGATATACAAACAACAATAAATGGGTGATTGATTAACCTATTTTTAAAACAATTTTTAAGTAATTTAAGAAAATTCCAAGAAGAATGTATTAAAAAAAATTATATAATGGCAACTTGTAGATAAATAATGTCAAAAATTTAAATATTTTCAAATCAATAGAAAAAAACTATCTGACAATAAAAAAGAATTTGCCAGAATTTATAACAATATAAGGAATAAGAAAACTTAAGAATTGAACAAAAGAAGAAAAGTAGTAGAAGTCGAGAAATGAAAAAAATGAGAAATATTCGAAGATTTAACACTTAAAGGATCTTTGGCTGGAAATGACTTTAAGGTTATTTGGCAAAGAATTCCACAGTCTTATTGCACTGACGAAAAACAGCCCGCTAGAATTTTTATAATACATAGTAGTTCGGCATCAAGAGGTTCATACTTTTATGCGATCTGCAGAACTGAATTTTTTCTAACGGGTAGTATGGACAACGTAAGTATATTACTTTATGCAAAAAAATACAATTTCTTGCTTCAAGATAACGAAGTAGGCATCGTCCAAGTAGCTTAGTGCAGAAAAACGATCATGGTCAAACTTCTTCAAACCATATAGATAACGGGCAGCATTATTTAGAGCAACTAGCAACTTGTGGGATGATCGCGAATCTAGATTGCTATAAACGACTTTCGAATAAGTAATAATTGGCATCAACAGTTGTAGGACAAGCTTACTTCTCGTTTCAACGGGAACAAACGCTGCAGTCATTCTCGGATTTCTTAAAACAAAGTAGACTTTGCTGATGCAGGAATTGATGTGGTCCTCACAGGACAGGGTATTATTTATTTGAAACTCAAGATTATATGCCTTACTAACAACTTTCAACTCAACGTCGTTGAGGAGAATTGGAGGAAAATGTAGCTTTGTGAAAGGTGTTTTATGGCCTAATTCTGTATCCCTATCCGAACACTCGTCTCGTGCAAAACACTGCTCGTTCGTGATTTTGAGATTTCTAATTCGAACAGATAACAGCTGACGAGCTGGCGAACGATGCCGTAAAACAGTAACATTTTTCAAATTTGTATCTCTAACGATCAACCAAATGACGAATTGAAACGTCAAAATCACACGAATACTTTTATGCTATCGTTGTGATATGTTGGAGTTCTTATGAAGCAGCTAGAGGGTAAATTGGATTTAGGAAGATACGCCCCAAAGTTGGGAGCTTGTAGGGTATCTGTCGATGAGTTGTGCAAGAACTTTCTCAGGGTCTGCTAGCTCTAGAATATTTCTTAAGCCTCGCATTCACCACATGTGCATTCACAACTCACTTCCATATCACATCAACTTGCTCAAAATACAAAAAAAAAAAAAATTTCTGCATGCATTTTATTTAAAGCACTTCTCACTTCAATCAAACAATCACATAAAACTTCTTTAACATCTAAAAACATATTTGCTTGCAATAACAACAATATATATATTTTTGAAATCACATTGATTCAATAAAAAAAAACATGTCAAATATTTATAAACAACTCAAAAAAAGCATTGCCAACAAACGAAAAAAAGCCCAAAAACTTTAGAAATCTTTACAGAAAATTAAAAAAATAGCAGAAAACTTATATATTGGTTGATATGGCAGTGCTAAATTTGACAACTTATTGTGTATAACAGTTTCAATGACGTAAGAAACTTCAGCTTGCCGTAAGGGTTGGCGAGCAAGTTCGTTAGAGATACAGATTTCAATTAGAACACAACATCGTTCGCCAAGCACTCGTTAGTTGAGTCGCTCGTTAGGGATACAGAATTAGGCCATTAGTAATCGGTAAAATGTAAGATTTAAGAGGGTTTATTTTACGTTTATTTGCTTTAGCCCAATCTGCTATAATCTCTAAATCTTCATTAATTCTGACACACAGATCTTAAATGAGCGCAATAGGTATTGACAAATATAATTGCAGGTAATCGGCGTACGCATGCATTGTAACATTATTGCATTTATCGAAAATGTCATTGATGAACATTGACAACAGAAGAGGGCCTAAAACCGAACCTTGAGAAACTCCACTAGTAGTATTCAGAAATGTAGAAAGAATATTTCCAACTTTAACTCTCTGTGTTCTTCCGCTTAAATAAGTATTTAAAAGACGAACTGATGCGTCGGAGAAGCCAAAATTAAACTTGAATTTTTTACAAAAAATGTCATGGTTTACTCTATCAAAAGATTTGGAAAAGTCCAGCAAGCAGAGTAATGTCAAGTGTCCCATATCAAAGGGTATTCTAACGTCGTCGCCAAGATTTTAACGAGAGCAGAGGAGCAGCTATGTCCGTGGCGGAACCCGGACTGAAGATCCGACATTAGACCGAGTGAGTTTATGTGGTTTAATATCTGCTCAGCAATTAGAGATTCACAGAAGGAAGATGAAGATTCAGAAGGATCACACGCGTTCTTTTTTTTAACCGATTGATATAATAGTTGCCACCTTCCCGATAGCAGGATAGCACGAGGTAGTAAAGATGTGATTGATTATGTGCGCAAGCCGACCAAGTACATAGGGCAGTATGAGTTTTACAAACTTTAGGGAGATTCCATCTTCTCCGGAAGCATTCGACTTGATTTTTGTGATGCAGCGAGCGACATTTACTTCACTAACCGCGTTATGCATTGATGACCCAGGATGCATTGATGACTCAAAGCGTACAAAGTGGAACAAAAGCTTCGAAAAGATCAGATATCTTTTCAATAAAGTAGTGTAATTTATCATCTTCCTACATCATCCTATTTCTAACCAAGGCAGACTTGACTGAAAAGGTGTAAAATCTCCAATCCTTTGTTTAAAGTTAAAAAAAAAGGCACTGACGCACAAGTCCGCAGTCGCATCGGTAGAATTGCGCTATGATTTGATTCGTCATCATTTTGTTTCTAAATTTGAAGAAATTGCTCAGCGGAAAGAATTTTGACTCCAACAACGAGGTCAAGGCTGAAACAAATAGGCCTTGAAGGATTGTCGAAATCGTATTATTCGGTAGGGAACGAAAAATAAGTTAAACGTTCGACGAAGTGTGACGAATTACAAGGAGATTGTGTTTAAAATAAAATAAGTTTTTAACCAAACAAAATATTTCTTGTTTAATTTTTCGGGAACTTTTTACCTCAGCAGCGTAATCCAATACTGCTCAAGTATTTTCTTTTTTTTTTCACCCACCACTTTTATGCTCTGCACAAACCTTTATAAATTCGAAAAGATCACCAAGCTACACTACAAACTCAAAGTGGTTCGAAAAGTAAAACAAGTTAAGAGTGTTACGATTTTTGTAGGTATCTACTACTAAAATGTTAGAAATACTTTGAGCAACTTTTTTTTTAAGAGTATAAATTCATGTTTAGAGAGGCGAGAGCAAAATTGTTAACTAAGAGTCACGCTCAAACTGTGCTACCAAAACGCGTTAACAAACAACCAGAAAGACAGAGAAAACTCTATGCCACGAATTTAAGCCAAATGCTCAATGTGGCTTTAGACCACAAAACAAATGGAATTACCAACTGGCGATCAGTGAGAATGCAACAGGCAAAGTGTTAAGCTTAGTTAGTGCGGCGTGTAACTTGAAGATACTTTCGTGTAGCAACCAAACACTACGCGACGGATACATGTAAATAAACATGTTGAGAAAATTCGATTTTAATAAATTATTTAAGGAGCTTAAAAATGCGGTTTAAAAATAAAGCTACAAAAGTTTAGATGCAAAATTGTATGTGCATAAAAAATATAACTCGGAGTTAATTATTTTTAAGTGTATGTTAAAGTCAATAGAGTATCTTCAAATGACACAGCTTGGAAAGCAGTAAAATTTTCCAACCTATGCAATTTAGCAGCTGCAGCTGCTTACTGTGCATTTGTATCTGCTGGGCTGCTATCTTTAGGAAAAAGTGTTGAACTTCGCGGATTTACGCCTGCGTTGATGGTATCACGCTTTGAACGCCTGCTATTGTTGCTGTTGCTTTTGTTTTAGGCAAAAAAAAAAAACCATGACAACAACAATGACAAAAACAACAGCAACTTGTTTATCGCGCCTATAAGCAGTGGGTAGCGTGAGCAAAAAACAAGTAACTAAAAAAAGGAGTAAAAGCAACAACAAAGCAGCTAAAGCAACAATTTTATGTTTTTTTATTCTTATTTCAAGTGGTGCGCAGAGAGGTGCCAACAATAACAACATCAACAACAGCAACAACAACACTGCTAACATAGCTAGATAGTTAATAATTTTTAATGCTGACATATTGTATTGGACGCTGTTGCTTTTGTTGTTTTCACTGTTGTTGTTTTTGTTGTTGTCTTAAACTTGGCTATTATATCATCGCTTTGAGCTGCTCTGTAATACACACGCACACATAACCACCAACTCATACACTCTCAAAACAAGTGTGTGTTTCTGTGTATCTCATCGGTTTAATTTTGAGCGCGACAGGTATCTGTGCTAGCATCTGTAACGCGAAGATACAAAGGCGGCAATTAATGGGTCTTTTTTGTTTTTCTTTTGCTGTTGTGAGATATTCAGCTGCAACAATACAAAATTGCAAAAAACAAATAACACACGTTAAATAAATAAAAAACAAACTTTATTTGTAGCTGTGTGTCGCTTAGCCACTCGGTCGTTCTCTAGTTGTTCTTTTGAGCTATTTTGCTGCAATAGAAAAATTTGCCAAAACAAAATCCAAACAAGTTAAAATAAAAAATTATTCATTAAGTTGTTTTTAATTCAAGTGCAAACGTTGCTAGCCTTTTAGATGCAGCACATTCCAATAACAACACGTCAAATATTTTGTGCTGCTAATATTTTTCTTTGTTTTATTGTTAGAATGAACAAAGTTTTTACCATTGTTTGAAAAAAAAAAATTAAAACATTTTTTAACCAAAGCAAGGCCTATGGATTAAAAATATTTTGCCACAACAATCAATTCGACCACAGAACGTTGTTTATTTTTTATCTGCACTAGAGCCGACAAACGAACAACAGCCGGAACAATAACAACAAATAAAAAAAAGATCTTTAAAATTATTCAAGCTTACAACAAATGAACTACAACAACCACATTAAGGCCGCAGAAGGTGAGCAAGTTTTTTTTTCTATATGCTTTGAGCCTATGCAATATGTTGGTTGCAAAAAAAAATTATTTAGGTTTATAGCATTTTTTATATTTATTAATAAAATACTTTAATACTTTGGTAGATATTAAAAAAATTTGTATTACAATTAAATAATTTGATAATTCTATTTAAAATATGTTGGAGTGGGAATATTTGTTGTGAATACCACTGTGGCCAGAGTATTGGATAATTCCTTAACTATAATTGTAGTATTTCAGGTAAATAACGCCAAATATAATACGCCACAAATTGAAAATAAAGACACTAGTCATTACACTAGACACTGTACACTTTATAAGGCGAAAAAAAAAACACTTTTCAACCATTCCAAATTAAACGCATCAAAAAAACGTAAATTACGAGTTGACCACCCTCCGATTTTGCTCAAACTTTCAGAATTGAATCTTCTCATGAAATAAAAACAATAATTTGAGTAAAAAAATTTCAAGATTTTTATACCCCTACGTTTAAAAAAGTAAACGGGCTATATTAATTTTGTCACTCCGTTTGTAACGCCCATAAGGAGGAGTGGTAGGTATAGAAAAGTATATATATTCTTGATCAGCATCACCACCCGAGTCGATTTAGCCATGTTCGTCTGTCCGTCTGTCTGTCTGTCTGTCTGTGATCACGATTACAGTCGTAATGTTCAAGCTATCATCACGAAATTCGACATTTAAGCTTGTATCTAAAAAATAAAGGTCAAGTTCGAAAATGAGCCAAATCGGATGAAAACCACGTCTACCTCCCATACAAAGTGACTTTATTAAAACGGTAAAATCTCTTAGAATTCCACAAAAATTAATATATGGACTTGAAATTTTGCACATGAGCTTTGCTATTTAAATTCATATGAACTTTGATATGTAACATGTACACTGTGTATGAAAGTCAACAAAATCGGATGAAAACCACACCTACCTCCCATACAAAGTGACTTTATCAAAAAACAAAAGAGAATATTTTCGGACGTAGGGGTATTTTAACTTCGGTCCAGTCGAAGATCATTTCTTACTAGTTTTTCACGATTTTACGTAACATTCAAATATGGTTAAAATGGGAGAAAAAGTGAAATTGCCTTACTCTTGAAAAATCATATATTCAGCAAAACTAACTCGATTTTCGCGTTTGAGGTATTTTCGAAAAGACAATAAATAGTTGTTTTTTTATAAAAAAATAAAAAAAAAATTTATTTGTTAATTTTTTCAACTTCAAGGTCAAATTTTCGAAGCCATAACAAAACCCCTATTTTTCCCCACTTTAAAAATTGAAAAAAAAATATTTTCAGGTAGTTCATTTTATTATTTTTCCATCTGCCAAAAATCATGAGGGTGTTATTTTTCTTTTTAAAAAACAAATAAATAACTGGCCATTTCAGCCCTTGAAAGGACTTTGATCTAGCTTCTTATGATCAATTGTGTTGTGCGTGTTATTAAGTTTGTACACAATTGACCGAGAACCAGACCTACAGTGACCTTTAACGCCGACTCCGAGCGGTGATGAACGGAATGTTCTTGTTCTCAAGAAACTTTACATGGCATTTTAATTACTCTCTGAGGTTTGCCATTGTCTGCAGAGAGGTGGTAGCCGTACAGAAAAATCATTTTAATTCAAATAATTTTCTGTCACTGCTGGGATTTGAGCCCGGGTCTCCAAGGTTCGTTGACATAGAGGCCACACACTTTAACCAACTACGCCACGGACGCCACATTTTTCTTTCTATTTTAATAATGTATATATTATCCACCTACATATACCACGCGATGGGAAATAAATTTTGTCACTCTATTTGTAACGCACGAAAGGATTCTTCGTAGGTATAGAAAAGTATGTTTATGTTTATATTATTGATGTGGATTACCTCCTGAGTCGATTTAGCCATGTCCTTCTGTCTGTGTGTCTGTCTGTCTCGCATAACGTTAAAAAATAATTCTGCTCTATAATATGTTTTTGACCCACATGCAATAGATGTTTCCTCAGCTACTTTAAAAATTTTCTTCGCTAGATTATTTCTTATAGAATTGAGAATATGATTACAGTATAAACGTGATTTGGCAATTTGGTTAAAATTAATCACTTCGACGCCAATGTGAGGCAGTATCTTATTAAACTGGCTTATGAACCAGCTTCGATCGACAAAAATTTCCTCAAGATCTACTAAATCCGTTCTGAATTCTTCATCTGCACTTTCAACTACAGCGTCATTAGTTAATTCTTCCGTATATTTACGGAACAAACGTATATTTAATTTTTCACCTAATGAAATTATCTTCTCCGACACTTTTCGCAATGACAAAAATTGGCTTTTTCCATGTTTTAAATGGGATTGCTTCTTTAATGGATTTCAGCAGTACATTTTAAATGTTTAATGTGTAATTTAAAAGAACAGCGTTAGTCTACTTGTATGTATTATTTATTCGAAATTATTTTAAATTTAAATCAATGACTTTACGACACGACAAGAGAACGAGAGTTAACTTGATTATTTTGAAAGCGTATTCGTGGAAGTACATAGTATGGTTGTATGGAAGTAGTATGGTAGGTGGTCGTTTAAAAAATACTAGTGTCGCCTGTGGTCAAAATTCGACCATATCAAAATAGATTTTTCTCTTATTTTTTTTTTAAATTTATTGAAAAAAGCTTTGTAAAGTTAAAAAGAAGTTGGCTGTATGTGGACCCATCCGTGGATTTTGACAGTGTATCTTCGTCATTACCCTTATCCTTATCCTTATTCTTGTCCCTATCCTTTCATTTGTTCGCAAACTAATAATTGAAGAGTCGACGCGAATAACGTTGTAAGCGACATATTAATCAAAAATAGTTTTTTTGCATATTAACGTTAAAAATGCTCTAGCCTATTATAAGAGCACATAGTTTCTAAAATTCCATAAATTTTTGGACATTTACATGGCTCAAAGTTCGCCATTAAAACCGTTTTTTTTTTTGCAATTCCTGAAAACGTATAATTTTGTCACTTACAATGTTATTCGCGTCGACTATTCAATTGTCTTACTTCCTGTTCAAACTCTTCTTTTAATCCATATCCAAATTCCTAACCTTAACCTTGTTCGAATCCTTTCCTAATCCTTGTCCAACTTTATTTCTAAATCTTTGTTCTAACTTTTGTCCTAAGTGTGTTTAAATCCTTGTTCTATTCCTTGTCCCTTGTTCTATTCCTTGCCAAATTACAGCCATGAGAGTGAGAGTGCATACACTTCTTTTAAACTGCAATAATCACATAATATATTTAATTTTTTTTTTTATTTTTTGGCACATCTCTTTGGCTGATATAAGAATCATGCCTTTTTTTGTATTATAAATTTTAAAAAAGTGCACTACAAGATTTTTGTTTGCGTATTAATATATAGATAACTTTGGAGTGGTTTAAAATATTTGAAAAATTTATTCACAGAAATTATTTTTTTAGCTGTAGAACTTTATAAAAATTACAAAAACAACACTTTGAAAAATGTAATTTTCATCAAAAAAATCATAGGGGGTAGCTCATGATTTTCGATGACAGAAACACTTAATTAAATTATGTGTCAAAATGAAGCAATTGTTGCAAATAAATGATATGGTATATGAAAGAGTGTGAGAGAAGAAAATAGAAAAACAAAAAAAAAATTACAAAAAAAGAATGTCTGGTCTAATTTTTAAGCAAAAATTGAATATTTTAGAGTGTTTTTGAAAACAGCATAAGAAATTGAATTAGTGAGATAACGGTAAATCTTTTCTTATTTCTCAAAAGTAATTTAATTAAACTTTCAGAAAAAGAAAATTTAGGGAAAATCGATTGAAAAATGGCTGAAATATTTGCATGCAAAATCAAAATTTGAAATATCAATTGTTTTTTTCTCATTCTGAGGCAATGATATTGCTTTAAGAAATGCATTGCATGGAAAAAATCTACAGGTTTCGAAATATTGCAATACTTTTGTTGTCATAATAACGGGAAATTTAATAACATACTATTCGTGGAAAATATTAGCAAAAAAGTTTTCGCATACCGTTATTTTTCTCAATCAACGAATTTCCATACAAAAAACGTTGTACTAAAAACATCTATAGTTTTCGAGATATCACAATAATTTTGATGTCAAAATAACGAAAATTTTTTTTTAAAAGTTACTATTTGTAAGCAATTTTACAATTACAATATATATTGAAGCTTGTAACATGAAAAAGTGCTTATTGTAGGGTAACCGTAAACGATGGTGAAAAATATTAAAGTATTTTTTGCACATCTTATGAATGTCTAAATTTCTCTCTTATATCATGTTTTTCCATCTCTTAAAGTTTAGCTTTTATTTAATAAATGTTATTTTTCCGCTCATATTTGAGGTCAAGGGTCACCAATCGTATATTCAATCATATTGTGCAGCCAGACCTTTCATCTGATACCACATTCTTCATTCTACCTCTCCCCAGTTCTGAGATCCCTAACTAAAATTAATATAAACTTTCAACGTTAATATATCGGGTCAAAGGTCATGAATTTAAAATCTAACATCATTCGGCACATCTATGGTGCAGTACCTTTCGAATGATGTACGTTTCATTGTCCTTATTCTAAAATAAATATTGAAAAAGTGTACGACAACATTCGATGTTTGCGTATTAATATATAAGATAAAATAAATTATTAAAATAGAAAGAAATATAACACCCTCATGATTTTTGGCAGATGGAACTTACTGAAAATATTTTTTTTTTTTTAATTTTTAAATGAGCCTATTTTATGACTTCCAAAATTTGACCTTGAAGTTGAAAAACTTAAGAAAATAAATTTTTATTTTTATTTTTTTATAATAAACAACTATTTTTTGTCTTTTCGATAATACCTCAAACGTGAAAATCGAGTTAGTTTTGTTGAATATATGATTTTTCAAGAGTAAGGCAATTTCACTTTTTCTCTCATTTTGACCAAATTTGAATGTTACGTAAAAACTGGAAAAAAATGTAAAATATTTTTTACTCAAATTTGTTTTTTTATTCCATGAGAAGATTCAATTCTGAAAGTTTGAGCAACATCGGAGGTGGTCAACCAGTATGAGTGATACGTTCAAAATGGAATAGCTGTTTTGCAATATTTTGTTTGCTCGGGTACTTTAGTAATTATCGTATTTTTTTTTTCTTAATATATTAATGCACCTTTTAAGAATAAGAAAAAAAAAACTAGTAAGAAATGATCTTCGACTGGTTCGAAGTTAAAATACCCCCACGTCCGAACCGAAGTATATTCAAAGTCTTAAGCAGTCAAAAAATGTTTATCTGTAAAAACATTTTCGTCATAGTTTTAACAGAAAATATTCTCTTTTTTTTTTGATATGGTCACTTTGTATGGGAGGTGGGTGTGGTTTTCACTCGAGATGATTGAATTTCAAACATAGAGTAGAAGTTATATATGAAAGTTCATATGCAAAATTTCAAGTCCATATATTAAGTTTTGGGGAATTTATAGAATTTTTACATTTTAGGTAAAGTCACTTTGTATGGGAGGTAGGCGTGGTTTTCACCCGATTTGGTTGAGTTGCATACTCAGAGTGTATATTATATATGAAAGCTCATATGCAAAGTATGCATATATTGATTTTTGTGGAATTTCAAGAGATTTTGCCGTTTTGATAAAGTTTTGATAAATTTCGTGATGATAGCTTTAAAATTACGGCTGTAATCGTGATCACAGACGGACAGACGGACAGACGGACAGACAGACGGACATGGCTAAATCGACTCGGGTGGTGATGCTGATCAAGAATATATATACTTTTCTATACCTACCACGCCTCCTTATGGGCGTTACAAACGGAGTGACAAAATTAATATACCCCGTTTACGTTTTTTAAACGTAGGGGTGTAAAAATTGAAGTAGACTCTAAAAAGTAAACATTACTTTACGGCCCACACTTATGCCGTTCACCTCTGGATATCTTTAACCAGTCAATACACTAAGGGAAATAACGAATATTAACATTATCAACGCCCGTGTATAAATTTTATTTAAATATTTACGTGAATAAATCAATGTATTCCTGTATTTAAATTTTATTTAAATATTTACGTGAATAAATCAATGTATTCCTGTATTTAAATTTTATCTATACCACACAGTAAAGCTTCTGACGTATGCCAAACAGCTGAAATAGCCGACAAGCAGCAACAACATCGAACTCTGTTCCTGCAGTTTATCAACGAAGTTTTTAGAATAATGATTCTTGCTTGGCGCTGAATACTCCCTGTTTGTTATAGTTCTCCTTTGGTTTTAGTAATGAAAATTATATAGCCTAGATGTTTAGCCAAGATGCTTCGTGAGTGCGATGGGTGAGATCTTGAGCGAAACCGAGCTCCGCTCAGATTACCTTGACATTTTAAGGGAGATTTTAAGCATCAACAGCGAATCTCTCTAAAACTATAATATATTATAACTTGCAGGTATATTTTTCCCACCAACTTTTATATTAAGGATCGTAAGCTATGAAATCGCTTAAGATATTTTTAGTTTCATAATAATCTCTATGACTATCATAAACTATTTAAATTTTATTCAATAGATTGTACATTAGAAATACTTTTTTCTTTAGATAACAAAGTTTTGTTTTGTTTTCTTTTTGAAAAACTTCTTTGGAATTTTTCAAATACAACGCATTAATTCAAAAGCATGTCAAGATTGTTTAATATTCTGATATTTTTTTAATGCTTACCGAAGTGAGTTAATTTAAAGCCGATGTGATGCATAATATCGCTATGTCGCTTTTAAATAATTTTGTATTTGAGAGTAATATACAAATATTCATTAACTGGTTGGGAAAAGAGATTATTGCCCACTTTCATTTTTTTATATGAAAATTTAATTTCACTTTCTAAGCAGACGCTTATTGGAGAATGCACTGTTCTATTTAACGATTCTCACATATTTTCTATAACTTTGATTAGTCTTTGTGATAAAGTAGATTGGAGTCTTTTATGTTCTCGTTTGTTTATTATTGTTGTTATGTTAATTCAACCAGTTCTCTCAACATTAATTTTATTGGATATAAACAATTTTTATATAAGTATATTTAAAAAATTAAGGAATTAAATTTTTTCAGTTATGAGGGCATATTTCTCATAAGTATTGAAACAAAAGGTAAAAATTTAATGCAGTTTCTTTTGAATTCCTTCTTATTGCTTGGATTCAGATCTAATGTTTGTGGCACAATGATTTCAGCCAAAGTTTTTTTTTATTAAGAATTTGAGGTGTGATGGCTAAGTGGGGTGTTTGATTAGTGGGAAAGAAGAGGCAATCAAGTGAAACAGTGTAGCATGTCCTTAGCGTCGTGGTGGAAAGCCTAAGAACCTTGTGAATTAGAATCTGCGGCAAGTTTATGCCTTTACTTCAGTCCATAATATTCAAAGACTACAACTACAATTTTTAAGTCGTTTTTGTGGATCAATTGATTGAACAAACTCATTGATTTCAGTTGATTAGTTATGAGGTGTGAAATGAAGTTACGTACACCATGGCCTGGCCGAGATTCAAACTCCGAACTTCTTAGTTGATAGTCGACCAGGTAGCGAGGCCATCGGCTACAATAAGGTTATTATACAGTTATTATTCGGTTTATACAGAAAAGAAAACAATCAACGGCAAGTATTAGTCAATTAGTGATGGAGTCAAGAAAAACGACTATGTAGAGAAATAAAGATATTTTTTCTTTCGTTCTTGTTTTTTCATTGATTCATTTCATTGGTCGAGTACTTTTGGAACTACCCTGATATAAACTTAAAAGTAACAAAAAATTCAAGAACGACTAAAACAAGCACCTCGTTGCTGTACTAAACAATCTTCTCCAGTAACACTTTTGTATTGATTTTTCATTTAATGTATAATACACGTGTAAATTTTTCGAAAAAAACATTTTTTTTTTTTTTTAATATGTTCTTTATAGTTTTAAGAATATACACACATATTTTTAAATCGATATTTTAAAAAAAAACAGAAGTTATAACGGTTTTCGTTGACTTATGTCTAAGCTCCATACAACAAATAAAAAACTTTAAATGCGATTTCCTCGAAACTAGTTTTTTTAAAACGGTTCGATAGATAACTCGAAATCTATTGGTTCAATTTCAATGACTTTTTTGCATTTTGTTCGTTATTTTGTTCTTTAAGCATCCCCCCTAAATTCAAGTATCTAATTTTTTTTTGTTTTCTTTATATAAAAATGTAAAATATAAAAAAATGTGATATATAAAAATGCGAAAATGTAACTATTTTTCGAACTTTTTACTTCATCTGCCGCCATAATTAGAAAAAAAAACATCCCGGGGGTCTTGCGTAGGGGGGATGCTTAATATAAGGTCTAGCCTTTAAAATGTCATTTGATTTTTTTGTTTCCAATACATGGGAAAAGATGTCTGTTCTTCAATGCCATTTTCAGCGCCCTCTATATAAAAGCCAGCATTGTATTTAAAAAAAAAATATTTTTATAAAGTATTATTTGTGTTCAATAACCTGTATAAATTTAAAAAAAAAAATAATTACTTCTTATATCTAAAAATAATTTTTTGAAAACAGCTCCTGTTTTTGGTTGTTACTCGTATATTATACCTTAAATTTTGAAAATAATAGAAACGATTACTTTCATTCTATGTTATATATTTCGAGTACAAATTAGCATGTGTCTTGACTTTTTCGAGCTTTAAGGTTAATTTTAATAAAAAAAAAAAAATAAGAAATAAAAAATTTATAAATATATATATATATTATATATATAGGAAAAAAAAGGAATGAATTGCTTCAACATTTTACTCCGAAAACTTTTTGATCTCATGAAATATAATTTCTTAAACTCTTACCAGCTAGTTTATATTTGTTTGATATCACTGGAAAATACAAGAAATAGGTGGGCTTCCTTAATATTTTTTTTTAAAAAAAAGCAATACTTTTTTTTTGTGATAAATTGTGCACCAACACGAATGACGCAATTTGCCAAAAATCTGACTTTAATTTTTCACACATGAATAAAAATTTATTAACTAATTCATTTTTCACATACATTAACATGTACATATGTTAGATAGACCATGGAAATATTAGGCTATATGTATGTATGTGTGTAGAAAATTTGTCAATAGCTGCATAGCTATGAATATTTTCACAAGGTAGCACCCACGCGCTACATTGAATTCTTGCCGCTAAATAAGGTGCTAAAAAAAAACATATTGTTTGATTATTTGAAGCGCGAAACCCACCTAGTTATGTGGTGTATGGTCTATGTAGCAAGCTAAAAACGGAGTAGATGTTATGGAATGGAAGCGAAATAGTGTTGGACGGATCTCTAGAAGTGACAGAGCTACACAGCAATGGAGTAAATTATTGCTGTTATTATGTTATTGTAAACAACTAGTGGGTTCGCTATTGCTGTTGTTGTTGTTGTTGTTGTTGTTGTTGTTGTTGTTGTTGTTGTTGTTGGTATAGCAAAGTAGTTATCCGTCTTATTTTGCAAGAACAGCTGGCTTTACTTACACCAACGTTAAGGCTTTAGATGTTGTTTTTTTTTTTGCGCTGCCAAGCAAGCAATTTGCTGTTGTTGGTCAATAAGCCAAACAAAGTTTATAAAAAGATATTCAGTGTCTTCTGGTTTCTTGCAGAAATTATTTATTATTTAAAAACAGGAAAAATTGTAAGAACAACAAACACATGTTCGTCACGAAGTCTGGCCATAAAAGCTCTAAAACTTTTTTTTTCTTTTTGCGCTTTAAGTCAAAAACAAAAGTCAGCTTAGTTAGAGCCATCGATCTTTATGAGCTTTCGAACAAAATCATATGAATTAAAACCTGTTGGGGGAGAATTTAATTCGACATGTGTTAACATATTTAAAAAATTAAAAAAAAAATAAATTTAAATTCTATACCGTCAGCACTGAACTTGTCGGTAAAACGAAAATGTACGCCAATAGAATTTAGAGATTTTAGAAATTTTATATCCAAACGGAATTTTAAGCATTGTCCACGATCCGCTCAACATATGGTCAGTTATATAAACAGTTAGTGCAATAATTAAATTGACAGTAGTTGTCGCTGCATGCGTGATGAACAGGAGTGATATCGACTAAATTTCAATTCAACTTATTCGGCACATCGACAATAAGAGCGTGCTTCGCATATTAAAATAAAAAAAAACACAACAACATTATAAAAAAATAAATATATATATAGAAAACAACTCAAGTTCGGTGAAAAAACAATGCGATGAATGTTAATTGAAGGTTATTGTAATCGAATATCGCTGACTACAATAACACGTTTGTTTAGAATTTTTCGCAACATTATTAAACTTTTACACTTAAAAAACAAAAAAAAAAAAATAAATAAAAAATCTGAGTCCAGTCAACGGGGTAATAAATAAGGGCTCTGTCTTACAGAAAGTTGGGGGCAAAAATGTTTTTGTCTCTAAATTGTTGGGGCAAAGACACTGATAAAAATTCTTAGTTTCCGAGCCGAGCGTGGCAGTGCACTCGAGTCGCCATCTTAAATTTAATGGACAAAAAACTGGTTTTTACAGAATATCTCTGTTGTTTTAAGAAACATTAGAGAAATGTTGAAACAAAATTTCTTAAGGATGAAATATTAAAACTTTCTGTAAGCATAGTTTCCTTGCCATTTTAACAGGACCTTTTTTTATGGAGATTTTTAAAAATTCATATATCAGGACCCCAACAAGATGCAGTTCCGTGCACACAATTAAGAACGATTGCTTTGTTTCTTTTTCGATTAACTTTTTGTATAATACAAGTAAAAAATTCAAGCAAATCCTAACCCATTCGAATGTTGAAGAATCCCTTATTATATGCTTTATAAAATCTTTATCGGTAGCTTACGTGTTAAAAAGTAGGGCATCTTTTTACGATATCAGAAAGGAATTAAACGTGCACATAATTAAGAACGATATACAAGAACTTGATTTTTTGTTATACAATATTTTATTTCAGTTTTATTTAGTTAATATATGGTTGGATATCCATTGCTTTTAAAAACCGCTGCACATCGCCGAGGCATTGAGCTCACTAGATCTTCACATACTCGCTTGGGAATGCTTGTCCAGGCCTTTTGTACTTCAGCATAAAGTTGTGTGAAATTTGAAATTTTTAGAGCACCAACTCTCTACTTCACCACTTGCCAGAGGTTCTCAATCGGATTGAGATCCGGACTAGACGATGACCAATCCAATACTGTTACCTTATTGTCTGTAAACCACTTCTTCGTTTGACCAGCAGTATGTTTTGGGTCATTATCTTGTTGTAGTATCCAACACACGGGTAAGTTTTCATCTGCATATGGTATCAAATTGTTTTGCAAGATGTCTGTGTATTGGAACTTGTCCATACGACTCTCAATTTTTGCTAGTGGACCAACGCCGCGCCATGACATACCGCCCCCTACTATTGTGTTACCTCCGCCGTGCTTAAGTGTTGGGAGCGTGTACCTTGGGCTAAACTCAGTTTGTACCGGGCGTCTAACATATGATCTGCTATCTGACCATACTCAATTAATCTTCGTTTCATCAGAAAATAATACTTTTTTCCACTCTTGAACAGTCCAGTGCCCATATTTTTTAGCAAAATTAATTCTTTTTTTACAATTCTGCTTGGACATTAAAGGGGTCTTCCTGCAAACACGTCCAAATAAACCAGCTTCTCTCAAACGACGTTTAACTGTATCCATGGAAAGTCCAGACGCATTTTCACCAAAAACAGCTACTTAAATCTGTTTAGCTGATTTGTGCGGAAAATTTTTTGACTCACGAACAATCAGTTTATCCTCCATTTTAGTCGTTTTACGTTGTTTACGCTTTCGGGGCACATTCTTTGGAGTTTAATATTTTTGAAAATGTCGAATAGCATTAAAAACCATCGTTTTTGAACATTTTATAATATTGGCGATTTCACTATAGGACTTTTTTTCATTAAACAGTTTTACAATCAACTCGCGAGTCACAGGTCACATGACTTATTTTTTCCCATATTTTTTTTCTTATTTTTAACTTTTATTGAAATCAATTGAATGTTTACAATATTTAAATAGCCGTGCAGTACATTTAAATCAACTGAAATGACCTTATCAACTGAATATACTGATCGTTCTTAATTATGTGCACGCTTCAAACTAGCAACATGTTAGCAAAAAAATCTTCTGAGAATTTGTTTGTGCATTAGACCACAATAAAATAATTTTTTCTCAAACTTCGTCTCTTGGGTACTTTGTGGTAAGAGTAAGAGTTCGGTTTAGTTTAAATTAAATTGCAATTCAGGTCAAAAATGAATACGATGAAATCGTTCTTAATTATGTGCACGGCACTGTATCTTCATAATTTTTCTTCAAGTGGTAATTAGTGGTAATACATATAAGGTATAAGGTATAAGGTATAAGGTATAAGGTAAAAGGTATAAGGTATACAGTAAATAACGCGAAATGCAAAATGAAAAATGTGTTGTTACAAGAAATGCAATTTGTCTGGTCATACCAATTTACCAATCTACCAATTTTTTTTCTTTTGTTTATTCTGAAAGGTGAAAAATAGAGAAGTTTTTTGGCTCACCTTTGATTAGGTTCAGAGAGGTAGAACAGATCAAAAATGGTAACTTTTTCATAAAATCCCAAAAAAAATGTATTTTGTTTACACATAATTGGAAAAAAAGGTTTGGGAATCTTAATATCTACTCTACAAAAAAAAAAAAAAAAAAAAAAAAAAAAAAAAATATCTTGCGCGGGTCCTGAGATATGAATTTTTAAAAATCTCCATGAAGCGAAAAATGCATAAATTTTCGTACCTTTTTTGTAGTACGACGACAACAACAATAAGAATTTTTCCAAAATAAATATTTGATTTGATGCATCTCATAGAGACTTTTTAGTCAATCAAAGCCAGTCAAAGACAGATACATTTTATGGAATTTTCTGAAGCTTGTAGGTTTTTTTATTCTTAAATTCAAGGTGATGGCGCAAGTGCACCATCCCCAAAGTCGAAAACTAGAGTCTAATAATAGTTTCTTTGTCCAAACAATACTTCAAACAACGTTTGAAAAAACTGTTTCGCTACCTTTTTTAAGACAAAATCCCTACTGATTGGAATAATATACTGTTATCTAAAAAATAACTTATTTTTGCTTTGAGAGAATATGTGAAACCCTCGAAAAATTTAATCAAATTTTGTGGGCCAAGTCAAAAATTGCTTTTTTTTTTAGATGAACCAGTCTCCAGATATCTTGCTCACCGCAAAATTTAAGGTCTTTTGTGACATTTGCAATTTTCTACCTTATCGACAATGTTTAACAAAAAAAAAACATTTTTAAAAAGTGAACTTTTTTTTCGAAAAACTCCCGTAGGCCCTTAAAAAGTACCCATATTAAAGCTAACCCAGAGAAATTTCTTCAAGAGTATGTCTATGGGCCATATACTACCGGATATCATACTTATATTTGCAGTTATTTTTTTTTTGTTGCACTGTGTTTGGATGTTGCTGTAGTTTCAGAGTTAGTAATGCAACGCATAATGTTATATTGCCACAGCTCCGGCACCATGTACGCCGACACTGTTGCTCACTCTCTCCACACTTGAGCGCATTCTGTATGTTTTACAATAAAAATTTCACAAATAAAAAAATAAAAAAAAAAAACAAAAAACAAACAAATAAAAAAAACAAAAAAGGTATTGAATCGTTTTAAGCACATTCATAAACTTTTATAATTTTAAAAAAAGGTCTTTTTAAACATTGCTGAGTCATGGCTCGCTATGCTTGAGTCTGAGTGGCAAAAATTTTAAAACTTATGAAAATTTACACGGTGCAACAATTTAAAAATCCATTTTTTTAGATTAAGCTAACGTTGAGGTGATGCCCCCTTGAAATGCGATAGCATTATGTTGATTCGGAAGATGGGTGGTAATTTGATGGAGGGTGGGAAAATAGAGAAGTGTCGGTGCAGATGTATTTTAAAATTACACCTCACAAAGCTGCCAGGGAGCATGGTTATAAGGAGAAATTATTCCATAATTTTATTGTACGACAAAAGAACGAATTATCTCGATAATGCGAACGAAGTTCTATAGAGCATCAAGGCAATGGATAAGGTGGTCTTTGTGAGCTGACCCAGTGGATTTGTTTCATGTTTCTTTTCATGTTTCCTTGAACAATTTATTGATTGAAATGATTTCTTTGGTTAAAGCTTATTTTTTTTTTCTTAAAGTAATCTTTTTGTAGCTCAATACACTTCACCCATTATTTTTATTATTATTCAATCACGAAAAGAATTTTTAGGAATAATGAATTTTCTAAGGGAGTATTTTAAAAAATGGGAATTTTTAAAAAATATTTATTCGTAAAATTTTTAATCAAGATATGTATTGCCATTATCTTAAGGCTCTGTTTGTTAGAAAACTTGTTGTGATGGATAGAAATGGTCTTCAGTTTCAAAATCAGACTTCTCCAAATTCCGAATATAAAGTCAAAAGTTGTGATTTTATCGCTCTGTGTTATCAATTATTACCGTTAAATTTTATTAATTTTCGTAGGAAACTTAAAACTTTGTACGCAGGCTGCTACTTATTTTTCGGGATATGGCAACGATAATGTCATTCCAGTAAAACTAACATTTCCAATGGAAACTTTGTCACAAAGTTTTGGTGTTTGTGAGCTTATTATGTTTTTTTTAGTACAAGTGTAACATGTGAACATTTTCGTGCGATTATTTTGTACAAATTTCGACGCAATTTATCTCAACAAGAGTGTATCGATGAACTCAATTCGACATTTAGTGATGAAACACCATCAAAACCTATTTTTATAGATAGTACACAGAATTCAAGTGGGAAGGTACTTTGCTTACTGACGAATTTTGCTAAAGGCGTCAAAAATCTATGCCAAAAAACATTGATGCTGTACGTACGCTCATAATGCTTCATCATCCTGTGACATACCGTATGATTGAGGCATCCCTGATCATTACTCCCACCTACTGACGCTAGAATAAATCATTATTGCGTTCCAAAACTAGGTTTTCGAGGTGTCTCAAGCGGAATGGGATAATTGTTATCCCAAATTGTTCAAATAAACCCAAAACTATATTAATCACAACGGTCAGTGGTGGGCTTACATACGCTGAAAGGGCTTTAGCCCCCCTTGGAGTATTTTTTGTATGGGAAGAAAATAAAAAAAAGTCCAAAAAGAAGTTTCAGACCCCCCCTTGCCATACAAAAGTGTAGTTTCAGCCCCCTTTGGCAAATCCTAGATCCACCACTGATAACGGTGATTTTTTCGGAAAACAATAAAGCTATTTTCAATGAAGAAAAATTTGGTCTTTGTTTATATTCCCGAAATATATGTAGCAACCCTCTTATGGAAAAATATTGATGCTGAACTTTTTTTTATTAAATTCTTACAGAAAAGTTTTTAATTAAATATTGGGTTTATTCTCATTTTATGCAAATTATTCTCGTTACTACAATTCTTACTTTTATGCTCATGCAACCCATTTAAATTTCAATTGAACTCTATACGCTCAACTTTTGTCTACTCAGCAAAAAATGTTCCTTTTTTCCTTAACGGTTATCTCAAGAAAAGCAATTCTTATATTTCTTTTTTTTTCACCATTGCTCAGTTATGCTTAGTTGTGCTGTTCAAAATTTTCTCAACCTGCTTCGTAGCCAAGTTTCACGCTATGCTTGATTGCGGCCAGTGCAGCCAGTTGCTACCTCATGCGGCGCCCAAAATTATGCAATTATTTATAAAATGAAAAGCTAGCTTTTCTTTTGCTACGCTTGCATTATTCATAAGCATTATTAGAAGACTTGAAATGAGTTGATTTAGCATTTGAAAAGAATTTAAGCGGAATGATGTTCACTCAACTTAAAGAGTTGCTGTAAAAACCTGAAGTTAAATATTGATTTTTATTTTTTTTTTTTTTTAACTGATTCAATAGATAAATATTTTTTTTTAATTAGGTTCGTTTGTGTTTTAATGATTTTTGTTTGTTTCATAGCTCATATTAATTGAAACATTCATTTGAGGTTTTATTAATTGAGACTCTTGGCTCTTGGCCATGACAATAAGCCAGCTTAAAGTTGTTTTTTGTTGTTGTTCTAGTTGTGTGATGAGCTGTGTAATAGAAGTGAATACTTCAACTGCATAACTCTGTGAAACATTAAAATTTCAAGTTATTTTATAATGAAAATAAATTCACTTTAATTGCGCCTACAAGCAATTAAACACAATTAAAATCATTCATTAAAGTTTTTCAATGCAATACACGTGAAAAAATTAAATCACTTACATTTTTGTGGCGTTAGCTGGCCGTGTGCAGTTTAAGTGGAAATTTTTATTACTTTTATTTTTATAAAATCAATATTCATGTTCATAACTTTGTGTAGATTTCCCTTTTTTTTCTTTATAACTTGTGATTTAAGATAAATTCACACAATGTTAACCACATTACACACATATTTTTTAATAAATTTAGTATATCTGTAATATTGTTTGGTTATTCGAGACCTTATTGTTTTTTTTTTTGTTTTCAAAAATTTCACCTCTTAAAAATGTAAATTTTTAAATATTTTCTTATGGAAATAATCTTAACTTTTAAATTTATAACAATCACTGAAAAGGTCATTACGTTGGCCATAAGAATCAAGTTTAAATACAAATGTCAGTCAATGAACAAGTCAATCTGTAATAATTTCAATTTTGTTTTAAAAAACTGTCTGACAGAAAAATGTTATTTAACATTTTTACAATACGAGGGTAATTTGATGAGTCAGTGACTTTTTGAATAACAGGTATTTTTTTCCCATATGTATGGCCCATATGGCCCGCGTGGCCCTTCATACAAATTTTTTTCTATCTTAGTTTTGTCTTTGCGATGACCCAAAATCAAAGAACACCTTCAAAAAACAACAACACAAACAGCACTCGTTCAGTGTTCAGCACATTTTCCAGCGAACTTTAGAAAAACAAATGCATGCAAAGCCAAAATAAAAAAACGCACACTTGATGATGTCGATGCTGAAGCTGATTGTCCCTTTGCTTGTGTGTCGAGTAATTTTTCATGACATGTGATCTTATTGCATTGTAATTGTTTTTTTGTTTTGTTTGATTTTTTACCTAGCATTGGCCCGCGCTTGAAATTTCTTGGGCCCCACTGATTTAGATCAATACATTTATAGCTCTATTCTTACAAAGGCACAAACGCCACCTCAGCATCAATTGATACAGAAGTCACAGTTGATACAAATTCCTATTCTGAGCACGTTGAAAAAGCTCTTTCTGTATCAATAGTGATCGAAATAGTGGCGAGCAGCTAAGCAGGTCACAAACGAAAAATTCATATAAATAAAATTTTATAAAATACAAAAATGTTCTTATAAAAAAAAAAAAATTGGAATATTTGCTCATGTACGCCGCAGCACTAATAAAAAAAAGAGAACTTCTTGAGAGAAAACGACTTCTAAGGCAGCTGCGAGATAGCAATGATCAATTCAAATAATTAGAAAATAATTATTTGTAAATTCATTTCGACAGCCAAAGTCAGTGTGTTGGAATATAATTGAGCAAAACCAACCCCGATGAGCGATGAGCAAAGGTTGCCCATACCATTAGCCTTAAGATTCTTGGAAATTTTTAATTTTTATGTTAATGTCTCTTATCAAAAATGTGTCTTCAATAATTTTTGGGTTCCCATGAGCCGATCATCGTCATCTCGTCAATTCAGCTCATTCCGCAGTATACCGCTACAGAAAAATGTACCGAAATCCTTTGTCTAGTGACAATTGAGCAGCAAGTTGATATAAAGAGGAGATGACAAATTCAAAAAGCTTTACAAAATGATGTGGTGAATTGTGAAAGCTGTATGCTTGTGCCAGTTCAATTAGAATACGAATCAATAGAGACCGTATTAAAATTATCACAATTTTTCAGTATCAATTAATTGTGACGATTATGCCAGAATAGCGCTGTTAGTCCAGGGTTTTTACGATTTTTTATTCCTTCCAAATAATAGGTCCTCAAAAGGTTTGAGGTTTGTTTCATCGATTCGACCCACTCGACTCTTTCAACGCAGAGCCATTTTTTCGGGTTCGCAAATATGAAATAGTAGTAGGGGGGCTAAATTTGGGGATGGGATAGAAGGTGGTAGCCCAATTTACTACAGTCGTATGCGCCGGTGTGTAATCATTGTGGAAAAATACTTTTTCTTCTCCAAATGCGGTCAATTTTGATTCAAATCAATGTCAAATCTGTCTAACAGCTGTGAATAATATTCGCCGGTGATCCTTTCAACCCTTTTCAAAGCAACCGATGTGAATCACAATATAAATGACCGGTCTAAAATCTACCTTGGCCCATTGTGGTACCCTCCTCAAAACGATTTCGCGATGTGTTAACCCTTAGGCTTCCTGGAATATTTTTAAAAAAGTACTTTTTTTGGTCAAAAACCCACTTTTTGTATGGACAAGTTTTTTGTTTCGCTGTATTGTCAAAAACAAAAAAAAAACCAAAATTAACACTTCAAAATTGATTACTATCTGCATAAGAAATTTGAGAAATTTGCTCGTTCTGTATTTTTTGTTTTAGTCTTTTTTTAATACATTTCGATGCGATTTCGACTTAAATCTTCATAATTACGCATATCTCGTCCGATTGATGTCGTTTAACCAACGTTGGAAAGGTAATAAAATATCCTTAACATATCAGGAGCTTACTTGTTCATTTTTGAACAAAGTTAAAATTTTAAAAGAATTTTAAAAAAATTATGGAAAAAAATGTCAAGGCAAAATTTTTATGCAGATAATAATCATTTTTAAAGCTTTAATTTTGGTTTTTTTTTTTTTTTTTGAAAATACAGCTAAACATAAACTGTTCCATACAAAAAGTGGGTTTTTGACCAAAAAAATAACTTTTTTTAAAAAATTCCAGGAAGCATAAAGGTTAACACATTGCGAAATAGTTTTGTGGAGGGTAAACAATGACCAAAGGTTCATTTTAGACCAAGTTTATCGAACATTTTTTTTAGCGACCCACCCTAGTATCCATGTTTCATCTACGGTTACAAAACGGCGCAAAAACTATTTCGGATTGCGGTTAAACACCGCCAAACACGCCTTTGAAGTGGTCACTCGGCTGAGTTAATGATCAATTGTGAGCAATCTCCGTATCCAAAGCGCGAAGAGCTTTTTAATTTCCAAATATTCATGTAAAATGTGATGTACCCACTCAGTTGGGATGCCTACAGCCTCGGCCACATCACGCACTTTCATTTTCCGATCGTCCAATATCATTCCATGGAATTTATCGACAATTTCAACCAGGCGAAATTCCACTAAACCACTTCTTAACCATTGAAATTGATAGTGCAGAGTCTCCATAGTGTTTATCAAGCATTTTCTTAGTTTCCGTGATGGTTTTTTTACGCAAAAAGTAATGCTTGATAAGTACACGAAATTGACTTGTTTTCCATTTTCGTTGAAATTCAAAAGGCTGTCTGCTTTTATTGGCTGTCAAACACAAACTAAATAAAGCTAAAACTAAAAAAAATATTATGTAAAAGATCAGCTGTCAAATTACAGATATCATGTAAAAGATCATCTGTCAAATTACAGATATCACAGGACCAGAATGGCATTTAAAGTTACTACGCGGGAAATTCGAAAAGTCACTCACTTCTCAAATTGCCCTCATATTTGCAAAAGTTACAGCCCTATTCTGGCAAAATCGTCACAATCAATTGATACTGAAAAATTGTGATCATTTTGATTCGATCTCTATTGATTCGTATTCAAGTTGAACTGTCACAAGCAAAAATCTTTAAAAATACATCACATCATGTTGTAAAGCTTTTTGAACTGGTAAAAAAAATGTCGATACATTTTTGTGTAACAATGAGCTGTGAGATATGCTGAATTGACCGCGATACCGATGATTGGCTCATGGAAGTCGAAAAATGATTGCCGACATAGTTAAGATAAGAGCCATTAGCATAAAAATAAATAGTTGCCAAAAACCTCAAGGTATGGTATGGACGACCTTCGCTCATCATGTGGTTGGAGTTCCTCAATTAAATTTCAAACACACTGTATTCGGCAGTCGAAATGAATTTGAAAAAACGATTTCGGTGTCCTAGAAGCCGTCTTCTTAAGATATTCCCTTCTTTTTGTTATTATTGTTTTTTATAAAATTTTATTTGTATGAATTTTTCACTGTGACCTTCTTAGCTGCTTGTCACTATTTTGATCACTATTGATACAAAAAGAGCTTTTTTAAAGTGCTCAGAATAGGAACTTGTATCAATTGTATCAATTGATACTGAGGTTGCTTTTGTGACTTTGTTAGAATAGAGCTGTTAGTATATTGGAGCGTCACAAGAAGTGTACAGATTTCACACGAAAATTTCGCTAGTTATACCCCCACGTTTAAAAAACGTAAATGGAGGTATATTAATTTTGTCACTCCGTTTGTAACGCCCATAAAGAGGCGTGCTAGGTATAGAAAAGTATATATATTCTTGATCAGCATCACCACCCGAGTTGATTTAGCCATGTCCGTCTGTCTGTCCGTCTGTCTGTGATCACGATTACAGCCGTAATTTTAAAGCTATCATAACGAAATTCAATATTTAAGCTTTTATCTAAAAAATGAAGGTCAAGTTCGTAAATGAGCCAAATCGGATGAAAACCACGCCTACCTCCCATACAAAGTGACTTTATAAAAACGGTAAAATCTCTTAGAATTCCACAAAAATGAACATATCAACTTGCAATTTTGCATATGAGTTTTGATGTTCAAAATACACTCTAAGTATGAAATTCAACCAAATCGGATGAAAACCACGCCTACCTTCCAGACAAAGTGACTTTATCAAAAAGGTAAAATTTCTCTAAAATCCACAAAAATTAATGTATGGACTTGAAATTTTGCATATACACTTTGATATATAACGTGTACTATGTGTATGGAATTCAAACAAATTGAGTGAAAACCACGCCCACCTCCCATACAAAGCGACTTTATCAAAAAACAAAAGCGAATACTTTCTGTTAAAAATATAACGAAAACGTTTTTACAGATAAACATTTTATTGATTGCTTAAGACTTTAAAAAAAAAAACTTTGGTTCGGCCGTGGGGGTATTTTAACTTCGGCCCAGTCGAAGATCATTTCTTACTAGTTTTTTTTTTTTTTTTGCTTTGAACCAAGGATTTCAGGTGTTAAAGCTTTTCAGCCAAATTTGCCTTGGTTCAAAATGGGGTGATAGATTAGTGGAAAGAAGAGGCAATCAAGTCACGCATGTGAAAGTTGTTCCAAAAGTGGCGGAAAGTCGTAGAAACATGTGAGCAAGTGTCGGATAATTTTGGCTTAGAACGTTCTACTAAAAAGATAAATTTAAGGCTTGTACAAAAAGTTTTCAGAGGTTGTTTTTAGCAGAGGTTGTTGCTAGTAATCAGTATAATACACACATTTATGCTGAAATGAGCGTGTATCATGGTAATCGTCAAAGAGCTCAAATATTGTTTTCGAAGATAAACCAAACCGACGAAACCAAACGATAAACCGAAGAAACTTTGCTCAATTTGGATTCTTCAAATATTTCTTAACAACACCCTGTCTAAAATTATTATTTTAAAATACCAGCTTAAAGCCACAATTTTATTTTCTACTTTGATATTTTTTGATGAAATTGTTAAATTTCATGTTAGGAAGTATTTTTTTTTTTTAACTATCAAAATAGAAAATAAAATCGTGGCCTTAAGCTGGTATTTAAAATTAAAACTTTTAGACAGGGTGTTGTCCAGGAATATTTAAAGAATCCAAATTGAGCAAAGTTTCTTCGGTACCATTTCTGGTACCCGAGATATAAAATCTTATAATTCTTTTTTTGAAAAAGTTAAAAAATTGCATTCAAGTATACATTCCTCAAAAATAGGAAAATGCATATGCAAAAATTATGTTAATTATAAATTCGGCAACTTTAAGAAATACGTTAACAGTATAATCAATACCACCAAAATTTAGACTATTGAGTAACAATCAAAAGTTCTGTGTTATCTCGATTACAACTTTTGGTTCGAATATCCTTCACACAGGACACTGTGGATAAGAATCGTGAATAGCATCGTGTTTACCAATATATTGTTAGTTTATCAATATATTGATACTTACTTTTGCTTTAAGACACACGTAGTTTTTTTATAAAAGTGAAAGCATTGTAAGGTCGTTATTTTTTACTGTTTTCCTCAAAAAACAACTTTGTCCTTGCGGGGCAGGAAGACATCCTTTTTTTTCCTTAAAATTTTTTTCGGGTGATCTGGACAACCCCATGCAACTTTTGAGACCTCTTAGAATACGATCTAAATTTTTCGATACCCCCTAATGTACATAGATTGAAAAGCTATAACTAATTCATATCAACATTGAGTAGATACAAATTGTAATGATAGCCGATGAATATGTTTCAGATAAAACACTTATGGGAAAGTATACGTGACATACCCAATTTTTCAAAATTGGTTAAGATAGTCAAAAAACAATATAATTTTGGCATAAAGAAAAATGTGGGTTTTATGCCTCTGGCTTAAGGTCTAAGAAAACTGAATGTGAAACGCATTTTCAAAAGAGGGCTAATTAAATGGAATATGTTTTGTGCGGTATCGTTATGTTAAAGTTATGATATGATTATGGTAAAATTATGGTATGGTTTGGCTGCGGTCTGAAATTTCATTTCTATTCATTATTGTGCCATCACGTGTATTCACTGTGGATTACGAACGTATACTTCGAAAAGCGGTCATTCCTTTGATACAGCCTACCATATTTTAATATAACAACTGTTTGTGAAATTTATATAATATTCATTAGATAAAGTATCAATATAAAGTTGACTAAATATTTTTTACTTATATGCATGCAAATGCATTATAATATTAATTTAACTTTGCTTTTATATAAATCAGCATTTTGTGTTCATTTAACTGTTGAACATTTCATTGCAAAATTTCTGATTTGAACAAAGCTATCAAATTTCCCACGCGATGGAAGCTTGAAAATAAACACACTGAAAAAAAAACAAAAACATATAATCACAAAATGATGAGCTGTCAAGCAAGAAGCAGTGAAATAAGCTCAATACCAATGCATGCATGTAATGCTGTTAGCTGGTAGTTGCAGCTACAAACAAACAAACATAGGAAAGACCCCAGTAATGCTGACATAATGCAAGTGCTGCCAGTGTTGCCAATAAGCAAGCCAACGTACTTGTCATATTTTGGCAGCTTACTAAAATATGTTATGACCAGCAACAGCAACAGTAACAGCTACAAAAACATCCATATCAGCAGCAAACAGCAGCAGCAGCTATTAACGTTGGGCAAACAATTTTGGGCAAAAAGCGCCAAAAGAAATGTTGTCATTGTTGTGTGGTAGGAGGCAACACACACACACACTACATTTGACTCAGCTCTGCTCGAGGTTGCAAAAATTTCTAAAGGCTTTGATTTTGGCGGGACTGCATTACAGCACAACAAAATTGTATTAACGTTAATAGCAGTTCAACAAAAACAACAACAACAACAACAACAACAACAACAACAACAACAACAACAACAACAACAACAACAACAACAATAACAACAGCAGCAGCAACAAATATAACAACAACAGCATATGGTCAACAGCAGCCAGTGCACTGTAGAGCAACCAAAGCCAGTCACGTCAGGTTTTTGGCTGCCAAGCCTTAGTTTAGTTTTGTTGTTATTTGGTTATTTGGTTATTTGAACTGATTACCATAAGATTTGATTTTCAATTTTTGCAGCTTAATAATTGAAGCCTTTAGGAACTGATTTTGAATGCAGCTGGCGTTGACTTTACAACGTTGGGCTCATTTTAACAGCTGCATTTTAAGCTTTAAAAGAACACCTCAGCACGTTGTTTGAGTGCAGGTGCTTCAATTCTTGAGTCTGTGAACTCAAGAAAAGCTTTTGGAACACAAAAAACTTGCACATTGTATTGATGAAAATCGATAAAAATTACCTTTATCTAATTAGATATCAAGCCTTCAATGAGCTTTTGTAATTTTTTTGTTTTTTTGACTCTTGTTCTCAGTTAATTTAAGTTCTTCGGTTCAAGGTTAGCCCAGTCAGAAATTCATCAAGAAATAATCAGCGTTTGATTGATTTCTCTTAATCATCCTAAGCAATAATCAATCAAAGTTTAAGCTTTGAGTGTTTAATGCGCTTTCAAATTTTTGACGTGCTTCAAGTGACGGCTCATTGATTTATGATATGTTGAGCTGATGTTTTTTTTTTGTGTTTGTTTTTGCTGGTCAATTTCCACCAGGTCGCATCTGTTGAGTCAAGGTCAACATGCCGCTTAATTAATAAAATATTCGACATTTTATGTTAACACTCTCGCTTATGTTCCGTTTTAAATTTTAATTTTGGATAAAGCCATTTTTGCATGTTTTAAAGGTCAACCCCAAAAACAAAAAAAAAAAAAAAGAAGCGATAATATGTCAATAAATAAAAGAGGCTAATATGAGTGAACTATAATTAGCTGGTTTGTTATATCATGTGGGTGGGGTATTTTGTTTTTTTTTTATGTTCCGTTCCAAAAATGGCTTTTATGCATGGCTCAAAGCGTTTATCGAATGTCAGTTAATAACTGTGCTTAATATGACACTGCTGTCAAGGTTTATGACATTAAGCTTTTAGGCTTCAATGGCCTCTTTTTAAGCCAATGAAAGCCAATTTTAAGTAATTTAATACCAAAAAATAATTAAAATTATTGTCAAAGAGTTATTTTAAGCTTTCGGCTTTTTGGCGCATCTATTGACACAAGGTCAAATGATTTAGGCTCATAACTGCTTTGTTATTTAACTTTAAGTATAATGAACATTTTTTTATACTTATGTATAGCTATATTGATTTTTGCATTAATATTTTGTAAGTAAAGCTTTTTACTTTTGAACAATTTTTGTTGACATGTATTTTTGGGTGACGTGACATAGTCCCAAGGGACATAATCCCGAATTGAGAATTTGTGATTCTGTCCCATTATTTTGTGGACATATTCCCAAAAAACTTATTAAGCAGTCATAACACTAAATTGGGATTCTAACCACTTGGGATTATGTCCGCTTTTAAAAGGTCATAATTTCAAAAGGTTTTAATAAATACTTAGGTATTTAATAAAATGATGGGCAGTATGACCGTTTGACTACACGAAATACCTCCAAATAAAAAAGTTAAATGCCTCCAAATTCTAAATAATCCTAAAGAAATAACTCCTAACGAAAAATTAAATAACTTCTAATGTAAAAAACACAATAACTCCCAAATTTAAGGGGTTTTTGTGGGTTATTAGTTATATGATAACTCCTAATCAAGAATACAATAACTCCTAATATTAAAATGAAATAATACAAAAAATCAAAAAAAAAAAAAATTTAAATAAAATGAAATGAAATTCATCCCTTGAAAAAATGATTTGCCCTTGAACGAAATGGCGACAACCACATTCCGAACAAGGACAACTCAATTTGTTTTAAGGTGTTTTTTACGATAAAATAATTTGCCCTTGTACGGAAAGTTATAAACTCAGTTGTTTTATCCCGTTGTTGTTGTAACCCGCTTCTAAATGGTTTTTCATTAAGGACTTGACAACTTCTTTTTTAAATAAAACGCAAACCATTTGAGATACTTCAAAAACTTTATTATCGATTTAAAATAAAATCAAAACATTTATGAATATAACTCAACTTTGTTCATATGGCCACCGCGGCACGTATGCAGCGGTCGATTCGTTTGACCCAATTTTCAATGACTCGGCCACACATTTCGACCGAAACGGCCGATATTTTCGCGTTTAATGTTGGCTCTGAGCTCTTCCAACGTCATTGGCTTGTTAGCATAGACCATTGAATTGACGTAGCCCCAAAGAAAATAGTCTAGAGGCGTTAAATCGTACGAACGAGGTGGCCAATCGACTGGCCCATTTCTTGAGATAACACGCTCATCAAACTTACTCTTCAATAAATCGACTGTAATGTGTACTGTGTGACTTGTGGCACCGTCCTGTTGGAACCACATGTCGTCCAAGTCCATATCTTCCAATTCGGGCCAAAAATAATCGGTAATCATGGCGCGAAAATGATGGCCATTCGCAGTAACGTTACGATCGTTATCGTCGAAGAAAAAATATGGTCCAATGACGCCGCCGGCAGCGAACCGCACAACAGTTGTTTTTTGTGCAAGAAGTGGTGATTCATGAAGCACATATGGATTTTCACCCGGACAATAACGCATATTTTGCTTATTGACGAACCCATTGAGCCAAAAATGAGCTTCGTCACTGAAGGTGATTTCCGATCATAATCTTGGCACATCTTTTCCAGAGTCCAATCGGAGAACGTACGTCGCTTCATATGGTCCATCGGCTTCTATTCTTGAGTCAGCTTGATCTTGTTTGGGTGCAAACCAAGATCCTTAAGCAAAATTCGCCATAAAGTGGTCTGGGCGATGCCCAATTCTTGAGAACGCCGTGGAATTTACTATTTTGTATCGTTTGCTACGGATCCTTGCAAGGCTTGGATATTTTCGACACTTCGACCAACCCGTTGTCTCACTGGCACGGCAACATCACACAGCGAATATGAAGACTCAAATTTTTGCACTAAACTTGTTATTTTCCGTCTACTAGGGCGAGAATTACGACCGAAAATTGCAGTTAACGCTCTTAAAGTTGAGATCGCCGATTCCGAATTTCGGTAGTAAATTTTTATAATTTGCAGACGTTGTTCGTTCGTGTACTTTACCATAATAAAAATGTTGAGTTTACTGAATAAATTGACAGTGACAGTTCGATGATTAGTGAAAGGGTGCGTTCAGAAATTTAATTCAAAATTGTCAAGTCCCTATTGGAAAACCCTGTAGCTCGATAATCTCTTAATATATACATTTTAAGCCTAGTATGCTGTAGAAACGAAAATTTCTTGGCATATAATTCTACACCCGAAATATAAGTGTAGAGTCAAAAATGTTTGTGTGGAGAAAAAAGCAACTACAGTACGACCTAGCTCAATGCAACTAATAGAAATTCAGCCAGTTGACGTAGTTAATGTTGAAGAAACGCAATTAAACTTCTAAACATAAAGCTTTATGGCTCTGAATCCTAGATATTGTAGTTTTATGTATTAAGATATGCACTTAAAAAATAAATAAATAACTGGCCATTTCAGCCCTTGAAAGGACTTTGACCTAGCTTCTTATGATCAATTGTGTTGTGCGTGTTATTAAGTTTGTACACAATTGACCGAGAAATGGACCTACATGCTTAACGCCGACTCCGAACGGCGATGAACGGAATGTTCTTATTCTCAAGAAGCTTTACATGGCATTTGTATTACTCTCTGAGGTTTGCCATTGTCTGCAGAGAGGTGGCGGCCGTACAGAAAAAATTATTTTATTCAAATAATTTTCTGTCGCTGCTGGGGTTCGAACCTGGGTCTCCAAAGTTCTTTGACATAGCGGCCACGCACTTTAACCAACTACGCCACGGTCACCACTAGATATGCACTTAGTTTCCTTAAATATTGTTTTAAGAGATTTTTCGTACATCAAAAATGTATTTCACAAGAAAAGAAGAACTGAAAATAAATAATATAAAAGTTTATGGAAGTGTACGCAAATGGAAGTTGCGATAATTGTGCATTTTTTTTTAAGTTGCGTTAACTGAGTCAACAATATAAATTTTTGAGTATTGCGATAATCCAGTGTTGCGTAAAGCGAGGTCGTACTGTTTTCTTATTGAAATGTCAAAATTCTGGCGCCAATTAAATGCCCGGACATATAATCGACAGCGAAATTTTGACATTTCAACTCTCCACATGGTGGTTGTACTTGCTAGCATTGAACAAATTTTTCACCTCTACAGCGTACTAAGTAGCGAAAAAAAAATTCCGCTGCCTTTTCGCTGTCAAAAACTCAATGCATTCCATATGGAAAGTTTCTTTCCGCTTCTACAGCATACTGGTCTTTAACAAAGAAAAAAAGAACATAATCGCAAATTTTCAATTACGACCGCCAACTAAGAGAACGTAACCCTAAATTTATTTTGGGATTATATCCTCTTTTTTTGGGCCTAAGACCTTTTTGGAACTGGCCATAATCTCAAACAACTCCAATTTTTGGGAATATGTCCTCAAGAAGAGGGGACATAGTCCCAAATTCAAATTTTGGGATTATGCCCCTTGGGGCTATGTCACGTCAACCTTTTTTGTGGTTAAGTCAGCTTCGCCATTTTGTTTTGTTATTAAAAAACAGCTCTGTGATGGAATGTGCCTTTTGTGAGCTATTATATTCAGTTGTTTTTTTTTTTTTTTGATTATGTAGGTTGACTTTTTGTTAATTTTATTCTTTTTTTTTTGCCGCCATTATATTTTTCAGAAATGTGGAAATTGTGCTGTAATGTGCTCAAATTGTGCAGTAAGATTTCGGAGAAACATTAAAAACAAATAGATCTAATTAATTGTTTTAGAATGTTTGACCTGAAGCTCTACTACTCATCATAAATTTGTAATTTGTAAAAAGATATTTTTTTGTGAATGTTATTGTTGTCATTTGGCTACAAATCCAATCTCATTAACTTGTATTCACTTAACCCACTCCAACCCTTTTTCTTCTTCATGATTTCTACAACCGTCTTGTAAAGAGTTTAGTGCAAAAATAAATTATATGATGAATTCCTCTTAACTTATGGACGTTAACAATTTTTCATTAATATATTTCTGTAGTTTTTTAATCTCTTTTGGGGAATTTGTTTTTTTTTTTTTATTTCTGTGGTTACCTTCACTGAATTTTTTGTACTTTATATAAATGTATAAACTTACGCCCGCGAGCTGTGTATATAAATATTTGTGGCTACTTTAAAAGAAATTATTAAAGACCATAATTTGAACGGCAATTTTATAAAATTTTTTTTTTCTTTTTTTTTCATTATTTTTGTAAAGGCAAATTGTATAATAGTACCTGTTGTTGGTTGTGTCTGTTGTTCAAAGTAGTTAATTATTTTTCTCTTTTGGGTCAACATCATCGCGGGTATAATCATTGTTTTTCGTCATTATTTTATGTGTACATTTAAGATATTTTATATTTAAACAAGCTGGATATTATGTAAATTGCGCTGTGATGACGTTATGCCTTCCTTTTTTTGCCAAGGGAATTATTATTTTGAATCTCATAAACTGCAGCATCCAATTGTTGATTATTAAAGATGACCAGCTGAGTCTCGGTGGCTAGCCTTGAATAAAAATTTAATTTCATGGTAGCAGAAGTCAAATTTAATTACTTCTTCAACATTTTTGTATGTTTTTTTTTTTTTCTTACATTTGTAGAATAGTTATTTTGTAATTTTTTTTATGGTTACACAATGGAGGACTGTCAAATTTTGGGGTTTCTATATATTTTAAAAATAATATTTCTTTTCCGAAATTTGAAAACTATAAAGTCAATGCATTGAATGCAAGAAAGGTATTAGAATGTATTTAATCATATACTAGAATAAAATATGTGAGGTATTTTGTTTGAAATTGTTATGACTTTAGCTTTTTAAATGTTTTGACGTGACTGCTCTAGTTTCCAAAAAAGTTGAAAAATGAATTTTTAAAAAATTCATCTGCGTTTCATTGAATTGTTACTCGCTGGGTATAAGAGCTATGATTAAAATAATAGTATGACCATAAAGGTTAATTCTTTGACTATATTAAAAAAACAAAAAAAAATTTAACGCGGCATAGGGACGTAGTGGGAGCTGCGTAAGCAACGCAACTGAAAATTTGTTACATAGAATTATTACTCGCTGAGTATTAGTGCTAGGATTAAAAATACGATACGCCAATAAAGACCTACTGGAAGCCCTCACAACAAAATTAGACAAAAAATTTCTGACATCATGGGGACGCTGAGAGAGCCGCTCAAAGATCGATAACGCAACATTCATGCAGCGGCGTTGCATTGAATTTTTACTCAATGAGTATATAACCTACGATAATAGTTTAAAAAGGAAAGTAAAGTTTTTATACATGGCTTTACGACAAAAATGAACGAAAAAATTCCGGCGTCGTCAGATCGTGAATATAGCAGTTTATGTAACAGAAATATAATATCGTTGCATGAAATTATTACACACTCCAGAGGAGTGCTACAGTAAATTTTGTTTTACGACAGCAGGGATGTGTTATTACGCTTCACAACTAAATTACAAAAAAAATTTTGTTGTCATGATTTCAGGGATGCAATCACATAATGCAGTAAAAATGCTACAGCCATGAAAAAACGTTGCATGGATTTTTAACTCTGTGACTACTGGTGCAACGGTAAATTTTAAGGAACGAAAACAAAGGTGAGGTCTTCGGGCATATGACAAAAATAAAAAAAAAATTTGACGGCGTGTCAAAAACCCTCAGGGAACCACCTAATGTGACGCATATGCATCACTTTTGCTGGATTAATTGAAATTAGAGCACAACCAACGAAAAGCACCAACTCCAAATCCAACAACAACTCCAACACCAACACCAACCTCAACACCAACACCAACACCAACACCAACACCAACACCAACACCAACACCAACACCAACACCAGCACCAACACCAACACCGACACCAACACCAACACCAACACCAACACCAACACCAACACCAACACCAACACCGACACCAACACCAACATCAACACCAACACCAACACCAACACCAACACCAACACCAACACCAACACCAATACCAACACCAACACCAACACCAACATCAACATCAACATCAACATCAACATCAACATCAACATCAACATCAACATCAACATCAACATCAACATCAACATCAACAACAACAGCAAGAAACTTCGTCACGTCAAAACCTACGGGTGTGTCCACGGCACAGCCAACTCTTTTTTTTTAAACCATTTTTCTGATTTCGTCGATATTTTTTCAATAGAGTTACATTTTTTTTTTTTTTTTTGGTTTTTGAGACTCACTTTTAAAGATTTTGATTACAAAAATGCCTATTCTTATTCCGATTCTTCTGTTAAGAGTAATTTTTATATAAAAGTCTTCCAAGCCCAAGTGTGCGTATATTCAAAAGAAATTTCAAAAAATTTCCTAGAAGTGTTTTTCGTTTGAAAAAAATTTTAGGGTTCTGGGTTTATATTGACTACAACATACTTACTTTGTGATTTATTTTTATATATTTTTGTTTATGTATGTTTATGTATATTTTAGTGGCGTCCGTGGCGTAGTTGGTTAAAGTGCGTGGCCGCTATGTCAAAGAACCTGTGGAGACCCAGGTTCGAACCCCAGCAGCGACAGAAAATTATTAGAATTAAAATAATTTTTCTGTACGGCCGCCACCTCTCTGCAGACCATGGAAAACCTCAGAGAGTAATCAAAATACCACGTAAAGCTTCTTGAGAATAAGAACAATTCTGTTCATCGCCGTTCGGAGTCGGCGTTAAGCCTGTAGGTCCATTTCTCGGTCAATTGTGTACAAACTTAATAACACGCACAACACAATTGATCATAAGAAGTTGACCTAGCTTTTGACCAGCCTTTCAAGGGCTGAAATGGCCAGTTATTTACTTTTATTTTTTATGTATATGTATATGTTATATATATGTATATACCAACAGTCGTCATATCTATTTGTACTGGTTTAACGAAATTAGGGAATTATTTTACTCTTAACAGTGCTACTCAACCACTTGAGCACTAAATGTAGAACTTCAAATTTATGGAAATCACAACGATTCACGTTAACGATAAATTAATTATAAAAATAACAGTTAATTAACGAAGTTAAAAAAAAAATAAAAAAAAAATTCCGCTATATTGGTTGTTGAGCATATTCTCAGTCAATTTGTTTATTTGCTTTCGCTAAAGAAATGTGAACTTCTTTATATAAAAAATTACAATGTAATGGAACTTATGAAACAAATATCATCTAAACATCTAAACAGAAGTTAGCGAGAATATTAAGTCATCGTTTACAGCAACAAAAATTAAGCGCATGCCACACACAATTCGAGTGTTTTGAATGATTTTATCGTATTAATCGATAATAATAATGATTATAATAATAATCAAAATAAATACCACAAAACTGCCTCGCATCTAATATTTCTTTATTTATTTCTAAATATTAACTGTTAAGCAAGCTGAATAGTCGCTGACTAAAAGAAAAAAAAAAAAGAAAAAAAAAGGCAAAAAAAAAACAAAAAAAAATTTCAGCCATATCTGCACACATAACAATGTATAACTTATGCCATAAATTAAAGATTTGTTTATGGTAGCATTTTATTTATTTTTTTTTTTTGTTGTGACTCCCGTGTTGTAACATAAAACTTTGCTTATGTTATCAACATCTCTCTGCAGTGTTTATAAACATTGCTCTTGTTTCCAATCAGAGCTGCCTAAAATAATCTTGAGAATTTTGTGTTGATATTTGAATAAGAGATGATTTACGGAATGTAGATTTGAGTATTGAGTTATTGAGATTTGAGTTTTTGCTTTTGTTACACTTTAGTTCTGTGATTGTTACATCTTTATTTAACAATTAAAAACAAAACAATATTGACGAAAGACTACATAAAAATGATTTTGATTGTTATATTGTTACTGTTTGTTGTTTGATTTTCTGTTTGTTGTTTGATTTTATTGTTATGAAAAATATAAATTCAGAACAATGAAAAATAATATAAAATTCTGTCTTTGCTTTGATGCCAAATTAGTATGTGTTCTTTTTTATGTCTTTTTTCTCTTTGAAAATTTGCTTAAAATTTTTTCCAAACCTGCTCGCCAGCACTCATACAAACTCGTCCAAACGCTCACAAAACCTGTTGTGCCGTCTATTACTTCCAACTTCCACATATTTTTGTTAGCTTTGCTTATTTTATCAGATTTAAGTCAGTCTGGCAATGATGTCATATTTGAATATTTAACACACTTCCTTCACAGTTGAGCTGCTAAACATAGCTATTGTGATAAAATTACTCAGTTTTGTCATTGTTCACCATGAATTGAATTAATTGCAAATATTGCATTGTTTATTCATAAAAATTAAAGTTGTCTGCATTTCAAATGTACACGAGTGCTTAGTTTACTAGATCTAGAATCTAGATGAATGAAAACTAATGAGTAATGAGATCTGTATTCTTTAGTTGGAACTGTGCAACCAATGGTTTTAAAGATTAAGACATTTTTTTAGTTAATAAAATTTCTTCGGGTTATTAAATTGGTTTTTAAAAATCAGAGTTCTTTTTTCTCATAAATATATAATTTTTAATACATCTAAACGAATTATAATCAAAACACAAATAACTGTCTCCATAAAAAATAAGCTTCTTGAAAAATCTGCGCTAACTGGGAAGAAAGTGACTTTCCGCTCTTTACGATTTTTAAATATATGTAGTTAAGATAGTAAATTTTTTCTTATGTGCAGCACCAGTATTTGTCCATTCGAACGATATAGACGAATTTAAAATAAAGCGTAGAAAGCTTCGCTACAAAAATAAGTCAGAAGTCTTTTGCATTGAATGGCGTATGGGACAAGAGGTTACAAAAAATTTCTGCTGAAAGGGATATATAGCAAATTGGACACGAAATATCTCCGTTTCCGAAAGAGATAGCCAAAAACGGATGGAAAATTTGAAAAATTTGGTATCAAAAACCCGGGATGGTACGTACCATTAACTCAAAATTTTCAAAATGGCGTATGGAGCACATGAATCCCCAGATGACGATATAAGGGATCGTTTATAAATAACGTGACCGATTTTCAACTTTTTTATCCCCCCTCCCCCTCCGTTACTTTTCATAGTGCATTTCAAAAACCCCTCCCCCCCTTTTTTAGAAAAAATTTTGAAATCAATTATTTTCATCGATAAAAACTATTTCATCTTCAATCCAAGAGTTGATGCTCTCAATCACTGAAATTTAAGAAGCTGGAAACTTTGGGGACTCTTCGAAATAGAATTCTTCAACAGATTCCATGTCGACCCATTCAGGCGTATCCTTATTTCTTATGCAAAGGCCTGGTCTTTTAGAGAGTACCCGTTTTTTGTTTTTTTGGTCACATTACTGTATATGAGACCCCCTCCCTCCTTTCGTTACTTATCGTAAAAAAAAAAAATAAATAACTGGCCATTTCAGCCCTTGAAAGGACTTTGACCTAGCTTCTTATGATCAATTGTGTTGTGCGTGTTATTAAGTTTGTACACATTTGACCGAGAACGGCGATGAACAGAATGTTCTTGTTCTCAAGAAGCTTTACATGGCATTTTTGATTACTCTCTGAGGTTTGCCATTGTCTGCAGAGAGGTGGCGCCCGTACAGAAAAATTATTTTATTTCAAATAATTTTCTGTCGCTGCTGGGGTTCGAACCTGGGTCTCCAGGTTCGTTGACATAGCGGCCACGCACTTTAACCAACTACGCCACGGACGCCACACTTATCGTAGAACATTTTAAAACCCCTCCCCCCTCTAAATTGGTAACGTAATTTATGAACGACCCCTAAGCAATTTCGTGGAATTTTCCTAATTGAAAAAATAAGAGTTTTATGGGAAGTAGGCGTGACAGTTGAGCTATAACTCTTATTTTTTGACAAATTATTTATTTTGGGCTAAAAATCATTCGTACAAAATTTACTTCTTGGCATTTCCATCTGGGCTAAATATAACCTCTCCGCTAAACAAAATTTTCTTTAAGGGGACATATAGGTTACAAATTTAAAAAAAAAATTTATTCGGGAATTTTTTTTACAGAAGAAAAGAGATATCGTTTTCAAATTTTGCATATATATTTATTAATATTTAAAGAATGCAAAACAATTTTTTCAGAATTTTTGAAGCGGTTTTTGACGTTATTCGATTTTTTTAAAAAAATGTCAAAAAAATGGCGGTGTGCAGGATATCACCATTCTGGAACATCTGAGGAAAAAATAAAAAAAAACAAATTAATCCTTGTTTAAATGGCCACCGCCTGAACTAGGATACTTTTTATCCGCAATAAAAAAACAAAATGGCGGCCATTTGAAAAAAAAATCGATTTTCGAGGGTACAAAATCTGTTGCCATTTTGTTTTTCTTCGGTGGATAAAAATAATCCTAGTTCAGGCGGTGGCCACTTAAACAAGGATTAATTTGTTTTTTTATTTTTCCCTAAGAAGTTCCAGACTGGTGATATCCTGCACACCGTCAATTTTTTGACTTTTTTAAAAAAATCAAATAACGTCAAAAACCGCTTCAAAAGTTCTGAAAAAACTTTTTTGTATTTTTTAAATGTTAATAAATATATATTTGCAAAATTTGAAAACGATATCTTTTTTCCTTCTATGAAAAAAAAATTCCCGAAAATTTTTTAAATTTGTAACCTATATGTCCCCTTAAAGCAGCGGGTCCAATGCCAGTTGATTTTTAGGCATTGGCCAAGATTAAAATTACACTGAAATTACACTAATAGTTTGCAGTCTGACAATTGGTTTGACAGATATATCTGTCGGAAGTAGGTACTGGCTGAAGAAAATACCCTTTAGATACATTGAATTTTAAAAATGTTGGTTGCCACAATAGAAAATCCAAAAGTAGTGAACCCGAAGATTCCAAGAAACTAAGTTCTATATAAAAACGTATATGGGTCAGTTGCAAAAAAAAAACGTACAGAAAGAGGAGTTCATGTTTTGTTTTTAAAGTTTTTTAAATTTTCCCGTTAGAGTAGTCCAATTAAGTGAAAATCAATGGAGAATTCGAAGTTGTTTTTAGGCCCTACAAAAAATAATTTTTTCTATGGTTTTCATACGATTTTTGTATTGAACGTCACATAGCAGATATACGGGAAAAATCACTAAAAATTTGAAAAATGTTGTAAATGAAAGCTTACTGTGATGTTTGTTAAGTTATTTAATCAGTTAAATAAGTTTTTGCCGAAATCGCCATTTCAGTTACAGAAATAATAATATTTTACCAAAAATACCTACTTATTTTACAATTTTAAAGGGAAAAAATAAAAATTTTTCTCCAAAAAGACATATACATAGAGGTTATTTTCAAAGTAGTAGACTTGCAGCAATAAATATTTAAAAAACTGTTAAATAATAAGCAATTTTAGAAAAACAAAAGGGTGACGTTCAATACATTTTGTGACGTTCAATACATTTTGTTGCGCTTAACCAAATAATGTAAATAAAATTGGGAGTTTAACAAAAAACAGGTCTATTCTTTTACAAAAAAAAAAACAAAAAGTAAATATAAAGTATATAATTCAGCTATACATAAAATTATCATCCAATTTTTTTTCTTTATTTTTTTACAAAAAATTAATAATTCAATAGCTAGTTTAATTTGTGTTGAAAGTTTATTAAGACTTCACGTTTTACAATATAACTTCTGAACCCTTTAAAACCACATCTTCATTTTATATCATTGGAAAGGTATAACCTAACGTAAAAACTTAAAAAAATTAAAATTATAAAAAAGAAAAAAATTATAGCACGTGTTGCTGGCATGGTATTGAACTTAAACAAATTAAGAATGAGTCAACTTATTGCAATATTTTCAAAAATTTTGTACTTTTCCTCAAAATAGATGAAATAACTTTTCCAATGATACTATATTACCGGTAATCGATCTTAAGTTGATTGAGCTACGTTGTCTCCAAATAGACCCTATTTTGGCCGCGAACAATTATTCTAACAATTTATAACTTCGAATTTGGCTTTCAAATCAATAAACCAATGCAAGAAAAATATTTGAGAGAAATCGGAGATGTTCAGTGCAACTGATCACTTCAATGTGAAATGGGCGATATCAGTTAGCAAAAACAAAAAGCAAAAATCAGGTCAAAGTCATACATAGGTACCATGCTTTTTGCTTTCGTTTATATTCTTCATTTCGTTCCTTATATAGCTTTATTTTTATCGATTTTATCGATATTTACCCGATATCTTCGTGCTCTTTCAGCAGGCATTAACTTTGCTATTTTACTATTAAATATACAAAAACGAAATACAAAATGAATACTTCAGCCGGTGATGTGACATATCTTAAAAGTGACGTTCAATACATTTGCCACTTTTTAGTTTTTTTTTCTTAGGAATTTTATTTTGCAAATATACGAAAACAAAGAAATAAGTCAAAACCTATGAAACAATGATTTTAAACTTAAATTTTTTTGATTTACTATTTTTGCTTTCATAAAACTCCGCGTGACGTTCAATACATTTTTTACACATACTTATCATTATGAACTGAGAAAACACAAAAAAATGTACTTTAATATTATTTAATCGTCTTAATTTTTAGAATTTCGTGAGAACTAATCTCTGCACTTTCTAAATATAACTTTCTTGTCATATATACCACACCTAAATTAAAACTAACGAAGCGTAAGAAAAGTGACGTTCAATCAAATGTGCGGGGACTAAATGTAAATCGAAAGCCAAATTCGCAATGACAATGTTTTGAGAACCACAAAAAAATAAAATGTAAGAAATATATGCTATCATTACAAAACAGTTGTTATTTGTTAAATTTTTGCATTGTTTTCAACTTTTTTTTTCACGTTTTTCATCAAAAAGTGTAACTGGGGACACATGTTTTTGTATTAAGCGAGTACGAGGGAGCAATTACATATTTTTCAAAACATATATGCAAACAATTTTAGGATTTTGAAAAATATATTTTGTCAATAAATATTCTTCATTGATCACTTTCTCATGTTTTATTTGTTTTTTTCTTTTTGGTTTTTACCTAAAAACAGAGTTAAAAGAGCGGGGACAAATAAAGAGCATATTGTATGCAATTGACCCATATAGTTTTATTTTTAACCAGGAAATCAGGCAATCTAAAAAATTAAAATGGTTTAAAAAAAAAGAGTTGGCTGTGCCGTGGACACACCCGTAGGTTTTGACGTGACGAAGTTTCTTGTTGTTGTTGTTAATGTTGATGTTGATGTTTGTGTTGATGTTGATGTTGATGTTGATGTTGATGTTGATGTTGATGTTGATGTTGATGTTGATGTTGATGTTGATGTTGATGTTGATGCTGATGCTGATGTTGATGTTGATGTTGATGTTGATGTTGATGTTGATGTTGATGTTGATGTTGATGTTGATGTTGATGTTGATGTTGATGTTGATGTTGATGTTGATGTTGATGTTGATGTTGATGTTGATGTTGATGTTGATGTTGATGTTGATGTTGATGTTGATGTTGATGTTGATGTTGATGTTGATGTTGATGTTGATGTTGATGTTGATGTTGATGTTGATGTTGATGTTGATGTTGATGTTGATGTTGATGTTGATGTTGATGTTGATGTTGATGTTGATGTTGATGTTGATGTTGATGTTGATGTTGATGTTGATGTTGATGTTGATGTTGATGTTGATGTTGGTGTTGGTGTTGGTGTTGGTGTTGGTGTTGGTGTTGGTGTTGGTGTTGGTGTTGGTGTTGGTGTTGGTGTTGGTGTTGGTGTTGGTGTTGGTGTTGGTGTTGGTGTTGGTGTTGGTGTTGGTGTTGGTGTTGGTGTTGGTGTTGATGTTGGTGTTGGTGTTGGTGTTGGTGTTGGAGTTGAAGATGTTGTTGGATTTTGAGTTGGTGCTTTTCTTTTAGCATTTTTTCTGCTGCCCCATTGGTTGTGCTCTAATTTCAATTAATCCAGCAAAAGTGATGCATATGCGTCACTTTTTTTTTATTTTTGTCATATGCCCGAAGACCTCACCTTCGTTTTCGTTCCTTAAAATTTACCGTTGCACCAGTAGTCACAGAGTTAAAAATCCATGCAACGCTTTTTCATGGCTGTAGCATTTTTACTGCATTATGTGATTGCATCCCTGAAATCATGACAACAAGATTTTTTTTGTAATTTAGTTGTAAAGCGTAATAACACATCCATGCTGTCGTAAAACAAAATTTACCGTATCACTCCTCCTTAGTGAGTAATAATTCCATGCAACGATATAACATTTCTGTTACATAAGCTGCTATATTCACGACCTGACGACGCTGGAATTTTTTTTTTATTTTTGTCGTAAAGCCATTTGTTAAACCTTCATTTTCCTTTTTAAACTTTTATCGTTGTTTATATACTCATTGAGTAAAAATTCAATGCAACGCCGCTGCATGAATGTTGCGTTATCTATCTTTGAGCGGCTGTCTCAGCGTCCCCATGGCGACAGAAATTTTTTGTCTAATTTTGTTGTGACGACTTACAGTAGGCCTTTATTGGCGTATTGTATTTTTAATCCTAGCACTAATACTCAGCGAGTAATAATTCCATGTAACAAATTTTCAGTTGTGTTGCTTAAACAGTTCCCCCTGCGACCCGATGATGTTTTGTATTTTTGTTTTGTTTTTATAATGAAGTCAAAGAATTTACCTTTACGGTCATACCATTTTTTTAATCATAGATCTTATACTCAGCGAGTAACAATTCAATGCAACGCAGATGAATTTTTAAAAAATTCATTTTTCAACTTTTTTGGAAACTAGAGCAGTACAACGTAACTTCGTCACGTCAATAAGATATAAAAAAGAAATATTCCATTATCTGACTAGTAACAAGGCGGTTCATAAAAAAAAAATGGTTAAATATAAAGTAAAAATTCGTTTAAAATAATATTGAAATCTACAAAAATGCAATAAATTCATGCCAGGAAATTAAATTAAAATATTCAAAACTTGATCGAAGCTTTTTGACAACGCCTTTACAAGTTTGGAAAACCACATCAGCTGGTAGACAATTTCAATAGTCAATTGTTTAAAGTCTATGATTAAAGAAATAAGAGGAAACAGTTTAAAAAAATAAACCACCAGAAACACGTAACGAAAGCAAAAGTTAAATTAACGTCCTCCACTTAATACCGAACTGACCGGCTAACTGGTTGGTTGACTGTCTAGCTGCTGGCTATAAATATTTATTTCTTCATGTCATTCATTGCCATTTTTATTTTGAGTTGATTACCTGTTCTTCCAGTTTACCAGGCATTGCTTTTGTTACTTGTCGAATTGCAAAAGCACAAAATACAAGGAACAGAAAAAAGAATCAAATAAAAAGACACTAATCCGCTTATTACTGGTTTTGGACAAGAGGCCAAAACACAAGTTAAGCAAGAAATGCCCAAATTTAAGCGTACTACCTGATTTGGCACTCTTTTATGGACTTGGAAGTTCAGTTTTGGTTTTGCTGCAGTTCCTTTTTTTCGAATACAAAAAAGTGATTTTTCGAAATCAAAAGCATCTTCTGCAAGGCAGACGCTCTTTGCTTCCTTTTAGGGCATGAGGTTGCATAAAAATTTAGAGCAAACCAATAAATGCTCTTGTTGGAAGATGACAATCGTCGTGCAGTGAAAGTGAATTGAATCCGCAAAAATACAAATAAAAATAAAAACACACAAAAATGCCACCGTTTAAGTTCATTGATCTAATTTTTTTAATTTTCATTGAAAGCAAACTGAGCTTTTGAACGTCTTATTCACAAAGTTAAAAGAAAAGCACAGTAACAATTGTACAGAGTTGCTTGGTTTTCAGACCACTTCAGTTCAACATTAAAAATAAAATCATCTTAAAAAATCAGCAACAGTTTTTTTCTCTTCTTCTTCTTCTTTTGTGTCTTAAGCTGCGAAAGCGGATGTGAGCAACGGGAAGTCTAAGTTTGAAACGAAATTGTAGAAATTTAAACTTTTTGTTAGACAAATTCAAGCAATCAATTTAATTAACTTCAAGTAATCTATTGGTCTGATCTTTTAATTTGTGGCAAAAAAATAGACTTTCTTATTGAACAAATTAAGCTGTAAAAGACCGAATTTTTTACTTGTTGCAAAGCATTCGAAAAAAAATAATCATAAAAAAAACATGACACGCCACCGTGTCAACGTTTGGTAACGCTTTATTTCAGCAAATTATTTGCACACAGTTGATAAAATCACAGTTGCCACAAAGCTAGAAAATTTCTAATGTCAAATTTTTTATTGTCAAGTTTGTCATGCGATACGCCAACGAGTATCGCCCGAAAAGCTCCACGCTGCATATAAATAACAACTACATAACTTTTTTTATCTACCCACAAGAGGTAATTTTATATATAAGTAGAAAAAAAAAATGTTTGCACAGCTCTATAAAGCTGTCAACATTCAGTGTCAATCTGGCCGCCAACTGGCATTTTTTTGTTTAGGTTTTTTTTTTTTTTTTTTTTTGAATTTGTGTTCTTCAAGTCATAGACACAAAATATTGTCATTCAACATGAGTTGGCGGTTGGTGGTCCCTCAAAGCTTGTCGCAGCCTTTAAATTTTCGCTACAAAGTCAAGTCAACCAAACAATATGTATGACTTTTCCGCAAAACTGGCAACGCCACACACGCAGAGTTTATAAAGCACGGGGGAAAAAGCTGGTCGTATGAATGACTGAACCCAGACTGTTGTCTATGTCATTTTAACATATGTTCTTTGCAGAAGTTTCCTGGAATATATAACCCCATCATTCGGTATCTTACTCAATACTTTCTTTCATACAAACAACTTTTGCTTCTTGTATCTTGTTTGTCGTTGGTGGGCTCTTTCGTGAGCTAGAATGAATTTGCTCTTGTTACATTGGGTAAAGCAAAATCTACACATAGCTGCAAAGTAGATACGATTGTAGTCCCAGAAGTACCCGACCTAACTTATAGATGGCGGTTGTTGTTTGAAAAGAATGACTAAGCTATATAGTAACAACCCTTTGAAGCTTAAAGTTTGAAGTTTGACGGCGAAACGTTGTTCCGTATTTATTTGGCAGCCATCTATAATGAACGCTCTTAGTGAATTAGTAAACATGAACAAATTGGTCATTGTTATGCGATAGAATACTTTCGTTTGAAAGGCCTCAGTGCGACCAATATCGAAGCAATATCAAAGTGGAGTTAGATTCTACTCTTTGGGAGTCTGTTCTTTCGTTTACAACAGTAAAATATTGGCAGAGTTGAAGCGAGGCCGCACGAGCCAAACTGAACATCGCAGTGGTTGACCAAATGAGGAGACCACGCCAGAAATGGTGAGGAAAATATCTACAAAATGGTATTGGATGGCCGTCGACTGAAAGTGCGCGAGCTAGCAGGCATGATAGGCTTTTCAAAAAGTGCTGTACATCGCTCAGAAAGCTGTTGTTCGCAAGTTGTCCGCAAGATAGTTGTCATGTTTACTCAAAATGGAACAAAAATAGCGTCGCCAGGATGTTCCAGTCGAGTTTTGGTTAAATTTCACAACAATAAAGCAACATTTTTGCGTCGTTTTACAACCATGAATGATAAATACATGGGTCTATCACTTCACGCCAGAGACGAAGAACAGTAAAAACAATGGACTGAAAGGTGAGAATTGGCTCCAAAAAAAAGCGAAGACCGTTCCATCTGCAAGCAGAGTCATGTTGTCAGTTTTTTGGGATGCGCATGATATTATTTTCATTGATTATCTTCAGAAAGGAAAAACAATCAATGGCGAGTAAAGTGCGAACTTATTGCAGCATTTGAGTGATTATGTCAAGGAAAAACGACCGCATTTGGCACTTAGAACGTTCAAAAAGAAAGTTTTGTTTCATCAAGACAATGCACCAGTTCATAGATCTATTTTAAAACATCTTATTAAGTAAATTATTCCCTCACGCAGCCTATTCGTCAGTTTTAGTGCCCTTGGATTATTTTCTGTTTCTGCACGAATTGCTTCCTCATTCAGCCTATTCGCCAGTTTAAACCCCCTTGGATTTTTCCTGTTTCTAAATTTGGAAAAATGGCTCGGTGATATTGATTTGCCAACAATGAAATGGAGTTTAATAGTTTCTCACTATAAACAGGGTATAGAAGATGTTGGACATCGCTGGGAAAAGTGTTTCGAACTAAAAGGAGACTATGTTGAAAAATAAAGATATTCTTTTCCAAAATTTAATGTGTTTCCTATATAAGGTCAGGTACTATCCTAGTACATCAGTCCACATTACAATAGCAAATATAAAATACTTTTTTACCTTTTGCAATCACAACAACAAACAGTATTTTTTGTTGTATTACGAAAAACCTATTGCATATATTTGGCATACGCTGTCACGACCTTGCAAATACGCCTATTTTTTTTTATCATACGAGTATCTCCTTTTTTTGTTTTAAAAACTGTTTATATGTTGAGCAGACGGACAAACTTTGGAAAAATAAAAAATGGAGTGTATACATGTAGAAAATATTTTGTTTAAGGCTGAATAAATGCAATAAGATTATCAAAGTCTATGTCAATGTTTGAAGTTTTTATACGAAGAAGATTTTCTAAATTTTATCAGTCAATAGGTGCCTGTGTTTCCTTTTAATAAATACCATTTCGGAAAATGCAGACTCACAGCCATATGTTGTAAATGCACATTGAGGATGTCTTAAAGACGTGGCCAACTGGGCAGTGTCGCCAGATGAAATTACCATCAAAATTCTCTTTTTCTCACACTTAATTCCCACAAATTACCACACTCGCTAAAATACCTCAAAATACCATAAAATACCTCAAATTACCATAAAATACCACAATACCTCAAATTACCACAAAACCCCTCAAATTTTCTTTTGAGGTATTTTGAGGTATTTTGAGGGATTGTGGTATTTTGTGGTAATTTAAGGTATTGTATGGTATTTTGAGGTATTTTGTGGTAATTTGAGGTATTTCTTTTCCCACGCGTGGTATGTAAATATCTCACATGTGGTATTTTTTCCCACGCGATAGATTTTTACCACAAAATACCATGGGAATTACCACATCCCACAATCGTTGAAAAATACCATAAGTACTATTTATCGTGCTTTTCTGGCAAGATAGCAACTGGGTAAGCACAATTTTGTTTCTCTGCTTCGCTTATCAATGTTGTGTAGGTACACATCGTTCGCTGTTTCTGCATTTTCAGTTTGCATTTGCCCATACTTGGTCATTATACTTCTTCTCTTTCTCACACTGGTTCTGTGATGAACACGCAGATAATCGTACTGCTCTTACACATGATGTTATAATACATAAAATACAAAGCATATGAAAATTAACACAAAATTTGAAGGAGTTAAATTTTGATTTACTTATAGAATCAAAAAAATTATATGTAGCAATATGATTATTTAAATACAAATCAAAAGAAGACATATTAAATATGTTACGACCATACTTGAATTTTCTTCAATGCATGCATAAAGTATTAAAAACTTATAATGAAAGTGACAAACATTTTCTCAAAATTTCACCCAAAATTTTCACACCCCTACCTTACCGTATAACGTATTCTACGTTAAAATACTACTATTTCAATAATACGCCTATTTCAATAATAAAAAATAATTTTAAAATGGATTGAAAAAAGTATGATCAAATGAGAACCTATAGTAAGAATGGGCCTATTCACGATTCGGTGCATATACTGATACATTGTGAATATATGTTTACTTTTCGGATAGTGAAAAAAAAACATATTAGGGGTATTCACGATGTGGTGTACTTGCCGTTGCATTGTGTATTTTTGATAAATTTGATATTTGTTGTAAATTTCAAATGATCAGCTGATCGCAAAAATAATTTTAACTCAACTCGCAAAAATAATAAGTGAAAAAAACGAAAAAGGGAGAAGCCGAACCGAAAACTTTCTTAATTTAAACAAATAGAAATTAAGTATTGAAATATTTTATAATTAACACTTGTCATCTAGAACTTTAATTTCAGCCTCTTCCACAATAAAATTAACAATTTTTGTTTTATTGGTCATTGACTAGTTATGTTGCAAAAACAGAATTGTAACACACAATTGACCGGCTACGTTTCAAAAATTGATTTAAACAAATGCAAAAGTGTATTGATCATCTTGACGAATACTTTGAAAAACAATAAAAGTATTTTCACTGATCAACATCTGTTTATTCATTGTTAGGAGTAAGACTTAAAAGGCAAGTCCCGTATATCACATATAATACATGTATGCAATAGTTTCTCGATAAATCATTTATGCGTAGCAAATGAACTTCAGTTCAATTTTTTGTTATGATTGCAGTGAAAACTTTGTATGCTATGATGCAAAACCGAGCTCGCATCGGATCGTGAGCAACCCTATCTGATTTAAATTTTAATTTTAAACAGCTCATTTGTATTGGATCGGCAATAACTTTACTGTATATAAATAAGTTTAACCCGCATCCATCGGAAATTTCTGGAAACGAAAAGTACGTTGTGCATCAATTTGATGCAGATACAAAAAGACAATATTATTTATTGGAATATTTTCAATTTATTAACTATTCTAGCGCGATAAGTAGAAGACTATCTCTAACTGTAGAACTACTCACTTAAGTGAGTTTATTTTGATATTTTAGGAAGGTAGCCAGAATTCTGAATTTAAATATGCATATTTGTTTTTAATATATGAATGTGTTTCAAGAATTTGCATCAATTTGATGCAAACGATGGATGCGGGTTAAGTAATTAATTTTGAAGTTTTGTATAATTTACAATTTATCGATGACTTAATGTAGAAAAGGCGTTACTCGTTTTACATTTACAATTACAAATACACCATACCAGAGCAAATACACTACATTGTGAATAACCCTTATATTAGATAGCATTGACAATTTCTTGTTTTTTTTTTCTTTATTGTAAAGAATGATATTATTTCTTGAATGCATTTTGCAATACATAGTTTAAGTATAATATCCTGTCTTTTATCACCAAATTCAGTAGATTTTCCTTTCGGAGCCATATTTGAGTCAATTAAGTAGTCATTATAGCCCTTTTACTTAAAGTTTGAACAGCAGCTTTTACGCATACGACTTGAAAGCTGTCAACTAAAAAAAAAACACAACAGTTCAACTACGTGAACTACGTTCAACACATTTGCATACCTGAGAAAAAATATTACGCCGAAACTTGCGGCCATTAAATAAAAAAACTACTTTTGTTTTTCGTCTAATAAAGCGAAAGCTACCGAACTTCACTGTCCCCTCAGTGCAAAGTGCTTAAAATGCAATTAGCTATAATTTTTTTATGACCATTAATTAAACTTTAGTCCTGAGAAAATAACAAAAAAAAAATAATAAAAAACAAAATTTAATGTAAGCCTTGTCTAGCTTAGTTATACTTAAATTTTAACTATTTGTAAAACAATGTCAGTCAGTCACATTTTTGTGGTATGAAAGTTCATTCGACCATTTAAGACACATTTTTTTTTTGTTTCTCCTGGCATTAAAGTTAAAACATTCATGTTAAGTACAATTTTGGCCAGTCGCACAAAAGGTGTGGTTGTTGTTGTTGTTGTTGTTGTTGTTGTTGTTGTTGTTGTTGTTGTTGTTGTTGTTGTTGTTGTTGCTGTTGTTGTTGTTGGTGTTGTTTTTGTCTTGAACCACGAACGGTTGACCTATTTTAGTGTTTTATTTTTTGTTTTTCGTTGTTTGTGGCAAGTGCATGAAGCGTACGAGAACTTTGAGTGGAGCGAAAAGTTTATTTGCGGCATAGCTAATAGATAGCGGTATAGGTGTGAGAAGCAGTGGCGGAAGTGGTGGTACACATAGTGAACTAAGCTGGACAGCCACATAGACTGACAGACAAACAGATGCATAAAGTTACGTAGGCAAGCAAGCTGAAAGCGCCAAAGTTTAGTGCAAATAAATTTTGATAGTTATTTTGTGGAAAACCGTAGCGTGGCAAGAAAACTGTAGCGTGGTAAAGTAGTAAAATTTTGCTAGCTATCGGCACTAGTTAAAGTCAGAGAGAAATATATGTGCATATATTAAAAAAAAAAGAAAAAAACATACATACATAACTCCAGGAACTTTTGAGGTTTTGGTTAAGCTAAAAAAATATTGATTTAATGCAAATTTTATGCAAATTTATTAGCAAAAAGTTCAGCAAAAAGTTTTTTTTCTTAAAATAAATATCAAAAATGTTTTTAGCAATTGCTTGCTCAGCTCCTAAGCAATTACTCGATTGCTAGTAAAAATAATATGAATTTTGAAAAATGTACCCCTTTGTTTAGCTCAGATTGAAAATTAAAATTTTTTAAAATATACAAATTTAAATTTTTTTTTATATTTAATTAGTTTCAGACTGAAATCTTAAATATTTAAGGTACATTTTTAAATATTTTATTTTATTTTTGAATTAGTTCTCACTGATTGTAGCCATTAAATGCCAATTTTTAATGGCTTCTTTTTTACTTACATTAAGAATCGTCCATTAAGCATAGCGCACTGACTTAGTGCCTCATAAGCACTCTTAATGAACACATTATTTCACTTCATGCATATAAATTAACCAAGAATGAGCCATAAAGTCCATCACAGCTAACAAGCTGAGCACGATTTAAAATTTTTTTAACTTAAAAACATTCTAACTTAAGATGAGTTCTAGCAAGAAAAGCTTGAATTGGGAATAACAATTTGAACATTTATAGATGTTTGGAAATATATGCTTGATATCAATTTAAGACCTGGAAATATTTATGATTGCTTATGACGTTTTAAATTTCAAAATTGAGAGACATATAAACTAAGAAAACACCAAAGAATACTCTTGTGCATCAAGTATTCAAATTTTGAGTTAGAGTTAAATAGTACGGAGTTGTAAGGCGTTCGAATTTTAAGATTAATAAATTGAGATAAAAAAATGGATAAACTCTCAGCTGTAGAAAAGAATACTAGTTATGAAATTTTCTAGCTAATATTAGACTAGTTAAAGCTGTCTGTTACACAGTGCAACACGAAAAAAAATAACCATATACGGACAGAAGGAAATTCCATTTTGAGTAACGCAGACACCTGCCGTATAGGCCTTATTCCACGTTGCCCCATGGCAATGGGGTCGAGGTTCATGGAATTGATGCCTAGGAGATAAATCTTCAGGACGTCAGTGCCATGCTAATGAATCTAGGACGTCCGTCATACCTCTCCTAGGCGTCACTTCCATAACTCCAGACGCGACCAACGCCCTGTCATAGTAGTTTCAACACCGGTTGCACACCATACTTAAGTTGTATATTTAAATTAATAAATATACTGTATGGATAGCACCAATGCTGGAACGCAACAGTACCAATCATGGATGATTAGTTGGGTCATCATCCACATTTATTGGTGGAAATCGAGACCCATCTAACATCTCTTGCAATGTAAGGCATTGCCACCCGGTTGTTTAGCGCAACTCCACGCCGATCCACAGACCTGTTCGCGACATTGAACTACCACAGCCAGCACGATACTCCCCGAAGGTCCAGCCCACGATAGTCTCCTGGGCTAAAGGATTTGCCCCGACACGCATTTATCACAACACCAACACATTTGCATTCATTACACTTGACTGTGAAGGAAAAAGCCACCACTATTTGGACGTGCTACAGCGTAGACCACATCGCATTTGACTGTGTGTGACACAAGGTCACCACTATATACTCCATTTCAATACTGGTACTCGAGGCTACCGGGATGAACACCTAGCCACCTGCAGCACTAGTTAACTCATACACCCGTCACTCTTGTACTCCGAGGCTACTAAGATATTACTTTTCACACTCGGAGTACTCATGACACTTCTTGACACCTATCAATCTTGTACTCCGAGGCTACTAAGATAAACTTTTCACACTCGGAGTACTCAATATGACACTCATTTAACACCTTATCAATCACACCTTGGGACACCTCATCAATCTTGTACTCCGAGGCTACTAAGATAAACTTTTCACACTCGGAGTACTCAACATGACACTCCTTGATACACCTTATCAATCACACCTTGGGACACCTTGTGAATCTAGTACTACAGGCCACCAAATGAACACCCAGTCACTCGCAGCACCCAATATCACCATCTTTTCAAACCGACACTCCGAGGCTACTAAGTTTAACTTTTCACACTCGGAGTACCCAATCTGACACCTCTTGATTACAACGTCTATACCAGCCTTATAAGTCGAAGACTTATAAGACTATCCAGGAGACGAATGCAAAATGTATCAGTGGGGACTTGCAACAACACGTATGTCGAGAGTAACGACTATCCCCGTGCTAACAAATTCTTTAGGATTATTGCTATTCCCTTGTAGGCATACGCTACAGTTGATCAAGTCAATCGGTCCACCTACTACCCAGATTGGGCGACCAACTCCAGGATCTAGGTAGTCCCTTCTCATTTACACAGGATAGGGCGAACCCGTTGCCTGCGACCATCCTCCTTTATCCTGGCTTTGGACAGGCTGTTCGTGAGAAACAGGCGGAGTTACATCTACGGACACCACTACGTGATAAAAGACTAAAAAAAAAAGACCCGTGTCCCCCAATTTTTCCCAAAGTCATGCACTTTTTTGTTTATGGGCCGCCAAAGATTTGGGGCCTCGGTATCATTTTCGCAAAAAAGTGATAATTTTCTCGGGCTCATATCTTGCAAACCGTTCAGAATTTCGATTTACTCTCTTAGGCAAAGTTGTAGCTCTTGTCATAAAGAACAAAAATTGCCAACATATAAAATCAAAAAAACTTTACCTTCCAGATCAAAATCGCAAAAAACTTAAAAAAATTCGATTTTTTTTTACCTTTTTTCCCGTGTTCCGGTCCATAGGTAGCAAACCGTTCAAAATTCAAGGAAACAATCAACTACAAAAATTTACCTAAGATCTCAATAAACAAGATCTATTTCTAGAACATATAAACTTCCTGGGAATAATTCTGGGAATAGTTCTTTATGACAAGAGCTATAACTTTGCCTCAGAGAGTAAATCGATATTCTGAACGGTTTGCAAGATAGGTTAATATACCCAGTCCTGAGCCCTAAGCCTTTTCTGAGCCCCACACTCATTAAACTGTCTCTAGCTAATAATTGTCTGGATGTCAGTTAAAACAGTAAATTTATAATTATTCGTCAAAATTCGTTCAGTTCGTTCAGCTATCATGCTGAGTATGAAATATTAAGTTGAAAGTGATTTTTTAAAATAAAAAGACGTGCCTCGTATTCTTACTCAGTCAAGTGATTTGCTAAGCAATATCGACAAGGAGTTAACATACTTTAAACCTTCAGGTATGGACATTTTGTTATGATTTCTTTAATAAGCTTCGGTTATAACAAAAGTTGAATATTATTTATTGTCTATTTCTTAAATATTTCATTAAAAATATTCTCTGTCAAAGCAAAAAAATGGGGGCTTATATCTGGATAACTAAATTCGATGTTTCCAGTTATGAGCCATGGGGGCTCACAATTGGAATATTACAGAAAAATAAAATATCCAAATGTGAGCCCGTGGAGCTCAAAGTAGGAAAACAAAATTTTTTATAAACATTCTTATTAACCCGTTAAGCCTGATTCTCTTATTAGATATTCAAAAACATTCACAATAAGAAAATGGAAACTCTTGATATTTGTTTGCAATCTGCACTTGAACTTGCATGCATTAAATCCCGATTCCATGCATTAGCCCCCTTTTTTTTGCGGATGTTGGTCAGATTGACTTCACTCACTATTAAATTAACAATTTATTTTATACAAATCACCGACATTAAGTCCGGCGTGTGAATTCAGGAAGTTTCAAGGAAATATGAAATTCTGCGCCCAATATTCCAAAAGTGGATTCATTCATAACCGTTCCAATAAGGATCTGCCTGGTCCTTTGCCGGGTTTAACATGCATCGAAGAGGGAAAAATAGTAAAATATATATTCCTAAGAAGAAAATAAAAAGTTCAAAGAATTGTTAAAAAATTTTTAGATGCATACACACGTGAAAATATGTTTAAAAATAATTTTCCTGGCGACAAATGGTATAGCGGATTTCGGACATCCAAAAAATATCTATTGGAGTTCCTAAAGCAGTAACAAATCCCAGTGCAGATCTTTTGGAAAAAGATTAAAGAGGCTGGTTCCATCAAATTCAAACATACTTCAATGAAAAGTCATATGCCCAAAAAGGAGAACCAGTTTTAGCTCCTAGAGGTGCAAGTAACATTTATGGAACAGATAAAGGAGCAGCTAAAGAGAGCATGACAGTTATGTTTTCATTTTCTGCTGATACCTTGATAATTCCACCATGATTGTTTTTGCTTATAAAAGAATACCCAATCAATACCTGAAGGAATAATGTATACGAAAACTGATTCAGGCTGGATGACTTCGGATGCATTTATATACCATATCAAAGAAGTCTTTTATCCAACACTGGTTTCAAATCAAATATTGTTTCCTTTAATTCTTTACTTATATGGTCATACAACGCATTTAACTTACAGTTTATCCAAGCTCTGAGAATAATTGCAAATTGTTCTGATCTGCTTATACCCAAATGCAACACGAATTTTACAGCCAGCCGATGTGGCTATTTTCAGACCTCTTAAAATGGGGTGGTTAAAGGAACTGCAATGTTGGAGAATGCATAACATGGACCGACAGTTTACAAAGCATCATTTTGGAAAATTATTAAAAAACATTATTGGTACCTACATAAAAAATGAGACCATAACTAATGGTTTTCGTACCTGCGACCTGTATCCTTTCAATCCCAACAAATCAATTACAGTAAATGCCTTGGTAAGTCAGGTTTGGATCTAGCTGAAGTTGAGCACAAAGACAAAAAAATGAATTTGTGGCTTATGATTTCTATATAATATTATTTTTATTTATATTTTGTTAACGTTTTGAATATTATTTTTTCATAAAATAATTAAAATAATAAAGTTCTTATTGTAAAAACCAGATGGCTCATAACTGGACAAAAGGTGGCTCAAGATTGGAAATCGGTGGCACATAACTGGGATTTTGTTCATTTTTAATAAATCATTATTTTTAATTATATTGGTCTAGTTGGCATTCAAACAAATTTAATCAATTTATTCTTCTTGAATAAACGCGTATTTTAACACTAAAACGCTGCCAAACATGCTAAAAATAACAAAGTTATCATTTTTCTAAGTAAAAAATTCTCTTAAGGGGGCTCAGGACTGGGTGTTTTACCCTATGAGCCCGAGAAAATGATCACTTTTTTGCGAAAATGATACCGAGGCCCCAAATCTTTGGCGGCCCATAAACAAAAAAGTGCATGACTTTGGGAAAATTGGGAGACACAGGTCTTGTTTTTTTAGTCTTTTATCACGTAGTGGTGTCCGTATATGGTTATTTGTTTTTCGTGTTGCACTGTGTAAGGTAAAAAAATTTTCATTTGTTAAAAAAGTGTTTTCGAAAAACTCCTGGAGACCCCTAAGACTTAGATTCTGCCGTGGGTATATTTTGACTTCGTCTCAGTCGAATGTCATTTCTTACTAGTTTTTGTTTTGTTTTGTTTTCTATATGTATGTATATTAAGGTGGTTTTGTTTGACGGCATAGGCTCAAAATATTCGATTTGATATAAAACTAAAATCTATAAAGTTTCGTGCCGATTGATGAACTATTAGAACTCGCTCAAGAGCCCGAGAAGCGTTTTACAAGAGTTTTTCTTAGTATTTAATAAAAGATGTAATAAAAACAAAACTTGAAATACATTTTTTTTGTATAAAACCTGGTATGCATCTTATTTTGGATTTAATTGTTCTTTAAAATGAGCTTTCACATTTAAAAATCTGATGAAAATTACCAGTTGTGATATTTTACTTTTCGAAAAAAATTCCATTTTCTTTTTACTCGTAGTTCTAATTAAAAAAAAATCGTAAAAATCCATATTGGGTAAAATTGCAATGAAATGTTATTGAAGTATTTTCTGAAACAATACTTAATACAAATAAAAAAAATTATGGTATTACTTTGAATAACTTGGACGTTGTGAAATTTTTTATTAGAAGCTTACCTTTGTGGAAATTTCAAGGATGTGTATTGTTACAAAAAAACTAATCCCCAATAATCCAAAAAATGCAAACTTTAATATAACGACATCACAGGTGGCTATGGTATCCAAAAAACCAAAAAGAAATATAAAAAAGTTATAGCTGTTGGAAATTGACTTTTTTTAATTATTCTCAAAGTATCTGTTTCTGCAAATGCAACCTGCAGTAAAAATTCAAAAAAAAAATAAAAAACCAAATTAATAATAATTAAATCAAAAAATAGTTTTATTTATTTAATGATTTATCAACCGAGAAAGATTTTCAAAAGATTATCAAAATAGCTGCAAAAATAAGATCGGAAATCAGCGTTTCAATTAAAAAGAGGTCCATATATGGGAAACAATCCGCAAATAAATAGGTTTTTCCTAAACTTTGTCTGAGTGGGCCATAAGAAATCAACAAAATTTCCGTTCCAAATCAACATCAAATTTTGTGATATTTATTTTTTCGTTACCTTGAAATAGGCGGAAGTCACATTTATAACCCACACGGAGACGTCCAATTAAATCGCTTCATTGTTAAAACAAATACGTTAAAAAATTTTTTAATTTTATGTAACACAAAAAAATTGCATGTCGCATAGCAACAACATGCAAGTGACTTCATTGACCTCGAGCAAACAAAAAATAAAAAAAAAGCAGAAAAAACAATCATAGAAATACAACAAAAAACAACACGAATATTTGCAATATTTGCCGGTTCGCATTCATGAGATTAAGTATCTGTAACTAAATATCTCACGCGTTCACAAAATGTTTCAAGAGCTAAGAGCAACGGTAGTAGATAGACACGAACACAAACTAAGGTATGACTGTGTATGTTGCACATGCGCGCACACATTAACTTAACTCATTCATGATTTTCAACGAATTTCCTGTGTGGAACAAAATAAAAAAAAAATAAATAAAAAAATTAATAAAAATACAAACACAACGAAAAAATAGCAACTTAAAACCTTAAAGAAAATCCATGAGATATCAAAATTGATAGTCAAGTGTTTTCCCACGCTGCTTTAACTACAACAACACACATGATAACAATAACAAAAACAATAGCAGCAGTAAATGCAAAAACAAAAAATCATTGACGTTTACTAAATGCGATTTTGTTACTGGCCAACCGTTAACAACAGTCCAACACACGGACCGACAGACAGACAGACAGACAGACAGACAGAGAGCCACTTAATTAATAGACAAGCGCTGGTCCCTCTTTTGGACATTGCTCTGTTGTTATTTTTGAGGTTTTTTTTTCGATTTGGCTTTTTTGCTTCCATGCTATTTTCAATCTCTTATTTTTTATTGTTGTTGTTCTTCTCGTAACTTATGATTTTTTGCCGATTTTTACAGATTGTTGCAATTTATTTTCACACAGAATATGCAAAACGTGTGTCGATTCAATGTTAGTTTTTGCTGTTGTTGTTGTTGTTGTTGCATCTAAATCAATAAACACACTGTGGAAAAAAATCACAAGAAAATATTTCAAAAAGTTTTATTTAAATGTTGTTAAAATATGCACATATAATTTGAAAATTTAAAAAGCTTTTAATTTATTTGCTGACTACCAGTGATGTCCACAACGTGTCGAGTGATGGCAACAATGGGCTCATTCAGCAAACACTGTAAATTCGATGGCTGGCATAGCGCTCACCAAAACTATGAGGACGCCATTTAATCGAGCAAAAAACTTGTGAGCTACTTTGGCACAACTGTAATAACTCAACAGGATGGGTGTGACATTCAATAGCTCGATGAATTTTCTGCTCGATGAATATATCATGCCATGTCTTCACTAAGGGAAATAACGTATATTAGCATTATCCACGCCTCAGTATAAATTTTATTTAAATATTTACGTGGATAAATCAAATTTTTTCCTTACAACTCGTTTTTTTCCCGTATTTGAATTTTATTTATGCCATTCCATACAGCTGAAATAGTCGACAAACAGCAACAGCATCGCACTCTGTTTCTGCAATTATTTCTTGCAGTTGCAGGTTTCTTACAGTTCTCGTTTAGTTTGTGTTGCAAGGATAATATAGCATGCATGTTTGGTCAATATGATTTGTGAGTGCGATGGTTGATGTGTGCAATGATGAATTTATGTAGGGTGGAGTGACAACTCGATATTTTTTCAAAAATATTTTGCAACGATTGTCACTTACCTGCATAGTTGCTTCATACTTTTTCTTCCTCTTTTCTTCCTCCTCTTCAACTTAAATATGTTGTTTTTTAAATTCAATTTTTTTGTATAAATTTTCTTTAATGCGATAGTTTTATTTTCATTCAGTAAATATTTGAAAGATATTTAAATATATTCGTGCATAATTTTAATATATTTTTTATTAATTTTATTTTAAATATCTTAATATTTTATTAAATTCAAAAAGTATTTAAATAAATTTTAAATATTTACGTAGTCGATTTAAGTAAATGCATAATTGGTGCAAAAATGACTCGCTTTTTGGATAAATTAAAAAAGTTTTTGGATAAATTTAACATTTTTTCCCCTTAGTGTACACAGAGAGTTTAGTTTGAGCTCAACCATAGCTGTTCACACAAAGATGAGTAGGCAGAATTATGTTTAGCGTGACATTTCCTTGTTTGCTTTCGTGTTCTCATATTTTTTCGTCACATGCACTACCGTGATGCACTACCGTGACCGTGACTACCATCCATTCCACTTGAGGACAAGGCTGCAGCCATCTCTGCATACACATGCTAGTTCTTCCTTGAGCTGCGCAAATCGGAATTTTTATCATCCCCATACTGATATGAAGACCTCATCTTCTACTCTTGCCCAAGTTCTTTTCTTCGGTTTTTGTTAATTTTTTTTTTGCAAAAAGTAAATTGCACAAGTGGCGGCCGTGGCGCAGTGGGTAGAGTGCGCGACCCATACGCCAGAGAACCATGGTTCAATTCCATCTGACACGGAAAGTTTTTCAATTGAATTTATTTTTTTATTCGGTGACGGCCGAATTGTCTCTGCAGACAATGGCAAGCCTCAGAGAGTAAATAATGCCATGTAAAGCTTCTTGAGAGCATGCACATTAGCCGTTTGGAGTCGGCATAAAACTAGTTGGTCCAGTTCTCGATCAATTGTATCCAAACATTTAATAACACGCACAACAAAATTTGATCATAAGACGTTCGGCCAAAGTTAGGCTTGGGTAGTTCATGAACGAACTAGTTCAATTGAAGATTCCCATTCATGAACTATGTGGACTAGTTCAGTGTTTCTCGTTTTTTTTTAGTTCAATTGATTTTGCAGCGAGTAGGCCCAAAACGAACTAGAGCAAAAATAACTAAATTTACCAAGCTATGGTTTGAGTCCTTGGTTTGTCCAAACGAACTAAAAGACCTAGCGAACTAAAAGAACCAGCGAACTAAAAGAACTAACGAAATAAAAGAACGAACGAAGTATAACATGCAACGAATAAAAAGAATGAATGAACTAAAAGAACTAAATGAACGAACTATTTTATGCGCAAATCGGAACTCAAAGAGCGATCTTTGTGGTGAACTAAAATGCCCAATCCTAGTCAAAGTCGTTTCAAGGGCTGAAATGGCCAGTTTATTTTTTTTTTATTATTATTTTCAATTTTTAGTTTTTAGTTTTTTTAGAATTCAATGGCCTCTTGGGACATAAAAAAAGCTAGCCACTCATTTTTTCTTAACGTGAGAGAACAAGAAGAAGAAGTCATTGGGTGCCAAGGCGAGACTGTAAGCCGGATAACCCATTAATTCAATTTTTGAGTGCTCAAAAACTCTTTTGTTGGAGTTGATGTGTGGGAACTCGCATTGTCGTAATGGAGGATGATCTTCCTTCGGTGGTTGATTTTCCTTTATTCTCCGAAGACTTCCAGCCACCAAATGGTTGTGTACCATTCAGTATTAACAGTTTTCCATTGCTTAAGTTGTACAGTTGCGACATAACTGGTTATTTTGAAAAAACTGGGAACCATTTACTTGGATGTGCTCCGTTCGCGGACAACTTTTGTCGGGTTTTGCTCACCTTGAAAGACCTAAACAGTGAATTGCTGTTTTGCTTCGGGTTCATAAGTGTAAATCCATAATTCATCATCTGTGGTGATGTCGTAGACGTATTTCGAATCACCCCCGCTGTTTTTTAGCATTTCCTTGCACCAATCGACACGAGCCTTTTTTTGAGCAACCCTCAAATTATGGGGTATCCAACGGGAACAAATCTTCCTGAAGCCTTAATGTCTATGTTAAATCGATGGTAGTCCTACTAATGTCCAAGGCTGACTCCATCTCACGGTATGTCAGATGCGGTCTGCTTCCAACAGTTTGCGCACAGCATCGATGTTTTCTGCCACAACAGCCCTTATTGGATAACCTTCACGAAATTTATATTGGAGAGAACGACACGCTCCACGCTCGAGCTCAATGAATCAGTGTTTTACAGTCGTTGGGTGTGATGCTTCATCACCAAAAGTCGAACTAAGTTAATCGATGCATGCTTTTCTTATCAATCCACGTTGAAAATCGTAAAAAATCATGACCCAAAAATGTTCACGTGCACGTTATTTTTTTTTCAATATAGAGAACTGTAAGAGGTCAGGTAAGCATTAATTATGGATGTTATATGGAGGATGTCAACTGAAGGACAGTTATATACATTTTATATAGCTTTTGTTATGCAATTAAAGAACATTATCACCCGTATATAATGTTCATTATGATTTTTATCACCCGCATCATCATCACTTGGTGCTTTTTCCGTACAGATCACTTGAGCATTTCTCGCCTTCTTATATTTAAGGCATTTATTTGGCGTGAAAATAGGGCAAAATAAAACGAAAGTAGCCGATCCTTACTTTAGTAAAAATAACGAATCGTTTTGTAACTAGGTCATTTAAATCGGTTTTGTGGTACTCCCGAGGTACTGCAACATATACAGAATGTCACAAGGTCTTTTGTGTAGTAAGTATAGGTAAAAATACCGATGGATTTTTGCAAAAATGGGTTGATATACTTAAAGCGCTTAAAATTTTATTATCGAGAAGTAAAACGCACAGAGGCGGGCAAAATTCGAGAAATACGCATTTAAGGGGCACTTAACTATCTAATTACCGAATTTTTCAGGTACTTTCGTGTTCAGAGTTCAGCTATGCATAAATAATTTATTTCTACAAAACAAAAAAAAAACTTTTCTAGAGATACCAAAACTGAACCCAAGGGTGCGAAACCCGCCACTGAACTTTATGATGCTAAGCCGGCCAAAATAGCATGCAGCAATTTAAGCTCCGTTGTTGAATGTTGCAATTAATTGTGCACATGGATTTTTCCATTTTTCCATTTTTTTTTTCTATAACGCATACACTCGAATGCTACACTCCACAGTTCACAGGCACGTTCAGCTGCATCAAAGAAAAAGCATTTGACTGGAGAAAAAAGCAAAAAAAAAAACAAAAAAAAAATGTTAGTTACTCGTTCGCAGAAAAACTAGTTATTAAGATTTTTTTCTATTAATGAACAAAGCTAAATTCTATACTATAGAAGCTATGCGTCTAACTGATGTTCACCACTCCACCAATTGGTCGCATGGGTTGGTCGCTTTCGTTTAGTACTTAAGCGTTTTCAGCTATTGCTTCCACTATCTCGGCCAGCATGACTTTTTTTTCAAGATTTTACGTATAAGTGCAGTAAAAAGTTCGCTAACGGTACAGCGCTGTCGAAATGTTTCGCCGCACTCGATGCGCTTCAAGTGGCAGCAGTTGTAGCTTTGACTGCAACAGCGTCGGAATTCTTGTTAGTTACGGCTTAGCATGCAAAACAAGCACAATCCGAACAGCTCAAAGATACTCCAACAAGCTTAAAATAGCTCAACTCAACGATTAACCCCTCGCTCGCCCCCGCACTAGAGAGTGCGATAGAGATAGAGATACTGCCGCAAGCTGCAATTTTTTTATTGTAGTTGTTATGTTTTGGTTGTTGGTCTTGTTTATTTTGTTGTTGTAGTTGTTGTTGTTGTTCATGTTATTGCTTTGTGTAATTTAAGCCATCAGCGCACATTTAGAACCTTTTCTCAAGTACTGTTAACCGCGCTTTTACTCATAGATTTCCATCGGACTTAGTTCTACTGTAGTTACTGACTATCTAGTCTCAAGTATCTGGTGTAGCAGGTGTGCCCTGAGATTGTTTAGTTGTTCTGGGAGTTGTTGGCTATTTTAAACGTTTTATCTGCGCTCGTTTTTATTGCTTGTTGATAGCGGCTTTATTGTTTTTGTTTTTATTTCTGATATGCGCTCAATGTTTATTTCGTGTTTTGGAAATCTATGGAAAATTGGCCAATATCCAATCAATGATTTTAAGTTGGCCAATTTAGAGTTAATGCCTTAGGAAGAAAAGTTTAACTTGCTTTTAATTCAATTACATTTTATATGCAAACTTTTAAGATTTTATTAATTCTAAAATGTTCTTTTTTTCTTATATTTTTTTCAGATGCGAACAGGAACTGTTTTGCGTAAAGGTAAGTTAAGTGATCAAATAAGTGCTTTTAAACCAATGTTAGAAAAGCTCCATTGAATTATATAAAACAGTGGGGCTCAAAAAATCTTAAGCGCGGGCCAATGCTTAAAAAACAAAACAAACACAAAATGCTGCTCATCGTTGCTTTTGACAAAAAATCAAACAAAACAAAACAAAAACAATTACAATGCAATAAAATTACATATCATGAAGTACACTGCCTGTCTTAATTTCTATTACAATAACAATGCTTGAATGAAAAATTACTAGACACACAAGTAACGGGACAATCAGCTTCAGCATCGACATCATCGAGTGTGCGTTTTTTATTTTGGCTTTGCATGCATTTGTTTTTGTAAAGTTCGCTGGAAAATGTGCTGAACACTGAACGAGTGAGGTTCCTGTTGTTGTTTTTTGCATGCATTCTTTGAATTTGGCTCATCGCAAAGACAAAATTAAGATAGAAAAAAAATTGTATGAAGGGCCATGCGATCCATATGGGCCACTACGCGGGCATGTTTGATATAAAACATAAAAGTTTCAGAATGAGTGATTTTTAATTTGACAAAAGTATGTGTGGCGTTGTGCAGGATGTGAGCTATCATGTGTTGAAGTTGAAAAAAAAAAATAGTTGGGCTGTGGTTTCAATGGAGTGGAGTTTTCTGCATGTTTTTAAGAAAATGTACTTTTTTAGAAATTCGGAATTGTGCTGTAATGTACTTGAGTTGTGCTGTAATTTATCACATAAAAATTGGAAAAAAATATAGCTGCTTTGAAAGTTTTAATGCATTCGACAAAAAAAAAAAAAAATACGAAACTATCATATTTTGTTTTTAACAAAAATTAAAATTTTTTTTTTTTTAAAAAAAGTAGGGGAAGCCTTTCGGGCACTACATTTTTTGTGGCAAGCGTAGAGTACCAAATCTTTGACAGCTGCCCACAGTAACCATGGAGTATTAGTCATGGAGTAATTGACGGTCAAGCAAGGCGTACAAATTATGAAAATTCACTAAAAAAAAATAGTAAAAATTTTCCAAGAGCTTCCCAAGCACCCACAACGGTGCAATGTTGTTTGTACATTTTGAGCTGGCGATGACCATCTTTCGAAGAAGAGTGGACCGATCTCTTCTTCGAAAGATGAAAACTGCTTCTATTATGCAACAGCGTTGCATCGAATTATTACTCGGCGAGTAGAAGTGCAACGAATAATTTTATTTTACGACAGCAAAAAATGCTTCTTTGACCATATAACGCAAATAAAAATAAAAAAATATGTGTAGTGCCACCACGCAAAGTAGAAGTGAAACTTTAGCCCAAAAAAGTTGATTTTTAAGTGTTTAACTTGCTTTACCCTTTAATATAGTCTTACTAAAAAAGTCCCATTTCATATAATGGCAATAGTAAATTAATACTGTTTTAATACAATTTCGAAAAGTTTAATGTTAAAACTCTGTTACTTAGCAGCAGTCAGTTTTTGTCTTTTGGTTAAAGGTTGATGTTTCAATATGAATATCAAAGACATGCTCCATATGCGGTGAATTAATTTGGCAATATTATAATTATTCAATGTATGAACCATGCATTTGAAAAGCTACTGTGTCCATACTAAACATCTGCATGAATTCATTCATGCAATGAATGCACAACACAATTCATGGGTATTTCTTGTTTCTGTGCTAACCCATCGTCATTAAGTGAATGTTCTTGAATGCAGTCACAAAAGTTGTTTGAATTTGTCTTGTACCTCGTTTGGCGAAAGACTGCATTAATTCGTTTCATGCAACGAGGTCGCTTCGACTCATTTTATACACCCCCGCTGAGAGCAGAGAGAGCAAAAGCCACAAGCAACAGTCGCAGTGAATTACGATGAGCATTCAATTTTTTGTTCTCTTATTCAAACAGAAATTCTGTAAACAAGAATGTTAATAATGCATTCGAGTAACTCGAGTTTATCGAAGCAATTTACATGTTACTACTTGGCGCGCTCGGTATTCGATTGAAAATTTACAATGTTTTTACGGGAAAACGGCAAAAGATAATGGTCAATTTTTTTTGGGTGAATAAATACATTAAAAAATTATTTAAAAAAAAAAAATTTTATTCATTTTTAACATTTTTTAGGTATTAAACTTTAATTTTAAATTATTTTTGGCGAAAAACATTATTTGAGGTTGACGATATCGGAAAGAGATGGTTACCATAATAACTAAAGTTTGGCAGCACCTAGAAGAAAAAACTAGTAAGAAATGATTTTCAACTGGGCCGAAGTTAAAATACCCCCACGGCCGATCGAAAGTCTATTCAAAGTCTTTAGCAGTCAATAAAATACTTATTTGTTAAAACATTTTCTTCATTTTCGTGATCACAGGCAGACGGACAGACAGACAGACGTACAGGCAGACAGACGGACATGGCTAAATCGACTCTATACTTATATACTTATATATATTTCTATACTTGTCTATAATTACGACGCCTCCTTATGGGCGTTGCAAAAGGAGTGACAAAATTAAGGAGTCGTTCATTAACTACGTTACCGAATTCCAACTTTTTTTACCCCCCCTCCCTCTCCATTACTCTTCGTAGTGCATTTCAAAACTCCTCCCCTCCTCCCATAAAGTAACTTAGTATATGAAATAAAAAAATGAATTGATAAAAAAATGAATCATGTTTTTGAAGCGAAATACAAGCTGCAATACAAATATAGGACATAATATTGAACAGGTTTCTGGATTTCAATTTTTTCAAGTTTTTTTTTTTATTTTTGGTCACGTTACTATATGTAAAACCCCCTCCCCCCTATCGTTACTTATCGTAGTACATTTTAAAACCCCTCTTCTCCCCTAAATTGGTAACGTAATTTATGAACGACCCCTAATGTACCGCTTACATGTTTTTTAAACGTGGGGGTATAAAAATTATAAATAATATGAGTATAGTAATCGTGTGAACTAAAATTTTTAATTTTGGCAAAAACAAAAAAAAAATTATGATGATTTATGAAGAAAAAATAAAAATCAGGGACCGTAACTGTTATGACTTTTTTAAAAAAAGTCAATAAATAACAGTTAAAATTTGACTTATATTTTTTCGGTCAAAAATAAAAGTTAAAATATGACTTTTATTTTTCCGGCCAGAAATATAAGTTAAAATTTGACTTTTATTTTTTTGGTCAAAAGTATAAGTTAAAATTTTACTTTTATTTTTTCGGTCAAAAATAACAGTTAAAATTTTACTTTTATTTTTTCGGTCAAAAATCACAGTTAAAATTTGAATTATATTTTTTCGATCAAAAATAAAAGTTGAAATATGACTTATCTTTCCGGTCAAAAATATAAGTTGAAATTTGACTTTTGTTATTCCGGTCAAAAATATAAGTTAAAATATGACTTTTATTTTTTAGTTTTAAGTTTTATTTTTTATTTTATTTTTTTCTATTAAGAATAAAGGTACACAATTTGACAGTGACATCCAATATTAATTACTTGCTTACCCGGCACACGTTGTTTTGCAGCCTAAATTTATTTGTAGTGCTCTTTTTGGATTTTCGCGATTTTTCGCTTGTTTGAAAATGATTTTTATTAATATTTAATTATTATACTGTGCAACACAACTTTCTCAACAAAACGATGAAAGTTCCTTTTTTTCACTTGAAGACGAAAACTAGATGGGGAAAAAATTTTCGGCGTCCTTGTTTATAGTTATTAGTTATAAATAGTATTTAATAGTATATATTTGGCCCACCCTGTATAACTATTTTACATATTTTATTGAGCAAGGGTAGGGTATAGAACTACAAGTAACTCGGATATGATTTGAGTATCCGATTTCTGTCAGTTCTGAACTGAAAAACTCATTTCAGTTCTCTGATGATCATTTCAGTTTACAACAGTGACATGGAACGCAAGGTGCAGTGATAAGCCAAACAAAGGCAGATAAGAGTAGAGTGAATAGAATTTATACTTTTGTTATATTTTTTCACCTTTTAACCGAAGAAATAAAAGTAAGATTTTAACTTATATTTTTGACCGGAACAATAAAAGTCATATTTTAACTTTAATTTTTAACCGAAAAACCAAGTCATTATTTGACTTTTATTTTTGACTGAAAAAATATAAGTCAAACTTTAACTGTTATTTTTAACCAAAAAAATAAAAGTCAAATTTTAACTGTTATTTTTGACCGAAAAAATAAAAGTCAATTTTCAACTTTTATATTTGACCAAAAAAAAAATCGGTCAAAAATAACTATTATTTTTTGACTTTTTTTAAAAAAGTCAAATAAATAAAAATCTTTTAAGATTATTATTCCTTAGTTAACAAGCATCGCACTACTTTCTTCAAATATCGAAAAGACACATTTTTTCCGCCTGAATTTTTGAATCGAAATTTCGAAAATAACAGTTATTTTCGGCCCCTGATAAAAATTTTTGTAATATTTTAGTTCACACGGAAACTACACATGTAGAAAGTATTCGGCTAGAATTTGGAAATAATCGGACAAGCAACGATGGTAAACAGGTATAAAAATATAAAAAATCGACACGTGAACTTATATACACAAAAAATGAAAAAAGTAATAAAAAAGTTTTCTGTAAATAATTTTTTAATGTATTTATTCATCCTAAAATATATTTCCATTATCTCTTACCGTTTTCTTGTAAAAAATGTTAAACTTTCACTCGAATACCGAGTGCGCCAAGTAGGAACATGCCTTAATTTTTTTTTTTTATTGTTTACTAGCGTTATGAATGATCTTAATATAAAATTTATTTTATAATTCTCCTAGTTTACCACTTTTATAAATGTGTATACGTATCATTTTTGTTCGAAAAAATCATTAAAACCATTTAAAACAGTTCAACAAATTTTATGGTCTCTGCTTTACAAATTTCTATCAAACAACTCGAGTCATTCGAATGTGTCTTTATAACTCATTGTAAACGATCAACAAAACTAAACCTTGCTGAAACTCGGACACGAACATGTCTCATTCGTTCCATCGTTTCTCAGTACAATAATGATTCAAGCCACAAAGGCCCACACAACGTTTACCGAGTTCGTGGATTGTGCGAATTCTGCGAGATCAACGAAATTGTTGCTCTCATGCTATACGGAATTCATGTCTCTTTTTTATTTATTCTTTGCTTCTCATCGCGACAGAATTGAATGAGTTTATGTTGTCAATCTTGGTGAATGTCTCATGGGTAGCTTTTTTTGCATTCATGCAGATGTTTAGTCCATACTATATCTATATATTAATACGCAAACAAAAAAGTTTGTGTTCCCTTTTTTTTCTGTGTTACCTTCAACATATTCACATAATACTTATATCAATGGATAGGTATTTTCGAGTAGATTTGCACAATATAGTTTTATAGTTATATAGTTATATAGTTTTTTAGTATATGTTGTCATTAAGATAGGTAAAACTGAGCAAATGTAAAATGCTTTTTTTACCAATGGGACAATGAGAAACTACAAAGCGACAAAGCTCTGTTGAACATAGCTGCTGTAGCTTACAAAAGCAAGAGTAGAATGCAGGAGTGACGCAAATACGTAAAAAGAGCTGAGTAGCATTATTGTTCTTGTTATTTTTGTTGTGGTTGTTGTTGCTTTCTCTTAATTTCTCTCAGCGTTAAAAAAAAACAGTTAAACTGCTGATTGCTTCATATAACACTTGACGCCAAGCCATTGATAATTGTTTCTTTTGTTCAATACTTGGTGGATTATTTCGAGATGACGCTTGAATAAATGTTTGTTATCGACGCATATATGCTTCCTTTTTTGTCCTTTACCACTTTTTTCCTCATAGCGTCAAGGTAAGCATTAAGAATTTCCATGCAAATTAAATACAATTCATTATGTGAAAAACAACTTGAGCTTCGTTACGTTACAGATACAGAAGGCCGAATTTTGGCCACAGGCGATACTAGTAATAATTATTAAATTCTGCGTATCACTATGTGAAAAACACTCCAAAGCGTTTCACGGCGAAGTGTTTCACCGGCGAATTGATTCATTGGTTTTACTCCCCATCGAGGCTAAAGAAGTTTCACTTCAAAAATTTGAAGCCACGACATCTCGGAGGCAACAGCTAAATGCAGTTTAAATACCGCAACATTGTAAAACTTTTCCTGGAATTATAACGGTTAATTTCACGGAACGACGGAACGAAGCTGAGGTATTCGGTCAAATTATAATAATAAAAAACAAAAAAATTAATGGTGTTATGAGGCCTTTCAGGGAGTCTCTTAAAGTGATTTTAATGCATCAAATGCAAAAGCCAAAATACAAATAAAAATAAAAATAAACTTAAATTAAAATAAGGACAAGTATTAGGACCAGGATCTTGATAAGGATTAGAACAAGGATTAAAAAGGATGAGCGCAAGGCGTTGTACAAAGATTATGACCACAAATAAGACGAGGAGTAGCACAAAGATTTGGACAAAGATTAGACCATGGAATTGGACAAGGTCTAGGACAAGAATTCAGACAAGAAATGGGTAAAAACCTACTTCAAGGATTGGGACAAGGAGAAGAATAAAGATGTAGAGACACTCAACACAATATGAAGGACAAGATTGGGAAAATAGTAAGAAATAGAACAAAGGTTTGGGGACACTAAGAACAAGATATAGAACAAAGGTTGGGAAAAAAAGTGGAACAAGGATTAGGAAAGGGATTCGCACAAGGGTAAGGTCAGGAATTTGGGTATGAATTAAATCAAAACTATGAAAAAGGATAAGGATTAGAACATGTTTGGGATAAAAGTAAAGGAAATGGACATTGACACAGGACACTGTGGATAAGAATCGTTAGTGGCATCGTGTTTACCAATATATTGTTAGTTTGAACCTATACCTACTTTTGCTTTAAGACATACGTAGTTTTTTTTATAATATTCAAAGCATTTTAAGGTCGTTATATTTTATTGTTTTCCTCAAAAAACAACTTTGTCCTTGCGCGACAGGAAGACATCCTTTTTTTTCCTTAAAATCTTTTTTTGGTTGATCTTGACAACCCCATGCAACTTTTGAGACCGCTTAGAATGTGAAATTCGAAAAAAAATTGCAATTCGATACGCCCTAATGGACAAGTATAAGAACAAGAATAGATACATTCTATCATGTCAAAACCTACGAGTGTGTCCCCGATACAGCCACCATGTTTTTCAATATATATTATAGCAAAACTCAAACACATGTCAACACAATTTTCGAATTCTGAAATATGTTAGAGAAAATGCTCTTAAATGCACATTTTCACATTTCACATTACAGCACATATTTTTTTAACGTAGAATACGTTATACGGGGGTGTTAATCTGGAGCACAAAATTTTGAGAAAATGTTTGTCACTTTCATTATAAGTTTTTAATACTTTATGCATGCATTGAAGAAAATTCAAGTATGGTCGTAACATATTTAATATGTCTTCTTTTGATTTGTATTTAAATAATCATATTGCTACACATAATTTTTTTGATTCTATAAGTAAATCAAAATTTAACTCCTTCAAATTTTGTATTAATTTTCATATGCTTTGTATTTTATGTATTATAACATCATGTGTAAGAGCAGTACGATTATCTGTGTGTTCATCACAGAACCAGTGTGAGAAAGAGAAGAAGTATAATGACCAAGTAGCGAACGATATGTATATACACAACATTGATAAGCGAAGCAGAGAAACAAAATTGTGCTTACCCAGTTGGCCACGTCTTTAAGACATCCTCAATGACTTACAGCCTTATTCATAAACACATTTTAGAGGCTGCGTAACTTTAAACGGGCTTTAAACAAGAAAACGTTATTCATAAACATTTTTCATAGTTGTTTAAGAGCTGCGTAACTTAAACGCCGAAATTGGCGTTTAAAAGTTACGTAAATACAACCATGATTTTTGTTTGTCTTTTCTTTTAATATCAAAGACATGCTCCATATGCGCCCTTTGCAGCATTTTTTTATGCGGCGGCCATTGTAAATCCATAGGAATTCTTAATTTTTGTAGAGAGTTTCTATAGTTCAGACACAAACCTTACAATCATAAGCAGAAAATGAAAAAATGTTTATGAATAGCAATGTTAGCAAGGTTGCATAGAAGCTGCGTAAAGCCTTAAACAGTGCGTAACTAAACAAGCGTTTAAAGGTTGTTTAAGAAAATCTATTGAATAAGGCTGTTAATGACTAACGTATTCTACGTCTGACCTATGCGCCCGTGTTATCTAACACAGGCTTGAGCTTTTTTTTTTCAATATGGGTATTCACAAATGCGTGGTTTTATGTGTGGTTAAAAAATCCCGTGATATTAATAGCACACTTTATTAAGCGATTTTCATATTTATTGTTGTTTTACAAGAAAGTTCTTAAAACCAAAAGTGTGGTAATTGTAAGTAGCCCATTGATATGTTTCACGAACGTGGTTTTGAAAAGTTACATAAACAGCTGATAGGTTGTCAGTTATTTTCTAATTGCAAAAATGAAAGAAGCTCAAAATGTAAATAACTGCTTTAAGGCATATATTAATAAAATATATCAAATTCAAATTTGCAGGCTAATTAAAATTTTAAAATTTTGTTTTAAAAAGCGCTCATAATTGTAGTTTTCAGCTAGAGTAAAAAAAAACACAATACCACGATACCACACAATTGTGAATACCTTTAATAATAAATCATAAATTGCGGTACTTACTAGAATTATGCACATGAAGAGATATATTTTTACATGCTACAATATTTTCGTTCTTTGAAACTCTTCTCGACACTTGACAACTATGAGTAACTATTTAAATTAGAAACTCGAAACATTTTAAGTTCGAAATATCCTCAAATTTTTTCCCATTTTTTCACGGTTTTTCACCTCAATATAAATGAAAAGTAAATTGAATTTTTTAAATTCATTTTTTTTTTTAAAGCAATGTTTTGTCATAATTTCAATGCAATTAAGTTAACATTTTTTTTTTTTTTGCCGGATATTCACACATTTACAGCTTGTTATTCTCAATAATTATGACAGCGGCAAAAAGTAAAAAAAAAAAAAAAATACACAAAAAAACCAATAAAAAGAAATGTCAGCTCATAATTGCAATGTGCTCGTGTTTAATTAGCAGGCAGCGTGAAACTCTGTGAAAATGTTGCAGGCTATGATTTTCTGTTTTTTCCGGTTTGTTTTTTTTCCTCCGTTTTTTTGCTGCGCTCCAACCAATTAAAATAAAATTGACAGCGAAATGATGGAGCTAAAGCAATATTTTGACATTTGCTGAAGTATTGTTGTTGTTTTTGTTGTTGCTGCTGTCATTTCGTGTGAATTTATTTACTGCTGCTGATGCTGGTGTAAATGAAATTCACAACTTTTATACCGTTAATCATAAAACAGCAGGAACATTTCCGACACTTTCTTCAAAGCTAGAATATAAAAGTTGAAGCGTATGAAACACTCACATAAAAATATACACATACATAAATATTGAAATTATATTAATGCTGTTACTATTAAATAAATATTAATGTTAAAATAGTGCTAAAGAGCCATCAAAATAATGCATTTTATAGCTACTCAGCAGCTGTTGCAAGCTTTTTAGTTTTATTATCGCAAATAGAAAATATAGAGGGGAATAAAAGAAAAAGGATTTTAAAATCCTTTTTAGAGAACAGCATCTAGAACCATTAAAACCATTTAGTGCTGCTGTTATTTCATAGTAGCAATTACAACAACTAAATCTAAATCTAGCTTTATGCACACAACAACAACAACAACAATAACAACAACAACAACAACAACAACAAGAACAACTCAGGCATTGCAAGTGTCAGAACCTCAGCAGCTACTACTACGTGGTTGACGATGCTGATGCTGATGCTGACAATGATGATGATGATGATGATGTTGATGGCGATGCATAAACAACAGAAAACTAAGCCAACAACATGTTTTTAAGTGTACATATGTTGGTTATTGTTGTTTACATTTTGCTGTTGCTATTCTTATTGTTGTCGTTGTTGTTAGTGTTATTTTTGCTTTTAAAACACCTTGTAAAGCTTTGTAACAGTCTTCAAAGCAAGCAGTAAAACTTTGAACTTGAAATTTTTACATGCTTTGCATGGGGGGGGGGAGGGGTTTAGATAGAACACACTTTCAATGTTGGGCGTATTCAGCCCAATCTTTTCTCAAAGGTTTGTGAACTGAATCTTATGATTTACTGAAATGATGCATAGAAATATCTGTTCCCAAGCTTTTTACTGAAAACCAAGAAACTTAGAAGCTGAGCTGAGCTTAAACAGCTGTTTGTGTTTGTTACGACCATGGCATAATAATACAAGGTAGCATTGACAACTGCTTATTTTCTCTGTTTCTTTTATAATTCTTAAAAAACATATTTTTTAAGAATTATATTGTGAGCTTAATGCCAAAAACGTCATGAAGCAACAGGTTGCTACAACAACAAAGTTCTTTGCAGAACTAAACCAAGCTGACTAGACCATGGTTTCGTCGGACGCTACTCCGACTCATCAGTAGTCTCAGTGGTTCTAGCAGTCCACTAACTTTGACAAGCTAATAGGCGCAAGAGCAATAAAACCAAAGCGGAATTATAGAAGCGCTATACTTTATCAAAGCAATGTTTTTCTACTCTTTTGCTAGTCGCAAAATTTCAAAAAGTTGACTGCATTGATTCTGCAAAGATTTTGTTGTTGCGCTTTTTTGTTTACTTCTTTATCACGTATCAATCTAGGTTCCAACATTTTGTTGGTATTAAACCATAGAAGGCGTGAAGAAGGTTTTTTTGAAAACAGATGTTTATTATATGCGCAGACATTATTATTTATATATCTCTTATTTCTCTTCTACAAGAAAGCTTATTTTCTCTTCTACAAGAAAACATCTCCTGTCAAAAACAGATTTTTATGTAAATGCATCTGCAGCTGTTTTGTTGTTGTTTTTTTTCACTTCAACGTTTTCAACATTGTTTGTGTTTTCAATGGCGGATTGTGAGAGCTCTTCTTTTGAGTATATTTTTTGAGAGGAGATGTTTTCCCAAGCAACTGTCAATGCTACCTTGTATTATTATACCATGGTTACGACTTCTTCCGATGTAGGTACTCGTACTTAATTGTGAGTGTATGATCTTGCACTCTTGCTCTTAAAATTCGAGAACTAGTACAAGTACCTGTACTCTTTTTTTTAAGACTAAAACAACACTCAAGGAGTGCCCCCTATAAATACGTAAGCATATACGGATTGACTCGGAAGAAAGATGATAGTTTAGTTGGAGGGTGGAAAGGTTGAGTAATGATGGTAAAGATTTGGTTTAACACGATCGTAGGGAGATTTTTACACAATCTTGCTGTGTGACCGAAGAACGTTGTATCTCTGTAATGCAATGTTCTATTGGTCATCAGCGGAATGGTGTAGGGATGGACTTGGAGGGCTTACCTGGAAAATATTCGAGCTGGTGGCGTCAGGTCTTGTACCTCTCTTGAACACTTCTCGTGATATCTATATATAAATAAGCGTAGGCAGAACAGTTAACAACCATTATCTCCCGTATTTCTCAACCGATTTTGATATTTTGTTTTTTTTTTTTAAATCAATAAGAGTAGAGAGAAGAAGTGCATCGAATATCTATGGTGTACGTGGCACATCCTATATAACCCAAATTTGCGATATCGAATAGCTTTAGAGTTATAAGCCACACAGCCTTGGAAATCGGTATCCGACCTCAAATTACACGTACTATTCTACTGGTTACATTTTATGGGCGTTGAAAGAGGGGGTGTCACTTTTTAGAAGCCCAAATTTTCGATATAACTTTCGAACTATAAGTCAAAAATCAATGAAACTCGGTAGGAACTTCCTATATAGTCGTTTTCTTCGACTGAAAAAATTGAACGAACACTAGACAAGGGTCGTAGCATCACCCATACAATTCAAAGTTTTTATATCGAATAGCTTTGGAAGTAAATGCCTTATAACAATGAAAGTCAATATGTGTTGCCACTTGGTGATATCCATCTACTAGAAAACCGTGGAGGGCATATTGTCCAATGCCCTAGGGGTGTGGCTCTGCCCATATAAACCAAATTTTTGATATCGAATAGCTTTGGAAGTAAAATTCACAGAACATTGAAACTCAGAATAGAGTTATCGCTTGATGATGTCCTTTTACTAGAAAACTAGGACAGAATTAGCCAAGGGGATGTGGCTCCGCCCATACAAGCACAGTTTTTAATATCAAATAGCTTTGCAAGTAAAATTCACAGAACATGGAAACTCAGAATGGCGTTTGGTGCTATATGAGTTCGATTATATTTGCAAAAAAAAAATGTGAAAGCACAATAAAAATACAAAAACACAAAAATTCACATGTTTCTTTGGCTTTCCACCACGCTTAGAACATCCTATACGTGTTTCACTTGATTGCCCTTTGCTTCTCACTCATCTATCACCCCATTTCGAACCAAGGCAGACTTGACTGAATAGGTATTCCACCTGAAATCCTTGGTTCAAGCTAAAAAAAAAAAAAAAAAAACAAAAAATTTCATTTTTAGATATTCGAATTTTGACCAAAGGCGACACTAGTACTATATAATAGGCTTAGGAATCCAATATTGCGTCGATGCCCGAGAGAGTTGACAGTAGATCAAATATTTGCATCCCCTATGAAATACATCGCATGAAATTGGATTGTGTACAAAAGCTCCAAATTAGAATTTGAAGTCTCTGCCCAAACGTGCAAATTGTACTCCATTTTCGGACGTATGTATGAAGTGTGGATCATGCGAAGATCAGTTTTAGTGAAGTGAACTATTTCTAACACGGTTTTTAAAAAACCTAGGCATTTGGCCGCTTTTTTCGACACATTTCGAAAATGTGATCATTCCAACGAAGATCAGATTAGATCAATATACCCAAAATGTCAAAAGCTACACAATATACAAGCTACAAGATCTAAACCGTTCATATTGCGAGGAGCTGAGAGTAATTCATTCGCTTGTGAGTTAACAGATAGCACTGGTTCTTATTAGCATAAATCTCAACTCTATTATTGAGTTTAACGCCCCCAGTTGGAGATTTTTTTCAAGTCATTTAGCAGTGTGCCATTCATATTTTACCTCTTTTTCTCATTTTCTTAAGAGCTCGGACGTTTTTTGAAAGAATGTGAATGACTAATACTACTGTCGTCCGCAAACGAATGAATTTGGTTTTGAGTAAACAACTACAGAAGATCGTTGATAAAAATAGAAACAAAGTTGGTGATAAGACTCAACCCTGCGGTACTCCAGCACCGATGGTGTATTCACTTGACGAAATGCCATTGACCACGACACGATCGATCTGTTTTTAAGAAAACACGTGATCCAACAAGTTTGAAATACTCCTGTTCTATAGGAGATGTTGAAAAGGTTACTCTGGCTTGACATTTAGCCAGTGCAGAAACACACTTTTGTTTCTGTCACAGTGTGATATTTCAACATTCTAGGTGGACAAAATTATTTCTGTAGGTTTTTTGGTGATAAAATGTATCAATTATAAATAAAAGACATTTTTTTTTTCATATATTTTTAAAAAAAAATCGATGTATAAGTCATTACAATTTAATTTAAAAATATTCAAAATTAAGTAAAAATCTTATCCCAACTTACTAGGCAGTGATATTTTGACAATCCAGATATTAAAAGTTATTTAAGTAAACATATAAAATGCATAAGTAAATAGGAAAAGTTCTTATTTTTATTATTATTGCAAAAAATATTAAAAAAATTAAAAATAATATAACACAATATAAGAGAATATAATACAAGAGCCATTTTTATTCAAACGAGTATTTCCAATGCGCGCAAACTTGCGCAAGTTTTTTGCTTGGATTTGTATTATGGCTGAACCCAGCTTTTCCCAAAATTTCATTTTAAAGTTCAATAACGATCAATACCTATTCAAAATCACTATTGTTTCACAACAAAAAACACTTGATGAGATTACGATATATTACTCACTTTCAGAAGCTATTGGCAATAAATGAGGTCACTTGACAAAGTAAATTATAATGTAGGTAATTTATACTTGCACACTAATCACGTGTCTGCTTCAAGAAATCGAGTAGATATGAATTAAATTGCACAACAAGCAAATTAAATTTCACTAAAAATCAATGTAACAATCATCAATATTTAAGACGAAAAATTCTTTGTAATTGAGGTACTATTATAACGGGGGTTTTTTGTTTTTGCTCTCGTTTTTGTACGTTTTCGTAATAGTGGGACATATTTATATAATATACGTGAAAATTAACAATTTTTGAGTACTTTTCTTATCCCCTTTTTGTCCACATAGATTGTTGGAATATCGCACTGTAAAGAGTACAGTATAAATCAGTTTTCATAAATTAATAAGTTTTCAATATAGTTGAATGAAAAGGCCACATTAGATTTAAATCATTAATTAATTTCATTTCATTGAATTCACTGAATAATTATTTTTTTCGAAATTTTAACTTCAAACAGCATTTCACAAAGTTCACATCGAAGCAATTTAACAGAAATATTTTTCATAAAAAATTCCACAAAGATGTATTTTTAGCTATTACCATCAAGCTCCTTCTTTCCATTTCACTCAGCCAGTGAAATCAGTCGAAATTACTATAATTCATTTAAAAATCGTGATCAAACCGTTTGCAGACCATATGTTTAATCCATTACAGCAGCTCTTTGTGACTTAGGAGGTCGCAAACATAGAAAAGAAAACAGGAAAAATTTGTTATAATAGAGGTGGTCTAAATAAAACATCATTTCGTTCGAAGAAGTCGGGTATAGATTTATGACAACTATAAAAATGATTCAAAAGAAACAACAAAAATAAAAAAAAAAACAAAGAAATATGCAAACTTTCGCTACCTCGAGCGCGCAGTTTAAATATGAGCCACGATTTATGTGAGAAAAATTCAAAAGTTTTTGTTGAGTATGAATGGCATATTTTTTACCAAATTGAAGGCAGCTTGTTAAAATTTGCATATTTTAGGAACTTATAATAGGATTTCATCACAAAAAGGCCCCAAGATTTTATTATAACCTTGATTTTGAGTTATAAATTAAAAATATTAAAGTAAAAAATAGTAAAATAACGAATAAAAATTTAAAAAAAAAAAAATTTGTACCATGTTTGCATAAAAACCCACAATTTTTTTTATTTGCCCAATGTGCCCTACCAATGCAAGAAAAAAAGCTGAAAATAATTAAATATGGCATTTTAAAATCGTATTTACACTCTTCAAATTCACAAATATGTAAAAATGTTAATTCTCTTCATGCCACTTTACAGCACAACTGAAGCACATTACAGCACATTTTAGAAAATTTTGCAAATACAAATGTTTACCATAATTTCAAAATTCGGAAATGTGCTGCAATGTGCTAAAGTTGTGCTCTAATGTGCTGTAAATTATCTCAAGAATGAAAGAAACAAGATTACGCGTTCCGCAGTCCCGTTATCTAATGATCTCTTTCTCAACTGAGTGCATGACGTCACACAGGACTTCTGCTTGACAAAATCGTATGGAAATGTGCGATCGCTTAGGCAAATTAACGAAATTAAAAATATCTACTTTTCTGTATAAAAATATGTACACGAGATATATGAATTTTTTAATTTTTCAAGATTTTTATCTCTTAAACCATTTGAGACCGACAAAATTTTATATCGTTAGGATAGGTTAAGGAAGTCCATATACATATTATAAAAATAAGAAAAAAAAATTTTAAGGATTACGCCCTAAAGTAGAACTATTCCAAAGTCTGACAATATCGCTTATGACGTCATGCTCTCTTTCTTTCATTTGCGGAACGCGTAATCTTGTTTCTATTATTCTTGGCATTATCTTTTAGTGATTTTTAAGAGAGCAATTGATTTCTTTTAACGTGCAAATCTTTCTTATTTGTAAATTAAAAACGGTAAATTGTGTGTTAGCATAATAGTTTTTGCATATTTATGTTTCTATGTGTCATTTTAAGACTAGATTCTAATCAAATGTCACAAAAAATATGAAAGACGAATAAATATTAAAGCCACCTTAATATTTTCATAAATTTCGAAAAGAAGCTCCACCAAAATCATAACTAAAAGATTATCGAATGTTATATGTGAGAATTTTTTGTTAAAATTTAAATATTGCACTAATTTTCAGAGATAAAAACCACATTTTAGCCATTAGTCATCTGATATAGTGTTCGAGTTATAGATACATTTTATTCTCCATTTTAGAAATGTAATTTTCAGTGAGAAATTGTAAATCCGTAAAAACAAAATTGTCTAAAAATTCCTATTCGAAAAATGCAAGATGTACATAAAATACACGATATTGTTCTACTTAAAAAAATAGGAATTCAATTTCAAAATTTTTTCAATGAAATTCAAATTCCTCCAATTTTTATACTTGAAAATCAGTTTTAAAGTCTTTCTTGAGAGTTTTTTCAACTTCGAAGAAGAAGAAGAAGAAGAAAGAGGAAAGAGGTTGCTACAAATTTATGTGATATTTTCGTATCGGTCTTTAAAGATTTTTAATCGAGAGTTCCTCTAAAAGTCAGAATTTTGCACTAGTTATAACGTTTGTGGACCTAAAGAATCACTTTTTTCCATTTAATTATTTAGTATAGTTTTAAATGCACTGAAGCGGCCGTGGCGCAGTGGGTAGAGTGCGTGACCCACACGCAAAAGAATCCTGGTTCAATTTCCATCTGACACAGAAATTTTTTTAATTGAACTAATTTTTCTGTTCGGCCGTCACCACTCCTTAGACAATGGCACACCACAGAGAGTAAATAATGCCATGTAAAGCTTCTTGAAGGCATGCACATTAGCCGTTCGGAGTCAGCATAAAACTAGTAGGTCCAGTTCTCGATCAATTGTGTCCAAACATTTAATAACACACCGAGAAAAAAAGCAATAGTAAAATCAACTAAGTAGGCTTAGGTAAAAAGAATTGTATGGACATTAGAAACTTATGCTTATTCACCAAAGTAATATATTGTTTAATACATTGCTTTGAGAGCATTTACTTCGACACGCTGCCAAAAAAAAAAAAATGTTTGATTCACCCAAGCCAAGAATATAAAATTTTAACCAATAGTGTAGGTAAGCCACCGAAAGCTTTGACACTTAATCAAAATGGTATGAGCAAAATTTATCGCTGAATACTCGCGGTTTGTTATAGTTCTCATTTAGTATTCATAATGAAAATTATATAGCCTACATGTTTAGCCAAAATGCAGTCCTTCGTGAGTCCCTTTTCTTAGCATTTAATAAGATACATTTAAAAGCGATCTAAATGCATAATTAAAATCTATGTTGTAAACTTTGTAAATGTATGTATATTAACATTAAATAAAATAGGTTTCCTTAGTAAAAATAAAAAATTTTGGTTAATTTTTTTTAGAAGTTTCATCTAAGTACTTGGGTAATTTGGCACAACAGCAATATACAAAATTTTACCTGAGTATATGTACATTTCATACTTGTCTTTGGAAATATTTTCAAAAACAATATAAAGTAATTTACCTAAGTAAATGTATATTTTATACTTCTCGTACAGAATATATATTTATTTATTTAACTTTGATAGCTAAACAAAGCTTTTTGTTGAAAACTTGAACACTATGTTCGGCAGATTAAGCAAGCCCGCTATTATACATTGTCGAATTCACAACGTATAAATTACAAAATACTTCGTTAATTTATGATCCAAATCAATATCGGTAAGTTAACATGTAGAACTTAGGTGTTTTGTCTAAAAACTTAAGAGGCTGAAAACTGCAAAAGCCATCGTATGAATTATACTAGGTTTTTTAATAATTTTACATAAGCTTTTTTCTCGGTGCACGCACAACACAATTTGATAATAAGAAGAAGTTCGGTCAAAGTCTTTTCAAGGGCTGAAATGGCTAGTTTATTTATTTAATTTAATTTATTTATATTTTTAAAATGAAAAAATTCCGATACGATAAAATCTCTTCTACACCGAGAAAAAACTTCTGCAAAATTAACAAAAAACCTAGTATAATTTACAGATGTCTTCGGCAATTCGGTGCCTCCCAAGTTCTTCGTCAAAACATCTAAATTTTTCATGTTTAACTTACCGATATTCACTTGGATAAATTAACTAAGTATTTTGTAATTGTAAATTATGGCTTCGACAGTTTATATTAGCGTGCTTGGTTAATCTGACAAAAATAGTGTTCAATTCTATTACCATTTTGATAAAGTGTCAAAGCTTTCGATGGGTTACCTATAGTATTGATTAATATGTTGTATACTTGGCTTGGGTAAATCAAACATTTTTTTTTGGCAGGGTATCAAAGTATGTGCTTTCAAAGCAATGTATAAAACAATATATTACTTTGGTGAATAAGTATAAGTTTTTTATTTCCATACAACTTGGTGCCACCCAAGCTGGCTTAGGTGATTTAACTATTGTTTTTTTTTTCTCGGTGTAACCTTTTATATCTCCTGTATTGATTTTTAAATTCATATGTTACCCTACGAATATTGATGAAGCTTTAAGATTTATCAGATTTTAATTTTTTGCCACTTCTCTTGCCATGTTATGAATATTTAAAAACTTTTTCTTTTCAATTCATTCCCAATAGGTGTATAAAAATAAAAAAAAAACTTTATTTGGCTCCCCCAGCCATCTTTCAATAATAATTTATTAGCATCATCCACACGCCACACCAAAATCACCAAACTTATAAAAAATTTTCACATGATTAAGAAAAAGTTTCACCCAATTAGCTGAACTTTTCCTTTCAACAAAAAAAAAAAAAAAAAAAAAAAAAAAAAAAATGTTCTTCCAGTTGTTGTAATAAACTGAAGCCACTGAAGCTTACTTTGCTGCGCTTCTCTCGATTCCCACGCTACTTGTTCTCTTGGCAATTTTTCAACTCCAATTATGAGCAGATTCCAAAAGTATCTAAACAACAAAAAGATAAGAAAAAAATCATTTTTTTTTGCGTCTATAAAAAATCATGCGAACATTGAACCGTGTGCAACGCGCTAGACTTCAAATAAATAACTCTTGAAATTACAAAATATCTGACTGTCTGATTGCCTGACTGGCTGATTGTGACTGCTAGCTGTGCATCAAACTTACATGTTGTCAACCAGGATAATTGCGCTGATATTAATGTTGGCGATGATGGTGGTGGTGGTGATGATAATGATGATGATGATGATGTTGATGTTAATGTCGCGGTTTCTGAGGACAACGACTATCATGCAGGAACTTCAGCTGTAAATGATAAAATTCTAGACAATCTGTCTGAATAATTTTGTTGACGTTGTTTTTGTTTTTTTTTCTACTTAAGAAAGAGCCGCTGTATACAGCCATCCTTTGAGTTCATTCCCCGTAAAACCATTAAAAATCAAAAGTTTTTCTCTCATTAGCATTTATTTTAAGAAATTTTGATGAGATTAACGAATATAAATGTAGCTGTGTTTGTATATTAAACGGAACCCAATAAACCAACCGGATTCGTTTCGAATTCGAGGTGAAACCGAGATCTCGTGTATTTAGTTCGAAAACGAAATTCGTTCTACTTTCGTTTTCGAATCCGCGAGCGGAAGAAATTCACACTTCGTTGTCGAAACGATATTTTTAGAATAATCGAATCGTTTTCGAAACGAGATTTTTAAAATAATAGGATCGTTTTCGAAACGAGATTTTTTAAATTTAATTGTATATTTTTAAAAATTTTGAATTATAACTTCATTGCAGCTTATAAAATTCTTTTTGTACTCTAAAATTTTTGTAAGAGAAGCCGTTCGGTAATAGGAAAATTCCCCACTACAGTTCACTGCCGTGACGTAAGGTACTGGACAAAAAGTTTATCTAATTGCAAAAAAATATGTAGATATGTCTTATCTCGTTAACGTCTTGTGCAACCCTTTTTCTTAGAAATTAATTTTCTTTTTGCTTCTGCAGAGAACTTCTTGTGTCCAGTAGCTTCAATCACGGCCGGGAACTTCAGTAAGAAATTCACCCCTCTACCTTTTTTAATATTCTCGGATTCATCTCGAATTCGAATAGAAATCGAGAACTCGGATCCGAAACGAATCCAAGTCCGCTCTGTGGTTTATTGGGAAGTAATTGAAATGTGTGAAAGATATGCATGTATATAAAAGTTTTAATAAAAAAATACGATTTTTTTTCTCATTTCAATATCTTTAAAAAAATATTTAAATTTAAGCTGGAACAAATATCGTCCTGGAACAATGAAGCCCCTAATGTATACAGATGTATAATTCCATATGAAATAGGTCAGTTCTGTGTATGGTGCAGATCAGTAAGTGGCTCAGTTGGCGCAATTGGCTCAATTGGCTCAATTGACTAGACTAACTTGATTGGCTTCAATGACTCAATATGTGAAAAAATGTTGAATGTCCACCGTAATATTATCAATAGTATATGTTTTTAACTATTGCTAATATTTTGGCACAATTGAATCGATTAGCTTGTTTGGCTTAACGCTGCAGTAGTCGCGCGGATTACATATGTAATCCAGTCATGCAAAATTATGAGTTTCATAATTGTCTCCAATCGATATTCATTGATTTTACGTACTATAAGAATTATGTTTATGTTGTTTTTTTAAATAAATATAATATAAAATAAAGTAATAATAAAAATTAAAAAAAATAACTAAGCATTTTCAAATTGCCATCTCTTATTTTAAACTTTAAAAAACGGATTACATATGTAATCCGCGCGACCACTCTCGTCACATTTAGGTACGCGACTACTGCAGGGTTAATATGCGAAAAAAAAAATTCGTGCACCAAATTATTATCAATGGTGAAATTTAAATTTGTAAATTTCTTTAAAAAAAAAATTTGTTAGAAAATTGGCATCATGATTTGAAATCCACACATACGCAGATGTCCTTCAGAAGCCCCTTTTTCTAATCTTATTTTATGATGATGATGATAGATCAGCTGTTTAAATTGCACATGTGTTATCGATGCAGATATACATATCAGTAGCTCAATTGGTGTCATGAAGTGTATGAGACGATGGTTAATTGTAGACTGTCTTTATTCAGTAACGTATTCAGAGTACATGTGATTATAATAAGAGTAAGTAAATATTAGTAAGAGAACATGTGCATATAGTTATGTACTGAGGATGAGCTCAGGCATATGCACATATATATGACATCTCCCCTTTAAAGGAATAAACATAAGAATAACATACATATGTATATAAGAATTAAAAAGATGACAAATTTCTATAGTAAAAAGGATTAGTTTTGTAATGGTGCTAGTAATATGGTGGCTTCGTATCTAACAGTGTTGATACCGTTGAGTTTGCTTGATGGGTCGACCGTATCTGGACACTTTAGCTGTTCCCAAAGCGATAGGTGACGGGGCAAAGTTGGGTGTTTGTGGTATTGGTTTTGGTAAGTCAGATGATGGTGTTTCGCTATGTTGATTTAAAGTTTTTGTGTCGGCTGTAGTGTTAGAATTATGAGTTGGTGCAAGATTGGCTACGACAGTTTTAGGAACGGAAATGCTCGTTGATGTAGGCTCTATGTGAATCGTATTGCGCCGAAGTAGTTTTCCTTGATCCGTTCTGATATTGAGTGACCGTGGTGTATTTTTATAGAGATTTTCGACCGTACCAGTTATCCAATCACGGTGACCTCGTTGTATACGAACTCTGTCTCCTTGAGCAAACTGTGTAGTCTTTCTTGTTTTATTATCATAGTAGCTTTTAGAGTTTTGTCAAAGCTTACTTAGGTTGCTATGAACATTCGGTATTGGCTTTGGTTGAAGTACTTTCTTCGATGTTGGAAGTGTGGTTCTAGTGACTCTGCTCATCAAGCGCTGGTTTGGTGATTGCAATTCGTCGTTTCTTGGTGAATTTCTATAATTTAATAGCGCCATATAAATGTCAGTTTTGTCCTTGTAACATTTCTTCAACATTGCTTTTGCTGTCTGCACGTAGCGTTCTGCTAAACCGTTTGAACGTGGTTAATTTGGGCTTGAAGTTTGGTGCTGAACGTCCCACGACTTCATAAATTCGGCGAACTCTTTCGAGGAAAATTGTGGTCCATTGTCGGACTCCAATACCGACGGTATTCCGTGAGTAGCAAACCATATTTTCACTTTTTCGATTACTTCCGCTGATGTTGTTTGATTTAGTAGTGTGAAATCCATGTATCCTGAATAGCTATCGACAATAAGAAGATAAACATTGGCGTGGAAGTTAAACAAATCAACTGCTACTATTTCCCAAGGTAGGGTTGGTATTGATTTTATAATTAGGGGCTCACGGGGCTTTGCTGGCTGGTAAGATTGGCAAATGCTACATCGTCCAACAAATTTTTGAACATCACTATGCATTCCTAACCAAAACACTGTTGCTCTTGCTCTATTGAGGCATCGCTGAATTCCGAGATGGCCGCTATGGATCGTTTCTGTTATATCCCGTTGCATTGATTTTGGAATAATAATTTTTGTTGCTTTAAAAATTATTCCATCCTCGGTTGTCAATTCATCGCGAAAATTAAAGTAAGGTCTTATTTGCTGCGGTACTTCAGAAATGGATGATGGCCAACCTTCTAATATTTGATGTTTCAGCAATTGTAGGTCAGAGTCAATGGATGTTTCGTATATTAATCTTGATTTTGTTGTTGCTTTTAGTGCAGTGATTGTTTGAATTTCTATGTCATTATCCTGTATGCTGTTATGTGAGTTATCGCAATCTCTACTCAGAGTATCCGCTAGCTTTATATCCGTGCCCTTTCGGTAGACTACCTGTGGAGAGTATGGTATTATATAAAGTAAGATTTTTTGTATTCGCTGCGATGCAGAGTGCAGTGGCTTCTTGAAAATTGTTTCGAGAGGCTTGTGATCAGTTTCAATTACCAGCTTTTTTCCGTAAATATACTCGTGGAACTTGGCGCAGGCGAACCGTATTGCAGTGGCTTCCTTTTCTATCTGAGCGTAGTTTTGTTGAGTTGTGGTCAACGCTTTTGAAGCGTACGCCACTGGTTGATCGTTTTGTAATAGAGCTGCTCCGACACTGAATTTACTTGCGTCGACCTGAAGTTTGACGTCGAGATTTGGGTCGTAATAACGAAGAAGTGGTGCTGATGCAAATACCTGTTTCAACTTGGTGAACGCGTTCTCCTGCGTAGGTGTCCAGCACCAATCGATGCCTTTCTTTAGCAGGATTCTTAGCGGTGCCGTTATTTCCGAAAGATTTGCAATAAATTTGCAGAGATAGGTTGCCATTCCTAGAAGTCTTTGAAGCTCGACTTTGTTTTCTGGTCGTTTTAGCTTGTTAATTGCTGCAGTTTTTTCCGGATCGGCTGAAACTCCTTCCGATGATAGTATGTGGCCTAAGAATTTTACTTGGTTAGTAAGGAAAACACATTTCTCTTTGTTGAGTTTCAGACCTGCATCAGTGAGTAATTTGATAACGTTTCGTCCATCGAAACTTCAGTATTGACACAAGAATCCAGTAGCTGCGACATCATATTTTGGTAAACTTCTGGGGCTGACGCCAGTCCAAATGGTAGCCTTTTATAAGAATACCTGCCCCAGGGAGTCGCCATCGTTAGGTACCTCTTTGTCCGTTCCGACACTTCGATTTGCCAGAAGCCTTTCTTGCAATCTAATAAGGTGAAAAATTTTGATTTTTTTATATTTGCAGTTATTTCTTCCAACGTTTTTAATGGATGATATCGTCGATAAATGTTTTTGTTGATATCTGTCGGATCAATACACACTCTTATTTTACCTTTTTGCTTCACTATGACCATTGGGGATACTGCTGGGGTTATTCCATCCGTTTTCTCCAGAACGTCCAGTTTCACCATGGAATCGATTTCTTTTTTGACTTGATCTTTTATTGCGTGCGGGATCTTTCTCGGTGCGTAATGTTCGAATGTCGGATTTTTTATGACATCAATGTCGTAAACAAAGTTTTTTACCTTACCTAATCCTTCGAATATGCTGTCGCACAAGTTCACTTCATGCACTCGTGAGATTAGTTGGAATCTCTCGCAATCTTTTTTACCCAGAATTGGCTCAAATCCGTGAAAATCCTTAACTACAATAAACTTAACCAGCTGCTTTTTATTTCTTACCAAGCAATCAATTTCTATTTCTCCCTTCACGTTAATTTTAGTACCTCCGAATGCAACTAGTTTGTGACTAACTGGTCGAATTTTTTGGGTGCAGATTTTATTAAGCATGCTGTAAGGAATAACGTTGCTCTGCGCTGCGGTGTCGAGCTTGAACTTTATTTTTTTATTTATTACTGTAATTTCTTCGTACCAGTTACTTTCCTCGTCTTTGTTTGTTATTGATTTGCTGAGAGATAAAACCAAAAAATCACTGCTATCCTCCCCGTCGCTGCCTTCGGAACTGCTGTTATGGTGCTGCAAAGCGTCAACTTGCTTGTTGTTTTTGTTTCGTCGTCTGAAACACAACTCTGACAGGTGGCCTTTTCTGTTGCAGTGTTTGCATTTGTTGTTGTAAGCTCGGCATTTGCGTTGTGCGTGAGTAGAGCCACATCGTTTGCATTCGTAAGTGTGTGTGTCATTTTTCGAGCGGTAATTTTCCATTGGCACTGCGCTTATTTGTTTCGATTTAGAGTACTTTTTAATTGTGTCGATTTTTTGCTCATCTGTCTTGTGGAGTTCGCGTAGCTGTTGTGATGCCATCTCGCTTGCTCTGCATAGTTTAATTGCTTTTTCTAAGCTCAGTTGATCTTCCGATAGCAATCGTTCTCTGATTGCATCACTCTTTATGCCTACCACTATTTTGTCCGCTAGCAGAGAATCTTCAAGGTTACCGAACGAACATTTTTTCGCTTGATTTTTAATTTTTGTGAAAAAACTTTCGAATGACTCGCCCTCGACCTGGCTCAACATGTTAAATGAATAACGTTCGAACGTGACGCTTATTTTGGGAGCAAAATATTCGTCAAATTTCTTTTGTATAAGACTTACATCCTTTTGATGCTCTGCCGTAAGCGAAAATGAATTAAAGATGTTAACGGCATCTGATCCAATGCTCGACATAAACGTGGCTACTTGGATTTCTGGGGTTTTCTTTTCCAGCTGGGCTGCAGTAGCAAACCACTTATATTGCTGTAGCCAGTCCTTCCAAGAAGTAGAAACGTTATTTCCCACTATTTGGAGCGGCTTTGGCGGTTTAACGAAGTTTCCACCACTTACCTCCGCAGCGGCTGATGTGTTGGTTGTCATATTCTTTTTTTATTTTTTTTTTTTGTTTTTATTATCAATTTTAATGTATTTGTTTTTTTTTCGAGTGGGTACAACATCTGACACCATGTCATGAAGTGTATGAGACGATGGTTAATTGTAGACTGTCTTTATTCAGTAACGTATTCAGAGTACATGTGATTATAATAAGAGTAAGTAAATATTAGTAAGAGAACATGTGCATATAGTTATGTACTGAGGATGAGCTCAGGCATATGCACATATATATGACAATTGGTTCGATTGGCTTAATCGACTCGATGTCTTTAAAAACACATTTTTTGTTCACCAAATTCTTATTTCTTATTAACAAAAAGTTGGATTGCAACCTTGACACATTTATTAATTTTTGCAGACTTCACTGATGGTGATGATATGACTTTTTTTTAATTTTTTATTTATTGTTTTCATAAAATTCCCTGCACTTTTGTGTAAAAGTATTTTGCGTATATTTTTACTTTGGCACACATAATCGTTACGCAGCTTGTGTCCTTGCAGCCTTTCCGAAAGTTGACGTTTATCGCCATTTCCTTCCAAAGTGCAGAGCCTTCAAGTTACCGCAAAAGCAGCGCTTAAATAAAGCATTTAGTTGGCATTAAGTTGGCTGCCTGACACAGGTGCCACATACACACACAGCCACACACACACAGTAAACACACCTCCTCGTTGACACTTTGAATGCACTATTAATCAAGCTCAAGTAGGCTCATAATTAGCTCAGATTGCATTTACCGCCCAGATATCGCTCGAATGCCGCGTAGCAGCGCTTGTAGCCCCCCCCTACTTCAGTTAGTGTGTGTATTCCGCTTAGTCTGGGCACTTGTGGTACCGTACCTCACTAAAACATCGTTGTTCGCTTTTGTCGGCTTTTAATTTGCTGTTTACTGTTGTTGTTGTTGTTGTTGTTGTTGTTGTTGTTCTTGTTGTTGTTGTTGTTTATTTACGACTTCGAGCTACAACAAAACTTAAAAAATGCCAATGGCTTAAATACTGTATGAATCAGTTAAGGTGACTCGTTGAGCTCTTGCCACTAATTACGTCCATTAGTGCAACAGCCAAAGCTGCAGCAACAACAATACTCAAAACAACAACAACAACAACAACAACAACAATAATAATACTCGGAACAACAACAACAACAACAACAACAAAAACAGCAATAATACTCGGAACAACAACAACAACAACATGTGTGCGTTTGCATTACTGCATTAATTCAACTATGTTGGCCAAAGAGGAGCCTTATGCTACAGAGCTGAATGGAGTGCTATTATTTGGCCATTACAACAGGCGATTAAAATACTGCCTTTGTAAGCTAAGAGCCATAATTTTATATGTATGTATTATTAAAGGGTCAGTTTGTTTTTATGTAGCATCTGATCTGAACTTAAATTATGTGTGTTTTTTGAAAAAAAAAAAAATTAATAAATGTTTGTAATGCAATTAGTTCTTCTAAGATATTTATTGCTTTTCTTTGAGTGCATAAAAACATTAACACATAATGCATTGCAAAGGTTTTTTTACATCTCTTCTGTTTGTTCTTCAAAAATAGAATCTTGTTTGAAAATAAATTCAGTCAGATGAACCACGCCTACCTCTTAAGCAAATGATTGTATAAAAACGTTTAAGTCATGTTCAGAGACCCACAGAAATACTCGAAGTTGCAAATGTTTGTTTTTTGTAAAACATTTTTATATTTAACCTTTGTGACGAAACATTGTGACAACCTGTGCGTTTAAATGTTAGGAAGATGTAGTGTCCTAACCTTCTTATCCATAAACTTCCTATAAATAGTGATGTATTTTACTTTCCGTTGATAAGAAAATTGAAAAGTTGAAGAGTATCGTTACTGGGAATCGAACACAGATCTAAATGCGTCGCAGCAAGCAAGATTCCATTTGCACCAACTCATGAAAATGCATTGAATTAAAGTATGAAAAAACAAAAATATTTTAAATAACTTTTTTAAAACCCCCAAGACAAAACACGGTTAGTTCGCCCTTTTATATGCATCATCTTGACTTTCGACTAAACATAAAACTTGGAATTTGATTTTATAATTTTTAAAAAATACATTTTTTAAGAATTATATTAAGAGCTTTATGCCAAATAATTCATGAAGCAACAGGTTGCTACAACAACAAAGTTCTTTGCAGAACAAACCAAGCTGACTAGACCATGGTTTCGTGGGACACTTCTCCGACTCATCAGTAGTCTCAGTGGTTTTAGCAGTCCACTAACTTTGACAAGCTAATAAGCACAATAGCAATAAAACCAGAGCGGAATTATAGAAGCGCTATTCACTTTATCAAAGCAAAACTTGGAATTAATGATCCAAAAATGTGCTGAAGAAAGCATTTTGGTTCAATCTGACATATGCAACATTTAGACTTTAGTCTACTTTAGTCAACATTTACTCGTTGGGCAAAGGAAAAATGTGGTCTGATCAGAAAGTGTCTTTTTACCAGATAGTTTTAGACGTCCTCTATATATACATGTTGTGACTTAATACTACCACATACCAACACCAACACATACAAACGATATTATATACAAAATACTTTACCAATACTTCAAATTTATACTTTACAAAATTATCTAAAAAAATTATTTTTAAGTTTTTAACCCTGGATCGTTGTGCATCGTTATTTGAACCCTGTTTGTGGGATTTCTTAGTCGAAACGACTAACATCAACTTTGAAGGAAACTTACCACAAGAATAGGCCTAATAAGTTCAATTCAATATGATTTTATGATATAATATTTATTAAAGCAATTCAACAAGAAAAAACTATTGATTCCTTATTCATATTTAACATATTGAACACAAATAATAATGATTTCATTTTTTCAAAACACAAAAAAATGATCGTTGTTAGTCGAATCGACTCACGAAGCACATCCAGGGTTAAAAAATACTAATTTTTATCTATCAAAAAAATAGTTTCAATAAGTTAAGTTATAAAAAATGTTTCAATGGTAAAATTCGTTTTGTTTAAATAAAATTTATATAAAAAATTGTTTTTTGTGTTCACCACATACATAAAAATATTTAAATTTATCATCCCTGCAAACATTTCTGAGTGCCTCAAAAAAAAATTACTCTAAAAAGAGTATTTTTTATGCGCGTTTTATGAGTAAGCAACAAAAAGACTCCTAAAGGAGTCTTTGATATGATTGTAAAATGATTGCTCAGAAATACGACTCTAAAAAGAGTATTTCTTATGCGTGTTTTATGAGTAAGCAATAAAAAGACTCCTAAAGGAGTCTTTGATATGATTGTAAAATGATTGCTCGCAAATATGACTCTAAAAAGAGTATTTCTTATGCGTATTTTATTAGTACACAATAAAAATACTCCTTAAGGAGTCTTTGATATGATTGCAAAATTATTGCTCAAAAATAAGACTCTAAAATGAGTTTTTTTTTGCATGTCTTATGAGTACGCAATTAAAGGACTCCTAAAGGAGTCTTTGAAAATGATTGTAAAATGACTGCTCGAAAAAAGAACTCTTAAAAGAGTCAATATTATGTTTGCTTTATGAGTTCTCATAAAAAGAACTCATTAAAAGTCATATATAAGACGGTATTATGATTCGTCATTTTTTTTTATTTTTCAAGTATAAAATATTTAAAATAAATTTTAATCTAAAAATATATTTCAACCTAAATGGATCATTGTTACTTTTATGATTTCTGAAAGAGTCTTCATCATGAGTCTTTAAAGATTACATTACATGATTCTTACAAGAGCATAAAATATGGCTATTAAAAGAGTCTTTATTTTGAGGCCAAAAAAACTAATTTATATGAGTTCTCAAAGAGTATTTATTATGAGCATTTAAAGAGTGTTTATTACGAGTTTTAAAAGAGTGTTAAATATGAGTCTTAAGAGTTTTAATTTTGAGTCCGAAAAGACTTATTTATATGAGTTCTAAAAGAGTATTTATTATGAGTATTTAAAGAATCTGTATTACGAGTCTTAAAAGAGTCTTAATTTTGAGTCCAAAATGAGACATAAAGCAGTCAATATTATGAATTATATATTGAAGCCCATAACCTATGAAAATGTACTCATATAAGAGTCTTTTTTGAGCGCATTATGACGATAAAAACTCATTTATATGAGTCTTAAAAGAGTCTTTTAAAAGTCATAATGTTTGCTGGGATGCTACATCCTATTTAATTAAAAAAAAATTCGAAAAATTTCTTCACAGATATTTATAAGAAACGACAGTTTTGAATTTCAAGACCTGCTCACTCTCAGAATAACTTTACTCAGTTATTCATAAAATTGGAAATTTCCAGAGTTTTTAATTTTTAAATTCAACAGATAACAATTTTGGAAGCTCTGGATACATTGCCCTCAGGTGTTTTTTTTTTTCTTTTTAGCTTTGAACCACGGATTTCAAGTTTTAAATCTTTTCAATCAATTTTACCTTGTTTCGAAATGGGGTGTTAAATTAGCACGAATGAAGGTGCAATCTTCAAACTCTATCCAACCCAATAAAGCTGAGACCTGGCCGGGCTTCGAATCCGGAAACTCAAGGGTGCCAGTCAAACATGCTGCCATTACCAAGGCCACAGGCATAGACACTCAAGTCTTACTGATAACATTACTTCAAAAACAGATTTTCTTGTCGGTCTCTTTCTTAAAAAACGAACACTCAGTCAATATATCCATCTTCTTAGTGAAGACGATATTACGGTCCTTACTGAAGATTCCAAATGGAGAGTGGCAGAGTAATATATGTGTTGGGCATGAGAGGTAATGCTGTAAAAAATGTGTAGGATGTTCTAAGTGTTGTGGATAGCCGTAGTAACATGTGAATTTGAATCTGTGGCAAATGTTATGCTTTACCTCAGTCAATTCAAGTTATAAGGCAATCTCATACACAAACATTACACTCTTACACCAGCTACAACTTTAAATCATAAATATTGATGATTTTTTAATTTCAATTAGATTAGAAATGAGGATAAAAAATGCATAGAGATTAAAAGGTAGGCCCATGGCCTGGCCGGAATTCGAACCCGTGACCTCTAGGGCGGCGGTCGAGCTCGCTTCCTTCTCGACTTCCGAAGCCACTCAATTTCAAACTCAATCACTTTTTGGATAGATCATGAATTGCATTTTTGGAAGCAACGCAAGAAATCTCCAAACTTAAAAAAAAAAAAAAATTATTTAAGAAAAAATTTACCCATAACTCTACCTTATCAACCCATAACTCTACCTTATCCACCCATTACCCTTTTACTCTCCTACTAAACCTTCGTATATAATCATATACGAACCTTCGTGAGTAATTCCTTTATTTTAACAAAAGACTTCATTCCAGATATTTGGGCCTTTTCAAATTGTACAGTCGTTTTTCTTACCCTTCGACAAAGTCACGAACTATAGTGAACACAGCCAGACAGGTACAGTTAACAGATTTTAACACATCACAAGCTTGTCAGACCTCACAATGTCACGCTAACAACGGGTAATAATTTTTTTGTCTGCTGACAAAGACAAGCGATGAAAATAATAAAGTACTACGTTAAAAGGCCAAAAAAAAAAAAAAAAACAAGACAGTCATACAACTAGGTGCACACTGCACTGCGTGACTGATATAAAAATAAAAGAACAAAAAAAAAAAAAAAAATAAAATGAAAACAACTCTATAAAAGCCTATAACTGCAGCCGCGTGTGACGTCTTTGTGCTGCTTTCGAGTTGGAATATTTTTTACATAGATTAACGGCTTAAAAAAGTTTTTAGAAGAGAACAATTTTTTTGGTCAATTTATTGTTGCCAAGCACATAAAATTGTGCATATTTTACTTCAGCAGCAAATGAAGAAATACCAGCGGATAGAATGAAGTAGGGAATAAACTTTATGCAACTTTTCTTTGAAAGTCAAGGCGATTATAATGAAAATAGCAGAGATAAGTATGATAAAAATCATAAAAGTTGCAGAAGGACCTTCGCCTGGCTTGTTAAAAGTATATAAAATAAATTTGTTAAAAAGAAGTTTTTTATTGCACCTAGTTAAAGAGCTATAAAGGAAAATATTGTAAAAACTCTTTAACAACGATAGTAAAACCTATGCGCTAAGGGTAAATATTAAATGCAAACTAATTTAAGGCTAAAATATATATTTTTTATTATGTACCTAAAGAAAAAGTCTAACATTTTTAGTCCAAAAATGTGGCATTTTTAAGGCTTAAAAACTTTTTGTATTGTTGTCTTGTTGGTGTTAAGTTGCTGCGGTTATTCTTGGTGTCATATTTTATTTATGGCTAGGCACGTTGGCCAGCTCTCGCTAGCCGGAAGCATCGACAGTCACTGATGCTTCTTGGAATTTGAAACAAATTTAAAATTTCAATTCACCTCCAACATCTTGTGTGTAAAAAAAAAAACACAGCAAGTTTTCACAGAAAAGCCGCACATTGTCTTAAGTTCTGATTTGTTTGAAAATCAAAAGTATGCTCTCATAAATATTAGAATCTCAACTACTGAATACAGTAAATACAAAAGCACAGTACAGTGCTATTTCGTGTTAAAACCCGATTTAAGCTTTGGTAACTTTCGTTAAAAAAAACAGTAACTAATAAATAATTCAACTGTACTATTTATAGTTCTTTTAGATAAACATCCAAAACTTATGAACCTATTCGAGGATGTTCAGGAAACAGGAAAAACACTGAAACGTGTGTTTTGCAAAGTGTTCGGTATACAGAGTGGCTTAAAAGTCCCCTACCCTATTATATCTGTATAACTTCTGAACGAAGCAATAAAAACTAAAAAAATAAAAAGCATGCTATGGTTTTCATGGATTTTTTTACATTCAATGTGGAAAATTATTTCCTTCAAGTGTCCATCATTACAATTCACACACGCAGAAGCTCTTTTCATAGAATTTTCCACCACTTTTTGAAGTGTGGCTGGTGTAATTCGCTCAATTTCTGCTTGAATGTTAACTTTCAGCTCCCGTTAAATCTGTTGCTTGTTGATATAGACTTTCTCCTTCAGGTAGTCCCACAGAAAGAAGTCTGGAGCCGTCAGAGCAAGCGTTTGAGGCAGCCATCTGAAGTCAAGGTAGTTTTTTTTTTTTTTTTTGAGATGACAAGATTTGGAAATTCTTCCCGCAATAAGTTCATTGTCGCACGAGATGTGTAGACCGTATTGCTGAAACCATATCGCACTACATCTTTACAAACAGGCACAACTCAAAATTTACAAATTTTTACTTTTTAAAACTATTCGTAGTGATAACCTCCATCAACTATCAAAATATTGCACTCATATTTTTCATTAAAAAAAAATATATAGTTTTATCTCTTTGCTTTGTATGGATTACTTTAAAAACAAACTAGGTTTTTGTTTCTCTAGAAAATTTTGAAGTTTTAAGTTGTGTCTGTTTCGAAGATGGAGTGCGATATGTTCTCATTGTAACAACGTTCGCTCTTACGAATGGAAAGAGGAAGTCTGAAGCATTTCTATGTATTGATCTCCATTGATCGTCATAATGAACGTTGGTGGAGATTTTCAGCATTACGTGTGCCCCAAAATCTGCAGTTAAGATGCGTTTCATATTATTACCCACCCAATGCACTTTTGTGATTTCCTTTACAAAAATTAAGAAATCGGTTTCCGATTAATAAAGAACAAAAAAGTAAGCACTGTAAGGCTAGCAGTTTACGATTGCAGATCTGTTTTGTCATGCTCTTTTAAATCCCGTTATATTTAAAACATAACGTGTGATTTGTCTTTTTAAGGCGGTGCAATTATCGTTTCATAATTTTAACCCAGTTGCAGTTTTTTGTAATAAAAAAGACGTTTGTATTATGTAGCATTTTTTTAACAATAACAACTAATAGTGTTATACCTAACCTAGGTATGTCGCGTGGTAAAACTTTGTCAGAAGTAGAAAAAGGCAAAATTTTGGCTTGGGCTTCTGAAAATATTTCAGTGAGCGAAATTTCAAGAAAACTTGAATGCAGCCGACGCGTGATCGCTAATTTTCTTAAAAATACGGAAGAATATGGTAAAAAAAAAAGCGATCCAGACGTAAGAGAAAGATTTTCAAAAGGGAGAAGCATGCAATCATACACGAGGCAAGTTACTCGACCGCCAGTTGTTTTCGTCTGGCAAGAAGTTGCAACACCAAAGTGTCAAAAACAACAGTTTGGTGTATTGCTTTTTTAATAAGAATAAAACAATTCTGAAAAGTAAGAGAGAAATATATCAACATTATGGGGGTTTGGTTATAAAGATAAAACGCACCTTATTATTGGCATGACTGCTGGTCAATGCCGTTTTCTAAAAATAATAATACAATTTTGGCTAGTTCTGCGATGGTGTAATGATTCATATTAAAATCTCTGAAGTGTTATGTCTGAAATAAGGGGACACTAGTAAGGTTATTAGAACATTACTGTATTTTGTGGACTCCTTCAACAAATGCCTATGATTTTCAATCAAATAGCTGCACTGGGTAAATTGAACTGAACTGGGTTAATTGTTCAGGAGAGTTCTTTTCACTTTTCCCTCAAGTGTTTTTATGTGTAAAATGTTAGATACGACTCAAAGCCATTTACGTTGTTTAGCTTAACTGTGCTATTTATAGTTACATTTTCTGACATGATGCAGTATGGCTAAAGAAATATATTGACATTTTAAGTCAATTTCGCAAAAGAAGTTAGTTATGTCAGTTAGTCATACGAGCGAGGACATATGCAACTAGTTGGATGATTGGAATTTTTTTGGGTTTTGTGAACTTTCTTGGAAAAAAGTTATGGATATCCGCCAAATAGGTTCCAATGGGATTAACTATAGAATTAGTTGAAATATTGGTTTTTTTAGTTTTGAGAACTCTTGGGGGAAAAAAATCAAATCTATGATCTTCAGTCAAATACTGTCCACTGGGCTTAACTATGGAACTAGTTGGATAATTGGTTTAGTTTTTTTTTTTTTATTTTGCAGGCTCCTTAGATGAAAATACTTAGTTCAAATGAAATGCAATGAAAGAAAAATTCATCGTTATTTGATCAGGTAATTCATAGAATCCATTAAGCTCGTGTACGTAAACACAGGGACCTTTCCACAACCAGCTTTTAATGATTCTCTTGAAAAATCAAGTTTTTGGTGTTAAAGCACCCATGGGCTCGAAAAAGTAAACAACAAATACATTACATCTTTATTAAACCGAATTGATACAAATAAAAAAAAAACATTTTGACACATTTGGCCATTTGATTTTTGAGTTTGGCCATTTTTTGGCAAAATTCAAGTATATCAAAAAATTTTTTTTTATATGTACTTATATTTTGACAAATTCTAAGCAAATTTTGTTTGCAAAATTTTTCCCTAAAGTTCCTTATTTTTTAATAATAAATCGTTTAAGTTTGAACATTAAATATTTCTTGACCCACTTTTGCTGATAAGGGTTAACTTTTAAGAAAAATGTACACTTTACAAAATATTTTTAGGTAAGGAACAATATTATAATATCATTAAATAGAAAAAAAAAAAACTGACCTAAGCCATTTTTTTGAACGTTTCCTTTTTTTGCATAGTCATTTTTCTCCAAAAAAGTGGCCAAAACACCTACACTAAGGGAAATAATGCATATTAACATTATCCACGCCTGAGTATCAATTTTATTTAAATATTTACGTGGATAAATCAAATATTTTCCTTACAACTCGTTTTTTTCCCGTATTTGAATTTTATTTATACCACACACGTACACACATATTCCATACAAGCGAGCAGCAACAGCATCGCACACGTACACACATATTCCGACAACCAGCAACAGCATCGCACTCTGTTCTCTTGCAGTTGCAACCTGAGTTCTTATAATTCTCATTTCGTTTTTGTTGCAAGAGTTGTATAAAAGGGATATTTGGCCGTACGTATCAGCGATTGCGTGCTGAAATAATGCAATTATATGTAGGGTGGAGTGACAACTCGACATTTTCCCATGAATGTGTCGTACCCAGTGTTGCCAGATGGTCCGATATATCGGATTTGTTACGATTTTTAGCATTGAATACGATGATCCGATATTTGACCAAAATTCCTCAAAATGTTACGATTTTAGGAAAAATAGATCCGACGTCCGATTTCACATATATGTATTTTTTATGCATATGAAATGAAATAAATTTCAAATAAAAAACATGGTGCCAACTTTGAAGCATTATTTTTAATTAAAAACCATTGGTAGCACTTCTGATCACGAATGTCAAATAAAGACTGACAATTACACTGCATTGCTTTCAAAACTCTTCTTTGTGTTTGTGTTTACTGTTATATTTTTGCTAAACTGTGTCGTGGATGAAAATAAATCTCTTATTTGGATATGGATAAATTTCTGATGAGAAAGGTAAAAAAAAAACTAGTTAATTATTATAGCAAAATAAATGCACGAGTTTAATAATAATTTCTACTATTCTTTTAAGGCATAACAACCATTCCAAATTAAACTCATCAAAAAAGCGTAAATTACGGGTTGACCACCTCCGATTTTGCTCAAACTTTCAGAATTGAATATTCTCATGAATTAAAAACACTAATTTGAATAAAAAAATTTTTATATTTTTTTTCAAGGTTTTACGTAACATTAAAATTTCGCCAAAATGGGAGAAAAAGTGAAATTGCCTTACTATTGAAAAATCATATATTCAACAAAACTAAATCGATTTTCATGTTTGAGGTATTTTCAAAAAGACAATAAATAGTTGTTTTTTATAAAAATATAAAAAAACCAAAATTATTTTTTTTAAGTTTCTTAACTTCAAGGTCAAATTTTACAGGTCATAAAAATATGATTTTTCTCCACTTTAAAAATTGAAAAAAAATATTTTCAGTTAGTTAATTTTATTACCTTTCCATTTACCAAAAAACATGAGGGTGTTATTTTTCTTTCTATTTTAATAATTTATTTAATATTTTTTAAACGACAACCTATACTACTTCCATACAACCATACTATGTACATTAGACTGTACCTCAAAAAAAAAGTGCGCCGTAAACCAGCGAATATGACGCACTTTTGTCTCAAGGAGACCAATATGACATCTATAGAAGTAATTGACTTCAGGTGCACCGTTCTAGTTCTTACCCTCCAGATATTTTTTTTTTATTTTGGAGAAAAAATAATTGGTCTCTTTCAGATAAAAACATCGATATGTCATTCAATATGATCAGACTTTTAACACCGGTGATATGATGAAAATGAAAAAAGGGAGCCCTGCGTTCGGCAAAAAATATTCAAAAATTTTTTAAAAATAGTTCTGCTGGAAATATCGATATACTTTCTGAGCAAATGTATTATTTTTGTGATATTAGGGTGGTGCATTAGGATAATATGAACTGAGATCTGTAGGGTAAGTGCTAGAACGGTGCATCTGAGGTCAATGACTTCTATAGATGTCGTATTGGTCTCCTTGAGACAAAAACATTGATATACCAAACCTTTAAATCCGACTGTAAACACCAGAGATATGAAGAAATATGGCAATGCGCGACCCCTACGTTCGGTCAAAAAAAAATTTTTTTTTGTAATTGTCTTGCAAAAATGCGTCATATTCGATGGTATACGGCGCACTTTTTTTTTGAGCTACAGTCTAATGTACATAGTATGGTTGTATGGAAGTAGTATGGTAGGTGGTCGTTTAAGAAATATTAAATAAATTATTAAAATGAAAAGAAAAATAACACCCTCATGATTTTTGGCAGTTGGACAGGTAATAAAATTAACTTTCTGAAAATATTTTTTTTCAATTTTTAAAGTGGGGAAAAATCCTATTTTTATGACTTGCAAAATTTGACCTTGAAGTTAAGAAACTTAAAAAAATAATTTTGTGTTTTTATATTTCTATAAAAAACAACTATTTATTGTCTTTTCGGAAATACCTCAAACGTGAAAATCGAGTTAGTTTTGTTGAATATATGATTTTTCAAGAGTAAGGCAATTTCACTTTTCTGACATTTTGGCGAAATTTTAATGTTACGTAAAAACTTGAAAAAAAATATAAAAATTTTTTTACTCAAATTAGTGTTTTTAATTCATGAGAATATTCAATTCTGAAAGTTTGAGCAACATCGGAGGTGGTCAACCCGTATGAGTGATACGTTCAAAATGGAATGGCTGATAAGTAGTTTATACCTCAAATTCTGCAGAGCAAATTCTCTAATTTTGTATGTTTGTAGTATTACATTGCTTAAAGAAATGGATTATGTAGAAAATGTAATTTATTTAAATAAATAAACCTTAAATGTGCATCATACATCTATATTGTATTTTATTTGTCTTCCTTCCGACAAACGCGACGAAAATCCGACGGGCTGAAAGCAAAAGTTACGATGCGAAGTTTTTTTCCCCGGCAACACTGGTCGTACCGATTGTCATTTGCCTGCATATTTTGCTTTATTAGTTTGCTTTGTTATTGCCATTAGCATGGTTACTTTATTTTCTTTTTTCGTTCTTTAGTTTTATACTATTTTTGACATATGGTGTCATAATATTGCACCGACTGTCAAAAATAATATAATATTAAGGAACGAAAAAAGAAAATAAAGTAACCATGCTAATGGCATTAATGGACGCAGCTTGTGAGAAATATTTGAATATATTGTTTTTTAATTTCAATATTTTTTATATAAATTTCCTTTAGATGTGATAGTTTTATTTTCAAATAGTAAATTTTTAAAAAATATTTAAAAAATTCGTGCATGTCTTTATCGTGGTCGATTTGATGAAGAACGCTACTTATATATATATTTAAAACCCTGTTTACCCTTTATATATTTTAAAGACCTGGACATTTTTTGAAGATCAAAAGTCCAAGTTTCCAGTTAAATGGCTTTAATAATTTAACAGCACACAAGGGGAAAAATACCTTTAATTTTCTCCCAAGCTTTCAATCACGGGAATACTATTTTCCCGTCAACTAGTTCTTCCGTCTGGATTTTTTCAAAAGCATCGTCATTACAGATAAAACATTCTATTTTTTCCTAAAATTAAGGGTTTCAAAAATTTCATTCTCCTCAGCAATTAAATGCAAATAAGGAGTGAAATTGTATTGTCTAGAAAAAAGAAAACTGGCAGAAAGATCTTGACATAAAAATCAAACGCCAAATAAACATTCTAAAGGCAATACGTGTTTTTGAAAACTTCTTCTTTTTCGTAACCCAAATGATTCTACATTCAATTTATGGCTTAGGCAGAATGCATTGAAAGCATTCGCATTTCGAGAATGCTACTTCGTCATACTTAATAACATAAAATCGCTGATGTTAGCATTTCAATGTGAATATCAAATTCACGGAAAATTGCTTGAAACTCAATTTGATGTTGTTTATTTTAATACAAATGCCTTTTAATTTATTTGAGACTCATTTTAATTTTCAGCTCTGTCGCCCATTCACAACCACTGTCGAGTGTATGACGAAAAATTTGTTTATTTGATTAATTTAAAAAATCAACAAAAAATATTCAAAAGATTGCCATACGATACTCTTTCGATTTCGGAAATCATTGGGAAGAAATGGAATTATTCTATTTTTAAAACAATCTTGGCATACACGACATACATACATACATGCATACAGTGTCGACATACATGTAGCCAGACACAACCAGTGTATGACAAATGTACAATCAGCACATTTATATATTTTTGTATGTTGTATATACATATTTGTGTAACTGTTTGTTTGTAATTTTATGGTACGAGCACATGTTGCCATGCATACAAAAAATGCCCAAACCAAGTTGGCTCGAGTAAAAACCAACTTATTTCCTTTCTATTGAGGCAACGCTTGAGATGAGCGTGCAGAACAGTATTGTTCGTATGGTATGTTCATTGGGAAAAGGATAAGAAAAAGGATTTGCTTGAAGTGATTGAGCTTCTATGCAGATTATTGATCTGTATTAAGGTAGCTTGAAATAATTTTGTACGCCGCACACATAATAAATCAATCAATAATCATGCTCAAATCCAAACGAACAAATATTTATTTAATTCCGATAAGGACATCATAAAAGACTTACTTATGTTCCGTAGGTGTGCGGCAAAACATAAAATATTGAAAAATTTCAAGTTTAAAGATACCCGGTTTAGACAGCTGAGTTCTGTCTAAGTTTTAAATCTGAAATAAACTGTTACAAGAGATGTGAACCGTACAAAATAGTCTTCTGTAAAGGTGTCAATTTTGAATCTTCGGTAAACTTTTCTGGTTCATAATTATGAACGTTCATGAAATTCTCATTAAAACGACTCTCTTCTGACTCCAAATTATGAGTATTCATTAAATGTTCTTGAGTAAGTCTCTTTCCTGATTTATAATTATGTCCGTCCATAATATCCTTGGGAATTTCTCACTTTTGTGTGAGAATAATATTTATTGGGTTATGGATAGGTTTTTTTTTTTTCATCTATAAAAAACTGTAAAATTTGTAAAAAAAAACCAGTTGTTGTTTTAGTAAGACTAAAAAATTACTGAAAATAATATATTTGCCAAGCCATAAAAAAAATCTGACAAAAAAAAAAACCATAAAAAAAATCTGCATAACCTTGTGCAAGGTTTTTAATTTGCACCATGTCATGAAATAAATAAATAGAAATTTTTAATTTTAAATAAAATTAAAAAAAAAAATCATTCAGCTCAATGTGAACAACAGCAACAATCATGTACATACAAACAATACATGTTTTTTTTAAATCTGTCAGGTCTTTAATTGAAAAATCAAAAGGCCGTAAATGCGCTTAACTGACACTTTTCTCACTCTGCCTGCCTCTTCTCTATTACTCCTCACCCATGTTTTATGACAATATTGTAAGCAGACAAATGAAAGTAAGAAATCGATAATAATTGCTATTGTAGTTGTTTTTGTTGTTGTTGTATATGCTGACAATCATCAAATGGTAGCTATCGGGGGGGGGAGGGGGGGGCATCATAGAGACGAGTGAAAATTGTGTATTGTTGTTATTATAGTTCTTTTTGTTTGGAATCGTTTGTGTTGCAATGAAATAATGTCCATTTTCAGGCTTGAGCAACTTAAATTCTTGTTCCACTCGTTTATTCATTATTTTCAAAATCTACTGAATATTTCTATTAAAAAAACAAAAACATTTAAAGAGTAACAGCTTTGAATTCACAACTTGTAAACTAACTTGTGGTTAGTTTTTAATACGCTTGGACTATTGTGTGTATTCTACAAAAGAATGTTAAAAATTATGCTTTGGCATTCAGAAGTTTCATTATTAGGCCTTTAGTCAAAAATTGGTTAAAATTTAAGCCAAAAAATGGCCAACACCTGTACTTTTTGCCCTGTGTTCCTGTACTTTTGATGCTTTTACACTGTTTACTTCTTTGTCTGAACAGCGGTTTAACTAGAATTAAGCCCTTGAGTTAATCATTACTCTACCTTACCTCACCTTACCTTACCTTTCCTAACCTTACCTTACCTTACCTTACCTTACCTTACCTTACCTTACCTTACCTTACCTTACCTTACCTTACCTTACCTTACCTTACCATACCTTACCTTACCTTACCTTACCTTACCTTACCTTACCTTACCTTACCTTACCTTACCTTACCTTACCTTACCTTACCTTACCTTACCTTAGCTTAACGTACTTTACCAAACTCAGTTGTAACAGTACCTCTAAATTGCTATTTTATATATTGTCAACTTTTGTAAAAGCATTCGTCTTAATTTTTTCTAAACAACCCACAAAACCAAACTCCAATTTTCAACATCTTAGTGTTAACATTAATTTACTCTTTGCTTAGAGGTTTTCTATTTCGCGTCCGGTTAATTTTGAAGTCTATACCTTTTATTATCTTTTATTTTTATTCTATATAACTTTAGTGGCTCTGTCTCTTTCATTCTTGGAAACAATCAACAACATTGTTGTCGGTAGACTTTAACCCTCTAATCCGCAAGGCTGCCATGATGTTGCCACCAGTTTTAAGATCAGAACTAAAAATAAACGGAGTAAGCTCTTAGCTTGATTTTTAGGGCTTTTGGAAGTTGATTTTTGGTGCTTTGTGTATTGTGTGTATTTCATCAAAATAAATACATCGAAAAAAAAACATTTCGTAATTGTCCGATCCAGTCAAAATTTTTTTAAATATAATATATATTTTTATTATATGTCATTTTTGGTTGGAAAATACATATTTTGATGTAAACTGTCTACCATATTGTTGAACAAACTTTCGGACTCTTCTCAACTTTTCTATTTTCGAACTCTGGGGTAGTTCATAAATTACGTGACCGATTTTCAAATTTTTAACCCCTCCCCCCTTCCCCTTCGTTACTCTACGCAATGTATTTCAAAACCCCTCCCTTCCCCCCATAAAGTAAGGTAGTATATGAAATACAAAAAATTGATTTAAAAATATTTTTAAATATATTTAAAACATATTATTATCTTGACTAGTTCTTAGTCATGACTAAATAAATTTAAGGAATATTTTTAAGAATCAATTATTTTTTATAGATAAAAACTATTCCATCTTCAAACCAAGAGTCTATGCTCTCAATCACTGGAATTGAAGAAGCTGTAAACTTTGGGGACTCTTCGAAATATAATTCTTCAACGAATTCCATATTGACCCATTCATAGAAATCACTGAAAATAATATAAACGAGCAGAATAGAAGAAACAACTGTCGAAAAGGAAGTAAAGATAAATATTTCCCTTATTACATTTGTCAATAGTTAACCTTCAATTTAGACAGTCAAACATGTAAGGAGAAAATGTAAGGATGAAAATGTTTTGAAGTGATGGGGTATATTTATTTCACTTTTTTGAGTTATTTTTTATTTTTGGTCATTTTACTATATCTGACACCCCTCTCCCCTCTATCATGACTTATCATAGTTAATTTTATAATTCAATTTCCAGTTTATGTGGTTAGTGTCCTAATTTTTATTTTCTTTGTTGATCTATATATATTACGCAAACGTTTGTATAAGGGAACCTAACACGCCCATTATTTCAAACAACATCTGCCAGAATCCTATTAGCCTATATACAGTGGCTCAAAATATTGATCGCATGTTCTAGAATTTCTTACAAAACAAATATTACAGGAAAACGAAAAAATGAATTGTGAAAAGATTATATATTTTTACAAACTTTATTTTTGTTAAATAAAAAAATACATTATTTCTTTAATGATTCAGACTTTGTAGTCAAATAAAATTAGAAAAATTAATTAAACATATCATTTATTTGAGTTTAAAAGCTAATATTTTGGGTAGCCTCTGCGTGCTTCAAAAACAGCATTTATTCTTCGTGGCATGCTTTCCACCAAATTTTTGCATAGTTTCTGTGGCAGTGCATTCCATTTTATCTGGACTTTTTGTCAGATATCATCGAGTGTTCGTGGCGCACATTCACCATTACTCAATTCGCGTTTAAGCTCAATCGGATTTAAATCAGGTGATTGAGGTGACCAGTCCAAGACGTTTATAGAATTTTGCTGGAACCACGTTTTTGTTATCCTAGCCGTATGTTTTGGGTCGTTGTCTTGCTGAAAAATCGATTCCTCCAAAATACCTCCTCACATATCCAAACTTTGGAAAAGTTTTGCGTTTAAAATATTAATATAGTCCTGTGCTGTAATTTATCCTGTAATCCTATGACCCTTCCCAACTCACATCCGAGTCATACACCCCACAGCATTATTGAGCCTCCTCCAAATTTCACTGCTTGCTGAACATGTCTACTGGAGAATTTTCCACCTTTTTTTCTCCAAGTCCACTGCCTCCCATCAGACACATATTAGTTAATTTTTTTTTTCATCGGACCATATAACCTTCTTCCAATCGTCAATGGTGTAGTTTTTGTACTTACGAGCAAATTTGAGCCGCAATCTCTTATGGCCATTAGACAATAAGGGTTTCTTTACCTTAGAGCGACCTTTAAAACCATTTTTTTCTTAGAACATTTCTAATAGTTTCGTCCGAAACATGAATGCCGTCATTTATTTCCAAGCTTTTATCTATTTCAACAGCATTGTCGTGTACCCCATGTTTAATTTGACGTATTATTCGACACCTTAATAAATTTGATGTAATGGGTTTTCGTCCAGCGCAGTTCTTAATCGTCAAATTTTCACATTGAGCGCGAACTTTACTAACTGTTGAAATGGAGCACTTTGCAGATCGAGAAATTTGCCTATGAGAAACCCCTCACGCAAGAAATGTTCAATTTGCTTAAACTTTTCAGGTGATATTGCTTTCATCTGAAAAAATTTTCAAATAATCACATTTCGTGGTTACAAAATTAAAAACTAGTTTAGTTTTACCTTAAATAAACAAGTCTCACTAAAATCAAAGTTTATGATTACATTCAATAAAATAGTCTTTGATGTTTGGTTATTCTTTTATTATTTTTTAGCAAACTCAAAAAATTGATCGAATGAATTTTTAGTGTTTCCATTCCTAAAATAAGCACTGAAATTTTATTAAATATACTACTGCCAAATGCGAATAATAATAGAACAAAATTAATAACCGTTTCTTTTACAGTAGTGGCTTTAATAATATGTACACAATACACTGATACACGCACTGCTTACACACATGCGATCAATTTTTGGAGTCACTGTATATCCTCCTAAGTTCCATACTATTAGTGCATTTAGAATGAGCTATAATTGAATGGCTCAGATGCCAAATCGATTAACTCCATAAAACAAATAGTTGAGAAAAATGAGAAAATAGTATATATTTTAATTCAAAATTCCAGTTAAGTTCTAAATTCGAATTGATGATGTAGACTGCATTACTGTAGATGTATCTTGTATCCCACGCCATTTTGAAAGTATAAGATGGATAACATGGAAAATATCGTTTTTTTTGTTACAATTTCTATATGATTAAAGGAGTTAATCGATTTGGCTTCTGAAAAAATTAATAATTCAAAATCAGTTTTAAATTTGTTTTGAATAACAGAAAATTAAAATATATACATTTAAAAAAAAAAACATCGATCCCAACAAAAAGTTGAGAAAAATTAAAAAGTAGTAGGTTTATATTGCTTTGGAACGTTTCTAAGGACATATTTATACTTAATATATCAATATTTGTATTACAATTTTATGTGATTAATGGATTTAATCGATTTAGCATGTGAAAAAAAAATTATAAATTGAAGTTCACTCTTAAATTTATGTTTTTATTACAAAAAAACTATTTTATATACATTTTTTTTTTAAGATTTTAGAAAATATAAATAATAACTGCTCTGTTACATATATTTTTGTAAATTGATTCATCAGCAACGTAAATGATGTCTTCTTCGACATTTCCCGACATTTCAATTTGTTCTAAACTTTTTATAAAAGTCATGTTTAATTGGAATAATGAAGTTCAGCAAGTCCATCATATCTTTTCTCTCGTCACAGTTCTGCCGGTCGGATACAATAAAGGCTGACCTACATTTTTCAGACATAGTTGTCTACCTGCTACAGATTTTCTTATATCAATGGCATTAAATTCTGAATTTCGTTAAAGTCATACTTGAATTGTATAAGATGTGGTTTAGACTTTTCTAATTTTATCCAGTGCATTTTTAGCTAATTTACTAGCATCTTTGTAACAGTTGCCTTTGTGTTAATGATAAAATATTCTAAAGAACTTGTAGATAAAAAGTCCTGATGTGTCATTTGAACCAAATGAAACGGTACTTTCTTCTTACTAGTTTTTATTATACTGTACCAATCATCTGGCGAAAAAAATGTTCTGAATTTTTTTCGCTTGAGATTCGATAATAGCGAACTGTGCATCGTTAGGCAAATAACTATGTCCACTTTCCAGAAATTTAATTTCTATTGACTCAGCACGTATTTCTGTACTTAGAAGCAATTTCAATAAACTTAAGACAGTTTTTATATTTCTGTTTTGACCAGTACATGAATCTGAATAAGTTATTATAGTCTTACAATTTTTAGCGCAAGTCTTTATGTGCTTTATTAGACATGAAGAGATTTCCTGAGATCAGAAATAGAATAACTTATAAAAAAAACAGTCAATTGAATAGTAGAAAGTGATTTAACTGACATTTTATTGCAATTTGCATTTCAGTATGGAGTTAATCAGATTGGCTTCTGAAATAAATTATTTATTATTCAATGGCTTAAAACATTTTGTCATTTAGTGGTGTTAATTTTTATTTTTACTGATTTTTATTATGAATAGTAACAATTTGGCATCTATCAAGTACTTTGACTTTGAAACTTCGAAAAATTCAAATAGTGGAGTTAATCGATTTGGCATCTGAGCCATTCAATTATAGCAGTTTTAGTTCACTTCTTTTTCATTTTCTGAACTCACATCCGAGTGTGAGTCACTAACTGCCTTCATTCTCACTTAAAGCAGAACAAAAGCCATAAAATTAATATTATTTTGAAAATCTTAACAGCCAGATTTTATCAATTTGATTTTACCTCTTAATTATCGATCAAAACTTCTACAGTTCTTGTTATCACTCCAAGCAAATGTGCGCCTTCTCTGAGCACAATCTAGGTTGGTCTGGGTTTTTTAGGCTGAACGAGCACAACTCAGCTCAGCACAGTACAGTGCACAAGCAGTTAATAGAAAGGCGAAAGCAGGCACTTCGATCTAATTCATGATTTTACCTGCTGTGCTTAAATGTACAGTTATTTTACGTTAGCCAATATGTTGGTCGATACTTTGCGAAAGTCAAGTAAAATTATTGCTGAAAAACGAAAAGAAAAGATGGTCACGAACTCATTTGGGAGGTAGCCCCAACTAGCTGCTCCAGCAATATATCGGTTGAAGGTAAGTAACAATCACTGCGGATTGTAAGTTAATCTCATCAGAATAAATTCTCTACCAAAACCTAGAGTGCCGCAAATATGTTAAATAACCGAACTTTGGCAACTTCTGGCAAAAGCCATTAATTTTTACAGCATAGTCATTAAAGTGATTTGGTGCTTTTTATTTTGAAAAAATGCACACGAAGTAAAAGTTGTATGTATTTGTAGAAAATAAAAAAAACACAATATTAGCAACACTGGTTAGGAGGGAAGCGCTTGTCCAAAGTGAGTTTTTTTTAAATCTTTGTAACAATAGACTTTGATTATTGAATATTGTTTTAAAATCAATACCTCATAGTTTTAACGCTCGTAGAGGTTTATGATAATTCTTGTTAATATTTGACACTATCTCCCTTTTCATGTAATTGACATCAGTTGAACACCATATCAATTAGTTATGTTATGTAACAACTTGTGCAATTGTTAGTATTCATTCACTTCATCTGTAGTTTTCTTTTTTTTTTAATACACTGAGTTGATACTTCCAGACAATTTTGTTGGAGTTTATCCATTGACTTGAGCAACTTTTTAAGTCATGTCTTAACTTATTTTCCTGCCATCTAAGCAAATCTAGTTATACTGCACTACTTGTACATTTTTCTTCTTCTTTTTCCTCTTCATCTTCTTCTACTTCTTCTTCATCTTCTTTTTCGTCTCTTTTGACTTTAGTAGACTTAATCAGTAAGTGATTCGTTTTGGCAACATGTTTGCTAGCCATTCGATCGATGTTGTTGCTGTTCTCCATTTTTTTTTTCTGTTTTGGTGTTGATCGGTTATCTTTTCTTCTGATCGACTTGTTTAAACATATTAATTACCGTTAAATACCGTCTAGATATTGTTGTATTTTGTTGATGTCTATCGACTTGTTTTGAATGCTCACATAATCGATGCGTTAAGTATTAGGAATAAATTAATTGCTCTAGATTAACTTATGGATCGAGAATAGTTAAAATGATAGTCATGATGGAGCCAACCATGAGTCATGAATGATCTTGGCATTATCATAATTAGGGGGTCATATTTAACTGAACCCATCGAATGCAAATGTATCATGGATTGGAAGATAAAAATAGAATAATTCTCCAAAATGAATTAGCTATCCTAGAAGACATTTTCAAATGAACAGAAAAAAAAATAATGTTCCATTTATTTCAGCAAAAAAAATTAATAATTTTAATATTTAGTTCGACTATTCAGCAATTTCTTATGATGTCTTCTCTTCGCTGAGGCCATAAAGTCAACTTCATCAATTTATGAATGCTCTATTGGCACAGTTCTATTGGCATGGCTTTTTATGCATTGACTAGAGAGGATTATTTTGAAACAGTAAAATTTTGAAATGTTAAGGAACGTCAGTTTTTTTTTAGCTCACCAAAGTGGGGCTATATACCCAGAGGCCGAAAAAAAAGGTCATGTTTGTGAATTTTTTTAAGGAAACCTGAGGGATATTTTTAAATGAGGGTTTTAACACCTTAAATAATACACTTTCAAGAGAATGTTTAGTTTTTTTTTATTAAAAAAAATTTAATATTAAGGTAGATACAGCATTTTTTGTAGAGCTCTCTGAAAAAAATATTGCTCCTAAATTCATCTGGAACAAAAAAATGAAAAATGTTATTAAACTAGATACTTAAAACCCGAACTTGTCATAGCTGATTTTGAAAATATTGTTTTTTCACAAAATGGCGGACTTCTGAACATAAAGTAACGATTTTCGACCAAAAATTCGTCATTACTTTGCCTATAATGAACGAAGCTACGAAAAAAATCCTATGTCAAGTACGAGATAAAAGGTCTGTTTCCGTACAAAGTTCAAGAAAAGTTCGAGTAAAGTTCAATATGTGAGAGTAATTAAATTATCTGTCAAAATGAGAGAATTTGCAAAAAAGTACGGAAACGACTTCTAGCGAGTTTCAAGCACAAAAACAGCTGATTGCCTATAAACGCAAGCAGCGCCAAATTTATGTACACCAATTTGACATTTTCTTGTTCTTCTTGATGCTTGTTCTTATCGTGCTCGAAGAAATTGTTCAAGCAAAGTTCAAGCTAGTTTCGAGGCTCGAGAGAGTGGCATTTTGCTTGTTCTTCTTCTCTCTCGAGCTCGAAAAATGTGTAAAGAAACGCCTTCAAGCAACTTCAAGTATGTAACTTGAACTGCGTACGGAAACAGACCTAATTATGAATAAAATAAGCCTGCATAAAAATCAAAGCGATCGGTTCAGTGAGTTTCGAGAAATTTTGGTCACCGACTTTGAAAACATGGTTTCGAGAAAAACGCGTTTGAAAATAAGGGCCAGCATTGCGCACTCTAGAAGGCACTCACTAGGCTATAACTTTGCTATTTTTTGAGATATCGACTTGAAGAAGCTTTAAGAAAACATTTTTTGTAAAAAAAAGGTCCTGGGTATATAACCCCCCTTAACCTATTATCATTCAAAGGCACGCAATTCAAGGATTTTTTATGAGTTTCATTCCCGAATGAATACATGAAAAATTTCCCAAGCAAAAAAATTTTTTTTTTACTTTTTTGTGTGTACTTTTTCGGTTTCCAAAATTGCATTTCCATCGTTTCAAAAAAAAAAAGAGTTGGCTGTGCCGTGGACTCACCCGTAGGTTTTGACGGGACGAAGTTTCTTGCTGTTGATGTTGATGTTGATGTTGATGTTGATGTTGATGTTGACGTTGATGTTGATGTTGGTGTTGGTGTTGGTGTTGGTGTTGGTGTTGGTGTTGGTGTTGGTGTTGGTGTTGGTGTTGGTGTTGGTGTTGGTGTTGGTGTTGGTGTTGGTGTTGGTGTTGGTGTTGGTGTTGGTGTTGGTGTTGGTGTTGGTGTTGGTGTTGGTATTGGTGTTGGAGTTGTTGTTGGATTTGGAGTTGGTGCTTTTCGTTTAGTTTTTTTTTTTGCTTCCCCATTGGTTGTGCTCTAATTTCAATTAATCCAGCAAAAGTGATGCATATGCGTCACATTAGGGGGTTCCCTGAGGGTTTTTGACACGCCGTCAAATTTTTTTTTTATTTTTGTCATATGCCCGAAGACCTCACCTTTGTTTTCGTTCCTTAAAATTTACCGTTGCACCAGTAGTCACAGAGTTAAAAATCCATGCAACGTTATTTCATGGCTGTAGCATTTTAACTGCATTATGTGATTGCATCCCTGAAATCATGACAACAAAATTTTTTTTGTAATTTAGTTGTGAAGCGTAATAACACATCCCTGCTGTCGTAAAACAAAATTTACTGTAGCACTACTCCTGAGTGACTAATAATTCCATGCAACGATATTACATTTCTGTTACATAAGCTGCTATATTCACGACCTGACGACGCCGGAATTTTTTTTTTATTTTTTTTATTTTTGTCGTAAAGCCATGTATAAAACCTTCATTTTCCTTTTTAAACTTTTATCGTAGGTTATATACTCATTGAGTAAAAATTCAATGCAACGCCGCTGCATGAATATTGCGTTATTGATCTTTGAGCGGCTCTCTCAGCGTCCCCATGATGTCAGAAATTTTTTGTCTAGTTTTGTTGTGAGGGCTTCCAGTAGGCCTTTATTGGCGTATCGTATTTTTAATCCTAGCGCTAATACTAAGCGAGTAATAATTCCATGTAACAAATTTTCAGTTGCGTTGCTTACGCAGCTCCCACTACGTCCCTATGCTGTATTAAATTTTTTTTGTTTTTTTAATATAGCCAAAGAATTAACCTTTACGGTCATACTATTTTTTTAATCATAGCTCTTATACCCAGCGAGTAACAATTCAATGAAACGCAGATGAATTTTTAAAAAATTCATTTTTCAACTTTTTTGGAAACTAGAGCAGTATAACGTAACTTCGTCACGTCAAAAAAAAAAAAAGTATTTTTAGCGGGAAACTTTATTTTTATACCCCTACGTTTAAAAAACGTAAACGGGATATATTAATTTTGTCACTCCGTTTGAAACGCCCATAAGTAGGCGTGGTAGGTATAGAAAAGTATATATATTCTTGATCAGCATCACCACCCGAGTCGATTTCGCCATGTCCGTCTGTCCGTCTGTTTGTCTGTGATCACGATTACAGACGTAATGTTCAAGCTATCATCACGAAATTCGATATTTAAGCTTGTATCTAAAAACTAAAGGATAAGTTCGAAAATGAGCCAAATCGGATGAAAACCACGCCTGCCTCCCATACAAAGTGACTTTATCAAAACAGTAAAATCTCTTAGAATTTCACAAAAATTGATATATGGACTTGCAATTTTGCATATGAACTTTGATATATAAATTGTACACTGTGTATGAAATTCAACCAAATCGAGTGAAAACCACACCCACCTCCTATACAAAGTGACTTTATAAAAAAACAAGAGAGAATATTTTCTGTTAAAACTATGACGAAAATGTTTTTACAAAAAAAATGTTTTGACTGCTTAAGACTTTGAATATATTTCAATTCGGACGTAGGGGTATTTTAATTTCGGCCCAGTCAAAGATCATTTCTTACTAGTTTTTTTTTAATTTATATTTCACGTCGAAAAAGTACCTACTGGTATTCATTTTGCAAATACAAAGAGCTCACCCAAAAATAGTAAAGTACAAAGTTTCGGTTGGGATATTTGTCATGTTTTCATTCAAGAATAAAGCTCCATAAAGAGAAATTCGGTCTCCGTGGCCGTTATCGCTTTGATTGATAACAAAAAATACAACGAACCAAAAATAGCGATTATAGTCAAAGAAAAAAGACACGTGGAGGAAGAAGTCATATTTCTTATTAGAAATATTGGCGTATATCATAAGGAGCCCGGACATTTCCTTCCTGATACTTGCTTGTGGTATTGATACATAGAAAGACGCTATTTACTGACACGTCAAAAACACATAAACTATATATGAATGCTTTTTCCTACAGGGTATCTTGCAACAAGGTTGCCACTTCAATTTAAAATGTTACTTTTCCATACAACATAAAGGGTATTCACTTCAACGCTGAAATTTTCGAAATGCTGATATTTACGAAAACTTCAGTGCAGTTGTTGTTGTTTTGGTTTTCCGTAGTTTGCTTAAATTTAATTATCTATTGAGTTAATGAAAAATAGTCGTCGGAAATTTGTGAAGAAAATATGTGTTTACTAAGCATAAACAAAACTGTTACATGAGTCTGAGTCATTGTGAACATGAAAACTTCGATAAGTAGAAGAGCATTCTGTCAAGTTCCGCCTAAAGAGCTGATGACATTTTTAAGATGGAGCAATCTTTTTTTGGTTTTTATAAAACGACAAGAAGCACAAGTGTTTTTACAGAATATTAACAAAATTATTTGTTTTAGAATCATTTACATAGAAATAAGCGATAGCGATTAAAAGTTTGACTGATGCATGTGAATAAAACAAAAATATAAAAACGGTCGCTCACTTCAACTCGTCGGAAATTTCCGATTTTTTCAATTTCAGCATTGAAGTGAATACCCCTGTTTTAAAATTTGCTAAATATATCAAAAACTGTACATGATAGGATTATAAAAATTCGCACATTGGGGTGTAGCATAAAAAAACCTATCTTCGGAAAAAAAGTGGGCGGTTGGGCAACCCCGATTTTGAGAAAACTGCTGACATGTCGTAAAGAGTATTTGTTACGATAGTTAAGGTAGCGTAGAATGAATAGTTATGACCTTCTCATCACTTTAGTGAACTTTAACCACATAATTTAAAACGATTTACTCCATCTTAAAGACTATAGGACTCTAGGAAAATGTGGCGTCCGTGGCATAGTTGGTTAAAGTGCGTGGCCACTATGTCAACGAGCTTTGGAGACCCAGGTTCGAACCCCAGCAGCGACAGAAAATTATTTGAATTAAAATAATTTTTCTGTACGGCCGCCACCTCTCTGCAGACAATGGCAAACCTCAGAGAGTAATAAAAATGCCATGTAAAGCTTCTTGAGAATAAGAACATTTCGTTCATCGCCGTTCGGAGTCGGCGTTAAGCCTGTAGGTCCATTTCTCGGTCAATTGTGTAAAAACTTAATAACACGCACAACACGATTGATCATAAGAAGCTAGGTCAAAGTCCTTTCAAGGGCTGAAATGGCCAGTTATTAATTTATTTTTTTTACTCTAGGAAAATTGATTTTTTTTTTAATTCGGTTCATTGGGACGTGGTTTGTAAATAAATCTGGCTTATTTATTTAGACCAGGGATGCCTACGGTCTGGACTGGCATCCCTCTTTCCGCGCTTTACAACAAATTAATTTTTGTAATGTTTGTTGTAATTTGCAGTTTCATCCTTGCTTGTTACTGCTTTGTTGTTGCATATTCACACGGTCGATCGCTGTAATCATGTTATTGTTTTTATGTATTAAAAAATTCCAAATTATGCGCGATTGCGGGCGAATTAAAAAATTTCGCTGCAATTATAATGGGAAAGCTCAAACCCGATATTTTTCTCAGAAGTTGAATTTTTAATCACAGCGAGGCTAATTGGGCGTGAGCCATAAACTTTTGTCAATGTCATATCACGCTCCATACAATATCATGATCCTACCAAATACTACTCTTGATACGTGAGAAATTTTCTAAAAATACCACCTTTTCAGATGGTTTTTTTAGTTTTTTTGGGTAATCAAACCAAACTGAAAATAAAAAAAAAACAAGGTAGCGCCAATTTTTTGCAGTTAGGTAGGCGGTTACAACTATGCGAAAAAATTAGTTTGAGCTATGGAATTATAAGAAAAGTTCAAGAAACCATTTCCATCAAAGACGCCAAATACGCGTTGATGGTTGTGAGTAAATCGTTCTAATAACGTAATCACTGTGAAAAGACCACAAAATGCGCCAATTTAATGGTTTTTGTAAATATTTTCTCTTTTTTGCTATTTACAAGTGCCGCCCGCCAGTCAGGCGGAAAATGACATTGAGAACAACAACAACAAAAACAGCAGCAATCACAACAACTGCAAATCCAACAACAACACGTTCAGCGACAGCAACAATAGCACAATCAGAACATGAACAAAAAAAAAAGAGAAAAGCACTGCAACAAGCAAACGTTTCAAGCAGCTCCAGCAGCATTTTGAGTTGAAATGGCAATCCTGTGGCAAGATACCCTGCAGGAAAAAGCACTCACACAACGTTTGTGTGCTTTTGACGTGTCGCTAAATAACGTATTTCTGTGACATTTTTCAAAACATGCTGCGGTTGCCAGCTGCTTCCTGTCTAACGAGAATTCAATGGAGTTGATGCTGTTGTGGTTTTTAACAGATGCAATCTCAATTGTGTTGAATTGTCTTCCTGCCTGCCTGCCTGACTCTCTTTCTTTTTGTCACTTGTATTTATTTCCTTTGGTCTAGGCGGCGCTGCGGCTTATTTTCGCTCACCAACTCATGCTCTATTATAACAATTTACCGTTCTAAATATTGACACATATCTTAACGTCATCTTGACAGCTAAATGTGCGGCAACATCGTGTGGCAGTGTTTTTTTTTTTTTTGTTTTGGTTTTTGTTGTTGTTGGTTTATGGCCCCCTCTTAGTGCCATTGTAATAAATTGTTGTGGCGCATGCGCGCCTCTCGTTGACTCGCGCTCACCCATTGATGTTTCCTCAATTTGTTGAAGGCATCGAGTGTGCAGCGCCATCTAGATGCTTATCATCGGTGCTTTTATTGTGGCTTTGCATGTCGTTGTCGAGTTGTTGATGATGGTTGTTTCATCTTGGGTTTTTGTTCTCATTTTTTTTACATTGTTTTAGCTTATATCTTTATCTATTAACTTTATTGTTGTTCTTTTAGATGCGCCATTTGTTCCTCAATGAAAAAGAGATTTAAGCAAAGAAATTGTTTTTTATTTTATTTAAAACAATTTTTATTTTAAGTAAACCAGGTCTTCCTTTCATTTTTTGTTCGACTAAAATTGATGCCAATTGCAATTGCCGCTTTTAGGTTATGTGGTAAGCTCTATCGGTATGATTTGTATATAGGTTTTCAGCCGTATTCATACAAATATTTTAAAATAGCTTTAAAACGTTCAATAGCTAAAAGGCTTTTTAAGGTTAAAATGTCTTTTAAATTTATGTTAATCATAAACATGTTCTCACTGCTTTGTAGTTAAAATAGGAACACTTTCGATTTGAAGTGGGAAGAGTGTTAATAATGGTTTTTGAATTTGATAAAATTAATAATTTTTTGATAATTTCTCTCAATTTTATGAACAATTTGATATTCAAAAGCTTTTACAGTATTTGAATGAAACTCTGTAATTGTGTGTATAGTGTTGGAAAAAGTTTCTATAAATTGGTCTATTTCTTCATTGAGAAGATTTCTATTGCAACTTGGCAGTGAATTTGTAATAGCATCATTAATATCAGATTCAAAATCCTCCCACACTGTTTTGCTGTAGGAGACAAAATAACGAGGAGGACAGATGCAGAAGTCAAAATCATTTAATTTAAATTTAAGTTTTAAGGGAAAGTGTATTTTGATTCAAATACACTAGAATTTAAAAATAAACCATTTTTAATTCCTGAAGATATTAAACATCTTTTTCGAACCAAATATTTATGGCAAAAACAATTGAAACACATTTTTCACAGAAATTTCAATAGAAAAAATTCAGAATATCAATTACTTTCAATGCAAATTCAGCTTCTCAACAAAATGATTACAGAGCAAGTTAAAATTCATCAAGCAAATGAGTTTAAAAACCGAATTAGAAATATTAGACCGGGACCGGAAGCTTACAAGCAAATTTACAATATAATTGGTTATAACAAATCTAAGGCGTGTAAAAAAATTTCTGTAAATAGTAAATTAATAACAGAAGATAATGATAAAGTTGAATTATTAAGAAATTATTTCAGTAACATTTATAAGGAAAATATTCGAGAAAGATCCGATACTATCAATATCGAGTCATCACTAAATAACTCTTTTTCATCGTACTCTGACACATTCACAACTTTTTCCGATGATTTTTCTTCATTACAAAATTCAGATCGCATTCATTTTATAAGTCCTGAAGATTTAATAATTCACTCTAAAAGCCTAAATTCAAAAAAATTTTCTGGTCCTGATTCAATTTCAAATTTTATTATAAAGAAACTTCCACTTCCTGCTTTTAAATTTTTAGCTATTATCTTAAATAACTGTATAAACAATGGTTATTTCCCAAAAAAATGGAAAGTAGCGAAAATTATTCCTATATTAAAAAAATCTGGAAATTATACCATTAGTAATTATAGGCCAATTTCGTTATTATCTAATTTAGGAAAACTTTATGAACTAGTAACCAAATCAAAAATGGATATTAATATAGAAAATGATTATATACCACCCTACCAATTTGGATTCAAGCCTGGACATTCTACCTCTCATGCTCTACTTAAATTTCACAGTGATGTTATCAATAATCTTCGTGTTAAGAAATGTACGATCGCAATTTCTCTTGATATTGAGAAAGCTTTTGATAGAGCTTATCATAATGGATTAATATATAAGTTAATAAATATTCGATTTAACCCTTTCTTAATCAAAATTCTTAAAAATTTTCTTAGCGATAGAAAATTTTTTGTTTAAATTAATCAAACGTGTTCCAATTTAGGCCTAGTCAATAGTTGTGTTCCACAGGGTTCAATATTGGCGCCACACCTGTACAATATTTTAATATATGATTTCCCGCACTTTTTTAATGGATCCAAAAGTATTCTATACGCTGATGATTCTCTAGTTTATGCACACGCAGATGCCCCTTTTATTGCTTTAAGACAAGTTTCTGATCATCTTGCATTAATTAATAATTATTACAAAAATTGGGGTATTAACATAAATGTTTCAAAATCTCAAGCAATATGCTTAAGAAATGCCTCAGGGAGATGTGGTCGATCTGTTGTCCCTGAAAGTAAAAATCTGGCTCTATTCTTAGACGGCTCTGAAATCCCCTTTAAAAATTATATAAAATATTTAGGAGTTACATTTAATAAACTTGTGAAATTTAATGAGCACGCACGTTTAGTTATAAAAAAGGCTAATAAAATTAAAGGGATGTTTGCAAAACTTTTAAGAAATAAACACTTGAGTCCAAATTCTAAATTATTAATTTATAAAGTCAGTATTCGACCTGCTATTATATATGCATTTCCAATTTGGTTCACAATTTCTCCAACTGTCGCCAACGATTTAGAAATTTTAGAAAGAAAAATATTGAGATTATGTGTAGATCGAAATTATGAGTCTCTTACAAAAAAATATTCAAATAAATATATCTATAGTAAAGCTAATATAGATCCTTTGTGTATCTACTCTTTAAAATTGCTAAAAAAATTCGTAGACAAACTTGAATTTCATGACAATAATCTGATTTCTGATCTTTTTAATCAAATACACGTCAAATACACGTTACATATCTCCAATTGGCATATTAAATGAAAACTTTATAGATGATCTTAATACTGTTGCTACCTTATTGCCTGATTTTTATAAAAGAGTTTCTCCAGACACGCATAGAGGTTAATTAATAAATATAATATTACTGATTTAAAATTTAGTTTATAAGTTTAGTTTTAAGTTTATTTTAAGTTTAGCATTTAAGTAAATTTTAATGCAGAAACTATCTTCTCAGAAATTAAATGTGTCGGGAGCAACCACAGTATAATTTATAATTAACAAATATTTTTTGTAATTCCATTCAAGCAAGTTGCGTTTGCATTTTGAACATATATTAGAATAATACGTATAGTTCTAAGTTTGTACATTATTTTTGAAAAGTCTTATTATTATATTAAAATGTGTATTAAAAAGTCTCAATAAATTGAAATTGAAATTGAAATTGAAGCTTTTACAGTAGCTTCTACTGTCTGCACTGAAAAAATGCTCACATTTTTTTTTGTAAATTATTTGACATATTTTTAAATGAGCTGAATATTTTATTTTTAATCTTAATATTTGAATACGGCCTTTCATTATTTATATTGAAAACAAATTTTTTGAGCTCTAGGCCAATCATGTTGACAACAAGACAACATGAAGAACAAAGAAGGCAACAACCAACAACAACAACAACGGCTCTGCATAGAGCAAATCACACAGCTTGACTATACAGACTGTTTCATTGGCCGCTACACCAACTCATCAGTAGCCTTTGTATGACTTTACACTGTGATCCACTCAAGCTACTTAGGTTCTACTTATACTGCCAATTATGCCGAGAAAGTTACCCGGAATTTATTTTTGGCAGAGAACGCTTGAATTTTTGTAACTGAGTTCTTATCTACTTTTGATGCAAACTGTACCAAGGTTAACCTAGATCGTATCATACTTTTAGGCATAGCCTTAATTCATGTGTATATTCGGTGTGGAGACCATTTTTGTTATGGAAGACATTGTTGTTTATAGACGGTGTAGACGAAGTTCTCAAATTCTTTGAATGTATTTAGATATAATTTAGATCAACATTTCTAAGAAATTTTACCGAAATAAATGTGTACAAGATTTATAAAATTGTAGAATTTTTTATTTAATTTTATAATTCTTAACAAATATAATTCTTAAGAATTACATTTTGAGCTTTATGCCAAACAATTCATGAAGCAACAGGTTGCAACAACAAAAAAGTTCTTTGCAGAACAAACCGAGCAGACTAGACCATGGTTTCGTCGGACGCTACTCCGACTCATCAGTAGTCTCTGTGGTCTTACAAATATGTACAAGTTGGCTCAATTGACTCAATTTTGAAAAGCCATTTGCAGTCTAATTAACTTACAATTAATGCAATCCAATTTACTTACAATAAAGACACCGCAAATCTTGACATTGAAAAGTTGTACTGACAATATTTTGGAAGCCCTCGAAAGAAAAATCTTTCGCAAGATCTTTGGTCAAATCTATGTCAACGGCGAGTACCACGAACTTATTTTGAGCGGATGAAAAACGAGGCTCAAGTGAAAAAATATTCCGATAGCGTTCAACGTAGAAAAGGAAGCCTACATCTCCGTTATTTTGGACAACCTAACGACGTTTGGTGTCACCTGGCGCTAACAAGCGCATAGGAAAAATGGCTGACGCAAATTCTTCGATGAGGCCAAAAACGATTGATGTTTATAAGCTTCAGATAACAAACAGCAATAACAGTGGTGCCCACAAGTTGGCTCAATTGTTTCGATTTTGAAAAACCTATCTCAGTCTATTAAATGGGCTTAAACAACAACAAAGATATGGACAAAGATTCAATAAAAACATTCAGTCAAAGTCTTGAAAAATTTTTTTGTTTACCATTTTTCCAACATTCCTTCTATTAGCTAAAATGTGATGACACGTCATCATGCCATCAGTGTTTCTTTAAAAAATTGTTTGGGGCACTACTGCAAATATCACCAGTAAATTCATATTCTACAAAAGTTTCAAAGTTCGAAAGTATGAACAACACTGCAAGAAAGTTGGACCAGCTTGCGAAAAGTAAAATAACGCAAATAAAAACAAAACAAAAAACCATAAGAAACTCAAAAAACGGAAGTCAATTAAGTTAAGACATAAGTTAAATATTCTATGATTAGCATTTTTAGCAAAAACAAAAAAAAAACAATGCTAAAAACAACAAACAAAATTCATAGAAAAAATTTGAGCCGGAACATACAATAACAAAAAACAACAATAAAAAAACAGCTTACAAATAAAGGAACATTAGCTCTCTTTAAGTCACACAAAAGATTCGCTTTTATGATATAAATATTTTCTATGTCGTTGTTGTAGGTGTTGTTGTTGTTGTTGCTGTTGTTGTGAACACAAATTTCGAGCCTCATTAAAGTGGCAACAGCTTCAAGTTGCATGGCGGTCAAGCGTGTAAAACAACTAAAGCGTTGCTTGTTCTTTCATTTAGTTGTTTGAATTTTCTCAAATTTATGTTTTTGTTTTTGTCTTTTTTTTTTTTTTGTTTTTGTTTTTGTTTTTTCTTGGCTCTTTTAGATAACTCTGTGAGCTTCATTTCCAACTTAATTTGCCACCCTCCGGCTGAGCTTTAAAGCTTTACCTTAAAACCTACCCATCAGCAGCACAAAGATAACTTCAGATGCCCCCTGCTCTGTCCATTTCTTCGAAGGTGCCTAATCTGCATAGCTTTGCTGATTTGGGTTGACTACATTGGAATGTATCCGGCAACCTTCTCCTAGCAACTGACTGTGATTTATTTCGTTTCTTCTTTGTTATTGTTATTGTTGTTACTTTAATTTTGGGTGTCTTACCTTATGTATTCCTTTTCATAACCATTTTTGTTCGGAATATTTGGTTGTGTCTGACGAAAACAATTTTTCGTCTTTGCATAAGTAAAAAAGCTCATATAAACCACAATTATGCGTACTTGCTTTTAGTAAGTTTTTGCTAGTGCAATTATAAATTAAAGCTTTATATAAAGCTTTTTAATATTTGAAGCTTATGATTAATTCTGAATAAAAATAAGTTGTGTGTGAATAAAAATAAAAATAATAAAATCATTTACAGAGGTGGGGCCCATAAAAAATCAATATTTGAGCCAAAGTTATTTTGAGGTATAAAAAAACCCCCGAAATAATTTCAACTGAATTTATATTTATAATTTATATTCCAATAAGAAAATGCACATCTCACAAGTTTTCTTATGCATGACCACTCAGATTTTATAAGATTTTTCAGAAAATTGTTTTTCTGAATTTTAAATAAGCACCCCAACATGTATTTTTTTTTTTTATTTTTTAATATGGGACAGAGGGAAATTCTTGAAAGTTTCATAAAAATTACAAGCGCATGTTCTGAAATTTTCAGAATTCACTTCAACTTGGGGGAGCACATTTAAATAGCCTTAAAATATTTTATTAAATGTCACAAATTGATGTTAAAGTAAAAAATTCTGAAAAATTCTGAAATTATTTATTGGGTTATGAAACTTAAAACCTAGTTATAGTACAGGGTGTTTTTTTAGAGGTATAGAACTTCGAATTGAAATAAAACACAAGAAAATCGTTTTAATGTCCATCAATTTGGCTTTATTGGAAGGATAATTTTATGCCATTAATGTTTAAATATGATTTCGGGCATGTGGCCGCCGCGGCTGGCTCGAATAAAGCCAATTCTACAGGTCCAATTTTCAACCACTTTTTCGAGCATATCGTCGCTCGTATGACTAACTGACGTATCTGAATTTTCTTAATTATTCAGGAAAGCACTTTTTACTTTTCGTTTCTGTGTTTTTTCGTGTAATATGTTAGATATGTCTCAAAGTAACTTGCGTTTTTTGCTAAACCGTGTTATTTATAGTTATAATATTTTCTGACATGATACAGTAGGGCTAAAGAAGTATATTGGCATCTCTAACTCAATTTCGCATAAAATGTTAGTTACGTCAGTTAGTCATACGAGCGACGATATGGGGCCGTATGTCGGCAATAACGCCACGAATGTTGGCCTCCAAGTCCCCTAACGTTTCTGGTTTGTTGGCGTAGACGAGCGACTTCACATATCCCCAAAGAAAATAATCCAATGGTGTCAAATCACACGATCTTGGTGGCCAATTGACAGGTCCATTCCGCAAAATTATGCGCTCATCGAATGTTTCCTTCAATAAATCGATTGTGACGTGCGCTGTGTGGCATGTAGCGCCGTCTTGTTGGAACCACAACTCATCCACATTCATGCCATCCAATTCGGGAACAAAATAGTCGGTTATCATGGCTCTATACCGGTCTCCATTAACGGTAACTGACTCTCCAGCATTATTTCGGAAGAAGTATGGCCCAATGACTCCACCAGCCCATAGAGCACACCAAACAGTCAGTTTTTATGGATGTAATGGCGTCTCCAGGATCTTATGTGGATTCTCTTCACTCCAAATGCGGCAATTTTGCTTGTTGACGTAGCCATTCAACCAAAAATGAGCCTCATCACTGAACAAAATTTTGCGATAAAACTCAGCATCCAGATCAATCTCATTTTCGGCCCATACACCAAAATCACAACGCATTGCATGGTTTCGCGGCTTTAATTCTTGCACAAGCTGGATCTTGTAAGGTCGCAAGCCAAGATCTTTGCGCAAAATCTTCCATAAAGTTGATGGACAAAGCTCCAATTGCTGTGCACGGTGGCGAATCGATTCATTCGGGTCCTCTTCAACATTTTGCTTTACAGCAGCAATTGTTTCTTCGGTGCGCACTGTTTGACGTCTCTGCGGATGCGTATTATCACATAGAGTAAACGTAGTGCGAAAACGACCCATGGTTAACCGAATTAATTGCTCTGATGGACGATTATGTCGACCATAAAATGGACGGAGCTTGCGGTAAACTTCGCGAACTGAACCATTATTTTCGAAATAAATTTGCACGATTTGCAAGCGTTGTTCTTTTGTCGACCTGTTCATGATGAAATGGCAAACCAAACTGAACATAAATGACATTATAGTTGCCAGATTTGACCACAAAATGCCAGTTTTATCTCTATTCGAAAAACAAACCCCTAAAAAAAACACCCATTATATGATACTAATAAGATGTCTTGTATATGATACTAATAAGATATATGAATGAACGAGATAGCATTATAAAGGTCTATTCTTCTTATTTAAAATTTTTATACTCCCTTGCGTATAGGGGGAACTTTGTCAGTCCGTGTGTAACGTCCATATCTAGGCCGATGTAATAAAAGTAGTAGATTATATTGCAAGCCTGACTAAATAAAATATTCAAATTGGCACTTAGTGAACGGACCCATAAAACCCATGAATAGTTTTATATGATCGCCATTGCTACTCGCCAGTAACAAGAAAAGTTGTAATTTTTAATATTTCAAATATTAAAAGTATTAAAAAGCACGTTTCAAATAAAGAGACTTTCAATAAATCAACATATTAAGCTGACTTAATACACCCGACGGTTATAGAAAAGTTGTATAAAAAGTTTGGGCAATCTTGGTAGGCTAGTAGGTAGCGCTCTTGACTGCCAATCCAGGTGTCCCGAGTTCGTACGAGTGGTACTATTTATATTTCGGGAACTGGCAACACTAATGTCAATAGGTAAAATCTGGCATCACCATAATAAAGTTTGATATTTGTTAGCATTAATGTACTCACAACGTTTTGGTGTACAAGTGCTATTTGTTTTATTTACAGTGAGTTAAGAAAATCAATTTGTTAAAAAAATTGAAATTTCAAGAGAAGGTTTACGTTAGATTATTTTTCACAATTTTCGACGTGTATTATCTGAAAAATGGGAATTTCAAGAGAAGGTATTCGTTGGATTATTTTTCACAACTTTCGACGTGGATTATCTCAACAAGAATCTGGCGATGAACTCAGTTCTTTATACGATAATTAAAGCACCATCAAAAACCACAGTATATCGCTAGTATAGTGAATTCAATCGTGGTCGTAGTTTGGTCGCCAACGAATTCCGTGAAGGTCGTCCAAAATCGGTTGTTGTGCCCGAAACATCGATGCAGTATGTGAACTCATCGCTCAAAAAAAGTCTCGCGTCGATTGGTGTAAGAAAATGATTAAAAAGTTCAATCGTGGTGCTTTAAAAGACTTGTATAAAATCGTGACAAGTGACGATACATGGATATATGCGTGTGGGTATTCCAAGACGAGGCAAATCCAACAAAAGTTGTTCGCGCACGAAGCACTGCGAAGCAAATGGTCGCCTGTTTCTTCCACCGAATGAATCATGTGGCCACTGTTCCGCTTAAGAAACGTAGGACGGTCAATTTTGAATGGTACATGGCCATTTGTTTGCCGGAAGTCTTCGAAGAAATTCGCAAAACTAACCGCTAAGACGAATCATTCTCCATCATGACAATGCGAGCTCTAACACATCTCGTCAAACATGTGCATTTTTGAGCAGTCAAAATGTCGAATTGATGACTCATCCTCCATACAGTCCTGATTTGGCACCCACTGACTTCTTCTTGTTCCCGAATATCAAAGGTAAACTGTGTAGCCAACGATTTACGAGCGCCGCAGAAGCAGTTGAAGCGTTCAAAAACCATGTTTTGGAGGTGTCTCAAGAGGAATGGAAAAACTGCTATGACAAATGGTTTAAGCACATGCAAAAGTGTATTGATCATCAATGGAATTATTTTGAAAAACAATAAAGCCATTTTCATTTAAAAATGTTTGTTATTACTTGCTATTCCCGAAATATAAATAGTACCCCTCGTATCCCAGATAAATGATAGTTCCATGATTGCACCATTGTTCATTTCTCTCCTCATTTCTAATCAACTGAATTTGGAAGTTCGTCAATATTTATGACTCAAAAAGTTGTCGCAGCTGGCAAAGAAGTTTATGGTTTAGATTCCCTTATAGCTCGATTTTTGATATGATATCGATATTTGATATAATTTGGCGTTATTGCAAACACTTGATTTGGCTGCAGCTTTTTTCTTTTTTTGCTTTGTTCTTCTTCATTCATATCATCATGACTTTTAACAACACCCCTTCAGCGCCAAAGTGCTAACAAGAAGTTAACTCAAGTTATTGCATTACCTTCAAAAACTTTATTGTTTGCTCAAAAGCAACAACTTCTGCCTGCACCAAATCCACTTTTCAGCTTTATCCACTTAGTTTGCTTGCACTGGAAACAATAAAAGCCTGAGTTCGTTCAGGTTATCCTCATGTTGATCCACTGATTTGCAGCGCTTTGTTGTGTGCTGTCGAATGTGGTGCACAGAGGCAGCTTAATTAAATGAATTAAACAACAATGTCGAGAAATGAATACCTGGTAGAACGTGCAGCTCTCAATGAGCAAGCAACTTGGAGCAATTGCTCCAAGTTTATTCAGTATTGAGCTCTGGATGGCTTCCTTTCTGTATTTTTTTTTTTTTTGTTTCTTGTGTGACATGTTGTTTGGCGACCACAATGCAAAAGCAATCAAATTTAACGCATGACTTAATTTGTTCTTAATTGAATTCCTTGAAAAATTGGCTAAGGAAAATAAAGCTTGGACGTCCTCTACAGAACGTTTGGCAAAACGAAGAAAAATTGGTACTTTTCGGCAACGATATCTCAAAAACCTGATGTGAGTTCTGAGGTCAGATTTAGATTCAGCACACCGGAAACATTAAGAAAAATGTACTGGAGTTTCTGCTTCCGAAAATGAGTCAAATTTTGTTGGCCTGTGTTATTTGATTACAATACAACTTTAAGTAGGTAAATGCAATGCACATAAAAATGTAATTTTTGTAATTTTTTTTTTTTTTTTAACTGCTCTGGAATAATTAATTTCAAAACTTATGGTTAGTATAGGTCAACGTTAGATTGAAATATATCTCTTAAGGATCACATCTACTTGAATTGACGAAAACATCAGTTCCCTATAAGCCACGCTCGTTTTAGATAAGAAAATAAGAAACTTTAAGCAACTCTTATGCAAGGTATTTAAACCTAGTGGGTGTGACAAGAATGCAAAACAATTTTCATGCATAACCTTATAACTTCCAGTAAATTTTCGCTAGATAAGTCAATCAAATGGTGCTAATATTTTCAACAACTTGTTGGTGCATCTAACCTATAACAAATACTAGCTGAAAACCTGCAGATGGCTTGAACTTACTCAAGCCATATAACAGCAGTTGATCGCAGATAGATATTGTCATGAAAAATTATGCGGATCATTTTTGAAATAAACTGAGTTGGATTGCTTTAAATTTAAATCAATTAAACTCTGAAGGTTCAGACATTTTCCATAGCGGTATACTCGTATATAATTATATTATATTTCCATTGTAACGGTGGGCGTAAGAATGAAATTTTTTGAAGTAATGCTCTGTCGCAAATATATGTCTGTTGACACAATGCCACGGCCCAAAGTAATAAAAACAACAACAACAATGCGCCAACAACATTACAAACACAACATAAAAATAAATTTGCGTCGACAACAGCGTAAGCTCCATAAAAGCATCTCTTCTGCATTTAATTGCGTTACATTTGCATATGTTTATCTTAAGGAAGATAGAAGAAGAACCGGAAACTCACACAAATAAAACAGCACACACACACACGCAACACTGACTGTCACAAATGTCCCAAAGCTTATAATAAAACTTGCTCTTAGAATGTTGTATTCTAGGAAGCGAATTTGCCATTGTTTACATTACCAAGTAGCAAAAAGTAAGCAGTTAACATTGCATGGGAGTAAGTTTCAGAATACATCAAATATTTGCTCTTATCCTAAGTCTAGCGTCATTGTGTCATAAATAGTCATGGTAACTTCTTCCAATATGAAACAGCTTTTAAGCTTTTGGTTATATAACATTTTCTTTAACCGCTTTAACTGCGTAAGAGGTATATATACTATGTCATTACGTTTGTAGCGCTCATAATTAGGCGTGGCAGGTATAGAAAAGTCTATATATGCTTTATGAGCATCACCACCTTAGTTGAGTTAGCGATATTCATCTATCCTTCTGTCCGCCGCACAGTGCGCTTTTTTCAATTTTAGGATGACATTTGCAATTATCTCAAAGGGCCTTACCAATAGTCAAGAGCTGATACTATGAAAAAGCTGGCACTAATAAGTATAAGCTTTTCGTTAGTAGTCAACTTTATATTTTTCCGTACCAATAAACGAAATCAGTATTCGCTCTCAAAGTATAAGCTTTAATCTATTGTGAATGTGCTTTGCCTTGTTTGACAGATAAAAATTGACATTCTACTAAAATACTTAGCATCAGCTGAAGCCGATACTAATATAAAGTATGATACTAGAGCACATGTCGATACTTTCTCGTTTATTGGTATGAACGTTTTTAAAGTATAAGCTTTAATCGGAAATGTCGACACTTTCTATGAAAGTAGCAAACTATTGGTAAGGCCCAAAAACTATAAAAGCTAGAGTCATGAAATTTTGTATCTATACTTTTTATACAAAATAAAGTAATTTGACCAAAAATTATTATTATAAGTCAACTGCCACGCCCTCTTCCCACACAAGACCTCTTCATATGGGAAGTATGCATTCTTCCATGTATAAGGCAGATAAAAAGACATCTCCGGTACAAACATATATTATACTCTTGATAAACTTCACCTCCTCTGTCGACTTAGCCGTGTCCGTCTGTCCGTCCGATCGTCCGTCTCTTCATCTGTGCTAAAATTATGATTACGGACAAACAGAGAAATCAAAGCAAATGAAACTTAGCGTGTATATTACTATTGTCAATACGCTGTTTAGTATTGAAAATAATCATGATCGGTCAAAGACCACGCCTACCTCCCATATAACATTCATGTATATAATGGTTTAAAATGGCAAAAATTTCGATTCGTACAGTGAATTTCATTAATATTTGGTAGGTAGCTTCATATCATCATTACAAATGTCACTACCACAACTGGGCGTGATCCGCCCACTTTTACATAAACCACCCAATATGATTCTGTATCTTTAAAATAAAATAGATTAAAAAAATTTAATTTTAAAAACAAAACAATATATAGTAAGAAATGATCCTCCACTGGACCGAGTTAAAATACCCCCAGGGCTGAACCAAAAAATATTCAAAGTCTTAAACAGCCAGTAAAATGTTTATTTGTAAGAAAATTTCCATCATAGTCTTAAAGGAAAATATTCGCTTTTGTTTTTTGACTAAGTCACTTTGTATGGTAAGTAGGCGTGGTTTCATGTGCATATTAAACATTAAAGCTTATTTGCATAATTCCAAGTCCATATATTAATTTTTGTGGAATTCTATGAGATTTTACCGTTTTGATAAAGTCACTTTGTATGGGAGGTAATTGTGGTTTTCATCTGATTTGGCTCATTTTTGAACTTGATTTTTAATTTTTATATAAAAGCTTAAATATTGAATTTCGTGATGAAAGCTTGAAAATTACGGCTGTAATCGTCTTGAAAACAAGTGCGTTTTATGGCAAAATTTGATTTTTGGTGGTTTTTCTTAGTGGCAGCCAGAAGCAGCATATTTTTACAGAAACAGAAGGTAGAAGTACTATATTTTATGATAGATATAGCCTTTGACTTTAATAATGCTATATTTGCTAGATATTTTCTACTAATTTTTACTTAAATTTTAATTTCTTGAAAAAGTTGCAGTCATGTTTCTACGATTTTTCTATTTTTTTTATTAATATTTTTTATTGTATTTTAAAATAAATTAAATGCCGGCTAAAACATAAAAAAATCCAAGAAACAAAATCTTGATATACTTTGTACTCGAAGTTATTATTGTTTAAAAATTACTCTCTTTTGTTGGGTTTTATTGAGCTTATTTTTGTTAAAAATGTTTCAACTTTGACGAATTTTATAAAAAAAAACCATACAATACATCAAGTTTCCAATATCACATTCATAATATATGTTTTATAATCTGACGAATGAAGTTTTTTTTTTATAAAATTTAAAAAAAAAAACCCCAAATGTCATCCTAGAATCGAAAAAAGCGCACTGCGCGTCGTCAGGATTGCAGCCGTCATTTTGAAACTATTGTAATGTATTTTAATATATAAGGCTCGGTAGTCGAGTAGTTAGAGCTCTTGATTGCCATCCCAGGAGTCTCGGGTTCAAATCCCGTTCAGGCCATGGTTTTCTTTGCAGATTTCTTTCCTCATTTCTAATCAACTAAAATTGAAAATTTATCAATATTTACTAGTTAAAAGTTGTAGTTGGTGGTAGAGAAGTTTGTAAATTCAATTTCCTCATAACTAGAATTGAGGTAAAGCCATAACACTCACTCACCTCAGATTATAATTCATATCGCACTCCATTTTCAAAACAGGCACAACTCGAATTTTTACAAATTTTTCCTTTTAAATGTTAAACTATTCGTAGTGATAAACTCCATCAACTATCAAAATGTTCCACTCATCTTTTTACTCTTTAATTAAAAAAAAATCGTTTTGTCTCCTTGTTTTGTATGGATTCCTTTAAAAAACAAACTGGTTTTTTGCTTCTCCTGAAAATTTTGAAATTTTGAGTTGTGTCTGTTTTGAAGATGGATCGCACTCCATCGGAATCTACGGCTTCCCGAACGTCCTATACATGTTTACTTAATTGCCCCTTCGGTCCCACTAATCTATCACCCCATCTTTGAACTAAGGCAGAATTGACTGAATAGGCATTAAACCTGAAATCCTTGGATTAAATCTTAAAAAAAAATAAAAATATAAAATTCAAAGTTCTGATCAATATTTTAAAAATTTTAAACTAAGTTTCGAGATTGATTCCCGCTAATTGAAAAAAATCTGTTAAAGTTTATGTGTTATAATCAGGGACATAACTGTTATGCAAATTTTATTGAATTGGTTAAAATTAATGATTAAAATCGATTAAAATGCATTTCAGTTATAAATAACTATTATTTTTAAGAAAAATTTGTTTTGGTTGCCGCATAACTTTTATTTTTGAGGAATACATTTTTAGGTTGACTGATAGATAACAGTTATTTTCTAGAATAAGATCTTTTAGGTTATTAGTGTCACATATCAATAAAAAGTTTCGCTTTTAGTTTTTTTATTATTTTTGTAATGTATATATGTTTATTCAGTTTTACAGACATTATTTGTTTCAAAGTTTCTTCTAAAATATTGCATCGGAGATCACATAAAATAAGCTTTAAAGCTGAGTAAGATCGCTCCACAGTAACTTGTGTTACAGGTATTGCATGGACAATGCAAGATGATTGCCATAAAAAGGGTGATGCATATTTTTGCTTACTCCAATATTCGAGAAGGTCAGGGTCAATGTCTATACGTGGTGGCTTAAAATTCTCAAGTTCAATATACGCAGCTTTAACTTTCCTGCTTGTGTCGTCATCTACTTCTTCATCCGAAGACCCTTTCATTTCCAGTTCTCTTAAAGATTCCTTTAGCAAAGATGTAGTGCTTACTACATACGAACTAAATTACCGAATACCAGTGCAATACAACTAAAACCCCCTGAAATATACAATTTTTATTGATTTGTGGACGGTAAAAGGGGGTGACATTAGGTGTTACCGGTCGTGAGATATTAAGTAGCATGAGTACGCACCAACGATTTTATATGAACATACATACATAGATGACGTTAGATGATTTCTTCATACGAGTACATAGCTAAGAGGTCCCAAAACAAAAAGTCAACTTTTTTTAATTTTTGACACGAATAACCGGAAAAATCTCATTTCAGAAAATAGCTGAAAATAATAACCTAAAAATTTATTCCTCAAAAATAAAAGTTATGTGCCAACCAAAAAAAATTTTCTTAAAAATAAAATTTATTCATAACGCATATTTTTATGGATTAAAATTGCCCAACTTTTTCAGCTGTGAAATAAAAAATAACAATTATTTTCGGTCCCTGGTTATAAAGGTCTTTTAGGTTCGCAATTTTATGCAGGAACCTAAAAATGATGCAGGATTAAAGATAAGTCACAGGAGATGAGACAATAGTTTGGAAATATATAATTGGATTAGTTGACTTTATGAATGTGGGGTTGTTGATTTTATATTTCATAAAACAAAAATTACAAAACTCAAGACAACTCCTACAATTGTCGAAAAATTTATAAACTCATTGACTGGGCAAAGTTAATATAAAAAAATGTTCATCCTTTTTTACGTCAACAAAGCAAATGTTTTGAAAAGGATCGAAAATAATGGCCTTAATAAAGAGAATTAAGTAAATTTTTTAAAAATGTTTTCTTTTTCTATTCTTTTCAGTTTGTTTATCCTTACCTAACCGATACGTATAGTTTTGATGAAAACACATTTTCCCATTCCTTCATTTCCTTTTTTTTTTTCATTTCCTTTTTTCCAGTTGTAGTACAGTGCACAAGGAACATTCACTTCTGATACAATGTAGTATTTCGTTCGATGGTTTTTTTCCGAAATTGCTCTCGGGCCAATGAGAACTAAAAATATTTGTATCGTATTTTTTCCTTTACCCTTAGTAAAGTCAAAACTTCGTTTAACACACTTTTTCAAATTTCCTTCGGTCACTCTCAAAATGTTTTTTGATTGTCACCTTTTGTCACTCTGTTACTGTCACAACTACTACTGGCTGCCGATTCCCAGCAAACAATAAGACTCTTAAAAGACTCTTTTAAGACTCATAAAAATGATTTTTATCATCAAAATGCGCTCAAACAAGACTCTTATGAATACATTTTAGTAGGTTGTGGGCTTCAAAATATGATTTATGTCTCATTTTGGTCTCAAAATTAAGACTATTTCAAGACTCATTATGAAAACTCTTTAAAGACTCATAATAAAGACTCTTTTAGAACTCATATAAATTATGAGTCTTTTTCGACTCAAAATTAAGACTCTTTTAAGAGCCATATTTAATACTCTTTTTAAGAATCATGTAATGGAATCTTTAAAGACTCACATGAAGACTCTTTCAGAACTTATAGAAGTTATTATTTTAAGAGTCATAAGTCTGATGTTAAAGGCGCTCAAATGGTTTAGAAACTCTTTGTAAACACTAATTTCTGGCATTGCTATGATGTAAGTAAAACCTCAGAAACTGCTTTTCGCCACTCTGGTGTACTATAAAAGACTTCGTCTTGTTGTACAACGTTATCTAAATAAATAATAAAAAACCAATTTGTGCGAAATTATCGTGTCATTTTTTCCATTTATTTAATAATATTCATAATAAAAATATATATATTTCTAATTTTGCCATTTATCGTACTCATAAAACACGCATTAAAAGTACTCTTTTTAGTCTAATTTCTGAGCAATCCTTTTGGAATCATATTAAAGACTCCTTTAGGATTCTTTTTATTGCATACTCATAAAACACGCATAAAAAATACTCTTTTTGGAGTCTTATTTCTGAGCAATCATTTTAGTAGTCTTTTTATTGCGTACTCATAAAACACGCATAAAACATACTCTTTTTGAAGTCTTATTTTTTTTTTTTTTTTTTTTTTTTTTTTACGGTCTAATTTCAATTTATTTAAGAAAGAATTGTTCACAAGCAATTTCTGAGCAATTATTTTACAATCATATCAAAGACTCCTTTATGAGTCTTTTTATTGCGTACTTATAAAACACACATAAGAAATACTCTTTTAAGAGTCGTTTTTTGTTTTTGAGGCACTCAGAAAATGTTTGCAGGGTTGAAACAAATTTCATTTGTTTGCGGTGTGTTCAATAATCGAACGAAAACTCATAAGAAAAAAGTATAAATTCATAGAGTTGGAAACTGAAAAATATAAATCCATTATCGGTGTTGTATCTAGAAGTGATTGTGAGTGTTTGGAATAAAAAAAGAATGTGTTTTATTTTGGTGCGTTTTTTCGAAATTTTGGCTGGTTCTTAGTGGAACCGTCAAGCACCGAGAGTTCAAAATCGTTAAACGATAGGCTTTACACCAATCATCAAAGCACTGAACAGAAATTTTCAAAAATTATCGAAGAGGGAAAATATGGGTGTGTGCTAGAAACCATGGATGTGGTAGTTTTGCTAGAAACCAACCAGGTATTTTTTTCCCCTGCTCAGGTAAATGTCTCCTATGAGTTGCAGAACAAAACTTTCTCAGAAATGTGACTTTTATAAAATGTTTTTTTTTAGCTAAAAGAAAAAAAATATGCTTTTAAGGGTTAAAATAACATTCTGAATTCGGTTAAATATCGATAATATTTCGTTATAAACGGTAAAATTTTCAGTTTTAATTTAAAAAGTGTTGAATGGATATTTGAAAAATTTCCTAAATTATGACTCAGATTCTGATTCTATAATTCTTAGTTTAATTCTACTCCAAGCATTTCTGATAGGTAGTTCTTTTGTAAAACACTTATTTTGTAAATAGAAAGACCAATATTGATTGATTTGATTCATTTTATTAAATTTCTTCAATTCACCGTTCATGACTATTCAAGAAGATTCTAATCTATTTTATTTTTCCATTGATTTTCTCGAATTCCGGCTTTTAATCTGCATCATTGGCAAATACCTTCAATGCTCAGCCAAATATAAATATTTAAATAGAGCCACTTTGATCTTCTTTGTTTGGGTTTCATGGAAGTTGATTCTTGAATCAGAAAACAACAAGAACAACAACAACCTTAAGCTTATCAACGAAAACTGATTCTTCGTCTTTGTTGCTTCAGTGTGTGTGTTTGTGTGTGTGTGTCTAGTTATGAAATCTGCAAGCAAAGATGAAGTGCAGCCTTAATATATTGAAGGCTTTGAAGAAAGGGAAAAACTTTATCAAAACCTACCGTCAACAAGTGTGCGTCCGACTCTCGCTTGGCGCTTTACGCATTTTATCGTTTGCATCTCTAAAGCGCATAAGACTCTCATGAATCTCTGTAGAAAACTAAAAAAGGTCTTAAAAGGCCAAACAACCGCGGCGACGTCTATTCCCTGGGGGATAACCAGATTGATAATTCTGAATTTTTCACTTTTATTTTTAGTCCTATTTGTAATTATTTTGACTTAAGAGTTTACTTTAGTATTTATTCTTCAGCTCCAGTCCTGTTGGTGTTGATGTACATAAAATATGAACACTTTCGTTTTTTCAAAATGGTTTTTTTGTAAAAGAAGAAATTTCTTTCACTTATTTGATTTATAGAGAAAATTAGCTACAATCCACTTCTGGCTGAACTTGCCCCAATGGGACATGCGTGCATGTATTTAAATAAGCAAATAAAAATTATTCGGTCGTTAGAGCTCTCGAAAATTCCCATATCAAAGCAGAACGTAGAGCACGACGTCTCCTGCGCCTAAGTATATGCAGTACTTGCTGCTGCTTTCGTTGCAAGGCTTTTATTTCGAAAAAATAATGTATGCACCATTTTCTTATTGTTATTGTTGTTGTTATCGTTGTTGCAGCTCTTATAAATTCAAGCTATTCCCAGTTTACCCTAAGGCAATCAAATAAAAATTTATTTCGACATAAATGTGTGTGTGTGTGTGTGTGTGAGTATGCACAGAATGTACACATGTAAGAAGATAAAAAAAGACTTAAAAAAATAACCAACAATAACAACAACAACAACCTTAACCCGAATTGTCCCAGCGGCTCCATATGGAGCCACAAAAGATGCTCGTAAACTTTGTATTGTTTAAAGTCTGGAGAATGTTATTTTATTATTTTAAAGACGTCAATATCTTACTAAAATATCTATTATTTAGATTTAGTAACTTTTTTCTTCCTAGGTTGCATAACTTTTTCACCACACTCGTACTACAAACCATTAAAAAAAAAATTGCTGAAAATTGCTGTTTTTGCAAACATGGTAATGAAAAATGATTTTTTTTATTTATTACGAAAGTTTTTTCCCATAAATATTTATATATTTCAAATCAGAAAAAATGACATATTCTGCCAAAATAAACTTCTTTTATATTTTTTTTCTTTTAGTTTAAAAAATTCAAAGATTTTCTTAGCTGGTTCCTTATGGAGCCGCTGGGCACAACTGCGTATTTGACTTTGAAAAATGAAATATGCAGTTGTGCCCAGCGGCTCCATATGGTACCGCAATAGCAGAGTGCATATTTTTAAAAAACAATTTTAAAAAAACTGTAATTAAATATTTAAACTGAAATTAAAAAATTATTCATATTAAATAGTTATTTATACTTTTTTTACTTAATATTAATAAAAAATATAAAAATACCCAAACCTTATTATGTTTTGCTCTTGAAAAGTAAAATGCACAGTTGTGCCCAGCGGTCCCATATGGGACCATGCTTTTCCAAAAAAACTGAGAACAGAATATTGAAAATTAAAACAAATTTATTCTTTCTAAGGCCAATTGACCTTAATTTATGCAAAAAAATCGAAAAAATCCACAAAAATAATTGTGGGACAAATAGGGTTAACGATGCCGCTGGGTTTTAGATGCTCAGAATAGATTAATATTCAAAAAGTTCTAGAGATATAAGAACTAAACAGGACCAACGAATGCAGAAATATACACATAAAATACATAAAATCTTGAATTATTTCAAAACTTACGAAACGTGTGCTTAAAAACAACCCAAAGAATTATTTTTACCGAATATATTTCAATTAAGAATAAACAATATTGAATTGATTTTTCCGAAGTCAAAAACATTTTGAAAACGAGCATTGAGAACAATGCTTAACATACATTCCGTAACTCAAGAAATATTCGAAAATAGACAACATTCCTTTGACTCAAGAAACGTTAGTTAGATATTTAGTAGATATATGTTTAAGAACGACACAAGCATTTAAATAATTAACATATTTAAGGAGAACAATACACACAGTGCATTCATAACAATTGTTATTTCTATAGCTTTAAATTAAAAAAAAATTTAATTAAAATCTTTTCTAAACTTACGACACCGTCAATGCAAATAAAAAAGTAATCCATAAAAAAAAACATCCTACATATAAGTGAGCAACTCGGTCGCTCACTCGATTTGGCGCACTTAATTTGGTTGCACTAACCTGACTTTGCTTGGTGTAGAATTTGTTTTTGTTTGAAATGTTTATTTTTTTTTTTGCTTTTTTCTTAATACGTCGATGTGACCCAGTGACTCTGACAACGTGATCATGCAACAGGTTGTTGCATGCTTTAAGCTATTTGCGGTTGGTTTACTGTTATGATTGTTCAAACACACACATACGTTTATTTCATGGCACAAATGTGGTTGCATTCTGTGCGATCACGTGACATGCGCAAATAGTTTATTTAAAGAAAAATATAAAACTACAACGATAACGCAAATCAAGCTAAACATTGCTTTCAAAAAGTGTGTGAATTAATTGGGAATTACGAGTCAGTTTAACCTGAATCTCTTAACCTAGTTATATATTGGCTTGATATGAGTTTAACTATGAGTGTTTTTTTTTGTGTGAGAGTTAGAGTTAGAGTTAGAGTTAGAGTTAGAGTTAGAGTTAGAGTTAGAGTTAGAGTTAGAGTTAGAGTTAGAGTTAGAGTAAGAGTTAGAGTTAGAGTTAGAGTTAGAGTAAGAGTTAGAGTTAGAGTTAGAGTTAGAGCTAGAGTTAGAGTTAGAGTTAGAGTTAGAGTTAGAGTTAGAGTTAGAGTTAGAATTAGAGTTAGAGTTAGAGTTAGAGTTAGAGTTAGAGTTAGAGTTAGAGTTAGAGTTAGAGTTAGAGTTAGAGTTAGAGTTAGAGTTAGAGTTAGAGTTAGAGTTAGAGTTAGAGTTAGAGTTAGAGTTAGAGTTAGAGTTAGAGTTAGAGTTAGAGTTAGAGTTAGAGTTAGAGTTAGAGTTAGAGTTAGAGTTAGAGTTAGAGTAAGAGTTAGAGTTAGAGTTAGAGTTAGAGTTAGAGTTAGAGTTAGAGTTAGAGTTAGAGTTAGAGTTAGAGTTAGAGTTAGAGTTAGAGTTAGAGTTAGAGTTAGAGTTAGAGTTAGAGTTAGAGTTAGAGTTAGAGTTAGAGTTAGAGTTAGAGTTAGAGTTAGAGTTATGATTAGATTTATGAATTTAATTTTGATTTTGATTTTGATTTTGATTTTGATTTTGATTTTGATTTTGATTTTGATTTTGATTTTGATTTTGATTTTGATTTTGATTTTGATTTTGATATTGATTATGATTATGATTATGATTATGATTATGATTATGATTATGATTATGATTATGATTATGATTATGATTATGATTATGATTATGGTTATGATTATGATTATGATTATGATTATGATTATGGTTATGATTTTGATTATGATTATGATTATGATTATGATTTTGATTATAATTTTGATTTTGATTTTGATTTTGATTTTGATTTTATTTTTTTTTTTATTCTGATTTTCAGCTGTAATTTGAGTTTAAGATAAAGATTTAGATGGGTTAAGACTTTATTTTAAGTTTAAGATTGAGTTTTATTTCAATTTAAGTTCAAGTTAAGGTTTCAGTGTGAGTTGAAGTTGCAGTGTGAGTTAAAGCTTAAATTTAAGTTAAGGCTTGATTTTGAGTTAGTATAAGAGTCCGGTTAGGGTTGAAGATGTAGTTGAAGTTTTTGACATAAGGGGTATTCTCTATGCCTAGGATATGCCGTTGCACGGTGCAAGAATAGGAAATGTATAATATCTGCAATTGAGAAACAACAAAGGCGGATTGTATATTTCCTATTCTTGCACCGTGCAACGACATATCCTAGGCATAGAGAATACCCCTATAGTGTTTGGCTTAAGCTTGTTGAAGTATGGGTTTGATGAAATGTACGGTTTTGAGTTAATTTTCTTATTTCTTTCATTTATTTTCTTTTATAGTTCTTTCTTTTCTTTAAGTACTGTAGTAACACACTTTCTAAATTTATAAAACTTTGAAATCACGCATTAAACTTCAGTTTTAATCAAGCCAAAGTAGCTTAGAGGGCGAAGCACTGTAAAGATCGAGTATCTCCTTCACTCAATAACTTTCATTCTAGCATTTTTGAAAAGTTGCACAAATACAAAAGCGAAACTTTTTTGATGGCAACTTTTTGCAGAACTATTAAAGTTACTTTCTGCAACTTATAGTCGCAACATTGCCTGCTAGATTAATTTTTTTATTTTTATTTTTATTTTTTGGGAGCTGTGCAAATTCTCAATATTAACCCACTTTGCGCCTCCATTAATAAGTTTAACGAGTATCATGCAAGCAGGCAATGCTAACGACTATTTTTTTAATGTCTTCGGAACGGTTTTGCGCGGTATAAAGGAATTAAAACAAGCATTCAAAGCTAAATGCACTCAAAAAATAGTTTAAAAAACGATGCCTCTTACTCTCTTGCAGAAAATATGTTATTTTTTCGGTTGGTAAATATTTATCCCTCGTGTACTGTTTGCTGTGAAATGTACGTTTGACTTTGAGTTATCTGAACAGCTTTAAATTGATTTATTCAAACATTGAATTCATCAAAAGCTGATAAAAGAACTGTCATGCTTGAAAGCAATAACAGCACGAAAATGCAAGCTTTGGAAGTTTCATGGCGACACTTTTTGTTCTTCTTTAATTCTTTTTTCCATTTGTTGAGAGAAGAGCCGAGCAAACTGGATGTTACTTAAGCTGGATTCACTCATGATACAATTATACAAGGTAGGAGTGACAACTGGCTATTTTCTCAGCAGTGTCCTGCACCGACTGTCATTTGCCTGTATATTTTATTTTCTATTTTCTTTTGTGCTTCATTCGCTCTTTCATTTTTGACATTTGGAATAAGACGAATAAACTGTCACTCCTACCTTGTATAATTGTATCATGGATTCACTGATCACCTTCAGCATGTTTTTCAAGTTTTTTTATATGGAGTTTATGCACTCTATTTTTTTCCACACTCAATGAGAGAGTAACAAAAACTTGCGGCATCTCTTGAACTTGATTAACTTTATTTTAATTTTCTTGCTGAATGTTTTTGATCGGAACTGCCAGATTGGAGTTTGTCAAGTTGAAATAGGCATATTTTATTTTTTATATCTTTATAATAAAGGAACATTGCATCTGGCAATACTGAATGACAATGAAAAAACAACAAACTTGCAGAATGTTTTATATGTCAGTGAATCAAAATTGCCACATTCTCTTGTTGAGAGCAATAGAGCTTTCGCAGAAAACATGCTGAAGGTGATCAGTGAATCCAGCTTAAAGCTGATAATAAATATGAACTGAGTCTCTATCACTTCAATTCTAGGAAACAAAACCGATCTATTGGTTAATTTTAAAAAAACGAATAATTTTTTAAAAATAAGTTCATCAAAAGTAAAAAATGGGGCTGACTCGAAAAAAATATCAAAAATATTAAAAACTATGATATACATAGTAAGAAATGATCTTCGAATGGGTTGAACAAGTCATCCGATTTCATACTCAGAGTACATGTTAAATATCAAAGCTCATATGCAAAATTTCAAGTCCATATATTAGTTTTTGAGGAGTTCTAAGATATTTTACTGTTTTGATAAAGTCACTTTGTGTGGTTTTTATCCGATTTGGCTCATTTTCGAACTTGATCTTTATTTTTTAGATACAACTTAAATATCGGATTTCAGGATGATAGCTTGAAAAATACGACTGTAATCGTCTTCACAGACATACCGACGACTCGGGTGGTGATGCTGATCAAGAATATATATACTTTTCTATGTCTACCACACCTACTTATGGGCGTTATAACGAAGTGACAAATTAATATACCACCATTTACGTTTTTTAAACGTGGGGATATAAAGATAAGGAAAACTGGCGGAATATTTTCCTTTGTTGTACCGCAGAATCCTTAATTCTTTCTTCCTTTCTTTATTTTTTATAGACATTTCGTATTCTTTATTAATAGTATGACTTTTTGTTTTTTTATTTTAAGGTTTATTCGCTGGAGAGAATCAAAAAACACCAATACGCTGCTGAAATACAACAAAAGACAAAATAAACTAGCAGCGGGTTCTCTTTGGTAAGCGGATTTATGCGAAAACCGGTCCGAGCTAAGAAAGTATCAAATACGCAAAATAATGGTTTTTTAATGCATTAAAATAATCGACAAAAATAGTAGCAGACAAAAAAACAGTAGCAGCTAAGCACCAACATCAGTTCTGGGTTTTCACCAAAATCTGACCGAAAAACAAAAATTAAAAACAACACGAACAATCACATTCAAAAGAATCTCAGGTTGTAATAAAAACGCACCAAAATGCATGAAAGACGCGTAAAAAAGTGAGTATTTAAAGAATAAAATAAATTATTAAAAAAAAAACTGTTATTTATTTAGTTTTATTATCAGTTATTTCACTTAAGTATCTGTCTTAATACGTTCCGTTTTTGTTATTTCGTTTTTCGTTATATGCGTGCTTTTAACGTCATTCGCTGTAAAGGCTCAAAAGCGGTCACTATGTTGCCACACATGGTCGTCTTACGCCCGATCCACCTTATGTGCACTCAAACCGTGGCTATTCCACGGATGGTGAAGAATCACATCGAGCACCCTCAGAACGTTCGGTATCCGAGTATACGGTGGCGCATGAACGCACCTCACCACAGGGCCATTACAACTCATCGCGCAAGACGCGACTAAATGGCAACAATGAACGAAATGCGGTGAACAGCAATGGCAACAGCAACAACAACAATAATAGCCATCACCATCAACATAATCATCATCATTCTAATCTGCCGCAGCATCACAATAGCAGCAACAGCATCAGCATCAATAATAATAATAGCAACATGGGTCTATCCACATCACCCATGGCTGTGGACAGCGGTGGACCACGTTCACTGGTGCATGCTAGTCCACCGACTAGAATACCACCTCGTGCACCATCTGCACTAAGCTATGATCACGGTGGAGATGCAGGCAGTGATATCTATGTAACAAGTGCAGCATACAAGGCGCCATCGGAAATAAGGTAAATTCAGAGATTATAGTGTGTTAGGTTGTGGCTTGATTAGTATGTGTGTGTGGAAGTGTAGTAGTGGCATAGTGTAATGCTGTCATCGTAGAGTCTCTCTAAGAACTCTATATTTCTCGAATTCCTTCATGTATCTTTTCGGATAGAAAAGTTAATTTTCGGCACTCGCAGGTGAATCTTTTATGAGAATTAAACGTTTTTAAAAAATAACCTTTTTCATAAAAAGAGTGAGCAAAAGAATTGACTACTTATTATGTCGTAAATATTTATGAGTTTTGAATTTCAGTACATTAAAAATGAGGAAAGAAATGCAAAAGTGTTTAAGCGTTTGACCATGACCATGTGATTCGAACCCAGGGCCTCTGGGCTAGCAGTCATGCAGTCAAGATGCAAATCGAATTCATGTTATTGGTCACACGAAGCATATATAGGTTCACCGTTGATTGCATGGGTGGGTATTAAGAGATACGTTTAACAGTTGAAGTCGAGCAGAACACTTATCGGTTCCGTCTAGAAGATGTCGAATAAAGATAACATCAGCGATTACAAGAGATCAACGCAAGGAGGTAGATTGGAATTGTCAGAAAGCTGAATCTCCGCTGTACCGCACCGAATGGAAGTAGTATAAAGGGGACCAGACCTGTCTAGCATATTCAAGGATGGGTCTTAGAAAAGTGAGGTAGAGAGAGATTTTATAACGTATGTGTTCGAGAATTTTCAGGACTAATATTTCACAAAACCAACTGCAGAGTTGATTCTACTTATGATGTTATCGATATAGGACCGAAATTCAGTCCCTTGTTACAAATAACACCCAAGTCGCACAAAGGTTTTATTGAGGAAACTAGCTGACTCAATAGGTAATAACTTTTTGTAGGGGAATGAAGTTTCTTTCAAGAAAATGTGACAAAAAGATTTGAGATTAGTAAAAGATAAGCATAGACAGAAAGATTTGAATCATTGATAATGCCATCTTCATCGGTAATTGTCAAAGAACGGATCGGATTTGGAAATACCAAAGAACATTTATATTATATTTCATATAAAATCTCCATATATCTACTTAATAATCCACTTAAAACTTAAAAGACATTCAAACAATTCTACGATTTTTTCAAAAAACAAATCCTACAGCTCTCGTTGATACACCCTATACAGATCAAAATATAGGTAGATTGCAAAAAGAAAAAATAAAAAAATCAATCTATATAACTGGGTATTGAATTCGTTTCCTGTGCGAGACAAGTCTACTTATGCAACCACTCCAACATTTCAATTCTTGAAAGCTATCCACGTGCGTTGTGATAAATAAAATTCCAAAATAGTGTTCGTTAAAGTATTATAACTAAAACTTTTGGGAACGAACAAAAAAGTATCATTAATGATTCGTTTATGAAACCGTTTAAGGAAATATTATTGGATTAAAAAATATATGTAATATTGTTCTCGAATGAAGGAAACTTCAAGTGCGAAAACAAAAATTTGTAAAAAACGCAACCCGAAAAAGTTCGTTAAACTCTCACTTTTTGCTTGGAATTCGACCATTGCTTGTGATTCAGTGGCTGTTCCAGAAAACTCTAAAGATCCCAATTCTGATTTACCATTACTTTTGATGACATTTCCCAACCCATTTTATTTATTTTATTCAGTTAGATATATTTGATTAAATATTAAACTTCAACCATTTCAGTCGCTATAGTCATCGGCCACAATCGCGTGGTGGACCACGCAGCGTTTACTCAGTAGCAAGTACGGCAAAAACCGGTCGTAGCGCACGTTCGACCAATACTACAAAACGTGGTGCCAAAATCGAAACGATGTCAGCACCAAATCCATTTTGTCCCAATATCAAGGGTGTCTGCTGTCTAATGCTGCTACTTAACTTGGGTCTCATTCTAGTAACGCTGGGCTTTGTTATCGTTGTGCAGTTCTATGATCCGCTTTATGTTTGGTGAGTACTTGACATTACAAATAACCGCTACTTTTAATAAAAAACCTCACACATACGTAATCTACTTGCAGGATATTGGGTATAATATTCTTAGTGTTCGGTTTTTTGACACTCATCGGCTGCATGGTCTATTGTGTGTATGTGTGTCGCGATGCCAAGACACCGTCGCAGGTGCGTAACGAGGATCTCTATTGGACGCGTCATTGGCAGAAGAATATCGGTTATACACCGCAAGAGATTAACTATAAGGCAGACAAATATGATGCCTATTCGGATCGTTATTCGGTAGGCAAAATGAGTGGAAAATATTCGGATCGTGAAAGTAATCGGTACTAGAATCTAAAGTAATCGGTACTAGAATCACATAGCAGTTCGGCTAGTGTAGTAAAAGCTTTTAAAAAGTGCTCAGAGAGTAAAAATGTGGTGATTTCAACTAATCACGAATAATGTAACGATTGTTTAAAAAATTATTTTTTTTACAATTATATCAAGCAAGAAATTTAAAAAAAAAGCTCAAAATTGAAATTTAAAACAAAGCTCAACATGAATTAAAATTTTACATAACATTGAATGGTAATTAGATTACTCGTGAACTAATAAATTGACATGAATTAGAATAAATTTAAATGCTATAAATGGTTTAAACGACTTTATTTTATAAAAATTAAATATTTTAAAATTTCAAAATGATTGAAAAGCTAAAATTTTTGAAATAATGAAATTGTATATGAAATGAAAGTAACGATTATTTGAGTTGAGACACAGTAATAAAAAATAACGATATAATTTGAAATTCTAAGAAATAACAACGAATAATAAAAATCATTTTAAATATGAGGGAAAAAATTTCAATGCGAGAAGAAAAAAAAAATATATATAAATTGTAAAAGTAACGCATAATACGTAGCAAGGAACGGAAGTGCTCGCTCACGAGTGGCTCCTGGGATGCGAGCTTGAGTTTATTATTTGTTATCGCTCACGAGCCCGAGCCCTTTTTGTTTTTTATATCTGCTCGCGAGTAGGAGCGGCAACAACAAACCAGTTTTTAGTTATATCGGCCATGTGTTTGAATGAAAATGTTATCTTGGTATAGTAATCTTCCATGAAAATACTTTTTTAACCCTATTCGATCCCAAAAATATCCAGGCTAGACAAATAAGGGTCCTCAAGAATCAGTGACTAGCATTATACAGTGAGCGTTACAAATTAGGATACAGAGCATAGCTTCAAGTTCAATTGGAAATTGTCCATATATTTTAAATATTGCAAAAAGTTTGATGTGCACAAATCAAGGTCATAACATAATGTTTTATTGTTCATAAAGTTAACATAATCGGGGCTGTCATAGAAACCAAGACGGTTTTGCTTTTTGTCGGAATTGCAAACCAATTCTGATTTCATTTGGTGTCACAAAATCGTCTTGGTTAAGATATTTTCGAACATAAACAAAACCTATGTTCGAATCAGCTGTTTCTCACATTTTGTCTGTGTATGTGGAAATTTTATTAATTTCATTAGTTCACAATTTTATTAAATTTAAGTGTTTTTTTCTGTTTATGTTATATAAGCAATAATATAGCATAAAATGGCTTCAGCTGTTGTAGCCTCTTTATTAATAGAAGAAAGGAGCTCAGAAAAGGTGAAAAGAAGAGTTTTGATAGATTGCAGCAATCCACTTGAGCTGCCTGCGTCGGCGTAAGCATATTTTTCTTTTACTGTACAGGTATCTAGATCTATAAATATAGCTATAAATATTTTTTTTTTTGTAGATTTATTTATTTATTTTTATAAAAGAAAAAGAATTTACTTACATTTCAACGAAATATCAACTAGCAAGAAAAAAAAAACTCGCGCAAATTAAATCTGTCAACGGTTAGATGCCTGGTTTGATTCCGATAAGAAAATCGGTAATATTGGTTTCTGTGACACCTAAAACCGATATTAATTCCGATTCGAACATAAAACCAATAATGTCGGAATTCATGACACCAAAGTAAATTTTTTGTCGTTTTTAAAACCAATTCCGACAGCTATTGGATTCTAAGACAGCCCCGAATAACTAAAATTTGTCTTTAAGATATGACGCAATAATACCTGAAAAGTGCAGTCAAAAGTTAATATACTTTCATATAAAACTCCATTAATTTATGCCTAGAAGAAAATATGAGGCAAGTTTAAGTACTTTGTGGGTCTACCTTTTGTCTTAATAACTGCTTTCACTCTTCTTCACATTGAATTTGTCCGATCCTGGGTCACTGTTGGTGATATCTTGGCCCATTCTTCTGCCATTGTAGTATAAAATCTTGTTTACGTGATATAGTCCTTTTGCGTATACTCCTGCCCAAAATTTCCCACAAGTGTTCAATGGGGCTAAGATCTGGAGATTGCGGCGGTGAATTAAGCTGTTTAGGAACATTATACAAGAGCCTTTCTTTTACTTTTAGGGCTGTATACTATGGGTCGTTGTCCTGGGAAGATCCAAGGCAATGAAAGACGAATTTTGCATACTGTCGATTAAATTCGTTTTTAAAACTTGCAAGTAGTCTCGGCTATTCATTGTGGACTCAATAAATGTCAGATTTCCGGCCCCAGCAGCCGACATGTAACCCAAAACCATCATTGAGCCTCCACCATGCTAACGGTTAGAATGATGTCTTCTGGAAGTAGCTCGCTGCAAGCTTATCTCCAGATCTTGCCTTTTCTTTTAGTTCCAAATATCTCATATACTTGAACTTCTTGAACTGTTGCTCGATTTTTTTACAATAGCAGCAATTTTCCAAGAGATTCGCCTTTTTTACGATGCTGCACAATTACTTTTCGCATCTCTTATGGGAGGTCTTTTCCTCGCGCCATTGTAAATCAAACTTAGTTAAAACTAATGCAAACTTGACAAATGAGCATGCAACTTTCATCATGAAAAAAACTATATGCAGACCTAACGGTATTTCACAAAATAGATTAAAATAAAAAAAAAAAAATAACTGGCCTTTTCAGCCCTTGAAAGGACTTTGACCTAGCTTCTTATGATCAATTGTGTTGTGCGTGTTATTAAGTTTGTAACACAATTGACCGAGAAATGGACCTACAGGCTTAACGCCGACTCCGAACGGCGATGAACGGAATGTTCTTATTCTCAAGAAGCTTTACATGGCATTTTACTCTCTGAGGTTTGCCATTGTCTGCAGAGAGGTGGCGACCGTACAGAAAAATTATTTTAATTCAAATAACTTTCTGTCGCTGCTGGGATTCGAACCCGGGTCTCCAGGTTCGTTGACATAGAGGCCACGCACTTTAACCAACTACGCCACGGACGCCACATCACAAAAGAGATTGCTATGTAGTAAATTTTCATTGTTGCGGCATATCTTAACGACAAATTTTAATTTTTATTTTCAGAATAAAAAAACACTATGTTATGACCTTGATTTGTGCACTTGAAACTTTTTTGTAATAATTAAAATATGTGGACAATGTCCAACTGAACTTGAAGTTATGCTCTGTATACTAATTTTTGACTCTCACTGTATCTCTTATTCGACGAAGAATTCCCGCCTCATTTCCACGAAAAAAGCTCGAAGCCATCAACTAGCCACCTCCGAATTTAAGAGTTTCACTTATGTTCCTGTCCGTTACACCCACTTTCGCATCTATACATATCCACAATCGTCCATCAGTCAATGCGATTGATTTTTATTTCGTCAAACCAGGTAACTTTCTTAACAAAATTAACCTTTGCTGGTGATGTCGCTTACTCAGAAAAGGTTTTTGTAACTTTTGTTTTAGTCACTATTTGACCACTAGTTTTGAGACTCCTTCCAATAGTTAGACACTTACATTCACTCCATGCCATGCCTTAAACACGTCATTAGTTTCGGTGGCAGTTTTTGTAGCTCCAGTTATTATCAGACGCTTTCCTAATCTTTCTCTTCCTGATGATAGTTTCTTTGAGCGTCTCCCAACATTTTTTTTTTCAATCAAAATATTGAACTAATTTTTTATTTTATCATGAAATTTTATATTTATTTTTAATAATTCGGTAAGAAATTTCTTTTTTTATATATTCCGATACATTTTTGTTTTTGTTGTTTTTACTGAATGCTTTTAGGTAAAGTCATCTTGTCAACACTTTATCTGTATCAAATCGTTTTTAAAATTAAATTTTGGTCCAAAAAAAATGCAAAAAAAATTTTCCTAAGACATTTGTTCAATTTTTAAATATTTAAAACATGCAAATTCCACTTGCGGTCATTTTATTTCACAGCTTAAGTGGAAATATTTTATGTATACAGCCATTCCAAGCATAACGCAGTACTTTTTTTCAAAAATTGACCTCACGTCTTTCAAATTGTTTTATTTTTGGGCTATAGATTCCTTATCAAATTCTAAGAACCCGTGTTTTTTGTTTTTTTTTTATCGCCATTCGTTGAAAAGTTATGGACCTTTCAAATTTGCAAATCTTCCGAAAACGGCAGAATTGGAAAATTTTCAATACATTGTATCGAAGTCAGTTTTTATCCTATTTTTATAAATGAGGTACCGTTTGAAAGGTATTGGAAAGTCGTTTGTGGGAAAAACATATTATTTTAAAATTTTTGATGTTAGGGTTGCCAACATATTTCAAGAAAAACTTATTTGCTAATATCTCAAAAAACGCATAATTTTTTTTCGATTTTTTATTTTTTTAAATTGAAGAAGAATGTTGCCTATTAGTTAAAAAAAAATTTATGATGGAGCTTTTATATGTTCTTTCGCAATTTCAATTTTTTTGCAAGTACCTCATCATTTCGAGGCACTTTATCGCCTATAAATTTCATAACGGCTAAAAAATGCAAGAATTTGACCTACAAAATGGTTAACCTTATTAAGGCCAACATTTTATTCATAGTATTTGATGACCTTACACTTGACCTTGGCATGGAAAACTGGTAAAAACCGAAAAAAATTAAAAAAAAAAAAATAATTATTTTTTTTAAATTTTATTTGTATAAAATCAAACAAAGTTTTGATTTTATATTATAGATTATTTTATTCTAATTTGTTTTGATTCAAAAATTTTGAAGATCGGACTTTAAACAAAAAAGTTATGATGGTTTTTATATGCTGATTCGCAAATTATTTTTTTATCGTATGTTGACATCATAAAACATACGAAACATACGAAATACGTGAAACATACTGGTCTCACATGGTACTCAACGTGTTAAATACGAGATCTGCAGTAGAAAAATATTTTTTTAAAACTATTTATATTTTTAATAGAATGCTGTACAGTCTCAATATTGGTCTCATGATCAATGCACTATCCATCCGTTCGCCATTTATTTCAAGGATGACAGCAATGATGTTGGAAATCTAAGTGTCATCATAATAGCCGAAAGTTTGAACCACAACTTCAGTGCGGTGTTTCAATTTCAAAAAGAATTGCTACTGGTCTTACGAGCTCGATTTAAGGACATCAAAAGAATTAGTTTTTTTTCCGATGGAGCTGCATCGCAGTATAAGAATAGGAAGAATTTCTACCAGCTTTGCCAGTGGAAAGATGAAGAACATTTTGACGCTGAGTGGCATTTCTTTGCCACATCGCATGGTAAGGGACCGTGTGATGGCATCGGTGGAGCTTTTAAACGAAATGCCATGAGAGCCAGTCTTCAAAGACCATTTGAGAACCAATTAACAAACGCGAAAGAGCTGTACGAATGGGCTATAAAAAAGGAGTCAACAATATGTTATCGGTTTTGCTCAAAAGAGTCTTTTGAAAATGTAGAAGCTGAGTTGATATCGAAATTTAAAAATGTGCAAACTATAACCGGCACACAAAAGTTACACAGTTTTATTCCCATCAATAATAGGGAGATTAAAACTCGACGATATTCAGCTTCAGAGAATTTTTTAATATATCAGCTGATCAAACCATCATAACTTTTTCTCATAATACCGAGTTTTTTTTGCAACAATATCAGTTTGAATTTAATCATTTCCAAAATCGCAATCAAATATACAAATAAAAGTAAAAATAAATTAAAACTATTTATTTTTTTTTGGTATTTACCAGTTTTGTCTACCAAGGTCAAGTATAAGGTTATCGAAACTTATAAATAAAATGTTGGTCCTTATAAGGCAAACCATTTTGCAGATTAAATTTTGCAAATAACTGTACCGTTATGGAATTGATAGGCGATAAATTGCCCTTAAATGATGTCAACATACGATAAAAAAATAATTTGCGAATCAGCATATAAAAACCATCATAACTTTTTTGTTTAAAGTCCGATCTTCAAAATTTTTGAATCAAAACAAATTAGAATAAAATAATCTATAATATAAAATCAAAACTTTGTTTAATTTTATACAAATAAAATCTAAAAAAAATAATTATTTTTTTTTTTTAATTTTTTTCGGTTTTTACCAGTTTTCCATGCCAAGGTCAAGTGTAAGGTCATCAAATACTATGAATAAAATGTTGGCCTTAATAAGGTTAACCATTTTGTAGGTCAAATTCTTGCATTTTTTAGCCGTTATGAAATTTATAGGCGATAAAGTGCCTCGAAATGATGAGGTACTTGCAAAAAAATTGAAATTGCGAAAGAACATATAAAAGCTCCATCATAAATTTTTTTTTAACTAATAGGCAACATTCTTCTTCAATTTTAAAAAATAAAAAATCGAAAAAAAATTATGCGTTTTTTGAGATATTAGCAAATAAGTTTTTCTTGAAATATGTTGGCAACCCTAACATCAAAAATTTTAAAATAATATGTTTTTCCCACAAACGACTTTCCAATACCTTTCAAACGGTACCTCATTTATAAAAATAGGATAAAAACTGACTTAGATACAATGTATTGAAAATTTTCCAATTCTGCCGTTTTCGGAAGATTTGCAAATTTGAAAGGTCCATAACTTTTCAACGAATGGCGATAAAAAAAAAAACAAAAAACACGGGTTCTTAGAATTTGATAAGGAACCTATAGCCCAAAAATAAAACAAATCGAAAGCCATGAGACGGACTCGTCTTGCGTTTTGCTTGGAATGGCTGTATAGCTTTTTTTAAATTAAATGTACATAATTCTTATTTCGTAAAAAATTAAACAAAGATGTGAGAATGAAGTGAAGAAATGCTTGTCAACGCTGTCCGTCACTGTGTAGCCACTTAATTATCTTGGCAGTTGCTGAAGACTTTTGTCTGTGACTCGCGAGCCATAAAGAGCTCGTGATTGTACTCACGAGCACGATCAATCGAAAAATTGTTATTAGATCTAGCGCACCTAACCTAACCTATGTGGCACTAGCTCGCCAGCATGATATAATTACAAGGTAAGCTCATTTTAAAATGGCTGCCCAAATGGGAAATTTTGCAACAACAAAGCTGTAAACGTCAAACAACGAAAGCAAAAACAACAATTAGAAAACCTCGAAACCATGGTATAATAATACAAGGTAGCATTGACAATTGCATATTTCCTCTTCCACAAGAAAACATCTCCTGTCAAAAACAGCTTTTTGTGAAAATGCATCTGCAGCTGCTGAGGTTGTAGTTTTTTTTTCTCTTCAACGTTTTCAACATTGTTTGTGTTTTCAATGGCCGATTTCGAGCGCTCTCTTTTTGAATATATTTTTTGACAGGAGATGTTTTCTCAAGCAACTGTCAATGCTACCTTGTATTATTATACCATGCTCGAAACTACTAGCTGATTTTGACAACTAGCTCACCCTGCTCTCCAATATGAGCGTACCTTGTAATAGTATCATGCTCGCGAGCGGTTGCTTCAGATCATGATACAATTATAAGGTAGGCCCAGTAGAAACACACTCTCTACAGGGGCGAAACTAGCGGGTAGGCGAGGTTCCTTCCTTTTTTTATAGTTATTTTTTACTGAAATTTGTTTAAAATATTGATTTTTATTAACAATAATTATGAACGCATCAAAGTCAGTCGCATATTTTATTGCTTTTTTCATAACAAAAACGAACTTTAATAGGCTATTTCATTTTAAGTTATACCCAAAACTGTCTTCAGTCAGCCAATTGACTTTTAGACGTACCTTAAACGAACTTCACTCGGCCAATTCACTTTCACTCGGCCAACTTCACCAACTCACTTTCCCTCGATTGGATGAGTAACATAGCTATACAAATAAATTGGTTACTGAACATTCGAAGTAAGAAGTCGACTTTTTTTATTAAAAGTTGACTTTTATTAACTTCGTTGAAAGCTTAAATGCAATTAATTCGATATTATATCTTAAAACATGGATTATTTTTTTAAATTTTTAGGGTTTTTGCTTTCTTTTCTTACATTATTCCACATAAAATCTGGGTACTCAATTATACATCCCTATGGCAGAACGAGTAAATGTTAATTGTCAAAAGTGACATACCTACGCCCATGATACAATTATGAATACAAGGTAGGAGTGACAACTGGCTATTTTCTCACGAGTGTCTTGCACCGACTGGTAATTGCCTGTATATTTTTTTTTCATATTTTGCCTTCTATTTTGTTTTCTACTTTTTTCGTTCTCTAATTTAAACTATTTTCGACAGTATGACCTTCTATAATTGTATCATGCCTACGCCAATGGTTTTTTTGGCTTAGCTTTCTCGTTTTTGGATCTCCGAATTGGGCCTACCTTATAATTGTATCATGCTTCCGATAATAAAAGAAATAACTCAAGATCGCAATCGAGAACTACAGAAATTCAAAAACGAATTAACAGGCTCGCAAACGAGAGCTGAGAGCGAGCGAGCTTTTCCGTTCCCCGATACGAAGTATTTAGTGTTGAAGTGAACATTTAATGTTAAGTTAAACTTATTGACGTACCTGCTGCAAGAAACTTGCTAGTTTGTATGGATTTTGTAACATTTTTAAATTTGTAAAGTTATTAATACATAAAAAAGAAATAACATATTCATTGAACTTTATTTTGTACTTATTTAACATAGTTTATTTTTATGCAATTTACAAAGAAACAATATCAGCAAAAGTAAATGTAGCAAAAATATTAACATGTAAGGGGGATTTATGTCACTGCGTAATTTTACGAAATAACTCCTACGTATTTTGGGTGTATCATTAAAAAATATTCTAAAAAATGCATAATCATAATTATGCCAATTAAATATTATTTTGACATTCCTCAGCTTACATTTTACATATGGTATTTATATAAAATTTGTTTCAAAAAAACTTACATAAAAACTTACAAGTAGCGGTTTACGCAGTGACTTGAATACCCTTATATATTATTGATGTATGCTTATTTTAATCACAATATCTCTTTTTTTTATTTTATTATTAATACACAACATACACAAATGCCATATTAAGTTACTCAATAGAAATTTTTTTATTTATATCCAAGCAATTAAATACAATTATATAAAACAATTTCAATTCGTTACTTCAAAAATAATAAAATTACATTATTTTTATAAACATTTCGTTGATAATGCACTAAAATAACTCACGTTTCTAATACAGCGTGACTACACTATGTACACACTATAGCGCATTCACTTTTTTCATTATCCCGAAAAACTTTCTAAGCAGGCGATAGGCGGAGATTTGATTGCTTTTCCAACTTCAACGAAAATACATTAATACCATCCGGGAAGAGCAATATGACAAACAAGTACCACGAACATTTTTTGAAGGAAACCATTTAAGAAATGACAGTAGTAATAAAGTAAAAATCAAATTTTCACACAATAATCAAAATGAAACCAGTTTTTCAGTTCTGGTTTTACTTGGTTTAAAGTTTAAACTTAGTTTAAACTTTTTCAGTGAATTCCTAAAGAAGCTTAGAATAAGTTAAAACATTCAATATTGCTAGTTTTAACTTTTCTTGTAAAAAAAAAAAAATATATGAATAAAAGTGTAAAAAACATTCCGACCGTCTGAAACCCCATAATGCCAAAGGTTAATTACAATAATTCTGAGATTATGTAGGGTCTGATGACCATACCATAATAAAATAAATTTTAATTAAATGTTAATTTTTTTTTTCATTATGATTGGAACTTGTATTGTTTGAAATTTTTGGCTTTGAGCTAAGTTTAGCTAGTCTCATGTACTCATCATCAGTACTAATCATCAGTAATCACCAGCACTGAAAAACTGGCTCCTAGTAATTTGAACATTTAGCACCATAAATTAAAAATTGTAAAACCAGGGTGATACCAACAAGGTGATTGTATAAATTTGACATTACTGCCATCTTGTTGACGTCACCATAGTTAAATCTGTCAAAAAGAAGAGAGTAGGAAGAAGTTCTCCCATAGTTATTAACAAATACGAAAAAGTAGGGAACCGGAATATTTTTATGAAACATATTTTTTAAATATGTGTAAATATGTGTAATTGAATATTTTTAAATATTTTATGTGTAAAACGTCATATATGAGAATTTGTTGAAAAAGTAAAAATTTATTTACATTTCGATCCCTGTATAAGCCAAGGTACAATCATTTTAAAATGGCTGCTTTCTTTGAGAAATTTAAAAAAAAAAAGATGGTTAGTGCCATAAATTTCTCACGATTAAGCTTATAGCAGTTTAAAAAGAAAAAATTCGAACAACTGATTTCGACGTCTACACTGACACTTTACTTAAAATTTGAGTCTGCCTTTCTATGGAGTTGGCTGCAGTTTAATCCCAAAATTTTAAAAATATCAAAAGTGGTAGTAATCACGGTAGCATTGTCAAGGCAGGCTAGTGGTTAAAAATCATCTCTCTGATAGTAGCAAACTGTCAAAATTATAGTATAGTAACCCAGCAGAAAAGTGGACCAAATTTGAAATAGTTCTGAACTAGTACCAAAAAGGACCAGTACTAGTTCCACTACAATACCCTTTAACATTGAATGAACTGACGCTTTTTGCGGGTTGATGTCATAGGAAAAGACAATTGTCCCCATAAACACTCCTTTTTCCCCATATTTCAACTAGTTGCATTAGGAACATTTTTAAACTGGTTGCTTTCGCAGTAGCCTGAAAATGGTTATTTTTTTAACTAGTTTTAAAGTGAACATATTAAAATTGTAAAAATTTAGTGTAACGGAAAGGTCCTAAAGATCTCATTTGTACCATCTTTTCCATCCACATTCCAGAAAAAAATTTTGTCTATAAACATTTTTTTTTATTATTTTTTCTTGTGCGCAGCAAATTTTAAAAAGTAGCCAGAACGCGTTTATTTTTTTCAGCAATACTTTTGAAAACAAAAGCAAAGATAACTGCTCTACACTGAACGCCTTTTGTACTTTTACAGAGCTACTGAGAACTGCGCTAGAAATGAACTAGTTCACTTTTTCAATTGACTCCAAAATAACTGCTGGGAAAATACACAAAGTAGATGCACTGACGAGAGAAAAGAGTCAGAAAACAAAAAAAAAAACAATACCAACTGTACAACAAACAGCAAAAATAAATAACTTCATTTATAAAAATTAATAATAATCATTAAAGCCTCCATTGGGCGCGCTGGCTGCAGTTAATCCATAGAGCAAAAGCATGAACGTTGAAAATTTGAATACAAAAGACCAGTCTGAGTAAAAGCGGCGGCATCAATAGCGCTATTTCATCGAAGAGTAACTTTCAACTCCAACGGTGACATTTTTCAAACGTTTTGAGCATGATACAATTACAAGGTAAGTTCATTTTAAAATGGCTGCTCAAATGTGAAATTCTGCATCAAAAAAGCTGTAGGAGCTACAAACGTCAAACGAGGAAAGCAACAACAGTTGGAAAAACTAAAACTTACCAGCTGATTTTGCTCTCTAATATGAGCCTACCTTGTAATTACCCAGCCGTTATTTTGGAGTCAATTGAAAAAGTGAACCAGTTCATTTCTAGCGCAGTTCGCATCAGCTCTTAAAAAGTACAAAAGGCGTTCAGTGTAGAACAGTTATCTTTGCTTTTGTTTTCAAAAGTATTGCTAAAAACGCGTTCTGGCTACTTTTTAAAATTTGCTGCGCACAAGAAAAAATAATAAAAAAAAAAATGTTTATATACAAAATGTTTTCTGGAATGGATGGTAAAGGGTGTTTTTTTTAGGGGTTTGTTTTTCGAATAGAGATAAAACTGGCATTTTGTGGTCAAATCTGGCAACTCTAATGTCATTTATGTTCAGTTTGGTTTGCCATTTCATCATGAACAGGTTGACAAAAGAACAACGCTTGCAAATCGTGCAAATTTATTTCGAAAATAATGGTTCAGTTCGCGAAGTTTACCGCAAGCTCCGTCCGTTTTATGGTCAACATAATCGTCCATCAGAGCAATTAAATCGGTTAACCATGGGTCGTTTTCGCACTACGTTTACTCTATGTGATAATACGCATCCGCAGAGACGTCGAACAGTGCGCACCGAAGAAACAATTGCCGCTGTAGAGCAAAATGTTGAAGAGGACCCGAATGAATCGATTCGCCACCGTGCACAGCAATTGGAGCTTTGTCCATCAACTTTATGGAAGATTTTGCGCAAAGATCTTGGCTTGCGACCTTACAAGATCCAGCTTGTGCAAGAATTAAAGCCGCGAGACCATGCAATGCGTCGTGATTTTGGTGTATGGGCCGAAAATGAGATTGATCTCGATGCTGATTTTCATCGCAAAATTTTGTTCAGTGATGAGGCTCATTTTTGGTTGAATGGCTACGTCAACAAGCAAAATTGCCGCATTTGCAGTGAAGAGAATTCACATGAGATCCTTGAGACGCCATTACATCCACAAAAACTGACTGTTTGGTGTGCTCTATGGGCTGGTGGAGTCATTGGGCCATACTTCTTCCGAAATAATGCTGGAGAGTCAGTTACCGTTAATGGAGACCGGTATAGAGCCATGATAACCGACTATTTTGTTCCCGAATTGGATGGCATGAATGTGGATGAGTTGTGGTTACAACAAGATGGCGCTACATGCCACACAGCGCACGTCACAATCGATTTATTGAAGGAAACATTCGATGAGCGCATAATTTCGCGGAATGGACCTGTCAATTGGCCACCAAGATCGTGTGATTTGACACCATTGGATTATTTTCTTTGGGGATATGTGAAGTCGCTCGTCTACGCAAACAAACCAGAAACGTTAGGGGACTTGGAGGCCAACATTCGTGGCGTTATTGCCGACATACGGCCCCATATGCTCGAAAAAGTAGTTGAAAATTGGACCTGTAGAATTGGCTTTATTCGAGCCAGCCGCGGCGGCCACATGCCCGAAATCATATTTAAACATTAATGGCATAAAATGATCCTTCCAATAAAGCCTAATTGATGGACATTAAAACGATTTTCTTGTGTTTTATTTCAATTCGAAGTTCTATACCTCTAAAAAAAACACCCTTTACAAATGAGATCTTTAGGACTTTTCCGTTGCACTAAATTTTTACACTTTTAATATGTTCACTTTAAAACTAGTTAAAAAAGAACCACTTTCAGGCTATTGCGAAAGCAACCAGTTTAAAAATGTTCCTAATGCAACTAGTTCAAATATGGGGAAAAAGGAGTGTTTCTGGGGACAATTGTCTTTTCCTATGACATCAACCCGCAAAAAGCGTCAGTTCGTTCAATGTTAAAGGGTATTGCAGTGGAACTAATACTGGTCCTTTTTGGAACTAGTTCAGAACTATTTCAAATTTGGTCCACTTTTCTGCTGGGTATATCATGTTTTTTTTTTATTCTCATCAAACGATTTCATAATAAGTTTAAAGAGTGTTCATCATCATTCATAACATACATGTATTGTTGTTTGTGATTTGACAGAAAGTAATACAATACCAAATGTTTAAAGTGGCAGAAATGGCTGAAGTAGGCTTGAGTTTATTTCGATTGTTTTTGTAAATTGTACAGGCCCCTTGCTTGTAAAGATTTTTACACTTTTACCCACTGTTTTTTTGGTATTTGCAATTTTCTCATACAAACTCCAAATTAACACAATAACTGATACTGAAAACCTCGAAACTAATTATACCGAGCTTGCTGCTTTTATTACGCCCTCTGAAATCCTCTAAAAATAACTCTAATGAGAACAGGCTGTAGCCTCTTGTCATATTATTAACTAATTAAAACCAAGAATTTTTTAAAATGTTTTGCATGAATCCAATTTTTATTTTGAATTTCGATTTTATAAAACTGCTCATTACTGTAAATTGCTGTATTGCGAAATTGGGGTTTTTTTTTTAAATAATTCACTTTAATTGTTAATAATTTTTAAGTTTATATAAAAATAATCATGTATGTAAATAACCGTTTAATAAGTTCACAAAATAAAAAAAAAAATAAATAAAGTATCAATTATGAACAATTACATACACGAATGAATTTATTCCTTTTCTAGATTCATTAAAGCCGGTTGTTTTAAGGTTTTTCTTTAAAAAGATAAAAAATCTTCTAAAAGATGTTACAAGTGACATCCAAATACATTGGCCATTTCAATTTGGGAGAAATCACTGTTACGATAGCTCTTCAATTTGAGAAGAATTCTCTGCAACTTATTTTGATAGTCTCGTATTTCGCTTCCATCCAACCGATCAAGAAGATTCAAGTCGCTGTGCCAGAAAAACAATATATGCCCTATACGCAGACTTTTGATCAGACATTCCACCATCTTTAAAGATAAAAACAGATGAAGAGGTTAAAGAAAAATACAAAAATATTGCAGACAATAAATTCAGAGCAAAATTATTCAAAATCAGCACAAGTTTAAGTTGCTGGTCTAAATCGTATCAGAATCATAGAATTTGAGAATTTCTTTGTGTTGACAAATAGAAAGAAAATCATGAAAATTATCCAAACTCCCCTGACCTTATTATTTCTGAAGCGAAAATGATCAGACGGATTTGTTTGAAGTTGTGTTCTTTGTTATAGATTCTTTGGACTTAAGAGCTTTACACGATGCATAGAATATATTTAAAGATAAGCATTTTTTTTTTCTTTTTACACTTACATGTATAAGTAAAGCACCCATGGACTGCTCCCAGAAATTTTTGCAATGCTGATGCCGATCATTTTCCCACAGATAGACCGTTTTAATGAGATAACTTGTGAGATGTGGCATTTCGTTGTTATCCCGGATTGCCTTTAACAAACGCAAAGAATTTTTTAGATTCTTCTTGTCACTCAATAGGTCACGCTCCAAGTGTGGAGCACAAATCATAAAAGCTAAGGGCTTGTTCTTAGGTGAAGGCACTGCAAACCATGGGGAACCGGGAGAGTTAAATGGCTTTTCAGAAATCCAATCAGTCTCGCCGAACTGAAAGGCTGGCACAAAATCAAAAGATATTTTTCGATTTATGTCGGTAACATCTGTCGCAAAGATAGTGTGAGCAACGGCATAGCCCCTCCAACGTTCTGAATACTCAATTCGATACGTTCTGCCACTGACCAGTAGCAGATTAAGCTCTCTACCCAAGAAGATTGATTCAAGAATATTTCGAATCCAAGTTTGAAGTTTCTTCCGACCAATGAAGTAGCCCACAGAAATGTGAGTTATGGGATGTTGAATTTTTTCTGCTCGGATGTACTTCTGTTCGTAGTATAAATGCAAGCAACCCCGAGGTTTTGAAGTTTCCTTAGGAGTTAATTTATGTGGTAGCTGCAGTTTTATGTGGATGTCGAATTCGTCCGGTTTTTCAATCTTAAGATCATCCAAATAACTTCCTGAAAAAAATAGTTTGATATTATTTCAAATTAAATCATGCTTGCAAAAAGAGCGGGAGGTTTGTCTTTTTTCACAGTATTTTTTAATATGAGAACTGGATTTTATCATAGTTATTAAAAAAAAAAAACGAATTTACAGTTTTATATTTTCAACCCATATCACGCCCAATACCTAACACGTATTTTAAGTAATCGGAAGAAACTATTTTTCTCAATGATCTCCGAATGAATATTTTAAAACTGTATGTTTAAATTTAAAGTAAAATAGACCCGCAAACTCTTTACTTTACTATACTTTATTTCTATACTGTGCTCACCGGTTAGACTTGCTCCAATAAAACAACGACGAAAATCCTCATCTTTTTCTTTCATTTTTCGTAGAATATAATCACGAATTGCATCCGCATCTTCAGTATAAGATATTCTATCCTCACTTGAGAGAGTCAAATTGCTTAGAATATTTTGTAATGTACCTTCAAAAGTCATTATATTTTTCTTTTATATTTATTTATTTATATTATTTTTGTATTTATTTGGATCTCGATTTTTTTTATCGCTTGGATAAAACAGATGGATCAAACAGATAATTGAACTTGCGCCACTATGAGTACAACTTCGACAACTGTTCTAACGGTTTGAAACTTGACAAATATTCTCAATCCAAGCTACTCGCAAAATTAATAGGAATTTTATCGCTTCTGACGCTTTGAGCAGTCACTCAAAGAACTGAGTAGAAATTAACTCAGGCCTGCAAATCAGAAATAACCATGGTGTAATTAACAAGGTGATCGTGAATTTTTAGCTTATCTCAAAAAAATTTTACCCACGTTTGTCAAAAACAGCTGTTCGTAAATTTCAAGCAAAAGTTGCAAAACAATCTATTACAATTTTTTATTGAGTGCAAGCGATTTGACACTTTTCCGCAGCTTGTCTCTTTTTTTCTTACTTTCTCAACATTTTTTGACAACCGAAGGGAAATCAGTAAACGTCACGATCACCTTGTTAATTACACCATGGAAATAACAATGCAATCAAATAAAACCCAGCAAACATTGAGGTTTAAGAAATATTTGAGAATGATTTGATATGAAATGTATTTCTCAAATGTCAAACGTTTGATGGGGATGATAGCATTCTCAACAAAAAGGATACTTTATTCTCAAATTGAAAAATAGGTTTTATTATTAAATTGATATCAAACGTTGATCTCAACATGTTTCAAATGTGATTTTCAGAAAAACATTTATTCTGAAATCAACCTTTAATTGAACTCAAATATTAATTCAAGCATTAATTCTCGATTTGAAAATGATTTGAGAATCATATTTGAAAAAAAAAAAATGCTCAAACCTTTGACTTGTGTTTGCTGGGAAGCTTTTGAGTCATTCTGATAACGATTCCCGGAAAAATAAGTAACGCGGGATTTGAATGTATTCATGCTACAATCAGCAATTTATGTCATGACAAGGTACACCACTACGCTTGTGCTTCATAATAACATTTGGAGAAGAAAATGAGACTTTTTGATTTTATTACTCTTGCATTTGTTGATCGTTTTCTAGTAGGCAAGAACAAGTAAAACAAGTAAAATTATCTACGATCGTTATTTTTAATATTATGGAGATGTTAGTAAAAACTATAACGTGTGATCTATATGGTGCATACATGTTTCTAAATACATTAATCAAATCATTTATTACAAGAATAAAATATGAATATAAAAAAGGTATTTCAATTTTTAAAAGTATAAAAAGCTTCTATGTTTTAATGTTATCAAGTTATTTTTACATTCCATACCCCAAATGACAGTTCGATCCTCTCGAGTTATAACACCTGTAATAATTGTAACGGGCAATGAAGTTTCTTCTTACAATTTAGCCATTATGCGTGGAAAACAATATCATTTAAATGTCATCCACGAGAGTTTTTGCAGAACTCAATCCTTTTGAGGTAATTTTCGATGATTTTTGTGCACAACTCTGGCACTAGGTCGGTCATGACTTCACAAATGTTGGTTTTTAATTATTCAAAATTTTGAGGTTATTCACGAAAACACCATGGTTGAATAAAAAGGTTGTCGCATGGATGAAAGCGAGTTTCCATCAATGTCAATGTTGAAATTGACAGCTCATACAATCTCAAAGCAAAAATTTATAACATGTAAAGCAAGTTGTTGTTTTTGCTTTTCATTGATTTTGACAATTGTGGGTACTGAGAAGAGACTACGATCAGCACCGCGACATTTTACGTAGCCCCATTAAAAAAAAAAATAAAAGAGTGTGCCTATGACCACACGATAGAAGTGATAACTTCTCATTTTTCAATTCTAAAATATATATTATATATGTACATAAATAATAACTTTTATGTTATATACAATATTACAGTACAGACTCGATAATCTCAACCCTTGATACACGCAATTCCTCGATTTTTGCAACATTACGAGACATTTTTAAGTGCAACTTTTGTAAAAAAGTTACCTCAATAACTGCAACTGACTACGCTTTAAATTTTAATTTGTGTGGTTTTTTCTTTCTTGATTTATTCGAGAAAAGTTCTTAGCTCGATTAAAGGTGCACAGGTCGACATTCACGAAAAAAAAATAAGATGCAGTTCTATAACTTGCATGGGCTGCAATCGATCTTTTGCGTATCAAATTCCCAAATCGTGTTTTCAGCCGTCTTGGCAATGTCAATTGGCCGCCTCGGAGCTGCGATTTTACGCCTTTGGACTTTTTTTGTAGGGAACCGTGAAGGACCGATGTTATGCCAACAATCCGAAAAGGATTCAGGCACTAAAAAAATTGAATTTTTTCCGTGTATTATAACATGAAAAAAATTAAATTTTGTTAATTTTATAAAAAAACTCTTAAAAAAACTTTTATTTGGCCCACCCTGTATGTACGTACAAGCAATAAAAAGCACAGACCTACACACGCATGATAGAAATGTTGACACAAACAACAACAACAAAAAGCAATCGTAAGATACAATTATAAGGTAGGCCCAGGAAAAACGCACTCTCTATGACTACAAATCAACAACAAAACAATAACAAAGGCGTAGGTATAATGTCAAAATACAATACAAAGCGATGCAAATAAATTGGTTACTGAACAATCGAACTAAGAACTCGAATAAAAATTATATAAAAAGTTCACTTTTATTTGCTTCGTTGAAAGCTTAAATACAATTTATTTTGTATTATATCTTAAAACATAACTCATTTTGTTAAATTTTTAGGGTTTTTGCTTACTTTTCGTGTATTATTCCACAAAAAATCTGGGTACTCAATACCCAATACCCAGATTCATACTGTTAAAAGTAAATTATACATCCCTATCGCTGAACGAATAAACGTCAGTTGTTAAAAATGACATTATACCTACGCCAATGTTTTGATTTTCTTTGCTTTGCTTTGCTTTTTCGTTTTTTTTGTCTCCGAGTTGGGCCTACCTTATAATTGTATCATGATTGTAGGTCTGTTTCCGTACTTTACACTGTGTAAGATTTGTGTAAAATGTGTGCAAGAGAGTAAAAACGAAATGTGAGAATAGTTGCAAAAGTACGGAAACAGCTTCTAGTAAGTTTCAAGCAAAGAAGTAAAATATAAGGAAATGGTGTTCTCCTCACATACAGTGTATGTGTACTGAGGCATCTTTCATAAATTGAGGTAGCGAGAGTGTAAGAGTTTTTTGACAGTTCGATCACACGTCTGCCTGAATAAATTTTGAGTTGATTTATAAACACTAAATAACTAATAAAAAGCGATTTTTATTGCTATATTTTACACAATTATAAAAGTTAATAATATAAACAATTGATTAAAAATGCGTTGTGTAGTCAGAAATTGTGCAAGCAGCCAGATATTGAAGAACAAGGCGATTTCCTTTCACAAGTAAGTATACCGACACAAGTTGTTTTTTTTTAACAAAATAACGTTATTAATATATAATTGTGTTAAAAAAAGTTGTTACAAACGAAAGTTTAAATATTTCCAATTGGAATTTTGAGAAAAAATTAAAATTAGAGCTCGTTGTTTTGCGCCAATTTTACTGAGATCGAACTGTCAAAATACAAATACCGCTTCAGGGGCGCATTCAATAACAACGGTTGCACATATTTTTAGGGCGCTATATTTTTCAGTGAACAAGTTTTAATACCTTTTATATATTTCAGATTTCCACGTATACTTGACTTAAAATCCCTTTGGATTCGAGCACTGGGATTAGAAAATGATGCTGTGAATGCCAGATCAGTGGTTTGCTCAAATCATTTCTTTGAAAATGATTATATTGGTTTTTCAAAGTCGAGCAGAAATTTATTTCCGTCAGCGGTACCGCATATTGATGCTCGCAATGATGAAACGTAAGTATTTTTTTCATTATATATAAATAAATGAATGCACATTAGTGATATTATTTAGTGATATTGATTTGCTGCCTAGCTGCAATTGCGATTTTATAGAAGAGGCAAGTAATGACAAAGAAAATGTACGAATTATTGAAAATATTCGCATTGCGCCACCCAGGGTTCAAGATGGACAAATAATTAAAAAAATTTCTCTCAAGAGAGCTATGGAGTCAGGCGATGATTTATCGTCGACACCAAGAAAAAAAATGGCCAAGGGAAAACTCCAAACATTAAGGATGACACTTTTAAAAGGAGGAGGAAAAGAACCGAAAAATAAAAACATTAAACCAAAAAGTTCGGCGAAAATCAAAAAGGATTGCCTCTCTTAAAGAGATTGTTTCAGAAATAAAGAAAAAAAACCTTATAAATGAGGAGACTTTTGAGATTCTCAACAATCTTGGTGACATGAACGCGGATCTCTTTACAAGAAAGCTGAGGAAAGTAAGGGGCATGTCGAACGCAAGGATGTACCAGCCAGCTTTGAGATCATTCGCGTTAAATTTAAATTTTTTGTCACCGAAGGCATATGATTTCGTTAGGCAAAATTTTGGAAACTGTCTACCGCACTCTCGTACGCTAGCCAAATGGTACGAGGGTATTGATTGCTGTCCAGGATTTACAACAGAATCTTTCGAAGCAATCAGTACCGCAGTGGAAGAAGCACGAAGAATATCAGAGACAATAATATTAAATTTAGTTTTTGATGAAATGGCGATTCGAAGGTAAGGATCTTAAAAAAAAATTTTTGTTATCTTTTTAAAATTAAAAAATTGCATTATCAGACACATAGATTGGAGCAGTAAAGGGACTATTGGATACACTTTCATTGGAGATGGTGACTGCAGCAGCACAGAAGCAACCCAAATATTGGTTTTAATGGTTGTGTGCGTAAACCGGAGTTGGAAAATCCCAAAATCAGTAGAAGATGCTTGTATTATTGCTGAAAAAGAACTTCGGATACAAACGAAGCTATTAGATAAAAATAAATCTATTTTGCATCCTATATATTACAATAGAATTTTTATAAATACACAGCAATCCCTACTTGGAAAAACCATTTTTGAAGGTCATATTAAGAATTCAGACCATTATAATATTGTAGTAAAAAAATTAATTGAAATATTTTTAAAAACTCCTTTTATATTACAAAAAAAAACAAATGATAAGCCAACTATTCGCCAAAAACTCTATAAAACTATACATTTCAAAGGAGTGTAAAAAAAATTTTTTTTCGTTTATTTTTGCATGCGTTTTATATCAGTATTAGTATAAAAGCCCTCCCTTTGACGGGTTCTAACCATGTAGAGTAATAAATAAATAAAAATATTAACTTATTTGCATGTTATTCGAAAATGATTTCTTTAAATATTTTTTCTAATGATTTTTCTTTTTTAGGGGTGATATAGGCCTACAGGGGAACCGAACACCTACAAAAAAAATCGGTAACGCACCAAATTGTATACCTCAAGGGTGGTGTGGAAATACAATACAATTTTTTAATATATTAGGTCATTTCTTATCAAATGTGTTATTAATAACATATAACCTAAACACATATTTTATTTGTAATTCTAACCAGAAACAATTTTCGCCTTCTCTTTCGATGCAACCGAATACGGCCCTGTGTGGATGTTTATGTGTTTGTGTCAACTAACACGAATAAGAAAAGTACCTCACTTTTGTGCTATAACATCACTTCCTTATATCTTAGTTCTTTGGTTTCAAGCACAAAACAGCTGATTTTGACTGCAGACGGCAGCACAAAATTTAAAACACTTTCACTGAAATTATTAAAAGCCATTTTTTAATGCAAAACTGAATAATTACTAATTTTCATTTATTGTTATTTATTTATTGTACGTAAATTTCTTTTTAGGCGCACAATTTGTGCATTTATTAATCGCAAAACATAAACAATTATGAAATGTAATTTGACATTTGCTTCTTCTTATTGATGCTTATTCTTCTTGATGCTTGTTCTTACTTTACTCGAAGTCTCGAGTTCTAAAGGGTGATTTTTTTGAGGTTATGATTTTCATGCATTAGTATTTGACAGATCACGTGGGATTTCAGACATGGTGTCAAAGAGAAAGATGCTCAGTATGCTTTGACATTTCATCATGAATAGACTTACTAACGAGCAACGCTTGCAAATCATTGAATTTTATTACCAAAATCAGTGTTCGGTTCGAAATGTGTTTTATCGACAAATTTTGTTCAGCGATGAGGCTCATTTCTGGTTGAATGGCTACGTAAATAAGCAAAATTGCCGCATTTGGAGTGAAGAGCAACCAGAAGCCGTTCAAGAACTGGCCATGCATCCCGAAAAATGCACTGTTTGGTGTGGTTTGTACGCTGGTGGAATCATTGGACCGTATTTTTTCAAAGATGCTGTTGGACGCAACGTTACGGTGAATGGTGATCGCTATCGTTCGATGCTAACAAACTTTTTGTTGCCAAAAATGGAAGAACTGAACTTGGTTGACATGTGGTTTCAACAAGATGGCGCTACATGCCACACATCTCGCGATTCTATGGCCATTTTGAGGGAAAACTTCGGAGAACAATTAATCTCAAGAAATGGACCGGTAAGTTGGCCACCAAGATCATGCGATTTGACGCCTTTAGACTATTTTTTGTGGGGCTACGTCAAGTCTAAAGTCTACAGAAATAAGCCAGCAACTATTCCAGCTTTGGAAGACAACATTTCCGAAGAAATTCGGGCTATTCCGGCCGAAATGCTCGAAAAAGTTGCCCAAAATTGGACTTTCCGAATGGACCACCTAAGACGCAGCCGCGGTCAACATTTAAATGAAATTATCTTCAAAAAGTAAATGTCATGGACCAATCTAACGTTTCAAATAAAGAACCGATGAGATTTTGCAAATTTTATGCGTTTTTTTTAAAAAAAAAGTTATCAGGCACTTAAAAAATCACTCTTTAGCACTCTCTGTGCACTTTGTGTGCTCGAGAGAGCGGTTTTATGCTTGTTCTTCTTCTCCCATTTTAAGCACAGAAAGTACGGAAACAGAAAATAGTGTCCCACAAGTTACACAGTGTGCGTACGGAAACAGACCTTGTGTGTAGCAACGTTTACGATGAGAGTGCGCACATGTTCGAACCAGTGATGTGATTTGGTGGGATGTCGGGCTCATTTTGGGATATTTGGCCTACTTGAGAACGTGTGGGATTCCGGATGCTAAGGAGGGATGTTTTACTGTGTCATAATTTTTAAAAGTTTAAATTCTTTACAAAACTTGTTGGCATCACTTGTAATCTTGTACAATTGTTCGTTCAATTGGTTTCATTGATTCTATATATATCTAAGAAAGGCATATGTATATTCAACCATTTATCTGCACTGGTTTTAAAAGCAGAAAACAAATTGCCTGATGAATGCCTATTTCGCATTAAGAGATATAGGAATATAATAATATGTGTCAAAAGTACAAAACAAGGGAACTTTAATTGTTACGAGATCCTTTGCCTCCGATGACGTTTTGCAATGAACTTTTACTGCCACGTTTGGCTACAGCAAACTTTATAGCTTATTTCGAAACAATTTCGAAGTTAATACATACTTTCAACTGGCATGCCATTACAATCACGTGTGGCTGCAGCGTAACTGTATGCTGACGATTGAATCGAAAAAAAATCACTGATCAGAAATTGCCAAACGCGCCTTAAGAAGTTATCACCAGTGTTGCCAGTCTAGCCTTTTTGAGGCTAGATCTAGCCTTTTTTTCTGTCGTCTAGCCTCGAAAAATACCATCTAGCCTCTAGCCTTTTTTTAGCCTTTTTTTGTTTCGTTCTAGCCTTTTCTAGCCTTTTTTGATATATTGCTTAAGATGTATTGGCCAGAGATCTGCATGAATGGATCCATTTGTTGTTTCAAGCTCCTTTAGTTTTTCAACTCCCTGCAAGTCGAGGCAGGGAAACAACAAGTTTCCGCGAATCATAGGCAGCAAGAATTAAGTCGCCAAATGTAGAAAACTGGAAATGTAGAAACTTGAAATGTAGGGAAAAAATAATTATTTTGCCTACAAATCGTTTGTTTTCAAGTCTGTTTTCGAAGTTCGAGGAAATAACTTCGTGTCGTCAGTGCAAATTCGTTTCTCGAGTTAAGAATACAGTTTGACTTTAAAGCATTGGATTGAAGAATGCTTGTGTTCTTTTTGTGGTTTTTTTATTTCCTGCACCTGAACAGGGGAGCTTTAAGTAGGACCGGAGAGGGTTAATATGTATGACCGACCCCCATTACTTTTGCAAAATGAAAATTTTTCCCAAGGGGACCTATTCCCTTCGACCACTCCGTAGGGGTTAATTAATTTCGCCACTTTGTATAGAAAAGTTTAAGTAGACGCTCGTCAGTGGCTTTCTACGGCAGGGCAGTCGCTGAGACTTGAAAAGCAGAAAGCTTGATTTTTTCTATCAATTAAGGTAAAGTAGAAACAAAATAGAATCAAGTCTGACTTATGATTCGTTTTTCAGAAGCTAGTCGTGGCTTGTAGGTTAGAAACATATCAAGTTTCTACAAGTCAAGTCAAAACATGATTTTTTTCAAGTTACTTGATTTTTAATTGACTTGTTGTAGATCTCTGTTATGGACCCAGTGCAACCCTGTACTCTAAAAATAATATATTTGGCAGCACTTCATAAATGAAACGTTATTTCAGCTGGAAATGGAAAAAACAAATATTCTTTGCAATTCTAGTTTCCATTTACTAGATATTTCAATAAAGTTTCTAAATTCATACAAGAAATGAGTTAGAAAATAGGTGATTCTAATCTGAAAGTACTGTGATGGTGATGGATACTGAAAGTACTTTCAGTTCCAGCAATGGGGCTTCGTCTGGTTAATGGAGTTTGAGGAGCTGAGTGCAAGCAAGAAATCCGAAAAACTCAAAAAAATACGGTTTTTACACTTATTATATATTTGAGCTTGAAAGGCCGAATTCAATTTTAATCAATTTCAAATATGTTTTGTTCTTGGTATTGTTTTATATCATATTCATATAGTATGTAAATATATAAATACGTACGTATATTCACAGAGTAAAAAATAATGTAAACAAATCTAGCCTTTTCTAGCCCTTTTTTAAAGCCCATCTAGCCTTTTTCCCAAAAAATTTCTGGCAACACTGGTTATCACTTCAAAAAGTACAGAGGTACCAAATCGCGGAGACCAATTAACACTACCAAATACCTAAATAAGTCGTCCTGTAAATTTCTGTTGCAACAAAGCCCTAGGTGGTGACAGACAGCCAATTTTTCAGATGTAATGGCTTATCCACAATCGCTTGACGATTTTCAGAGTCTCATACACGGCAATTTTGTTTACTCATTTATCCAACTAACGTGAAATGGGCCTTATCCCTGAAAACAATGTACTTCGAAAAATCAGCATTTAACAAAAATCAACAATTTAATAATTTGAACGCACGTTCGGTGGGAAAACGTTCCTTATTTTTAAATGGCAAACCTTCTTGGTATTTGCGATTTTCTCATATAAACGGCAAATTAACACAATAACAGATACTGAAAACCTCGAAACTAATTATACCGAGCTTGCTGCTTTTATAACGCCCTCTGAAATCCTCTAAAAATAACTCTAATGAGAACAGGCTGTAGCCTCTTGTCATATTACTGAATAATTAAAACCAAGAATTTTTTAAATTTTTTGCATGAATCCAATTTTTATTTTTAAATTGCTGTATTGCGAAATTGGGGTTTTTTTTTAAAAAATAATTCACTTTAATTGTTAATAATTTTTAAGTTTAAAAAAAAATAATCATGTTTGTAAATAACCTTTTAATAAGTTCACAAAAAAAAAAAATAAAAAAAGTATCAATTATGAACAATTACATACATGAATGAATTTATTCCTTTTCCAGATTCATTCAAGCGGGTTGTTTTAAGGTTTTTCTTTAAAAAGATAATTTAAAATCTTCTAAAAGATATTACATCCATAGTGCCATCCAAATACATTGGCCATTTCAATTTGGGAGAAATCACTGTTACGATAACTCTTCAATTTGAGAAGAATTCTCTGCAACTTGTTTTGATAGTCTCGTATTTCGCTTCCACTCAACCGATCAAGAAGATTCAAGTCGCTGTGCCAGAAAAACAATATATGTCCTTTACGCAGACTTTTGATCAGACATTCCACCATCTTTAAAGATAAAAACAGATGAAGAGGTTAAAAAAAACACAAGAATATTGCAGACAATAAATTTAGAGCAAAATTATTCAAAATCAGCACAAGTTTAAGTTGCTGGTCTAAAGTTCATAGAATCTGACACTTTATTTGTATTGACGAACTGAAAGAAAATCATGGAAATTATCCGAACTTCCCTGATCTTATTACTTCTGAAGCGAAAATGATCAGACGGATTTGTTTGAAGTTGTGTTCTTTGTTACAGATTCTTTGGACTTAAGAGCTTTACACGATGCAGAGAATATATTTAGAGATAAGCATTTTTTTTCTTTTTACACTTACATGTATAAGTAAAGCACCCATGGACTGCTCCCAGAAATTTTTGCAATGGTGATGCCGATCATTTTCCCACAGATAGACCGTTTTAATGAGATAACTTGTGAGATGTGGCATTTCGTTGTTATCCCGGATTGCCTTTAACAAACGCAAAGAATTTTTTAGATTCTTCTTGTCACTCAATAGTTCACGCTCCAAGTGCGGAGCACAAATCATAAAAGCTAAGGCCTTGTTCTTAGGTGAAGGCACTGCAAACCATGGGGAATTGGGAGAGTTAAATGGCTTTTCAGAAATCCAATCAGTCTCGCCGAACTGAAAGGCTGGCACAAAATCAAAAGATATTTTTCTATTTCTGTCGGTAACATCTGTCGCAAAAATAGTGTGAGCTACTGCATAGCCCCTCAAATGTTTTGAATACACAATTCGAAACGTTCTGCCACTGACCAGTAGCAGATTAAGCTCATTACCCAAAAATATTGATTCAAGAATGTTACGAATCCACGATTGTAGCTTCTTCCGACCAATGAAGTGGCCCTCAGAAATGTGAGTTATGGGATGTTTAATTTTTTGTGCTCGGATGTACTTCTGTTCGTAGTATAAATGTAAGCAACCCCGAGGTTTTGAAGTTTCCTCAAGAGTTAATTTATGCGGTAGCTGCAGTTTTATGTGGATGTCGAATTCGTCCGGTTTTTCAATCTTAAGATCATCCAAATAACTTCCTGAAAAAAATAGTTTGATATTATTTCAAATTAAATCATGCTTGCAAGAAGGGCGGGAGGTTTGTCTCCTTTCACAGTAATTTTTTAATATGAGAACTGTGGCAACATGTTGTAAATTCGAAAGTTTCGAAGTTGTCGAATTTATCGAAAGTCGGTATGTTTTAACACTTTCGACAGGCGATATTTGCGATAAAATATCACTTTGATTTGGTGGCGGTGAACAAGATTATAAACAAAAATTAATGTAATTATTTATTTATTTAAACATGGTTTCTCTTATTAAATAACAGATATGTTGAATTATGATCTTAAATTAGTTAAATAATAAAACTATAGGCTTAAATAAAAGTATATGTTTTAAGTTAAACTTAACTTACTACACCTAACCTCACTTCCAGGAATTGTTAAAAAAAAAAACATCAAAATAATTTGAGGGGTTGGTGGAATTTCTGGAGAGGCACCCTTATATGGTCAGCAAGGCATTTATGCGTACCAACAACAACCAAACAGTGCATAGTTTGCAATCACATTAAATTAAATGCAATTGCACTTGAAGAATTCATAATAGAGTAATTTTCATTGAATTTTATTATCACTGAATTTTATTTGTATTATAAAAAAGGCTTACGTGCAGCTATCAAATGTTCGAACAAAACTTCGGAATAAACCAAATCGCCTGTTGAACGAAAATGTAACAACATACTGCCTGATCGAAAACTTCGATTCGATAGTGAAGTTACAACATGTTGCCACTGGATTTCATCATAACTATTAAAAAAAACAAATATAAAAAGTTTTATATTTTCAACCCATATCACGCCCAATATCTAACACACATGTTTAAAGTAATCGGAAGAAACTATTTTTTTTCAATAATCTTCGAATGAATAAACTCTTAACTTTACTTTATTTCTATACTATGCTCACCGGTTAGACTTGCTCCAATAAAACAACGACGAAAATCCTCGTCTTTTTCTTTCATTTTTCGTAGAATATAATCACGAATTGCATCCGCATCTTCAGTATAAGATATTCTATCCTCACTTGAGAGAGTCAAATTGCTTAGAATATTTTGTAATGTACCTTCAAAAGTCATTATATTTTTCTTTTATATTTATTTATTTATATTATTATTGTATTTATTTGGATCTCGATTTTTTTATCGCTTGGATAAAACAGATGGATCAAACAGATAATTGAACTCGCGCTACTATGAGTACAACTTCGACAACTGTTCTAACGGTTTGAAACTTGACAAAATATTCTCAATCCAAGCTAGGTACTTGTAAAATTAACAGGAATTTTATCGCTTCTGACGCTTTGAGCAGTCACTCAAAGAACTGAGTAGAAATTAACTCAGGCCTGAAATCAGAAATAACAATGCTATCAAATAAAACCCAGCAAACATTGAGGTTTAAGAAAGATTTGAGAATAAATTGATTTCAAATGTATTTCTCAAATGCCAAACGTTTGATATCGATTTAAGATTGATTTGAGGATGATAGCATTCTCAACATCCTCATACTTTATTCTCAAATTGAAAAATAGGTTTATTTTCAAATTGATATCAAACGTTGATCTCAACCTGTTTCAAATGTGATTTGTTCAGAAAAACTTTTATTCTGAAATCAACCTTAAATTGAACTCAAATATTAATTCAAGCATTAATTCTCGATTTGAAAATGATTTGAGAATCACATTTGAAATTACATTTGAGAAAAAAAAGCTCAAACCTTTGACTTGTGTTTGCTGGGAAGCTTTTGAGTCATTCTGATAACAATTCCCGGAAAAATAAGTAATTATTCATGCTACAATCAGCAATTTATGTCATGACAGGGAACACTGTACGATTGTTCTTAACATTTGAAGAAAACGAGGATTTTTTTATTTTTATTACTCTTGCACTTGTTGATCGTTTTGTAGTAGGCAAGAACTTGCAATATTTTCCAAATAGAAAGAACAAGTAAAATTAGCTATGATCGTTATTTTAAATCAATTCTGATATTTTTATTAGGCCTGTGCGAGTAGCTTCGAGTACGAGTCGAGTCGAGTAGTGCAACTCGACTCGATTTTCGATTCGAATAACTCGGTGTTTCGATTAACTCGAAATTACGAGTTACTCGAGAAATTATCGAGTAACTCGATATGTTTTCGAGTAACTCGAGGTATTTTCGAGTAACTCAAGATATTTTCGAGTTATTCGTACAATTTCGAGTATTTTTTTACTCAGTGGTTGTTTTTTTTTTTATTCCATGTTCTCAGCTTTACTCAAACAGGGTTACCCCTTTTCTAATAATACATAAATATTAGTTTGTAATGATAGGTTGGTTCAAAGAAACTATTTTTCCCTAAAATTCTATTAAGTCAAGAAGTCAAAAGAATAAGAGAGAGAGAGAAAGAGAAATACAACTAGATTTGTGCATATAAATTTTCTCATAATTTTTTATGGCTGAACTGACCATTGAAATGAAGTTAAAAGCTACAAACTAAAGATTTTTATGAAAAAATAAAATGCATGATACCGGTTGTGGTATAAGAGATGATTATTTTTCATTCACAAATCACCAGCTGGAGAAAAAAGCCTTTCACTCTCGACTGATGTACACAGAATCGATAGATATCGTAATGTCATGAATGAAAGGTATGTCAATTTTGATTTTTTATTCTGTCACCGCAATATCGGTTATTCAGGAGGATCAACCCGGTGCTAATTACTGTAAAGTACCAATTCCTGGCCAATGAGTGAAATCCTAAATATATTTGTAAGATAAGGAACAGTGCTTTAAATGAAGCATGGCAACTCTGTTCAGAAAGATTTGAGCGGATGTAACGTTATTCAATTCAATGAGTCGTTTTATAGTTAACTTCGCATCATACAGTGTGTCAAACATGCAGATACGAGGAGATAAATTAAATACGTGTATAAAAAATAGAGCTTTTTTTAATGAAAAGTTAATTATACTGCGACGATTTCAACGTTAATACAATATAGAAAACTTGACCCAACATTTTAATGCTTTTCATATATGTATATTGCTTCGAAACACTTTGAAAGTTCATATAAAATATATATATATATATATAAACCGAGAGTGTATGAACCGAGAATGCTGTTTAAATTTTATAAATTTTAGTTATTTACATTTATTTTTTTAGTTTTTACATTGATTTTAATTTTATTAGAACTACTAGAACGTACACACAATAAATATATGCGATTATTTTTAAAACCATTCCACTGTGATCAGCTATGTGTCAAAACTCAAGAGTATTCTTAACATTCAAACCCAATAGGAAATGGAACATATTCCCAAAATATTGAAATCCATGCATTGGAACTCAAATAATATAAAATTATAACGCAAGCTACCATAGCATAACAAAACATTTCTTTATTGTTATTATATTTGGTTTGATCCCCAAACCCGTGGCTGTGTTATTACATAATTTTCTTTACATTTGGACAAAACAAGGCCTTTAACTAAAACATCGCTTCAGTATATCACAACTGAATTCAGTAAAGTACTCAGTATTCAGTAAAATTTGTTAAGTTCTGTTAAGTTGCTTAATTGTTAAAGTTAGCAGCTGTTGGCGTGAACGCACATGCTAAGACATTTTACAATCAAATGCTAAACTGATATGCCAAAATCAGCATTTGGTTAATAAATAAATAAATAAGTGATTAAAAAGCTTAATTTAATAGAAGTTTACTTTCTTACCTCCTTACTTTCTTAACCGAAAAAGATTTATTTTGCGAAAATTGTTTGCTAATGTTACTTTGACAACTTTCAATCCAGCAAAAGATATGTTGTTTAAATTACTCGTTTAACCAGTACACAGAAACTAAAAATTAATACTATTGATACATTTGATGAAATGTTTTATATCTCTATCAACTCCGCTACAAAATTTTTATTTTTTTATTGATAAAGTGCAGTTTTAGAGCTTTAGGCTGTAAATCAAAAATAATTTAGACCTTATTATAAGTCATTTCCAAAACGATTCATTACTTCACTCAATAAGCTTGACGTATACGACGTAAGAAATAATATCTACTTAACAAAAATACGGTGCTGAGCTTGTTTACTTGCTAACAAGCAGCTAAGTCTTTTCCCATACAAAATTTTGACAAGACTTAACCAATTTGTTAAGTGCAGCAAATTAACAGGACCTAACAAATGTAGTGAATACGCTTAACATAATGCTGGTTCAGATATGTGTTGAAAAATCCATGCTGTTTTATTTTCTACTGGGTGTTTCCACTGATGAGTGAAAGCACTCACAGTGGCGTTCCTAGCCTTGGTGACACCCGGGGCGGATACTCATGGTGTCACCCCTATAAAAAATTTCTAAATGCAAAAAGAAACCAATTCGATGAGATTAAGTATTTTTATTATTATCTTTATGTTTACCGAAAAAAAACAAACAACATATGACAAACAATAAGAATTTGTAAAAACCCAGCAAAACATTTTTCAAATTTTGTAATGCCTTTTAACTTATATTCGCTTATTTAATGCATTACATAATTCCTAAGGCCCAAAATGCTATTACTTTTTGTTTAACGTAATGCAGACTGTAATGCTTCATAACATTTGTTTATCTTTGTTCTTTGTAAGAATCAAGTAAAGCCAACAGTAAAGAGAAATTTAAGGCATGTTGCTACTTGGCTCGCTCGGTATTTGAGTGAAAATTTACAATTTTTTTGAAGGAAAGCGGTAAAAGATAATGAAAAAATGTTTTGGGTGAAAAAATACACTAAAAAATTATTTACAAAAACTTTTTTTGATTAATTAATATTTCTTATGTATGAAACTTTAATTTGAAGTTGACGTGTCGATATCGGAAAGAGCTGATGGTTACCATAATAACTAAAGTTTGGCAGCACCTGGAAAATAAATAAAAATTGTTCATAAATAATATGAGTATGGTTACGTATGAACTGATGATTTTGATTTTGGCAATGATTTTAAGTTTGGCAAAAAAATAAAAATTTTTGCAATATTTTAGTTCACACGGAAACTGCACATGTGGAGAGTATGCTGTTAAAATTTGGAAATAATCGGACAAGACAATTTTGTGTAACGATGGTAACCTGGTATGAAAATGTTCACATTAAAGTTTCATACATAAAAAATGTTCTAAAATTGAAAGAAATGTGTTTGTTAGAATTTGTTTGACTGTATTAATTCACCCCAAAAAAAATATCCATTATCACTTACCGTTTTCCTGTAAAAAAATTTTAAATTTTAACTCGAATACCGAGCGCGCCAAGTAGGAACATGCCTTAAAAAATGTTGATTTTTTGGAAGACTAAAAAAATTAATAGTAAGAAGTGAGTAAGTATCAATTATAAAATGACTTGAGCATAAACAGTGCTTCTCTACTATAAGAAATTGCAATCGCCTACCGCCATTAGAGTGTCCCTTATTTTGCGATTTTGGGAAATGTCAAGGGGCTGAAAGGTTTTTTTATGCGTTTTTAAATTCTAAGAACAAAACCAAAACAAATTTTTTTTTTCGACAACGTTTACCCGTGCCAATCGAGCCCCAAAGTTTCGAAAAAATGTTCATATTAGACCATATTTGCACATATTAAAAAAAAATCTTTTCTCTGCTTTTTATAAATATTTTGCTTTTTTTGGAACACTCGAAATTTCTCCCGCAGCCTTTTCCCACTTTTTCATTAAATTAGTGCAATTTAGGTATTAAAATGAACAATAAATAAATACATTTTTATTATGCTAAAAGTATTATTACATGTCATTAAATTCACATTAGGGGTATTCTCTATGCCAATATAGGCATATATCTATGCAAGAATAGGAAATGTATAATATCTGCAATTGAGAAACAACAATGGCGGATTGTACATTTCCTATTCTTGCACCGTGCAACGGCATATCCTAGGCATAGAGAATACCCCTATTATGTACTTACAAAAATTTACAATAAATTAAAAAAATAGTATTTTAACCTGCGGCGGGCGCGCAATAAGCTAATACCTACAAGCAGTCTTATTGCGGCTTTTCAACCGAAATCATAGTTTTTTATATATAAAAAATATCAAAAGCCAAAAATGTGTGCCCCTGGAGGGTTTAATTATAATAAGAAATACAAATGCCCGCAGTCTTAAAAACTGTTGGAACAAAAACATTACATTTTCAGATACATATTTGTATATGTAGGTATAAGGTTAAACAAAGAAATCTTATTAAATCTTAAAAACTAACTTTTCTTACTTTAAGAGCTGCAAAATTTGAAATAACCTCATCGAAATCAATATTACTTGCAAGCTCGTTTTCAATGGATAAAATAGCAAGATCGGAAAGACTTGCCTGCCCCATGGAAGACCTTAAATAAGTCTTAATTAATTTTAGCTTGGAAAAACTCCTTTTGCATGAAGCTACTGATACACATTTTTTAACGTAATGTATGTATTTGTACCTTTTTCTTTCTGTTTGAGAAATAAAAACAAATATCGAAATGGTGTCACCCCTAAAATGGTGGTACCCGGGGCGGACCGCCCCCCCGCCCCCCCCTAGGAACGCCACTGCATCATATGCATGTCTAATGACATAAAAAATAAAAAAAAAATATAAAATCTATGATGGAACAAAATGTCGCATTCGACATGTCGCGTTCGACAGTGATTAAAATTTAATAAAAACTAAACTATTTTATAATTTTGAATCAAATGAAAAAAATTTTTAAGATACATCAATCATAACATTTAAAAATTAGTCGCATTAAAATATTCCTTCAGGTTTCGCTGAAATCAGTGTTTGAACTGTTTGCCATGAAAACGACTTCCGTTTTTGTCGCGTGCGAATGCCTTGAATTGTTGTAATTATCTCGAAAACGAATAACTACGAAAAATCAACCTTAGCGCTAATTATAGTGCTAATCAAGAGCTATAAGTTTCGCCTTTTGTCAAAATAAAATAATGTTTTGGTATATGTTTTCTTTCACTTTAAATCCGTACGAATATCGCATTCGACATTGGAGAAATGCCCATATGCACCTTATGAGCGTCAAGATTCACTATCTACATAGCCATTTATTCCACTTCCCTGAGAATTTAGGAAACACTAGTGATGAACAAGGTCAGCGTTTCCATCAGGACATGAAAATAATGGAAGATCGCTACCAAGGAAGATGGGACAAGCACATGATGGCAGACTATTGTTGGAGTCTTAAGCGAGATGGTCCTGATGCCTTTCATTCCAGAAAGTCACTGAAGAGAAGTTTTTCAAGTCGTAAATGATGCTCAAGGTATGTCATCGAGGTTTTAAAATTAGGGTCTTTTATTTCCTGCCTTATCTGCGGACCATCCATTACACCAGCGTTAAGCTTTTCTAAACTTATTCCCGGCATTTTTCTACTTATGTAAGCAAAACATGGTCCTTCTTTATCAATTACTTATCAAAAAACCTTATCAACTGTGCTTGAATTTTAATAAACTTAATTTTAAAAAATGTTTCTTTTTTTTTAATTTCTTTGAAAAAATGTAAGATAATAAAAAAAAAACTAAAATGTGTATTAAAACTCGAGAGATTTTCTATCAAGTAAAAAAGTTTTTGCAAATCCGTTGAAAAATATTAAAGATACAGGGTTTCAAGAGCGCAGCCTACGTAAAATTGTGACATTTTTTCCACTTTTAACGTCGATATCTTCAAAACTGTCAAAGATATTGTAATTTTTTGTGCAAAAATTGAAAGGTCTAATATTTCTTCATTGAAATTCGTCATCCTAATACAAATCGGTAGATCAATGTAATAGATATAGCAAAATTATCAGAAAAAAAAACGAATTTTCATGTTTTTGCCTATAGCTCAAAAACTCGAACTGATGGAGAAAAACGGAGTCCATATTTGAAATTAGCAGCCAAAATGCATTTGGGATTGACTATCGAGAACTCTGCACCTTTTATAAAGTGTCATTTTGTAACTCAGTGTAATCTACGTTGTTTTAAAATAATTCTCATCAAAATAAGAAACAGCACCAAATAATTACTTTTTTCAGTGCGATTTTAAACTTAACTTTTCCTTAACTGACTTTTAGTCGACAAAATTTGCTTTTTAAACTCGGACTTAGCAATAGTAAAAAAAAAATTATGATTAAAGTTATTTAATATATTTACGCTCTAAAAAATGGTGTAAAATAAGTTTAAATTGCGATTTTTGAATGTTGAGCTCGGTTTTAAAGACGGCAAGTTTTTACTTGCATTAAAAAATTGATCCTAAATAGCAGTTAAAGTAGCAGTGCAAAAATCACTGTTATTCGAATATCAACCCATCCCTATCGATTTTTGTTATTTCTTGCATTATTAAGTTTGATATATAAAAATGCATATGCGCTTTTGCTTATTATTTTATTATAACTGCAATAATTTTCAGTAGAATATGACGCTAGGCATTTAAGAAAATATATTGAACGAAATTTTTTGGGTTTTTATGCTGAAATTAAAAATTTTAAAAATTTCTTGTTTCCAATTTATTTTCAAAAACCTAATTTTTGAGTGGCGCGTGAGTTTTCCGGAGGCAAAACATCCACATTAGCGAAAAACTGGCATTCGTCGTAAAATTTTAGTGTACATATCACGAATTTTTCAATTTGAAAGTACTTATTTTCATTTTATTAAATAGTGTCTCTGACTTTTAATACATACTTAAGAAAACTTATCACTAGTTACATAAAAAAAATTTCTTTATACTCAAGAAAACATTTTTAAAACTTTACAAAAACTTATTTTGTTTTAATCATGAATATTTTTGTCATAAGTGCTCCTTTTTGTTATGATTCTGTCATTATAACATTACACAAACGTTCATATAACTTAAATGTAACAAAAATAATGTTCCAGTTGCAGCATTGCAACTTTCCATTGTTGTAGCGACTCCTTTGTAACATAATATTAACAAAACAATAACTTTCCGGATGTTACAATTATGCTTCATCATGTTACGTGCAACTTAAGTTTGTCGCAACAACACGTATAAATCGTAGATATAACACTTTGTCGCCTCATTGCGACCAAAGTTGTTACAAAATATACGTAAAAATTACGCTGTTTAAGTCCCAACGGAGCTACACTTACGCTATATATCTGTACTTGCGACTGCTTTTGGACTCATATGTGACCCTCTTGTAACTCTTTTGTGCTAGCTGGGAAGGCGTTCGGAGTCGGCATAAAGCTTTTAGGTCTAGATCTCGATCATTTGTGTTCAAACATTTCGCAAAAAGCGTAACACAATTGATCGTAAGAAGCTCGGTCAAAGTCCTTTCAAGGGCTGAAACGGCCATTTCGTTTTTTTTTTATTACCAAGGTGAGGTGTCAGATGTTACATATCATATGCGACTACTGTAAGGCTCGCTCGTTTGTTTTTTTAGTATTTTAAAGTAATTAATTGAATGACATCCAATTTGAAAAATTACAATTACATAATTGACTACAGATTAAAAACCAACACAAAACTGGCATTCTCCAGAAAACAACAATTGAATGTCATCACCAAGAGTAAAAATTTTAAACATGTAACGATCAACAGAGTTAACTATCTCATTTAAATACAACATAAAAAGTATTGGACTAAAAACAACCCTCAGGGACGCCAGAAATGTTATTAATCAAATTAGACTCCAAGCCACTATATGAAGCAAATGTGTACAAGCTAACACAAATACGATAGCATTAACTTTCAAACTGCGTGAAGTTAAATTCGTAAATCCGAAGATAACTTAGCAAAGACACAAACCAATAATTCCTCTCTGTACAAAGTTAAATTCGTACTTCTTTGCAAAGTACGAATTTAACTTTTGATACGAATTTAACTCACGAAACAACGAAGTTAAATTCGTACTTCTACGCAAAGTACGAATTTAACTTTGGGTACGAATTTAACTTCATTTGTACTGAAATCACTTTGACATCGACTTTTAAACAAAAAAAAGTTGAAAAATTTTAAAAAATATTTTTAAATGTAAACAAATGCAAATAAGAAATTTAATTTAAGAATTTTGCCGATTGGAAATTTTTGAAAAGCAATAATAATAGGTTCATGGTTTACTACTTTTCAAAAATTTCCAATGGCCAAAATCCTAACTGTGCCACAAAGAGTCATATATCGTTGGAAAGGTGCATCAATTACCTGTCCATTGGTATGCATTATTTAAGAATTGTGCGTTTCAGTTTTGAGAATTTTGTCATTGAAAAGTAGTGTGTCATGAACCTAACATTTCATTTGCTACTTTTCGAAAATTTCCAATGGCCAAAATCCTAACTGTGCCACAAAGAGTCATATATCGTTGGAAAGGTGCATCAATTACCTGTCCATTGGTATGCATTATTTAAGAATTGTGCGTTTCAGTTTTGAGAATTTTGTCATTGAAAAGTAGTACCATGAACCTAACATTTGCTACTATTCAAAAATTTCCAATGGCCAAAATCCTAACTGTGCCACAAAGAGTCATATATCGTTGGAAAGGTGCATCAATTACCTGTCCATTGGTATTTTCTTAAATAATGCATACCAATGGACAGGTAATTGATGCACCTTTCCAACGATATATGACTTAAATATGACTTAAATATAGTATTTTCTTAAATAATGTGTTTGTTAGAATTTGTTTGACTGTATTAATTCACCCCAAAAAAAATATCCATTATCACTTACCGTTTTCCTGTAAAAAAATTTTAAATTTTAACTCGAATACCGAGCGCGCCAAGTAGGAACATGCCTTAAAAAATGTTGATTTTTTGGAAGACTAAAAAAATTAATAGTAAGTAAGTGAGTAAGTATCAATTATAAAATGACTTGAGCATAAACAGTGCTTCTCTACTATAAGAAATTGCAATCGCCTACCGCCATTAGAGTGTCCCGTATTTTGCGATTTTGGGAAATGTCAAGGGGCTGAAAGGTTTTTTTATGCGTTTTTAAATTCTAAGAACAAAACCAAAACAAATTTTTTTTTTCGACAACGTTTACCCGTGCCAATCGAGCCCCAAAGTTTCGAAAAAATGTTCATATTAGACCATATTTGCACAAATTAAAAAAAAATCTTTTCTCTGCTTTTTATAAATATTTTGCTTTTTTTGGAACACTCGAAATTTCTTCCGCAGCCTTTTCCCACTTTTTCATTAAATTAGTGCAATTTAGGTATTAAAATGAACAATAAATAAATACATTTTTATTATGCTAAAAGTATTATTACATGTCATTAAATTCACATTAGGGGTATTCTCTATGCCAATATAGGCATATATCTATGCAAGAATAGGAAATGTATAATATCTGCAATTGAGAAACAACAATGGCGGATTGTACATTTCCTATTCTTGCACCGTGCAACGGCATATCCTAGGCATAGAGAATACCCCTATTATGTACTTACAAAAATTTACAATAAATTAAAAAAATAGTATTTTAACCTGCGGCGGGCGCGCAATAAGCTAATACCTACAAGCAGTCTTATTGCGGCTTTTCAACCGAAATCATAGTTTTTTATATATAAAAAATATCAAAAGCCAAAAATGTGTGCCCCTGGAGGGTTTAATTATAATAAGAAATACAAATGCCCGCAGTCTTAAAAACTGTTGGAACAAAAACATTACATTTTCAGATACATATTTGTATATGTAGGTATAAGGTTAAACAAAGAAATCTTATTAAATCTTAAAAACTAACTTTTCTTACTTTAAGAGCTGCAAAATTTGAAATAACCTCATCGAAATCAATATTACTTGCAAGCTCGTTTTCAATGGATAAAATAGCAAGATCGGAAAGACTTGCCTGCCCCATGGAAGACCTTAAATAAGTCTTAATTAATTTTAGCTTGGAAAAACTCCTTTTGCATGAAGCTACTGATACACATTTTTTAACGTAATGTATGTATTTGTACCTTTTTCTTTCTGTTTGAGAAATAAAAACAAATATCGAAATGGTGTCACCCCTAAAATGGTGGTACCCGGGGCGGACCGCCCCCCCCGCCCCCCCCTAGGAACGCCACTGAGCACTCACATTCATATTTCTGATCACACCACATGCATATGTTTCCATGTCGTTTGAGATCAGTGTTGTGACTGTAATGCTAAGGAATAAAATATGTTAGGCAATATTATTTCTTTGTCCCTAAACCGGCAATATAACTTCTTACTCAGCAGAAGTAATAACTTCCAGCAATGTTGTTACTTTTTGGGTAATTATTTAATTACGATTATATACAAGATATACTTAATTGGTTTTTTCAACGTTTTTTTCTATATGTTAAAATTTAATTGAAAAGATATTAGTAATCTGTTACTAATTACCTTTAATTTCGAAATAATATAACATTATTACAGTTAGGAGTCGGTAAAGTGTTATAAGTGATTTTAAATATTACTTTAAAAAAAAATATGTCACAACACTGATTAACGGGAACTGAAAAAATATAAAAATACTCGAAAACCACCGAGTTACTCGAATAATCGAGTTATTCGAGGCGAGTTTCAATTCGAGTTACTCGACTCGAATCGTGCCGAGTTACTCGAAGATCGAACTACTCGCACAGGCCTAATTTTTATTTAATATTATGGAGAGTGTTAGTAAAAACTATAACGCGTGATCTATATGGTGCATAAATGTTTCTAAATACATTAATCAAATCATTTATTACAAGAATAATTTTATAATAATTATAGAAATCAATGCAGAACGTTACCAAATTCACACGAATAAATATGAATATAAAAAAGGTTTTTCAATTTTTAAAAGAATAAGAAGCATCTATGTTTTAATGTTCTCAAGTTATTTTTACATTCCATACCTCAAATGACAATTCGATCCTTTCGAGCTATAATACCTGTAATAATTGTAACTGGCAATGAAGTTTCTCCTTCGGAAGTAAAGTTTAAAAAAAAGGCACTAGAAATGCAGAGTACAATTTTGCCCTTATGAGTGGAATACAATATCATTCAAATGTCATCCACGAGAGTTTTGAGGTAATTTCCGATGATTTTTATGCACAACTCTGGCACTAGGTTGGTCATGACTTCACAAGTGTTGGTTTTTAAGTACTCAAAATTTTGAGGTTTATTCACGAAAGCACCATGGTTGAATAAATTAGGTTGTCGCATGGATGAAAGCGAGTTTCCATCAATGTCAGTGTCGAAGTTGATAGCTCATACAAAATCTCAAAGCGAAAATTTATACCATGTAAAGCCGATGAAGTTGTTGTTTTTGCTTTTCATTGACAATTGTGGGTACTGAGAAGAGAGTACGATCAGAACCGCGACAACCTTATTTATTCAACCATGGTAAAGACGATATTTTAGGTAGCCCCATTAAAAAAAAAGTCCAGATGTACCAAATCGCACGATCTCGAAGACCAATTAACACCACCAAATATCGAAATAAGTCGTCCTGTAAATTTCTGATGCAACAAATCCCTAGGTGGTGACAGACAGCCAATTTTTTCAGATGTAATGGCTTATCCACAATGGCTTGAGGATTTTCAGAGTCTCATACACGGCAATATTGCTTAGTCATTCCCTTAGTCATTCCCTGAAAACAATGTACTTCGAAAAATCAGCATATAACAAAAATCAACAATTTAGTAATTTGAACGCACGTTCGGTGGGAAAACGTTCCTTATTTTTAAATGGCAATCCTTTAACTACACAAAAACCAGTTTGGATGACATGAACATTTGACAGCTGCCAAATGCTACGAATACAATTTCCGAAACCCGAACTGGGGGAGATTACGATTTCCGTGGCCCCTCGATTTGAGTATGCAGTTTTAAAGTACTCTTTGAGAAAATAAGATTCGCTGAAGGATTTATCGATATATCGATTAGTTATCGAGATATCGATTTTTCAAAAAATGTTTACTCAACCGAACCAATATTTAAATTTGGTTATATTATCTCTGCTAATATTTGTCCGATCTGAATGATTTAGGTGTCATTTGAAAGATATTTAAAATGTTTTTAATATGAAATGAAAAAAAAAATATTCTTTCGTAAATCGGCGACGCTACAGACTGTCTTTCTGCATAACATGTTTTATTTTTGCATAAAACCGATATTTTCTCTTAAAAATGAGTCATAAAGATTAAATAAAGATGTAATTAATTGAAAGCTAAAATATTTAACTTTTGTTTGGTATACAACATGTTATACTTTTTCTTTTATTTTGACCGATTTTCACTGTTATGTTATATTTTAGGTTGATCAGTACAATCATATAGCATAGGAAAATGTTCCATAATTGGGCTGAATTTTTTTGATTTGCTTTATAAATTGTGCATTTATACTGTAAATGGCACAAGAAAGATCTTCATAAAATTTTCGATGTATTTTGAGTTATTGAATAATTTTTTTTAGCGGTTCTGCCTTTTACATAATGTACTTTTCCTGTAAAAGGAGCCAGATAGACTTTAATCAAAGGTTGTTTGTTGTATTCTGAAGTACATATTGATATTTTTCCTAACGTGTTTTTTGAGTTATTGAATAATTTTTTTTTAGTGGTTCTGCCTTTTACAAAATGTACTTTTTCTGTAAAAGGAGCCTCATAGACTTTTATCAAAGGTTGTTTGTTATATTCTGAAGTACATATTGATATTTTTACTAATTTTTATAAAAAAAGTGGCTCTGCCTTTTACAAATTGCACAATTATTCTGTTTTTTTTTTTTTTTTTTTTTTTTTGTGAAATAAAATGAGAGTCCGTATATCTTATTTAAAAAGAACACGATGCGAATCATAATTAATATAATTCGAATGATTTTTTTATTTTACATAAGTGTGCGATGTGCTTACGATTCTTCTGTGCTTCGTGATGAAGATGAAAGTTGTTGATGTTTATCAACAGTACATTAAAATTGTATGTTTATAAAGCAAAATAAAAACCGTATGATTGTTCTGTTTAATCTAGTAACAATATAAAAATGAGAATAATGGTAGAAATAGGGGAAACAAGTATAACATATTATACACCAAACGAAAGGTTAATGTTTCAGCTATTACCATATGTTATGTTCTACTTACTTTTATTACGTACTTTTTGAAGAAAATAAAAGTTTTATGAAAAAAAAAAATATGTATCATCCCGAAAAACCATCTGTAGTGTAATTAGATTGAGTACCAAATTTTTGTTTTATAAATTATTTTGAAGATATTTGTTTGTTTTCGAATGATACCCAAATTATTATGATCGTTAAAATATTAGCATAGATATAGTCGAATTTACATTAAAATTTCTTTTAGTAATTTTTTTTTTAAAAATCGTTAACTTGATAACTAATCGATATATCGATAAATCCTTCGGTGAATCTTATTTTCTCAATGAGCTCTTCAAAACTGCATATTCAGATCTTGGGGCCACGGAAATCGTAATCGTGCCCGAACTGCATACCCTTTATCATGCCTACCAATTTCATCATGATCTTATATTACCTTACAACCCTGTTTGAAACCTAAATAAAGTGTTTACCAACACTGAACAGCACAGCTGTTCGCTTTCACCTGTCAATTTTTTGCAGGACTTTACATTGTTGTTTTGTCTTTCTTGTTATTTTTACTTGATTTTGTGTTGTTTTGAAGCCTTTTATGTAGTTATATGTGACAAATTAAGTTATACTCTAAACTTAAAGATTTTCCGAGTTAGTACGGTTTTAATTCATTTCCAACAACCTATAAAAATCCGATCCAATGCAAACCATGGAGTTAACCATTTTAACGTTGAACGTTTGGTTAGTATTGTATTTCTTTTGTTTATATGGTAGAGTAGGCAAGGCTAATTACCATATATGTTATTTTCCAGGGGCATTCCATTTGTGTCCAGCGACCGTGAAGTGCGCATAAATGCGATAAGTACTGAGCTTAGTACGGGCAAGTATGACATCGTATCGTTACAGGAAGTTTGGTCTGAATCGGATTATAAGACTCTTAAGGCTAAAACCGAAGCAGTGTTGCCTTATGAGCATTACTTTTACAGGTCAGTATGATATATGCACCCAAATTAAATTTAAATCACCTCAAGTTTAGATAAAGCAAGAATTTAAATTCTATTCCCAATTATAAATTATCAATCATCAATCTATCAATTATAAATCAAAGGCCAATTTATATCTGCTCCACAGCGGTGTTTTTGGCGCAGGACTGCTAGTGCTCTCAAAGTTTCCAATAATTAGTACTTTGTTTCATGTTTGGTCAGTAAATGGGTACTTTCATCGCATACAGCATGCAGATTGGTTTGGCGGCAAAGGTGTGGGCTTGTGTAAGATTCTGGTGGGCAACAAAATCGTTAATCTATATAATGCACATGTAATAAAGATATTGAAAATTAAATTAAAATACACTTCATATTAACTTTTGCTTTTTCAGTTGCATGCTGAGTATGACAACGAAAACGACGAGTATAAAACTCATCGCGTTATCCAGGCCTTTGACACAGCGCAATTTATTGAGGAAACACGCGGCAACTCGGTGTTGCAAATATTGGCTGGTGATTTAAATACACAGTCCAAAGATATTTCATACAAGTAATATTTGCATCTATGTTATTTCATTAAAATTAAGTGCTAATGATTCCATTATCTTTCAGAGTTCTTTTGTATACATCGAAAATGCAAGACTGCTGCACGTCCGATACTATTACCACACATGAATGCCAACAAAATTCTTATACATCCAAGCGTGTACTTGCCAAAAGTCCACTAGGTATACGTATCGATCATATCTTCATACGTTATTCGGATCGTTACGAAATAGTCAACAAAGAATACAGCTTGCCATTTCCCGATCGTGTACCAGCTCAGAAATTCAGCTATTCCGATCATGAAGCTGTGCTTGTCAAGCTGAAATTAAAAAGTCTTTCTACTACCACTGAGACTACGTCATTGCAAGAAGTGTCAGTATGTCCTATTGAACGCACTGAACGCCTATACCATTCAGCTGCGGATAGTATCGCTGATGACCAGAGTAAAAGCTGTCCCAGAGCTCCATCCAAAGAGACGGCAGTGCTTAACCGCATCTCTGTGCTGCAGGAATCTATTTCACTTTGCGAAACCGCCTTACATAAACTAAAAATTGACCGTATCCTCTACTATAGCATTGCGGTATTTATATCTTTTCTATTGCTTGCACTTGTAGACTATACAGTGCCGAATGGCTTTAAGACGTTGTATTTGTTACTTAAATTTGTGCTCTTTGGCATTATTTTGTTTTGCACGTTCATGGGTTCTATTTGGAATTATATGGAACGTAATGGTGTTCTTTCGGGCAAAATGTCTATGGAAATCATGTTGCGTAGTACCGAAAAACTAGAATTAAACTTCAATTAATATTAAAAACTTTCCAATGCAGGCATTGAGCATAGGCACAACTGAGGCTGGTAATTTATATGAACTTATAAACTCAATATGCATTTCAATACGAAAAAAAATGCATTTATACTATTGACCTTCTTCGCGTTCCCTCTGTATAAATTATGAAGATATGTCTTACAATAATTATATATGTACTAAGAAAGGCTATATTCCATATTTTTACTTTTTATGTTCACCAGTGTAAACCCTAGCACGACAATATGTTCCGTGAAATAAACACAAACCTTATCATACACAAGGTATGATACCTTGCACAACTTTAATGCACTGTGCTACCTAAACTACGATACGGTGACTGTTGATACAGTTCGTTAGTGTTTATGTGTATGTATTCGTTGTTTCCGGAAATTGACTAAGCGAAAAGAAATTAAGTGTCGTAAATATATTTAACATATAGTAAAAACATTGAATTGAATCATAATTGCAATATATTAAAATATCATAGAATAAGTTTAATTAATGGAGTTTAGCTAAGAAACATGTACAGTGAGGCCTCGATTATCCGTAATGGTCGGGACCGGAAGCATTCTGGATAATCGATTTTCCCGGTTAATTGAGTAACAAATTTTAGTAGTTTTTTTTATATATTTTTTTTTAATTAATAAAGGAATATTGTTCTACATAGTTTTACAGTAACAAATTCAAGCATTTAATGTACATGTTTAAATAATATAAGAAAAAAAAGTATTTTGCGAGAAAAAAGCAAGCATAAGAATTTATTGTTAAGTAATTTTTTAAAAAAAATCATGCAATGAAAGAAATCGAAAAAACAATTGTGCTTATAATCCCGGATACTAGAGGTAATCACGGTTAAACGATGCAAAAAAAAAATTTAAATCGAAGCAAAAAAAAAAAAATTGTCTTTTTCTTTCACGGATGATTGATGTTGCCGGTTAATCGAATCACGGAAAATCGAGGCCTCACTGTACTTAGCTTTTACCAACTCAACAAGTGTAAAAAACGTTATAAGGAATTGTTGATTTTTGTGAATTCAATAAATTACAAATACGTACAGATAAAACAATATTGCTTCATTTTCGTTCTCAATTTCAATCAATTTCAAAGACTGCGAAAATCTTCATTAATTTCTTATTAGAATATATTCTTTTATTAGGGTATTTCACATTCTGAAATTTTTCATCAAATTTCATTATTAGCTTGTACATCGAAGTGAAAAAGGTGCCATGACGGAGCAATTGTTATTGATATTTCATTGATAAATTAAGCAAAACATGTAAACAAATTCTGGATGTGTCCGATAATGTTTTATAAATTAATTTTAAAAAGTCCATGTTTACGCGATGTGTTCACGTTGAAATATTTTTCAACTGACAAAAAATCGGTCTAGAAAATTGGACGAGTGTTCACATTGTCCAATTTTTCTCCAAATTGTTGGTTTAACATCAGAAAACTCAAAATATTTTCATTTTCATCAAACGATTTGACAAATAATAGGTCTGTTCCCGTACTCTAAAGTTTTAGTTCAATTTACCATTTTTACAGGTTTTAGTCCGAGAAGCGTTACCGTACACGAAAAAATGGTAAAAGAGTGCAATCGAGAGAGTAAAAAATTTCCCCTTCCTGTCAAAAGCTGCAAGTTTCAGTCCGAGAAATTTCTTCTGGCAAAAATGGTAAGTGTCATAAATGAAAAACTGTTGGAATGGAAACCAAAAACATGGTAAATTGTATAAAAACTAAATATAAATGTTTATTTGGGAATTAATTTTTATATTGTTCAAAATCTTTAGCATGTCGTCTACTGCCAATGCTCTACATCAAACAAACGATTTTATTTGACAGTTTACACAATTTTAGTCCAAAAAGCGTTCCCGTACTTTTTTGTGTTTTTCAATATTTTTTGAGAGATTTTTCCTTACTCTCATGTTTTTGACATTTTTACCATTTTTAGCCCAAAAAGTATGGGAACAGACCTAATTAACATGTAAAATTTTCGTCAAATGCCATATATTTTATTTTTTATTTATATAAACTGTTTGACCAACAATTTTACGAAAACTTTGATAATGTAAACTCCTCTATTTATATTGATGATTTAATAATCGATTAGTAAATCGAATTTTCTACTTCCGTGTACTTCCATTTTTATTACCTGAAAATTAAAAAAAGATATTTAAATTTTATTTGGCGAAAATTTATGTGATAAGCTTTCATCGAGCCTGTAAGTCCTTAAAAAGTGAATCGAAGGACATGTATGCCGAAACATTGCATTTGTGCATTCGGTAAAATCTTTGTTCGGACGTGTTTACTAATCCTTGTGCTTCAATAAGTGCACTCAGCAGAAAATTTGCTACGTGGCTGTTGCATAACTTTCGGGCTGAATGGTATGCTACATAAAGCGCCCAGACAACATGTTCCCTGAGGTATCGCCATCTTAGAGAGCGGAATTATTTTATGCTACTTCGGGTGAGCGGTTTACGCTCACTTTATTTTGATAGCTGATAAAACGTGGGTTGGTTAAAAACATCCAAAAATTTTCATTGTAATATTAACAAAATCAGTTTTGTTCATTTTTAGTTAGAAAATATTTTATAAGCAATATGATTCCCGTTATAGCAACAAGATTTTATTTATTAAACAATAGTGTTTGAAATATAAGTTCCAACAGTTTATTTAATTTAAAGATAAACTTCTTGAATCACATTGTTCTTTAACAACAAAAATTGTTGAAAGGACAACATTGTTTTTTAGATGGACAACAATCACATCTTTATTTTTTTGATGGACGTTTATTAAAAAAATGTTGTTCAGTTGACAGCAATTTTATTCAATACTACAGGATTTTTTTTGGGTGTATAGACAAATTTTAAGACAAAAAAGCATCGATTGACGAACAGCTGTTTGCCGTTTGACGTTTAGCAAGAAAACCCATTTAGCAGAAAGTATCACTTTATGTGTATTCTCTTACTTGGGGGTTAGAAATTCAATTTTTGCCTTTCAAGTTGCAATACACTCATACTAGGTCTGTTTCCGTACGCACACTGTGTAACTTGTGGGACACTATTTTCTGTTTCCGTACTTTCTGTGCTTAAAATGGGAGAAGAAGAACAAGCATAAAATCGCTCTCTCGAGCACACAAAGTGCACAGAGTGTGCTAGAACTCAAGATTTCGAGTAAAGTAAGAACAAGCATCAAGAAGAATAAGCATCAATAAGAAGAAGCAAATGTCAAATTACATTTCATAATTGTTTATGTTTTGCGATTAATAAATGCACAAATTGTGCGCCTAAAAAGAAATTTACGTACAATAAATAAATAATAATAAATAAAAATTAAGTAATTGTTCAGTTTTGCATTAAAAATGGCTTTAAATAATTTGAGTGAAAGTGTTTTAAATTTTGTGCTGCCGTCTGCAGTCAAAATCAGCCGTTTTGTGCTCGAAACTTACTAGAAGCTGTTTCCGTACTTTTGCAACTATTCTCACATTTCGTTTTTACTCTCTAGCACACGTTTTACACAAATCTTACAAAGTGTAAAATACGGAAACAGACCTATTGTTATCTCATTCTAACAAAACTGACAAATGTGAAATAACTGAGAATGTATTAGTTTTTCATGCAAAAATTGTGATTGTGTTGGAGTTTCGGTTAGGCATGTCTTGCAGGGACCTTTAGTAATTAACCACCAACTTGATGGGCTATAATGGTAAAAAATAAAGACTTCGATGAGATTCGTGCTCGAAGAAATTTTTCTAGTAATTGAGTGACCTTTTCCTTGTTAATATTTTCTCTCGTACTGGAAGAATGTGTATAGAAATGTTACTTGAAGTGAGTACGGACCTAATAACTTGCTTGGATGATTGCTGAACTTTACTTTCAGTCTATTGTGAACTTCACTTTCATTCGATATTTGCAATAGCTCGCTGTCATCCCTAATGTGGAATTATGACGTTTGTCATTGTACTGAATTCTGTGTAAAAGTCTCCCGGGAAGTTAAGAAAGCATGTAAAAGCGAAAAATTTTTTATTCTTTGTCAGTATTTTTGATGGAGCTTGCTTTATGTAAAATTATAGCATTGATTAAATCCAGATCTTGGGTGCATTTAATAATCACTGTTAAGCTGAAGTATAATCGTGCAAGTGGAAAACGTGGTGAATAATACACAGTTCTGCTGTCAAAAAACCCAAAATATAGAAAAAAGGTGCTGGTAGGGTAAGGGAAAAAGCAACAAACAAACAAAGGAAAGGTTGGGTCTTCCCTTGCAACAGGCAAAATCAAGTTGGATTGGCGCTGGTTCATTGACCAGTCAAATACTAAACACTCACCCTTAAGGTGATAGATTAATCATAGGAACTGCTTTTAAAGGAGACAATCATGGAAAAAATACAACACGCATGTAATTTGGAATTCGTGCGGGAAGATGACTTTGTGGAATACTTTGTATTTCCACAGTTGCCAGACAATTTGGGAGTGGAAGTTAAGCAAGAGGATCAGTTGCGACAACATTTGGAAGAAATTAGAATGCAGTGTCTGGCTATAGTTGAAAGGCATGTTAAGCAACGTGAATTTATATGGCACAAGGACGAATTCCAGCTACAAGTACGCACTGTGACAGCTCAGGAACGTTTACTAGATGATGAACATGTGACACAAAATGACACTCAAGGTAAAAAGAAATAATAGGGAGATAGGCATGCAAAAAAGGGTGTTGGCTGTATTACGCTTTCCTGTTTTTCTTTGTCTATTCTTAGCTCTAAGCATTTATGATTAATAATTTATTTTTTGTCACCCACCACTCTACCTCCTAGTGCCGTTGCCCCCACACTTACATGGCGTCACACATTTTGGTGACAACATTGCTGACGAGTGGTTTATTGTACATCTTTTGATCGAATTGACTCGAGAGTTGCCCCACTGTGTAGGACGCGTTGTCGATGCTGATGGTGAATTTATGCTTATCGAGGCGGCTGATGTGTTGCCCAAATGGGCCAATCCAGACACGTGCGAGCAACGCGTAAGTGAAAGATTTAATTATATGATTAATTATTTGAAATTCCCTAATCTAAACACAGGTTTACATAGCCGATGGACACTTGCAACTCGTGCAGAATTCACCATCGAACACTCTGACGGTGTTGTCGGTGGCCACCGCTTTAAACAAACTGCGTCTTAATCCGACGCTCTATCGTGTTTCCAATGAAATACAGGAATGCATCAACGAACGCCTAAAACAGTTCCGAGAGCCACAGACATTAGAAAGCAACTCATCAATACATCGGCAAATTGTTCGTTTACCCATTGGTGTGGCAGCGCTGCTAAAGCACCGTCCGGCGCTTATTGCATCAGCTGTGCGCGCTTTCTGCGAACGAGATACCATCGATATGAAAGCCTGTCGTGCAATGTGTTTCTTCCCACCCGAACAGCGTGTTCGCACTAATGTGCGTTTTACACGCTGCCTCTATGCCATGGCGATGCATAGCAATTATGTACCCGATCGCAAAATAGGCTGGAATCTTAGCGGTGCCACCAATACAGAGATATACAAAGAGGATTTGTTGGGCATAAAAATTGCCTGTGGTTTTGAGATTTTAGCTTCACAAGCTAAGGATGTTCATAAAGTGGAAAATGAGCCAGCCTGGCGCGCCTACGTTAAAAGCCTAACATCGAAGGGATATTTTTGTGGCAACATTGAAGGTTCACAGGAATATCAGCAGCTATATAACCAAGCGCGAGAGTATTATACCAAAAATAATGAACGCTTCCGCACTGCACCACTTGTGGGCCGTGAAATATTGGAATTGCTGCATAGTATTGAAATTAATGCCGAACAATTCCGCGATGAGGAGCAGAATAATTTGCAGGTAGGAGTGTAAATGTTATAATTATTCAATAATATTAAATTTTGCGGTTCTTTTACAGCCGAGTGACCCTGACGACTGGCTAAACATTAGCGCCGAACAGTTGGATGCTATGCTGACTGAGCGTTTTGGTGTCAAGAAGCTCTATAAATCGAATGGCGACATCAATGCCGAGGAATTCACCAAAAATCTGTCTGACTTTCTTGAAAAACAATCTGAGTTCGATGGCATCGGTGATGAGCGCGACTCTGATGACGAAGATGATGAAGATGATGGAGACGAGAGTGACGAACCAAGCAGCTCAAGTAAGCAACGTCGTACCGCAGCTAATATTAAGAAAAATCGTTCCATGCGCAAGGCCTGCAATGAACATCCTATAACAAGAAAATCTGAAAATACTGATGCCTCCTGCTCCGATAATTTTTCCACACATGTCAAGAACTTATTAGACTTTGTTATTCCGGAAGATAACTGGGACTCTACCTCTGAAATGAGCGACTATGAGGACGAGGATGATCTTGAGCGCAATATTGAAGATATGACTAATTCGGAATTGAATATCGATGCTGACATCAAAGCCTACATGGCGCAAATGGACAAGGAATTGGCTAGGACCACCATTGGAAAGACATTTGAAAAACAAAGACAACAGCAGCAACGTAAGCAAACAAAATCGGCAACACAGAGCAGCGGCGCATCGATGGTGGAGGATGATTTTGATGATATTGAATCTTTTCAACCAATCAATATTAATGTCAATACGCTCAAAAACATGATGGACAGCTACAAGTCGCAAATTGGTGGTTCCGGACCAGCCTCTAACCTTTTGAATGCCATGGGCTTTGGCATGTCACATGCACCGGAGGATGAAAAAGATCTTTCGGAGTCGGCTGTGTAAAAAAATGCAGTCACAAATTGACGAAATTTATTCTATCTTCGCTACATTGTTGCTTGTACTTAAGCTTTCGAATGTTTACGGCTAAGCAGGGATTTTCATTAAGATTTTTTAGAGCTCGAAAAGTTTTAGATTGCTTCCAACTGTATTAATATTAAACAGGATTTCATTATATCAGCAGCTCAGCATAGTATTTAATATTAAAATCACCCTACACACAATAAACAGTTAAAAAGATAAGTTTGAGTGATCATTGTAATGATCGTTGTGTCGAGTCAGGAACGCGTAACAGTTAAGCTTTAAATTAAGCCGAGATGCATAGGCTACGAATGAGTTTTTTAAGTCGGTTGTTCTTGTAAAATTTCATAATCATATCTTTTACGCTAATAAGCTTATTTTTGTTTTCTCAAATAAAGCCAGAGTTAAAACGAACCATTCGTTTTTTATTTGGACTTGGTCGCAAAGAAATTTCATTGAAAAAAACATTTTCATGAACTTATCACCTAGTCTTTTTATTGCATTTATACAAAAAGAATTTCATAAAAAGGTTAACAAAATACTAATCTTTTGAAGCCGCTACAAAATTACCATAATCCCTACGCACATTCATTGGCGGACGATTATGATCGCCACTTCCAGATCCCCTGTCATCATTGTAACGTCTTTCATTGCTGTGTTGCTCTCTCGAGTATGGAGCATGATTATGTCTATTACGTCCATAGTTTCTAGTGCCCCGTTCATTACCACGTCGATTTTGCCAACCTCGGTTATTTCGCATACCTCCTCTTCCACCTCTATCCCCGTCACTGCTGTAAAAATTGTTCCCAATAAAGCCCCAATTATCGATGATGGGAGGATCTGCCAAAGGTTTGGAAAAATGTTGCATGAATTCTTCATCCTCTTCGGTATATCGGTAAGCGAATTCTTCTTCGCATTCGTCCAGAAATTCAATGTCCTTGTCGGTGAGACGATTTATTTTTCGATTTGGATCCACCATAATAAGAAAACTACAAAATTTCTTGGATCTGAATATATTTCCTTTGTCAAATTTTAATGGTATTTCGAACAGTTGAACTAAGTTCACAATAAGAAATATTTATTTAAATGCATTCACCATGGATTGTCAACAGTCTAAAGTTAGTTCTACACGATACAACGGTTGTACCAATATTGGTTGCTATTTGACGGTTGTGTGCGATTATTGTATCGTATGAATTCAAGCGTGCGACGAGTTTGTTGCAATCAAAGAACTAAAATATAAGGAAGTGGTGTTGTCTACACATACAGTGTACGTGAACTGTGGCCGAATTCGTAAATTGAGCGAGCGAGACAGTGTGTGTTTTTTTGACACTACTGAGCGATCTTCAGCTGTTCACCAGTCTTCTCAGTAAAAAAAAAATAATCGCGCCAATTTGATGCGACCATAGTTGTCAAAACGCAAGCCGTGCTTCAGGGGCGCATTATTTTTTCACTCTTTAACACACTTTTGGGGCGCTTTTGTCTTCAGCTAAGTTTATGATACATAATTGTTATTTTTATTTTTTTCAGATTTCCGCATATTGTGGATCTCAAATTATATTATATAATATTATATTAAATAAAATATCGGTAACGCACCAAATTGTATGCCTCAAAGGTGGTGTGGAAATTCAATAAAAACAAAACTTTATCATATTTTATAATAATTTAATTATTTTTATCAATTCAATCCAGAATCTATTGTAAATGTGATTCCAACTAGAAACTGTTTGGACCTTCTTTAACGATCTAACCGAATATGGCCCTGAGTAAATGTTTCTGTATTACAATACAATTTTATTTTAATATATAAGGTCTTTAATTATCAAACGTTTTATTAATACCGTATAACTTTAAATACCAGTTTTATATGTTATTCTAATCAGAAACAGATTGAGCCTTCTTTTTCAATGCAACTGAATACGGCCCTTTGTGAATGTTTATGAATTTGTGTCAACCAACACGAATAAGAAAAATACCACACTTTTGAGCTAACATCACTTCCTTATATCTTAGTTCTTTGGTTGCAATATTGCACGGTCGAATGGTAGAATTAGCCAACTAATTGTAATTAGCCAATGAGCGATTGTACAGCCGTTGTATCGTGTAGACCCAGCTTTACAACAGATAGAGCAAGACTTTACACGATTGGACTCAACCATCTACGATGAAGGTTTTTGGTTGTAACGAAAATGTTGTGCATGCCTGAAGCAATATTCGAAATTCGATATTTAAGCTTGATCAAGATGAAAACCACACCTACCTCCCACACAAAGTGACTTTATCAAAATTGTAAATCTCTTAGAATTCCAAAAAATAATATAAAAAAAAAATAAAAATAAATAACTGGCCATTTCAGCCCTTGAAAGGACTTTGACCTAGCTTATTATTGTCAATTGTGTTGTGCGTGTTATTAAGTTTGCACACAATTATTCGAGAAACGGACCTACAGGTTTAACGCCGACTCCGAACGGCGATGAACAGAATGTTCTTATTCTCAAGAAGCTTTACATGGCATTTTGATCACTCTCTGAGGTTTGCCATTTTCTGCAGAGAAGTGGCGGCCGTACAGAAAAATTATTTTAATTCAAATATTTAAAATTATAATAAATACTTAAAATTTTGCATAAGAACTATTAGTATGAGATTCAACGAAGTCGAGTGAAAACTGCACCTAGCTTGACTTCTTAAAACTTTGAATATACTTTGGTTCGGCCGTGGGAATATTTAACTTCGGCCCAATCGCAGATCATTCCTTAGTAGGTTTAATTCTTGGAGGAATGCAGCTCACACTTTTTTAAATATGCTGTTGCATGAACCTATTTTACAAATTAATTTTGAATATTATTAGGTGCGTTTTTTTGGCATCGCTATATGCGCTTAACAATATTTTTCATACAAAAAATTGCTTAGCTAAGACAGGATAATTATAGCCGCTTAGCTCATAGTCGCCGATAGAAACTTTATTGCCAGATCAAGAAAATGATAGTCTACGTAATTTATTGGCATCACTTTTTGAAAAACAACCATGTTTATGTCACAAAAAAAAAAAAAATCACAATCAAAAGTAAACAAAGCAACAAATGATAAAATATGTTCTATTTGCACAGAATGGCAATGGCAATGGCACAGAATGCACCCTCATCCCAGCCGCGAATTACCTCGTCTTTGCCAATGGTGAACTTAAAAGGCCTTTGGCGATCACGCGATGAATAAAATTTCTTTCCATCAGCCAGAGTTCCAGTATAGTACACAGAGACCACTTGTCCATTCTTGGGAAACGTGCTGCCGTCTCCTTCAAGCATTCAATTCAAGCATGCCAGAAAGAAAATCAATGTGGACATTGACTTGGAAGTGGAGTACCTCTTTGAGCCAATCAATGTGCCAGAGTCACCAGAACTGGAGCCTGAGATGCCTTCTACATCCGCTGCTGCTAGAAGCATCAAAAGGAAGAGTTCTTGAGACCTGTATTATGCAGAGACGAATTTGTTAGTATTCTTACTTGAGTTTCCTCAGAGCTGTCCATTTGAGCAGAAAATGTTTGAGAATTGAGCAGAAATGAGCAGAAAAAAGTTAGATAAAAATAAACTTTGTCAATTTGTGCTTATAAATAATAATGTTCAATATTTGACAGTAACACGCAATGCTGCCAGGTTTTGAAAAAAAAGTTAAGCGAAATATTAAGCGCCGATGAGCGTTTTTTTGGACAAGCGTATATAGCGATGCCAAAAAAACACACCTATTATTGATGTAATATTGTGGGTTTTGTAATTTGTGCTAACATGAAATTAATTAGAATGACAGAAAATTCGAAGCTAAGCTTACAAATCAGTTTGATTAATTGTTTAATTGCTAATACGTTCTGAATTTTATTTTGCCAATAATACCAAGTTAGTTTGAATAAGTTTGACATCATAGTTAAGTTTTAATTAAATAGTGGGAACCAATGAACTCCACAATTACATGAGTTCATCAGAATGAACTTGATATGCGGAGCAAGTTTCTAAGCACGAATTGATAAATACACCGTAAAATAAATCACACAAAATTAGCGGTATTCACGATCTAGAGTTTTTGGAGTACTTTTAGTAAATTAAAAAAAATTTGCTACAGATTGTGAGCACTCCTATAGTTTTTCTTGACATGCAGTGCTACCATAGAACGTTAAGTCAGCTGTTTTTTAAACACACAAATACTATGCAAAATTTACAATAGGGTTTCACCATTGTAAATTTGGTATTTATAGTATTTGGAAAATGTTCAAGTTTTGTTTTTGTTAAACCGTCAAATTTACTACAAATATCAAACTTATCAAAAATAGAGAATACAAGACCATAAACTCCAGATCGTGAATACTATCTGCTATTGTAAAAACGAAATGTATCGAACAAAAATCATTTCGAAGTTTCGACAGCATGACAAAACGTTTACGAAGTAAGTTCTTTTTTTTTTTTGGAATAGAAGAACATTAAAAATATTTTATGGCTCAATTTAATACTTTTTATATTCTGTTCTTCATTGTTCTGTTCATCATGGTTCTTCTTGTTTTGAGTTTTGGTTTCAGCATATAAGAATTTGTCTTATGAGTTTGTTGACATTTATGGCGTTATGGCAGTTCACATCACTTACAATTTAGGCATTTTGCTTAAAATATATTTATTTTGATATTTCTCTTAAAACAAATTGCAAGGCATATTCGTACTTACTCTTACTAATATTTGGTAAGATGAGATACATTTTTTTTTCTGTTTCACGCTATGTTTAAGTTTTTATAAGCAGTTTTTTATTAAAAGCACAGTTTTTAATATCTTAAAATTAATAAATGTATAAAGTTTATATAAATGTATAACGTTGTGTCGTTGTATGTAGTAGATAACCAAAAATAATACGAGGAATGCATAAAACTACCAAAAAAATTTCTTTTAGTTTTGTAATTTTTGTTTAACTGTACTGTGATACCTACTGTCAATGTTTTAATATTTGCTTAGCACCCTATGGATGTCAAGTACTACTATTGTGAATAATTCAATATTTGAGTTAATTTTTCTCGGGTTCTGCGTATGGAATTATTTTCACAAAATTTGCAAATACTTTCGCACCAAATTAGCTAGTTATCAAGTGTCATATTAAAATAGTTAAGCCATATTAATTTAGGAATTTATTTCAAAAAGATTTCATTAAAAATCACTTAAATTAAACTGGAGTGCAACAATTGAAAATAGGATGTAAAAAGAAAACAATGCTTTTATAACAAATAAAGGTGGAGAGAAATGCAGTTTTCTATCCGTTGATACCGTCCTCATGCTATAGAAAAAAATTATAAATCACCCAAAGTGCCACTCTAGAATCAAGGTTGTTGCATTGAAACAATAAAATTGCAGATACAAAAGACACCAAAGACGTTTTCATTGTTCTTTTGGTACACTAGCACTTGGCTAATATCGACCATAGCACACGGCAGAAGCGACAAGCCAGTCAGCTAGCTGCGCACATTAATTAGTTGTGTGCAAAAGACCTTACAACGTTGTCATGCACTGCGCCCACACTCGAAACACGTTAAGTTTACTCAAGTTTAGTCGAAATCGTCATACAAGGTAGTCGTGTGCGCAGCAGTGATTATGTCTGAAAACCTCGCCATTCGCTGGATGAGACGCTATAAACTATTTTTTTTGTTGGGTCTGCTCATACTTGGTATACAAATATTTCTCGCTTACAAATCGTTGGGTATAGCTGAGCTGCATTCAGAGCATTCTTCATCAGATGGATTGGCTTATCAAGCTCGTTACGGCAGCAGCAATTCTAATTCCGCCAATGATGATGAAGAAACACAGGCAGCTGTTGTTGCTGTGGAACTGAAACGTGGAGCTCCTAAATCGGCACCAGCTAACATTGCTTTAACGCCGGAGCAGCTAGGCTTTCAACCAGAATGCGTTATCAACGCAAAAGAAGCTATATCAGCGCTACAACGCGCCAAAACAAAAGACTGCAAAAAACATATCGCTCAAATTGCGTGTGCCATACAGGTGGGGCAATTTTATGCCCGCCACTTGCCCAGTCACTGTCCAGCTGCCAATTACACAGCAAACGCCCCACTTGGTTGCTATCGTGATGAAAAAGAATTCCGTTTACTATCGGGTTATTTTACGAATTTCAAAACAACCAACACACCAGAACGTTGCATACAGCTGTGTCTGCAATCTGGTTACCCCTATGCAGGGGTGCAATATGGCTCTGAGTGCTTTTGTGGTTCAGATGTGCCAGCAAGCTCGGTAAAGCTGCCCGATTCCAGTTGTAACATGAAATGTTCGGGATCTTCGAAAGAGGCTTGTGGTGGCTACTTTACCATGAATGTCTTCGAGACAGGTATTGCCAGTAAGTTGAGCATGAATTTTAGAAAAAAAAAAATTCCAAGTTCAATAAATTTTTCCTTTTGTTTGTCTTTCAGAATTCAGTGCAAAAATCGCTGATACCAGCGTTAAGGCTGATGTCCAGCGCGTACAAATAGCATTTCTGCTGACGTTGAACGGTCGTGCTCTGCGCCAAGTGCATCGCTTGATACGTGCGCTTTATTCGCCGAATCATGTTTTCTTTATACATGTCGATGCGGTTAGTATAACAAATGTTTTAATTAATTGTTATTTTTCTATTTTATATAAATACCAACTGCCTTGTCGGTCGGGTACATGAACAAAAAATTTTAATTCAAGTAAAATAATTTACGGCTGCATTTGCTTGTTTTAGTCAGGGCCGGACAAGGCAGTCTATGAGACCTGGGCAAGAAATTATATTTTAAATATTTAAAATTAGTTATTTATTGGCTGTCCTGTTCCTTATTTTAAGTTTTTTTTATTTGTCTTTTAAATGAAAAAACTGTTCAAGTATTTCTTTTGATTATGTTTAACCTTAAAATGCCGCCCCAAATCTTAGGTGTCCTTGACTTGAGCTCCCTCTAGCACTGGTTTAAATTTGTTAATCGTAGTTTTTAATAGTAAAGCCTTTAAACAGTTTATATATAAAATTTGTTTTTTTTTTATTTCCAGCGCCAAGATTATCTCTTCCGCAAGCTGCTGGAATTAGAGCCGGAATTCAAAAATATACGTTTAGCGCGCAAACGTTTCTCCACTATTTGGGGTGGCGCCTCATTACTCACCATGCTATTACAGTGCATGCAGGATTTGCTCGAGTCCTCCTGGCACTGGGACTTTGTCATTAACTTAAGCGAGAGCGATTTTCCAGTAAAAACAGTGGAGAAATTGGTTGAATTTTTAAGCGCTAATAAAGGGCGAAACTTTGTTAAAAGTCATGGTCGTGAAACACAGCGTTTTATACAGAAGCAAGGCCTGGACAAGACTTTTGTGGAGTGCGATACACATATGTGGCGCATTGGTGATCGTCAATTGCCGGCGGGCTTGCAAATTGATGGCGGCAGCGATTGGGTAGCACTGTCGCGTCCTTTTATCGAGTATGTAACGCATGAACAGGAGAGTGAACTGCTGCAAGGTTTGCTTAAAATATTTCGCCACACTCTGCTGCCCGCTGAGTCTTTTTTCCACACTGTACTTCGTAATTCTCATTTTTGTGGCACCTATATCGATAATAATCTGCATGTGACCAACTGGAAACGCAAGCTTGGCTGTAAGTGCCAATACAAGCATGTTGTCGATTGGTGTGGCTGCAGTCCAAATGATTTCAAGCCGGACGATTGGCAGCGCCTCCATGGCACCGAACACAAAATGTTATTTTTTGCACGTAAATTCGAGCCCATTATTAATCAAGCCATCATCTTGCAGCTGGAAGAATGGCTGTTTGGACCTTATACCAGCGAGTATGTCAACTTGAATGCGTACTGGCAGAGTCTCTACCACATCGATGACAAATATGCTACTGTCGACGATTTAACACGCAGTATAGCAGATAGCATATTGCGTATAGCTGGACGCAAATTGAAAAATGCTGAGCCGTTGAAGACGCAATTGTTGGAGATAACAAACTACTTGAGTAACGACCAGTACAAAGGATTTCTGCTGCGTTACCGCAGCTATGAAAGCAATAGCAACAGCAGCGTCGAGCTGGAGACACGCATTCGCCCCGTACAATATCAAAAGATGGCTAAGAATTCAAAATTCGCAAAACGCTTGCGTTATTTTGAAGTAAGTTCCGATTTCGATCAAAAGGAACAAGTAGCACGTAACTTTGTCAAATTCCTGGGACCTCACACTGACCTGCTGCTGAGTTTTACTTTTGCTGGTGCAACGCCAACACACACTGCCGAGTCCTCCTCTTACACTTACAACCTTACCGTATTGTGGATAGATCCAGCGGGTCAGCTGCAAGATTTCAATGAACTGCATATCGAAGATGCCCAAACGGATGCCATAAACTTTTCCAAAGCCACGCTCAAGCACCCACTCACACCTGGCATCTGGACGGTCAAGTTAATTGGCCGTTCTGCAATATTTGCACAAACTAAATTTCTTGTTGCGCCCCTGGCCTACGAGTCTGACAAACTCATTAGTCAGACACGATCACAGGTGGTCAATCTGGGATCCTCCCTCTTGAACGAATTTATGGCACCATCGGAGTGGCAGCAGCATCTACCGCCGGCGGAAGATGTGCGAGTGCTGCGGCAACTAGCGCAGGCAAATGCTCAACGCTCCGAGTCTAGTTTGCACAGTTGGATTGATGAGTTGGTAGGAAAATTTTTTCAAATACGTGAAACTTGCGCAATCAGCGCAACTTCACAGGTCTCCACAGATGCAGTGAAAATTCTGCCGCTTTGCAAGGATACTGTTTGGAGTTCCTTGGCTGCAGATCCCAAAAGTGACATCAGTGCATTGCTCAAACGACGCAGATAAGATTGCAGATATTTTTCCTTAGCAGCATTTTGAAATTAGGTACATTTTTGTATTATTATTACACTTTATAAGTATTTATCTAGATTCTGAATTTAATATTTATTCGATGCCAAAAAATTATTTAATTTAAATTATACTCTTAAGCAAACAGCACGCTTTAGTTTTGGTTAAACAATGTTTTAAGTGTCAAAGATGTATACGTTGTATGTTAACACAAAAAATTTAAATTTAAGATAATTTCGAGTTGGTTCCAAAAAGTTATAATTAAAAAAAATTTGTATATTTAAGTGATTTTAAAGCTTAATGCTTTCAGTACTAAGCGTTTTTTAATTTAATCTAAAGACTTAAGAGACGTTTCCTTTTGTTTCATAATTTATACAAATTATAATTGTATATTTTTATTTGTTGACCTTGTTTGCCTTAAAATTCAGGCAGGTTTTGAGCTGTTAGATTTAAGTTGTAACGTTCTTGTAATAAGATAAAAGCAAAATTTTCGTAAGGAAATTAATTATTTCCAAAAAAGTGTAATATGAAGTATCAGAACTGAAGAAATTAAATCCTAATTTCAATGTACACAAATGTATAAAATTGAATTCTCCAAATTATACTTCAACAAAAAACCGTTTAAAGTTACGTTAATTGTTTGTTGTTTTTTTAAGAATTAAAATTATAATTTATGACTGAGTAATAAGAGCGAAAATTTTCCAAAACGCTAAAAAGTCAATGTTTATGCAAATACTCAGTCGCTTAGAAAAGGCACAAATTTTGTTTTTATTATAAAATGTATTTTAAGCCTTGTTCAATAAAATTAAAAAAAGTATTGTTCAACCTATGTATCTAGTTGTCTATAAAAAATACTTTAAATTGTCAAAAATATCACTCATCTCTACAAACATTCATAAAATCTTAAACCAAATGTTTAACCATCGAACAAGCAACTGAATTTTGAAATTGATTTAATGTTTAAAAAATGTTATTATTGTTACTATTTTATTTATATTTTCCATTCTATTATTGTACATTGCTTTGATTTGCATTTCTTTTTTATAGTTAATTACTGCAATATTACTGCAGTATTCTGTATAGTGTAAACATTTACATATATTTAAATATAAACCATCGGGCAAAATTTGTAATTATCTATCTTGAAATATATAATAAGTAATAAATGAAAGTATTGTGATATATAAATTATATATACATATATATTATTACTGTTACACTTTCTAATATTTAAGCAACATTATCGCAAATTTGTCTTCGATATTGTTCAACCATTAAAATTTGATCAAAAAATTTACTACATACTTTCTTAGGTATCACCATGAGCTGTGCCGTGCATTCAAGCGTCATAGAATTTTACTTATTGTATTATTCATTTAATTTAAGATAAACTAATATATATGTACATAGAAAACTAACAGACTTTATAAAATTTTGTTTTTCTTTGAACGAATTATACTGGTTAGTCGTAAAGGCAAAATCCTGCAAGGAGTACTTTTAAGGGCAATGATTTTCAAATGTCTGTGCTAAGTAGCTATAATTTTCCATCAGTTAATTCACGCCATCTATGGTTTGATATCGGCTTTTCTAAAATTATCCAATTTTTTTTTAAATTGACCTTGACCTTTTCTGCAAAAATAAATTTTTTAGCTTCAGAGGGTATCAGCGAAGGAAAAAATGTCTATAAAATATCCTGAACATCGTTCTCGTAGGAATTAAAAAGTTAGCTTTAACGTTATTTTTTAGAGATAATTTAGTTTTGAGGTATTTTAATTCATTTTTCAACATTCAATGTAAATTCATTAACAACTACGGTGATAAAATTGTCTTGCCAAGCAAAAGTAAGGAAAAAGAAAAAAGATTTTCATTGAGTAGGATTATATGCAGAGATCTTCATCGGGATCTTCGTCATCGAAATCATCTTCAGCATCGGGTGTATAAACGATATCAGCCTCGGTTGTTTCAGAGGTTCTGTCCAAAAAAAATTTATATGAGTAAATTAAAAATGTCATAATTGTTAAACTATTCCGCTTACTTTTCATACGGCAGTGTAAGAGCATTGCGCGCCACCAGCTCATCTTCTTCCAGCTCTATTTTAAATGTTTCCGCTGCAGGATCCAGCTGCGACTTGGTCGCTTCCGGTGCCTGTTGCTTCTCAGGACTTTTCGCCACTGGTTCCACAAGGAATTCATTCTTTGTGCGTCTATAAGTGTAGCGTTTATTTGTTACACCACCACCTAATTTGCGCGTTATAATCGCCAAATGGGTTGACGTTTGCAAATGTAGCACTAGATCAGACATATACTCAAAGCATGCAATTAGAAACTTTCCCTCCGTTTCAGGTAGATTTTGTGTAGATGCCCAGAGGAAAGTGCGGCGCACTGACTGGCATTCTTTGAGTTCTTGAATGAAATGAAAAAGCACGGACGGACGTTGATAACAACAGAGATCTGACAAAGGTGGCAAAAGTATGTTCCACTTGTGTTCCTCCTCGCTGTCACTGCATTCGTTTGCAAATGCATCGAAAGTGTCTTCATCTCTTAGGGCAGCCGTTGAACTTAATGTTTTTATTGTGTCGGCATCTTGACCCTGCTCGCGTAAGAGTTTGGTAATAATTGTACGAGCCAATTTCTCTTGGCACAGTTCATCTGTAAAGCAATGTAATCGTTACTCATTCGATCAGTTAGGAACAGGAAAACTTACCAATAATAAGTACAAATCTCTGTGTTGATAAAACTAGATTCGAGAGCATTGCAATTAATTGCTGGTATTGAATTTTTATTAATAAAATTGAAAATAACTTTTATTAAACACTCCGTTATAAAAATTATTTTGCACGTTGTGTTTTTGTTGTCTGATAAATTTGACAGCTGCTGCGCATTCACAATAATATTTATTTTCGAGCACACCAGTGGTGTGATATCTGAAAGCAAATCATGATTTGTTATTATTTTTAAAATTAATAACGTTATACGAATGACTGAACATAAAATGCGTTGAATATCAGCAGTCTTATACTATGCTCAGACTGAGTTTTAAATGCGCATTTAGAAGTTCGAAAATTCTTACAAATGTCAAGTGTTCAAACTATGAAGAAGCCCTTAATTCGCATTAAAATTGACAGATTTCTTAATATTATTTCTGTTGTGAAAATGCTGACATTTTAACAAAAATATGATTGCAGGAACGAACCAGAAAGTTTTCAGAAAATTGTAAACATTTATTATTTTTGTTTGAATATATTTACAAAACAACTTTATTAATAATTAAACAAATGTATCATTGACAAATTAAATAAAACTCACAATTAACCCAAACGATTTTTTTATATGATTTGCAATTAGCTTGAGTATGCGAGCCTGCGCAGGTGTCAATACTTTTCCTTCTTCGCACACGGTGTAGTCACTATACAACGCTAGAATTCTCTTTGCAATTTGGTAGGCATACACAGTGAACGCAAATGTGGTTCCAGTGAGTGTGCAAAATCTTCGGGTGGACCTCCTTTTAATACCACAGTTTCTGTGGCTACAAAAACACTGCGAGCATATTCTACCGCTCAGTAATATTTTGTCCAGTCACCTCTTGCTTTGGCGTTTAGTGGCAGTCCATCCTGTCGCGAAGTCTGTTGGAAAGCCTGTGGAAACCTGTTTCAACTTCTTCAGCTTTGTTACGTCCCAAAACTATTTGCATGGTATGATTTTTACCAAAGAGAAATCTTGAGTTTGCTTTCCATTCTTGTCGTAGATCATTCAGCAGATTATTGTGCATATTTTGCACCTTAAAAACAAGGATGAGATGATGTTTTCCCACGCAGCGGCGCACGTCTTCTATAATTTGTTGTTTTCAGGCCAGTCCTTTGCAATCGGTTTTCACCAACGGAATCTTCTTATTTATTTTTGAACAGGACTTTTTTGTGTATTTAATTAATAAAATTAAGAAAAGAAAAACAAAAACTGTTCAAGTTTATCAAACGAATGGCGAACAGCTGATTGAATTTTATAACGAGTACTGTCAAAACAAACGAGTAAAATGTATTCGAACTTCGAAACAGGGTCGCAAACTGCTAAATGCTCATTTGAAGTAGAATTTATGTGAATTTACTTGACAGAATTTTATATGGGTAAATTCGCATTTAGAGAAGCATTAAGGAAATAAATGCGAATTAAGCTCTAAATGCGCATTTAGCTCCCAGTCTGAACATAGTATTAAGTTAAAAAGGCTTACAAATAAAGTTCTTAGTCTGAACTGGAACAATTTTGTTGTCAAATTCGAATTTGGTTAATTTTATTTAAACCAAAGAGTTTATTAACCATCTTATTTATATACAATTGAAAATATTGGAATATTCAAATATTATTTTCGTGTATATTCTGTCAGCTTAGGACCTCAACAACTTTGCTTATCAAAGCTGCTGAGTACTTAAGATTTTATTTACTTATCAAATTTGATTCAAAATTCGTATAAAATGTGAATAAAGATTTGAATGTAGATTATTGTGTTTAGATGACTTTATAAAATTTTAATTCTTGTTGAACTTTGACTTATTTGACAATATTTGATAAATGCTTTGGATGATTTGTTCTTTTTCTGAATGATTTATGTAGCGTTAGTCAAAGAAATGAGTTTAAATTTTTTAATAACCTTCCACTCGTTGATGCTATGATTAGTTTAATAGCGATGACATTACAAATTGTATACATAAAAAGGGACGTCTTCTAAAAAAGGACGTCTTGCGGTGAGAATGATATCTCTCGACTGGATCATCTGAAATGAAATAACCAAAATATTTCTTAAACATAAGGTATTATTTAGTATTGCATCGAAGTAATAAGCCAAATATTAATCTTTGACAAGTGGCGTGGGTCTCAAGAAAAACCAAATTGATTTTCTTCATAAATTTAGGCTTTGAATTGTTTATAAAATTAAAATATTTTTTTCGGTTAGAAAAAATCTTCGATCAATTACTAAAAAATATACTTAAAAAACTTGTGTTAAAGTTTGAGACTGACCGGTTCATTTCCGAGAAATCTTGCTCACAAACTTCAAAGTTTTGAGAATATCACGTTTAAAGTTTCGCATATCTGAGAAAGATGCTTCGGGACGTGTTTACAAATGTACGTATAACTTGAAGAATATACATCGGATTAAAAGGAAGTTTTCTGTATGTGTACAAAATAAATTAATGCTTAGCCTTCCGACTGCAAATAACCCCTTAATAAAAATTTATTGTCCAAAATTTATCACCTCATTTTTAAATGTTAAAGCTAATTTAACCCTTTCGGCATATTTGTTCCAAATGGCAACAATTTGTTTAACGCCATCTATAATAGTAGATGCAACTTTTTTGGTAAATTTATTGCCATTGAACTCATGTGTGCGACCACGCGACCTCGCGACCTCACGACTTCAAAAAAGAGAAAATTATAAAATTATATTTTTAAATATTTTCAAGAATTTTGCTAAAGATAGAGGTTATTAAATGTAATAGTACGAATGTAAGGGATCTTATTTACATATTTAGTAAAAAAAAAAATATGTGATAATTAGTGCGCTAGAATTTTTAAAAATTTGTGTACTATCTATTCAGAAAGCAATACGGCTTTCAAACTTCATACTCAGCTTATTTTGGTTAAAAACTGACTCTCAACGAAGTTTGGAATGTTTGGCACCGGCAGGGCTAATTTGGCGCTGAAAGAGTTAAAAGCATAAAATATTTTTTGGTTTTACATAAAGCATTAAAGCATCAAACACGATCCGGAGCTCTTTGTAGAGCTCTTGTGTAAAAGGTCAAAAGTGCAACAAAAAAGAGCTCTACAATGACAAAATACACGTACTGTCAAAGTTGTGCTTTTTTGCTTAAGCGTACTGGCGATACCTTGTAGTTCTTTTGTAGTGCGCTCTTGAGCACTTGAGCTCTTGAGTTCATTTTGTGAATTTTTTATAGCAAATAAATAATGGTGGTATATTGTGCACACTTCTAGGCACTAACTCCTTTAATATCATAACTTCACCTCCCTAACTTTCAAAGCTGACTGAACTTAACTTGCTAGGTCTGTGTATGGGGTGTGCTCAGAGTTTGTTGCGTTTTTTTTGCTCTTGTACATAAGAGCTCTATAAAGAGCACCGAATCGTGAATACCCCTATTATGCACCAGCTATAACAACTTGCTTCTTTCTTTAAGTTAAAGCCCTCAACACAATCGCAAAAAGTTTTTCAAATAGTAATTTTTTTTTTGCTGTGCTTCCAAGCGATACATGTGTAAATGTGTTTTCTCTCTACACCTCGCTTAGCTAATTCAGTCGTAATTTCCAAATTTAGTGTTTCTGGGTTACATTTCGCCAGTTCACTTCAAATGTGGTCGGATAAACATTTAAACAAATATTGCTCAATTATCACTTTGTTAAAACAACAAACACATCTCACACATCATTGACTATTTACGTGATGGAACTAAGAGGAGAATGAGCTTTTCACCATCCAGTTAATATGGTGCTTTACTGAATGAACGATGTAATCGATACTTTCCATATGAGTGACTGCTTAATCGGTGCATAATCGCCTTAACCAAAAACCACAAGCCACTGGCAGAAAAAGTGCATATCACAGCTTTTGCATGAAATTGGATAGCCAAGCTATGCTGCTATATTTGCTCTTGTGGTGTGACATAGTTTTCAACAATTGAGCAAAAAATGTGCTCACTTGCGCATTGGAGGTAATGAACTTGAAAATACCTCTTCACTAATATAGGAGAATAACTTGTTGCTGCCTGCAGAGAGATGAGAAAAAAGTGTTAAGAGCGAAGTTCACGGAACATCTGGTGAAATAAAGAAAAGATTTTATATTGTTTTTTTTTTATCATGATTTCTCTACAAGAGATAAAAAATTAACAAAAAAATTAAGTCAAGATTATTTTGACCAAGTTCAAGTTCAAGATGAAAATGTTGCATACACTTTGGTGTAGAAGGAACAAAAAAAGCTGCATATTTTTAGGGTTTTATTGTGATTTTCGAATAAACTTTTCACAAATATCTACATTATTTGAAACCCAATTATCCAATACGAACGAAGCTTTGCAGCCATAGAGAAATGTGACGTCAATGTTAAATAGCAACAAATACAATTACATTTGTCATTCATCTTTTTTCACTCTTTGACATCCATTTCTTGATGTTGGGGCCATGGTGTTAGGCATGGTAGAATAAACAAGGTTGCTAAGCCCAAAAAACCCCCATTGCTGCTCTTCTGGAGAGAAGCAAACATCTCGTGCCTTTTACCCAAAAACAGCGGTCACAACCAGAGAAATTCATGCCAACTTAACATCTAGTGAGTGTGGCAAGCGACCAGATACGTATCTATTGAAACTTGCTTATTCGTCATAGTCATTCACTTGTAGATTCTTTTTGGTAAACGTATCGAACGTGTTGATTTTTGTTCCCTTCATTCAGAGCGAAAAGTGAGTGTGTGAAAAGGTTTTGTTGTCTGAATGTTATTAAATTTGATTGTTTAAATTTTACGAAAAATGTTTTCAAGATTAGAAGAGTAGAGCAAATAAACAAAATGTGTTGAGGTTTTAAAAATATTGTGTATCGAAAAATTACTGAAGATTTTCAGAAGTATGTATTAGCATAAAATGAGAAGAATTAAGTTTGATTTGTGGCCACGTCGATTTTAACAACGTAGTTTTGTTGTTGTGCTTTTGCAGCTGTTGTTTTTGTTTTTGTATGTCGCGCATTCTAGATACACAGCGGTTCTGTAAGTTGCAAAGAGTTTTTTTTTTTTGGTGCGGCTGTTTTTGCTGTTGTTCTTGTTTTTCGGTTCTAAGCTAATACGAGTGCTTGTGTCTTTCTCAATTTTACTCCATATGTATACCATATGTTTTTTTTTTTGCTTCAATTTTTATTAATTTTTTCCCATAAAAAATTCCCCATTCAGAACGCATCCAGAGGATATGCATTCATTTAGACTGCTCTTTAACCTTCATGCTCACATATCTTCATGTGTTTGTAATATATTTTTAATTAATCGTTGTTGTTGTTGTTGTTTCGGTTTATAAACAATTTTTACTTAATATTCAATTTGCAAAAAGATAAGGAAGGCGCGCGAGTAAGAATTGACAGCACAGTGGGATAGAAATAATCAACTGCGACCAATTTATTGTAATGATTTTAATGTGAGAAGATGGGATCGGAAACAATGATTAATTTCAAATTAAATGATCAGACATAAGAAGTTGTTTTAAACTACTTTTAAATATAGCGGTGTTGTGATCAGATGCTAAAAATTTAACATTTGACATGATTTTTTTACTAATATTATAAAAAAAATTACTGAAATCATCGATCTATATATTTTTTATGTAAAAAAAAATCAACTTTTGACTTTTAACCAGTTAATATCAATAAATTGTTGATATTATTTCAATCAAAATATATATGAATCGTTGATCGATATTTTTCGATAACAAATAAAAATCGATATATTTTTCATATATTTCCAAAAAATCGATTGATTATAAATATACATCTGATCGATATTTTTCAATCAAAATAAAAATAACTCGTTGATCGGTATCTTTTGATCAAAAGTAAAAATCAATCTTTGATTGACATACATAATTTCAATCTTGGTCGAATTTTGTTTTGATCATACATATATAAAAATCAATAGTCGAACTATATTTTTCGATAAAAAAAAATCAAAAAGTCATAGATTTGTGTTTGGTCATAAATAAAAATTGATCAAAATTACTAGTTGATCGATTTTTTGTTTTTGGTTTTTTTTTACAATAAAAAGCAAAAATATTTGTTTAAATCATTGACAGGTTATCATTTAATGTCCAAGGTTATTTGTACGATATTCCTGTCAAGTTTTCAGAAATTATTGTTGAGAGCAATAATGACAAAGTTTTGCAGGAAGTACCTACACGGGTACGTTATGGAAGGCTGGCCCAATAAAAAAATTTCTAACGGGCTTGGGTCATATTTTAAGCAGCGAAATTCTCTTTCTTGTGAAAAAGGCGTCCTGTTTTACCGCAGAAGAGTGGTTGTGCCATGTACAATTAGAAGAAAACTACTTGAACTTTTACATGCCGGACATCCTGGTATGGTACGTTCGAAAATTCTTGTTAGTAGTTATATTCGGTGTCCGAATATATATCAAGACATTGAAGATTTTATTAAAACTTGTTCAATATGTGAGCTAATGCAAAGGAAGTCGTCACTTGGGGGTAAACAAGAATGACCGAAAACATTTTATCCGTTTGAACGAGTACATACTGATTTTATCAAATTGGAGGGCGTAGCTTTTTTGATTTTTGTTGATCATTACTCGAAGTGGATTAATGTTTGTGTTGATCATAAATAAATATCTATCATAGATTGAAAATTTTCAATTAAAATACAAATCAATAAGTGATCGATTTGTGTTCGTTTAAAAAATCAAGCATAAATTGATAAAAATCTAATCGATTTTTTTTTTTCAATTAAAATTAAAATTAATCCTTGACCGATATTTTTTGATAATAAGTAAAAATCAATCTTTGATTGATATTATTTCAAATCATTGACCGATGTTTGTGATTATATTATATTATATTGATATATCAATCCAATCCAATTATATATGTGATTATATTAATCCAATCATTGATTGAAACCAATTCTTGATATATTTTATATACATATGTCGTAAAAATATCATTCATTGATTATGAATTGGTTTTTACACTTTAGAGAAAAAGTATCGATGATAAATAATTTTGTATAAACTAATTTGTTCAGGAGTCAATAAAAAACAATGCTTATGTATAACTTAACTGTCAGGACCCGTGAAAAGTTTTTATTTTAGGATGATCAAATATATTTTTGAAGATAAATATTTTTAACTTTAATTTTATATTATTTAGAAACATTTTTTAATATTTCTTTAAATTTTTCAACACAATAAAATTATTCGGCAATTATAATAAAAATTCGTAGGTCGGAATATAGTAGGGAGAATATGTCTGTTTCCTTCCTTTTGGTTTTTATATTTGTTTCTTTTATTCTCATTTTTATAGCCCTTTACCTATAAATAGCCTATAAATAAAGTTATAACTTTGCCTTTGGACACAACCTATACCTTTTTGGAGCAAACTACACATGCTAACCTGTCAAAAATTGATTAAAAAAGACTAGAAAGAAAACCTGAAAAGCAAACGGATTCTTTAAGCTCTACAAATTAAACTAATCATTTTTAAAACGCACTTCCACTTTTAAGAATCTTTCAGAATTTTCAGTTATTTTTTTTAAATTCCACTCATCGATGGTGTCAAGTTGACCAACAATTTGATAACTCCCCTTATCAATTCACCGCAATTTGCCTACAAGACCAAAAATTGCTTTCAATTCTTGACCATTGTAAAAGGGGCCTAGCGCTAAAGAGCTCAAATTATTTTGGAGAAAATTTAAGCTAAGCTTCATTTGAGAAAAATGTTTGTCTGATCATAAAACTTTTTGTTTGTTATCTTAAAAATGCTCAAATTTGATCACTAACAGGTAAACATGTAAAAGTGTAATTTTAAATGTTACTTTTTCATGAATTGCTGGACCATATTTTTCTGACGGAGCACCATAAAATATTCCTCGTTTTCCTCAACGATATTAGGAAATTGTTCTACTTCTTCAAAAATACTGCTTTAACACGAACTACTAGTTTTAAAATAGTTAGATCTTTACACAGTGCAACCACAATAAGAACATATTCGGTTGAAACAATTGTTGTAGCCGAAAAATGGCAGAAGGTAGTCGAAAATAATGGGTTGATAATAGGTCTGTTTTCATACTCGTTTCAAGTTAAAGTTCAAGTAATAGAGAGTAATTTGATTATAACGTCCGTTCAAAAAGTCCATAGGATGACACATAGATGGCGTTACTACCCGTTATTTTCCATATGATTTTTAATTGGTATTAACAATCGAACGATACGTATATAAATTTGACAACAATCGGATGTTGATTCGTGAGTTATAGCATTTTGAGTGCAACTTTTGTTATTGAAAAAAAAAAAATGGAAAAAAGTGAATTTCGAGTTTTGATAAAGCATTGCTTTTTGATAAAAAAAACACAGTGAAAACCAAACAATGGCTTGCTAAACATTATCCGGACACTGCTAAACCGAGACAAATGGTAGAAAAGAGGATTGCTGAATTTAAACGTGGTCGTACAGTGGATGCATAAATGAGGCTGTTATTCCAGAAAACATCAAAAAAATCCACAATTTGGATATGGACGAACGTAAATTGAAGGTGCACGAGCTAGCTGATATTGTAAAGATATCAGATATAAGTTTTTTTTACATTTTACACGACCATTTGGGTATGCGAAAGCCCTGTGCAAAGTGGGTGCCGCGTGAGCTCACAGTCGACCAAAAACAACTACGAGTTCTGAAGCATCTTCAGAGGAGTTTTTGGCGCTGTTAAGCCGCAATAAAATCGAATTCTATCGTCGATATGTGACAATGGATGAAACATGGCTTCACTTTTACACACCAGAATTTAAAAGCAAGTCAGTTGAGTGGACAGCATTCGACGAAGCGAATTCAAAGCGAGCAAAGACCCAACAGTCGGCCTGTAAGGTGATGGCGTCTGTATTTTGGGATGCGAAAGGAATAATATTCATCAAATATCTCCAAAAAGGAATCACCATCAAAAGCGACTATTACTGTGCACTTTTGGATCGATTGAAGGCTGAAATCGCAAAGAAACGGCCACATTTGCAAAAGAAAAATGTGTTGTTTCACCAAGACAATGAACCGTGTCACAAATCGATGAAAACGATGGGACAAAATTTAACGAATTGGGCTTCGAGTTGCTTACCCACCCACCGTATTGTTCAGATTTAGCCCCCGGAACTATTTCCTGCTTTCAGATCTCAAGAGAATGCTTGCTGGAAAGAAATTCAATTCCAATGATGAAGAAATCGCTGAAACTGAGGCCTATTTTGACGACAAAGAGAAATCGTACTATAAAAGTGGTATCGAAAAGTTGGAAAATCGCTATACTCGCTGTATCGCTCTCGAAGGCAACATGTTGAATAATATAATCGAGTTTTATCAAAATTTTGTTTTTTCTTACTTATCATACGGACTTATTGAATGACCTATGTCAAAATGAGTCAAATGTCAATTTGCCAAAAAGTACGGAAATGACTTCAAGTAACTTTCAAGCACAACAGCTGTTTCTTGACAAATGAAATTAAATAAAAATTTAGTTTGCCGGTTGGTTTATTTTAAAGAATGGAAAATTCGAAGAACTTGCAAGGGAATTACTCTCCAGGAACCTCTGGCTTAACTTAGTTTTATTAATTTATTTATTAATTTCATCACTTTGACAATCAGCTCTTTGAAGCTCTAGATTCGTGCTCGAAGAAATTTTTCAAGTACAATTCAAGTAAAGATCGAGTAATAGAGAGTGACATTTTGCTTGCTCTTCTTCTCTCTCGTGCTGGAAAAATGTGTACGAAAAAGCTTTCAAGTAACTTCTTCAAGTAACGTGAAAAGAGTACGGAAACATACCTAATAAGTATGTTTTCTTTACTTTGAAAAATTTACAATTCTATTCAAGTTAATAATAATTAAAAAATACATTTGTTAAAATAAGTTGCATATAACTAATTCGAGTGCAAATCATGGGAGGACTAAATTCTCTGAATAACTCAATTTAAATCATATTTCGATGATTGCCTTATTGAAGAAAACAGGCGAACTGTAACTGACAAAAAAACAGTCATAGCAAATGTGAATAAAATGTACAACATATGAAAAATTCAATATTTACATAACGAAATTTTAAAAATTTTAGATTTTTGCCAAAACAATAGTGTGTTGTCGACAATGGGGACGATAGAGCTGCGACAAAAATTCAAATCGACACGCATCAACACGCGAATTAAAATAAAAACACGAGCGTATGAGTATCACGCACTGAAAATAGCTGATAATCTAAATTTGTTTGAGGCAACAGGTATTTTCTTCAGAGTAACTTTACATCTAAATAGCAAATTTAAGTTCTTTAGTTTATTGAACAAAATTGATGATAGCTTAGACTTTATATGCAGTAAATTACGCTGAATTTATATGTTTTTGTTTATTTTTCTTTTATTTTATTTTATTGTATATATTTTTTTGCCGATATCTTTGCTTCTAGTCGAAACTCTCATAATATATCCCAACCAAGTAATACGAACTTAGGCAACTAAGTGAAAAAATAAATAAACATGAGTAAATGTGAGAACTTTTGATAAACTAAAATTGCAATCTAAATAATATAATAAAATTGTTTAAACAAATTTTTGAAAAATACTTGTAAATATTTAGATTAAAAGTTCATCATCAAAGTGAGAAGAATATGACACTTTGTATATGACATAAGCAAAAGCTCATAAACTTTAACTGTAAATGATTAAATGTCGGTTTGCCAATCAACATTCTGTCAGAGAGAAATTAAGCTGGTTTGAAGTTCTCAGAGTTGGGATATTTATGTTCGTCTATTCGTGTGTTGAGGACTTATCGTGCCACGGTTACTTCAATATTTTTAAATACCAGGTATTGTTTTTGTCGGCAAGTGTGTATTGCAACCCATAGCATCTATTGTGTATACCCTGTATTGGTTCTTTAGACTAAAGGCTTTGTATGAATGTGGCATGTTAACATGTGTTTGCATGTTAAACCCTATTTTTTGATAGATGCCCCAACGAAATCAAGAATTCTGATTATAAATTACTTGACGTGATCTGGAATTTCCCTCTCCTCCTTGCAGAGTCTAAAGGCATCTAGGCCTATCTTTTTGAAGTGATATCGGAAAACACAAGTCAGTGTATAAAAAAACCTGTTAGAATGTGTACATTTGATTTGGTTCAAAATTGCATTCCCTGCCTCTTTCCAGGAAATATAATCACCTCCTGACAAAAAAAAAAAAAAAATGTAAAAAAAGTAAAAAAGTTCCATAGTAACTTTTATATTTTTCAGAGATATATATTGCAATGTTCTAGATATATGTCTTTCATCTTATTTTCTTTCCAATGAGCAAAAGATGTCCAAAATCAGTTGAGATTTGACAAAATGAGAGCCCTTTGTATGATAGCAAACATATTGTACATGGGAATCAGTGTTGCCATTTTGCGAACTCTTAACCGATATTGATGGTTCTGGATTCAATGAAAAGGTATTTTTACGTGCAATGAATTTTTGTGAAAAAAGATGTCATTCCAGCAGCATTATATCATTAAAATTCATAGAAACAATAATTTATTTTTATGAAATTAAAGATAAATAAAAGAATTTGCTTCGCTACACGCTTTATTTTGTATTTTATCGTATTTATTTGTACACAGCCTTATTCTATGAAATAAGGTGAAAGTGAAATTCTACTGAGAAGAAGTGGAATTTGTTTTGCATTTCCAACAAGGCAAATAGCTGTAAAAATTCAATGAATGTCGTCACAACAAAATTCGAACACTTCAACTTTAAAAAAGAAATTTAAAAAAATTGTGACGACATTGAGAGGGCAGACCTAGTGCGATGGACTCACAACATGTGTGAGAATTCCCTCTTAAAGAATTGCTATAAAATTTGGTTGTGCTTTTTGAGTCGTCACACTGTGTAATTTTCATTTATAAAAGCAAAAATATAGATTTTACCGCATCTTTATGTATTCCGAAAAGAGCACTCTCGTTCGTGAAAGAAACGAGCACCATTATTTTTTGATATGAAAAAATGTATTGCTTATTGCGTCTTACACGAACGATAGTGCTCTTTTCGGGATACATAAAGATGCTGTAAATCTCAAATTTCATCAACAAATTTTGAAATAAAATCGTCAGATGGCACTTTACACAAAAACTAGTCTAATTTTCGGATTGATTTTATTCTGATTTTTCTGACTAATTGCTTTAAGGGCTTCCGGGAGTATTTAAAAAAAAAATTACACTTTTTTAAAATTTTGTTTTGTAAAGCTGTGTTTTATTTTAGACCAAATTTTCTTACATTATTAAAGTTTAACTATTCAAGATTTATCCCTGATATTTTGGTCCAAAAATAAGAGTGCCGTGTAAGAGTTTAAATTTTGCGGTGAGCAAGATATCTGGAGACTGGTTCATCTTAAAAAATAAAAAAAAATAATTTCCGGTTTAGTAAAGAGTTCTTGGGCGTTTAATCGTTGATTTTTGAAAAATGTTAATTTTTGACAAAATGGCGGGCGTAAAAAGAAAATTTTCATTTGTTGTGCACAAAATTAAGGTCGTTTTAGTTTATAAATCAAAAAATACGAATACTAAAAAAAAAAATCTAAGGATTCAACGCCCCTTAACGAGTCCTTAAATAAGTGTCGACAATTTGGTTGCAATCGGATGAGTACTTTTTGAGCAATCCTGCTCACCGCAAATTTTAGGTCTTTCGCGGCATTGCACTTTTCTACCTTATTGACGAATATTTTGGGCCCAAAATGTCCGGGATGAATCTGGAATAGTTATACAGGGTTTTCGAATAAAAGGTGTTATTTTGGTATTCAAAGAAAAATGCCATTTTTTGAGATAATTGATCGGATGTTTATTTCATAATAAAGAGGAAGGTATGCCGTTAATAATAAAAACCAACATCAGCCAAATGACCACCACGACTACGCTTACAGGACAATATCCTTTTCATGAAATTTTCCATAACCAAATCGCAAAGTGGCTGCCCTATGTCCTCGATAGCCTCACGAATTCCACACGCAAAGAAATTTTTCGTTTACCACAACTGAAAAATTCACCAACTATACTTCGTTTGCGAGCTGTATTTGCCGCAAACGAATATTCAGTTGTCACAACTTAAAATATATGTTATATATATAAACCGCAAGCTATTTCAGTCATTATTTTTTATTATATTAATAATCTTTCTCATTATGTCCGTCCGTCTTCTTATGGATTCCACCTCTGTTGCTATTTTCGTCCGCGTATTAAGCAAACTACCAATTTCCTTATATAGTAACAATTTGTCCAAAAAGTAACTCTAAACTATAAGCGTTATGTTTATACAACGAAAGGAAAAATAAACAAAATTTTCAGTTGGGAAAAACGAAGTTTTCAATTGCTGCAATTTAAAAATCACTCGCGTTTATGACAAACGAAATTCATTTCCTGCAACTAAATGACTCGTTTCTCACAACTGAAAATTTTGTTTATTTTTCGTTCAACGTTTATGACAACTGTTGAAACGTTTGCAATAAACGATTTCAAGCACGACAAACGAAGTTCGTTTGCGGCAAACTGGCGATAAACGTTTTTTTTCTTTGCGTGCATCTTTGAGGTCTTCAATCGATGCTGGGCTGTTGGCGTAGACCTTATCTTTCACGTGGCCCCAAAGGAAGAAGTCGCAAGGTGTTAAATCACAAGATAAGTCAAGCCTCATTAGTAGAGATGATTTTTCGATGGAATTCCGGATCATTTTCATGCATTTCAAGGACCCAATCAGCAAAGACACGACGTTGTTGATGATCGGCAGGCTTGAGTTGTTGAGTTGTTGAAGCGTATATCGTTCCATTTTTAGTAATGACGTAGTTTCTATTTGTCAAATGTCAAAGAATAAAAGCTTTAAAAGTGAGCGATTCACAATAGCGGGCGATTCACAATAACACCTCTTATTGGTCTATAATAAAATACGGCTTCAAAAAACAATTTCAAAAAAGTATAATTTCTTTTTTTGAAATACTCCCGGAGGCCCTTAAACATCTCACTATTTAATTATCTACAATTTTTTTTTCTGTTCTATTGAGAAAATATTAAAGACTAAAGAAATTTTCGAGTATTACTTCGTTGGATATTTTAATCTCTGGAAGTTTTGTGTTATTTTTAATTAGTGTGGGATATTTAAAACAATTTTACAATCGCTCAATGTCATATTGAAAAGCAAATAATAAGTTACTGGGTAGGTTCTAATACCATTGCCAAGAAAGATGTTCTATTTACTGGTATGTGTAAAAGACATTTTCCATACATAAATTATAGATAGGATTCCTTTTCAATGGGGCCCTAACTACCGAATAAACGTAAATAATGAAGACATTTTTATGTAGATACGAGGATTACTAAATATGAAACGGAAATAAATATTAATACCGAATTTTATTAATTTTAAAAATAATATTTTTTATTTTTTTATTACCACTTGAGACACGTAGAAAAATAAGAAATATTCGGTGAAATAAGGAAAACAAACAATCGCCGAAGAATTATTCTTCATCAATACAATGCGAGCGTTTTTCAGCACTCAAAACATCGAATTAATTGGTCATCCGCCATACGCTCCTGATTTGGCACCTAGTGATTTTTTATATGCGTATATATGTGAATATATATGTATATATGAATACATAATATATGTATATAAATATAATATATCACAGATATAATATCGTCTCTTCTCCGAATTAAGCTGCAATTAGAGTTTGTAAAGATGTAAAGTTTAGTATTGGATAAAGTAAGTTATAGTACTTTACATTTGTCAATAGAAATTATATTTATAATTTATTTAAACTTTATTATTTTTGAAGTAAGGTTTTATAAAAAATTCCGTCTTTCAGTGACAATTTTTACCCGTTTAACTTTAACTCTTCATTTCCAACCAATTATTTCGCAGTCGATTAACTAATAAATCAATAATTAAATAACAATATAAATTGCATAAAATTTGTATATTAATAAAATTCCACAAAATCCAAGAGTAGATATATAAAAAATCATCATCATTGATGACTCATTAGAATGCAATTCATGTGCAATTTAAACAAATTAAGGCAAAAAATGCATTCATACAAAGACGCTTAAGGCTGTGGAATGGCAAAAAATAAAACACTTTGAGCCTCATATGCGACTCGCTCAAACACACACCCGCCGCACGCACCCATACATATTGAAACATACGTCCCCCAAGTGGTGGGAGGGCAATAACTTCATATTTTTGTTGCTTGTATTGCTAGTTGCAGCACCCACTACACCGCGTCGTGGCAATGTTGAATATCTAGCCTGTTGCTTGCGTTGCATGCAAATGGCAACGTTTACAGGGTACCTATCTTGTATTCATTGGTGTTTGTACAAAGGAAATATCAGAACATGCAATGGATATTTTTTTTTTAATTGTTGTATTCGTTGTTGTTGCTGTGATTGTTGGTATGGATACACTAAGTGAATTGATAAAAGAAATACCACAACAACAACAACACCATGACTACAATTTTATTAAACTCAGTTTGAACTGCGTTGCATTGTAACGAACTATTGTAAATTTTTAATGCATTTAAGCTCGATATTAAGGCGCATTTACAGATTGAGCTGCATCAAGTCGTCCTTTGAAAAACATACAGTAAAGTAGAGTTACTGTTATTAAAAAACAAAAGAAAACAGGCTTGGGCTAGCTTTTCTTTTCAAATCGGTTGCTGTGTCAGCCCAAAATACAAGGTACTTTGTAGAGGTGAAGAAAGATAGTTACATAAGCATTAACGGTTAGGATTTCCCTTAAATATCCTAGTGTATTTAGTTATCATATTTTGATAATTCCAATTGACTAAAAGATATAAATGAAATAAAAAGGTTTTCTACATTTTTGTTTTTTTTTTAATGATTTTTAAATTAATTCTTACACGCAACAATAGGGTAAAAAATAAAGTTAATTTTTCAACATTTTTCCCGCTTCATAATTTTCTCAATACATATAAAGTTAATATACAAAAAAATTTTTAAATATACTCTTTGCACTAAAGAACGGTTCATGGTTTTTTCATTGTACAACGTTTATGAATAATGTTTTTCGATATTTTTCTTATAAGAGCTTTACAAGAGGTTCATACCTTTTTATGAATACAGCTGCTATGATTAAAGTAAAAGTTCGAGATCTGGGCTAAGAATTATTAAAACAAACATACTCGTATCACTTCGAAAAGCTTAATTTTTTCAGTGTATTCTTTCTCTCTGTTGATTCAAACATTTAAAATATACTTCTTGCTTTCATATAAAAGATTTCGCAAGGGTATCATAATGTATTTTTACACGTGCAAATTTTCTCAAGAAGGCTGGAAAATAGCAAACTTCAAAGTAAGGCCGGGTCATAAATAAATAAATATGTAGGTTAATAGCTTTGAAAGTAGGATAGATCGGATCAGAAAGGGATTTTCCTAGTGCACTTAGACTTATGTTCACTATATGCTGTTATATACTTTGTCATATACTCTTAGCTGTTTGTAAGGATCTATGTTAGGAACTTAACCTCATATGTACATATATTTTGTTTTTAAAAAGGAAAGTAAATAGGTTCTACAAACAATGAATGCAGTAGCCATTTCACTATCAAATGAATACAGTTGTCCACTGCGTTAATATCAGCAATACAAAAAATTACTCTAAGTTTCGTATCGTGAGTTATTGGCTCCAGATTATGAAACACTTCCCTAAGGGCAACACGTTCAATTGAAAAATTAATACTCAGAAAATGTAATTCTTTCTTCGTTCCTCTCTCATAAAATTTCTTTCAGTTAAAAGTAATTTCAAAATTCTCCGTAACAAACAAATCCGAACAAAACAAGCATAATTTGTCCTTCTAAGAAGCCTCTGCATGTATTGAAATGCATTTGAAGGACTCACGTTCGGCTCGTCAAATTTTCTATTTGAGTAAATCTATAAAAGGTCGTTTGGCTGACCATGTTAGGGTAGGTACGAACACATCAAAACAATCTATGAAATTTATTATTATTTCGAAAAAAAAATCGATTAGGTAAGACAAACGTTTGCATGTTAACATTGTTTGAGCGTACCTGTTGTATACGGTCTATGCTTTTTACCATAACTACTTTTTTAATCCCTAATAAAAATCAAACCTTTTCTGTTGGCCATTAACTTTATATAACTTCTACTTAGATTGATTTTGTGCCTGTCGTCTGCCTCAATCAACCATCGAAAACAATTCGAATTTAGCTATCATTAAGTAATAAGTAAAAAATAGGCTGTCAAACCGAATAGAGCGATACGCTACCAACACGGTAATAATATCAAACATTCAAACATATCAAATATTCGTAAACAAAAAATGACCCATTCCATTTATTAGTTTTAATCTATCTTACTTTAGAGTAGAATAAGTTTAAATCAATTTTATTTCTCTGTTGCTAACTTACATAGAAGTAAATTTAGAAGTTTCTATATTGTAATACTTTGATATATTTAGAACTATGTAGGGCATATCTTTTAGATAACAACCGCCATATCTTAGAACTCTCTATGATGATATTGATTATCATAAAATTACTTATTTTTTTATATGATACTGTTCATTACAGTAAATTGAGGCTAGCTAAAAAATACTTCAAGACACCAATACAAACTAAGCGAAAAGACATTTATAACCATAAAAATAACTTGTAAGGTTGAAGATCATATGGCCCATTTTTATCTTTCTTTGCATGTTTTACCCTTTAAATAGTTCTTCATAAAATGCTTTTTATTAATAATCAAAACTTATAGTTTTTAGTTTTCAAGACTTTTCTTTCTTTAATGTTCGGATAATCTCTCTAAAATGCTGTTTTAGTTTTAAATTATTTTAAGTATTTCATAAATCATAGTTTTGTTCAACACTCATAAATTTTAGAATCGTAATTTTGGTAGAAAATAAGTCTGTAAGTCATGCCGTCATCAGTTAAATCTTAAATCGTTAAATTCCCCCAAAGTTTCTTCCAAAAGTGTGGTAATAAAATACTTTTTGCATATTTAACCAGTTATCGAAGATAAATATTTTATTATACGGTTTTTTTGTCCCAAATTAATTCTTTGAGGATAAATTCGAAAATCCAAGTATGCACTTATAACAACTACACCATACGTAAGATTTTCATAAGGTTTGCTAGTATACTTGTATAGAGCCAAGTATACTTGCATGTTCAATAAGTCCCTGGTCTGACACATAGGTAGATGATATCGTAAACAGAATTCTTAGTATTTAAAAATATGACATCTTTTAAAGGATGGCTGTTCAAATTTGAGCCAGTTCCACGCAGTAGTTTTTGAGTGACAGTCATTTGAACAACTTTCATTGTTCCATTTTGTAACAATAGAAAAAGTAAATTTTGAGTTATGAATGAATTGACTTATGTTTTGGTTAATCTGCTCCATTGAAATCCACCATAATTTATTGATTTGCGGAATTCAAACGTTCAAACGAATACCAGCATCTCTGATGAAGAACATTCAAGTCCCCCAAAAGAGGAAACAACTGCAGAGATGATATACAGAATCCATGATATCGTATAAGACAATTCGAAAGTGAAAGTGCGTGAGATAGTTGAGGCTACAAATATACCAACTGGCTAGTTGGTTATTCATCAGAAGTACTTGTGTAATGTACATTTTTCTATAATATCTATTGGGGCAAATTGGGGCATAAGCATAGTCTAAATTAGTAATTTTTTTCACAAAGGGTCAAAAGTAATTTATTTCACACAAAGTTTTTTTTACTTGTAAAATCTTACTCTGGTTTTTTTTTTCTAGGTGTGGCAAACGAAAAATGAAGCTTGGTTTTAATATTAAGTATCCATTCCAAAGCCGACTTGGGTTTTTGAATGTGAATATGTTTCAATACTACAGTTCATATATGTACATAATTTTGCCTTTGCTTAGAAAATTATTTTGTAGTTTTTTAAAAATTTCAAAAATGTAAAGTGTAAAAATGTACATTTCAAAAGTAAAAACCTATTAAACAAAAAATCTTTCTTGATATTTTTTTTTTACCAAACATTTTCTAACTAAGCTGGCTTAGGTTAAAATACTCATGTTTTTTATTTATCGATGTGAACGTTTTACTAATAACTCTTCAACTGTAGGGATAATTTATTAAATTGTACTTTTTTTAGATAATTTATTAAATTGTATCAACAAAGTGGAGTTGTATTGAAAACATCATCACTATTTTGTAAAAATCTTTATACCCTCCTTATAACTTACTAACTTCTTGCGTAGTTCTCTGATTTTGTTTAAATAGAGGAGAAAAGGTCCATGACAAGATCAATCCTCTGTTCCATACAATGTATCTAGCATACATACTTAGCTTTGTCGTGAGAGCTATTCGCAATGGCTTGTCATAGACTCAAAAATAGGTAGATGCTGAAAGGAAACATTGTAAACGGAACTGTATATATTTATTCGGAAATATTATTTCAATAGAAATTAATTTTTTGAGAAGGATTTAAGAAAACATCAGCTAAAGATGACTTATGAAAAAATTCAGAGTTTTGGTAGCTATTGTCCACTAACTTTAAGGCCAATGGGCTTAATACGATTGAATAGTCGAATTCAGGGCCATCCTGAGCCGACTTTCTAGAAGAACAAAATGAGCTTGAGAGACGAACAAACAATTATTTGTAATCTTAAAGCAAAAGTAATTCCATTGATTGGGAAAAAAAACCAGTTACTAACATTAATTTGTTCTTCTAACCTACCTTACAACTCCTCGACAAACATATCTGTTTGTTGTGTAGCGTGCTAACAATACAAACTGAAAATTCCAGAAGCGGGTCAACATTGTATATGCCTTTACCAACCACTACCTCGAACTGCAACAAAGTTGGTCATATTTACAGCACACTGCGTGAGTGACAACTACGTACATAGGTATATGTATAATTAGCCTAACATGCCAACACTAGGTAGTTGCCTGGAATGCCGCTCGCTGAACCTACCTGAATGTTTATGATTTTCATAAAATTTTCATAGTGCTTGAACTGTGATATAAAGATTAAGATAGTCGCAGATACACTTGGCTTTGTTTGAAAAAGGAAAACGTGCAGATACACATACAAACATATATACATACTTACATGCATGCGAGTTAGTTTGTGTACCGCGACAGGCAACAGACAACAAATAGTTATAGATTGTTTTTGTATCTGAAGTTTTAAATATGTGCTCAAAATACCAACGAACCAACACTAAACAACAAAACAAATCTTTGGTTTGCGATTCGATACACAGGCGAGTCGGTGCTGTCGGAGCTTCTTCTGAGGACGGCATAAAATTTCAGTTTCAGTTGCGCGAAAACCGTTTGAACGAATTGTTGTGTTGCATCGAGCGTTAAAATTTACAATTTAAGCGTGTTGCATTAAAATTAATTTAAATAAAAAAAAAAAAACTTAAAAGACCTAAGAGTCGGAAAAAAAACATTTAACAAAAACCGTGAAAAATCGTGCCGTTTTGTGCGTTTGCATTATTTAAGTTTTGATTTTTTTTTTGCATTGTTTATTAATAAAACACGTATTTTGCGTGACTGAATTAAAATAAATAATTACAAAAATAAGAAAAAAGAAAAATTTGAAATACTCACAACACAACATTAAAAATGGCTGCTGAAAACGATATTGAAGTCAGTACTAGAGCGGAAAATGCCAATGTTAACACGGTTAATATCGAAGAGGCGACGCCAACGCCGACACCAGTGCCGGAGTTGACTGCAACCACGGTCACGCCGCCGGCAACAACAACTACAACTATAGATGTAGCAACAGATGGCAACGACATAAAAACTACAACAACAATAACAACAATGAAACTCACTTCGAGTCCACCAATCACTAACGGTGAAAATAATGGCAATGCTGAGAAGCAACAACAACAACAAACGCAGACTGAAAATAACACCAAAGGTATGATAAATCCAAACGAGCCGAATTGAGCCAAACCAAACCAAACCAAAAATCAAAACCTAACTAGCACCATACAAACAGCATCCGCCAGGCGTACTGATACCAGTTCCCCGCGCGCCATAAGCAACTATTTCACTATCTATACAGGTTGTCTGCGCAGACCACATTCACCACCAACCAAACCAACTAACCACATTGCATCCACAATTTCTCTACATCGTTTGTTTTTTTGTTTCTTTTTTCCTTGCTTTCCAATGTTATTGAACCAAATTAACCAAGATCTATGGATGCGCGCATGCTTGCCTTGAATGGATGCTATATGTAGCTCATGCACATGCGCAGCACACGATCATGGCCAACACACGATATCTAAGAGCGCAGAGTGTGCAGAAAAGTTTTGTTAAATGTTTTCGCTTTAAATTTCGTGTTAATTCAGATTCGACGACGACGACGACTAGTGAAAATGAAATGGAAAATTATGCAGTCCATTCGACTGAACGACCGACCAAATGGTGAAAGCCAAATTGACGGGTTGTGCTCCAAACCAACTAGCTATAGATTTATCTATTTTTTATTTATTATGCTCTTCATGCTGTTGATGAAAAGTGATGAAACTAGTTGTATGTACAGTGTTTAATTAAATTTAATTGCGGGCAATGGGGCGAAAACCCGTAAAAAAATGAAAGGGTCTATAGCCAGCTACATTTTCAAGAAAGCAAGAGTTACAAAATGTAGTGCGGACGAGAGAGTTTCAGAAAAAACAAGTTTTACTCAAATTAAAGTTTATTGACTTTTTTGTGATAGTTTAAAAATTTAGCCATCGATAGGGAAGATAACTAAGCGAATTTCCTTCTGAGAACTGCAATCCATTAAGTATTTGGAATCCATTTATATGAAACCTAAAATAATAATTCTTAATCCTGACAAGGAAAAAATATTGTAGCCATTTTAGAAACATAAGAAACAAATAAGATTTGTATAAATTTAAGTTGTGTGCTTATTAATTGAAACTTTAAAGAGAACGTTTGTTTTAAAGATTTATAGTTCCTCTTTGGTTCAGAAAAACTGCGGAACAGGGTTGCTTAAAAGTTTTTCGATAACAAGCGTCTTTCGACACGCAATTGTTATAAATCATTGATTCTCAAAATGGTCCAGGTGTACCCCAGGGGTCCACGGGAGACTCGACGGTGGTCTACCGTCTCAGAAATAACGCAAATTTCCATAGTAGATGTAGTCTTCACATTTTTGTCGAGTTTTGGTAATATGGAAGAAATGTAGCTGCAGGGTGTCCAATGGAACTAGCTAAATTTTGAAAGTGGTCTATGAGATAAAAAGTTTGGGAACCTATGTTCTAAATGAAAGAGAAACTAAACATGTTTCAAATCTAGTCTTGCTGTTTTAGTGTTAATTTCCAAAAAATTATTGTATGAATTAAATTTTGTGGCGCTTGACTGCCGAACTAGAGGTCCCAAGTTTTAATCTTGGCCAGATCATGGTTCTACGTCTTAACTTTTCTTCATTTCTTTCCTCATTTCTAATCAACTGAAACTAAAAATTCATCAATACTTACACTAGAAAGATGTGGTTAAGAAGTTTGTTAAAGACAATAGTTGCCTCATGTTCAAATTTTACATATTTTAAGGGCTTTCCGCCACGCTTAGAACATACGTGTAGAACCTACACATATTCCACTTAATTTCCCCTTTCTTCTCACTAATCTCTCATTCCATTTCGAATCAAGGCCAACTTGACTGAATAGGTTTCAGGGAACACCTAAAATCCTCACCGGTTTATCAAAACCATTGTTTGACCAATTTTCCCCGTGAATAAATGGTCTGTTCCTATATTTTTTGCGCTAAAAGTTGTAATACTGCCAACAATGAGCATTCTCTAATTTCATAGAGACAAAGAAAAAATGCAAAAGTACGGGAAAGGTTTTTCGGACTAAAAATTGTGAAACGGGTCAAACAAAAGCATTTGGACGAGGAAAACCAGAGTTCAATTCTTTCAATTTCACTGTTTCACAAAATCAAAAATTTATAAAATAAAATAAATAATATACTTAGTAAAATTTTAAATTCATTGATACTTCTTTGAGCCAAGTAGATTCCCGTTTCCTATCCAGCACTGGCCCAATATGATACAAAGTATGGCATATGCCTGTGTCTACTGAAGTTAATTTTTTTTTTATATAAAAAAATTTATATACAATTGCACAAAAATTCTCTTATTTAAATTGATTTGAAGTAATATTCGGACAAAATATTACAACTTCTGGCCCGGAGAGGGCATTTTTTACTCTCTCACTCTTATACTTTCCCAATTTTCTACTATTTTTTCGAGTACGGGTACGTTTTTCAAACTAAAAAGTGCAATTTTTGTTTTATTTTTTATTGGAACGAAGGATATAGGCCAATATAAGAGGATGGTTATATGGTTATACTTAAGAAGGGAAGGAATTTTTCTATTTGATTTTCTGAATAGAGAACCTTTTAATATACTTGTAAATTTTTCGAAAAAAAAATTTTTTTTTTGTTTAATGTGTTCTTTATAGTTTTAAGAATATACATACACATTTTTAAATCGATATTTAAAAAAAAACAGAAGTTATAACGGTTTTCGTTAACCTATGTCTAAGCTCCATAAAACAAACAAAAAACTTTAAACGCGATTTCCTCGAAACTAGTTTTTTTAAAACGGTTCGATAGATAACTCGAAATCTGTTGGTTCAATTTCAATGATTTTTTTTGCATTTTGTTTGTTATTTTGTCCTTTAAGCATCCGCCTAAAAATAAGTATCTATTTATTTTTGTTTTTCTTATATAAACAGAAAGCGCGCGAAAATATATCTATTTTTTGAACTTTTTACTTCAACTTCCACCATAATTAAAAAAAAAAAACACCGGGGGTCTTGCGTAGGGGGGGATGCTTAATATAAGGTCTATGCCTTAAAAAGTCATTTGATTTTTTTGTTTCCGATACATGGGAAAGGCCATATCAATCGAACCGTTTTGGATGTATTTTTTTCAATGCCATTTTCAGCGCCCTCTATATAAAAGCCAGAACTGTATTTTAAAAAAAAATGTTTTTTATAAAATATTTCTTATGTACAATAACCTGTATAAATTAAAAAAAAAAAATAATAACTTCTTATATATAAAAAATTTTTTTGAAAACAGCTCCTGTTTTTGGTTGCTACACGTATATTATACCTTAAGAATAGTCTGTCGAAATTTGAGATGAATCGGAGCAAAACTCACGAAGTTACAGTCATACATGACTGCCCCTCATACTCAAAACTTTAAATCGTTTTTCCCACAACTCATGTTTTCAAAGATGGTGACCCTCATAACTTCAAAACTACTACACCGATCCTTTTTAAATTTTGAATACTATTTCTGTACATAATTTGCGAGGTAACGCTGGAGAGTCTTTTTTAAAATTTGTTAATTTTTTTTTTTTTACAATAATAAATAAATAGATTTTTTTTCGCAAAAATCGAATTTTCACTACAAAGTGTTCCCAAAAAATGAAAAAATTGAAATTTTGAAAAAAATGTTGGTTTTTTGATTTGGGATGATGCAACACCGAGTTATGAGGGTCACCGCAATTCTACCTTTTTCGAGGCGCTTCCGAATAATTGCTGCTATTGCCGTATTTTTTAATATTTTTCCATGAAAATTTCACAGAATATTTTTCAAATGTTATTTTTTAATGTATCAATAGTTTAAATAAATAGATTTTAATTGTGTCGTCAGAAAAAATTCATGAGGATGTACCTTTTTTGTACGAATTACCGTTACCGCCTCCTTAACTTAACTAACTTGATATATCTTTTGAGTAATACTGATATTCTTCCAAGATAAAGTGGTCAAATCTGCAAAAGAGGGTTCAATGGACAGTTCAATAACCAAGAAATTTATATTACAATTTTGATTCTAATGGATCTTATCGAATTGGTTAGATGAAATTTCCCAATTCTGGGTAGATCTGTATTGATCAAGATGATGAAATATTCTTTCGGAGTTTAAAGCGTTAAGGCGTTAAAAAGCATTAAAAAATTTTAAGGCTTTTCATATCACAAAATCGGCAACGGAATAGCAATCGCGACTAGAATTCAACATCCTACGGTTCTCAGTCATGCATCTGAGTCAGTGTAATTGACAATTGGTGACATATTATTAACAGCTAATGACAAAAACTTGCATTTAACAATTTCAACGAAAATTAATTTGTTTTAAGTTTTTCCTCACCCAATGTACGCTAATGTATCGCCTTCACATATTCAACTCGTTGGTACCGAATGGCATAAATTTCTCAAGGTCGCATTTAATAACTTAACATTTTAAATTTTGATGCCATTGTTTGTTTTATCAATGCTAAAATTAAGATCTTTTCGCACTTTTATCAGTCAACTCACTGTCGTTGAATTGTTGTTAAACTGTTGTTCAACTTCAAAAATGTTCACAGATAATGAATAAGATATATTTTGCAGCATGTGCGAATTTAACAGAAAATTTTCATTCTATACTCTCAAAACAATTATTAAGTATGTGAAATGTGAGTCACACCTTAATTGGCGTCAACCTGACATTGTTAACTAAGTTGTTTTGGAAATTGAAATAGAAACAAAAAACTCCACCCAAGACGCTGATAATAACAACAACAAGCTTAAAACTTTAAAATGAGGGTCTTAAGATGAGGGACTGCCTCTCGCTTATAAGTAAATCCGGCGGAAATTGTAGCTGTTCATGATTGATGAATAGATGGTGCTGCCTAGGATTTCATTCAAGGATTATTTTAAAACCTATCTTTTGAAAAAAAGCTCTTAAAACCTATTTAGGAAATTTAAAAATTTGCCCTAGGGTGCAAAATTTAAACAGCCGTATTTAGAAAAATATTTTAAGCTAGCTTTAAAAGGTTCAACAGATTTTAATATTAAAGCTTTAAGCTTTCAATATAAACAATTTTGTTAACATTTTGATAATCAAACATCCAAAAGTTCTTTGAAGTTACTCTCTGCCCTGCAGAAATTGTAATTTTATTTTTTTTTTTTGTGAATGTCTGGACATAATTTATTATTTTTATTTTCTTAGTAAATATTTGGAAATATTTTTAAAAATCTTATTGTACAATTCCTTGAAATATTTGGAATCGTATCAATTGTTATTAATGCGCTCACTTGAGAGTAAAATATTTCCATAGCTTTATAAAAAGTTTACAGCACGTTTCAGTCATTTTTTTTTAATTCTCTTGTATAAAGCCTTTATAAGAAGTTTTGTGAATCTTTGTGTATTTGTGTATTTTTAAAATATTTTAAAATAATTTTAAATATTTATTTATATATTTTTAAAGTTAAAATTATCTTTATATTTATTTTTTATATATTTTTTTAAAGTTAAAATTTATTTAAAAATATTTTGAAATAATTTTTAATATTTTTGTCAATATTTATGCAGAGTTGAGAGAAAAAAAATTTAATTGTGTTTATATAAGGTTTCAACCAATTTATATTGAAAACAAATTTGAGCTTTGAAAACAATTATGTTGACAACATGAAGATAATGAGGGCAACAATCAACAACAACAATGGCTCTGTATAGTTCAAATCACATAGCAGACTAGACAGACTGTTTCGTTGGTCACTACACCAACTCATCAGTAGTCTTGCATGACTTTTCACTGTTATCCACTCAAGTTACTAAAGTCCTACTTATACTACCAATATACGGACAAAGTTACCCGGAAGTTTATTTTGACAGAGAGAACGCTTTTACATTAGTAACTAAGTGCTTATCTACATATGATGCACCCTGTGTTAAGGTTATCCTTGATCGTGTCATACTTTTAGGTATAGCCCCATTTTAAACTTCTCTAATTTATGAAGTTTTAAAAAGAGGTTATTATCGTTATTGAACTTTTATGATTAATTTTTTCGACACTTTTCTTATAAAGGCCCCAAAACGAAGTTCATAATTTTTTATGATTACAGGCGATTTTATGATTTTTTTCACATATTTTAACCCTCATTTGGATTAATTTTTCAATACATAAAAGTATTAGTGTCATCGTATGGTCACTAAGTTTTCATATTTTACTATTTAAAAATCCCACGTTTTCATATTTAAATAAAAGAGTAATAAATATTGTTTATGATTCCATTGAATTTGCTATTATCTATGATTTTGATGCCAAAAAATTATTATTTTAATCATATTACATCCATAATTCAACATTTAGAAAAGAAAAAAAAACGGATAAAAGCATTTTCATTTCAAAATTCAAACATTTCATCAATTTGATGACATATCTGGATAAAGGTTAAAGAAAATAAAAAAAAAACCAATAAAAAATGTCATTAAGTTGATGATATATGCGTATGAAGGTTAAAGAAAAAGAAAAAACGAATTGGTCATTTCATCACTTAAAGGATTTTGACCGAGTTTCTTCTGATAAAATTGTTTGTGTATGTTGTGTGTGTAAACGTTTGAACAAAAATTATCAAAAACTTGACCTACCTATTTGCCTAAGCCTAACAACTAATCGACGGTGCTTACGAAAAAAATCTTCCGACAGAAAATTGCGGCGAAGAAAATCTCTTTTTTCAAAATGCGGCGAAAAAATCACTTTTATCAAAATGCGACGAAAAAAATCATTTTTATCAAAATGCGGCGAAAAAAAATCATTTTTATCAAAATGCGGCGTAAAAAATCTTTTTATTTTATGCTTACTTTTTTCGTTTTTTTCATTGCTTTTTTTAAAAAGTTTTTATGTAAAATTTCGAAACAATCATATGAAATATATCATTATGTTATATTATTTGTTGATAAAAATCATTTTATAGAGTACTGTAAGGAATTATAAAGATGAAATTTTAAATAGATATACTTATTTAAAAACATAATTTTTTTCAGAATAATTGTTCCTACTCCTTAAAAAATACAGCGTTGTTAACGTCACACTCTGAAAAGAGATTTTCTTCGCCGAATTTTAAAAAAACGGATTTTCTTCGCCGCATTTTGTAAAAACAGATTTTTGTCGCCGTAGTTTAAAAAAAACGATTTTCTTTATCGCGCTTAAAGAAGAGATAGTCTTGGTAGGAACCGTCGTAATATTCTCGAGACGTTTTTCATGACATTTATTTACTTTCCGTGGTTCGCCATTGTCTATGGAGAGATGACGACTGACCAGAAGAATTAATTTTAATCGAAAGAATTTTCTGTCTCAGGTGGGATTCTCGCGGTTCGCAAATTTGCATCGACCGCTTCATATGTTCAATAAAGTTGTTAATTTATTTGGATTTTATTTAAATATGTACGGGACCAAAAGTATTTTTACTAATTTTCTTGCGATTAAAAAATAATAATGTTGCTAAAACACAACGCTAATGTAATAAAGTCATAGAGTCATTGGATTAAAATCAAGAAGGGAAGAATATATTTTCGATTTAAATTTGAATACTTTATATATTAGGTAAAAGATTACCCTAGAATCAAGTAAAAGATTATTGCTATATCTGTTCTGTAATTTTTGCCCATAGAACAATAATAATACACCCAGGTTAGTCCACTTGAACTCCAGTAAACAATGCTTATCACGCACGTACAAAAAATATATTGATTAATTGAAGAAACAGATTGGCTAAAAATGAAAAAAAAAACAATGCATCAAAGCGGTGTCGATAATAAAAATAAAACAGTTCAAATATTGCTCATCAAGTAGTTAGTCGAATAAAAGGCCGAGGAACTTGTAACGTTTTTATCTACACAAAAAAAGAAAACCGAGTTTTAAGAGTTTATTAAAGTAAACCCATGAATGTGTAGTTGTTAATTTGAAAAAATAAAAAAATCAGTAAAAAGTATTTTTATCTATATTGCTTTATTTTGTGGAAAACCGTTGGATATCGTAGCTGTATGTATTGTTTGCTAAAATTTTGTACGGCGCACAAACAAAATTTTAGAGGCGAAAGTGTAAATTGTGCCTTGCATTTCAATTTAAACCGTTTTGTACACTTCGAAACATTTTGCATCGTGTTCGTATCTTATATTTACATTGTTTTAGAGCCAACAGATACAAATAGAATTTTATAACTTTTTAATTAATTTTTTTTTTTAAATATATTATCTACAATGTTTATTTGTTATTTTACAACAACAGCTCGCCTGAAAAAGAGCAATAATCGCAATCAACTTTAATTTTTTAATAAAGAATGTACCGGCATCTTTTACAAATAAAGTCTTCTTCAGCTTTTTTTTCCAATTTTAATCTAAGACCATTGTAATCCGACTCTAAAATAATTTCGGTGGTGTTTTTGTGTTGTATTTTTAGGAAAGCGGTTGAAATGATAACGGGACTTGATAAAACCTAAGAGCACTTGAAATTTCTTTGTTTGGATTGCAAAGAGAAAACCAAAATCAACAGGATATATTATTAGAATCAAGCAGTTAAGGGGAGAAGAAATATGCACTGTCTTATCAAGTTAGCAGATTATGAAAAAAGACAAAACAACTATTTGGTTGGGTCACATAGTGCTGCTCCCTAGAAACTTTACTCGATTCAAGACAAAACAGTGGCAAATTAAATTTCGTAACCTTGTAGCGAAGATAACAACCATCAATTCACGCTTACACCATATTAAATGATGGCGTGTGACAAAATTATTATTATTAAGATAATAAGAGAGTTAAAGATTTATTGTTACTGTTTGAGTTCATTTACAGACCGAATGAGCTAAAATTTTGACAGCAGATTTTTTTCGAGTACGAGATGGCTTAGGAATAAAAAAAAAACAAAATTGTGTCAATTTGATTCAAGTTTGGTTATATTATGAGTACACTAAGGGAAAAAATATTAAATTTATCCAAAAACTTTTTTTATTTATCCAAAAAGCGAGTCATTTTTGCACCAATAACGCATTTATTTAAATCGACTACGTAAATATTTAATATTTGTTTAAATAATTTTTTAAAATAAAATTAATAAAAAATATATTAAAATTATGCACGAATATATTTAAATATCTTTCAAATATTTACTATTTGAAAATAAAACTATCGCATTTAAAGAAAATTTATATAAAAATATTGAATTTAAAAAACAACATATTTGAGTTGAAGAGGAGGAAGAAATGAGCAAGAAAAGAGGAAGAAAAGAGGAAGAAAAAGTAAGAGAAAGTATGAACCAAATATGCAGGTGAGTGACAACCGTTGCAAGATATTTTGAGAAAATATCGAGTTGTCACTCCACCCTACATAAATTCACCATCGCATGCATCACCCATCGCACTCACAAATCATATTCACCAAACATGCATGCTATATTACCCTTGCAACACAAACTAAACGAGAACTATAAGAAACATGCAACTGCAAGAAATAACTGCAGGAACAGAGTACGATGCTGTTGCTGCTTGTCGGCTATTTCAGCTGTATGGAATGTGTGTGTAGGTGTGTGGTATAAATAAAATTCAAATACGGGAAAAAACGAGTTGGAAGGAAAAAATTTGATTTATCCACGTAAATATTTAAATAAAATTTATTCTGAGGCGTGGATAATGCTAATATGCGTTATTTCTCTTAGTGTACCTTTATGATTGTTAGAGTTGGAATATTGTCCGGCCACTGCAATGCATGTTAGCCCATAACGTCGTTAACTAAATTTAGTTTAGTGTGCTTTAAATTTTCGATTTTTACTCTTGTTGGAAAACTGCAAAGTGTCTACAGATTCTGAAACGTCTTCAGGGGTTAATTTAATGCATTTGCTGTTTTATAAATTGGATAATTTTTTTTATTTGACAGAAAGTTCATCATTCTAAGAGGACAAAATTGTTGTGTAAAACATTTAAGTCTTGATCCACCATTTTCGATGACAAGAACTGACATTTTGAATTCTCCGCTTAAACGATTTCAAGTTTGATCCCTTAAATACGATATTTTTTGTAAACCTAGAACTTAAAATACGATAACGATGCGAAAGAATGTATTAAAAAGGAAAACAAAAGGGTGAAAAATCTGATTTTTAATTTATTTTTTAAAACTTTTTTTAAAAAAGCACTTGTAGCTTCTTTTGGACACATTTTTCTTTTATGCTTTCATTCCGAACAATTTAGCTATTTCTAGCATCTATTTCATATGCTCTTCATATGCACGAGGAACAAAATCTTAGATATGAAAAAGGCATTTATAATACATCCGGAAATATGAGTCCAAAGTAAAAGTTTTTATGTTTCAAGTCCATTGTTTACCGACAAGAACAATATATAAGAAAAACACAAAAACAAAAATACAATTCTAAGTACGTTTACTGCAATAGTATTTTCAAATTCGCAATTTTTTCAAAGAAGTCTTACATCTGAAGACAATTTATCAGAAAATTTCGAATAGTTTTCCTTGATTTTGACGAATTAAGACTTAAAATAGTCTTTGAATAGTCTTCAAATAAGTCTTTAAACTCTAATCTTTTAAAAAAGTTCTGATTTCATAGAAATAAAACAATTTTATTGCATGAATCGTAATGACTGAGCCATCTAGGGGCTCCGTCAATAACTAAGAAAATTTTGTATCATATTTTTACGATCTTTGCTATCAATTTTAATTACTGTTGGTTGATATTGAGAGCATTAAAACTTCGATATACCGATATATTATTACGTACATGACTCAATTTTAAGAAAATTGGAATAGTTGGTGACTGTACATCAGACAAGCTGTAAACTCTAATTATTTACTACAACAAAAGCATCACAAACAAGTAATGTAAAAAAAAAAAAAAAAAAAATCAAATGTAATGAGTCACACTACTGACTGATATATACACTGAAAAAAAAATGTTTTAAAATTGACGACAATTGTTATTAATTTGACGATATTTGTGTTTAAAAAATAGCTTGCAACAAATTTCGTCAAAGAGCAAATGTATTTAAAAATTTTGAAAAACATATGAAAAAAAAGTCAAATTAACAACACATTTTGTGAACACATTGTGTTTAATTTTAAGCTAACTTTTTTTTTTCAGTGTACGTATGTAAGCAGGGCTGGGCAACTTTGAGCAGGAAATGCATCTTGATACTTTCAACAAGAGTAACGAATGAGAAAATATAAAAATAAGATTTCACATAAATACGCATAACTGTGAAATGCATCTATCTACAGGATGTAATTAATTAATTGCACATTATTTACTCTTGACAAAAGCTGAACCCCCCCTGCAAGTAGGAGACTTGAACTCCGTGCTAACTATTTCCCAACCATAGCATTCGCCAACGTCCATAGCAAATCTCACATAAGAAGAGATTTCGCCTTTCCAATTAATTAAATTGAATGAATATTTTGCGCATGAAATGCAAAACTCAAAATTTATGCTTTTGGTCTTTATTATCAAACATCAAACATCAGTAAAATATACAATAATAAAAAAAATCAAACATTAAACAGAACAATAAAAAATAAAGTTGAAGATAGAAAGTAAAAGTTCACAAAAGTAAAAGTTAGCCACATTTGCTGAAAATTATATTTCATTGAACTCTGATAAATTGACTTGAATTAAGTGTTGAGCTTAAAAAATTTTTGAATGCGACTCAAAAGAATCTGAAGATTATGCTGATATCAATTGCCTCTATTCTAGTTGGCGGAGTGAGGTGACACAAGTCACTGCGACTCTAAACCATATTCTAGTAGTCACTGAACAACGACCTGTGTCACATGCGTGACGAAACACAGCCAAATAATTTTTTCGTCATATTATAGTTGTCACTGTAAGCCGTCCTGTGTCGCATTGAAATGACATTTTAGGCGTCGTCATTTTTGAAGTGAGATGGAGCCGAAAAAATGTAAATTAACAAAAATTCTAGTTTATTGATGGAAATTGTTTGGAATCTCATTCTTTTTAGCTTAAAAATAACTACCAGGAAGGCAATTCGAAGAGATGTTGATATTCATGATCAAAAATTTATCTATAGCCAAGGGCTTGAAATGTGTAAAGAATTGCTGCATGAATAAACTTTTTTTTGTTCTTTTATTCCTTAGGTTTTCGCCATAATCCGCACTATCTGACCTATCAGAATCCGATAACCAAAAAACAAAAGAACTCATTATATATTATTAAAGCCAATTTTATTTGTGACTTTGTTTTTTTTTTACACAGCGGTCATTTATTTAACATTCTGAGATGTGTTTAAGTTTCATTTCAAATGTTCCCTCACCTCACGTCACGTGACAACAAAGATACCACTTTTCAAGTGACGTGACACCGACTGTGACAAAACTCACATGGGTGAGGTGACAACAAGAATCAGGCTCAATAAATAGAGCTTCCGCAACTTAGGGTGCGTCTTAGAACCTTCTTGAAGACCGTCGCTGCCTGTGTAACACAAACAACATATCTACAAACTTACAAAAGGAATGCTAGGCATGCTGTCGACACTTTAAATGAGTTGGTTAAATAATGATTTGCATGCGGCCTGTACAGAATATTTATTTAATTTGTTTTGATTAAACACAACAGAATTAGTTCCAACAGCTTGCATGTATCTAGAAACTCGTATATTTGATATCAACGCTACGCTTAAATGTATTCCATATAAAAAAAAAACCAAAATAAACAAAATAAAACTAAAGAATTTTTATTGAATAATAAGCAATTCATATTAACGAGCTCTCGCGTAAGGAAAATATGTTTTGTTTTTAAAAAATATTGCTTATTAATATGTAAACAATTTTAATTTTTGGCTTTTTCACTTTTAGGCAAAATGGATTCAGATGCTACTTTGGCCAATTTTAAGGTGCTGTACGTGCTGGCACAGCTGTGTGGTTTGACATTGATCGTGCTGGTTGGCAGCTGGGTTGGTGTACATATGGGCGGCCTGGCAGGTACTAGCAATCCGAAGCTCGAATTTAACTGGCATCCATTATTGATGACGATCGGCTTGATATTCTTGTATGGCAATTGTAAGTATGTCAGTGTGTCTGTGTGTGTGTGTGTGTGTGTTTATATCTATGATATAATATTGAATTAGCGTATCTTTAGTCAATATAATTAAGTCAATATTATTCTGAAGTTATATTTGAGGTGCGTCCAGCGGAAGTTTTAAATAAATTTTGGAGGATTGGATGCACTTAAATGTGATGTGGGAGATTTTTACTTTTTTTTAACCAAATTTAGTGAGTTATAGTTCTGCTGATGATGCCAGTAAAGTGTAAAGAGTAGCTTTTTTATGCTTAAGGAGTGGGTTTTAAGGCGCATCTTTCAAAGAATTTTTAAATTTTTATATGATTTATACCAAAAGTTGCTCTGAGGATTAATATTTAAAAAGGTAATAAAGTTTTGGGGTAAAATTTCAACCCAACAAACCAGAGAGATGAATAACTTCATTTTAGCATTTGCAACGAATTCGTTGAACTACACTGAACCAAATATTGTTCTTAAAATCAAAGAATCTCGTTCATAAAGTGAAATTCATTGATTTTTAAGAACTATTCATTGCCCCAAAGAACGAATTCTTTGGTTCAATGAATCGTTGTTCTTAATTGTAAGGAACAGTTCATTGTTCGTGTTCATTAAAATTTTGTTCCAGTTCTTGTGTTGTAATATCTATAAAACCATTAGAGACTTTTATCTCAATAACAAAATTATTTTTTAAAATATATCTTGATATTGTTTTAAAATTTCTAAGGACAGACTAACTTATTGTAACAGTTGTATGTGTCATTAATTAATCATTTTTCTTCATAACATATCAAAGAAATAACGTAAGAACAAAGATTCATTGAATCAAGGAACTCGTACTTTGGACCAATTTTAATGTATAATACATTGGGACAAAGAACTTTTTCTTTGTTATTAAGTACGTTTTTGGTTCTGTGTACGTTATAGTGAAAATTCCAATGATTCTCATACGAGGGCTGCTACATATATTTCGGGAATAAATATAAAGCCCGAATTTATTCTTAATTGTTTTTCGAAATATTCTCCTTTATGATAAATAAATTCCTTCATGCATTCAAATCATTTGTCATAACATTTATCCCAGTCCGCTCGAGACACCTCTAAAACATAGTTTTTAGCGACTTCTTTTGGCGTCGAAAATCGATGGTCAAAAACGCCCTTGTTTGATGTGTAGGAGCCGCGGTACGTGGTACCGTGGTCACATGCCCAATTTTTTCGGAAGAAACAAGAGACCATTTCTTTGGCAGTGCTTCGAGCTCGAACAACTTTTGTTGAATTTGGTTGATCTTGAAAGACCCATACAGACGACTGCTGTTTACTTTCAGGCTCATACAAATATATCTACAATTCGTTACCAGTTACGATTTTATATACACTTCGTCTCAGGACTATAGCACACTTTAAACTTTTTTTTAACTACTTATAAAAATTTGTTAAAACACCCTGTATGAAACAATGAAATTTATAGAAAACTTTCTTACTCTCTTCTACTTCTTCTCACCTCATTGTTTTCGCTTGAATTCTTCTCTTTGAAAAAAGACGTTACAAATTGTAGTGATGGCGTATTTGCACCTCTTTTATCGTTTTATAACTATAGCACACTTTATTAAACACACTCAAATATAAGTTTTTCTTCTTTAATTTTATTTAAGAAAAAAATTAGTAATGAGTCGCACCTCCGTTATGCTGTATACATTCAAATATTCGGTTTTCCATAAAACTAACTAGGTTTTTCAAAACATTTTCTTCAATACCTTCCCAGGCATTGAAAATTGCAGTTTTTAATTCTGGAATTGAGTTGTACTGGCGGTATTCTGCAAAAACTTTTCTTGTTAATATGCCCCAGATGTTTTCGATTGGGTTAAGATCGGGTGAACAGGCTGGTTTCTCTGCTTGAGTTTATAGAAGCGTTATCTTGTTGAAATGTGTATTTTTTTTTCAACATTCTGACTCAAAAATGATAGTAGAGTACACTGGAGCACCTTGATGTAATCGCTACTCTTCATTTTTGATGAAACAACTTGCAGTTCCAACACACCATCTGCCGAAAACGCACCCCATACCATCAACGAGCCACCACCGAAATTTCTCTGAGAAAAATATTGTGGTTCTTTCCGCAAATCACGCCAATATTATCTGTGACCATCAGGGCCATCTAAGTTTCATTTCTTCTCATCAGAAAAAATAATCTATAGAACAAAAAATATTCAGAAAAGGATAGAGAGTAATAGATGTACCTTGAATACCTGAGACCAATTTGTTTGCATATTTTGCTTAGCCGGGCAATCTTATGACGTTTCAGTAATCTGGGTGCTGTTTTCATTTTTTGTCGACAGATATTCGGTGCATCATTAAGAATTCTCCATACCGTCGATTTAGAAATTTTTGTTGTGATTGTAGCAGCCAGTTGACTACAACTCAGTGCAGAGTTGCTGGCTTTTTGTATAATTCTCCTACATTCGCGACTCGAAAGTTTTTTTTTGGACCACCTCGTCGTTTACAATCGTAATCTTTCGGATTTGAGAGGAAATTATAAATAACTTTCCTACTTCTGGAAATTTTCTTTGAAATATCGCTAATTCTTAGGCCTGCTTCATTAAATCCAAGAATTTTGCCTTTTTCTAGGTCAGACAACTTCCTTCCTCGTGGCATATCACTTTTTTATTTTTTTTTTTTTTAATTTATTACATAAAAAATTATATTACCTTCACGTGTTTTCACTTTAAAGTTACCTTTTCAAATGTGTGCTATAGTTATAAAACGAAAAAAGAAGTGCAAATATGCGATCACTGTACAATTTGTAACGGTTCTTTTCAAAGAGCAGAATTTAAGCGAAAAAAATGAGGTGAGAAGAAGTAGAAGAGAGTAAGAAAGTTTTCTATAAATTTCATTGTTTCATACAGGGTGTTTTAACAAATTTTTATAAGCTGTTAAAAAAAAATGTTAAAGTGTGCTATAGTCATGAGACGAAGTGTATGTCCGTCGTTTAAAGCACCAAGGTTGTAATTCTTGAGCGTTTCTTTGAGCTGTTGGATTCACGTCGATAGAATTAAAAAAATAATTGCAAGAAAATTTTGCGTTAATTCCATTTTAAAAAATGTCAATATCAGTAGCAGTCTATATGTGGCGGCCGTTGCGTAGTGGGTAGAGTGTGTGACCCATACGCCAGAGAACACTGGTTCAATTTCCATCTGACACAGAAAGTTTTTTCAATTGAACCAATTTTTCTGTTCGGCAATGACAAACCTCAGAGAGTAAATAATGCCATGCAAAGCTTCTTGAGAACATGCACATTAGATGTTCAGAGTCGGCATAAGACCGGTAGGTCCAATTCTCAATCAATTGTGTAAAAACATTTAATAACACGCACAACACAATTTGATCATAAGAAGTTCGGTCAAAGTCCATTCAAGGGCTGAAATGGCCAGTTTATTATTATTATTATTATTAAAGTAGCAGCCTACATATTATTATAGATTTTTAATTTCAAATACAATTTCCTACATTTTAAATGTAACTTTTTCCCAAATCAAATTCAACTTATTACAAGTCAATAAAAACTGTTCCATTTCAATTTCAAACTTTTATAGTTTAAATAACGTTCTCAATTTTGAATGGAAAACAGCTTTTTAAATTTCAAATTCAACATATCACCTAAGATAAAGATTTATATTTTTTATCTATTATTTCCTCATGTAATAATATAAAGTTTTTGTGTCTATCTGCTTAAATATAAAATTAAAAGAAATTAATACATTAGTTTCCGTAAAAAACCCATTAATGTTGTATCACATGGTTTTGAAGAGATAATATTTTTAAGTTTTCGTTGTTTTTTCTTGTGAATTTATATCTCGAATAAAATAAAACCAACTATTTTGAGGATTAAAATTGACGTAATATTTTATCCTGAAAGTTTTCTCTTTCATTTGGATATAGTATGGTTTAAAGAGTCTCTTAAGTGCCTAATGTTCTTATTGCTGGCTTATAGAGTTAAGTGGGCAAAAACTAGTATGGGGTTTTTAGTGAATAACCCCAATAGACTCCAATAGATCGTAAAATAGTGTCTTTTGTCCAATTCAAATGTTAACACCTTTATACACGTACAAAATATTACACTGAACAAAATATTCCCCAGTTACAATTAATTCGACTTTGTAAAGTCACCGACTATTTTTTTTTTTCAATGTGCAAATAAGTTAAATTTTAAATGTTAAAGGTTTTATTTTAAGTTAAAAACGTGTGTTGTACTTATTATAGAGCGATTTATTTTTATTTGAAATAAAATGAATTTTTCATTTTAGAAACGATGATTTTTTTATACAATTGATATTTAATATAAAATTTTCATTTTACAAGTAAAGGGTTTTCCAATAGGGACTTGACAACTTTGGATTAAATTTCTGAACACACCCTTTCACTAATCATCGAACTGTCACTGTCAATTTAGTCAGTAAACTCAATATTTCCATCATGGTAAAGTACACGAACGAACAACGTCTGCAAATTATAAAAATTTACTACCGAATTTTGGAGTCGGTGATGGCAACTTTAAGGGCGTTATTGGTCGGATGAAAATCCACATGTGCTTCATGAATCACCACTTCAACGAATCGACCGCTGCATACGTGTTCGCGGTGGCCATATGAACGAAGTCGAGTTCTAATCACAAATGTTTTGATTGTACTTCAAGCCGATGATAAAGTTTTTGAAATATCTCTAATGGTTTGCATTTTATTTAACAAAAAGTTGTCAAGTCCTTAATGGAAAATCCTTTATTAGGAAAATTCAATAATTTCACTTGAGACAAAATTATTTAAGTCAACCCTTAATTAAGCAAACAAAATTTTTTTTTTCATCTACAGCCATTTTGGTCTATCGCGGCTTCCGAACGACACGCAAGAAGACCCTAAAAATCACTCATGCCAGCGTTCACATGGCCGCATTTATACTCACCGTTATTGCTCTCATCACTGTCTTTGATTCGCACAATCTACTTGTGGAGCCCATTCCGAATATGTATTCACTGCATTCCTGGCTGGGATTGTCGGCTGTACTTCTATTTTGTCTGCAGTATGTGGCAGGATTTATGGCTTACATGGTGCCTGGTTTGAAGGAGAACTATAAAATTGCTTATATGCCGTTGCACATTTATTTTGGGCTGTTTGGTTTCGTTTTGGCCATTGCCAGTGCATTGATGGGCTTAACCGAAAAAGCGATCTTTTCCATGTAAGAACTCAACTTTAAATAGAAATAATACATTTGATTAAAATTACTTTTTAACTTTACAGAAGCAATTATTCACAACTGCCAAGTTCTGGCGTAATGGCCAACATGTGCGGCGTAATGTTTGTTATATTTGGTGGTTTGGTGGTATATTTAGCCACGGAGCCGGCTTATAAACGCAGACCTGTACCAGAGGATGCGGTGCTGCTTACGGGAGTGCAAGATTAAAGCGCTGCAAATATTTGCAGATAGTCATTTAGTCAGCTGAGCGGAAATGTGAAATCTCCGGTTGGGTTGGGTTTTGTGTGGAAAACCTTTTAAGAGAGCTCAAATTTTTTTATGTTCACAAATTTTAAGAACTAGCTTTAATATATCTCTGTATATGTAAATAATGCAAAAAAACTATTTTTTAAAATCAATAAAAAAAAAATACTATATTTACTTTTAGAAACTATTTTTGAACATTCTATAAACCTATATAATACATATATTACATGTATCAGTGCACAAAGCTTGTGTGGTATTTCTCTTATATGGTCTTTAACATTATAAATCAGACAGGAATGTATAATTATGATTGACCAATATATATTTACTCGCTTTTTGAGGTTAATTTATATATGTAGAAAAAAAAAATAAAACTGGGCCGTTATAATGTCGAATCTGTTAAGCTTTGACGAATCGATATAGGAACTGTAGAGAATATTTCAGTATTGGTTCGTGACAAAAATCATAACACTCGTATTAAAAAGAAAATCCACTTGGATATAATTTATATGCCTATATATGGGATGTCATAATATAATAAATATTATATACATATCTACATTATTATATTATATTAATAATCTTATGTAAATTAATATTATGAAAAATAAATTTATTGTTAAATGAAACAAAATAGTTCTTTAAATAACTATCAGATACTTTTTTCCAAAAGATGGTAATGTAGACGCTAGATGGTACAGAGCATTACATCTCAATACGATCGATGCACTCATTTGGCTGAAAACAAATTTTGGGGTTATTAACTTGGGAACATTCCTCCCATATAATTGCTAATATATATATATATATATATATATATATTTATGTTAAACGAAAAATCATTGTATATGATTTCAAAATTTATCCCGATCACCGTCGGGTATTCTCTAAGTGTTATAGTGCCTTTCTTTGACGGCCTTTCTTAGTCGAGAAGGTAGTGTGCTTGGCTGCCAATCCAGGGGTCTCGGATTCGAATCTAGGCCAGGCAATGTTCCTTAGCTATAACCTTTCTGCAGTTCTTTCCTCGTTTCTAACGTCAAACGACAAGAGTAACAACCGCAATTAGGAAAAACTCAAATCAACAGCTGACTTTGACATCCAGCTCACTTTATCTCCAATATAAGCTTACCTTGTTGTTCTATCATGCCTCAGGTTCTACTTAATACGTTTCTACGGTTTTCGATCTCACTTTAAACCTTTTTCACGTGATTGTCCCTTGTCTCCCACTAATCTATCACCCCATATCGATCCCAGGCAGACTTGACTGAATAGTTATAACACTTAAAATCCTTGGTTCAATAGAAAATTAAAAAAGAAAGATAATCATAACTCAATCAAAAGCAATTTAATTTCAAAATCATTAAATTATCTCTTTTATTTAAACAAAAGTCCTTACTTAAAATAATAATTATAATAATAATAATAATAATAGGTACATATTAACTAATATAGACTACAATTGCAAGAAAATTTAACGCTTTTTTCCAACTCCAACGTTCCAACTATTCTTGCGTCTCTTTAGACTTGTCGGAATTAGTGACCAGATCGGGCTCTTCAGACATAACGGACCCATCACTCTTATGGGGTCTATCAACTTTATCGTTTTTTTTATACTTATCAGCGTTTTGTTCATTTAAACGCTTTTCGATTACATTGGATATATTGGGCATTTCGACCCCACTATAATCGGCGGCACTATCATCGAAGCTGAACCTTTCATCAATTCTTAAGTCGGTATCAGCTACACTACCCTCATAACTAGAAAAGGAATTGACTTCCGAGGCATCTGGCCTTATAAAATTCAACTCTTTATCGATACCAACGAAGTATGTTGGTATTTCACCAAGACCCTTTACAAATGTTTGACCACGATAGAAGCAGGCCACATCGAATGTTTCTAAAATTCTTGCTGTCTCTTCGGTGACTTGTATGCGACCCGGTACACCGGTTGAATCCATGCGCGATGCTATATTCACAGAATTCCCCCAAATGTCATAGTGCGGCTTGTATGAACCTACAACACCGGCCATGATTTCACCACTTGCTATTCCTGGAAATATAACAATTTTGCCATAGATGTAAAACATGTTTACAATTTATATATATTAAACAGTGCAACTAACCTATTCGAAGCATTCCCTGATCCTTGTCGACATCTTCATATTGCAAGTTTTCCATGTTGAAGGCGTTCATTGTGCGCATCAAGTCTAAGGCAAACTGGGCCATAACGTAGATTACATTCGATGGCTGCATACCAATTTTGCGAGATTTTCGTCTTACAGTGGGCCCATCGTAGACTGCCAATTTAGAAGCATTGACTGACATAAATGATGGTGTAGGTATCCCATCCGAGCCCATTGACACAGTTGCTATAACAGATTGAGAATTTTCATTAAGATCAATCTAGTAGTAGAGGATTTTCTTAAGCAGTTCCCGAAAATAGTCCTACATTAATCGATATTCAGTTTTGAAGAAACTTCACGCAGACAATTTTTAGGGTATTTATATAAACGTAGTAATTTTTACCTCTATATTGTAATGCTATTTTGGATTCTTTTTGTACCTATTAGCTGTTAATGATTGTCTACACCTAGTACATTTATGTCTACATATTTCTTTTTTCAGAATAACTATTTGTGAACTTGTGTAAGTTGTTGCAATCTAAGCAGGCTTATATGAATGATTAAATAAACGGGATTTAAAAACGGGGCGTAGAACGTCCCACTAAAATTCAATGATTAAAATTTGGTTTTAATTAGAAACTTACAAAGGTAAATGTTATAAAAAATAATTGTCAAAAAATCTGGCCGGTATTAGACCAGAGGTCGTGGTTTTTTACACGTAACTCTCACATATATAACGCCATATTTTGAAACTAATGGAACCTTATGTCTTAAAAATGGGAAAGAGTATAAATGTAACTAGAAGTAGTGGCCGTTTGAATTTGATTAGGTCAAGGAGTGTGGTAACTCCCATACGAGAGCTCAAAAAAAAAAAAAAATGGTGTTGGCGGTATAGTCACTGAAATTCTTCCTACCTTTTTGGCGTGTTTTTGAAATCATGTCATTCAGGTGGGCGGATTACGCCCACATCGAATTGCATATCTTCAAACACAAAAACAAGGAAAGGAGAGAGAAAAAAAAAACAATAAAAAAAAAAAGAAACAGAATGTTAGAATAAGTAAATTGCCTTGTTTTTGGCCAATAAATAAATAAATAAATAAATAAATAAATATAAATATGAGTAAATTAAGATCTTATCACCAATAAGTAACCTCTTATTAATTTACTATTACTAAGTTGTACAACGGGCCATACCACATCCCACAAATAACCCGCACCTCAAATGCAGCACCAGACCCAAATGTTACCGTTTATATCAGCTTGTAAATCAAAAATTTAACTTACACCCAAAGCGATGACTCCGCCTTCCGTTGGGCAATAGCGTAGAGGAGCGCGAGTTCAATTGTCTGTGACTATATTCAGAGCGTTCGACATCCAAGCCACAAGCTGCCATATATGTCCAACCGGCCACCTTGATTTTTTCTATTTTCAGCGGTCCCTTGTAAAAGTTAAGCTGTATATCGATATATATGCAAAAGCTTTTATGTGTATGTTTAATTGACCTGTCATAACGATTTTTTCAGAACTTACCACTGCATCAAAATCACAAATTATTTCATTCAGCACCCGTAGTCCAACTTTCTCGGTATCGTAGTTTTTAATTGTGGCAAACATGACGGCAACATTATCATATTCTTCGAAATAGAGTTCGTTTTGCATCTTTTTCGTCATATAGATATCAGCTATGGAGAGATGTATTTGTGAAGTTGGTAGTATTTAATAGGACTAGGGAGTCAAAATTTGTTTATTTAAAAAAAGATCTTACATGAAAAGTTCACATTTTGTTTTTATACGAAAACATTCAAATTGTGAAGTGAAACTTCCAATGGCTTGGGGGTAAGTTCCAAAGTGCAATGGAAATGGACTTTAAATGGCTATATGAGGAGCTCTATGAATACTATGATGAAAATTGGCATTTAGGTCGGTAGGTATATATTAAAGATTTTCTAAAAAATTTGGAATGACGGCTATAAAGTTCATGTTCTCAGGAAACTTTACATGCAAAGAGGTGACGTCCGATCAGAAAAATTGGGTGGGAATTGAACCAGGTTCGTAAAATTGACTTATCGACCCAAAACATGGCTGTTTTCGAAACAAAATTGAAATATTTGACACCAACATTAACCCGAAAGTGAAATTTAAAAACGCTACAAGAGTTATATTCATATTGAATAGGTCAAAATTGGAATCTTGGCATAGGGAAAAAGATTATCTTGTAATAATATGTGTCACAAGTCCATATTTTACGAAAGTGGTTTTCAAGTTAAATTTAGATATACTTTTAGTTTTTTGGTTCTATAGGGTCGATTAGTTATGGAACACAGCATCTTTCAAAACTGCCTATGGGTGTTCTATGATGGTTATGGAATGCTGGTTGATGTGTGTTCTATGCTGGTTGTAGAATGATGGCGTCCGTGGCCAAGTAAGTTCAAAAGTGCGTGGACCATTCGATAACAATTTTCGAATCCCAGCTGACACAGAAAACTTTTAAAATTAAACTAATCGTTACTTCTCTGCAGACATTGGCAATCCTTAGAAAGTAAATAATGTCATGTAAAGCTTCTTGAGAACATGAACATTAGGCTTTTGGAGTCGGCATACAATTAGTACTTTTTTTATATCCTGAAAATGGCTGAATTTCATATTTGTTACTTTGCTTTTGCACCGTCGATGCATCTAGTTTTATTTTTGTATAATTAATTGTGGAAGATACTCTATTTGAGTATTATGTAGGAATATAAAAGAACATCAATAACCTCGGAAATGGTCACAATGGCCTCCTCTAAAAATGTCAAAAATTCGACATTGATGTTTATTTATTTTAAAGTTGTGTACAAAGCACATAAGCGTCCACCTCTATTCACAAGGACGAATAGGAAGAATATGAAATACCAACATATTAATTTTTCACACTTACCAACATGTGATGGCAAAATATTATTGATTAAAATTTTAATTGTTTCATTTGTGAATTTCGCATCATCTTGTTTTTTTTGCAACTGACGATTCCAGCTAGTGTTAAAAAGTGGAACAAACAAACGTTAAATAAGCATCGTTATTCAAACAGAAAAATTACTAATTAAGCAGACGACTTACTTAAAATCAACTTTTGAAATAAATTCCGTTTGGCGATCCATCAAATGAAAAATTGCCAAAGTTATAATCAATGCCATCAGATGTGCGTATTCCGCATAGAGGCCGACATTTGTTGTTGGACTTTTTTCATAAATAAAGTCATATTCGAAGATGACAATCACCGAGTAAACGCCAGCTATGAGAACACCCACAGAGAATTTCAGAATGAAAGGAACGCGCGTAAAAAGGAAACCCATACAAATGGCCATCATAAGAGCCTCTGTTATTGACTGCAAGTAAACGAGTTAAACTTTTTGAATCATATGATTCGGATACAAAACTTACCCATGGGTTGAAGCACAGATTACCACGTTCCCCATCATACAATAATTGTATGTCGATCTCTTCGTTTTCAACTTTAAATCGATCACAACCTAACTGAAAAGAAAATGTTAACCAAAGTAAGAACGAACAAAAGAGATCTTAAACGATATTATCTTTCTTTTCAACTTTCAAACTTTGCAATGTATCGTTCCCTTAGCGATCTATACGACATAACATACCAATTGCCACACCACACAGGCGCTGAACATCGACATCAGTAGCAAGTACATCACAACTCTGAGCACAATCGAGGCCTGTATTCTTTCCGATAATCTGTAGAAAAAAAGACTAAGTCTAGTTTCAGGTATTGACTCGACTGTATCCGCCAAAGTCATTTTCCAAAATTTTTTGTACCATGCTGCAATTAAGAATGTACCGAGTAGCGTCAATTCGATGATAATCATAATCCAAAATGTAAACGCCTGTCTGCACCAAAATTGAATCAGGGTAAAATCAAAGTATTTTCTTCTATCTTTTTATGCTCTTTTTCGTACTCACGGTTCATTGATGGCTATTACACCCAATACGGCTAAAAATGTCAAGACACTAAACAGTAAACTATACTTTATCATCACATCTGGCTCCTTCATGAAAGCTATTTCCCAACGCCAGTCCTTAAAGAATAAACAGCACGAAGTTATGTTGCTGCGAAAACTTTGTTCCTCTATTTCGTCCTGGGTGAGACGTTTTGCACGGCCAAAACATAGTCTGGTCACTCTATGCAGGATATTAAGAATATATTTATATGTTTTCATTAATTGGTAAAAATTGTGGACTTAACATATACATACTGAATCCTGCCAATGGGCATTTTATCCATTTCTCGATTCATCTCCAACTTGGTCTGGGTGCGTATCTGATTGTATTGCACGATTGTGTTCTGCATAAAGTTTGCTTTCATATCATTTTTTTGCTAATGGATTGAAGTGGTGGAGCGTCAATAAAAATTCGTAACTTTTTTTTTTGTTTTTTAAAATTAAGACATACGCACCCTGTTTTCAATTTGACGTCGTACGCCGGCAGAAAAACGTTTTATATCGAAAACCGGTACGGTCTGAAAGAGTAACAAAAAAGGAAAGACACAAATAGAATTAGAATTAATTATAATGGATTTGTGTGTTTTCAGACAGTGGTAATTCCTGACGCCTATCACAAAGTAAACTTTTTTGACTTAAACATGTTTCTACAGAGTGTTACCATTGAGTTACTAGTTTAAAGCTGAGTTAAGCTGAGTTAATTAAATAATTGAATGGCTTGAGTTATGAAAATAATTGCTTGAGGTATCAATATAATGAGGAATTAACTTAGCTTAACTGGTAAGTTTAATGTGTTTAAACAACCCTGCATAGCAACCCTATATAATCAAAATTTCAGATGAATACCATGATCAATGTTATTGAATATTTTTGTCCCATCTATAGAAGAGAAGCACGGGTTAATATCGCGGTCAACGAATTCAACTTGCTGTGTTGACATGATATTGTCGTTCTATTTGTCTGAACTATCCTCAGTATCTCGAGTATTTTCGATATCAAAATTTTGTATCTGTGTCTGGAGGGTCTCTTTACCACCCTCTTCAAATATTTGTACTTATTAAAGGGTCCCCCACAAACAAAGAATTCGTATGCTTCTTTTGCGTGTCGTGATTTAGCTTGCCTTGGGAGGTTTTATCAAAAACGTACGTATCCGATACTTCCGTAGCACCAGATCCGTACGTGCCACACGCGTTCCCTCCTCATACATGTATTCGCCGTCCAGTAACTTTAATGTCTGCTCGCTGACATGTACACGACCAGCAACACCAGTTTGCTCCAAACGATTGGCGATATCCACATCTCTGGACCATATGTCATACTGCCACTTACAGGCGCCAATCACACCCGATAGTATATTGCCCGAATGCACGCCGATACGCATATCAATGTCCAGTTCACGTTTCGTTCTAAACGATGCGAAAAATATAATGAAGGAAATTTAAAGAACTCTCAATGTTGCATTTGAACAAACAACCGAATATACAATGTACCTTACATCACGGATATCCCTGATCATGCGCAGTCCCAGGTCAACGCAGCACTTGGCATGTAGCTCATTGGGTACTGGTACGCCAGCGACACAATAGTAGCAATCGCCCAAAAATTTTATTCGCAACACATTGTATTCCTAGAGAAGATTTTCCAAATTAAGCGAGCGATTGATTGATATAATGAATTGAGTTGTGAGTGAAAGTACCTCCGAGGCAAGATCGAATTTTACAAAGAGGTCGTGTATCGTTTCGACCAGAGTTTTGACATCAAGCGTCGTCGTAAGATACGTGTAGTTGACAACATCTGCGTAGAGTATGCTGACGTCATTGTGAGGTTCAATGAAGAGTTTTCTAAAAAAGTTGATAAAATGTTTAGGTTTTTTAAATAAAATTGAATTAAAGAAAAATTAATAGGTTAGTAAAGTGAAATTTTGTTGGTAGCTAAACTGTAGATATATTTTTATAAAGTAAAGAGACAAGTTAAGAATAAAGATTCTTTTGAGCAATTTTACCAGTTCTTAGGCGACTTATAGAACACTTTTTCGGTAAATCAGTGCTTTCTATGTTCCTTGAATAAATTTCCTAAGCGTTTGAGCTTTTGAATAGATTGTATCAAGAAGAGTAGGGTTGCAAAGACGTATTCTTTTAACAGTCACTTAGCAGTTGTTCCCTTGGCATTTATAAAGGGAAAATTTACCACGGAAAAGGAACAACTATTTATTTTCCATGGAAAAAGTAATTCGTTGAATTTTATTACGAAAAATTCGCGATCAATTGCAGTTACTAAGCATTAAAATAGAGCAAATTTTCCTCTTAATCACTTGCCTCCTGAAATGTGTGTGCGCAACATAAGCAAAAAAATTTCAAGAGCCTGTCTCAGTGCAAGATGTGAAGACACCGAAACAACTTCGCACCGGACGTTCAACCGAAAATATTAATGCATTGAATGAAAGTATTGAAAGCGACCCCAGCATCTCAATTTGCCATCATGCTCAAGAATCTCTCCAAGTCTACACTGCTGCGAATATTGGCAACATATTTGGCTTTGCAGCCTCTGGACCATCTTGGGATCTCAATTTATAGAGAGATGGTTTCCTCCTACTCCAAATTTTAACGTTTACAAATATTTTTTTATAACTTACTGTTTATCTGGCTGACGCCAACGTTTAACTGGTGGAGCACTGCTGAAAATTAGTTTAGATAAAATTTCTTAGAATTTAACGATTTTAAAATTTTAACGACACATAAGACAACACAGAGGACATTCAAATGGATTCACAAAAACAGCGAGAACAAAAAACGAGTTGAGTTAAATCCACCCAGACTAAATTTTGACGATAATAATGACAGGTGTAGGTGCATGTCAGTGTTAATCAACGCCAACAATCTTACAACATACCTATGCTCCATGGCGTAAATGGTACGCGCCTGATTCTGTTGTTTCAGTTGTTCGATGCGCATCTTAACGTCTTGTTCAATTTTATTCGCAATTTGAGCCGGTATAATGCTCAGCAGTAAATTTTTCTACGAATAGAAGCGAGAAAATTAATTAAAAATTAATAATTAATGGCACCTCAGGCACCTATCTCTCTAGATCACCTCTTGATCCCTCGCATAACGCAACAGCAGGTTTTCCTCAACACATTGCCGTCGATCGAGAAATGTCGTACGTATTGCTATCTCTTTCATCAGGCGAAAATATATTCCAAACATATTGACACACAATAAAAAAATCCCCTCCGATAAGAGTTTTGTTACGTCCATGATTTCGATGCCATGATCCTTTTTGCGATACGTTACGAAATTATAGGCAACTATATAGCAGGTGGTCACCGCTATGCCCATAATGAAGGCATGTACATTACTGGGCAATGGCATGAATATGTATATGGCAAATATTATATAACTGCCATAGGCTGGACGCAGCATATCATGATTTTTCAACGAATGATACATCGGAATGCTGAGATCTGCAAGAGCAGCAAATTAATGTATGATCCATCCATGTGAGTATATTCTGGACATACCTGATATAACTAGTATGGTGATGGAAACCCACGATGTCACATACATAATCCATGTGTAGCGCATAACCAAGTCCTCACGGAAATTTACGGACAATACTACCCAGATTACGATCGATGTACCAATGTATACACAAATATCCATGTAAACAACGTTCAGATGTGCCACTCCGAAAATCAATAGAGCGGATTGTGCTATCGCTACTAGTAGCTGAAGGATAATGAACATCGTCAGATAGCTTAGACGTAGTCGCTGCATATATGATTCGTAGTATTGTTCCAGTTCAAGGTTGACACATTTTTTCTAGACATAAAAAAATAAGGAACATTGAAATTAGCTCCTTCGACAATATAGCTGCAATAATGGTTATAATCAAGAGTATTAACCTTTACACTCTGGCATTTTTCATTTCGAAATATGTGTTTTATATGTTGATTATTAGTTTACCAAAGTACCCATCAAACCCCAGCAAGAAAAGGAGCCAGGCTCAAATTTCATCATAAACAATTTAAGATAACATATTAAGATATTCGATTCGATTTCACTTGGTCCATTAGTTACCATATTCATAGAATTCATATTTTTGGAAGATAAATTAAAGTGTAAACCAAGAGGGGGAGGTCTCGGGAATGGTAGTAGAGGAGATATTTCGTAGTGAAAAGATTTTAACCGTTATGCAGACTCTCATGACTATTAGAATAACTTCCAACTCTAGCTCATACTTTCTAAAGCTTTTAAAACTTTTGTTAAGGCGAAACTCGACTTTTCTATAAATAACAGTGAATAAAAATCTAATACAATACTCAGAGTAAAATGTACCATCCAAAGTTTAACTTTGGGGCGTTCCTTTGCTATGATTGGAGTACACCGTACCACCAGTATATTTTCTCTGAGTTTCCTTTTTTGAGATTTACCCTTTTTTTTAATGTTTTGTTAATTGTTCCAAATCAAGTAACATATTAAAGGAAACCACATTTCTTCGCAGATTATTAAAACTTTCTTGCTATATTCGAATTCTTTTCTAATTCGAATTCTATATTTGGTCTTTTGGTTTGAAAGTTCACGAAAACTTATAAAGTTTAAAGTTCTTCACGATAAGGCGATTAACGATTTGGTGTTAATTGTCATAAAAGCTGAAACTTAAATTTTTTAGCACAGTCTCCAGTAATCGTTGGCAAAAAATTGCTACGGACCTGTTATTGCTCAGTGGCGTTTTAGAAATGTTGCCTTGTAGAACGCTGAAAATATCACGAATATTCTTTGTTACAGGAAATTATTAAATTTATACAGCAATAAAAGCTTAAAACCTTTCACGAGTGATTTTGTTCAAAATTCTGTAAATTTTGATACGTTTCTTTCTGGGAAATCATCCATGGTATCCATGGCAAAAACATTTCTATTCAGTTTCTTTTTAGGATTTCCACAGAAGGATGGAAGTAAGGTCACTATATACATATATAGATAAAATACAATTTATGTGTGAAGCATATTCGTATTTGTCTCTACCTGATTATTTCGCCACACGTGAAGGAATTACGATGGAGTTTGCACCATATTACAGAGTTTTATTTTAAAGAGGCATGGCAATTCTCAAATATCTTCCAAATTTAAAATGTGAGAGCTTGTCATGTAAAGAAGCTGCTGTAGTTAAATTGAGAAATGGAATTTTAATATTAAATACAATCACTGCAAGAGATTTAAACGAAATTAAACAATGGAGCATGGGACAAGTCTTTAACTTTAAATGCGAATACTTATCACTTACTGAAGGCTTTGCTAAAAAATTGAAACGGTCGTGAAATTAACGAAATATCATCAAAGACATAAATGAAAATTAAATTGGTAAACGAGGGCGTGGTTGCCCCCGTATAATTCTGAATTTAATATTGTGATAATTTTAATTAGACGGATTGTTAAAACTTCAAATTATGCAAGGGATTTGATGTTATCAGGCATTATGTTGGAACAACATCCAATAATAAATAAATAAAAAATAAATAACTGGCCATTTCAGCCCTTGAAAGGACTTTGACCTAGCTTCTTATGATCAATTGTGTTGTGCGTGTTATTAAGTTTGTACACAATTGACCGAGAAATGGACCTACATGCTTTACGCCGACTCCGAACGGCGATGAACGGAATGTTCTTATTCTCAAGAAACTTTACATGGCATTTTGATTACTCTCTGAGGTTTGCCATTGTCTGCAGAGAGGTGGCGGCCGTACAGAAAAATTATTTTAATTCAAATAATTTTCTGTCGCTGGCTGGGGTTCGAACCTGGGTCTCCAAGGTTCTTTGACATAGCGGCCACGCACTTTAACCAACTACGCCACGGACGCCACAACAACATCCAATACAACCACGAAATTTAAAACTTTTCAAGAATTGTCTACTACCACAAGCAATATTGTTATTATTGGGATTATAAATGTATAATAATAACACCATTTATATAAAATTAAATCCCAGTAAAAAATATATGATAGGATCGCTCCTATAACGAGCAACAAGGAAGCAATCTCTTGTTGATTTATGGGAGCAAAACGCGAGCTCTTTGCGTTAGAGCTCGCTCACTGTTTTATTGGAGCAATAGGCGAGCAGTAAAATGCTCTCACTATTATTGTAAAAAAATATATTTTAAAAGCTGATCCATTTGGATCATATATTGATCGCTCCTTAACGGTTCGCCTGGGATGTATTGGGAGCGCTTGCATTCATAGGACATGTAATATTAAAAGAGAGCACAAAATTAACCTAGCTTGGATCACCTAGCTTGGAGCACTCCCGGATAGTTCATAGGATGATCCACTTTTTTACTGGGATATTTGAAGAATCAAGGGTGAAGAAACAAGTAGCAAAAACTCAAAAATTGCCAATGGAACAATGAGCGATATTAACCCATTAATGACAACGTATGATATATCATACGCGATGAAAGTTTTTTACGCATTTTTCGAAAATTCCTCAAAAATCCACCAACAATGTAAAACTTTTGATTTGGACAGTGTGAAAAAGCTAAAAGTATGCTTTTTCAAAAAAGCACTGAAGTTGACGCCAAAAGCTCTTTTGTTTACATTTTCGCACCAGTTTTGTTCAGAATAATGAGCCCATCGAGTTTTGGTAGTGAGCATTAATGGGTTAAGCTTTAGAAAAAAAGGAGTTGGCTACATATCACTGGTCGGCATTCTTATACAACCGCAATCTTGGAGTTTATGTGTATTTGTGCATTCAAAAGCTTTGCCATGTTGGAAAAGTGTGTAAAAAGCTCTAGTAGCGTACATGTGGCGGCAGAGAAAGCTCTTTACCCGCGCTGCTGCGAGATGCCGAGCACTGCTATACATATACTCGTATCTACACAGCCGGAGGTATTAACGTAACAACGTTAACGTTTTGTTTTAGCTTTTGACTTTGCTTTTTATTTTGCTTTTGCTTTTGCTTTTACTCTTACTTTTACTTTTGTGTTTGTTTTGGTTAGAGCTCCCATTTTCACGTGTACACGTGTAGTACGAATACACATGTTTTTAAAAATATTTTAAAAAATCACGTACTCGAACTACACGTGAATGTTAAACACGTACTACACGTGTAGTTGCAAAAGTACGTGTTCACGTGAACACGGGTTCACGTGTATACAAGATTGATTACAATTGTTTTATTTTTATGTTTTCTATATTGGAGCAATTTTTGGGCAACCATAGGATTTTCCTTTTCAATGGCGCTTTTTAACTCAGGATGGCAGAATACCTGGTGATTCGAGCACAACATGGCACAGAACAGTCGGGAGTAGGGACAATTGTTGGGAGAAAATTGTGCAGAGCTGAGCTACTTTTCCAGAAACCATATCATAACAACTATCCCGGCGCAATAACAACAACAAGGACCGTAAGACCGTAAAAGTATACATTTCTTGTCCAAGGTTTCCATTTAAGCCATAATTGATACCATAATTCATCCAAAGAAAATAAAAACCAATGGGATTTAGCTTGGATGCGTCTAAATCGTGAAAACGTGAATATCAAAAAACGTGAACAAGTGAACACGTACTTTTGCTACTACACGTGTAACGTGTTTAACAATTACGTGTAGTTCGAGTACGTGCTTTCAAATACGAATATCACGGAGTTCGAACTTCCGTGTACACGTGTAGTTCGAAACACGTGCTTAATTTGCAGCTCTAGTTTTGGTTTCGGTTTTGGTTTTGCTTTTACTATGTTTCTCTGTTGTACACGAACCTTTACTAAGCGCCATGCAATAAATCTATTATTGCATATCCTTAATGCATTGTATTAAGCGGTTCCCTGAAGAGATACGGCTCTTTTTTTTATTTTCATCATATGGCCAAAAACCACGCCTTTATTGTGAATGCTTAAAATTCCCCGTAGCCCCAATAGTCACAATTCCATGCAACGTTTTTCATTATTATTGCTTTTTCACTGCATTTAGCGATTAAAACTATGGCGTCATGGTGCCAACATTTTTTCTCTAATTTTCGTTAAGATTAAAGAGACTATCTTTGCTGTCATTAAATTTATTACAAAATTTATTTAAAATTACAGTAACACTCAGCGAGAAACAATTGCAACAACAATGCATTTTGGAGAAATGCCTGTTCAACTTTTTAGGAAACCTTAACGTTGTCAACTTCAAGGAAACCTTAATTAAACTTAACGTTGTCATCTCAAAATTCCGGTATCAAGCATATGGGCCATATCATTTGCTGTTAAGAATCGGCTTGAAAACTGATCCATTGAAGGGAAGAAATTTCAGAGAAATGAACCTGATAACTTTTGTTACAACCACATTTGTAGAATTATCAATACTTATGAACTCCTAGATAGCGGAACACACGATAAATCATCGATAAAATCATTCGATCATTCGTAGGAATGTAACACAGATCCGTGATTCACCTCTTCGACTTACCCGTAAAAAACTCCATTCCCATTTATCGTCATTGAAGATGCTAACTTCGCTGACGTCGTCAATTGAAGAATTATCGGCCACACGTGTTGCTGACGATGACTCCACTAAACTATTCATGTTTTAATATATTAAAAGTTGTACTTTTTAATGGTTTAACTAAATGATCAAATATTGCTCATTTTAAGATTCTTTGTTGCTGTTTATATTTTTATTTTTTTTAGGCATTAATTAGAATTTGTAGACGTTTGAACTGAAATTGAAAGAGATTGTCAAATATGTAGGTGTTTTACTTTTGTTATTATATTTTGTTGATTTATTTGTACATTTTTTGTTTTTTTTTTTATTTGTTTTTCAGCACATTAACAATATCAGACTTTCTTTGGTACATTGCATAAACTGTGTCTTAATAATTTAAATTATTATCAAACAGGTGGTTGTTGTATTTGCTAAATTGTACTTGAAAATGTAAAGCTTTCAAAATGCACACACACGTTGCTGTAAATTTAAAAATTCGACGCGGCTGCTCGCTTGACTGTTAAATTTTATAGAAATATTTGAAAACTATTTACTTAATTTTTTATGTTTTGGGTTTTGTTGTGATAAACTGAAGTTTTACTTTCAATCTTGAAATCCTTTTTTGCTATACACATTTTTTCGAAACAGTATCTTAACCCAGTGAGCATCTTAACCCAGTGAAATTAACCTAAAGCTACATTGCTGATATGCTTGTTTTTTGTTGTCAATTTAAATTTTTAGCTCCTACTCTTACTTTCCACTCTTGAGTTTAAAGGCTTATAATTCGTATAATTTGATACCGATGTAGCAACAATTTTTATCAATTAATGAACGCAGCTCGTGATAAGCTAGCAACAAAAATAAAATTCTTTAAAATCGCTCAAATGAATTATAGAATAATTTTTTGTTTTTCGAGATTTCTTTCATTACGCTATTGTATCTACTTATTTGCTCTTCGTTGTTATAAGTATTACTGTAGATTTTCACTTCCACTTGAGCAGAGCCTCGGAAGAGAGGGTTGATCAGGGGTTGGTGCAGATGGCTGTCTGCAATAATCTTATCATGAAACTTTTATTTTTAAGTTTTGTAGCTTTTTTTTTTATTTTTTTACCCAAACCGCTTTTTAAACACACTACGAAATAAATATCGGGTTTTTATAATCAATTAAATATTGTTTTAGAATTGTTCAGGCTTTAATACGTCATTCAAACATCGCGAAGGCAATAGTATTTTTCTCACTCTGATTCTTTTAAAAGAAAAATATGAATACGTTATATAATTCTATTACTTTCTTTGACTTAAAAAGGTCACAGGACTCATGAACGACATGGTTATGCAATGAAAACCCATTGGTTTCTATCCTGCTTTTTGATCCTCTTATTTAATAGAGAGTCATACATGCATGTAGTATGTATAGATGCATCGATCGAGGAAAACCCATTTTTGAATTTCGAATTTACACGTAATTTTTGAGACTCTGCACACTTGTTAATCTTGACACTTCAAAACAGAATTGAAAATGTCAAGTTGAAGCCATATCTCGAACGATTCTATACTGACTTATTTTATATGTTAAAGTTACACCATATAAAATAATTATAATTTTCCACCATAGTAATAATATTTCGCTTTTTAAAAATATATTGATTTGTTATTATTTATTATAGCAAATTATTTTCACTATAATTGCTAGCGTGAATTATCTTCTGTCACTTTTCCTTCCGATGGGGTTTACACGTTAAGCCATTCAGAAATCAAATGCACAAAATTACTCATCGAAACTGATAAGAATTATAAAAAATTATTTTGATACAAATAAAGGTATGGAATTCAGCACAAACGTTGTTAGCACCACCAGCCGCCGGACGAGCGTTGTAATTGCGAACTGAGCCACAATGTGTGATATTCTTGTTTGAACTGTTTTGCTTTCCCCTCTGTCACCTGAATTGTTTTATCAGCGCAGAAATGGTATCAATTGATTGATTAAACATGGAAATGCGTTGATGTTATAATTTTATATTGTTTCAATTTCATTTATACTGCAGTGGTGGTTATAATTTGTTTATATTGCAAAATAAATTCCAAAGCAACACGTTATCATTTAAATCATAGTTTACATTGAAAATGTATTCCAAACAATTTAAATTCTCTTGTAACTGTGAATGTTGAAAAATTCATATTCACTGTTAGTTTACATAATTTTAAATCATGTGATTTATATGCCACAAATGTAGACAATAGAGCTGAATTAAAAAATCAAGCTGCTGAATAAAATATTGGGGCTATCGATCTCAAAATACTGATGCGTAAATATTAACAGCCGTATTCATAAAAATATCTTAAAATAGCTTTAAAACGTTCAATAGTTAAAAAGCTTTTTAATGCTAAAAAGTCTTTTAAAATTTTGTTATTCATAAAAATGTTGTAGCTGCTTTGTAGTTAAAATAGGAACACTTTCGATTTGAAGTGGGAAGAGTGTCAATAATGGTTTGTGTATTTGATAAAGTTTTCATTTATTTGTCACAATTTCTTCAACATTTTGATATTTAAACATCAAAACTTTTTATCGAAGCTACCCTCTGCACTGAAAAAAATTGTAATTTTATTATCTTAATTTGTAAATTTTTGAAATGTTTTGACAAACCTCTTGTTGTTATTTTCTTTTTGTTTTGAATTTTTTTATATATTTTGAATTTGTTTGACATATTTTCCAAATTTTTGAAATATTTTTAATTATTTCGGACAATATTTGTGCTCAAATGAGAGCAAATAATTTTAAAAATGCTTTATGAGGGGTTTATTGAACGTTCAGACATTTTTAAAAATCCTCATTTATAAACAAACATTTTCAATAATTTTTTGACATTTTCTTTGTTTTTATATATTTTGAAACAATTTGATATATTTTTGGCATAATTTGTGCTCAGATGAAAACAAAATACAATTTAAAAATGCTTTATCGAGGGTTTATTGAAGGTTTTATCCATTTTTAAAATTCTCTCATTTATAAAGCATTTAAAAGAGACTTTTAACGCTACTGAACGTTTATGAATAATGTTTTTTAATTTTTTTCGATTTTTTTCCTTATGAAGGCTTTATAAGAGGTTCATAATTTTTTATGAATACAGCTGTAAATCTTTTGAAAAAATATTGGGTCCCAACCATAAATAAACATTATGATATACAATCTTATCTTCGAACTTAATAGTGTAATCCTATCATTTCAGTTTAACAGTAATGTGTTTAATGCTTAATTTTTACGTAGTATTTCCTTGTTTGAGACAGATCGAATTTCAAAATTAAAAAAAAATATAAAATCTGGCAACATTGGGCAAGCCGCGACCATTCTGTAATAGCGCCCTGAGAAAAGGGTTTTAAAAATAGAAACGAATTTTTGACCTTCAATGACCTTTGCCAACAATTTTTTTAAATTAAATCCTAAAAATTTCCGGATATAACATCACAATCTTAAAAAAATCCTATATTCAATGAATAAGCTTCAGTTAAAGTGATGAAAGTGCTCGGGTGTTCAAAATATCTTCGACCAAAACATTGGGATAACTCACCCAATGTTCTGTAACAATATCGTTTCTATCGTTAACGATTGCAGTTCTAGGATATATCAGAATAAGAGAGAAATAGATAAAGAGAAAGAAAGAGATAGAGAGAGAGAGAGAGAGACAAAGAGACAGCGATTTGAAGCTGTTGAAATTGAATTTGGATTATTAAAACAAACCCTTATATATTTATGTATTATTTAATATTTTTACACTTGGCAGATTTAATAATTTATTATAATAAAAAAGATATATTTTTTAGACTGATAGTCATTTCGTGCGATCATTGCATAATATATTTATTACTTAAGAGGTTTTTGAATTTTAGTGTACCATCAGATTTTCAATTGACTTCATCGAAGCGTTGGAATTGTGTGTGCGTTAAAAGCAAAACAATATTTATTTCATGCAAAAAATATGAATAAGCTCGTTTGAACATCATTTGGACTTATAGTATGTTCACACCTAAGCTAATTTGCTCATTTCGGACAAAAAAACGCAAATGAGATGCGTAATTAGCTATTTTCCCATATAAATTCTAATTTGAATATCCAATTCATTTAAACGAAATGAGTAGCAAGTGATATAATTTCACGTTAAACACAGCTCTTAGTATATTAAACTGCTTTCTGAACATACCTTTCAAAATAAAATGTCAAAAAAATTTTGGGCAAAGAAAAATTTAATAAAAAAAAACGATGATATTAAAATAAAAACAACCGCCAAGCAAAATGAGATAAAAAAATGTGAACACTTTTTAAGGAGATATTAAAATTTTCTCAGTTGGCTTAGGTTTGAACGTAATATTAACAATAAAGCATTTTTAATTTACATGTGAATACAATTTATTTAAAATCAATTTCCGAATTTCCTAGTGATTTTAATATATTACTACGTTTACGTTTTCTTTCAGTTTTTAAAATAATTCTTAAATGCTTGTACAAGTAAAAACTTTCATTATTTAACATTCAGAAACATTTAATATCTTTCTTTACAGTCTACGTTAGTTAATGATTTCATATCATATGATAGTTAATATGATGATCACAAAGTTTTCTATTAAACCATATCATAAATTTTATTTCCAGCCCCGAGCTTTTCAATCGTTTTCTTGTTTTAATATATTTTCCTCTTTATTATTATTATTCTTGTTTTGTTTTTTTTTTTTTTTTTGTGAGAAAAGCGTGGATAATTTGCCCAAAGCGTAGAAAAAATTCATTTTAATGATATAAAATAATTTATATTCATATGGTAACAGGCAGGAATGTGAATGACTTTATCAAATTGTATTGAATGTGCACTATATTACTCTCAATATGAAAGTCTATAAAAATCAACCTCTTTGCTTGTTCTATACTGTATGAATTATTTAAAAATAGCTCCTATTATGTCTTCATTTCAGTTAATAATTGGTGGATTAAATACAATACAACATATTAGCCGAACACTACAGAATGTTTCCATTTATGAAACATTTTATTAGATATCAAAGTGTTATTTTTTATTTGGATTTGGCCGTGGCGACATGTTATAACTTCAAAAACTTTGTGCTCTTTATTTTCGTTTTTCATACAATTAAATGCTTTTCATTATATTTTGCCACATCGATAAATTGCGTCGATGTTCGTTCCACAAGTGGTATAACATGGCGGTTCTGAAAAAGTTATGCTACGCTACGCTTCCATTCAAGTTGAGGCATTTTATTGCTTTCTTCGACAATTGATTATTTTGCATCACTGATAAGCTGTTATTGTTTAATCTATTACAATGCTTAAAAAACTAAAAATGTAAATGAATGAACAGCTGATTGTTTTGACACTTGCGTCTTCTGGAAGGATTCGCTATAATTTTTTCATTTGTGTTTTCAATAATTTTTGTGCTCGTTCTTTTAAAGTAATTGCGAATATATTTAAAGGCTATGACCATAAATTCTGCGGAGCAGAAAATAACAACCAACCAATAGACGTAAAATTGAGTTTTTTCCCAAAGGCACTGCAGTTGCAACGTCAACAGTAAGATGTCTGCCTTCACGGAGTCAGCTTTGTTGAAAAAACTTGCCGAATTAAACTCCAGCCAACAAAGCATTCAAACGCTATCACTCTGGCTCATACATCACCGCAAACATCATGCATCCATTGTTAAGACCTGGCTGCGGGAGCTGCAAAATGGTAAAACAATAAATATAAGTTTTTAAATCGATTTTTCACCAACTTAACACATGCTCCTATCTTGTTTTTGCAGTAACTGAACCAAAAAAATTAACCTTCATGTATCTGGCCAACGATGTTATACAAAATAGCAAGAAGAAGGGTCCCGAGTATGGTAAGGAATTTGCGATGGCGCTGCCAAAGGTTTTTACACACATTGGTGATACGTGCTATGCAGAGAAGCTGTTCGGCAGTCTAGGACGCATACTAAATATTTGGGAAGAACGCGGCGTCTATGACTCTAAAACCATAACGGAATATCGCGCACGTCTAAATAAGGAACATAGAGACGACGAGGCAGCAACTACAGGCAAAGAAACGGAAAAGACCGAAAAACGTGAAAAGCGAAAACACGATGATAGCAAATCCAAGTCGAAACGTTCACGCACCAGTTCAAGCTCAGATGAGAAACCCCTAGCTTCTAATGGCGATTCGCTAAGTCCAAATATTCCTCTTGGCGAAGCGCCCGAGCCAGAGGAGCTCATTAAGGCATTGACAAAAATTGAAAATTCTGCCTCAAGTGATGCGGTAGTGCGTGAGCGTATTGCCAATTTGCCGCCGGAAATATCTGAAATCAGTTGCCTGAGCAAACTAGAGGATAAGGAAGCGGCAAAAACGCTGGCAAAGCAAGTAAGTGATATTGGGTCAACTTTGATCTTGAATTTTTTAATTTCTAATTTAAAATTTATTTAATTTTATATAATTCTAATTTAAATCTAATTTAAATTCAACAACAGGTGAACGAAGCGGTACAGCTGCTGAATGAGTACAATGCACGCCTTGCAGCTGAAATGGACGAACGCACCAAACTGGCTACAATGTTGCGCGATTTTCAAGCTGAGCAAAAAGAATTGCTCTCACAAGCGGAGCAACGCTTAGAAGTAATTTTTAAAATTTATCAAATATTTTAGCAAACTTTAATTATTGTAGCTATCAACTATTTTTCGAAAAAAAAACAAACAAAAAATATAAAATAATTGAAATAAATAATGCAAAATATTTTTCGTTACTCTTACAGTGCAGATTCCATGCATTTGCTATATCGTTTGCTTTTATTTCTAGGAATACAAGAAAAAGCTATCCAAAATGATTGCAGTGCAGAAAGAGATACGCGATCATCTCTCCAATTTGCCCGACTTGACGCAACTACCGGATGTTACTGGTGGCTTGGCGCCATTGCCATCAGCTGGCGATCTATTCAATATACATTAAGATAGTCTAAGATATTAACAACTTGCGCAAAAAGAAAAGAACAGATTTAAAAATGAAGAAATGAAAGAAAAAATATTGCTTATAAATTAATTTATATATATTACTAAAGAACAAAAATATTTAAAAATTCAATTTTCAAAGCTTAAGTACATAAAAACGAATGCATGAAAGCAGACAGAGTAGGAAACAAAAAATTAAAATAAATTATTAAAGTTGCATTCAACTGTATAAATAATTATTAAAAAAGGTTTTTGGTGGAATTGCTTTATTCGAGAAATTTTCAATTTATGTATGCTTAATTTTGCATATAAATAAATAATTTCTATTAGGACACACTGACTTGTAATACACACCTAATTTGTTTATTTCCCCTCCATTATTTAAATTGTATAATTTTTAGTATAGAAAAAAAAAAATTAACTTACCGATGTTTGCAACAAATAAGTTTATCTTTTGAATTATATATTAAAAGTTAATAAAAAAAAACTATTCAAAATAAATTAGTTTTGACAACATTTTATAAGTTCATTGAAAGCAATGAGCTTAGTAAACTATCGGTAGGAATTGCTTTTAATAATATATTTTTATTGGGAGAGGCTCGAAATCCCCAAAATTAAAATCCCCAAACGCAAAATCCCCATTTTGGTTCAGCGTTCCCAAATACAAAACCCCCAAACACATAATCCCCAAACACAAAACCCCCAAATACAAAATCCCCAAACACAATCCCCAAATATCCCCAACTTAGCAATCAGAAAATTCTTATAATTTCTTTACTTTTCCTATTTCACATTTCTTTTAACAATTTTCTAGTATTCGTTGATTTTTAATTATATTAAACTTAAAAAAAATAAATTGACATCTAGTGGTGCAGAATGCTTTTTTGATATAACGCTGTTATAATAACACGTAATAAGCGTTGGTAGCATTCAACGCCCAAAGACTCGTTTTTTCAGAGCTAAAGTGTATATTTAATTAAAATCGAAGTCGATTTTCCCTTCAATATTGCGAAACAATTCATTTTAATTTTGAAATTCAAATAAAATAAAAAAATGAATATTATTGTTCAAAAATCAAATAAAGGATATAAGAAACTATTCGTAGATGGATATGGATTTCATCAACATTAAAAAAACAAAAATTTATGAATATCGTTGGTGTTGGGATCAAAGAAAGCAGTTATTGTGCAAAAGTGTTTTAGTTACGAAAAATATTGATGAGCATCATGATATAAAATCACCTACAATTCATAACCACGATCCTGTTATACATGTGCAACATTTGGCAAAAGCTAACAGTACCTTAAAGGATATAGCTACAACATCTGGACTTCAACCATCCCAAATAATTCAGCAAACTGTTGTTGGCTGCCAATCAGAATGTCGATTGATGAACCGTCAAAAAGAGCCCAAAAGTTAAAAGTTGTTCGGGCCAGCTTAATTCCTGATGTCATTGGCGAGCCGAAAAATTTAGAAGAAATAAATATTCCGGAACAGCTGAAATTTGTAGAAGGAGACCCTTTTCGTTCTGAAGGAAGCTGATTTTCATGGTGAAAAAAATATAGTGTTGGGAACTTGGAACACATTGAAAGCTTTGGGAAAATCGCAGTGTTGGGTAATGGACGGAACTTTTTACGTCGTCCCTACTTTATTCAGACAGCTGTTTACTATACAAGGTTTGATTGAAGGACAATTTGTGCCGCTAATATTTTGCCTAATGAGCAAGAAGTCCAAGCAGGCATATAATTAGTTATTTTATAACTTGTTCCAATTGGCTGCAGAGAGAAACATCAGCCTCAATCCAATCAGAATAATAAGTGATTTTGAGAAAGCAGTTTCTTCCGCTGCCAAAGAGTATTTTCCTGATGCTGAATACAAAGGGTGCCTTTTTCATTTCGGGCAAATTGTGTGGAGACGAGTTCAAAAGGAAAGGCTTTCTCATAAATATGGCATCGACCCCCAATTCAATATTCAGGTCCGAATGTTAAAAAGCTTATCTTTTGTAGCACCTGAAAATGTAGTTGATTACTACAATGAAAAACAGTAAATATCAAGACAATGATTTTAGAAAAATTAACAAGTGGTTTAAAAAGATTTATATAAATAGTGGAAAAAATATAAAACCTCAATATGAGCCTGAATTTTGGTGTGTGGGTGATAATATCAAAGAAAATTTTTCACGAACGCAAAAATTTAATTGAAGCTTGGCATCGTAGGCTTAAAGTTCTCGTAGGAAAAAAAAAGTTATTAAAAAAAAAAAACAAAAAAATTGGTAACGTAGTTATGAACGAGCCCTTAACAGATTTCCGTTTTGCTTTTTATTTTTAGATGATGCACAAAAATTTTTTGATAACAAACAGCGGCAGCCTTTTTTTTTTTCTTCGTCGACTATGACATGCATACGAGTACAAAATTAACAAGGGCGACAACAACAACAATAATCTTTTAACAAAGTTTGATATATTATCCAGTGGCGTTCCTAGGCTTGGTGACACCCGGGGCGGATACTCATGGTGTCACCCCTATAAAAAATTTCTAAATGCAAAAGAAAAACCAATTCGATGAGATTAACCGCCTAATTTTGTAAATCGAAAACGCAAACCAACCACAAGGAAGTCACAATAACTAATAGAATTTTGTATAGAAAAAGTATTGCTGCTCGTGTCTTACTTGTCGTTGGTTTGCGTTTTCGATTTACAAAATAAATCAGTAAGTGTTTTTATTATTATCTTTATATTTTCCGAAAAAAAAACTAAGAACATATGACAAACAATATGAATTTGTAAAAAACAGAACAGGAGTATTACATTTTCAGTTGTGTACATATTAAGATATGTAGGCATAAGGTAAAAAAGAAAACTTATTAACTTGGCAGTCTTAAAAACTGTCGGAACAAAAACATTACATTTTCAGGTACATATTTGTATATCGTCACCTTAATATAGAAAGGACGTAACTCATAATTTCAAAATTTTACAGGAAGATGAAAAAACTTAATAACTTCTTAAAATGTTAAGTAATAAAAAATTATTTAATGCAGTTTATAATGAAAATCGTCAACAAATTCAGTTTTTAATACCATATTAAAATTTTTTTAACTTCATGGAATTTATATGACAAAGGGCTTTTCGTATCAATTTTTATTAAAAAAAACGACATAGGGCTTTTTGCAACAAATTCTATTACAAGCATTTTATTGTAGTAAAACCAATTCAAAGATTAATTTTATAAAACAAAAACAAAACAGTTAAGGTATTCAAACAATTACGTTAGTAATATGGTAAGTGGTCGTAAAAATAATGACAGTCGGCTGGTAAGAACTTTTTCAAATCTTGTAAATTCTGCCATTTATTATTAGAAATTGGAATTCTTTCCTGGTAGTGAGGATTCTTAGGCTTATTCTGATAACATGATTTAGATAGCTTGGGAAGTGGCTCTAATTCTTTACAAATGTCTGTTTTATAATATACTATTCCACAATTGTCATATGCTAAAGCGCGCAACATATTGACAGTGGCATCTCCACCACCTCGACCTTTAAAAAATAAGAAATGAAATTTAATGGATTGAAAATATCTCATAAGTATTAAATATTTCTTAACCGGGGCGAATAGATGAGTATCTCTTTGACGTGCTTTCAAAATCTAAGAAATAGTCATGGTTTAATTGTTGTGATCGTAATGGCATGGGTACTTTTCGTGCTTCTCGAAAAAATTGAGACGGTAAGTTTATTTGTTTTTTGTGTATTTTTCTCTCAATAAGTGAATGCATTGCGTCGCATTCTATTTGTGTATACCCACTTACTAATTACTTTTGTTCAATGGATATATTCATTTCCTCGCAAAAAGAGAGCAATGCATTAGATAACGTAGTAATTTGGTTTTGATAGAAACAACCATCAGAATAAATTATTATGTGATGAATTTCTGGAGATTTGGCCAAAAAGTTTCTCAAATGCTTGAAAATACATGTTGCAAAAACTGCATGGACCAGATTTGCTCCAGTTTCATCTCAAACATAATTTTCTGACTCATGCGTATTGACATTATAAATAGTAAAATGATAAATTTGTAATTTAATTTTATAATATGCCACACTTGCGTTAAGTTGAGGTATTAGTTTCACAGCTTCCACGGCACATAGTACGGCACATAGTCCGGATTCAGCATTTTTTTATGTCATTATATTTTTCTTCCAGCATTTTTTCGATTTCAGCTCTATGGGTTGCATACTGTTCATTTGATATATTTTTTGCTTAATAAGATTTGCAAACATCACATTCGTCTTTTTTAGGTTTGAAAATGGAACAATTCGATTCTTTGATGATTTGCAAGAAAACTGGGTATGACAATTTCATGTTTGCATTTTCTTTGTTTAATTCACATTCTTCTACATAAAGCCTATACACCTCCTGATAGGAAGAGAAATTTGCCTCGAGGTATAATTTTTTTTCATTTTTTCTACAATAATGCGACTCAACTTTTGGTAACTCCGATAGCCATTTTTGCAATGAGGAGCGCCTGCGTTCAATTCGTTGTCCTGTTATTGAAGTGTTGACCAAATTTCGAACCATCTTTTCTCTCAAGCTTAGTGTTGAAAGAAACATTTCACGGCACATTTGCAGTCGATTTAAATTGTCTCAAAAAGTACGTAAATGTTTGGGTCCGCCTCGAATTTTCAGTGCAATGTAGCTTCTTTACCGTAAAACTTACTAGGCTCGTTACATATTGTCGTTTCTGCTCCCATGTTATACCCCAAAAGCATGCAAACATATCATTTCGCATAGATTCATTTAATATTGCACAATTTCTTAAGGAACTTTTTCCACACAAATTTGAAAAGGATGCTGCACCAAGTATTCTTGAAGGTCTTTGAGACAAACCATTCGTTGATTCGATAACATACTGTTCACTTTTCATCCGCTTCATTTTATTAATATATTTGTTTTCATTTCATTTGTTTCCACGCAGATTTATTCGCAATGCGTAATATGTATTAAAATATAAAAATGTTTTTCCCTTCAGAAAATATAACCTGACTGAAACAAAATAGCTACCATGCTATACATAAAAACTTAGTTAGGACTTTTTGTTTCAAACAATTGACGAAAAGAGTAAATAAGGTTAAACAAAGATATCTTATTAATATCGTTGTCTTAAAAACTAACTTTTCTTATTTTAAGAGCTGCAAAATTTGAAATAACCTCATCGAAATCAATATTACTTGCAAGCTCGTTTTCAATGGATAAAATAGCAAGATCGGAAAGCCTTGCCTGTCCCATGGAAGACCTTAAATAAGTCTTAATTAATTTTAGCTTGGAAAAACTCCTTTCGCATGAAGCTACTGATACACAAATTGTTAGAAATAATTTCAATGCGACAAATTTTTTAACGTAATGTATTTGTACCTTTTTCTTTCTGTTTTAGAAATTAAAAAAAATATCGAAATGGTGTCACCCCTAAAATGGTGGTACCCGGGGCGGACCGCCCCCCCCCGCCCCCCTAGGAACGCCACTGATATTATCTATTCAATAAAAAACCTTTTGTGGATATCTTTTATTATTTTTTTTAATTTTTAGCGAGGCATTAAATTTTGGGTCGCCAAGGTAGAATGCTCTTAAAAATTGTATGATAAAAAAAGACTAACGGAGTTATTTCCAGCTTGATTTGATACGCTTGTCGCATGATTTCCAATATTAAAAAAAATATATTATTAAAATATAAAATAGTTGCCTAAAAATAGGCACAAATATTTATAAAAAATGCTACTTCAGAAAATGCTACCTTCGAAAATTAGGACCAAGAAATAATTCCAGCAGAAATGGCATTACAGACTACGTATTTTCTAAAAACTATTAAAAACAATTTTTTTTTTAAATTCAATTCGGTTTTCATATCGTCTCCATACTTTTCATAACCATTTGTATGAATTTTAGCAGGGACCGAAAATAACTGTTATTTTCGAAATTTCGATTCAAAAAGTCAGGCGGAAAAAATGTGTCTTTTCGATATTTGAATAAAGTAGTGCGATGCTTGTTAGCTAAGGCATAATAATCTTAAAAGATTTTTATTTCTTTGACTTTTTTAAAAAAAGTCAAAAAATAATAGTTATTTTTGACCTATTTTTTTTTTGGTCAAAAATAACAGTTGAAATTTGACTTTTATTTTTTCGGTCAAAAATAACAGTTAAAATTTGACTTTTATTTTTTCGGTCAAAAATATAAGTTAAAATTTTACTATTATTTTTCGGTTAAAAGGTGAAAAAATATAACAAAAGTATAAATTCTATTCACTCTACTCTTATCTGCCTTTGTCTGGCTTATCACTGCACCTTGCGTTCCCTGTCACTGTTGTGAACTGAAATGATCATCAGAGAACATCAGAGAACTGAAATGAGTAAGGGACAGAAATCGGATACTCAAATCATACCCGAGTTACTTGCTGTTCTATACCCTATCCTTGCTCAATGAAATATGTAAAATACTTATACAGGGTGGGCCAAATATATACTATTATATACATACTATTTATAACTAATAACTATAAACAAGGAAGCCGAAAATTTTTTCCCCATCTAGTTTTCGTCTTCAAGTGAAGAAAAGGAACTTTCATCGTTTTGTTGAGAAAGTTGTGTTGCACAGTATAAATCCATGCACAGTATAAATCGCGAAAATCCAAAAAGAGCACGACAAATAAATTTAGGCTGCAAAACAACGTGTGCCGGGTAAGCAAGTAATTAATATAGGATGTCACTGTCAAATTGTGTACCTTTATTTTTAATAGAAAAAATAAAATAAAAAATAAAACTTAAAACTAAAAAATAAAAGTCATATTTAACTGTTATTTTTGATCGAAAAAATAAAAGTAAAATTTTAACTGCTGTTTTTGACTGAAAAAATAAAAGTCAAATATTAACTTATATTTTTGACCAAAAAAATAAAAGTCAAATTTTAACTGTTATTTTTGACCGGAAAAATAAAAGTCATATTTTAACTTTTATTTTTGACCGAAAAAATAGAAGTCAAATTTTAACTGTTATTTGTGACCGAAAAAATAAAAGTCAAATTTTAACTGTTATTTTTGATCGGAAAAATAAAAGTCATATTTTAACTTTTATTTTTGACCGAAGAAATATAAGTCAAATTTTAACTGTTATTTATTGACTTTTTTTAAAAAAGTCATAACAGTTACGGTCCCTGAATTTTAGCCTTGAAAAAATAATGAGGCTAACTGCTTTTCCAAAATTTAACCTGGGGTCGTATAGTTGAAAGATATATTAGATATACTATATATATATATACATATTTTATTCATTAGATATTCTTATTTCTCATTAGCCATCGATCTTTCGTCGATCTTAAGCTTTCTTTATTTTGCTCTATTCTTTGATTAATAAAGTTATGCTTATGAGAAAAAATAGGGTTCCTTAGTGCATTGAGTAATTGGCTTGTCCATTCCATTTTTCTATAAAATTAATAATATCAGCTACACTGCTAGCTGGTGACATTTTCACAGCTACAGAAAATTTACTCCAAACATCACGATTGACCTGTTTGTTGGATGTTTGGAATGTAACTGGCTGACGTCCACGCACGGGATAAGCGCTAAGCAGGCACGGTAGATCATTAACACCCAAACTGGATTCGTACAGACCACGATCATCAGTGGGGAGAACCTGAGAAATTACAGTATTTGTAAAAGTATAACGTACAATTCATGTTGAAGGGGCTTAATTTTATCATGCCTCAAAACTTATAACTTCTACAGAGGCTACCAGCTTTTTACTTACTTGATCCACCTGTTGATCCATGCTGATCGCCAACACCCATTCACGCACCTCTTCATGCAGACCCGGATCGTTCTTCAAGTGAATATCTTCAGGCAAAGGCACTGAACTGGGAAAGTCGGTAGCTGCCAAATCGGAATGATCTACAAGATTACCAGAGCCCTCTTCAATAGCTTCACACACATCCAAATAATGGTTTAGAATAACAAATGCCTCCGCCTCACGTCCAGCATTGCGTAAATCCATGCCGGCCTCGAAGAAGCCCTTGTCCACAGGAATATGATCCGTGTGACGTAGTAATGCGATCGAAATGCGTACTGCAACTGGTTGCAGTGATTGTACCTGGCGACAGGCGGCACGTGTGGCATAATAATGAGCGATCAAGAGAAACTGCTCAATATTCGCGCTTGTCTCCGAATGTGCAAAGTCCGAAGATTTAAGTGACTGTTATATGGATAAAAGAGAGTAGATGGTAGATAGAGAGAAATAAGAGCTATTGAAAGCGTTACCTGCAACAACTTGTATAAAAAATCGCGCAAATTCTTCCATAATCCGGTGGCAGCCAATTCTTCACGCAATGCAAAGCAGTCCAGTGCGATTCGGGTATAAATATTAAAATTTGCTTCAAGAGGTGGAGCACCATAGTTCAAATAGAGACTCAAAGCTGAGCCACAGTCACCGTCGCGTATAAGTTGAGCTGCATAGAGAGCAACATATTTTTGCAAAACTGGTCCACTTATCTGTTTTGCCTTCTCCAAACAACGCTGCCACTGTCCCTGCTCGGCTAGCATGTCCAAAGCGCTCACAATGTCTAAGAAAAACGGTGTAGGTAGATGAAAATTTCAACTTTTATGAAATAGGTAAACTCACCAATATCTGCCAGTTGCTCAATGTTGCCCTCGGTGCGCAGGCGCGACTTTTGTTGGTGCTCTACATAGGCCATAAGTTCTGGGTCAATTTCTTTAGCCAATCTGCGCGCTTTTGACCACTGTTCGGCGCGTATAAAAACATCAACTGCTTCCTTGGGCATATCAGCGGCCAGATACAATTGAGCTGCTGGACCAATTTGCTTAAGTTGTAGCAAGCGCGGACCCAGTTGTGTAGCCACCTCTGTAGCATCTCTACCCTCCAAGAACTGATTGCAAATCTCAGCAGCACGTAGCAGTGCACGCTCCACTGCGATAGCATCTTCGGCATTGGACGAATCAATCTGCATAAGACATTCGGCAGCCTTGCGAAAGTCTTCGCGCTTTGCAAACTCGGCAGCCTTTTGCAGATATGCGCGGGAGTCATCGTTGGGTCCTCCGCTACGTCGATTTTCATGCGCCTGCAACCGCTTCAGATCATTCATGGCCGATGGATAGTGTTCTTCAGCAATGCGCAGTGCATCATCGAACATGGATTCATTTTTATAGTGTTCTATGATCATGTCTGGGCGTTGGGCTCGTAAGAGTAGCGCCTCATAATCCGGCATATTACGTGTTTCCAGAGCTGCACTGGCCTGGCCAATCAAAACATCAGTAACTGCCTCAGGTAAATGCATTTCGGCCACATTTAGCGCAGCCTTCCAATCGCCTGAATGCGTATACATCAAAATGGCTTCCTTGGGCTTGTTGGCTTTGATGAACTCAGCCTCAGCTTCCTCAAATTTACCCTCATCTTCCAGGGACATGGCAATTTTAAGGTGAACCTCATCTGTAGACTTGCCAGCATAGCGACAGAGATCCATAGCAAAGTCGTATTGGCCAGAGTCGCAAGCGTAACCAACGGCTGTTTCAAGCAGTCCCAGTTTGGCGAGCAAACGTACAGCGCTTTCCACGGGCATAGACTTGGCCCACATGTAGGCCACTTGGTTGCTGGCACCCTCGGTTCCCTTTTGTTTGGCCACGCGATAGCCATCTTCCCAGCGTTCCGTCGAACAGTACATATGCACAGCTGATTTCCAGTCCCCAGAGGATATGAAATGCATTTCAGCATTTTTGAATTTCCCCTTTGACTCAAGTTGACGTGCCAAGTGGAGGTGAGTACTGTCCAACAGATCCTTGTGATAACGTTCAACAAGACGAATCATAGAGTCGTAGAGTTCGCGTCGCTTGTACATGGCGATAGCTAAATCGGGCTCGTTCACTGCCAGCAAAACTTTCTCGGCATCACGGTACTTGCCTGAAATGAAAGTTCATTTTAGTGTAGTTTTAAGAATATAGCTCCACCTGGATAAAACCTCCCGACAATAAGCGTAGATAAAGGTTTCAGATAATGAACCCCTCCTCTCTTAGATAACAAACACAAGGACTATAGCCTTGTGTTGCGACACATTTCATGGTAGTGGAGTTGAAACTTAAGAATACATTATATTTAGTTAGTTCCGGACTGAGTCTGTTAAGGAGTAGATGATTTATCAAAAGTGGATGAGTAGCCCTTGGTCATTACGTAAAGCAAATGGATATCAATTTGCCTGCCTGACGAATCTTTGAATTGACGTCAGAGGGTCGACGCAAAAGAGAAAGTACGCATTTTAAGTACCTCACATAATTGGAAAATAACAGTAACTAACTTGTCCCAAGTCAGTTCTTGATTATTTGATACAACCAGATACCTATAAAAAACCTTACCTTACGAAAAAATACCCCGAAAGGTTTCTAATGCGGCAATATACATTTTTCGATTTCCTTTTGAATATTTTGCTCACAAATTATTTATTGCCTCCCTGGCTTACCTTGATCCTCCAAGCTGTTGCCCAAATTTACAAAAAGATCGTGCATTTCTTCGGTATTCAAATATTTCTCTCCGATGGAGTAGGCACGCTCCCATTTACCATGCCTATTAAGCAGCTCAATGGCTTCTTTAAAGAGATTAGCGCGCACTAGAAGATCTTCTGCCCCATCAATGTCACCAGCAAATGCTAAATGCTTTGATAGATCCAAAGCATAGCGTTGAATTTCTTCTGGCTCGTCGAGTACCTTTGCAATTTGAACAGCTTTGCGCCATTGTTTAGCACCAACAGCGGCCTCGAGAGCCTTTTGAGTTGCACCTGCCTCAATGTAATGATTTATCGAGGCATCTAACTGCTTGCGCGATACCAGCCAATCACCCCATTCCTCCTCTAAGCTGGTTACTTCATCAGGGGACAACTGTCGCGCTAAATCTAAAGCTCTGGCAAAGGCTCCACCTTTGCGATAGAGACCTAGAGCAGCTTCGGGACGTGAAAGCTTAAACGCAATATCACCAGCCATTTCGTAAAGCTCTGTGGAAAGATAATGTAAACATTTTTTAATGTACAGATATTCTTGGTGCAACTTACCACAATTGATCAAACCCTCTGTGACTTTCATCATAAGATTGTGATCGTCCATAAGATATGGTGTTTTTAATGCCAGCCGTGCTGCTCTGGCTGGTTTGTTGGCTTTTATAAACAAATTCATTGCTTTATCCCACTCACCGCGTTCCTCTAAAACCTGACCTGCCTTTTCTTCCTGACCTGTGCTTAAGAGAAACTCCATTTGCTGTTCCTTAAGCTCCTCCAATGAGCCATAACCGCGACGTTCGGCCAAATTTATAGCTTCATCCCACATACGCAAACGCTTATACATTTCCAAAGCAGCTTCTATATCACCCTGATCTAAATAAATACGTTCTGCACTTCGCAAGTCCGAACCTAGCAGTGCCATTTTGGCGCGTACCTCAGGACATAGAATGCCCAGTGAGCCGGTAGTTTCCTCAAATTTATCTGACTCTTTTATCATCTCACTAAGATAGAAAGCCTTGGAAACTATGCCCAGAGCGGCATAACAACGTTGTGCCACGCGCAGGTTTCCATCTTCCAGCGCAATAATAGCCAGGTTATGCCACATGGCCTTTGCTGCGGGCTTATCGCCAAGTGTTTCAAGAAAATGTATGGCTCGTCCGAAGTCGCTGTCGTTGACGGCGGTACCAAATTCGACGAGACCTTCGTCAAGTGTGTAAGAGTGCTCTGCGGGACCTTCTTGCGTGTGTACAAATGTGCGACCCTGAAAGAAAGTGGGCGCTGTGAGCGCTGAAATGTGACGAAAACGTATGAGCATATTTTACCCCTTCGCGCACAACTTCAATGGCATCGCCGCGTATAGGCATCAGCGTGACATGTTCGGGTAAATCAATATTATACCAAATGGCCAAATTGCTGTTGCTTTGTGCTACTACAACATCGCTTTGGGGTACCCATTGAACGAAGGAAATATTTCCGAGCAAAGTTTGTTTCTTGCCCGAGTAGATATCGACAAGTATAAGTCTAAGATTAGAGATTATGTTATAAGACTGACACTGTGAAGTGTGACGTGTGAAGTTGTTCATTAAGTAAGGATCGTTATTATCGGTTTAGTATTTAAGAATGGCTGATGAGTGCTACATATAATTTACCACATGTGAAGTTAGCTCCACCATAAACTTTTATGATAAATTTGGAAACTGAGCAAAGTTAGGCTCAAGTTGTGCTGCAATGTGCAACGTGGAGGGCTTAAACATATTTATATATTTGCATATTTCTCTTTGAAATCTAAAACGAGAGAACGTTGAAGTAGTTATTTAAAGTCTATGGAATGTCACTTTTGATAATTATTTGTTATAGCGTAACCCAGAATTCATTATTGACCATAAATATCCAGTTTAAAGTAAAAATTATGTCTATAATATATGGGTTAATACATTCTTGAATTCAAATGGGTTTTTTAAACCCATAAATGATCGAATTTTTCAACTCCTCTACGCCACATTGTAGGACAACTTCAGCAAATTACAACACAACTACCAATTTCTGAACTTTGCCAACTTCACTTTTTAAAAGCACTCATTCATGAAAATCATACATAATAATAAATTGTTTTTCCAATACGGCACAAGATAGCACACATCGGGCACATTACATCACAAAATTTTTTATGAATAGATCAATAATGGCGGAGCTATTAGCAGGCGCAAAAATATTAAATACAATATTGAGAATTCAACTAATACCCCACCTTAGTTTCTTGTCACGATAGAGCAACTTGTGTGCCGTCTCACTCAACTCAATCCAGTCAATCTTGGCTTCATGATTCACCTGACCGATCATCATTTGGCTCAGTAAATCGACAATACAAATGGTTTTTGCATCGAGCAAAAAAGCTAACTTCTTGTTATCTCTGTCAGAAAAAGATAAAAAATTACTTGACTCTCATCTTCAGCTCTAAAATCCTCTCACTTAGTGTTTCCCCGCTCATTCAAACGCACCGAAATCACATGCGGATTAACGAATTCGGTTCGTACCGAACCTAGTATATTTCTTTCTCCATATTCCACCAATGATAGTTCGCCGACATTGAATATCAAACACACGGTTGGATTCTCGAAGTAGAAACGTTCATGACGTCCCGACGCTGTCCATGGAACCTCGCTGACCAAGTTGCGTGTCAGATCGCAAAGTATCAGCGAATCCTCGGTACGTGCTACCAGATAATTATCCTTACCCATAATACGCACATCATCAATTTCCAAGCCAAGTTCTGAATCAATGGTCATTTGTTCAGCTGCTTCCTGCAACGATTTCACCAGCAGCTGACTGGGTGCTACATAAATTAGCTCAAACTTATCCTGCCAAATGGTACGCTTTAGCACCGACTCAAAAAGTAGTACAGCACCCGTCACGGAAGCCAACGCTAAGCTGAAATTTAAGATGAAATTCAACTGTGATAAAATCAAATAAACTCCAAAGAAATGGGTGAATGACTACCGTGCTCCATCACGTCGCCACAGCAATGATGTAACTGTATATAAGAACTTTATTTCTTTTGATGCGCTCTCACTCCATGCGGCCAGCCGTGGACTCCAGGTGAAAATGCGTACACGATCAAAGCTGCCAAAAGCCACCGCCTGTCCATTAGGACTGCATGTGGCAACGGTGAACTCACGTTCGCCTTCGGTACGTGCATAGTCGAATGTGCGCACCTGACGTCCCTGTGGAATCAGAAATTTATTGTTTCAACTAACATTTCTTTTAATATCCTCACTCACTTGGGTGTCATAGAACACAATACGTTGATCACAGCCACCCACACAGAAACCACCTTGTGGCCAAGCCAGTGCAAATGGTGGCACAGAATGCTGCACGAGTCGCCCAGAGGACTCATTAGCATCGTCGGTGAGAAAGAAACGTATGATGGTGCCATCGTTGTGGCCCGATAGAAAACCAGTGCCCTTGGTGTTGGCTGCCAAAGAGATACAAATGCTGTCCGCGCCATACAAACTCTGCGACTTATTTGTTTTGCAATGAAGAGCGCGTACCTTGCCGTCATCAAGCCCTGTAGGAGGGGGGAGGGAAGAGGTGGATGATAAATGTAAGACATTTCACTAAAGATATGGGTTGTGCATTCAAGCGTAAGCACGATTTTGATAGGTAATCAGGTTATAGAGGGTTTTGAACAGCATTGTAATGAAAATTCAAAGACTTTCTTAATGCCATTGAATGGCATATGGAGCAAGATGTCACAAAAAATTTGTGCATAAAGGGATATAGGGTAAAATTGACACGAAATATCTCAGTTTCTGGAAGAGATAGTCAAAAACGGATTACAGATTTGAAAAATTTGGTATCAAAAACCCGCGATGGTACCATTAACTCAAAATTGTCAAAATGGCGTATGGAGCACATGAATACCCGGGCGACGGTATATGATCTTTCTTTTAGTTTTTTATATTTTAAAGGAAATAGTTTTTCAATACTTATCAGATGTAACCCAACTACTGTAAGGACATAATGAACGGATTTAATAGGCAACTAAAATATTAATTTTCCAGATAATCAGCCAGTTGGGTTATATTGTTTGACCACCTCGATCTGCGATTTGTTGGTTTGTATTGCAATTTTGTGTTGTTTTTTTTTTTTTTTGAGGTGAGAATTTTTAAAAAAAAAGATAAATTTCATAAATCATTTCGGGAATTATGTGTTATGGTTTTAATTCCCTCTTAAAATTTGTCATTCCTCTCAAAACTTTTGTAATTTTTTTTTATGAAACCTCCTACTATTCAAAAATGTTTAACCGTTTTCAATTTTTTTCATCAACTGTTAAAACAAATTTCCGAGCTGTGAACTTGGCCATTAGTTCTTTCTTAAATTTTGTGACTAAGGATCCTAAACTACTGGAATTCTTAGTTTACGAACCGAAAGAATTCCCTTTTAAAATTTTCTTTGATTTCGTTCAGCATCCATCCATCTTAGCATCTTATTTCTCTTAAAAATTATTTCAATATGAAAAATTGCATAAATATTGACCAACGGAATAGAAATGTCATCGAATCCGAGCCCTGGTTTTTCATCCCTGTAAATCATTCCACCTGTTCGGTATTTTAATGACAATCTTCAATAATTCAACTTCAATGCGATGCTTTAAATGCTTTTATAGCAGCATTTAACAGCGAAGCATCACATTAAAAAAAAACCTATGTTCAGAGAGAGTGTTTATTTAACCGTCGCCGCTTATATGTCTTTATGCGACAGCGGTTAAGTGCTCACCGTTTATGCACACATTCACACGTATTTAAGGCAATATCATTAAAGTGTTACCATTGCGAGCAAACAACTAAGCACCACCGATGGTTATGGCAGGGATGCGTCAAAGCGGATCTACATACAAGACGACGACGATGACCTATTAAAATTTCATAACGCCACATATACAGGGTGTTCCAAAATACGTGAGATTTACAAGCACGTACCATTTATTTGTTGACAAACATAGAGTTTCATCTCTTCGATAGCTATCATTAGCCATTATGGAGGTTTACTAATCTTGGAGAATTGTACAAAACCGGGAGTTCGGCCAATTAGAGTTTGGAATATTATGAAATTGGAGCTAGTTTTTCGAAATTACTCATTTTGAGCGAGATTAATCATCGAAACTGTCGAATTTAAGTGTCCGGAAAACGATGTGTGCTTCAAGAACAAACATTGCATCCACAACGTGTCAGTGTGTGACACGTATTTTGGGCTAAAAGAGCGATTTGATTGCAATTAATGCTGCCGGAAACACGGTTATCATCAATGGCGTTTGATATGGTGTCATGTTCACCAAAGTCTTATAAAATGAATTGAAGGGTATATATGTGGAAGACATCCAGTTTCAACATGGTGACACAACCTGCTGCATAACGAACTTAAAAATGGTTTTGCTACAGAAGAAGTTTAATAGACTCTTTTCTAGCGAAGCGGCAATTTTAATTCGTCAGCGCGATCCTGTGAAATTAATACACTGGAGTTTTCTGAGAAATAAGGGGTACACTCATGATTCAAAGACATTCAACATTTCATTGATAAAAGAATTTCGTAATTATGACAAATGGTCAAGCAAACATTCGTGAAAAGATCAAACTCTGTCAGCAGGGTCGAAGAGAAACTTTCAAAAGTTGTATTCCACATATAGCATGCATACATATAAAAGAAAAATATCTTTATAAATACAAATACATTCACAATTCTCCAATAAATAATCGTGTTATGAAAAGGTATTTTTATGGCGGCCATACCCAAATGCGTTAAGGCCTGACCAAAATAGACGAAACGAGACGATTGCAACTTGCCGAACGTTTGCAATCGTTATGTCCGTTTTGACATTTAACCCAAAATGAAACGAGTACCTCCAATCGTCTGAAACAAGAAGACTGCTTTGCACAGCTGTTGTTGACGAGTTGAGACGCTAAAAGTTCGGTTGTTACGGAACAGAACGTCTCGTCGCAATGTTTCGTTCAGTTTCGATCAGTTACGTATGTGCATTTTGGGTTTTATCATTGGCTTCCATTTGTTCGAACTTACTCGTTATGTCTCGTTCTGTCTATTTTGGTCAGGCCTTTAGCGTGTGTGGACCGTTCTATGCAAAGTTTTCGAACTGTAAGCTCTTTGGTTCGAATTCCACCAGACACAAACAAGTTTTTTGAATTGTCTATGTCTGGTGCGAAAGTAATTTTCTGTAATCGGCTACCTCCTCTCTGCAAACAATGATATATTTCAGAGACCAAATAAAGCATGCAAGGGATTTTGAGAACATGAACATTAACCGTTTATAGTGGGCATTTACTCTCGATCATTTGTGTCCAAACATTTCATAACACGCACGACACAATTCAAATCAAAGAATCTCGGGCAAAAACCTTTCAAGGGCTGAAATGGTCAATTCGTTTTCTTAAGGTATTTTTGGGACACCCTGTATGTGTGTGTGTATGTGCTTATGCAGAGATGTTAAAGGCATCATTACAATGAATGCATAAACATGTGTGCGAGTACGTGTGTGTGTGTTTGGAAGTTCCTTTGATATAACTGTTTAATACGGTAAATTTTCTTTCTTCGCACGTCCAACGAACCAATAACACTTCACCCACACTTACCTGCTATGAGTGGTCCTGTCGATAGCCATATTAATGCCATCACAACACTTGTCTGCGGAAATTTATTGCAAATGACTTTCTTATCGTTCCACGTCTCGCCCAACTTGTAAACATACACTATATTATCGCTTTGGCCCACAGCCAATTTGGTTGAATCCGGACTGAATGCCAGACCGCGTATAACATAGGAACTCTTGCCGTTGGCTGGATTTGAGGGTTTTGTGGAGAATTTGTCACGTCTTTCGCCGGCATCGTCGAAGAGCAGAATGTGTCTGTCAGCAGTGGCGATGGCAAGTTTTTGCTGGTTTGGTGCCCAGGCTAGACCAGCAATACGATTTATTTGCTCCTTAAGATAAATAATAAGATTAAGTTGACTTCTTTAAAGAATTGTGATGAAATAAATCCGTTGTGCTAACCTGACCCTCGAGCAGAGTTTTTAAATATTTTAACTGCATTTTACGATTAGTATTTCAGGTAAATATTTTAAAAGAAAATCTTGAGCAATAAGAAGAAAGTATTTTTTACTTGTTTTGAAATAGTTTCGCTTATGTTATGGCAACGAGATCCTTAGGGTTGCCATGACATTTAACACTAAGCGCGCCATTCAAGGGAAGGCATAGTTCTTGTGCAGCCTAAATGGTACGAAGAACAAGTGGCTACAATGGACACCACGAGTTGCGGTGCCCTAGGTTGCTGTTATGGCTCGCACAAGTAAAAGGATGTACATAGTTACGCATATTTGAAGGAAGCTTAAATATTTTAGCGGTAAGCCAGAAATCGAAGAGTACGCAAAATCAGAAATCCTTAACGAGTAATGAGCGAGAGATTTCTCAGAGCAATTGAGAGAAGCAAAATGAATGAGCGCGCTTTCTATAAGCTAACATTTTTTGTACAGAGCTTTAACATACTGTTACTAAGAATGTGCGCCTTTAATGTTGCTGCTATTATATGCAATGAATACTTTTAGATGCTTTTAAATTTTTCATTTCTTTAATGGTTTTTCGGTTGATGAAGGTGAGCAGATTTGAAAAGAATTTGTATGTATGTCCATAGGTATGTGTGTATGCATATAACTCATTACTTTGTTGTCGATGCCACTCATTTATTGTTTTGTTAGGTAAACAAAAAGTGGGATGTCCTTTTGTTGACGTCGTCGTTGTTGTTTTTGTTGTTGTTGTTGTTGTTGTTGTTGTTGTTGTTGTTGTTGTTGTAATTGTTTAAATTCAACGTCTGAGCTCGTCTTATAACAAGGTCGATGGTATTATATTTGATTTGTAGAGGTACATATCCGCCCGTGTGTGGGTATTTGTAAATAAATGTACTTTAAAGAGTCTCAAAATTACATAAACAAAGGATGTTACAAACAGTTGAAGCAAAGTTCTAACACCAAATATTGATGATATCAAAAATAATAAAAATATTTTGATTTAAAATTTGTCTGAAAGCTTATTTTTGTAAAGAGAATTGTTCTTTTTGTGACTTGAAACTTTGTTTTATAAATTAAGCTAATTGTCCATTTGTATGATAGTATTTTGCTTTGCTTTAATAATTAGTTTTTAAAATCTTTAACTGTATGATTTCTATCTGACATGAGAATAAAAAAAATTTTATCACACAGACCGACATTATAACTTATTAGCTTTAATGTTCTAGTATTAAGATTTTTTGTTCTTGTGTATTACTAAGTTGGTGGCATGTACAAATGTTAAAGTTTATTTACATAGCCCTTAATAACAGAACTCTAGCATTAACTTCGAAAAATGTAACATTTCACTGTTGAGATTTTGATTTTCTTACAATAATTTCCAAGAGATGTCACTGTAAGCGACAAAGTGGTTCTGATATTATTAAAAAGTAATTTATAACAGGTTCATTTTTCGTTTAGCTTCGATTTTTGCTGTTCATCGAAGGGTTGTTTTATTGGGTAAGCAACTATGTTAATTTAACAGAATGTGAGCGAACATGACGGGCTACCGACAAGCAGTGTTGCCAGATTTTTTTTTTAGAAAACTGCTAAATCTGAAGAAAAAAACTACATTTTGAAAACAAAAACTGCCATTCGAAAAAACGATTTGTGAAGCAATTTTTTACTTAAAATAGAAATAAAACAAATTAATTTGTATATAAAATTGTTGTTGTATTCAATATCTAAAAAACTTCTGGTATTTTATTCACATTTAAGATCATTTTAAGATAAGTAATTCAGGTATTTTTAATATTTGTTTTTTACATATATTAGTATGTGCATTAGTTATACATATCACTATTAAATATTTGTATCATAGTTTTTGATACGTCAAAAGCTTGAACAATTATAATTGTTTTTTTTTAGAGGGTTGGAATTTCTAGTTGTCGCACTAATAATATCGCTTTTCCCCATCCAAACTTTCAAGTACTTATTTTCCTCCTAGGATCTACAAGGCTTGCAGCTTTGTGACTTGAAAAAAAAACACGCAAATTGGTGCAAATAGAGAAGTGAGGTAGGTTCATGTTCAAAGTTCAATGCGTGATGTAGGCTGAAGCTGCTGCTGAAGTTTAAAGAAGGTCTGCTTTAAAAAAGTAATTGAACCATAATGATGTTTTGGTAAAGAGAATTTATGAAAACTACATAAGACTTTATATTTTCATAAAAACTGCATTTTACATTGAAAAACTGCTTTAATAATGGAAAAACTGTATTTTTCTTTAAAAAACTGCCAACCTGCTCAGAGTTAAAAAAACTGCCATTTGCAGGCAAAACTGCCATTCTGGCAACACTGCCGACAAGTAAAACATGTTGTGTTCCTCAGAAAACCGTGAAACATGTTGCGTTCCTCAGAAACACAGTGTCGCGTCTCGTTGCGAAGGTCACACATGATTTGGACATTGTGATTGTGTTTGTTTGATTGCTATTGCTATCATCGAAAACAGCGAAAAGTTGCAACAGCGCACTTTCTCTCAATTTTATTTAATTTTGTTGAGAGCCTGAACAGAATCAAAAATCGTTGCGGCCACCGATCTTTGTTGTTGGAAAATACATGCAAAATGTAGAAAAAAATGCAGCTCTTTTTCCGCAACGATAAATCGCACAATTAGAATCTATTCTATTTCTTCTCTTGCAACCGACGATTCTCTCTCTGAGTGCCATTAGTGTTGCCATATTTTTGCTAAGAATTGGCTGTGTTTCATGAAATTTGCTTAGTTTTTTTTATCTTCTGACATTTCTTGTTTGTGTGTGTTGTATTCACAGAATTGAAGAGACCAATACATTGAAATGAAATAGAAAAAATAAATAAAAAAATACTAAATAAAAGCAACTTTGAATCGTTAATCGCAATCGCATCATTCTGGACACATTCTCTACGTTTGACGACCAGAGAGGGTCGTTGGTCGCAACGATTTTTGATTCTGTTCAGGCTCTGAAATTGGCATTTTTCGCAAAATGAAATTTTATTAACGACGATCGCGAAGGCATCCCACTGAACCATAAGCGAAGGTTCTGAGTAAGGTGAGAATTTTGCGAACGTTTTCGGGTAGACTTATTTTTTAATTTTTGATTTTTTATTTTGTCCCTTTAAAGTGCTGGCTATAGAAGATTAAATTCGTGAAAATTATTCCCATAGTTAAAAACTGTACTTTTTTTTGCGAAACTAAAAACAAAACTTATTTTGAGTCGAGAAAGAATAATTCTTTATCATTTTAGCAGGTAAAAATTCCTCGAAAATGAAATATTGTTGTTCAGAAATGAGTTCAAAAATGAATCCTAAATGTTTCTTTTTTGCATTCTTAAATGAAATTAAATAATAATATTTTTATCATATCAGTAGAAACAATTTCTCATAAACGAACCATTTTTTGTTCATAAATGAATCAGAAATATATCCTTTTTTATATACTTAAATGAGTTAAAAAGGGAAGAATTTAAACCGTTGTTGATATTTTTATAATAGTAAATTAAAATTTTAGCCTTCATACAAACGTCTAAACTTTGTAGTCTAAAAGTTTCTAATACAAACGTATAAACTTTTTACCAGTGCGAATTGATTATCGCCATAAGGGCTCGTTCATAAACTATGTTACCAATTGTTGTTTTAATATATAATAAATTTTGTCATATTTCTACATAATCTATATTAATAAAAATCATTTTCTGTTTGTTTGACTACAATACAAATCTTAACGGCTGAACGGATTTAACTCAAATTCGGCGCACATATTACTTGAATCCTAACTTAGGTTATGGCATACTAAGTTTTGACCACGCCTATTCCGCCCCTTTACAAGTAACGCAAATCTAACTACTAGCGTACTTTTTTCAAGCGAAAATGCTCAATTTATTAATTTTAAGAAAATACTGTTATTTTGATACCAAAAACATTGACATATCTTTAAAATTGGTCAAACTTCTGGTACAACGTCTTTTTCTAAGAACATCGTTTCCTTAGAATAACAAAAAAAAACTATCAGAAATTCGTATATTTAACTTGCGATGCCAATAACTCCGTTGTTTTTGAATATATTTCATTCAAATTTTTTTCGTTGATAAACTCAATTCAAGCACTTAATAAAAACAATTTAAAAGGTGCCGTTATCTTAGCGGATATATTTTTAATATTTATTTCAAAAAAGGTCCAAAATATTGACTTTTTACTCAAAAAATGACACAAAATTTGTTTTTGTTGTTAAAATAATAAAAACTCAAAATTGCATTTTCGACTACCTCTTACATGACGTAGCGTTTTATAGCAAAAATGCTTCCAATTTTACAGAAAAATTTATTAACTATTTCTGTCATCAAAAAACATGACCCTACACCCAGTGATTTTTTAAAGAAATTAATTTTTTTAAAAGTTGTTTTTATTCTTTTTATATAATAGTCAAGCTCAAAGAATAATTTATGTGAAAAAATTATACCAATATCTCTTTCCGATCAAAAGTTATCGCGATAAATATATTTTTTTTTTGACACAAACCAAGCTGTTTTCAAATGCTTATCTATTAATAAAAATCATTTTTTTTTCTGTGAACATTAAAACTACTGGGAAACAGTAACGGGCAGTGGAAAATGACTGTGGTGTCAAACTATGAGTCTAAGAAAAGTTTTTAATACACCTATTATGTTCCTATATAGTTGCAGGGTGCAGCAACGCGCGCCGGGAAAAGGCTAGTAATATATAATTTAAAAATAAATATTTAAGAACTTCAATAACTTCAATAGTTAAAATTAACATATTTACATTTATAATAATTATGTAATGCGTAATAATTAAATAATTGTGTATTTTTATTTTATATAGGAACCACCTAAAATGTTGAAAAAGCAATGCTTTTATTAAGAAATCTAAAATGATTTCCTTATGTTCTGAACAACGATCTTTCTTCGCGAACCAATTATGATATTTTGAATACTAAGCTGTTCGTTTTTTATTGTGTTATACAAATGCTTTTATATTTCATCTGTGGCAATTTTCTTTAAATATTCTTTTATAAATTGCAAACTGATAAGAAAAAACCTTCAAAATAAGAATTAGTTGCATGTTTCAAGGACATGTGCCATAGTTTGCTTGTGAAATTTTTAGAATGTCTTAAAAGTTAAGAATTAGAATTAAAAAAGGAATTGAGTTTCACAGCCTGCTTTTGGAAAGCTTCACAGCTAAAGTTTTTTAAAACGGGGTTTTTAATGCCATACCAGCTGAAATAGCTCTGAACTGCGGTTTCAGAGGTGATCAGTAAATTTTCCTCAGAGCAAAATTCATGACGAATTAAGTTTTGCTCTTTTATTGGCAGAACTTCTGAAAATTCCTCAACAATAAACTCTCCCACATTTTGAATCCATTGATCATGAACTATTTTCCATGCAAGCATCAATTCTTCATCCGTATTATAATTGCTTCCACTACAATTTGAGAATTTATTCTGCAATACTTTCAAGGATAAAAGTCTTGCAAAAGTAAATAACAGTTCATGTGTGGATAGGTGAGTATTGAGATTTGGGATGGACCTAATTTTAAAGAACAAGTTCTGTAGAAAATCCTGATTCCATTTTCCAAAGATTTTAAATTGGAGTTCTTATTCAGAAAATAAATCTAGTGCGAGCTTCAAAACGCATTTATTGTTAGAATGAACCAAACACAGCAACGAAATCTGTTTGTAGGCAAAATGATGCCCTTTAAAATATAACCCTCGAATTGATTCAACTTGTCAGTAGAATTTCTGTACAATGGCATTTAAAAGGATTCGGGTCTGCAGTTGAGATCAAACAGATAATTAATTTTTTCTATGAAAATTTCCGTGGCAATTGACACAGCATACGATTGTGAATTCTTGAAAGCGCGCATTTCTCGGACCGTTCGAATAGCTGCAGCAACCGAGTGGCTGAAAACTTGCGCAACTCTTTGAACATTCATTTTTTGTAGGCTTGTAGAGAAAACATGCTTAGGACATACATAGTTTGAAGTTTTTGTTTTTCTTATCAATCTCATAAATTTTTTGACTATCATTATTTTTTTTTCGTATACAAAAAAATCAACACTGCAGACTGCGTGTTTTCTCAGTGGTACGAATGGACATAAAAGCATGAATTTTCGTTGCTTTTGCCGAATGTTGCTCATGCCTCGCTTCGTTGGGTATTCTTGATTCGTAGGCAATCGTAATCGCGACCAATCGTACTCTATGGTATTCGTATCCGCAGCGATTGGTGCATGTATTCGCGCATTAATTTTAATGCAGAAGGCACATTCGGTGCTCGTATATTGAGGATATATTCGAAACGCCATTTGAATGCAATCAAGCTGTTCTCTGGTAGCAACACAAAACGCAACAACAAATCAAAGACAAAAGACAAACACAGAAACAACACAGAAGCTTTAAATGTAGTGGTGCCCATACCCGCTCAAAAGAAATTCTCAGAATTTGTTTTTGATGAAAGCAAGTGCAATTACAAATACAATCACAATGTCCAAATTATGGAGAACCGAGATGCGAAGCCGTTGTTCTGAGGAACGCAACATGTTTCGCGGTTCGCAACATGTTTCGCCCTTCTCGTTCGCTCATGAAATTCTGTTAAATTTAAATTTGATTTCTTAAATGTTGTTAAAATTAACATTTTTAGTAAATATAACTGTTGGTAACATTTTACAAGAAAGCATAACTGTATTGGTCGAAATTTATATCGATTCGATGTTTGCTGTTCATCGAAGGGTTGTTTTATTGGGTAAGCAACTATAAAAATATTTATGTTAAAAGATAGAATAATGTAAGCAAATGTTAAGGCTTCATTCTAGAGCGGATTTTATTAAACTATGTTACAAGTATTGATTAACAGCCCTATTCTGCTTGTTAACTTAACCCATTAAGTCCGGGAAGAGCACAATTTTAATATGATGTTTGAGACTTATTTTCTGCTATTAAAGATTGGAATAAAAAATTCCAAACATACCTATTCTACTATTTTTGGGGTCGCTCTTTCGATTGGTGCAGTCGGATTTGCAAAATAATGACTTTTGGAACCAATATGGCGCATTTTAATTAAAAAAATAACGAATTTTTTTGCGTTTTTCTTTTTTGTGAATTTTTTTCGCATAAATAAAGTTACTGAATCGGTGCCAAACTAAAATCAAAAGTGCACAAAATATCTAAAGTATAACTATGAATATTTTTTTTTTGGTTTGAATCGACGTAACCTCTTCAATATATCAATACGTAAAAAATTAACGTTATTTGGTAAATTATGAGTATTATTAATAAAATTTACATCTCTAATAATATAATTGTCCCAAAAATATATAAAGAAGGGGTTTTTGAGATCGCTGATCACGAATTTGAGGTAAGATTTTCAAAATTTAAGATGGCGGATTCAATATGGCCGACCGAATTTCATAAAATCTTCAAAATTACAAGAAAATGTGTATAAGGGAGTTTTTTAGGCCGTCAAGTTAGGTTGATTCAAACAAAAAAAAAAAATATTCATAGTTATACTTTAGATATTTTGTGCACTTTTGGTTTTAGTTTGGCACTGATTCAGTAACTTTATTTATGCGAAAAAGATTCACAAAAAAGAAAAACGCAAAAAATTTCGTAATTTTTTTAATTAAAATGCGCCATATTGGTTCCAAAAGTCATTATTATGCAAATCCGACTGCACCAATCGAAAGAGCGACCCCAAAAATTGTAGAATAGGTATGTTTGGAATTTTTTATTCCAATTTTTTATAGCAGAAAATAAGTCTCAAACATCATATTAAAATTGTGCTCTTCCCGGACTTAATGGTTTAACAAGGAATTGTTAAGGAGCTCTTGTTATGTAATGTAAATGTTCGTATTCTGGCAAATCATTTACAATTTGAAAGCTCTCAAAAGCTATTGAAGTTCACCACCATGCATGGTGAAAATGTAAATGCCTTAGATATAAAGCGTCAGCTGTTTTTATATTGGTCTTTTCTTGCTTATTTTGATTGCTTATGTTTGTTTTTCTACAAGTAAGACGGAAAATGTTAAGAAATAAATAATTTACTATTTGTTTTCAATTGTTTTAAGTTTCAAAATGAATTTTTTTAATAGCCAAGCAATTTTCGAGTGTTTTGCAGTCTTAATACTGACCTTTCTTTCGTTGTTAAGTTGTTTTCTGTCATTAACAAAATAGTAAAGAAAGGAGCTTTCAAATTATCACCAGAATACGAAACCTTAACAATTTGTTAATATTAACTATTTTGTTAATGTGGTGAGCTTAGTTAAGCTGCTAGAATAGGGGTGTAAATCAGGGCTGCCGACTTAAAGTTTTAATAAAAGTAAACTAAGTTTTTGTGGGTATATTTTTATTTTTTGTCGTATTTCGTTTGACTTTAATATTTATAATTTTTACATACTATTTTTAAAAAAAATTATTTTTCAGTTCAGTTTATAAGCAATGTTCTTGTAAAAAATATCTTATAAATTTTTTTAATACGTTTTCATTATTAGCTTCGTTTATTGTGTCCGTCCGGTACAAATCTTGTAATCTATATTTAACTAAATTCCCGATGAAATTAAAAATGTAACTCAGAACTGGAGAACAACACAATATTAATACATTTTCTTATCTGTCCGTTTGTTTTTTTTGGCAAATGTGCGAAATTTTTTTACCTATATTAAAATTAAACCAAAGCACTGAAATAAAATCATTGACATTTCTTAGAACCGAACGCACAACCTCACGATTATAAAGATAACTCTGAACGTACTCAGCTACAAGACATGCAAAAAAATATTTTCTAAATAGTAATAAATGAAATAAATTCAAATTTTCAAAAATTCATCACAATGGTACATAATAAGATCACTCTTTTGATGGTACTTTTCCCACTAAACTTAAAATATATTTGCGCAATTTTTCAGACAGCAATAGATCAGTGGCATTTCCCCACCATTCTGTATTACGAAACAAGGCAAGAACGATGAAGAAGAAACTATCAGCACTACTTTTTTCCATATCTCGTGTCTTGCTTAGCGTTAGTGTGATATTTCGTGATACAGAATGAAATTGTTTGCCTCATTTACTCTTTTGTGTTTACGTAAAAAGACGAAGTGTGATTTCATCGAGAAGATACCACGTGATCGCCACTGCAATAGATCAATTCAATGCACTCAACTGAAATGGGCATGAATGCAATTTCACCACATTGAGAATTTTACCACAGCAACGTGGTGCAGGGGAAAAACAATATCTGCAAAGTGCCTCAGAAGCTTTTGCGCAATGGGAGTGAAGAAAGTTTTCTTGATTTCTAGTGTTATCGGCATGGTTTTGTACGAAAATTTTCGGCAAAGCTTAGTAACAAATCGTCCTTTGCGTTCGCTAGTACATTTTGTGTGTGATAGCAGCTAGGGATTTATTAAATAAACACAAATGTTTGATTTAGTCTAAATCCAAGAGATTTACGTTAATATGCTGCAAAAGGATAAAACGAGCCATTATTCAGAGCGAATCCTTTTAATGGGCACTTTAAGTTGTATGTATTTTATTGTTATGCTGCTGTTGGCTGGGCTTTTTGTCATGGGGCAAAAGCCACAATAAAAGGAGAGGAAACAAGAATTTGTCCTTGACTCTTAATTAGTTGATGTTGCAAATGAATGTTGTTATTCACTTGGCGTTGTTGATGTTGATGTTGTTGTTGTTGTTGTTGTTGTTGTTGTTGTTGTTGTTGTTGTTGTTGTTTATGCTTTAGTTGCCATTCAGGATGTTCTTGTTTTATGCATGTACGCTACATTGTTGTGTGACAATGGAACGCGTCTCGTTTATTTTATGGCCCTGCCGAACCGTAGACATAACTGTGTCAAATGTTAACTAACGGGAATTAACTCATTGCGGTTTAAACATTAACATAAAATGACAGAAAGCGTCACAACAACAGCACCAAGCCATCGTCCTTGGCTTTAATGTCACTTTTACTGCTGCTGCAGCTACTCGTGATGATCTCTCTGCTGTCTGGGTATTAAGTGAATTTTCTTGCATTAAAAAGGATGCTCACTTGTTTTTTGCGAATTCTTCTTTTTGCTGTGCGAATCTTGAGCCTAAGGCTCGACGGATTTTCTTTTACCTTCCAAGAAGCCACAAAATTCAGTGAGCTTTGCTTGTCTTTGCACTTTTGTGTTAGGCTGTTCGTATAAAAATAAAGATATTGAATAACTTAAGTTTCATTGCAACGGCATCCTTTTCCCAACATACTTACTCTAAGTATTTCAAAGCTTGAAGCTAAGGAAGCAGCCCTCACATTTTGGCATTTTAGGGTGTAGTACAAAAATGCAACACTTTCTACACCAAAAGTTATGCCATATTTGTTGTTGCTAACAAAGCCAAGATTTGTTGAATATTTTTGGGTTAACAGCTGTTACGCTTGCAGCCATAAGATAAAGTTTTGCTAAAGAATCGATTTATTGAAATGGAAAGAAAATGCTTTCTTTTCTAAATACACCACGATAAGCCACATAGCTTTAAGGGTTCTTGATATATGCTTTAAAAATATCATTGAAGTTGAATGTTGAAAATCTTTATAAGAGCTCTTGTATCCTTGTATTATTCAACATAACAAGAGTCGGTCATAATAAATTATAATAAAATAATAATAATAACAAAAATGATAAAACCCCAAGATTGATTTTGGTCTGGATAAACATCAATTAAACGTAATAAAAACACAAACGTTCAACCATAAAATTGGCAGTCAAGCGTCCGATTCAAAGAGCAGCAGGAGTTTTTGCTGTGTTCCTTTGAATATAGTTTTGTTGGTAGGTCTTTGTTATTTCTCAAGGAAATTCCCAGTTGGGAAATTCCTACAAATTGCAGAACAAACGAGGCAAAAAACCATTTTATTTGCGTTGCATTTTCAGAATAAGCGAAAAATGCCTCTGCTCCTTTAAACACATGTCTGTCCTACATTTGGCAACTTTATGCAGAGAACTTAATGTTTTGAGTAGTTTTTCTGTACAATCTAGAAAATGGTATTGTTTAAATTATAGATTTTTTTTTAAATGAAACTTCTTATAGTGCGGTAAGGTAACACAAATTTTACCAAGTCATCGAGAACTGAACCTGCTAGTTTTATTAATACTCCGAACGGGGATATCTTTTGAGATTGTTTTTTTTTTTTTTAAAGTTTGCGACCAAATTTTGTTCAACAATTTTTTTATTCTTTAAATGAGATTTTTTTTTAAGTCTGAATCTTTTTTTTTTTTGTCCCCTAAAGGATTTTGTTTTGAAGCGAAGCTTTTTACGCCTCGTTCTGCGATTTGCTAGAGTGAAATCAGAAAAAACGACACTTTTTTCCGACACCTATTTTCTTAGAATTGATATTGTTTTTTGCTTGCATCAATTGAACCAGAAAATGTTAAATTAAAAATAATTTCTTGCCCGCTGCAGGAATTGAACCCAGTTCTATCGTTTGTTGGTACTTTCCTCTAACCATTACGCTAAAACCCTTTCTTTCATAACTTTGTTGATTCAGTGATAAACATTAGCTAAAGCTATGTTTCAGCAGATCACTATAATCTATTATTTTAAGAAAGGATTGTGTGTTGGCTATTCTAGGACTGTGTATTGGCTAGCCAACCGACAAAAGTAGCAAAAAAAACGAACTAGAGCAAATATAACTAAATTTACCGAGCTATGGTTTGAATCTTCGGTTTGTCCATGCGAACTAAAAGACCTAACGAACTAAAAGACCTAACGAACTAAAAGAACGAACGAACTAAAAGAAATATTCACTAAGGATTGTGTATTAGATGTTGTTTCTACTTCCTACTATAGGTCGTTATAAATATCGTTAAAAATAAACAACCTGTAAGTTGATTAAATTGTAACAAAATTAATGATTTTTGTATATTTATTCCCTACAACTGAACAGGGGACTTTAAGGGAGGGCCGAAGAGGGTTAATATATATGATATATATACTTTGTTATATTTATGTTTTTTGAATTTAAAAATTATTTTAATCGAAAAAACGCTATTAAATTATCAAATCTATGAATTTGCGAAAATGCTTCGCTTCTCTCGTGTGTCCAGTGACGCACCTGTGTTTTTTTTTGATAAATAATTATTTTATTCTTATTTTATGTGTTAACAGTTTAGCTTTTGATTTTATGTCATTTTAATTTAACATTGACAGGCTTCAGGTCAATATTGCCTCATAGAGATTTGAGAAATAGTCAATACTGCTGAGTATAGTATTTATGTCCAGTACACAAGGAGATTAATTTCGGTTTTTATCAGCATTTTGAAAATTTATCAAGATATCAAAAATGTACATATATGTATATCGCAAATACTGCTTATTATAGGATATCTGTCGAAAAATACACATCAGAGTAAATTCTTTATTTTTTTTTGTTGTTAAGTTGGTTATACTACAAATCGAAATGTTGAGCCTTTATTTTTATTTTTCGTTGATTGATACAGGAGGAAAAGACGTGGTCAAACTCTAAATCGTTCGAGAAGATAAATCTATATTATAATATGAAAGGCTTCAAACGTATATATCTTCGAGTGAGGTAAACTAAAGAACTACTGAACCGATTTCAATAATTCTTTCACTAATTCAAAGCATCATTCTTGACTTAGGATATTGCACACTTTATATTTTTAAACATACCCTTAAAAGTTATTACACGCAAAGAAAAAAAACGTTTATCGCCAGTTTGCCGCAAACGAACTTCGTTTGTCGTGCTTGAAATCGTTATATGCAAACGTTTCAACAGTTGTCATAATAACAGTTCAGTTGCGAGAAACGTGTCATATAGTTGCAGGAAATTAATTTCGTTTGTCATAAACGCGAGTGATTTCTAAATTGCAGCAATTGAAAACTTCGTTTTTCCCAACTGAAAATTTTGTTTATTTTCCCCTTCGTTGTATAAACATAACGCTTATAGTTTAGAGTTACTTTTTGGACAAATTGTTACTATATAAGGAAATTGGTAGTTTGCTTAATACGCGGACGGAGATAGCAACAGAGGTGCAATCCATAAGAAGACGGACGGACATAATGAGAAAGATTATTAATATAATAAAAAATAATGACCGAAATAGCTTGCGCTATATATATATAAGATATATTTTTAAGTTTTGACAACTGAATATTCGTTTGCGGCAAATACAGCTCGCAAACGAAGTATAGTTGGTGAATATTTCAGTTGTGGTAAACGAAAAATTTCTTTGCGTGTACAATTTAAGGTTAAATACCATCTAAGAAATTATTCAAAAATTATTCATGCACGCTGCATTAAGCAGTACAAAGCCATTCTTTTTCATTAAAAAAAAAATAAATAAATAACTGACCATTTCAGCTCTTGAAAGGACTTTGACCTAGCTTCTTATGATCAATTGTGTTGTGCGTGTTATTAAGTTTGTACACAATTGACCGAGAAATGGACCTACATGCTTAACGCCGACTCTGAACGGCGATGAACGGAATGTTCTTATTCTCAAGAAGCTTTACATGGCATTTTGATTACTCTCTGAGGTTTACCATTGTCTGCAGAGAGGTGGCCGTACAGAAAAATTATTTTAATTCAAATAATTTTCTGTCGCTGCTGGGATTCGAACCTGGGTCTCAGAATTCTTTGACATAGCGGGCACGCACTTTCACCAACTACGCCACGGACGCCACTTTTCATTGCCTTGCTGTAAAAAGCTCTTTTGAATTACGCTTTGACATGATAGGAAAAAATGAGCTAATGAAGCAACAACAATGTGAATCTTAAAATAGAAAGAATCTATTTCTTTTATGATGAAATTCCCTACAGTATAATGTATACAATAAATAGATATGAAAGACCACTTTTACATTGATCAAGACTTGAAATCAACTTTTTTTGACATTATCTTTTAGACTTGACGAAAACATTAACAGTGGTCCAAGAATGATAAAAACAAGACTACGCGTTCCGCAGTCCCGGTATCTAATGCTCTCTTTCTAAACTGAGTGCATGACGTCACACAACTTGACAAAAACGTATGCAAGTGTGCGATCTCTTAGGCAAATTGTCTAAATTGAAAATAAATTCTTTCGAAAAAGTAAAGTAAAAATATTTACTCTTCTGTCTAAAAATATGAATATTTTCGTATACGAAAAATATGAATTTTTTTAACTTTCAATATTTTTATTGCCTACACTATTCGAGAATGACAAAATTTTATTGTACCAATGGGTTAAGGAGGTCCATATACATATTATAAAAAGAAGAAAAAACATATTTAGGCGTGGGTGTGGGAGTAAAATTATTCCAAAGTCTGACAATATCACTTGTGACGTTATGCTGTCTCTCTCTCTCTCATTTGCAGAACGCGTAATCTGGTTTCTATCATTCTTGACATTGGTCAAGACTTGAATTCAATTTAATTTCTTCTTTGCTTGTTTTCTATATACGACATTCTTACAATTTTCACCTTCAGAACACCAAAGGCATGTAAGCAAATGAAAAGTAATGCGAAGCGCTTTGTCAAAACAGCGAAAAGCACAAAAGGAATATAAAAAATTGCCTAAAAATTGACAGCGCAAGTGTTCTCTTACCCTTTCGTTGCTTCCTATGTGCGGCGAATTGCCTACAAGCACACAGACTTGGTTTCAAGTCTTGACCAATGTAAAAGTGGTCTAAACATGAGCATAAATAAATGTTGAAATGATGAGCATAAATAAATATAAATCTGTGTCGATCACGTACATGGTATAATAATACATGGTAGCATTGACAGTTGCTTGGGAAATCATATACTGTCAAAAAATATACTCAAAAAGAGAGCGCTCACAATCCGCCATTGAAAACACAAGCAATGTTGAAAACGTTGAAGTGAAAAAAAACAACAACCACAGCAGCTGCTGATGTATTTCCACAAAAAGCTGTTTTTGACAATTTATGTTTTCCTGTTGAAGAGAAAATAAGCAGTTGTCAATGCTACCATGTATTATTATACCATGGATCACGTAGTACCCTTGCGAAAACACAAAAAAAGAGTAAATGAGACAAATGCTGTTGCTGCTTTCGACTCAGACTCAGTGCTGCCAAACAGTAGCAGTGGTGCTGCCATCTCTTATCAAGCAGCTGATAAAAAGCTTTTATTAGAAGTGTTGCTAAGCTGACATTGCAAAGGTTGTAATTTTGATAAAAGTTGTAATTATCAAGATCCATTTTTGTGCCTCTTTTTTATGTGTGATGGTACCACGATAAAATAATGGATGTGCTAATTTGATGAAAGTAATTTAATCTTATTAGATATACAGCAAACGCAGAATATCTTATATTATCTATAGTTGGAAAAGTATGTGAGCATTAGTTGAAAGGTGAAAATATGAAATGTTTATAAAACATTTTTTTTTAAAATCTACTTTCAGTTTTTTTTTTAGGTGAATACGTTACATTTTACCTCGCAGGTTTCAAAAAAAACTTAAAAATGCATTTTTCTTAAAATCTTCGGCGTTGCATGGAATTGTTAGTCAATTAGTATAGGTGTTATTATAAAAGTTATAGGATGGCAGTAAAGGTTAATTCTTTGACTTTATGGCACAAATAAATAAAAAAATTAAAGACGTCACCGGGATACAGCAGTTTCGACTATGTCGTAACACAAGACGTAGAATTATATAATACTTAAATTAGAAACAATCGAGTTACACACTTCTTATTGATACTAAAACATAGAAAAAGTTGGTACAATTTTTGCAACTTGTTTTGTTGGGTGGTTTTATTTGGTAGATTTCGCATTCAATGGCTTACAACTATTAGCTTGCATTTAAAATAACAATTTTAAAACCATGCCGTTGACCCGCCCGCCCCTGCTAAAATGAAGCCCTCCCCTCTCACAATTAAATAACAATTACAAATCCATGCCGCAGCCGAGCCTCCGCTGACGCTTTTTCTAAACGGAAATTGGTAGTGCTCGATTCTGTTAAAAAAGCATGCCCCTCAAAATTAACTTTGATTCTGTAAAAACAACATGCTGTTAAAAACAACATGCACCCAAAAGTATGCTTTTTTAATCATAAGATTTATGTCTTCGCTACGCTACGATAGATGGCGCTGTCATCAAAACTGGAAACCGTCGATAAATAGGTAGTGAACTTTAACAAGAACCATGCGCACAGCAAAAAAAAAATATCAAATGTTGGCTATATATTTTATGTAATTGTTTAAAATTTATATAAGTTAGAGAGTTCAAACATGAATTTTTCTCCCAGTGAGGATCAAGCATACCAACAAGTGCTTACATCAACATTGTACGATCAATACTTAAGGCACACCAAAGGCTCAAAGTGTGACCTAAAAACGCTATCAACGGCCGCCTGATCACTATCAACCGCCCTACTAAGCTCCGAGAATGACGTATTCTACGTCAAAACATAACACTTCAGTAAATGCTGGATCATAGTCCTCATGACAAAAATAGAGCACAAATTCATGGCATCATAAGGCCACGCAGAGAGCCGCTACAATCTGTAAATCTGTAAGTCTGTAAAAAAATTTTGTAAAAAAAGTATGAAAGAAATTTTAAAACAAAAAACATATCCAAAGGTGGGCGAAAAATTATTAATTTTGTTCTTTTTTCTACACGAATTATTAAATTTATCGTCATTTTGGGCAAAAATAAAATTCTAGAAAGTAGTACGCTTTTTTACTATTCAGTTAACTCAGTTAAGACACACTGCTACACCAACAACTGTTGAAAAAACTAGATACATCGAATATTTAGTTTGGGTAAAACAACGTTTGCCGGGTCAGCTAGTAATATATATTTCGTATGTAACCAATATCAGTTTAGCTGTTTGTAGTTATGCAGGTCAAATAAACAAACAAACAGCAGAAAGAAGTACTGGTTATCTTAATTATTATTAAAAAACAATGTTTTCTTTGTCAAATCTCAAATTCTCAAATTCGTTGTTAATATTTGTTGTTAAAAAGAGTAGTTAACTTTTTTGATGATTTTGGCCCCACAACTGTGGCAACTCTTAAACTAGTTTGTTCACCTTTCTTTGTCCTACTCATTTATTTTTAACTACACGTACACATTTTTTGCAACTTCCCCCACAAAGCTTTCATGGTATTTTTGTGGATGTTTGTGGGTCAAAACTGCGGAAGTATTGAAAACGTTGTTCTTTAAGCTTCCCCCACTTTAAGGCCCCCAATACGCTGAGGTGATTATTATGCAATTGTTGTGATGCCATTAGTATTATTATTGTTGTTGTTTCTTTTGTTTTTATTGCTTTCATTTAAACAATGTTGTAGCTTGTAAAACCGCTGGTTATAAATTTTTGGCGTAATGGTTAAAACAATTAAAATCTACATTTTAATCTTAACCATCCTTTTGCCTTTCTCCTTTTCGTTTCAACCCTCTCTCCCACTCTCCATCTTTCGTAATGTGGCCTTTTTTACTATGCGCATTGTTGTTGCTTTTCTTTTATTTTTCCTTGTGATGTTTATATATTTAACTTTATTGCAGTTGCGCTGCTTAAGCTAGTTAAATTATTTTGCAATTGTTGCAGCTTAAGTTATTGTTATTGTTGCAGCAGTAAAAAAACCAGTAAAATAAGTTGTAAGTAGGAGCAGTTGTTGGTAATGTTGTTGTTGTCGTTGGTGTTCTTGTCGCTGTTTTTTTATCTTGTTGATTTTTGATTGCGTCCACCGGGAGACAAACACAATTTGTGCTGCTGTGAAATTATTATGAGTTGTGAAAATAGAAATAAATATTCACAGAGAACTGAGCAGAATGGGAGAGAATGAATGAAATGTATAAAAAATCGTGGAGAATATGAATAAATTCTTATGATAAGTTATTGTTGTTATTCATAGTAAAATTACAAATAAATAAATATGCTATCAGGAATACGATTGTATTCGACAGTTTTTGGAAAGCTTTACAAGCTTTTGATGGATGCGTTTTTTGTTGATTTTTCCAGTGAAAAGCTTAATGATATTGTTAACTCCCTTTTTCATGGGAATATATAGATATTATAAACACAGAATAATGACAAAAAAAATAAAAATAATTAATTGTGCTCAAACCCAAGCACACGACCCAATAATGATAGAAACAAGATTACGCGTTCCGCAGTCCCGTTATCTAATGCTCTCTTTCTCAACTGAGTGCATGACGTCACACAGTACTTTTGCTTGACGAAAACGTATGCAAATGTGCGATCTCTTAAGCAAATTCATGAAATTAAAAATAAATTCTTTCGAAAAAGAAAAATGAAAATATGTACTCTTCTACTATTTTCGTATACGAAAAATATGAGTTTTTTAAACTTTTAAGATTTTTATCTCCTAAACTATTTGAGACTGACAAAATTTTATTGTACCAATGGGTTAAGGAGGTCCATATCCATATAAAAATAAAAAAAAAATATTTAGGAGTGGGTGTTGTAGTAAAATTGTTCCAAAGTCTGAAAATATCGCTTGTGATGTCATGCTCTCTCTCTCTCATTTGCGGAACGCGTAATCTGGTTTCTATCATTCTTGCACACGACTCTGCTTACCCTCTTGTTTACCCTCTCGCTTATGTTCACGCTTACGGTCAAGCTTAAGCATCACCATCACCCCCACCATCACTATTACCATCACCATCACCATCACCATCACCATCACCATCACCATCACCATCACCATCATCATCACCATCACCATCACCATCACCACCACCATCACCATCACCATCACCATCACCATCACCATCACCATCACCACCACCATCACCATCACCATCACCATCACCATCACCATCACCATCACCATCACCATCACCATCACCATCACCATTGCCATCACCATCACCATCACCATCGCCGTCACCATCACCATAACCATCACCATCACCATCACCATCACCATCACCATCACCATCACCATCACCATCACCATCACCATCACCATCACCATCACCATCACCATCACCATCACCATCACCATCACCATCACCATCACCATTACCATCACCATCGCTATCACCATCACCACCACCATCACCATCACCATCACCATCACCATCATCATCACCATCACCATCACCATCACCATCACCATCACCATCACCATCACCATCACCATCACCATCACCATTACCATCACCATCACCATCACCATCACCATCACCATCACCATCACCATCACCATAACTACCTGTGCAACTTGTTGTGAATTTAAATAACTCATTCAACTCTTCTTAGCTTAACATCCGCTTTTGGCTAACTTTGCTGTCATCGTGATTTCAACGCTTTCAACACGCTTTGTTTCTTAATTTTAATGCTGTGGCATCTCCGTGCATTTTCAACCGAACGCTGCTCGTCACCTTCAAATTCCAAGCTGCATTACATCTTCCTCCGCTGACCGGAAACTGATTTTAAAAATTTTGCTCGCTATATTATATAAAAAAATTCACTTCCGTTTCACTGCGCTATTGTGTGCGTTGCTGAAGAGCAAAAACTTTTCAACATAGAGAATTAAAGAATAATAATAATAAAAAAAAAAAAAAATTTTCATTTCATTGTGTGCTCTTCTGTTCCGTTCCATTTGTATAAAGTTCGTTCACTTGCGTGACGACGGACACTTCATGGACTCCGTATTTACAACAACTATTTAATTTATAGTTTATAGTTTGTTCTTAACGCTACGACAGCCAAATGCTTGTAGATGTTGTTGTTCATAAAAATCCTGGCGAGGATTGTTGGCGTAAATTTGTTTAAATTTTACTCGATGATTGCTAAAGTGAAATCTTCCAAGACTAAGCAGGGTTTTAAGTTAATAAAGTTATCTTGCAGTACTTTGACCTTAATAGAAATAGATACGATGACTTCTTTTGTAGTGTTCTTGATGCAACCATCGAAAGGGCTTCATACAAACAACTATTGCATATATTTAAGAATATTTATCAGAAATTTAAATAATTTTTTTATAAGCATTAACAAAAAATAATATAAACTTAAAAAAAATTACTTTATCAGAAATTCATTGAGATCGTTTTTGCTTCACAAAATAAATCACTAGCTTGCATACTCAGCGTAGAGCAGAATGCGAGTTTTTTTTTTGTTGTTGCTCTCTACTGCTCCATATTAAAAAGATTCAAGCACTCGAGCTGTTTTATTTTTCTTCACATATGCAAGCATACAAACATGCTTACAGCGTATAAACTTGACATATAAACATGCATATGTATGTGTTTGGCACCACCAAGTCATTGCTGCGCCTTAATGTATGCCATAATTTTTTGTTCCGTGCTGCAGCGACTTACTGTAAATGTAGTTTCAAACGTCCTTGATGCTCACTAGCTACTCACACAAATTTCGTCCTTATGCGTTGCTATGTTCCTTGGATTTACATTTATTTATTTGTGTTTCTGTTTGCTTTCATATCCACGCAAGCCACTCTCTCCTCTCCTCTTGTATCCTCTTCACAGCTGCCATCATCGACATGTTTGTAAGTGGACGCAATGTGCAACACATTTTATAGCTTGTGGTGTATATTTTTTTAACCGGTCTTTTTTGTTTGTTTTCCTTCCTTTTTTTTGTTTTCTTTGTAAAATCAATAAAAATGTTAGTGGAATGAGCATAAAAGGAACAGAAGCATTCAGCTTACTCACATTTTATATATATTATATGTTTGTTTTTGAAATTGGGAATTTCATAAGAAGATTCGCATACTTTTGCATATGTGTTGCGCTACTGAGTGCGCCAATTCCATAAATTTATGAAGCACATGTTCTTCCTGCCACGCGCTGGCTTCCGTACGACTTCCGGTCGCGTACGCTTCCGTACGTTTGTTTTACTGTCCTCTTGACTGGCTGGTATGTTTGTCAATTTGTCTCTCTGTTTGACTGCTTGTCTGCTTGGGCTGCATACTTACATATCTATTTGATCGTCTGTCTGTCTCTCACTGCCACTGTTTGTACTTGTATCACTTTAAATACACTGATTTATGTGCAAGCATCTCATAACTCAGTCATATGAAGGCGTAGCAAAATGGAGCAGCTTCTCGGTCTTATTTTTACAGCATTTTGTTGTAAGTTTATTGTATTTTTTGTATGAGACATAAAAATAAACAGATGTATTTGTGTTAATAATAAATTAATAGGCTTATCGAAAGCCCATCATTGGTATGAAGCTATAGAATGTTACATGGTTAGAATGCTGATAGAGTCATTTTCATATAAATAATTGTATACCTAGAATGAATGGAAGAAATATTCAGTTTTGATAAAATATATAATTGCTTAAAATGTATCACGCAGGAATTGATTTCTAAAATTCCAAAAACAATTCTTACTTTTTGCTTTACATTATCGTTGGAACCCCAACATTATTTTACCCCCTTATGAAACCCGCCTTAAAATTATTTCCCTGCCTTCCTTAAGAAGCAGAAGAATTATGCTAAATGTCTCCTTTTTATACAAATTACTCAGTGGTGATATAGACTCACATTACCTCCTTTCTTCATTAAACTTCAACATCCCTAGGAGCGGAGCCAGACATTTCCAGCTTTTTAAGTTGAGTCGGTGCACTTCTAATTATGCCCTTCACGACCCTTTGCGATGTATGTGTAGTGATTTCAATGGCAACTTGAACTTGATAAATTTTTCTGACTCGGTGGATGTCTTAAAACGTAAAATGATATTACATTTGAATACTTAACGCATTCATTGCGATAACAAATATAACTCGCGATAATTGTGTAGATTTTACGATTCAACATATAAGCATTATCGAATTTGATAAATACTTTAAGTTTTCGTTTTATTTAGTTTCGTTGCTTAATTTTTTCATGAAATTATTTTTGATCTTTAGTTCTATAGCTTGTTTAAAATGGGACCATGTATACCGTATCCCTCAGCTTGGTGTGTCAGAGTGTATCTCTTTTCCATACAAGTTTTTACCTGCGTTGGCCCAAATGCATGTCCAAATAATAACTTTAGCTCGGTGTTCCCTTATTTAAGTGACCCGAATATATAAATATATTGTGCCTGCATAATATATATTTGTATATCTGTGCTATGTTTGGTATTGGTTTGGTGTTTGAGAGTTGCATCTCTTTTCCACGTAGGATCTTGGGTTGGACATTGGCCCCAAGCCGAATGACTACAATTATAAATGCGGTTATATATAGTCTAATAAATTACTTTGGATGTTGTCTTGTATTTCTTCGTGTTATGAAGAATGTGCTTTTATTCGATGATGCTTATTATGTTTACATAAGCACAAAAATTTTAAGATTTCAAATTTCAAATTTCTATATTTAATTTTAATTTCCGCTGAAAGGCCAAGCAATTGTGCTTAGTGGAGGCTTTTATTTGCCAACAGGTGGTAGGTTTTAGCACGTAGGTGCATTCTATTCAGTCCGGCTGATCCGGGAACTTCTTAGAATGTAAATCGTGCATGCGTATGGCGCGGGTCATACGTATCTATGAAGATTTCCTACTTCCGGGCGAATCCAAAAAAAAAAAAAAAAAAAAAAAAAAATTTTACTCATTTTTTAGTTAAATATTCATATTTCATATTTCATATTTCATATTTCATATTTCATATTTCATATTTCATATTTCATATTTCATATTTCATATTTCATATTTCATATTTCATATTTCATATTTCATATTTCATATTTCATATTTCATATTTCATATTTCATATTTCATATTTCATATTTCATATTTCATATTTCATATTTCATATTTCATATTTCATATTTCATATTTCATATTTCATATTTCATATTTCATATTTCATATTTCATATTTCATATTTCATATTTCATATTTCATATTTCATATTTCATATTTCATATTTCATATTTCATATTTCATATTTCATATTTCATATTTCATATTTCATATTTCATATTTCATATTTCATATTTCATATTTCATATTTCATATTTCATATTTCATATTTCATATTTCATATTTCATATTTCATATTTCATATTTCATATTTCATATTTCATATTTCATATTTCATATTTCATATTTCATATTTCATATTTCATATTTCATATTTCATATTTCATATTTCATATTTCATATTTCATATTTCATATTTCATATTTCATATTTCATATTTCATATTTCATATTTCATATTTCATATTTCATATTTCATATTTCATATTTCATATTTCATATTTCATATTTCATATTTCATATTTCATATTTCATATTTCATATTTCATATTTCATATTTCATATTTCATATTTCATATTTCATATTTCATATTTCATATTTCATATTTCATATTTCATATTTCATATTTCATATTTCATATTTCATATTTCATATTTCATATTCCATATTTCATATTTCATATTTCATATTTCATATTTCATATTTCATATTTCATATTTCATATTTCATATTTCATATTTCATATTTCATATTTCATATTTCATATTTCATATTTCATATTTCATATTTCATATTTCATATTTCATATTTCATATTTCATATTTCATATTTCATATTTCATATTTCATATTTCATATTTCATATTTCATATTTCATATTTCATATTTCATATTTTATATTTCATATTTCATATTTCATATTTCATATTTCATATTTCATATTTCATATTTCATATTTCATATTTCATACTTCATAATTTATACATAATACAATTCTTGTTTGTATTTTTGATTTTGCGTTCTTCATTCAACATTATGATTTTTTCTAAATTACATTTCTCTAATGAGCCTTCTGTCATTTCTTCATGATTTGTTTCTTAAAGCTTTTTGCTAAATGTTTTTTTTTCAGTTATTAAAAAGCATAAAAATTCATTTTCGAATATTATAAAAATTAGCAAAATATTTGCTCATTAAAATTTTCAATATATTTTATGAGGCTCTTCCTCAATAATTTTATTAACATGCGTATTGACAGCCATTTTGAAATTGTACAGAGGACGTTCTGGTTGGCAATTGAAGTTAACTGCATCGTATTTTGACTTAACTAACGACAACGACGATCTATAAAAGTAGCTAATGTGCGAAATGTCTTGCTTGCCACTTATTCTGCTCTAAAGTCAAGGCAAAGGCATGCACAAACGTCGTATGACAGATAAAATTGGCTGCTTCTGCTGCTGAGCAGGTGCCAAAGTCCTAAGGAAGAATTTAAGAAACAGCTAAAATTTAATGTTGACAGTAACAGCAGATTGAGAAATGGGAAGAAAGTAGCTTATTTAGTTAGTTGACGTGTTCTAGAAATATTTTTCAAAGATTTTACAACGCCTTAAGAAAGAAATTGCGAAAGCGAGCGACACACAGAGAGAAGTGGTGAGCTTAAAGGCTAAAGCATAAATAATTAATATTGCGTATACGCCACGAAGTACCAGAGAGTGTCTTATATTAAGACATAATTTGAAGAAAATCAAAGCGAAAAATTTATAAAACAGATGCGCATAGCAAAGAAACTGTCAGCGGTGTTGACCTTGTCCTGGAATGTTATCCTTGTCATCGTGAAAAAAGCTGTTGAAATACTTGCTGAAATAAACATCATAAAGAATGTGAGCGGCAAATAAAAATATAATATATTTATACAATATATGTGCGTATCCAGCGTAATAAATCATTTTGATTTATAAACTTTGTAAATGTTAAATGATATTTATATTTTGATATCATCGATATCGTTAATAACCGCAGAAATTTGACATTTGACAGCAACAGCAGCATCAGCAGCAACAGCAGCGATGACTAAACATAATAAAGGGTGGTTAAATTTTAAGGACCGATGCTGAATGTAAACCACACCTAAACGTCAAGTTTTTTTCTACATTTCATTTGACATTTCTCAATTTCAGACTAACTCAATTTTAACCATGGAAAGATACACAATCGAGCAACGCGTTAAAGTTACTCAGGTTTATTATGAAAATGGGCTTTCAAATCAAAATGCACATGGAAGAAAATCATCTTCAGTGATGAGACATTTTCATCTCAGTGGATTCGCCAATAAGCAGAATTGCCGCATTTGGGCGAATGATAATCAAAGAGTGATTGTCGAAAAACCAATGCACCCACAAAGAGTGACTGTTTGGTGCGGTTTATGGGCTGGCGACATCATGGGACCGTATTTTTTCCAAAATGAGGCCGTTCAGGCAGTTACTACTGTGAATGGTGGTTGCTATCGTGAGATGATAACGAACTTTTTTTGGCCCAAATTGGAAGGTATGGATCTGAACGATATGAAGTTTCAACAGCACGGTCCCACTTGCCACACAGCTAACGAAACAATGGCTCTTTTGCGCGACAAATTCAATGACCGCGTTATCAAAAGTGATGTAGATGTTAATTGAGCGCTAAGATCATGTGATTTGACACCGTTGAACTTCTTTCTTTGGGGTTATTTGAAAGAAAAGGTGTACGTCGATAAGCCAGCAACAATTCAAGAGCTAAAGGATGAGATAATTCGGCATATTAACGGCATAGAACCTAACTTATGCCTCAGCGTCGTCGAAAATTTGGACCATCGGAGGTGTGCCGCCGAGGTTGCGGCGGCTATTTGGCCGATATTTTGTACCATACATAATTGAACCATACCAATATTATCATAATAAAACTAGTAAGAAATGATCTTCGACTGGGCCGAAGTTAAAATACCCCCACGGCCGAACCAAAGTATATTCAAAGTCTTAAGCAATCAATAAAATGTTTATCCGTAACAACGTTTTCGTTATATTTTTAACAGAAAATATTCGCTTTTGTTTTTTGATAAAATGGCTTTGTATGGGAGGTGGGCGTGGTTTTCACCCAATTTGGTTGAATTCCATACACATAGTACACGTTATATATCAAAGTTCATATGCAAAATTTCAAGTCCATACATCAATTTTTGCGGATTTTAGAGAAATTTTACCTTTTTGATAAAGTCACTTTGTATGGGAGGTAGGCGTGGTTTTCATCCGATTTGGTTGAATTTCATACTTAGAGTGTATTTTGAACATCAAAACTCATATGCAAAATTGGAATTCCATATATTAATTTTTGTTGAATTCTAAGAGATTTTACCGTTTTGATAAAGTCACTTTGTATGGGAGGTAGGCGTGGTTTTCATCCGATTTGGCTCATTTACGAACTTGACCTTCATTTTTTAGATAAAAGCTTAAATATTGAATTTCGTGATGATAGCTTCAAAATTACGGCTGTAATCGTGATCACAGACAGACGGACAGACGGACAGACGGACAGACGGACAGACGGACAGACAGACGGACATGGCTAAATCAACTCGGGTGGTGATGCTGATCAAGAATATATATACTTTTCTATACCTACCACGCCTCCTTATGGGCGTTACAAACGGAGTGACAAAATTAATATACCCCCATTTACGTTTTTTAAACGTGGGGGTATAAAGATATTATACTACCATAATAAATGATAATAATTTCCTAAACAATTTGTGTTTTGTTCAAAATCAACATCGGCCCTTAAAATTAAATTTAATTTCTTCAATGTTCTAAATAATAACCACAAAACTGTTGTGATCAGAATGAGCAGGATAACATGAAGTTTTGAAAAAAAATTTGGAATTTTTAAAAACTTTGCTGGAACCGCTGCTCAAGCTCCATACAATATATCAATACAATTTTTAAATCGGAGCTGGGTTGTATGGGGCTCAAGTTTGACTACCTTAAAGTCTTAAAGAGGAACTTAAAACTGAGACCAAGGGCTATGCTATTATTCTAAAAATTCAATGAAATTAAATTAACGACTTTTTAAAGTAAAATATTTAAAAAAAACTTAGAATTATCATTTATGTAAAAATGTTTGAAATAATACTCAAGAAGTTTTTTCTCTGCATCTTTTAACTACTGTGCGCTGTCTAAAGCACATTAACTAAGACTTCAGCTAAAACGCTTTAATTGGTTGCTGAAAGCTTGCATCCTCGGGGCAGCATATATTAATCTTATCAGCAGTTGATGGTCAACGGTAAGAAAAAACAGGACAACACGAAAACAAATCTCACAGGAGTGCTTGTCAACGCTTGAGCTGGACAATAAATTAAAATTCATCATAGAGAGAGAGATAGAGAAAGAAAGAGAGAGAGAGAGAAAGGCAAGAACAGGGTCGTGCCTTCAAAAAGTTGCTTGCAGAGGAAAACTTTTCCAAAACTTCAACTGCAACTTGTTTGATTTTGTCGCTTTTCATGTTGCAAGGCTCTTTAGCTGCACGCCACTGTGCTATGAGACCACCATACCATAAACTTTATGTTGACATCATCGCTCACTGCTGACAGTACACCTATATGGGCTCCCACACCCTCCACATGACACTTGACTGACATTTTCATGACGCACTTAATTAACAACATTCAGTGAAGTGCGTCTAAGAAGATGAAAAAAAAAATTCAAGTAAAACAATAGCAACACAAAAACATAAACTAAACCAAATAAATTAAATAACCTGCTGCTTGACACTCTTTGCTAGCCAACAACAACAAAAAGAACTTTGGCTTACTTGGTCACTTGATCGCTTGGTCAACAAAACCTGTGATGTTCTGCTAAATGAGTCATTAATTCTGTTTAAATAATGTTGTTGCTGCTTGTGTCGAGATTGTTGTAATTCATTAGTATCACCAAGTATCACTCACCCCTAGTTGCTTGACTGTTTTAAGCTTGCTGTCAAAAGTGAAATGGCTGCCATGATTTAACTGCTAAAACAACATCCGATAATCATTATATTTGTCCAGGAATCTAGCAAAAGTCCACATAATTGAAGAGGCTTTCAATTTGTTAGCTGAGCAGCAACAACAAAAACAACAATAAAAACGAGAAAAGCTTCAAAAATTAAGAGCTCACCACGACGCAGCACACTATAGAGCAGCGTTTAACAAACAGCGCACACAAGTCACACATTCACACACACACGCATACATACATATATGCACACAGTTAATGCCGCCAGCCGCCATAGGAAGTGAGCTTCCCTTGCTATACTATAAACTAGCACGAACATAAACAAGACTTTGTAGCTGCTATATAACTGTGCTCGCGCCCATCATCAAGTCACTTGACTTTGGTTTCGTTCGGTTTTTTGACCCATGGCCACTTTCAATCTACAAAATTTTCCTATCGTTTTTTTTTTTTTAATATTTTCTTTACACTGAATTTAAATATTCAAAGCACGTAATTGGTTAGTTGTTGGTCAGCACTACTCTCGGTACTGTCAGTAAGTTTGTTAGTCAGTCAGTGCGTCAGTCAGAAAGGCAGGCATTTCGTCATGCGTCATCCTTCCTGCAAGCGCTTCCCTGCTATTTGACAGTTTATCCGTTCATCGTTCGGTTGGCCGTTCGCTTGGTTAACCGTGCCTAAAATTTGAATGTTAACAGAATGGAGCTGAATTTTTAGAGTTTGCTTAGGATCCGCTTCAAGCTGTGCTTGGCTTGCATGGTTGCATGGTTGTTCTAGTTTCGACCAGTGCTTTTAGCCGCAGACAGAGGCACGCTGGTGGCTCGTACGTTTACTGCTGTGTGTGTGAAAATATCATTAAATATTCCCGAAGAGTTGTATTGTTTGGAGCATTTTCATTTTGAAATTCATTTAATCATTCTAAACTCGCCGGAAAGCATTGATTAATTTTTGATTAATGATTGGTCTTGGTTTGGTTCAACATAGCATTGCATAGGTTATTGCATATTAAGCAGGAGAATTTAAGATGAGTGGAAGGTTTGTAAAGCAAGTAGAGATCAAAGATGAGAATATCTTTAATTTATTTAGGGTTATATTGCAAGCAAAACCAAAAGCATAAGAAAAAGAAAAAGAAAAAGAAAAAGAAAAAGAAAAAGAAAAAGAAAAAGAAAAAGAAAAAGAAAAAGAAAACGAAAACGAAAACGAAAAAGCAAAAGCAAAAGCAAAATCAAAATCAAAATCAAAATCAAAATCAAAATCAAAATCAAAATCAAAATCAAAATCAAAATCAAAATCAAAATCAAAATCAAAATCAAAATCAAAATCAAAATCAAAATCAAAATCAAAATCAAAATCAAAATCAAAATCAAAATCAAAATCAAAATCAAAATCAAAATCAAAATCAAAATCAAAATCAAAATCAAAATCAAAATCAAAATCAAAATCAAAATCAAAATCAAAATCAAAATCAAAATCAAAATCAAAATCCAAATCAAAATCAAAATCAAAATCAAAATCAAAATCAAAATCAAAATCAAAATCAAAATCAAAATCAAAATCAAAATCAAATTTAAAATCAAAATCAAAATAAAAATCAAAATCAAATCAAAAGGGTCAGAAATCAAGAAAGAGTTAGAAAATTATAGGCAAATAATTACAAAAAGATGATGACAAAGAAAATTCATGTTCTCTTGTTAACACTTTTTTTAATTTACATCGTTTAAGAATTGTTCAATTAGCATAAATCTAAAATATTTTTGAATAATATTCATTGGTTTATTATCTAGAGGCAACTCGAACAATGCAAAAAACTGGAAAAATTATGCAAAAAGTTGATATTTTTATAGAGTTCCTAAAAAAAACGGGAAGAGATATTCCCCTCTTGTTTTTTTATTTATATAAGAAAATGTTCCAGAACAGTTTTGCGTATTTGAAATATAATCTTTACCTCTATATTTAAAAAAAAACTCAAATTTAACGTGGATATGGAAAAAAAACGTAAATTCATTTTTTAGCAGAATGTAACTTCGTGAGCTCCAAGTTACGCCAATAAATCTTTCAACGTAATGTATTTATTGATATTTTACGTAAATGTTTCAAATAATAAAATTGAGCTCTTTTGAGCTTTTTTCACAAGATATGACAATAACTAAAAACGTTTTCAGAAAATTATACAGTTGCTCAGTCTGAAGGCTAAGCACTTTAGCAATTTTTCTTAGTATACTTTCAGGCATACTTTCATTCAGGTGTTAACCCAAACACTTCGTTCAAAAGTGTGACATACTTTATCTTGTATATTGTGGTACCAGCAACAAAATCGTTACATCTACTATAGTCATGATTGCATTTTTATAAAGGGGAGTTTAGATTTTTTTTAATGCATATATAAATATATATAGCAGCAGTTAATTTTTAATGCATCATAAAAAATGGTAAAGCTACCGCCTGAACTACGGATATGAATATTGATAGTAGGTTTTTCATAATCCCTAAAAGTATACTCAAGTAAATTTTGAAAGTTGCTATCATCGCTTATGCAATAATTATTAACTAGTAAGCCCGTATGGCGTTAAAACGCCAAAATGAGAAAAAAAAATCTAATTTAAGATTGTTTTGTTTTTATTATTAGAACTGTTATAATTTTTTAACATATTTCTTTGTAAACAACCATTTGATGTTGCGGAACTTTCACTGAAGGTTAGGATTAGCTGCATACTCTTTTCTTTACTAAAAATTTTCACGACATCAAAAGAGCGGATTCGACCTAATGTCAAATATTATTAGCCGTGTGCGAATTCTGGGTCTTGCAACTTTGCAACTTTTCTCAACGATTCTCTTAGGCTCTTATTGATAGTCATATAAATGGAAAAAAAATGTTTTCGATGGGCTGAGCTTAATTTTTGGTATAAGAATTCGCTGACCAATGCTTGCACCGGTTAGTAAAATTCATTCGACAGTATTATTGTAAGGATTAAAAAATCTGCAGTCGGGTTCTGTTGATAAGTCCTTTCACTGTATTAAGATTCCTCATCAGCATAACAATTGTATCTGTTTTGAGCGTTAAGTGGTGTCACGAAAGACCACTTACCTGCTTTATTGCTATTAAGGAACTCCGTTGGGAAGTTTATTTGTGCGGCACTTCATCAGAAACGGTTGTGCAAATGCTTTTATACAAAACTTCAAGATAAGATAATAGTAGAATTACTAACAAATTAATTTTGAAACCATACTTCGTCCGTTGGTGCAAGATTAGCGTTTTCTTGAATGGTATCACTGTTTATGTCGTTTTGTAGATCATCATTTATAAAATCAATTCACAATTCGTGGAGTGGAGGAGTTGATCAAGAATTAATTGTCCGGTACTATCTCTACGTAGTGTGTCACAGCCAACTTGTCGCAAATAACTTGAAAATTTCTTTTTGCATTTGTCTAATCGCATGTTTTTTTCAAGCTTCATTATTTTTACGTAAGATCACAATTTTCTATTGTTACAACGTGTCCAGAATAAGAAATTTCTGGAACTGTTTTCTTAAAATCACCAGAAAATACAACAACTTTTAAAAAAAGAGTTTACGAATGTCCGGTAATATCGCAAAACACACTATCAATTACTGTCAGTGCTACTGCAGGAATCATACTTGCTTCGTCAATAATGATAAGATGGGCATAATCAAAGTAGATTCCATGCTCAAAATTGGGCTTCAAGCGTTCAAGTTGATACAGATGTATCTCAAGAAGAGGTCTAGGAAGTCTGTGCAAGGTACGTCCTCATTCAACGAAGCTAGCGGCGATGCCAGTAAAGGCTACTGGAATAGCAATTTTGCATGAACTTGCTCTTTTGCGGCTGGTACATATATATAACATTTATTTGAATGGTTTTCGCTTTGCTCAACTGCTTCAAATATACAAAAGATTGATTTTGGAAAATTTTAGAAAAAATTATCACATACTTTTAGGCATCCCATAGAAAAATTATTTTCTTTGCAGAAGATTATTTTGCTTTTTTTTTGTTTAAATACACGATACTTTAGAAAAAGTAAGACCCTATTGCACATCTGCATAACAAGACCTTTCTGTTGATACCTCATTTATGAAAATCGTATTTACGGTATAGATTTGATGGTCATCACAAAAAAAGCGCTTGCGTAATAATAATATAGATTTTTTGCTGAATGCAAAAGGTTCATTCAAATTTTTTTAAATAATAGCGAAACGGGCAGTTTTATTTTGAAAAATTTCTTTTTTATTGTCTTACAAAATAATTTTAAAATAATATCTAACAGTAACATGAACATCTTATTTTAACGGTTTAGATGCTATATCACCTTAAAGTTTAAAATTTAGAAAACACGTGGAGTGAAAAATTTTTTGGGGGAGGTGGGCATGGCGGAAAAAATGTTTTTTTACTAAACACTTTTATTTAAGATTTCTGACAATGTGGTTTCATCATAGGATAAGTCATAGAAAAAATATAGCGTTTTTAATTTTTATGTTATATGGGAGGTAGGCGTGGTTGTGGGCGGATATCAAAAAGTTTTTGTTTTTATCTTGATACAGTCAAACTGAACTCATGTGCCTAATTTTATTGATTTACGAGAACTACTTCTATTTTTTGACAGTTTCTTGTATGGGGCTCAACCACTGCGCGCCGTCCCACAGTGCATTGAACCCATACAAAATTGGAACATAAATAGAAGGAGTGCTCCTATGATAATGAAATTTTGTACGCTAAAGTAATTTAATGCAATTAAGAAAAACTGCAAAAATGATTGAAATTGGTCAGTTCCAAGGGGTACCTCCCCTGGACCTATATTAATTTTTTACATTATTTTGTATGGGAGGTACATACAAAAATTGAGCGATCTTAACAAAATTTGGTTAATAGGTTAAACAATTAAAGAAATAGAAGTGTGCTAAAAATAGTTGAAATCGGTGGGTTCCTAGGGGTACGTCCCCTGGACCTATATTGATTTTTTACATTATTTTGTATGGGAGGTACATACAAAAATTGAGCAATCTTAACAAAATTTGTTCAAAAGGCTTAGCAGTTAAACAAATAGAAGTGTACTAAAAATTGTTGAAATCGGTCGGTTCCTAGGGGTACCTCCATTGGACCTATATTAATTTTTTTCATTATTTTGTATTGGAGGTACATACAAAAGTTGGTCGATCCTTACAAAACTCGGTGAAAAGGTTAGTAAAGTAAAGCAATACATGTGTTCTAGAAATGGTTGAAATCGGGTGGTTCCTAGGGGTACCTCCCTTGGACCTATATTAATTTTTTACATGATTTTGTATGGGAGGTACTTCTGTTACTCATAAATATTCCTATTTGTATTAATTAAAAAAATTATTTTTTAGGCAAATTTCATTTTATTTACAATAGAAAATAAAATGGGTAAGTTATTCTTATTAACAAAATGTGAAATAAAAAAGTTAAAAAATTAATGTGTGCATATGTACAAACAACCAAGAACTCATCTCGCTATTGACTTTCATCGCTATTGACTTCTTCGTTAGAATCACTACAAACAATATAAGGGTCATCAACTAATTGAATAAATTTATCAACTTCTTCATCAATAACTACATTTGATTTTGATTTAATAGTTCCTTTTAATGCTAAGAGAGGCTCAGATGTCAGCAACAATATTTTCATTAAATCTGTATTAGACTTAATCCTCGAGCTAATTTGCTAGTATTAATAAACTGCTGGTTTGTTGCACTCTTTGTTAAATGTTTATTGTCAAAACTTGATAAAAAAAAACAATAACAATCATAGGCGTAGCCAGCCCTTACCTTAAAAAGGAATTTAAAAGAAAACTGAAAAATAATATTATTTTTTGTGCTTTATTTTGGATAAAAAGCTTGAAAACGAAAATTTTCATCGCAAAAAGTGCTGGTTGTGGCTTAGTCGGTTAAGGTGTGTGGCTTGTATACCAAAGAACCCCGGAGCACCGGGTTCGAAATCCATTAAACAAAAACTTTTTCAATTAAATTAATGTTGCTGATTCACCAACACTGTTGACAATGGCAAACTTCAGAGAGTTGAATCATTTGAAAGGCGGAAATGGCCATTCTATTTTTATTTTTAAAGAAGAAAGGGAGTTTGTACCCCCGAAACCCCCCCAATCAACAAAGTTGGTAATTCTACTGAAATTATACCGTTTTTAATACATATTCCTAGAAGTAGGCACTACTTTTTAATATTATTTTTAATTGCACTTTTATATATGTGAACTAGCTGAAATACCCTGTGTTACTAAAATTATTGTGTTATCTACTATAATTTTCTTTTTATAAGGTGTAGATAATATTTTGGAAATCAAAAGTTAATGCTTCAAATAAAATTACAAATATGTTTCGTCAAAACCAAAAAATTCTTTTTTATAATTACCTTTTGAATTTTCCTAAATTTTGAATATTTTTCCATATAAAATTGAGCATTTTTCGCAAAAACTCACTTTTTTAAATCTGCATAACTTTCTTGTTTATGAAAAAGAGCAGATAATATTTTGAAAATAAGAAGTCAATACTTCAAACAAAATAACAAAAAAGTTTCGTCAAAATCAAAGAATCCTTATTTTTGCAATTCTCTCTTGAATTTTGTTCAATTTTGAGTAATTCCATACAAAATTGAGCATTTTTCGCAAAAAGTCACTTTTTAAAATCTACATAACTTTCTTGTTTATAAAAAAGGGCAGATAATATTTTGGAAATCAAAAGTTTATACTTAAAATAAATTTACAAAAAAGTTTTGCTAAAATCAAAGAACCCTTTTTTTGTTATAGCTTATCAAAACTCGCAAATTTTTGAGTTTTAAGGTGTTTTTTTTAAGGTAAAGAAACATTTTTTTACAAAAAATATATACTAAACAAAATTACTTTTAAAACCAAGATACATTTTAAAATATTTCTCTTTACTGCTTTTTAGAAAAAACATGCTGTATTTTCTTAAAAGTTAACTCAATTTTAAATTACTTGATTTTCTTAAAATAACAGGGTGTTGTATAAAGTAATCGCATTTGTTTATTATTAAAGATATCTTAAAAAATCGTTAAAATTTTATAGAACCAAATAATATAAATATAAGTTGCATACTTTTTTTTAAAAAAAAACAACAATTTTTTTTTTCTTATTTTCGTACCATTTCGATGCAGTGTGCGTCCTACTGAAACCACATGTCTGCAACATTAATGCCTTAAAATTAAAGCATGAACAAATTAGCAATAATTTCTTAGTACTGTTTGCCGTGGTGATCATCATCATTTGAAGAAATGATGGCCCATAAAGCATAGCAAACGGTGAGTTTATCTTTATGTGATGGTGTTTCGAGAAAAGCTGGTAGATTTTCATTCAAAGAAAATTAAAATTTAATAACGACAAATAAGCCCTAGTCTAACATGAACAACACATATTATTTTTCACGCTAATACATACACCTATAAAAGTAAACCAAAAATCCCCTTACATGTGTTTGTGTGTGTGTGTGTGCATAAAGCGCTTCTTTAAACGATCTTCGTTAAGTTGTTTCGACGCAAGAAAACCAGACAAATGCGAAGGCAATATTAATCCCTTTTTTCATGGCTTCCAGATAATTTCAATAAATCTCCATAAAAATGCATTAACAATGCCGCTCGGGCGTTGTTAGCCATTAAGCTAGGTCAGTTGTATCCGTTATGTGGCTACGACGCTGGTTGCAAGTGGGTGAAGGCACAATTACAAGTTTATATAAATTTAAATATATAAACGAGGAAACATAAATTAATTTGCATGAATATTTTTTTTTTGTGGTGAACAAACCCCTATTAATTGCGACAAAAACCATGTCGTACACAATGGAGTCGTAATGTATAAGAATTCCAAAAAAAATTTAAAGGCGTTGTCACAAAATGTTATAAACGTCACGGTTTGCACGCCTAACATAAAGAGGAGCTGAGCAAGTAGGAGAAAAATGGCAGTGAAAGAAAAGGCAGCAGCAGAAAAGGAAGCCGAAAAATGTTTGACGCATAAATTTTGAAGTGGCAACATTGGCATAAATATTTCAGACTTGATAAGCAACAGACATTGCTGCCTGCACTGTCAGTCGCTTGTGTGGGCGCAGCAAACTAATCCAATGAGAAGAACAAAATGTTTTGAGCTATTTTGGTAACATTAAGAGCTCAGTTCTGGAACAATTTTCTATAAAATTTTGCCTTTATTTGTTAAAGAGGGAGGTTGGTCTAGATGAGTTTTTCTGTTTTTTTTCTTTTTTTTTGTTTATTTTGTTTAGTTGAGTAAAGTTTTTTTATTTCTAGAGATTTTGTTCAAATCTACTTAGATGTTCTTAGATATATATTTAAATTATCTGCCAGATTAGGTTGTCAGACATGGTTTCTTAAGCTGTTGTTATTGCCATGTTTATTTGTGTATTTTGCCTTTATTTTGGCCATTATAAAAAACCATAAGCAGTATGGAATGCATGATTTTGTGTGACACACACACTGTCACAGTGCGCTGTTTCCGTTCTCGGTGATGCTCAAATTTATTATCCGCAACTAAAACGCCTACGCGTCCACTTTAGTTGACTCTTTGTGCAGCTAGTTGTTGTTGTTCGTATATTTATATGTTTGCTGTGGTTGGTACTAGGTTTTTGTTTATTCATTTTTTGTGTATATATGTGTATGTGTGTGTGTGCTCTTAAGGATATCCTTGTTTTTCTTGCTGCTGCTCATTTTTCTTCCGTTTGTTAAAGTAGCTGTTTCTGTTGCTGTTGGACTAGCCGTTGTTGCTGCTAGAGTTTATTTCTCGGTTGCTTTTGAGATAGTTTCTCATTTTCACATTTTTACTAGGTTACAATTTTCTACTACTTAGCACAATTTTCTACTACTTAGCTATAGCATTGAAATTAAAATGTTACTCTGACTGCCGGAAGTGTGTATACAAGCATTTCCGCTTCCGCTATTGTTGCTTCGCTACTCTCTGCGTTTGTCCTTCTGCACTCAAGCAAAGCAATTAAAGTTTTAAATCATTTTCAATGACATGAATGGCCCCAACGAGCGTCGCAAGGATGAGCGAGCAGCTTGAACTCTGAAAAGGGTCAACATATCACAAGGAGCTGAATGCCAAGCTGATACGCCAGTATTCAAGGCAAAATAAATGAATTTTAAGTTGAAATTTAAATTGCAGAGCAACAATATATACATATATTCTATAGTTTTGTGTTCTAAATTCTCAGAAAACAATTATAAATTTGTAAAATCTTGGAATGGGATAGATAGCCTGTTACCGTAACAGCATGAGCAAAAAGAACAACAAGATAGTGAAGGTGAGGGTTCAACAAGAATTCTCTGTTAGATAAAATGATTTTTCGGTATCGTGGAAAAGCAGTAACATATTCATAATTATGTTGAAAATTCAGTTGAAGCTTAAGGCAAAGCCTATTGCTCGTTGAGAGGCAGAGAAAACATTTCGTATGAATTGAGAAATCTTAGAAGTGTTAATTTTTGGAAAATAACGCACATAGCTTCAAACTTGTACTGGGCCATTTCAAGCATTCAAGCAGTACTTTGCTTTAAATTCATTTATTCTGATTTGCATTTGAACCAAAACAAAATAAAATGCTTAAATACCAACATAGAAACGGGACGCAAAATGGCTTCTTCCGTTACACTTTGGTTGCAAAGTAAGGAAAACCCTTATGTATAGAAAATAAAGAAATAAATATATTTCAGAATTTATTTCAGAAGAACGGGAAATTATTTTGCTTTATGGCTAATTTGTCTGCTTTTATCCACTAATGTATAAAACGAGAATTTCCCGGACGCAAGTTCTGAAAATGTTTTAACATAATTGAAAATGATGGTTTATTTTTGTTATGTAATGCATAATAATTTTCCATGCGAAGTAATTATAAAAGGTAAACATATTTTTAAGCGGAATGTTACATCCACATTAGCATATTTCATAAAAAAAAATAAAATGTTTTGGTGGGTTTTCAGCTTAAACAGTATTGCAAAGGTGCTGTGGGGGTTTTGGGCAAATTAACTTAAAACAACTGCTTTTCGAGAAAAACAAAAAACTTGCTTGATGCCATGATGTAATAAACAAAGTAATTGCGAATTTTTCAATCTTTTAAAAAAATCAAGCACTTGAGTTGTCAAAACTTACGAAATCATCTTTTTGTCTCATTCCCACCTGTACATTCATATGTCTGACAGATGTAGCAAAAAGATTTCAGACCACTGTCATGGCTCATTAATTTAACAATTTTTCTTAGCATACTTTCAGGCATAGATTGAAACACCGAACACTAGCGAATATGTCAACCTTTGACAAACCTCTCTATGACAAAGAAAATAATTTGAGCTGGAAATATTCAGTTACAGACAAGAAAAAGAACATTTTCCAATTTTATCATAAAAACTAGACTTATTTAAAAAAAGAGTTGGCTGTGTCGTGGACACACCCGTAGGTTTTGACGTGACGAAGTTTCTTGTTGTTGTTGTTAATGTTGATGTTGATGTTGATGTTGATGTTGATGTTGATGTTGATGTTGATGTTGATGTTGATGTTGATGTTGATGTTGATGTTGATGTTGATGTTGATGTTGATGTTGATGTTGATGTTGATGTTGATGTTGATGTTGATGTTGATGTTGATGTTGATGTTGATGTTGATGTGATGTTGATGTTGATGTTGATGTTGATGTTGATGTTGATGTTGATGTTGATGTTGATGTTGATGTTAATGTTGATGTTGATGTTGATGCTGATGTTGATGTTGATGTTGATGTTGATGTTGATGTTGATGTTGATGTTGATGTTGAGGTTGAGGTTGATTGTGATGTTGATGTTGATGTTGGTGTTGGTGTTGGTGTTGGTGTTGGTGTTGGTGTTGGTGTTGGTGTTGGTGTTGGTGTTGGTGTTGGTGTTGGTGTTGGTGTTGGTGTTGGTGTTGGTGTTGCTGTTGGTGTTGGTGTTGGTGTTGCTGTTGGTGTTGCTGTTGGTGTTGGTGTTGGTGATGATGTTGGTGTTGGTGTTGGGGTTGGTGTTGGTGTTGAGATTGGTGTTGATGTGTCTGTTGGTGTTGGTGTTGGTGTTGGTGTTGGTGTTGGTGTTGGTGTTGGTGTTGGTGTTGGTGTTGGTGTTGGTGTTGGTGTTGGTGTTGGTGTTGGTATTGGAGTTGGAGTTGTTGTTGGATTTGGAGTTGGTGCTTTTCTTTTAGCTTTTTTGCTTGCTTCCCCATTGGTTGTGCTCTAATTTTAATTAATCCAGCAAAAGTGATGCATATGCGTCACATTAGGCAGTTCCCTGAGTGTCTTTGACACGCCGTCAATTTTTTTTTATTTTTGTCATATGCCCGAAGACCTCACCTTCGTTTTCGTTCCTTAAAATTTACCGTTGCACCAGTAGTCACAGAGTTAAAAATCCATGCAACGTTTTTTCATGGCTGTAGCATTTTTACTGCATTATGTGATTGCATCCCTGAAATCATGACAACAGGAATTTTTTTTTTAATTTAGTTGTGAAGCGTAATAACACATCCATGCTTTCGTAAAACAAAATATACCATAGCACTCCTCCTGAGTGAGTAATAATTCCATGCAACGATATTACATTTCTGTTACATAAGCTGCTATATTCACGACCTGACGACGCCGGAATTTTTTTTTTAAAGCCATGTATAAAACCTTCATTTTGCTTTTTAAATTTTTATCGTAGGTTATACACACATTGAGTAAAAATTCAATGCAACGCCGCTGCATGAATGTTGCGTTATCAATCTTTGAGCAGCTCTCTCAGCGTCCCCATGGCGACTAACATTTTTTGTCTAATTTTGTTGTGAGGGCTTACAGTAGGCCTTTATTGGCGTATCGTATTTTTAATCTTAGCGCTAATACTCAGTGAGTAATAATTCCATGTAACAAATTTTCAGTTGTGTTGCTTAAAGAGTTCCCCCTGCGACCCGATAATGTTTTGAATTTTTGTTTTGTTTTTTTAACGAAGTCAAAGAATTAACCTTTACGGTCATACCATTTTTTTAATCATAGCTCTTATACTCAGCGAGTAACAATTCAATGCAACGCAGATGAATTTTTAAAAAATTCATTTTTCAACTTTTTTGGAAACAAGAGCAGTACAACGTAACTTCGTCACGTCAAAAAAAAAATGTATTTTCAAATAATGCTATGTTATTATTTTAACATAGATTTGCAGTTTTCATTTGCTAAACAGACATTATTGTCTTAAAATAAAAAAATAAAAATTCATTCATAAACAATACTTATTTATTCGTCAATAAAACAGGTTATCTGTTACAAAATTATCAAAAAAGTACATAAACTTTACATTTTAAGGCTTGAGCTACATATATTAACATTCAAAAGCTTATACTTGGTGGCATAGCCTTTATTATTTAACCTTACACCCGTTTACATGTTTTACAACTTTGTTTATCTGGGTCATATTGACCCGTAGTGTATTTTGTATGGAAATTGTCAATTTTTCAATGAGGTAAAATTAAAAAGTGCTGTTATTTCATGAAATATTAATTTTGGTATTTGTTTTTTTTTTTAAAATATATGTTTGCACAAAACATTTGCATTTTACATTGGTGCACAAAACATTTGTGCTAAGCATTGGTAGATCTGCCCTATCATTATCATCGTTATCTTCCAATATATCAGGTTCTTTGTATTTGTGAAGGTAACACGATTAACATGCATGAACATAATGCAAAGGTCAACAATTTTTAAGCAATGGTCACACACAGCAGACGTTTTATTATGCTTTGTTTTGCTGTTACCCTTATATGCTTCGCATCTACGTCGTGATTTTTAATCCAGTAAAAACAGTGAATGAAACAAGAATGAACAACATTCATTTGAAATGGAAATTATTTATTTTTTTTTTATCTAAACTTGTGCATTCGAAGCGATTCTGTAAGGTGTTTTAGCTTCATACCAATCAAGCTCAAAGCAATTCTTAGGCCGTGTGCTATCCGGAAACTTTTCACTCGGATGACGAAATTTTGACAGTCTGAATGAGAATATTTGGCAGATGGGGATAAATATGATTGTCAAAAATTCATGTAGCCCCAGGAGCGAGTATAAATTTTGATAATCGGCAAGTGAATTTTTGACACAAGCAAAACTAGAAGAAAAAATTTGTGCTTCTGACAACCAGTGGAAAACAAGTGGAAAATATTTACATAAAATACTGTTAATTTTTAGTATAGATATATTAACAATTTTTCAAATTAAATTAAATTCTTGTGCTTCTACACTACCGAAATTTAAAACGTCAAAAATTTCTACCTGTCAAAATTTTATCATCCTTCTTTTCTACCACAAGTAAAAAGTTTTCGAATTGCACACGGCCTTATTGATTGCTTCGTTGGAATGTTGCATCGCTTTTCCAATTGATTTTTAGCATGATATAACGCAAATACTAAAAGACAACACAAAAGAGAACACTGTACATGCACAATAGATCCATAAGGAAAGCATGTTTTCATACCTGTAAGTGTACATTAGTATGAAAAGTACATACGCCAACGACAGAATAATGCTGTCTCTCACTTCCAATGTACTCACAGTTGCAAAAAATTTAGAAAGGATTGCACATCAGCAAAAAGTAGTGAAAAAGTACTATAAAAATTGATCCTTCATACAAATCGTATGGTAGAAAATGTCGGGTCATTTTGACCCAGATAAACGTATAGTGCACATATCAGTTGTTTGTCTCTGCTATGCACATATGTCACATATGTACAATTTTTTCATACTAGTTGCAAAGATAAAAGTTCAACAAATAAAATGGTATTTTTTTTTTAATTTTTGATATTTAATATGTTTTTTTTTGCAAATGAAAAGTGCCTCGGGTCAATATGACCCGATAAACGGGTTTAAGGTTAAAACTGCTCGAAGTCTTCGCTCGCCTGGGAAGTGCATTTGGGTATAGCACACCAAGCCTGTTGAACATTTTCCCACTAAGATATTTTTTTTCACTAGGATACCACAACTTTTCGATTGAATTGAGGTCCGGAGATTGGGCCATGTCATAACGTCCACTCTTTTTGTCTGAAAACCATTTATTTTTGATACACTTGATGGTTGTTTCGGGTCGTTGTCCTCTTGGAATTGGACTAACAACAGTTCTTAAGGGTTAATTAATAAATCAAGAAAATATGTATATATAGTACTTTTTGCTTAAAGCGAACTTCAAGGGAACGGGCAAAATGGTTCGTTTTAAACGAAGTTCGTTTTAAATGAAGACTTGAATAAAACATCTGTATGTGCACATTAACTCCTTTATAGATTTACTAGCGATACCCGGCGCGCGTTCTGCACCCGGCAAGTATATTGGAAATAATAAGGACATTCAAAACTTTTATTGGTCCCTTAGTCTGACACCACGCTCATGTTCCATTGCCTGTTACAGTTTCCCAGTAGCAGAACATCACTCCCAGGTGACAATTACATTATGAGTTTCAATGTCCTGTGATTTTAGCTTCCATAGCTATTCTGTATAGAGAATCGGGCCACACACCCTTTTCCAATGCACATACCAGTTTTCCAGTAGAAAGACTTTGGCAATTAGTAACTACATACTGAGTTTTATTGTCATGCGACGTTTAGTTCCAAAGCTATTCAATATCGAAAATTTGACTTGTGTGGTCCAAGCCATAACCCCTTTTCCTATGCCCGTCCCAGTTCTCTTGTTTATTTATAAAAAAACTTATTGAATCACACAATGTCAATTCTATAAAGCCGTTTGTTCCTTTTGTTCATTTATAAATTACAGGAAAACCACCGTCAAAACATGTGTAGAAAAGTTGCATGCAGCGAAACAAATAAACATACGTACATACATACATACATACATACATACATACATACATACATACATACATACATACATCAAGTCGGATTGAATCTCATTCTCATCAAAAAAATCCTCAACATGCTAAAGGTGGTCAGTGAATCCCCTTTGAACAAAACTGTGTTAGATTAATTCTCCACATCAAAACTACTTTAAACATATTAGAATGTACTTCGATCCAATTAGCTTTAAGCGCAGTAAAGTATGTATGTAAATATAATATGTATTTGTTTGGTTGTTTTGTTCATGGTATAATTAATCAGGTAGGTGTGACAGTTTTCCAGCGAACATGAATTGTCAAAAATCTTACAAGACAAAGCAAACAAAAAAAAAAAAAAAACAAAAAACAGACGAGTTTGACAATCCATGAACGATCTCGTGAGAAAATAGCCTGTTGTCAAACCTACCTGTATAATTGTATCATGGTTTTGTTGTTTTGTGCTTGCTGAGAACAAAAAGAGTATAGTAGAGAGCAACATGCAGTTTATTGAGGCTCTCGCAGCACAAACGCATGAAAAGCTAACGATCAAGCAACGCATGTCATGATGAATGATTTTTTAAAAAACTTAACACTTTAATTAAAGATACTTATTATTGAAATTTCGTAAAGAAAATAACCAATGAACCTTTTGTAGCACAAATGTGATATTTTAAAACATATTTCAAAAAAATCCGACCAGTACTTTTGGAGTTTTGCGGGCACAAAAAATTTTCACTTTCATTTTATATAATAGTATAGATAGATATAGATATAGATATAGATATAGATATAGATATAGATATAGATATAGATATAGATATAGATATAGATATAGATATAGATTAAAAACATGGTGGGATGTTTTAATTTAAAAAAATAATTTTTAAAAAAATCAGTTAGTTTAGTTTGCTTAGTAGCAATAATAGTTTCATTTAGATACACTTCCACTTGAGCCAAGTGTTGTGGAGTGTTGCGCGACTGAAGAAAATTTCTTACATAGCTTACGCTACACATTGCATCCACTGCAGTTGTGACTTGGATTGGCTCTACCAGACCTGTGATGTATTTAAATACAACGTATTTAAAATACTATTTAAATTCTTTTTAAATACTGGTCCAAGTAATTGAAAAATAAATACCAAATACAAATACTAGGTATTGGTATTTGAAAAAAAAAATACACAAATACTTGGTATTTGAAAAAGTAAATACAAATACCAATACTTGAGTATTTGCAGAGCTGAATTTTCAAAACTTGCAAATACTATTTAAAAGTATTTAGTAAATACTTTCAAATACTTAGTAAATACTTAGTCAACATTAAATGTAACGTACCTTTTTATTCTAGGATTCTATTTGGATTTGCATTTGTATTTGAAAATCACAGGTCTGGGCTCTACGTCGTCTATATCGTCGTCAAGGTCGTCATCACCAGCGCAAACAGACTGCACAATACAACTTTGAAGTTATCTTCACTCATATCAACAGAATTAACAATTTTTGAGAGAAGTAATGGCGATATTTACTTTTCAATGCGTGAATGACTCCTTGGTTCATAGGTTGTAAAACTGAGCTAGTATTTGGAGGCATAAACAATAATTTAATCCACTCTAAGTCATTTATATCTGGATGAGCTGGGCAGTTATCTACCAGTAGTATAATTTTTCGATTCGCATAAATTATTGTTCCATTGTCTTGATTCATTGGTCAAAATTTCGGATGTCATTCAAGCCTTTTAATTAGACTGGTAATTAACTGGTAAATTTTTTATGTATTTTTTTTTGGTTTTCCAATTACTAACAGTTTTCTTTTCTTTGTACCCGTCACATTTGCTACTACGAGCACAGTGAGTGGTTCCTTTGATAGTTTCCCACCTGAAACGGTCTCACCTCTGAAGCACAGTGTATTATTAGGAGTGAGTTTATAAAATAAACCAGTATCACCGCCATTAAAAATGTCCTCATCCTTAAAATTTTTTCGTATGTCTGCCCACTTGTTTTGTAACCAATCATTGATCACATTCACATTGACTTCAGCAGCCTCTGCAACTATTTTTCCGCTAGTGATGTTGTGGCGTCTTTTAAATCGAACAATTCAACTTTCGCTGCACTTAAATTCGTTGTAATTAAGTTTTTTTTTCCCAAATTCTTGTGCTTTCTCTTGTAAAACGGCATTGGTTATAGTCACATTACAGGCTCTTTTTTGAGTAAACCATTTTAGTAGGCAATGGTCCAGTTCCAAGAAAGAAGGGTTTTTAACCTTATTAACATTTGAGGAGCTTCGCTCAAAACTATTTAGCACTAAGTCTTTCTTTTTCCAAATTGTAGCAATTGTTGACTTGCTGAGGCCCATTTCTTGGCATATCTTGGCTCTTGTTTAACACCTTGTTGTAAACGTTTTATTATTTCACATTTCTCTTTTAAAGATAAACACTTTCTTTGCTTTCCAACTGCTGCTACGCCCATCTTCTTACTTTTTCATTTTCAACTGAAGTCTGCACATCGTCCTTACCCCAACAAACATTAAACTTAGGGGAATTCCCGGATTGGAGACATAGGAAAAATTAGACACTGTGTGTTACAGTGTGGTCAAAGCAAACATTATTTTGACGTGACTAAGTTACGTTGTACTGCTCTAGTTTCCAAAAAAGTTGAAAAATGAATTTTTTAAAAATTCATCTGCGTTTCATTGAATTGTTACTCGCTGGGTATAAGAGCTATGATTAAAAAAATGGTATGACCATAAAGGCTAATTCTTTGACTATATTAAAAAAACAAAAAAAAAATTTAATACGGCATAGGGACGTAGTGGGAGCTGCGTAAGCAACGCAACTGAAAATTTGTTACTTGGAATTATTACGCGCTGAGTATTAGTGCTAGGATTAAAAATAGGATACGCCAATAAAGGCCTACTGGAAGCCCTCACAACAAAATTAGACAAAAAATTTCTGACATCATGGGGACGCTGAGAGAGCCGCTCAAAGATCGATAACGCAACATTCATGAATTTTTACTCAATGAGTATATAACCTACGATAAAAGTTTAAAAAGGAAAATAAAGTTTTTATACATGGCTTTACGACAAAAATAAAAAAAAAATTCCGGCGTCGTCAGGTTGTGAATATAGCAGCTTATGTAACAAAAATGTAATATCGTTGCATGGAATTATTACACACTCAGGAAGAGTGCTACAGTAAATTTTGTTTTACGACAGCAGGGATGTGTTATTACGCTTCACAACTAAATTACAAAAAAAATTTAGTTGTCATGATTTCAGGGATGCAATCACATAATGCAGTAAAAATGCTATAACCATGAAAAAACGTTGCATGGATTTTTAACTCTGTGACTACTGGTGCAACGGTAAATTTTAAGGAACGAAAACAAAGGTAAGGTCTTCGGGCATATGACAAAAATAAAAAAAAAAAATTTGACGGCGTGTCAAAAAACCCTCAGGGAACCGCCTAATGTGACGCATATGCATCACTTTTGCTGGATTAATTGAAATGAGAGCACAACCCATGCGAAACCAAAAAAAAAACTAAAAGCAAACCAACACCAACACCAACACCAACAGCAACACCAACACCAACACCAACACCAGCACCAACACCAACACCAACACCAGCACCAACACCAACACCAACACCAACACCAACACCAACACCAACACCAACACCAACACCAACACCAACACCAACACCAACACCAACATCAACATCAACATCAACATCAACATCAACATCAACATCAACATCAACATCAACATCAACATCAACATCAACATCAACATCAACATCAACATCAACATCAGCATCAACATCAACACCAACATCAACATCAACATCAACATCAACATCAACATCAACATCAACATCAACATCAACATCAACATCAACATCAACATCAACATCAACATCAACATCAACATCAACATCAACATCAACATCAACATCAACATCAACATCAACATCAACATCAACATCAACATCAACATCAACATCAACATCAACATCAACATCAACATCAACATCAACATCAACATCAACATCAACATCAACATCAACATCAACATCAACATCAACATCAACATCAACATCAACATCAACATCAACATCAACATCAACATCAACATCAACATCAACATCAACATCAACATCAACATCAACATCAACATCAACATCAACATCAACATCAACATCAACATCAACATCAACATCAACATCAACATCAACATCAACATCAACATCAACATCAACATCAACATCAACATCAACATCAACATCAACATCAACATCAACATCAACATCAACATCAGCATCAACATCAACACCAACATCAACATCAACATCAACATCAACATCAACATCAACATCAACATCAACATTAACATCAACATCAACATCAGCATCAACATCAACACCAACATCAACATCAACATCAACATCAACATCAACATCAACATCAGCATCAACATCAACACCAACACCAACATCAACATCAACATCAACATCAACATCAACATCAACATCAACATCAACATCAACATCAACATCAACATCAACATCAACATCAACATCAACATCAACATCAACATCAACATCAACATCAACATCAACATCAACATCAACATCAACATCAACATCAACATCAACATCAACATCAACATCAACATCAACATCAACATCAACATCAACATCAACATCAACATCAACATCAACATCAACATCAACATCAACATCAGCATCAACATCAACACCAACATCAACATCAACATCAACATCAACATCAACATCAGCATCAACATCAACATCAACATCAACATCAACATCAACATCAACATCAACATCAACATCAACATCAACATCAACATCAACATCAACATCAACATCAACATCAACATCAACATCAACATCAACATCAACATCAACATCAACATCAACATCAACATCAACATCAACATCAACATCAACATCAACATCAACATCAACATCAACATCAACATCAACATCAACATCAACATCAACATCAACATCAACATCAACATCAACATCAACATCAACATCAACATCAACATCAACATCAACATCAACATCAACATCAACATCAACATCAACATCAACATCAACATCAACATCAACATCAACATCAACATCAACATCAACATCAACATCAACATCAACATCAACATCAACATCAACATCAACATCAACATCAACATCAACATCAACATCAACATCAACATCAACATTAACAACAACAGCAAGAATCTTCGTCACGTCAAAACGAAGGTGTGTCCACGGCACAGCCAACTCTTTTTTATATAACGGTACTTTTTGCTTCATTTTAACCGAAAAATAAACAAGTTTTGCATGCAAATAAATTTCGTTACAACCCAAAGTTGGTTTTAAACGAGTTGCATGGTTTATTGGAATAAAAACGCGAACTTTTGAAATTGGTTAATTTTAGGCGAAAATTCGCTTTAAACGGGTCCGCTATAAGCAAAAAGTACTGAAATTGTATAAATTTCTCCGATCTTAAATATCCGAATTTAATAACATTGTTGATACCCGAGTCAATCGAGTAGAAATGTAAAAATTTCTCAGAAATAAAATTCTGTGACACAAAAGTACAGCTCTATTGATATATAAAGTGTAGAAATAATGATGCATGATGAGATTTAACAAAATTTTCACTTTGAAATGCTCTTCATTTTTTACAAAATAATCTCAATATTGTTATTTGCTCTTTTGAAATCAAATAATTTTTCTCAGCTTAATTTGCGCAAATGTAGACATTTGAAAGATATACAACTCATGTTTTTACAAGCTCTTAACTCATAAAGAGCTCTTTTACATTTTATCGCAAATGATATTCTTGAACTCGTCTCGAGTCGAATATCACTGATAGACACAAGTTTCTCAATTTCCCAATATGTTTATGAAATAAATTGTTACATGTATCATCCTATTTCCAACTTAATATCATATTGAATGTACATTTTCGACAAGTTAACCAAGCATAAATTGTCATGAAGCTCGTTAACGAACGTTGAAAGAATATTTTATCGTTTGGAGTGGTATTAAGTTTATTAGGTGAAAAAAAGAAACTGATACTAAAACTTGAAGGAAATTGAATTTTCAATCAAAACATAAAAGCCACTTTCTTTTCACGAGTATGCATATTTACATACCCTGTACAAAATATACACCGCAGGTATTCAAAGAGAAATATAACGAAAAAGTATAAATACATACAAAAAAAGTTCATGTTAGTTATATAGGACAATAGCTAAGTATAAGAAGAGCTAGAAATTACTTTGGTTTTCAATTTCAATAAATTCAATGTGTAAGGCTGTTGTTAACCGTGAGTTGGTGTGTGGGATGCTTATTACAATTGACTGAACCGCGTTCCTTGTTAACTGCATCTAAATATATTCCATTCCCTCTTGATTTCCATCAACTGGTAATTGAATATAATAAGGTGGGAGCTTTTAAGCTCTAGGAGAAAATACTTTGGAAGGAAGAATTTTGTAATTTATGCTTAAAGTTGGCTTCTTCGTATAGTTTTGGAGTATAGTTTGAAATAATTTTTCATAAATTCAATAATAAAATATATTTTATACCAAATATAAGGACATTTAATAAAATTTCAACATTATGCAAAGCTCGCATGCGCGTTTGGGCGTCTTCATCATATAACCAGACTTGTCATCACCAGCTATCATACACAACAGTTTCGTGGAAATTTTATCACCTGATCGGTCAACGTGTTGTTTCCAACTGTTATTAACCCTTTCAGCCCCAAGGTTGCCTGTGGGCAACTTCTAAATTTGTGGCTCAGTTTCTAGTTTGGGATCCCTCGCTTTTTAACAATAAATTTTTAATATACAGTGTTGCGCAAAAAGATAGCAACAATATCAGTGCGCTGCTACAAAATCTTATATCTTTTTTAATATTGGGGACACACAAAAATTATTATAGGAACCAAAGCATATATTCATATATTATATAAAAAACAAATAATTTTCAAATTTGGTTTTTTTTTAGTTATATATAAAATTAATGTGACTCAATACAATTTGTCTGAGTGCAAAACAAAAGCAACATAATTAATATTTGGTGTAAGACCCATTATTCTTGATTACCGCTGAACATCTGCGCGGCATCGACTCTATTAAATTAGATATAGTGGTATTAGGTATTTGTTCCTAATTTAGTTTCAAGGCTTCATATAGTGCAGTCTTATTAGGAAACCTTTGACCAGAAACTTTTTTCTTCAAAATCCCAAAAAGATTTTCGATGGGATTCAAGTCGGGTGATTGTGTAGGCCAATCAAAATCAATGTCTATAATGTAATCTTTGATGAGCTTTGATGTGTGCTTCGGGTCGTTGTCGTGCTGAAAGTCCACTGAAGCGGCATATTCCACTCTGCATGTCGTAGCATCTTGCTTTCTAAAATGTCTTTATATACAAATCGATCCATAATACCATCGATTTTATGAAATGGTCCGACTCCATCATAGGAAAAACAGGTCCAGACCATTATACCACCGCCTCCGTGCTTAAAATTTATTTTAAGTTTCGGGCTTCAAGTCGTGTACCTGGGCGGCGCCGTACCGTGCACATCCCATCTGAATTAATCAAGTTGAACTTTGATTCATCGCTAAACAAAACGGATTTCCATTTTTGAACGGTCCTATTTAGGCGCTCTTTTGCAAAACTGAGTCTAAAAACAATAAATTGCAACTCGTTGTCACAATTTCAGACAGAGTTGTTTAAATTATAACATCTCACCTTTTTTGTTTATGTTTAGCTGTAAGCAAAGGTTTCTTTGCCGGTCTGTAACTCCTTAAATCGTTCTCAATGGCTCTTCTGCGAACAGTGCTGTAATGTTTATCTAAATCAAGTGTCCGAACAACCACTTTGGAGGTGGCAAATGGATTTCGCTTCAACACGCCACAAATGTTCCTGTCATCACGCAGCGATGTCTTCCGCGGCCACCCTCCTGAATGTACCGTTGTTACGTCTTTTGTGATGTTATACTTTTTTATTAATCTACATACTATTGAACGATTAATATTTAACTGTTTCGCGATAGATATTTGCGATTTCCCCTTTTTATATTCTTAAATAATTCGTAAGTGTAGAGTTTCACAGTATTTATCACGTGCCATTATAAATGGTACAGCCAATGTCACAATTAGCGCAAAAACAAAACTAAACTGCAATGTTTATGACTCACAAACAACATGTGCTTTACAATAAAAGAACTTTTACCGTTATTTTTTGGAACTTCTGTTCTCTTTTTACATTTTTTAAGTTTTGTTGCTTTTGTTTTGCACTCAAACAAATTGAATGCAGTCAAATTAATTTTAAATTTAATAAAATAAACAAAACCAAATTTGAATATGATTTGTTTTTTATATTATGTATGAATATATGCTTTGGTTCCTGTAATAATTTTTGTGTGTTCCCAAAGTTAAAAAATATACACGGTTTTGGAGCAGCGCACTGATTTTGTTGCTATTGTTTTGCGCAACACTGTAGATTGTCGTGAATAAGAGGAGAAAATCAAAAATACGAAAATGAATTTTTATAATATGCTTTTCCAGATTATTCCGAGTGAACTAATGTGCGTGACCATGCGACCACGCGACTTCGAAAAGAGCAAATTCAAAATTTATATTTTTAAATATTTCCAAATATTTTTTGAATCTAAAGGTTATTAAATGTAATAGTTAGTATAAATGTTAGATATCTTATTTAGATTTTTAGTTAAAAAATATGTGATATATATTTAGAGCGCTAAAATTTTTAAAATGTTTTTTTAAATATTTGTGAACTTCTATGTAATATTTTTTAGGAAAGCAATACGGCTTTCAAACTTCGTACTCAGCTTATTTAGGTCAAACAAAATCTGATTGTCAATGAAGTTTGGAATGTGTGGCACCACCACGGCTAATTTGTGGCTGAAAGGGTTAAGGCATACATCTACAAATTAATATTATATATATATTTTTATATGTAATATATTTTTAGAATGTGTATGTTTATAAAAGCATGTTTTTCAAATTTTAACAAAGCTGATTTATTTGATGATATTTTTTCATTCCTTGTCCAAATAAGTGTGAGAAATGATGAAATTTTTATATAGAAAAATATATAAATTCAAATAAACACACTCTCGCAGTGAACATAAAACAACGTACACACACATACACTCACCACTACAAACATCTTAATAACAACTTATATGAACGTAATAAACATAGAAATACTTTTGAGTTGGCAACCTAGAATCATACTCATCATGATGAGGCAAAAAATATGTGATGCGTTAGTATCACAAAATGTGACAGAAATGCTGTTGGCATTGAACAAAGGAACGAACGAACGAACGAACGAGTGAGTAAATGAGTGAATGTTATAAATAAAATAAAATGAATCAAAGTCACACTCTAGTAGAAATCATACTTGCGTAAGGGTTGCCATCTATGGAATTTTGAAATTTAACAATTTTTTTAACCAATATATAAAAACAAATTATTTCTTTTATTAACTAATCAACGATTACGAGAGAGAGCAATCATATTAAAATTTCGAAGTTTTGTTCTTCAGCCCACTCCCATTTATTATATCCATACTATTATATAAAATTAAAGTGAACATTTTTTGTTGCCGCTAAACTCACAAAGTACTTGTCGGATTTTTATGAATTATGTTTTTAAATATCACATTTGTGCTGCAAAAGGATATAAGGGTATTTTATTTACAAAACTATAATAATAAGTAGCTTTAGAGAGCTTTAGAAAGAGTAAAGTTTTTTAAAAAATTATCCACAATGCCATGCATTGCTTGATCGTTAGCTTTCATGCGTTTGTGCTGCGAGAGCTTCAATAAACTCCATGTTGCTCTATTCTCTATTTTTTCTTTGTTCTCGACCAGCACAACACAATTAAGAGCCTGAACAGAATCAAAAATCGTTGCGACCAACGACCCTCTCTGGTCGTCGAACGCAGAGAATGTGTCCAGAATGATGCGATTGCGATTAACGATTCAAAGTTGCTTTTATTTAGTATTTTTTTATTTATTTTTTCTATTTCATTTCAATGTATTGGTCTCTTCAATTGTGTGAATACAACACACACAAACAAGAAATGTCAGAAGATAAAACAAAACTAAGCAAATTTCATGAAACGCAGCCAATTCTTAGCAAAAATATGGCAACACTAATGGCACTCAGAGAGAGAATCGTCGGTCGCAAGAGAAGAAATAGAATAGATTCTAATTGTGCGATTTATCGTTGCGGAAAAAGAGCTGCGTTTTTTCTACATTTTGCATGTATTTTCCAACAACAAAGATCGGAGGCCGCAACGATTTTTGATTCTGTTCAGGCTCTAAAGCTGGATTCACTGATCACCTTCAGCATAATTTTTGCGAAAGCTCTATTGCTCTCAACAAGAGAATGTGGCAATTTTGATTCACTGACATATAAAACATTCTGCAAGTTTGTTGTTTTTTCTTTGTCATTCAGTATTGCCAGATGCAATGTTCCTTTATTATAAAGACATAAAAAATAAAATATGCCTATTTCAACTTGACAAACTCCAATCTGGCAGTTCCGATCAGAAACATTCAGCAAGAAAATTAAAATAAAGTTAATCAAAGAGATGCCGCAAGTTTTTGTTACTCTCTCATTGAGTGTGGAAAAAAATAGAGTGCATAAACTCTATATAAAAAAACTTGAAAAATATGCTGAAGGTGATCAGTGAATCCAGCTTTAATTAACAAACAAATACATATACATACATAGTTTGCTGCACTTAAAACAGGGGTGCGCAAAATTATACATTCACATTTTGTGTTTGTATTGAAAAGCTTTTGTTTTCAAAGCTTGCACTGAACGAAAAGCACTAGTTTGTTCGTTCGTGCGATCACAGCATGCGATCAGGCGTTTTGCAAATTTCATTCTGTATGGTTGCGGCTGTTTGCTATTGCGTTGCCTTATTAAACACGACATTGTATAATTTATAATGTCTTTTAACATAATATCTTGTTATACTTGTCTCCTTGTGGTGACACACCATGCATTCGGCCTCACCAAAAACATTTTCTACAAATAAGAACTAAATTTTCCAATTTATATCAAACATTTTGGCATGTACATAAAAATAAAATCAGAGCGTAATGATTAAGACAACCTGCTTGCACAAAGTCAAAATATCGCATGAACGAACAAACGCAAGAATGGTAGCTTGTCGTATTCAATAAGGCCACGCAAAAGCAAACGACCGCAACTAAACAGCATGAAGCTCGCACAATGACTGATCGCTTCGAATGAACAAACAAACGCACTAACGATGAGTTGTCGTGTTTAATAAGGCAACGCAGTAGCAAGCAACCGCAACCACACAGCATCAAGCTCGCACAGCGACTGAATAATATTTTATTCAGTGTAATAGTCCAAACCTCGACTGAAAAGCTTTTTTAATTGAAAGCTGTCGTATGCGTGTGAAAGCTATCTGACCATGGGCGGCCTTTTGCGCACCCCTGACTTAAAACAAAAGAACAAATGACTTCACCACACCAATTGCCAATTGGATCGAAGTAGATTCTAATATGTTGAAATGAGTTTTAATGTGATGAAGTAATCCAAAACAATTTTTTTTAATGGGTATTCACTGACCACCTTCAAAAATATTTTTTAAGGAGTTTTTTTGCTCTATCTCTCTACACTTTTAATGATACTCAATCCGACTTGATGTATAGTGCATATGTAAGTATGCATGTATATACTTCAAATTTTGTATCAGATAAATTGTTTTTGGCGGAAATCTAACTTTAACCCTACAGTACTGGCGTACCTTCTTTTTACATGAAAATGAGAGGGTTAACATTTTTTTCACCTGTGAACTGCTGCGGGAGAAAGAGAATACATGACGACAATAACAACCTTCAATCATCAATACCAGCGATGAAACCAAATATTCATGGACCCAAGATCATGCTCTGTATTTGATGGGATCTAAAGGATGTGATCTACAATTAGATACTCCAACCGAATAAAACCATTACTGGGGATCAAAGGAGCTTGAATTACAAACGGATTGAATAATTCAAAAGATTCAACAAAGTTACTCTATAGCCGGTAAAAAAATACTTGGGAAACCTCAGATGGGAAGTTAAAATTTTGTTTATTTTCAGACCAAATTTTCTAAGATCAGCAACAAATCGCGTCAGGTACAATTGTAAAAACGTCTACTTCACTTCATTTGAATGTTAAACGAAATAATACACAACGATTACTATCTTTTCACTAATTATCTCCAAGAACGTCACTTTCTTAGGTTTTTTTTATATATTTTTTTTTTTTTTTTTTGAGTGTACATCTAAGATTAACTGAAAAGTTTTAAGCCTGTAGTCTTGGTGGATAAAAAAAATAAACATTTTTTTTTTACCTTCCAGCTAGATGTGTTCTTATCCTGGTGCGTAGTCCTTCGAATTTTTAAGCTGTGCCTAATAGAAAAGCGTGTCAAAATGCAAGACAGCATCATTTGTAAGCATAACAAGCTGGCAACATTGGTTCACACGCACACATGCGAGCGCTTTGATTAAGCATTGAGTGAAAATATCTAACCGAACGCACACCATCTTATACACACGTCTTTCATTTGTATTCACAAGAGCGCCATTTTTATACATATTTGTTTTGTTTTTTTCTTTTCTTTTCTTTTCTTACATTGCAGCTTCCAGGTATTCGACTCATTTTTTTATTTTTCCCATTTTATTTTATTTTATTTAATTTTATTTATTTGCTACTCAGTGCGGTGTGTTCTTTTTTTCCGCTTTATACTTTTGCTTCGTTTTCTACATCCTGTCCTCCTTTATTAACTCATTAGATGCTTTCTTTGTTATCATGTCCTTCGACGCTTCCTGCGGCTGTTAAAGTGTTTTTCGTGATGTGACTGATTATCGCTTGGGTGTGTTTGCTCTGGTGTTAGTGTGCGTGTATTTGTTGAGTTTGTTGTTGTGTGTGCGATTGTGTGCTCTGTTTAATTTCATTTTGAGTCTAGCTTGTGAACATGTGTTTGTCAACAACAGTTAGAACAACGAAAACAATACCAAAAACAATGCGAATGAAATAAAAGCTTTAACTTTTCTCTTGTGCTTATTTGTTCAAACTTTTTTAACTTTGTTTGGTTTTCTTTGTGTGTGTTTTTTGTGCGTTTGAATTTTCTTTCGCCCATTTTCTCTCAGTGCATAATTAGAAAACTTGTGTTCGTTGGGCTTTTGTTTTTTTTTTCTGCAGATCTAATGAATAATTAACTCAATTTTATTATCAATGACATTTGTAGAGTTTTTGTTTCCATTCTTCGAAGCGGAAGGAAGCCATTTTCTATTTTGTTTGTTTTTTTTTTTGCTATTTGAGCGCTTTACTTTGTTTAGCTCCAAATCCGAGCTAATAAAATTCAAGAAAATACTTATTGATGCTTGGAGTGACCCTGTCCAAGGTTGAAACTTTTGTGTTATTCTGCAAAAAATAACACTTCTAGGATTTCTTGATTCATTCGAATGTGTGTGTGTGTTTTTTTTTTTCTTCACAATGAGAAAGCTTTACCTTGAACTTGAACATAATTTGCAACTTGCCTATGTGAATGTCTTACTGTTATTCTTAGATGAGAAGGAACGATTTTTAGGATTCTTATAAATATAACCTTAATTTTGTTGTTGTTGTTGTTATTCGTTTCACTCATATTGTTAGAGCAACAGGATAACCCACGCTTCTTTTAATATTTAAAGCTGAATGTCAGTAACTATGTAATTCCGTATGTTTCCTATCTCCTCTTAGATATTAGATTTCAACCATATTTTTTACATGTATTTTTTAGCAATATGTGGGGCTAATAAGGATTTTTAAAAAATAAATGAGCTTTCCCACCCACATTAAAACATAAACAGTAAAACTACCAATATTCTGAGGTAGAGGTAGAGGTGATACGAGTGAGTAGTGTCGGTGAAGAATTGTTTAAAGCCTACACATTTAGAAGGGAGATTTTTTTCTCAATCTTACTATGGGATCGAGGAAACAATAATCTTTGTAATGCAATGTTCTATTGGGCACCAAGTTAATGGTATAGGGATGGACATACCATTAGACCATTAGACCATTTAGACCGTCTTGAAAAAATAAATTTCGCCGCACACCAGCTAATCTAAAGCAATATTAAAAGAAAGTTTCGCAAAAAAATTTGTATTTTTTTTTTTTTTGGACCGAACGTAGGGGTCGCGCATCGACTTATTTCTTTATAACTTCAGTATTTACTGTCCTATCTTAAAGAATGATATGTCTATGGTTTTGTCTCAGGGAGGCCTATTTTTTGTCTTTAGGACTTATTGACCTCAGTTGAATCCTTATAGTACTGACCCACCGGACCTCAGTTTCTACCATCTTAAGGTACAATTTTGATTTCAGAAATGGAAAGCCCGTAAAAATTTATCGAACTTATACAAATGAAATTTTTCGCTATGTTTACTAAAAATACTTAAAAAAAATGTTTTTTTAATTTTTGCAAAACGTAGGGTAAATTTTTAAATTTTGTCATATCGTATTATTTTGTAATATATGCACCGAAAGCGTTGTTATCCGAGTCTACCATCCTAATGTACTATTCTAGTTTACTAATTGACTTAATAATTACTTAAAAACTTTTTACATATTAAAATCAGACCCCTACGCTCGGTCAAAATATAAAAAAAAAAAATTCTGAAAAGCCCTTCAAACATGCTTTGGATAAGATGGTATATGGTGCATTCTATATAAAAAAGCCAATGGATATGACGAAAAAATGAAAAATTACCCTACAATTTTGCAAGAAACACTTAAAAATATTTTTGTTTTAATTATTCTTTGCAAAAAATCGGAAAATTTCTTTAGTAAGAGTTTAATAATTTTTTAAGAACTTTTCATATCTGATATTAAAATGGTACCTTAAGATGGTAAAAACTGAGATAATGTGGGTAAGTACTACTAGGGGTCATTTGAGGTTAAAGACTTCAAAAGAAGAAAAAGAGGTATCTTAGAGACTAAAGTATCGACATATCATTCTTAAAGATCGGACGGTAAATTCCGAAGCTAAAAAGAAAAATGTAAATGGTAGACGTAGGGTTCGGTAAAAAAAGTTTTTTTGGTCTTACAATTTTTTTTTTTAAATTTTCTCGTATTATTTTTAAAAATAATACGATATGACAAAAGATTTAAAATTTAGTCCTATGTTTTGCAAAAAAAGTAAAAAAAAAATTTTAAATCTGAAATCAAAATCCGATGGGTGAGTACTGTAAGGGCTCAACTGAGGTCAATAAGTCCTGGAGTCAAAAAATAGGTTTCTTTGAGATAAAAAACATACCACTCTTTAAGATCAGACGGTACATACCGAAGTTATGAAGAAATATGTCAATGAGCGACCCCTACGTTCGGTCAAAAAAACAAAAAAAAATTTTTTTTCGAAACTTTCTTTCAATAATGCTTCAGATTAGCTGGTGTGAGGCGACAATTTTTTATTTGCCTATAAGGCAAGATGGACATGGAGGGCTGACCGATTGAACCTGGAAAATACTCGAGCTGATGGCATCAGATCTTGCATTTCTCTCTCCACCCGATAAAGTTGAAAATAGATGAAAGGCTTGTAGAAAGTAGAAATGAAAGTAGAATTCGGTCCTGAAGCTCCAAATAAGATATTGAAGTAACAAATGTGTAAATCGTACTAAATTTTTCCGACTGATGTATGAAGTGTAGTGTAGTGTCACCTATACTCCACCATGTCTGAATATGGCATTCCTGCAGAACTCATCCGCCTTTGCAGAATGACACTGAGCAACACCAGCCTCACAGTTAAAGTCGGGAAGGACCTCACCCCTCCGTTCAATACCAAATCAGGTTTCAGATGGAGAAGAATATCCGAGCTTTCGATCTGAGACATATGTAGCAGTGGTGCTCACTACATGGTTTCCCATAGCCCGGGGGCATTGTGTGTTGTTGAGATTTTGCACATGAAGTAGCAATCAGCTCGCTGTGTTTGTACCAGTGATGTGATTCTGATTTAGTAAAAAATCGCGATCACATCCCGATTTAGACCTGTTTATCCCACCAAAATGACACGAAAAACCCACAAAAAATCCCACCCAAATATTTATACCAGTAACGATTCTTTATGCAATTTTTGAAAAGAAATAATGATGGCCACCTGCTGAACAGGCCCACCTACTACTGAACGCTGTGAGTTCTGACGTCTGTATGATGCGCCAATATGTAAAGTGTTGCAGTAACATCGAATGTTCACTTTTGATAAATCATTGAGATGAATGCGCGTGCTGCTTTAGCCCCACGGCCGTTGAGGAATGAAATATTCGAATAAAACGAAGCTGAGCAAAAATAGTTCATCTCTATTTAGTGAATTTCAGAGTGTTTCTTATCGATAAAAAAAGTTTATTATGAGTAGAATTCTATATTTAATGTTTATTTTTCACGATTCGACGAGCAATCGAACAATATTGAGAAATGGGAAAAAATATTTCACGTCATATCATGATGGCGTACCTACCTACCTACCTACTGAACAAAACGTTGGCCCACCTTCCGAAAAGATCAGTAAAAAAATTGTCATTTATATGATTGAAAATAGTGTTTGGAATTAGTTAAAATAGTTTTCGTGATTCTCGTCCACGTTCAGATAAAATTTTAGAATGCCGTCGCCTAAAAAAACGTAAAAAGAAGAACGAATATAAATTCTGATGAGATAGCTGCAGCCATCAAAGAAATTCAAATCTATATTGTTTAAAGTTCAGTGAGTCATTGTGAACTATTCATAGGATAAACTTTTTATAAACTCTCAATAACTAGTGTTTTTACTTAATTTTCTAATTTTTTTCAACGATTTGTTTTAGGTGTTCAGTAGCTGGGCCGAATTTTTCAGCGGTCGATTTTGAGACTTTTGCTAGATCGATTGCCAAAATTATATTTTTTGGAAATTTTAAATTCTGATTAAAAATCAGAATAGAAAATTCTTCTTAGTTACTGAACTTAGCTTCCAAATGAAACTAAGAGCTCTGAAAAATTATGTTTTAAACCAAAGGTATAGCCTCCAAACAAAACGTGTTTAGTAGGTGGGCATCCTCCCCTACATTTTTTAACATTATAATAATTTTATAGTTTAATAATGTACATAATAAAGTTTTTCAATAAATAAAACAAATTTTCCACAAAAAAAAAATACGAAAAGTTAAACACTGCGTTTTTTATAAAAACTCTCTTAAGTGTATGATAAATAATAAGAAGTAACTGGCCATTTCAGCCCTTGCAAGGACTTTGACCTAGCTTCTTATGATCAATTGTGTTGTGCGTGTTATTAAGTTTGAACACACAATTGACCGAGAACCGGACCTACAGGTTTAATGCCGACTCTGAACGGCGATGAACGGAATGTTCTTGTTCTCAAGAAGCTTTACATGGCATTTTGATTACTCTCTGAGGTTTGCTATTGTCTGCAGAGAGGTGGCGGCCGTACAGAAAAATTATTTTAAAAAATAATTTTCTGTCGATGCTGGGGTTCGAACCCGGGTCTCCAGGTTCGTTGACATAACGGCCACGCACCTTAACCAACTACGCCACGGTGTAAGTGTATGAAGTAATCGTAAATTTCTTTCGTTGCATCAAAATGAAACTGAGCTTATATTTTTGTTTTTAAATGAGGATCTTATTTTCATTAATTTTAAGCCATATCCCTTTCTTACATATTTAATATCAAGGAAACACCAATTAAACGAAAAATTTTGAAAGATTACAAAAAAGTGATACCAACCAGTTTTGCTAAGAATTTACACTTTAAAAAATTATGACACAGAAGAAAATCCCACCTAAGCATCCGAAATCCCACACGTTCTCAAATAGGCTAAATATCCCAAAATGAGCCCAAAATCCCACCAAATCACATCACTGGTTTGTACACTGCCTAAAAGTTTTTTTTTTGCTGTGCTTTAAATTTCAAGTCAGTATGCTTTGAGCGTTCATGTGGTGAGGGTGTTGCTCGCTGTTTTATTTATGAATATACGTAAATATATTGCAATAATTCGAGAAAAGCATTAATTTTGCATTTTGCTTGATGTTTTCTATATTAAAAAAGCGAAAAACAATCACAAAACTAAAAAAAAAATGATTATATTGAAATTCCAACACTCGACAAGAGTTCCTTTCACCAAATGTTCTGAGAGCTTAAGACAACTTCTTGTTTCAGTGTAAAGCTGTGCACTCGGAAAGCTCTCTTTGTTGTTGTTTGAACTGTGCGTTGATCACCACTGATATGTAGTGACACGAGTATTTTACAAGGGTATAATGCTGCGGACGTATGCTGATGATATCGATATCATTATCGATAATATGCGTGAAGTTAGTGCAGCATTCTCCAGATAAGCGAAATAGACAAATCAAATGGGGGTCTTGCAGTGAAAGCAGACAAGACGACAAGACACTTTGAGTTATCAAACAAACAGTGCCAGCGTCTTGGAAATCACGACACTTCCTTAGAGGTTTTTCATGACTTCATCAACCTGGGATGTCTTCTTCCTTAGAGGTTTTTAAGGACTTCGTCGACCTGGGAAGTTTTCGATGCTTTCGAAAAATTGAACATTCCAGCGAAGATCAGATTGGATAGAAATACCCAGAATGTCAAGGGCGCCTGATTGCACAAAATCCACAGCGTTAATTTAAAGGGATGTTCAGGGGAAATTCATTCGTTTGAGAGTTAACAGACAACGCTGGCTTTTTCTTGGAATAAACTCAACTTATGTTAGCAAGAAGCCACTTAGAGATTTTCTCCAGATCATTAGGAAGTGTGTCATTCATATGTTTTTTCTTTGTTTCAATCTCCAAAGAACTCGGCTTTTTTTTAACGAATAGGAATGCAAAATGCTGGTCGTCCACAAAGAAATCAACTGGGTTTCAATCAACTACAGAAGGTCTCGAAACTCAAAGGAAATTATCAAACGCAAACGTCATCCGCAACAATTCTTTAGCGCATAGAGATCAAGATTTTCCACCTCGTACACCCCCGTTATGTCGATATTTATTTCACTGGACATTAATTTTAACAGCTTTTCCAATAATAAAAGCAGTAAAGTGCTCGTGAATTGCAGAAATATAAATAAAATTGGTCATAGCCTTGGGTTTTAAGTTCGTTTGGCAGGGAAAGTTTCGAAAAGTGTGATAAATTTTGAAACTGCCTTTAGGACAAAAAATTATGCGATATCTGAAAATAATGAACAATTTTAAGAATGAGCTACTTTTGATACTGAATTATAGCAAATTTTGAAACAAAAAAAAAAAAAGGGTTGTGGTCCTTAAGCTGTAAATAATAAGTTTAGCAAAGTTTGTTAAACTTTGCAGGAGAAATAAATAGCAGGCAGGCTTGAGGCAAGGCTTAGTGTCATCGAAAGTCCTTGAGCACTAAGTGTTTACTGTCGAGAGCTATAGAATGCTATAGAGAAAAAGAAAATACATATTCTAATGTATGATTGGAAGGCTACCTTTGCAGAAACTTATGCAAGGATTTAGAATTTCTAAAGTTATTCAAATTCATGGTTTTGTTCGGCTACTCTTTCTCAATATTGTAGAAGGAGTGGAAAAAGGTTCATGACGCTAGCAACCATTAATAAAGCTGACATGGTAAACATTGTCCTTTAAGCCATGCTAAAGAAATATTTGATTTAGGGATTTCATCAGCAATTTTAATAACAAAAAGAAGGCAAACATTTCAGATACATATCAATAGGTTTTTTCGTTCTTAAATCATGTTAAAATGAAATGAAATCCTGGAATTGGGTGGATAACTTTATTTTTTAAATAAATTTAAATTTTTTTTCCTTGTATACTTTTCCTTTGTACAAAAAGATGTGTGTAACGCATATGTCGACCATTTTGAAATATTTCCCAAACGAACTTTACCGTCTTTATTGGCTACGATAAAGAAATTCACGAAATCCTTTAAGTTATTCCACAAAATCATGCGGCAAGTTCAAATCGAATGAATACCCGAGATTCAAATCAATGAAAAGTACATAAGCCAGACAAAACGATACAAATTTATTTAAAAAATAAAGTTAAAAAAAAAAATAAAAAAAATATGAAAGAAACCAAAAATTTCCATGCACGGTTTTGGTGAACGATATCCTTTGAATGATGCATAAGCTGAACGGCGAAGAAAAAAAAAAAAACCAAACAAAACCCACAGGCTAAGTAGATAAAATAATAAAAGATATCGATTGGCTAAGAGCAACATAGAGCAATGTTGTTATTGTATATGTAGCAGATAAGTTTGATTGTCGAATGATGAGGATAAATAAATGGATTAAAAAAGGCAAACATTTTATGTGAGAAGGTAGAACATTTATGTGGAATATTAGTAAAAAAGAATTGTTTGGTAAACTCTTTAAATTTTCTGCTTTTGGTAAGTTTAAGACGCAAAAATGGTCGCAAGAAAAAAAAAATCGATTGAAAAGGAGTCATCGAAATAAAGAACGCAAATGAAATATTTTCACGATTTTTCAACGTCCAACATATTCGATGTGAATGCTTCATTTTAATTGCATCACAAAAATGTCGCCTCGCATTTGTAGTCATCGCACCTCAACATTGTAGAGTATCTGCGCCGCACAGTGATTGAGTTCGATGCAAAAACTGTCAATTGATGGAAAAAAGTCGTTTTAAGTTAAATAATTTGAAATATTTTATACTATATAAAAAAAAAAAAAAAAAAAAAAATTGATATCCCCGGCAACCACAACACGCCACGCCGACTTCTTATGGAACAAACAATTGAAAAAAATTGAAAAAAGAGTGTTTTCTTTCTATTGAATTAATATTGAAACTACTCTCAAAAATCTTATATGTATGGGTAGTATTGAACAAAATATATTTCATATGTTAAGTAAAGTATGGTTTTAGGCATGTTGTGATGGTATCATATTATTCAAGGTATGGTATGATGTGTTTAAGATGATGGATATGATGTGATGGATTTCGTATGATGGTTATATTATGATGGTTTGTGATTTGCCATCCACACCATGTTATAGAATGTTATAAATTGGATCCATCATGAAGCGGCTTTAGTGTGCGGTTTATATTTCTAAGATACAAGAATCCTATGATTATTAAATACTATTTTTTTTTATAAAAAATAAAAGAATAAAATTCATAAATAAAAAAATAACAAGTTTGTGTCACCGTCACGCATATTGGAAGTGGAAATTATAGCCGAAAAGTGGAATTCTTCGACTGGTTAAATGATTAAGAGTCTGCCGTAGAGAGTCTGACAAATTCCCATTTTTTATAGTGCTAAGAGCGGAAAAATGTGTTTTAATTCAATTTCGAAAATTTTAATATAATTGAAACATCCAAGGAGAACTGGTTGAAACCGTGGTCACCGTGGTTGAAACACTTAATAAGATCTTCGAGCTATAGCTTATTTTTGATAAAGGGCTCCAAATAAAGTAAAAATCTCCAATTTGATAAAGTAATAAAAAATTACGTCACAAATACTCAACACCAACTTAAATTTTAGCGGAGCACAATCTCTTATTGAAAAAATAACAACAAATTCAAAAAGTTTATATAACTTCATCCTCATCATAAACATCGTACTCATACGCCTACCATTACTCATATCATACTCATCCTACTTCAGCTAATATCTCATACCAAGCATAAAACGCCGATAACCATAATTTCATATCCATAACTATACCCAACATACTAAATCCAGCTATTGTACTTATCATACCATGCCATCTATAACAAGATGTCCATCGCAAATTAGCCATTATATGCATTATCCATCATATCAAATACAACTCACCATACTCACCATACCACAACCATCGATACATATCATTATACCCATCCACCACATCATACAAACATATTATATCTATCACACAATTCTATCTAACAATGCATACCATACCATCTATAACATGGTACCCTTCACAAACAAATCCATAATCATACTAAAAACAAAAGTACCCATCATCATACATAATCCATCATATCAAATACATCTTACCATACTCACTATACCAAACCCATTGAAATGTATCATCATAGGATACTATCATACTATTTCCTTCATACATCTTACACATCATTATACTCTTCCACCATATCATACCAACATATTATATCTATTATACCATTCTATCGAACAATGCATACCAAACCATCATCATGGTATGCTATAATCATACTAAATCATAATCAAAACAAAATCTATACCACTACCACAATACAACACCCATATACCAAATCTATCATACAACACCCATCATATCATATTCATCACATCATACCTAGCATCTCACACACATCGTTCCATATCATATATAATATTATATATATCACAACACACCTATAATTATAATTAACACATTATATTAAAACCATCACTCTATACCCATGATATAGACCACCATAACATACCATCATAACATAGCATGATTTTATATCTATCATCTAAATATCTATCTATGATAGATAAATAATTATATCATATTATATCCAACATACTTTACCATCATACTATATTATCCTATGATGTTAAATTATGCTACCATCACACCAAGTTAACAGATTATTTCTTTCATACCATCCGATTGAAACATACCCTCTATAACATGATATCTATCACAACAAACTCAGAATCATACTTTACCTATTAAAACAAATCTATTACGCCATATGCATCACACCACACCCATTATACAAACCTCATAACCAAACCTCATAACCAAACCAAAATTAAAAAAAATTTGAGCTAATTTCAAAATTATCACACTATACACATAATGTGTTATTAATCATACCATACTTATCTTACCATAACCAGCATATAACCCTAACCCCTCATACTATATCATCCTTTTTTTCTCTGAGTCCTTTATCAAAAAACTTTAAATAGAAAAGCTTATGGAAAACCCAAATAATATCGTTTTTAATACGAGCATAATGGGCCCACATTTGAATGAGAGACGTGTCTCATTAAGCTTAAGGGCCTACTAAAGTTTTTCGGCGATCAAAAATCAAAATTTTGTTTTTTACATTTTTCGATTGTATAACATCTTAAAAATATTCTCAGAAAGTTTTAAGTCAATTGAATAAAAATTCTTGCGGTTATAAGCACAATTGTCTGAAGAGAAGACAATAAAAATATATGTACGTGCCTTACTCATACCAGCTGCTACAAAAACTCTTCTCTGTAATGTCTTTTATTTTTTCAATGCTCTCTTTTAAGTGTCTATTATTTTTTTATTCACTCTTTATATAAAAAAGTATAAGCATAAGTATCCACAGGGGAAGCAAAGAGGGGAAAGGCCCCCTGGTCTTCAGAAAATGAAAACCTTATATTATTGTAAATTAAATAAACATAACAGTAATAATAAAAACTTCTCCCCCTGGCATAAAATTGTGTGGACGCAATGTGGAAATTGGCATCAGTTGTGGCAAAAACTGTCATACATTTATAAAAAACGTTGATTCCACTCGTATTATTCTCGAAAACAAAAATGTAAAGGAAGCTACGCGCGAGGGAAGAATCCTGAGAAGATAGAGGCAAGCTTAAATTTTTGACTCAAAAATTGATGCGAGGGTATCTTATATGGTCCTGGAATAGATGATACTATGTAAGTTGAAAAAAAAATGAATGTATACCTAATAAACTACTTTTAAAACTTTATACGCGTTTTTCTCGAAAAGGCTGTTTATTTATTTATTTGTTTATTTGGGTAAGCTTAATACAAGCAATATATACTTAAGAACTAAAACTTATAATTAGAAATTTATTTCTTAATGCTAGGACTTTTGTTTTTTTTTTTCGCAACGAATGAGAAGCATAGAGCGGTGACCAAACTTGGCTGGCGTATTCGAGTATGGGCCTCACAAGGGTTAGGTAGAGGGATTTTGTAACGTATGGGTTGGAGAACTCCCTGGACCAATGTTTCACAAAACCATGAGTAGAGTTGGCTCTACTAATGATATTATCGATAGGGGATCGAAAATTAAGCTCTTTATCGCAAATTATACCCAAGTCTCGCAAAGAACTTACTAAGGGAACCGGATCACCGAATATGTAATAAATTCGTGATGAAGATTGGAGTCTCTTCCGCGAGTATGTGATAGCTTGACATTTACTGATATTGAGTTCCAGGAAGTTTTTTTGGCACCAAGAAGAAAAACTGATTAGGTCATCTTGAAGACGGCAAGAGTCAGTATTAGTATGTCGATTGGTCGATAGATTTTCATGTCGTCAGCATAAACAGAAAGATTAGAGTATTTGATGGCATCATCGACATCGGTTATTGTTAAGACGAATAACAGATGACCAGAAGTTGCTGTAAAAATACTTTTTTAGTCAAAAATCAGTTTTTTACCTGCCATTTTGGTAAAAATTAACATTTTTCTAAAATCTTCGATTAAAAGCTCAAAAAGCTTCAGCAGAATTTTAATCATTTGTATTTTTTGTTTTTTGATAAGCAAGCTCTGAAAAATCGTGTCCACCGCATATTTAAGGTACTTTACTAAACTACGGATTCCTGTTATATGGTTGAATATTTGCTATCGAAAAATTCAAAAACTTTTCTTCAAAACATATATAATTATAATGTAAAATACAAAATTTACCTAAAATAAACAGTAGTTTAAAAATAAAACTTTTAATACGAGGTTTTTTCTTTAAAAAAACTTAATAGGCCCTTAAATCAGCCTCTCTTGTTTGAAGACTCAAGGTAAAGAGCAAAATTGTATCCATCTGGATTGAGTGAAATCTAACAAAAATGAATTTTACATTTTCTTGATTTTCTTGAAAAATGAAAATAGCCTTCTTTTGTTTAAGTGGGAGTGTCATGACAATTTTTTTTAACCACTTATATCTAATTTTCATAAGCACATATTTTTTATCATCTAAGTTTTTAAGCTCAATTCTAATTCACTATATTGTTCAACACTTCAATTCTATATCACTTTTAATAATGCACGCCCTCTTCTGAGAATCTAGATGTGTCTCGTTCAACATAGGAAACAATTTGACTGAAAACAATGAGCACAATCACGAAATATCATCTAACTAGTGCGTACAGAATGAATATTATATTGTTATGTATTCGAAGTCTAATTCTGCTTGAGTGGGCGTGTCACTCTAATTAAAAAAAAAAAAAACATTTTAACTGATTCTATAAAACAGCATTCCAAGTCTTATCCTCTTAGTGAAGATATAACTCTATTGATAACGTTTAAAAGTCTTATCTTCGGTTGTCCCAATAGTGCGCCATGTGGAAATTCTTTGTCAGTGGGTGTGACACTCCCATTATTTGATAGAACTTTTTTGCAAATATCAGTTAGCCAACATCCCAAGTTTCATTCTCCTAGTGTAGATATAGCAACTTCTTTAGCAGTCTAAGTTCGCATACATTTAATTTTCTAAGCTTACTTCAATAAAAAAAAGATACAGTATACCGTGTATACAGTAAAGAAGTGAAACTTCTTCTTTGTATACACTCTTTCTTTTCTAGAATAAGAACGATTTTAGTGTAAAGGCTCGATTATGCAATCGTAAAGCTACGCAACGTAACGTGGCGTAGAGTTCTATCTGAAATAGAACCCATCGCTGCACTAGGGAGAAAACTCAGAGCATAGCTTTATTGAAAGTTTGAGAGCGAGAGTATGATCGTGAGAAAATCAAGTGTTGAATATTCCGCATATTAAGAGAATAATTTCTTAAAAAGGGATTTTTTTATTTTACATAACTACAATGAGCGATTTTTTTGCCAATGGGAGCTTCAGGTGCATTTATAAATTTGTTTTTCAAAAATTTTTTTGGCATATTAATAAGGAGTTTCACAGAACAATGTCACAACAATAAATCTACCTCAACTGTAAACTTGATCTTAACTTTCATTTTTATTTCTGCCTTAAAAACTAAAAATAAAAAATTACCGGTTATTTTGTACTCAAAAACTATGGGACAAATTTTAGTTATTATTTTTGCTTTAAAAAAATTAAGCCTTATAAATACTTTTTTGTTCAAAACTTTAAATGTGAAAAGATAACTAAAACTTTCACACACACATTATACTTACTATTATTAATAGTTCGATATAAAATTATATAACTAAGATATGTATAAAATAGTTATCTATTGAAAGAACTTATTCCAACTTTTCTTGCGCACAGTGTCAAGTTGGCGTCATGGAATTGCACAATTATCGCAACTTGCATTTGCGTAAACTTGCATAAACTTTTATCTTATATTCTTTCAGTTCTTCTTTGCTTGTAAAATACATTTTTAATGAAAAATCTATTCAAACAATATTTAAGGATACAAAGTGCATTAACCCACAATATCTAAGATTCAGAGACATAAAGCTTTATGTTTAGAAGTTTAATTGCGTTTCTTCAACGTTAACTATGTCAATTGCCCGAATTTCTATTAGTTGCATTGAGCAAGGTCGTACTGTAGTTACTTTTTCTCCATACAAACATTTTTGACTCTACACTAATAGTTCGGGTGTAGAATTAAATGCTAAGAAATTTTCGTTTCTACAGCATACTACGCTTTATTCAAGAATGATAGAAAAATAGATTACGCATTGCGCAGGTCCGTTATGTTGTTTACTTTTTATTTTGACATTTCTAGCTACGAACAAAGTATTTTTTACGATCAGATCGTAGAAAATTATTTTTACTATCTGCGCAATCTATTTTTCTATCATTCTTGGGCTTTATTCATAAACATTTTTTCATTCGCTGCTCATGTTTGTAAGGTTTGTGTCTGAACTAAAGAAAATCTCTACAAAAATTAAGAATTCCAATGGATTTGCAATGGCCGCCACATAAAAAAAATGCTGCAAAGGGCGCATATGGAGCATGTCTTTGATATTAAACGAAAAGACAAACAAAAAACATGGTTGCGAAAATGTTTATGAATAGCGTTTTCTTGTTTAAAGTTGCACTGCCTCTAAAATGTGTTTATGAATAAGGCTGTTATATTTTCCCGCTAGGAGCGCTGTTTATTTTCCCGCTGCGCATCTACAGCAAAAGTAGTTTGATTAATTGGTATAAAGACAAAATTTGTATATGAAGACCTTAGCCCATCATATAGCACGATTGCTTTATAGAACTGAGATTGCAGGTTCGATACTCAGCGCTGACAAGGAAATTTTTTTCAGTCTTTTATACAATGTATATCTCTCTCATTCTATCTACAGTACAACATATCTTTCTTCTCTATCGTGTAACGAAATGAAGTAAATTGACCTTGAAATTTCACTCCTCAATATTCTCATTCAAATTTCGAAGCGCCGCCTAAGAAGTTTCACTTCAAAAACCAAAAAAAAATCATAAAAACTACCGTTTTGTTTTGATTGAAAAAAAAATGAGAACCTCATGCGTTTTGCAACGAAAAGATGCTGTTTGTTGAAGTGTTGGGCGAGTTGAGGTCATGTTATTATGAATAGGTTGTTGCATTCACTAAGTCTTGCTTAATGTTCATTGCATCAAATTCATGCCTGAAAGTGTGCTAAGGAAAATTATTAGACTGTTGAACATTACGACTAAACAAGTTGATACAAGAGTTCCTGAAACCCAAAAAGTGTTTTTTTCCCAAATTAAAAATTGCAACGCCGAAAACCCGCTCCGTTTTTTTTCTGGATCATTTAATTAAAACAGAATTTTTTTATCTGAGAGCCATGATAACAAATTAAATTTGAATCTAAGGCAAGTGTTATTGCTTTTACCTCAGTCAATTTAAGTTTATTAGCCATCTTTTTCTACAAACTTACTCAATCACCAACTTCAATTTTTGAGTCGTAAGCGTATTGGTGAATTTTTAATTTGAATTGATTAGAAATGTAGGAAGAAATGGATAAAGGTAAAAGCGTACGACCATGGTTTGGATGGGATTCGAACCAGGAACCGCTGGGTGATAGTCAAACGTTATAAAACAACATACAAAATTTGGACCAAAGAATACACTCATTTTTGTATTTATATCCACAATCTTAACCACTGTGCGTCGCAGTATTCAACTCACCTGGCATCCGGAGACTCTGCGAGTTATGAGACAAACAAAAAAAAAAACAACATAAAAAAATCTAACAAAAGTAGACGTAAAGAACTCGACTACGTGTGCCTGGCTTTGTTTGGAGATGTATGTTTCTATGTCAATGTGTTGGTGTAGCAATGCTGAAGATCCATCCGTTGATTCGTTGTGACACTCGCATCTCTATCACAGCCATTATCTATCTATATGTATCTACAGCTATGTCGTAGAAAGAATGTCATTTCTAACACTTTGTTGCTGTAGCCATAGCTATTCGTCCGTCTCGCTTAAATATTACTGTTTGTGTGTCTGACTGTTTGTACGACTGTCGCAGCATATATCTTTCTAACTGTACGGCAATGGTGGCTGTCATTGTAAAAGTTTGTTTGTCGCTTTGTTTGTCGCTACGAGCAGACTTTGAAGATTCTACAATGATTTCTGTTTTTTATTTTCTAATTTTTTTAATTTTTTTTTTCTTTTTTTTTCACTTCAACACTTCATTCCGGCGCTTGATTGTTCGCTCATTTAAGCCTGATGCTGCGAATATCCTGATGAGTTTTAACTTTTTTTTTGTCTATGCTTCAATCAGTTTTATTCAATTTTTTTTATGACAAAAAAAATATTTACTCTTCTATGCAGCATCCTGACACTATGATGATCCTTCCGGCAGAAGAAATATAATTCTTAAAAAAGTTGAATTTTCTAAATTTGTAGTTTTCAAAAAAAAAAAAAAGAAAATGTTCCCCTCAATTCATTGAAGTTCTTAACTGCTCTACCTAATGCCAACTAAAGCTGGTGAAGCATTAAATTTCTGTTATTTGTTAATCCAGCTAATTCAGTGCGTATCCATTCGGCTCTGAAATTTCCTACCAAAATATTAAAAAATTTCTTTTTTTTTGGCTCTTTTAAAAATCTCTTGATTAGACGCCAACATGTAAGCTAGGATTATTTTGTGATTTATTGACCCATTTTTTTTTCCATTATTCTTTTGTTTTTGTGCCTTCCGTATCAATATCAGTTTTTTCTTTTTAGAACATTAGAACATTAGCTTTTTTATTTTGTGTTATTTTTGTGTTCACCCCCCCAAACTGTTTTCATCGTACCTGGTTTTGTTGCATGCTCTTGGCTACAAAAAAATATTAAGTTCCATGGCGTAACATTATGTGAAGTAACCGCTATTGACAAGTTGTCGATTTATGTTATTTGGATCTCAGGTACTTGTGTGTTTGTGTAGTTCTGTTATGATATGTTTGCTTTTTTCCTTGTATATTCTTACCATGGTTTGCCGCTGGTCTTGGTTAAATTCCTTTATATTATCATGTTCTCCATAATTTGTGTATATTTTTAGGGCTTGAGATGAGATATTTTTGGGTTGAGATATGTTTCGTTTTTTTGCCGTTAGGTGTGTTAGAATGAACTATACCTGATTTTGTTTTTTTTTTTTGTTTTTGTACATTCATAAAGTTAGAGACCAAGCGCAACTTTTGGCATCATTAGATTGATAGATGTCATAAAAAGTTATTTTTGAGTTTGAAACATGATCGAAAAAATGGGTCATGGGTGGTCATCCCACTTTTAATAAAATGATTTCGATGATTTCGAAAAAAATCAGAATTGAATAAAATTTAAATTTGAATGATACGAAAGGTTGCTTTAATGATCAGAAATGAAAGATAAGGATTCAATTAATACGATTCGAAATCACACATAGCACAAGTCCAAACAATTTGGACTATATTGGCAGATTTGAGATGAACTTCACGTTTGCACTCTATGCATTCGATCTAAGTGAATAGTGTGCATTTTTTATTTTGGCTGCTTGTTTGGCTGCTGTTGAAGAACGTTGTCGCTTTTTGGCCGCTTTTGCTCGTCTCTTTTCAGACAATTCTACAAGTTTTTTCTTTTTTCGGACGAAGTCAGAATGGCACTTTGCATGGATTTCCTTTGCATGAGCATGGGCGGGTTACCGAAAAGCAAGATTTGTTTTTCTATGTCTTTATAGAATTGAGAGAACGCGAGTAACTAATCATATCATGTATATGGCGCTTTTGTAGCTGTTATTTCCATAGCAATATTCGCAATTCTCAAATCACCCCACTCTACCTTATAAATTTTGTATATTTATACCCCTTCGTTTAAAAAACGAGGCGTGGTAGGTATAGAAAAGTATATACACTCTTGATCAGCATCACCACCCGAGTCGATTTAGCCATGTTCGTCTGTCTGTCCGTGTGTCCGTCTGTGATCACGATTACAATCGTAATTTTAAAGCTATCATCACGAAATTCGATATTTAAGCTTTTATTTAAAAAATAAAGGTCAAGTTCGAAAATGAGCCAAATCGGATCATAACCCATACCTCCCATACAAAGTGTCTTTATCAAAACGGTAAAATCTCTTAAAATTCCACAAAAATTAATATATAAAGTTGAAATTTTGCATATAAGCTTTGATATATAATATACACTCCGAGTATGAAATTCAACCAAATCGAGTGAAAACCACACCCACCTCCCATACAAAGTAACTTTATCAAAAAAACAAAAGAGAATATTTTCTGTTAAAACTATGAGGAAAATGTTTTTACAAATAAACATTTTTTTGACTGCTTAAGACTTTGAATATACTTTGGTTCGGACGTGGGGGTATTTTAACTTCGACCCAGTCGAAGATCATTTCTAACTAGTTTTTTTTTTAAATAGAGACTATCGCTAACATTTCCATCACAACATGCCCAGAATAATTCTTTATCCATCAAACCAAATCCGCCACACCATATCCAGCATACCACACCTATCATACCACACTCATCATGGCATACCTATCATACCAAAATCATTACCCTCATACCCATTATACCAAACCAATCATAACATTCCAGAATCATAACATCATGCACATCATATGATAGTGAACACACCAAACTTAATCGATATATCTTATACCTCATCTTTTCTCTGAGTGGGCTTATCAGGCTTATATCTGATATGAAAGAATCATACGTCATTAACTTATGTTAACTTATGGAAAACCGAAAGTTTCTCGTTTTAAAACGATAAAACGATAAAACATTTTAAACAATTTTTTAGAAATGGCAACACTTCTATGAGTAAGAATGTTACGCTAAGTTAAACCCAGCGTCTCTTTTTAAAGAGAAACTTGTTCTAGTGCGATACTATTTTTCAATGAAAACAAAATCTTGCACTTCTTTTCCTTATATCTGTTAAAGTGCAGGCCGAAAAGAGGATAAAGATGCACCATTACAAAGATATTTTTTCAATATTTTTTTTTTATATGATCGATATGACCAACTGAAACATTTTGATATCATTCGCATATGTACCACTTAAAAACGAATGAAAAATAAAACATGCCAATGCACAATGGTCACAGTGGTCAAATGAAGATAAAGGTTAAAAAGCAAACAGCCTGAAACTTTGATCACGGATTGTTAGAAGTAAAAAAATAAAAAATAAATGCAACAAATAAAAAAAAAAAAAAAAAAATACAACAACATTAGTATATCAGGCAACAGACTCCTTTTGTATTACTGCGGTTACTCCGTATATACTCACAGACTGTGGAAGTTAACATGAAACTCGGAAAGTCTCGGCAGCTTTCATGGACACTTTCTAATTTTTAAATGCGAATAAACATTACAAAATACAATTTTTGTACACAAACATTCCCTCTTATACGAGACACATAAGAACGTTGAAGCGCGACTAAATTTGACCTTGGAGTATCAATATTGGACTGGACAAGATTGGGAAAATGTTGTTTGGTCTGATGAGTCAAATTTCCAGGTGAGTTTACTAAGGTTGTTAACTAATGAAAAAAAAAATTTCTTTCATCATCTAAGAACACAGTTCCGATTAAAATTATACGAGCTAAAATCACGTTTATTTTTTTGATTTTTTAGATTTTTGGAAAACCTGATGTTGCCTATGTAAGGCGTAGAGTAGGTGAATAATATAACCCCGACTGCGTGGTACCTACTATTAAGTACGGATGAGACAGTATAATGGTCTGGGGTGGCATGGCTGCGAGTGGGGTAGGTGGGCTCAGTGAATAAAGGCCTAACGAACTAATGCCTAATTTTTCAAAATGAAAGAATGCCTAAACAAGAACGCCTAAGAAGAAAGTGAAAGAACGTCTAACTTTAAAAATGAAGGAAAATCTAATTTTAAAAATGAAAGAAAGTCTAAATTGTTAGGGTTTCTTTCATTATGAATTAACACCTAATGAAAGAAAACCTAACAACCTTAAAAAAAAAAAAACAAACAATAACAAATTAAAAATCAATTACTTTTATAACTTTAAAAACTAATAATTTTCTATTTAACGGAATGTTTACAAGGTAGTGTATGCATTTTGTAAAAGGGAAAATCAATTGTTTTTATAATTTTAAAAACTAATAATTTTCCCTTTTACAGAATGTTTACAAGATAGTGTATGCATTTTGTAAAAGGGAAAATTAATACCATTATTTTAACATTTTGTAAAAGGGAACTTACCTTTCGTAACCATTGCTTTTCATAATAAATCATGACACTTTTAGCAAAATGATAAATCGCCTAACATTAATGAAAGAAAGCCTAACAATCAAAAATGAATAAATATCTAATTAGGCGTTTTTTCATTTTTGATTCTTAGGCTTTCTTTCATTATGAAAAATCACCTAACAATTTTAATGAAGGAATGCCTAAAATATTAGACATTCTTTCATAATGAACAACCGCCTAATTCCTATATAATTTTTTGTTGCAATTTTTAGGCATTATTTCATTTTTTTTTTAGGCGTTAGTTCGTTAGGCCTTTATTCACTGAGCCGGGTAGGTGAAATGGTTGTCTGCGAGGGTCGTATGACCGTATTTAGTTTAGTTGAAAACTGACAATTCGCTTTGCTTCAGGTGATTTTAAAGGGTGCCTTGTTCTTTTTTTGAGCACGGATGTATATGAGCAGTAAGTTAAACTGTCACGATATCGATATATCACAAATTATACGCGTGTTTTTGGCCTATTGGGTAAACTAAGCAATAAGTGTCGAAAAAAAACTGTAACGTTACATGATTTAGGAAGTCGGGAAAAAATATTTTCCATTCAATTCGCAAAATATTAAAAAAAAAAAAAATACTGTCATGTTACATGTTTCACGTTACATTTCTTGGATTTTTCCTGTTGTTAAAATAGGTTGTTAATATCAAGGCATTACGTTTACTCTATACGTATATATGACTACAGACAATTAGCACTAACAGTATTTATAACGTATTCATTTCTTTGTCGCATTGGAAAGAGCGCAACAAAATTCTGAATATTTTTAAAAAATTGTTGTTTTGTTAAGGAATCTTCCTAGTTTCTAGTTGAATCTTCCGTCTAGTTGAATTCTGAAGATATGATTTAAATTTTTTTTTTCCAAGCCAACACATCAGTCACCTAGAACTCACCTTTTCATCCGTTATTGGTATTAAATTTAATTTTAAAATTTTAATTAATAACCTCCTTAAATCACATTTTATGTCTCTGTCGTTTTGCAGTTAAGACACTTCATTGTATTATTTGTAAGCTTCGATTCTTTTGAACATTTGAAGATTCTTTTCAACATTATAAGTTCATTCCAAATTATAAATTTATTGTAATTGCTTGATTGGTAACTTCAGATACTTATCGAGACTTTTTCTTTGATGTGCATGTTCAGACAAAATCTTTAATTTTTAAAATTGCGTCATTAGCATTACACAGAATTTATCGAAACTTTGAAGCTCAAAGCAATTCAATAAATTATAAAAATAAAAAATATTCTCTTCCAAGTCTAGACGCCTGTCACTTTTGGTGATTGTAGCAATTTCCACATAACGAACGTTCTGCTGATTCTGACAGATATAAAGTGAGAAACCGCAACCTTATGATCAGAACTCAAACGTTTGTTTGTTTGATTGTGTTTGTTTTTTTTTTGTTTTTCTTATTTTCTTAACTGCCAATAACTTTATTTGTGGGTACTTTAGAAATTAAATATTTATTAAAAAAATCAAAAAACATAACTGCTCATTCAACTGTTACGCGTTTGGTAGCTTTTATGTACCCGTTGGTAATAAAATGTTGTAGATGCTAATGTAACGCAGAACTGTTGTGTTTTCAGCACAGAGAGGAATTCCGTGTGCTCTCTTCTGCATCGTTATCAGCACACATACTCCAATGGCCGCTTACTGTGTAAGGTGGATGTCATCAGCATTTGAGTGGCCTTGTCCGAATGAATTTATATTGGCATTGTAGACCCTGCAGTTACATTGCAGAGTGTATTTTTAAGCCATTAGTAATTTTAGCTTTGAACAAAACATATATTTTATCAAGCTTCTTTTTTTTATTTTTTTCGCGCTATAATTTTTAAAGGTTTCCGACAGTTCTCTTCTACCTCACTTGTTTACATTACACAAAACGCAATTGACATTATTTTCCAAACAAAAAATTAAAAAAAAAAAAAACAGAAGTCAGTAGTTGGGATGCCCATCGAAAAATTACATCGATGTTTTTCTTGATGCGATGTATCGAAATTGGACATCCATACATTATGAAACATTGGATGTAATGAAAACGTCGATATTGTTTGAAACGGTGTATCGCAAAAAAACATCGATGCATCGAAAAAAACATTGATGTTTCTTCTTTTTTTTTCTTGCTGTATAAAAAAAAAACTGAAAGAAAAATAAAACGATAATTTTTAATGTTTTTGTTTTTTATTTATAAGGAATTATATGAACTAAAATAATAGAATATAATATATTTAGAAGAGCTTAACGGAATAAAAAAAGTTTTATGTAAGAAATCAAAACTCCCGGGGGCTACACTCAAGGCTTTGCAAAATTTATGTATTTTTATTGTATTTATTTCAAATTTTATGTTTTTAGTAATTTATGAAGACGTTTTCCCTTCAGTCTATTCCTTTGTTGATTAGGAGTCGCTCAAAATAGTCGCTCAGAGGGGACTGGAGTTGCTATAACTGATAAATGTTTGACCGCCCATTTATACAAAACTGGGAACTGAGACTTCAAGTCCTTCCATATCTCCAAGGGATTATCGTTTAAGCGGCCTACGGGACTTTTTAAATAAATTGACAATTCGTCATAAAGAATATCTCTAGTTTTATTAGGCTTCCATTTTTTGTTTACCAATTTTTGATCATCACTCCTCATGGCTAATCAAAACCGCTTTGAGTTCCTTAATTTCTGTAATTGCAATCGAACAAGCCAAGGAATCCATGAAACGTATTTTTTTGAAACGTGGGTCCAAGGCTGTGGCAATAGCGAGTGGAGTGACATATTTAATTTCACCCATTCGTTTTTCAATTTCTTTTAATTATAAGTTTTTGGATTTCCATAGTCAAAGGCTCATCAACAGTAAAATTTTTAATTTTCGATGTCATGCAGCGCATTAGAGGAATAACTTTACTACGTGTGCAGTTCTAAAAATCTCTGCAGCATGTAGTGTGTACTATTCCACCGATTTGGAACATCTTAAATCAATTTTGTACCAGAATTTATTGCTTTCCTTAATTCGTCGCTAGCAACACTTCACACAGCTTCTTTTGAACCAGGCTACAACGGATTTTATTTTTGATATTATATTTTGTAGGTCACATGATTGCAAAATGGACTGAGCTACCAAATTAAGCGTGTAAAGCAAGATATGTGGTTTTTTGACGTGACGAAGTTACGTTGTACGTTGTTCTAGTTTCCAAAAAAGTTGAAAAATGAATTTTTTAGAAATTCATCTGCGTTTCATTGAATTGTTACTCGCTGAGTATAAGAGCTATGATTAAAAAACTAGTATGACCATAACGGTTAATTCTTTGACTATTTTAAAAAAAACAAAAAAAAAATTTAATATGGCATATGGACGTAGTGGGAGCTGCGTAAGCAACGCAACTGAAAATTTGTTACATGGAATTATTACTCGCTGAGTATTAGTGCTAGGATTAAAGATACGATACGCCAATAAAGGCCTACTGTATCGTATTTTTAAAACAACAAAATTAGACAAAAAATTTCTGTCGCCATGGGGACGCTGAGAGAGCCGCTCAAAGATCGATAACGCAACATTCATGCAGCGACGTTGCATTGAATTTTTACTCAGTGAGTATATAACCTACGATAAAAGTTTAAAAAGGAAAATAAAGGTTTTATACATGGCTTTACGACAAAAATAAATTCCGGCGTCGTCAGGTCGTGAATATAGCAGCTTATGTAACAGAAATGTAATATCGTTGCATGGAATTATTACACACTCAGGAGGAGTGCTACAGTAAATTTTGTTTTACGACAGCAGGGATGTGTTATTACGCTTCACAACTAAATTACAAAAAAAAATTTTGTTGTCATGATTTCAGGGATGCAATCACATAATGCAGTAAAAATGCTACAGCCATGAAAAAACGTTGCATGGATTTTTAACTCTGTGACTACTGGTGCAACGGTAAATTTTAAGGAACGAAAACAAAGGTGAGGTTTTCGGGCATATAACAAGAATAAAAAAAAATTTGACGGCGTGTCAAAAACTCTCATCAACATCAACATCAACATCAACATCAACATCAACATCAACATCAACATCAACATCAACATCAACATCAACATCAACATCAACATCAACATCAACATCAACATCAACATCAACATCAACATCAACATCAACATCAACATCAACATCAACATCAACATCAACATCAACATCAACATCAACATCAACATCAACATCAACATCAACATCAACATCAACATCAACATGAACATCAACATCAACATCAACATCAACATCAATATCAACATCAACATCAGCATCAACATCAACATCAACATCAACATCAACATCAACATCAACATCAACATCAACATCAACATCAACATCAACATCAACATCAACATCAACATCAACATCAACATCAACATCAACATCAACATCAACATCAACATCAACATCAACATCAACATCAACATCAACATCAACATCAACATCAACATCAACATCAACATCAACATCAACATCAACATCAACATCAACATCAACATCAACATCAACATCAACATCAACATCAACATCAACATCAACATTAACAACAACAGCAAGAAACTTCGTCACGTCAAAACCTACGGGTGTGTCCACGGCACAGCCAACTCTTTTTTTACCAAAAACTAAATCCACAGCTTTGACTATATTCTCTGCAATGTCAGTCATGACCGCCGAAACAGCATTGCGCTCTATGTCCCATTCTTCACAAGTTTTTAATATCATTTCACAAATGTAATCTTTGGTATACCTTTCCTCCATCTCATATACACCGATCGTCACTGTGTTCATCTCAATACCAGTTGCAAAATGTGCTGTCACGCCCAAAAAGCTACGCATTTGCATGGAGTCTGATCAAATATCTGTAGTAAGAGTGATATGCTCTATTGCAGTCAAAGCTTGCTTTAAAGTGTTTGATAGTGGCAAAAATGTACACTGCAAAAATATATCGATACATCGAATGCATAGAAAACTATCTGTACATCGAAAAAAAAAATCGATGCAACGACTTAGTCATTGGTGTAAAAAAACATCGGAGTTTTTCTATGCATCGATGTATTTTTGGCATTCCTAGTCAGTAGCAAGTATGCGCTATAAGCACCGCCAGCTCAATAAAGTTGGTACCATCTTCAAGCAACAAGCCCGCACTATAAATACTGACAGCTCATTAATTTTCATTCCATTTTCAAGCACAATCTCGCATCAGTTTCAGCGCGCACTATACATGCGGTCTCATACTCTGGTTAGCCTCATTTTTAAAAAGACCGCACCAAACGGTTTGAATTTGGATTCCAATCTCATGAGGATTGTAGTTACTCCAGCACTGATTTGTGCCAGGGGAGTTTACAAATTATAAATTCTGCAGCGATAAGCTGCGCTCCAAAAAATAATGTAGATGAAACGACTTCGCTGATTGCTGCTGGTAAACTAATTTATTGAATATACATTATAACTTAAAAACTAACATTAACATTATAAGAGAAAGAAACGGTAAATCAAAAGCAATTTATGTATTGCATATTACTTGACTTAGTTCAGAGCTATTGTAGATAAGCTACCGTAATATAATGAGAGCATATTTTTTATGCAACTGGTTGACAACAATAACGCACAGTGCATTCTTTTGACCAAACTTTTTAAGCGCTAACAGATTGTTTTCGCTCTAAATGCGACAGCTTTGATTATTAACATACCCATTGAGCCAAAATTGAGTGTCATCGATGTAAAAAATTGTTTGATAAAGCAGTGGGTTCAATGGCAAATTATTCTTGGCCCATTCACGGAAATTTCGATGCAACTGATGGTTTTTCGGATTTAATTCTTGCACGAACTGTAAACCTTTAAAACAAGATCTTTGCGTAAAATTTTCCAAAAAGTGGAGGGCCAAAGACCAATTTGTAAATAACATCGAATCGATTAATTGGGATCTGCTAGTATATGAAACTCTTCTGCTCCTTTGGATTTCTTTAAAAAGTAGTCTTGTTCATCCATTTACCACAGGGTAGTTATATTTGACTGACAGTTCTCGTGGTTTTATGAAGGTCATACATAGCTGTACGAGTATGAAAATCGTGGATATTTTGTATCTGCATGTGTTTGTCTTTTCGATTTATTGTATTTAGTGTTTCGGGGGTTTTTTTTTTTTTTTTTTTTAATACGCAACCATAAAATGCGTACGTAAATATATATGTAAATATATAAAATACATGTACGTAAATATATGTGTAGATAGCTGCTCTTCATTAAGATATTTTTTTGAGTAAACATTGCCACGGACAAGCATCCTTCAACTTTCTCGATGCATACTTAAAAAAATATGAGTAGATGTTTTTAAGATATTTCGATATGTTGCCACATTGTTCGGTTTTATTTGTATTTTTTTTTTGCGCTTGTTTTCTTAAGAATGTTATTGTTTGCATTTTTTCATTTTTTTTTATTTTTGTATTTTTCTTGTTGTTGTGACTTTCAATACAAGTATCGCAAGAAAAGTAAGCAACAAGCAAGATGGTGTTCTTAAAATTGACATGTATTTTTCTTTTGCTCATCTGCTACTTCAGGCAGCTACTTCTGCTTGAAAAAAAAAACGTTCTGCCAACAATAAGGACACAATTTTTTATTTATGCAATTTTAGCTTGTTGCTATAGTGAAATTGAATGTTTTTGTTTGAATTCAGTTTTATTTCGAATTTTTGTGCACTTGTTTCTATGATTTTTATTTTTGCTTAAATTTTTGAGAACAACTTTAAGGCATTTTTTTTTTACAGGAGGTACTTAGTTTAATTTGATTTTCAAATCCTTGAAATTAAATGTGTCTAAAATATGATTGTAAATAAGAACAATATTGTTCGCAGATAATTTTGTTTGTCACCCTGTTGCTAAATTCACTCAAAGCTTTGCCTTTCACATATTTTACTCGTCAACATAAGCCATAAAGTCACACGTGCCTGCATCTGCCCACCATTGCACTAAGCTTTGCGTCTTTTAATCAAACAGCGCTGATTGACAAACAGACAAAGCAAACAACTGCAAATTCATTAAAACGTTAGAGTGTGTGTGTGAGGGTGTCGAAATCCATGATAGAACTTAGTGTTGATGTCAATTCTAATGTGTATGTGTGTGTAACAAACAGTCAACATTGTTGAGAATTGTTTTTTGTTGCATCTGAAGCTCGCGCTGATTGACGGTGTATTTTCTTTGCTTATTTTTTTTACAACATCGAATGGAATTTTGTTCAATTATTTGTCATCAATGTAAGCTACTCGAATGGCTGTGTTTGTGTTTGTGTTAGTGTTTGTTTGTGTACGGCTCATGTAAAATTTCGCTGTGTGTGAGTGTGTTGATAAATATTTTTCAAGCATTGCCTGGTATTCGTTGGACATTTGTTCAAGCATTCATTCATTCATTCATTTATTCATTCAATATTTCAATGTTTCTAACTCATGTTTATGGCACGTGAAGCGCAAACAAATGCTTTTTGACATTTTGTTGTCATTCCAATTTGGCGAAATCTCGATATTTTTTTGTAGTATTAATCATTGCTTTTATGGCGTGAATAGAAGATGTCGAATACACACACCCTTCGCCATACACCCAAACATACACACTAGAGCTCTAGTATAATCAGCCACTTGTACACCGTCCTATTTAGAAGTAGGCTTTTGTTGACAGATGTGAGCATCAACAACGACTTTTATTGACCTACATACATAAAAAAACACTCTCTCTCACAAACACGTACAAAATACAAACGTGAAAATTCGTCATGCACACCCACACAATGTTTATTTTTTCTGTTTTAGTGTTAGTTGGTTGCATCTGGCTTTGTTCCGAATATTTTTGTTTTCTATGCATATCAAGTACTGCTGAATATTAAGAGAAGCTCTTTCTAACAATATCTACGAGTATAACTGACTTAGTTTGCAGTGAGCAGCAAACTTTTTTAATGCTAAAGATTGATTAGATAGATGTCTTCTAAATATTGGTAAAACATGTTTCTTATGCGAACTACAGTAAAATTTGTGATTGATGAGAATCTTGTAACTCTTGGGGACATACCTATGTTGTATGATGTGAATTAATTTCACAAAAAAAAAAAAAAAAAAAAAAATTCAAAATAATAATAATAAAAATAGCTCCCATGATGTCTTTAATTCACATTTTTGTGAAGGAATGTGAAAATATCACATATCATATTTTTCTTCGAAATGCACATTTCACAACTCAAATTTCTGTATAACAATCTTTTATACCTTATTAACATTGTGCTTAGCATCATAGCTCATTTTTCATATTTCATATTTCATATTTCATATTTCATATTTCATATTTCATATATCATATTTCATATTTCATATTTCATATTTGATATTTCATATTTCATATTTCATATTTCATATTTCATATTTCATATTTCATATTTCATATTTCATATTTCATATTCCATATTTCATATTTCATATTTCATATTTCATATTTCATATTTCATATTTCATATTTCATATTTCATATTTCATATTTCATATTTCATATTTCATATTTCATATTTCATATTTCATATTTCATATTTCATATTTCATATTTCATATTTCATATTTCATATTTCATATTTCATATTTCATATTTCATATTTCATATTTCATATTTCATATTTCATATTTCATATTTCATATTTCATATTTCATATTTCATATTTCATATTTCATATTTCATATTTCATATTTCATATTTCATATTTCATATTTCATATTTCATATTTCATATTTCATATTTCATATTTCATATTTCATATTTCATATTTCATATTTCATATTTCATATTTCATATTTCATATTTCATATTTCATATTTCATATTTCATATTTCATATTTCATATTTCATATTTCATATTTCATATTTCATATTTCATATTTCATATTTCATATTTCATATTTCATATTTCATATTTCATATTTCATATTTCATATTTCATATTTCATATTTCATATTTCATATTTCATATTTCATATTTCATATTTCATATTTCATATTTCATATTTCATATTTCATATTTCATACTTCATATTTCATATTTCATATTTCATATTTCATATTTCATATTTCATATTTCATATTTCATATTTCATATTTCATATTTCATATTTCATATTTCAAATTTCAAATTTCATATTTCATATTTCATATTTCATATTTCATATTTCATATTTCATATTTCATATTTCATATTTCATATTTCATATTTCATATTTCATATTTCATATATCATATTTCATATTTCATATTTCATATTTCATATTTCATATTTCATATTTCATATTTCATATTTCATATTTCATATTTCATATTTCATATTTCATATATTTTGTCTGTCATTATACATCATTACATACTTTTATCCATAATACTCTTTGTTGAAAATGATTCTCTCTAAATTCATACTCTTTCACCCTAAAATCAAATAATTTTAATTCTCTTTAAGCTGACTGAGACTGTCAAAGTTTTTAGAGCGTGTAAGATTAGCTGTCACTTATTTAGAAGACATTGTGAAGTTTTTCCACCTTCTCAGCGTGGCGTTTGAGTGACATTTAAGGTTATATTTTTTACGATTTTTGTGTTAAACGTGAAGTCATCTTCATGTTCATGTTATTCTGAGCTTAGCGTAGCATAAAGTACCTTCATGAACATTGCAATAAAAGCATCTTCTTAAGCCTTCCAAACTGATAAGAGTAGCGTAAAAAAACCAGTAGATTTTGTGTGCATGAAATAGACGATAGAAGGCTTAGCACAAAGGAAATATTAGCAATGTTTTTATTATAAAAACTCAGTCATGCAACTCAGTCTCAGTCAGGAACTGTCAGTCATGAAAGGCCGGTTTATATTATTTCTGTACTATCTGTACTGTTTTCAAATTATCCTTGAACGTCATGTGACAGATAAAGTAATTTTTGCTGAATTTCTGTTTCTTTTATTTTTTTTTCTGAAGAGCTTCATGCTGTTACTTTTTTAGGCCTTTATGAGATGCGGTTCATTATTATACTGTTGCATAAATTAAAAGTTAAACTTATAATGATGAGAGAAAAAAAGTAATGGATTTTTACTACTTTTTCTTTTGCTACTTTTTTAACACTTTTTCTTTAGAACTTTATCTTCCGGTTGGCTACATCATTTACAGTTTTTGAAGTATGCCACATTTTGTTCTTTTTTTTTTTTTTTGTACGTTAAGCAGCAATTTTCCATCGACAGCAACAGTAGCAGCAGCATCAACAATAGATGTAGCAGCCACAGCAGCCATACTTCAAAAAACTCTGGTTAAACAATAATTTATCATGATTTATTTAAGCGGCTACAGCCATTAAAATAACCAGCGAAGATGAGCAAAAAACTAAAAATGTGAAAAAAAAGGACAAAAAGGTTTATTTTTTTGGGAGGAAGTTGGATGTGGTTGGTAGAATTCATATTTTACTTCTCCGAATAAGCAGTCGACTATGTTTAAAATGTAGTTTTATATAATTTTGGCTAAATTATACAGAAAGATGCTTTTGTGACACTCGCTACATTGGAACTTTCAACATATGGATTACTATGTATAGGTCGTATAGGATGATTATGATTAGCTCTCGCCGAGTTATTACATTTCTGACGGTTAAAGCTGGCCTTGTTCTGATGGTATCTCTACACTATTGTAATTCTTCCACAAAGAGGTGATTAACGTTTTTATTTTTATTTTTTTTTCCATAATGCGGCGATGTTTTATGTTTGGTGTGCAGAACATTAACCATTAACTCTCAATAGACACGATAAAGGCAAGAAAGTTTATAACCAAATTGTGTTGTGCGTGTTATTAAATGTTTGCACACAAATGCTCTTGAAAATAGGTTTGAATTGGTCCTACTGCCTGTTCTCAGAATGTGCCTGTTCTCAGAAAGATTTGCATGGCACATATTATTTACTTTGTGAGGCTTGCTGGGAAGTAATGTCCGATTAGAAAAATTTATTTCAACAGCACCTCGCTGATTGGAAAATTGGCATCGAACTATTTACGCACGTTAACACATTAGAACACGGCCGACATAAAAAATAAATTAAATTCAAATGTTAAATTTTAATGTGACTTTTCATTATTTATATTGAAACAAATTTGAGCTTTAGGCCAAGTATGTTGACAACAAGACAACATGAATACAATGAAGGGTGCATCAAAGTAGAACTCAGTTACTAATATAAAAGCGTTCGCTCTGCCAAAATAAACTTCCGAGTTACTTTCTCGGCATAATTGGCAGTATAAGTGGGAGTAAAGTAGCTTGTAGCTACCAGAGATCTGCAATGAGTACTAATGAAATTATTATACCTAAGTCATGAGCCATGACTATTGGTGCAAGTGTGTACTTAAACCAACTCAACAAAATACTTTGACTCATTCCCACCAAAACCAAAAAATACTCATAGTACTTCTACACTCATGTGTGCCGACAAATTATTACTCTATTGGTTCTGGGTTAATCATCTTATGTGACTCACTTGTTCATGTGGGAGAATAATAAATATGAGTGAGTTAAGTATTATTTTGTGTTTTGCCTTTTTGCTGATTTGTTAACTTTTTCGTGTGAGAAAATGAATGAGTTGAGTATTATTTTGTATTGTGCCTTATGCTTTTTACAATACAATTATAGTTTGTTTCAAAAAAATTCAAATAACAAGAAAGCTGAACTAAAAATGATTCTAAGTGCTTAAGTCATTCTACTGAACTCATGGCATTTATTGGTGTTGTGAGTCATTACGGTATGCAAAATAAATACATTGAGTCAATGAGAGAGTTGAGCACTGCACCGGTTCATATCAGCAGATAACTTATTCTTTGTTGCTATGTGTGCCGTGAGCGAACGAGTATGAGTTGATATGAGTGCAAATTCTTCTTTGACTTGAATCCACTAAAACTCTTTCTTGTGTTAGTCAACCAATGACTCAAAAACAAAAATAATTGCAGGTCTCTGGTAGCTACTAAGTAGCTTGAGAGGATCACAGTGAAAAGTCACGCAAGACTTATGATGAGTTGGTGTACCGGCCAACGAAACTGTCTGTATAGTCTGCTGTGTGATATGCTCTATACAGAGTCGCTGCTGTTGTTGTTGGTTGTTGCCTTCATTGTCTTCATGTTGTCTTGTTGTCAACATACTTGGCCTAAAGCTCAAATTTGTTTCAATTAAAATTTAAATGTTCACATGATGGCACTTGGCGACAGTTTTCAATGAGTGGTTTGAATCTTGGATAATTGTTTTTGGATCATCAGGAAAGCGCCTGATTGTATTGCAAATTTGAGTTCAAAAGTATGAGCTTTTAATAAAATAATGTTAAATTGTCAAATTTTAAAACAAAAGTTGAACTTCTTCAGAAACCAATAAAATGGGTTTCAGGATATTCAAGTCATGCAAAGGCTATAAAAATCGTAAGAAAAAGTTCTGTTCGGGAGTTATTTATAAAATTTATAAAAAATTAAAAAAAAAATATAAAATAAAAAGGGTGATTGATGATGTGTAATCCCTGTTTACATTAAAAGTTTAGAAAAGATATGACACTTGAGCTTAATTGGGTCGAGAAAGCTATAAAGCTTATAATAAAAGTTATTGAAAATAAAAACAAATACAATTAATTTTGTTTGCTTGTATCATTCCATGTTGCACAAACTACATATAGCTCCTTAAAAACTCCTGCCAGGGCGTTAGTAGTAAAGTGATTGAAATTTTTTTTTATATACATATATTTTTTTCCCGAGACACTTTTCTACAGCAGCGCTTCAGTATTTGCTGTAATAAATATTATTAAGTGTGGATAAACAAGTACTTAAAGAGCTTTAACGATGTTGTGGTTGTTGTTGTTGTTGTTGTTGTTATTGTTGGTATGGGCTACCCTTGACTACTACTTCAACTACTATTTTACGCTTAAAAATGTATCAGTTGCGAAAGTAGCAGCAGCAACTGAAGATGTTCAGCGCAAAACTTTTAAGTTCTCTAAGGCAACAAAAAAAAAAAGTTCTTTCAAGTGCTTTTAAAAATAATTGCATTACAAGAAGCAGAAAACGTGGTCGTTAAAAAGTTCATTCAAAAATAATGTTAAGAGGTTCTGTTGGACTTTTCGACATATAAATATTTATTAAAAATTATGTTGAGTGATTAATGGTTATGTAGACATTGGTTGGAAAAAATTCGGCACCAAAGCAATAACTCGGTTGTTTTTAGATGGACTGGTTTCATTTTGGTTTTGACGTAGGCTTTGTTATGGAAAAATGCGTCTTTGCGGCATATGAACAACTGCGGTTGATGAATGACTTCAGGCTGCATTTAATGGAGCTCCATTAAGCATAACATTTATTTCTATTATAGGGAACTGTATACTTTTAACTAAAAAAATGGGCTCTTTTTATATGTTTGGAGAAGTTTTTCAAGGGCGCAGTTCAAATTTTGCAATGAGAAAATAAGTTGGATAAGTGCCTTAATTAGTGTGAAAAAGCTGAGAAAAAGCTTGTAAAGAAAAAATAATTTCTCTTTCCTTATCATGCCACAACCCGTGAACAATATCCTTATAATTTATTCATATTTTTATTCCCTTATCGTCTTTTTTCCGCATTAATTTTTCTTACTTATAACTATCCATGCTTGTGCTCAACTTCCTAGCATTACATTAAAAAGTTGAAAAAAATTTTTGAAAATATTTTTTTAAAAGCTTACGAAGTCATTAGAATACATCTTTTTGTATTTATTTAAATCTTGTCATGTTTAAAAGAGCTTTCCTAAAAATAACTTAAGATTTAAGATTAAGCCCAGGCAATTGATGCTGAGCGCTAATAGACGGAAATTTGTCGTTTCATACGCCTGCAGCTAAACACTCACAAAACACTCCTAGACACACACACACACACACACACACATATATACACTCAAACCGAAACACTGATAAACGAATTTGTTGCCCAAGCTTAGTTATTTTTATGTAAATGTTTTTACCAATTAATAGATAAAAAACCAATTTCAAACCTAATAAACTGTTAGATACAACAGACACACGCACACACACCAACACTCGCCCGACGATGCCTTGCAATTTATATCATTATCGCACCAGAATATGTCCGGCAGCAGTGTTGATATTTTACGTTTGTGTGCGTTAAAAATCCAAACGACACGTTTACGCCATAAATAAAAGGTAAACAAAATCACTACTCAATATACTATATATATAAAAAAAAAACATAGGGAGCGAGATATAGAGATAGAGCGAGAAGTAGAGAAAAAAATTTAAATGAAATTTAACACGCAGCAGCAAATAAAAATATGCCATAAAATATGGCGAATAATGCCGCCCGCATGTACGACATAGTTAAAGCATTGAAAGTTTGGCCATTAAAATTTGTCAAAATGCATTAGATAAAAATTTATCGCGCGCGACTCGCGTGCGGCATTTCTTACTTATCGGTCGACTGCATGCGTTGTTTAACAGTTCCGCTTTTACCCACGACTTGTAGTCTTCTGCGACGCAAAGCTGTGCTAATGTTGTTCACCAACGAGTTGTTGAAGTGTTGGCAGATATTTTTGCGTGTATCTGCGCGCATCTTAAAAGTTTTCAAAGACTCGAATTTGTGCGAAAGTGAATTGAAAAAGTTTTTACGACTAAAATGTGCTGACAGCTGAAAGTCAATAATATTTAAAGCGTATATATGGGACAAAAATTCAAAGAAATTGTAGCACTTAAAATAAAAAATGACAATTTTTTAATAACCAAACCAATTTGGTGGTCATAAATATTCAACTCGTTTCTTAAGGGCCAAGATAATGTCAATAAATAATGATGGTATTGCTAGTAAATGCGCTGTTTTGATATGATTTTATATTAGCTGTTCTTACATTTTTATTAGTTTTTTACTTATTTTACTATACATTTTTAGAATAATATCCAGTTTATCATTGCTATTGGGTTCAGCCAAAAGTCAAAGTTATTAAAATATCTCAGAAGATGTATTTTTTTTTTATAAGATCTTGGTGAATAAATATTGTCCATTCCAGTTTCCCAGTAACAGGACATTAGCAAGTGGTTACTCCAATCTGAGTTTCAATGTTTTATGAATTTTACTTCCATAGCAACTACTCTGTATGGACAATTTGGCTTGTATGGTCGGAGACACGCCGCGTTTTCCAATGAATTCTCTTAGGTTAAGACATAACACTTGCCTCAGATTCAAATCAAATGTTCTATTACTTCCCGCCCGCCACCTCCCGCTGGGAGAAAATTCCCACTAATATACCAGCCTATTTCGAATTAAGGCAGACTTGACTGAAATAACTGAAATCCTTGGTTCGAAGATTAAAAAAAAAAAACAAATTAAAAGTAAATAAATATGAGTTCCTAAATATATACGGCTGTATTCATAAAAAAATTATGAACCTCTTATAAAGTCTACATAAGAAAAAATCGAAAAAAAAAAAAATAGAAAAACATTATTCATTAACTTTATTTAATTTTATAATTCTTAAAAAACATTTTTTTAAGAATTGTATTTTGAGTAATTCTTATTCAATTCAAATTCAATATTCAGGTTGCAACAACAACAAAAGTTCTTTGCAGAACAACACGAGCAGACTAGACCTTGGTTTCGTCGGACGCTACTCCGACTCATCAGTCGTCTCTTTGGTTTTAGCAGTCCACTAACTTTGAAAAGCTAATAAGCGCAACAGTAATAAAACTAAAGCGGAATTATAGAAGCGCTATTCACTTTATCACAGCAGTGTTTTCTACTCTTTTGCTAGTCGCAAAATTTAAAATTATTTCAATTATTCACTAACGTTCAATAGCGTTAAACTTCTCTTTTAAATACTTCATAAATGAGAAAATTTTTAAAATGGTTGAAATCTTCAATAAGCTCTCGATAAAGCATTTTAAATTTTTTCTGTTCTCATTTGAGCAGAGATTTTGTCAAAAATATATTAAGGGAGGAAATATACCCAGAGGCCGAAAAAAAATGGTCATGTTTGTGCATTTTTTTAAGGAAACCGAAGGGATACTTTTAAATGAGGGTTTTTATATCCTAAAACATACACATTCAAGAGTATGTTAAGTATTTTTTTATTAAAAAAATTTAATATTATGGTAGATACAGCATTTTTTGTAGAACGCTCTGAAAATGCGGTGGCCAAGATTGCTCCTCCTTAATTCAACTGAAAAAATGAAAAATATTATTAAACTAGATACTTAAAACTCGTACTTGTCATAGCCGATTTTGAAAGTATTTATTTTTTACAAAATGGCGGACTTCCGAACGTAAATTAACGATTTTCGACCAAAAATTCATCATTATTTTGGCTATAAAAAATGAACGAAGCTACGAAAAAAAAATCCTATGACAAGTACGAGATTATTATGTATAAAATAAGCCTGCAAAAAAATCAAAACGATCGGTTCTCTGAGTTTCGAGAAATCTTGGTCACCGACTTTGAAAACATGGTTTCAAAGGGCCAGCACTACGTGCTCTAGAAGGCGGTTCACTGACTAGGCTATAACTTTGTTATTTTTTGAGATATCGACTTGAAATTTTCACCACGTATTCTTGAGACTTAATGCTTACTATGAGATTATACTTAATTTTTGAAAAAAAGTTCTGGGTATATAACCCCCCTTAAATTATTTCAAAATATATAAAAAACCATGGTTAATTAAATAAGGTTGTCGCATGGGTGAGAGCGAATTCCCATAAATGTCCAATCGAAGTTGACAACTCATTGAAAATTGATAATATGTAAAGCCGATGAAGTTGTTGTTGTTGCTTTTCATTGATTTTGACAATTATGGGTATGGAAAGAGAGTACGATCAGCCCCGAGACAACCTTATTTTTCCAACCATATCAAAAACAAAGATGCTCTCATTTCAGCACAGTTATTGTCAAAAATAATTAAAAATAGGTCTGTTCCCGTACTTTAAAGTTTTAGCCTAATTTACCAATTTTACAGGTTTTAGTCCGAGAAGCGTTCCCGTACTTGATAAAATGGTAAAAGAGAGTGCAATCGAGAGAGTAAAAAATTTCCCCTCGCTGTCAAAAGTTGCAAGTTTAAAAAAAAAAAAAAATTTCGTCTGGCAAAAATGGTAAAAGTATCAAATTGCGTAAAATCAACTGTTTACATAGAAATTGAAGTTGGCAAAGAAATTGCAAAACACAAAAGATCTTTGAAATAAATAAAAACTATTGGATTGGAGACCAGAAATGTTGTAAATTGTGTTAAAACTAAATATAAATTTTAATTTGCGAATAAATGCCAATATTGTTAAAAATCTTTAGCATGTCAATTGCTTCAATGTCGATGCTTCGTATTAAACAAACGACTTTATTTGACAATTTAAACAATTTAAGTCTGAAAAGCTCTTCCGTACCTTTATGTGCTGTTCTTACTCTCACGTTTTTGGCAGCCTTACCATTTTTAGTCCAAAACGTACGGAAACAGAGCTAATATTATAAACATTTGGAAAATGTATCAACAAAATTCAAAATATTTATAAAAATTCTTAAAAAAAAAGAAAATAAAAACAAGAAAATTTGTCTAAACATTCCAAAATATTAACTAAAAAAAAAAAAAAATAGTAAAATTACAATTTTTCCAGTGCTGAGCCAGTAGCTTCGAAAAGCTTTTGATGTTTAAATAGCAAAATGTTGACGGAGTTGTGACTAATAAATAAAAAGTCATTGAATTTATCTAATGCACAAACCATTATAGACACTCTTCCCACTTCAAATCGAAAGTGTTCCTATTTTAACTGCAAAGCAGCTACAACATGTTTATGATTAACAACTTTTTAACATTAAAAAGCTTTTTAACTACTCAACGTGGTAGCCGTGGCGCAGTGAGTAGAGTGCGTGACCCATACGCCAGAGAACCCGGGTTCAATTCCATATGACGCACATGGTGTAATTAACACGGTGGTAGTGAATTTTCAACCTCTCTCACAAAAATGAACTCTCGATCTGTCAAAAACAGCTGATTGCATATTTTAAGCAAAACATAGTTTGTTAAATTTCTGCTTATTGCGAAAGTATAATTTGATTGATTATAAACATGCAAAAAACATGGATAAGAATAAAAAATTGCTGAGACGCTGTGCGTGACGGACTGCGCTGGCTCGCGTTGTAAATAAAGCAAAGCTATTAGACAATAAAAAGCCAACAAATATTAAACTTAACCTCAAATTGATTAAACTTCTTCTCCGGCAGCTCAAGATAAAAAACTGGATTCTTGAAGCATTATGAACCACCTCGTGATACAGGTACCTCGTAATACAGGTACCTCGTGATACAGCTTTCGTAGGTTTCCTGGAAGATTTTAATAGATTTTAATAGATCAGCTTATTGTTGCTATTGGTATTGTGGAACTACATGGCCAGATCATCCATACTTGCAGCCAATTACAGTGTGTTTCCATATTCGGCTCTAGTTTTTCACAGTTTCAATGATTTTTATGAAAATCCAACAAAACTACATATAATTGCAGTTTATTACTTATTAGCTAGAACTACCACTAGCAAGCAAACAAAACAAATAAAGATTTGACACTTACCAACAGGTCCTCTCTTTATGTCACAATTTTTTGACAGATTCAGCAAAATTGAGTGTATGGTGAAAAATTCACTACCACCTTGTTAATTACATCATGATGACGCAGAAAGTTTTTTCAATTGAGTTAATTTTTCTGTTCGGTCGTCGCCTCTCTGCAGACAATGGCAAACCTCAGAGAGTAAATAATGCCATGTAAAGCTTCTTGAGAACACGCACATTAGCAGTTCGGAGTCGGCATAAAACTAGTAGGTCCAGTTCTCGATCAATTGTGTTCAAACATTTAATAACATGCACAACACAATTTGATCATAAGAAGTTCGGTCAAAGTCCTTTCAAGGGCTGAAATGGTCAGTTTATAAAATTATATAACTATTCAACGTTTTAAAGCAGTGGTCATCAAACTCTATACAAGCATACTTTGTTTATGTATAAAAGCTCATTGAAAGCTTTGCACTGAAAAAAAATACTACTTGAGTCTCAGTCCAGCTTTCATGCAAGACGATGGTTCGCTTGTTTGATTATTCAGTGGCGCTAAAAATTTTCATCTGGTGTATTACAAATCTATGTGAGAGGCGTGAGGGGGAAATGTTTTTAAAAAAATTTACGATTAATGTATGCTTACTACTGTTCATAATAATATAATTCATATCGAAGAAACATATTAACATTCAGTATTATATGCACTGTTACAAACAAGGAGAAAACTTTAAAATAGTAAAGGTTAATTTCATAATTTAATATTAATTTTTGAAATTCATTTTTTATTTAGAAGTGTCAATACTTACTATACGAAACTGTCTTTTTTCGCTTTTTTGTTTTTTTTTTAATTCTTTAGGTTTTTTTCGTTTTTGATTTAATTCGAATTCATTGTTTGAAAAAAATATTGTTTACTTCTCTAAGCGCTTTAATTTTTCAATTCAATAACATTATTTATTATTTGAAATACTTGGTCTTAGCTATTCATGATTGTTTTTTTTTTCTTTATAATTTTTTAAGAATTTGTTTTTAATATTTTTATTTGTTTCTTAGCGTGGATTAGAATCAATGAAGAATCAGAAATAGAATAGAAACAATGAAGAATTATGCGAGATCCTTATAATTTAATTATCCGCACACAAATTATGTTTTTTTAACGGACTATTTTTATCTATAAAAAAAAAGCAAACGAAACATATAGGTGTTTTATAGTTCATAATACAAAAATATAAAATTTATAAAAAAGCATTAAAAAAATAACTTTACTCCAAATGCAATTTAGGCCGAAAAACGTAAATTCCCTCATTTATGGGTATATTTTTAAGAATATTATCAACATCTATTTGACCATTACAACATTTTTTTCGAACCAAGTCCTCTATATGCTCGTCAGATAATTTATTTCGTTGTTTCGACTAAATAAGTTTAAGCATTTAAAATGCGCTTTCACATAAGTAGGTGGTACCGAACATGGAATATATGGAGCAGAAATAGTCCGGTAGCACACCATACATTGCGGTTCAGAAAAAATATTTTCTGCAAAAAAGAATTGCAACTCCCATTCAAGTAGAGACATTTTGCATAGAAATAGCAAAAACTGATATTTTTATGAGTGTAGCATAAGTTGCGTATGTGCAGCAAAAAAAAAAAAACAATCTAACAAGCATGCATGTACCGCAGGTCTGTTCTGAATGAAATTTCAATAGATACTGACGCAGTTCAGTGCTCGTCCGTGAGTTAATATGTATACAGAAAGCTTTTAAGCACAAAAGCTCAAATGCCCGCGGGCATAGGCTTTGATGATCACTGTTTTAAAGCTATTTTAAGATATTTTTTATATGTATATTTATTTTTTTATTTATACAAAAAAAAAATTGTATAATATGGCTTTATATGAATATGATAAAATAAATTTTTGGAGCTGCTGATTATGAACCTAATATGAGTATCAGAATATAACGAAAACGTTAAGACGGTCTAAAAACATAATAAAACCATTAGGAAATTAACTGGAGAGATTTATTTTACAATGTTATTTAACACTTTTATACGTCAATATTTTATCCACTGTCTTAGTTCTGGGACATTTCATAGTCTGCATTAGATTCGTTATCAGCGACCTCAAAACTCCACACCCTTCAAAAAGTTTTTGTAGAACTCTTGAATTTTGCTCTTGGATTTTACGATTTGTGAATGTTTACGGATCGAAGCCTTATACGATTCTACTCCATTGAATTTAGAATATAGGACCTATTTTTTTATTTTTGTTCTTGAGTTTTTTGCATAACTCGCTTCAAAATCACCCCGAAAAGTTGCACCAATTCTTAAAACTTTTTCCAGTTCTTAAAAACCCGTCTCGACTGTAAACGTGGAACTATGATTGATCACTTTTTCAGCCAACTGAAATGGATGTTGTTGCTTATGAGTACTTCCACTATTGATTTCTTAACATCTTCCTTCACTGCCATAAAATTTTAATCCTGCTTAACACCAAAACAAAGTTTTTGTTCTACCTGTAAAATTTGCTTCCATTGCACATTGGGTCAGAAATTTGAAAAAGTGACCAAAACTCATATCTTGGCGATGCATAGACAGAATTAAATAAAAATTGCTACAGAATACTTAACATAGGACCTTCTTCAAGCACGGGAAAAAAGTGGGCGGGACGCAACAATGGGGCGTGGCAATATCAATAAAAAACTGCATCTCGTCCAATAGTGGGACCAGGTTATTAAAATTCGGTAAAGTGCTTTGTGGGATCCTTTCCGAGCATGATGCAAAATTGGACTGGATTTAACAAAGGGGCGTGTCACTATTAGTAAAATGCCGTATCTATCTCAGTTAGTGTTTGGACTAGGGTATTGAAATTGGGTAAAGGGGTGGGTAGGATCGTTTCCGAGCATGTTAGAAAAAGTGGGTTTGACTCAATAATAGGGCGTGGCACTATTTAATAAAAATTGTAGTTTGGTTATTATTTATTCTGGGTCTTATTTATTCTGTTTTTCGGGTGATGCTCAAACGCGCACAAATATGCAGTTAAGCATTTGTGCTTTCACACGTATATAAAGCTCACGCATACAAAAAATCACTCTACTTCGCTCTGGCACTTCAAGCGTGAGGGTTGCGTCGCTTAGTTCTTTTCATTGCACGCAAAAAAAATTTAGACCATAACTATGAAATATGCTTTTAGTTATGACAAAAAAAATATTTTTTTAATTTTATTCAAAATGATTCCTGCAAGTGATCAAGTAAAATATTTCTTATTTTTGGTTTTTTTTTTCCATTATGTTTTATAACAACTCTTTCTAAGCACATTTCCTAAAGATCTATCACGTAAAATCAAAATTACGGATTTTATGACGCTTTCCCTATAGCATGTTTTTGGCGGAAATGAGCAAATGTATATGGGAAAATAACAAATTTTTCATAAGTTTCAAATGCAATTAAAGAAAAAAGGCAGTTTTGGTTTTCTTTATTTTTGAGTATGTCTTAAAACAACTCTTTCTAAACAGATTCCCAAGTGTTTATTCTATTTAATGAAATTCAAGTTAATTTTGTTCTCTACACTTTCTACAACTGCAGATATTGCTCTTTTAATTTAAGGTTTGTATGGGAGGTGGGCGAAGGGCGTGACCGATATTGATAAAAATTTGTGTGAAGTTATATATTTATGAAATAATGACACATGCTTAATTTCATGTATGTATATACGATGATTCCTTCTATTTTTGTCTCCCATCCCATAGAACTCGTTACACTGTGCGACGTTAGTTTTTTATAAATTTTTCAAAAGTAAATAAAAACGTGCAAAAGTGTGCATATCCTTCTTCAAGTAAATATCTTAAAGAAAGTAATAGCATGTAAATTATTTCAATTACGAGCGAAATCTCAGGGAATCTTCTTTAGGCGCAGCTTTTTTTTTTAAACACCATTTTTTTGTATTTAGTATGTGGAAAAAAGGATTAAAAACAAAAGAAAATATATATATATATATATATACTAGCGATACCCGGCGTGCGTTGCTGCACCCAGCAAGTATATTGGAAATAATAAGTGAATTCAAAACTTTTATTAGTCCCTTAGTCTGACATCACGCTCATGTTCCACTGCCCGTTACAGTTTCCCAGTAGCAGAATATCACTCCCAGGTGACAATTCCTTTATGAGTTTCAATGTCCTGTGATTTTAGCTTCCATGGCTATTCTGTATAGAGAATCGGACTACACCCCCTTTTCCAATACACATACCAGTTTTCCAGTAGAAAGACTTTGGCATGCGACGTTTAGTTCCAAAGCTATTCAATATCAAAAATTTGACTTGTGTGGTCGAAGCCATAACCCATTTCCCTATGCCCGTTCCAGTTTTCTTGTTTATTTATAAAAAAAAATTATTGAATCACACAATGTCAATTCTATAAAGTAAAAAGTCAGCCGTTTGTTCCTTTTGTTCATTTAAAAATTACAGGAAAACCACCGTCAAAACATGTGTAGAAAAGTTGCATGCAGCGAAACAAATAAACATACGTACATACTTACATACATACATACATACATACATTCATCAAGTCGGATTGAATCTCATTCTCATCAAAAAAATCCTCAACATGCTAAAGGTGGTCAGTAATCCCCTTTTAACAAAACTGTGTTAGATTTATTCACCTCATCAAAACTACTTTGAACATATTAGAATGTACTTCGATCCAATTAGCTTTAAGCGCAGCAAAGTATGTATGTATATGTATTTGTTTGTTTGTTTTGTTTTTTTGTTGTTTTGTGCTTGCTGAGAACAAAAAGAGTATAGTAGAGAGCAACATGCAGTTTATTGAGGCTCTCGCAGCACAAACGCATGAAAAGCTAACGATCAAGCAATGCATGGCATTGTGGATGACTTTTTAAAAAACTTAACACTTTAATTAAAGATAATTATTTTTGAAATTTCGAAAAGAAACTAACGAATGAACCTTTTGTAGTACAAATGTGGTATTTTAAAACTTATTTAAAAAAAATCGGACCAGTACTTTTGGAGTTTTGCGGACACAAAAAATGTTCACTTTCATTTTATATAATAGTATAGATAGATATAGATAGATATAGATAGATAAAGATATACATATATTTTTCAATATTGTATTCAATGTGTTTAAAAAAGTGGTAAACATTTTAAAGAAGTTTGAGAAATAGTTATACTGTTGATGATTTCAAATTTTAGATCTAAATTAAAATAAATTGCAATTTTTGACTTAAAATGCCTCCCAAATTGTAATTTTTAATTTTATATTAATAATATTTCGTCTCAGGGTACCTTAATGTGTCCCGTTATCAATCGTAAGAATCATTTGTATACAGAAAATATTTGACTTTTGGCCATTTATTTAAATTCCTGGCCCAATGTGCATTGAAGTAAATAAGATGAACTACAGATTGACCTTCAAGTTGAACAAAAGTTAATTTTGGGTTAGTAAACTTTTTTATTTCACTTCAACTAAAAGTTTTGACACGCTTAATACAGAAGACGCCCTCCAAAAAGTAAATCCCTAGACTATTAAAAAAAAAAAAAAAGAAAAGGCATGGCATCTAAATTTGTTGGTTGTGGCCAATTTATGAGCTTAAGTTTTGTTTTTCTTTTTTTTTTTTTTTTTTTTTCTTAAAACTTAGTTCAATTTGAAATAACGAATTTTATTTTTAACGCGTTTCGTAACTTTTTTCCGTATAACCACGTGAACTAAAATTGTTACGGATAACCCTTTTGTTTGATTTTTTCATTATAAATTTATTATTTTTTTTATTTTTATTTTAGCTCTGGGCTTCATAAGGATGATTTAATGAGTTAACATTTTTTTCTTTTGTGGAAATTCTTTTTAACAACATTTGATAAAACAAAAACTTTGAGAGCCAACACTTTCTACAGCCATAAAGATAACGGGGAATAAGAAAAATCAACATCCTCTTAGAAAAAAACATTAACCGTGAATGTGCGGTTAACACATTAATCATGGTTCAATCCCATTATATCCGTTTGTCCATTCCACCGCAGTGAGAAAAAGTATGTTTTTATTTTATTATTTATTATTATTATTAGGTTTTGTTTTTTGTTTTTTTTTTTGTTTTTTTTCCTCAACACCATTTGTCAAATGGTAATCTACATAATTTTGAATCTAATAAGCTGCTTTCGATAAATTTAACAATAAATCCTTTTTATAGAATTCTCTCTCAATGACTGTTGTGCAGGATTTCGCACCCTTTTTTCATTTGTGTTAGACACTACAACCATAACAACAACAACAACACCAGCAACAGTTTCATTTGAGCCACAAATACAAATCGCAGGAAATTGTTGGGCTAAACAAATGGCAAACCGTCATGTATGAGCACAAAAACAACAACAACGCGTACAAAAACCGCAACAAAAGGACCAGCCACAACATGCCACAAAAACCAATACCTTTTTATGACCTTTTTTAAGCATATCGTAGCCTGATTTCCACAAATATGGCTTCATCATTTGTACTCTAGTCGTGTGAGTTGAAACACACTCACACACATACACAAACATACAAACACACAAACACACATCTATACACTTTGGCTCAGTAAATAGCGCAACATCTTGGACCCGCAAACAATATTGCTCAGGTGGTGCCAAGGGTACACGTAAGATTTAGACGCTTGCCACCGAGCTGCAAGAGTGTCAGTTTTAGTAGCTTTCATAAAAAAAAAACTACTTGTAACAGCTACAAATTGCAATACATACATTTTTATGGCTATGTAAGCAAAAACGAAAAAAATAACCTGACAAAGGTACTGTTTACAAAAGAAAAACTCATTTTTATGGGAGTTTTTTTTTTAAATTTCGCACATATCCTTTTTACAACCGCTCTTTATGCTTTCAAACATTAAAGATTCTCGCTCTCTCTGTATGTGTGTGTGTTGTATTTTATTAAGTAGATTAATAAAGTTCGATAAGAAATAAAAGCGGCAGGAAGCAGCGACAGATGTTATCGCTGCGAAATCGTTAGCTACGCCGCATTGAATCTGCGATTTGTGGATAAACATAAAATATCGCCACTCCAAATTCAAAAGTACGCCTCTGTGCCAGTGTGTGCGTGTGCACTAGAGCGAAGTCTTCTAAGCGTGTGAAGTCGAAAGGATTGCCCTGTGGTTGTTCCGTTGTAATATTTGTGTTTGTTCGTTTGTTTGTTATTTAGTGGCAAGGATTAAGTATGAAAAATTTGTAGTCCTAAAATTTAAGGATGTTTCCGCCATATTAATAAAACTCGTTATAGCAGCAAACAACGGCAGCAACAGCGAGTTGTTACAGCAAATAAGGACTCGCCGTGTAATAAGCCATGATTGATTTTGGCGTGTAGTCCTTAAAGCTGTAGCATTTTTATCTCTGTGACATTCTATTCTTTCCTTCTGCTTGTGTTGTGGTTTAAGCCATATCCATAGCCATAGCCATAAAAGCGCTGACCATAAAACTGTCGTTTTTTATTTTTTGTTTTTATTGCTTTTTAGGATTTCGTTTTATTTTTTTTTTCTCTCTAGAGAAAGGCGCTGCTTGATTTAAATCAATGATTGAGAACTCAACATCCAGCTGTATTCCGCTTTGATGGCAGGATTTTACAATTTTTATAGCTTTTTCGAGATGTTTATCTAGCAAACTCTCTCGATACTCTGCAAGGTTATAAATAATAAATTTACAACGTCAAAATTTACAACGTCAGTTGTTATAAAAAAAAAAACTTAAATAGACATGCAAACATTTTTTTATGCGTCGAATTACTTGAGTCATTAAAGACCAGGCATGCAACTCTTTGAGTTCAACAGAAATTCAATAAAAACGAGCAAGGGTTAAATTCGTGTATTTCTCAAAAAATGAAAAAAGAAAATGCAATTTAATAGGACAGAAATAATTGGAATTTTATCAGGATTTCATCAGAATTAAGCAAGAGAAAGCACATTTAAATCAATTAAAAGACTTTGGGGTTGACTGCAAAAAATATTGTATTAAGGGCAGAAATACATGTAAAATCTACTGTAAAATGTACTGCCAGGAAACAGCAACAACTAGAAGATAATCAGATTTTCGAAGGAAGCTGAAGGGCTATTGTATGCGCCTGGAATGGCTGATTAATCGGTAAGTCGCGATCAGAGGTAAAACGCGATTTTCTCGAAACTGATTTAGAGTAATTACGAAAAAAGTAATTAACCGATCGGGCTGACATTTTGAGGGGTTTTAGTCAACATAATTACTCATAGAATAAACTTAAAATATTACACATTTTGCATAAATAAACAATTTTAAGGGGGCAATAAATGTCGAAAAAATAGGCGAAAATACGAATGTTTTATTAAAAAGTGTTTCAAATTTTTTATTTGGTGCTTTTTCCCAATTTCATAGGTTTACTCGATGCCTAAACTCAGCAGTAATTGAAATATTTTATGTTTTTTAATTTCAGACCAATAGAAAAAGCTGAGCGATGGCAGCCGTTTTACGACTTTGGCCAAAAACGGCCTCTGTGAAAGGAGTGTACCACCAGACACATTTTATTAACAGACTTATGTCATTGAATTATGTCAAAAGTGTAAAATTATTTAATTATTTTATCACCCTCAAAATAATTAACGAAAAATAACTGATTTTCGAGCATTTACATGTATTTTTACCCTTGAGGGCGATACTTGCCTAAAATTTAAAATTATGTATTTAGGATATTGCCAAATGCTAAATTAAGTGCTTTGTAAGTACCAACATTTTGATCATTAATTTTGACCTACATAGTGTGTTTCCACCTTTATTTCAGCCCAACACCAAGAGATGGAAGCAATGAAGTTACCTTGGCCATCCAACGGCAGGCACCGCGGCCGCTGTATATAATTTATGTATATTTTTTTTTATATATGAAAATTCTTTATTTCAGGAAAATAGGGTAGGACCCTCGTTAGGTTTCAAACTCCACGACCAGGCATTTATTTTTTTTTTGCCAGGATAGAATCAAAAGCATTTCAGTTATATTTTTTTTTTATTTTCATGTATGCGTGTGAAATTATTTTTTTTTCACATTCTAGCTACCTAGTACTTATTTTATTTAGTACTTTTAGTTAGAATTTTCTATCTGGCATATACAATAACTTTCCGGTAGAGTTAGTCGCGTGGTTTTAACTCAGACTATCTTTACCACTCATCTTGCCTACCAAACCATAAGACTCCATAACTAACCCGACAATAGTAACTGCGTGGTTTTTTTTTTAGGGTAGGACTCTGTCCACCATTCCTATTTTAGAACTCCCTGTCCAACATACTTACTCCGGCGGAAGTAGTTGCATGGTTTTTATTCAGACTTCTCTGCCTAGTGTTCTTCCTAAATCCCACCACTCAGTAGAAAATCCTGACCATATTCATTTTATTGGATTTACTAAACCTCTGCACAAATGCACTCGTTTTTTCCACAACAGTAGATCCAACAGTAGGTCCAAAGTTCAGAGCTTGACAGAACTCTGTTAGTCAAGCAGAGCGTATCCAAGTCATTTAATGATAACAAACGAACACTGCAGAGCACTCGTCAGCTTCAAATGAAACCATGTTCGCCATTTGCTTTAACAGAACAATTACTAACAGTCAAAAATGCATCAATCACACCTAACACAACAGAACCTTGGGGAGGTAAATATTTCTACCATTGGCAAATAGAAATTTTATTTTTACGAATTCGGTGCTAGGGCGAACGCTAGGTAAAACTGGGTCGCTGAATCCGAAATCGTTGTCAGTATTTTAAAATTATAAAATTTTTAACAAAAGGGCCACCTTACAATGTATTTTTTACGAGTTTTAAACATTGTAAAACAGTTTTAGGGGGGGGATCACTGTTTTCGAATCTGATGTCAGAATTTTAGAATTAAAGATAGCTAAAAGGGTTGCCAACTAATTTTTTTTATTTTTACGAATTCGGTGCTGGGGTGAACACTAGGTAAAAATGGGTAGCTGAATCCGAATCCGATGTCAGATATTCAAAAGTATGATATTTTAACAATAGGGCTGCCCATTTTTACCTAGTATTCGCCTCAGCACCGAATTCGTAAAAATAAAAAAAATTAGGTGGCAACTCTATCTGCCATTTTAAATTTTAAAATTCTGACATCAGATTCGAAATCAGCGATATCAATAGGTGGCAACCCTTCAGCGACCAATTTTTACCTAGTGTTCACCCCAGCACCGAATTTTTTAAACTATAAAAAATTTAGGTGGCAACCCTATCCACCATCTTTAATTTTAAAATTCTGACATCAGATTCGAAATCAGCTACCCCCAAAAACGGCTTAACACGCTTTAGTTTTTCCAACACTTCATTGAATTATTTGGATACTTAAATTATTTGGATCGGAGCCATACCCATTTGTCAAATGCCCATCCCAGTACCCTACCCTATATTCTACTTTCTAGTAGAAGGATATCACCAACTAAGAACTCCATACATATTGAGTTTCATTATAATACGGCATTTACTTCCAGAGCTATTCAAAGACACAGCATAACTCCAAGCGTTCTGCTGTTGTTTACATAACTTTCTAGTCAGTGCACACTTCTTTTTCGAATCATTGCTTTGGTTTTAGTTTGTTGTTGTTCTGCTCCAGCGACGAGTGCTCTCTGTAGTGTAAGGCTTGATTTCATCGATGAGAGCAAAACATAGCAAAAGCTTGCACTACAAACGAGTGCTTTGAAACGCATTTCAAGCGCACTCGTGCAGAGGTTTAGTATTTACTTTAAAAAGTTCTATATTTAAACCTCTGTCTGTGGTCTCTTACCATCTATCCTATCTTTCTATCATTCTCATTTCAATATATCATTTATTCGTATCAGACTTATCGTAGGTCTATAGTAGTGGCGTGGTTTTTTAACCGACTTCAAAAAGGAGGTTCTCAAGTTCGTTGGTTTCCTATTTTTTTATTTTAAATGTATGTACATCGATTGTCGAATATCGCCCATTATCGGACTCCTATTGGGCGATATTCGACAAAGGGGCGTGTCACTATTAGAAAAGCACTGTTTTTCAGTTAATATTGACACGAAGGTACTGAAATTTACAGTAAACATACAGGGATACGCAGAATTATTACAAATTACGGTCAATAAAGTGAGCGTAGTTTGATAAAGGGGTGTGGCCATATTATAAAAACACTGTATCTCGAATAATATTGCCACTAGGGTACTGAAATTTAGTACATGGGAAGGAAAGTGGGCGTTATTCGCCAATGGGGTGTGGCAATATTAGAGAAACACCATATATCAAACAATATATACATTCGGGTACTGAAATTTAGTATATGGGTAGGCACAGTTTTTACAAATTATGGTCAATAAACTGGGCGTTATTCAATAAAGAGGTGTGGCAATATTTGAAAAATGCTTTACCTCGAATAATATTGACACTAGAGTACTGAAATTTTGTACAGGGGTAGGCACAATTATTACTTTAAAAAAAGTGGGCGTTATTCAGCAAAGGGGTGCGGCAATATTAGAAAAATACTATATCAGAGTTAATATTGACACTAGGATACTAATATTTGCTATGAAGGTAGGTGGGTAGGTAAAATCATTATAAAGTATGATCAATAAAGTGGGCGGGATTATAAAAAGGGTGTGGCACCTTAATAAAAATTTTAAAGAGACAGAAATATAAAATACCCAACAAACTTTCAGGAATTAATTTCAATCAAATTTCAATTTGATTTGTAATCAAATTTTTTGAGAACAAAGTTTCATATTTGAAATTTTCCTCAAGAATACTATCACACATGATACAAAAAATATAGGTAGATGCAGACCTGACTGTGCTCTCTTGTAATACTGCCATAACTGTCAAAATCCATATTAAAAAAGTTGTTTGCTTATATTTAATTTCTATGAACTTTTTTATAGCTTTGAGATTTTATATGCGTTGTCAACTTCGTGTTGACATTCGCGTCAGTACGCTGTCATCTAGCGAATCTACCTGTATTTATTGTATCATGCTATCACATAAAATTTTTCATATTCTCTAAAAAAAAAACAAAAAAAACTTATTAACAAAAAAAAAAACAAAAAAAAACCGACTTCAAAATCACTGCAAAGTAAAAAATAATTTTAAAAAACTTTTCCCATTAATTTCTTGGTCAAGTTTTAAATGTAATTTATATATGTATATTAGAATATTGGATACATGTAATTTATGTATGTATATTACAATATTCGAAATCTTATCATTTCCATTTTTTCTAATTTGTTTTATTATCATCTTTGAAGCTTTGAAGCTTTGAAGTCAGCGCTAATCCTTGATCATGATCTTTTACCATCCCTGCACTATTTTAAATTTTTTTATTTGATGCTATGCTGCCTTGGTGACACTGTAGTAATTAATCCAAATAATTAACTCTACGGCGATTTTGAATCAAATAACAAATAAATTCCTTGATTAATGCAAAAATGTCTGAACATTTTGCCTTCTTGTAAATTTTATTGTTTTTAGAAAGCTTGATTTAAAACTTTTCTTTTGACGTAGAATACGTCATTCTCGAAGGTAAGAGGGTGGTTGATAGTGATCAGGTGTCGGTATTTATATCACAATTTTAGCTTTTGGTGTGCCTAAAGTACTGATCGTACGATGTTGATGTTAGCACTTGTTGGTCTGCTTGATCCTCACTGGGAGAAAAATTCATGTTTGAACTCTCTAACTTATATAAGTTTAACACAATTACATCAAATATAAAGCCAACATTTGATGTTTTTGTTTGCTTAAGTTTGCTACCTATTTATCGACAGTTTCCGGTTTTATCGACAAAACCATAAAATTTGTATGGGAGCCCCCCTAAGGAGTGGTCGGAGGGAATAGGTGTCAAAGGCAAAAATATTCCTTTTGCAAAAGTAATCGGGGTCAGTCATATATATTAACCCTCTCCGACACTCTCTTAAAGGTCATATGCTCAGGTGTATGGAATAAATAAACAAAAACCATAAAATTTGTATGGGAGCCCACCTAGGAGTGGTCGGAGGAAATAGGTGTCAAAGGCAAAAATGTTCCTTTTGAAAAAGTAATGGGGGTCGGTGATACATATTAACCCTGTCCGGCACAAACACAATAAAATTTGTATTGGAGCCCCCCTAAGGAGTGGTCGGAGGGAATAGGTGTCAAGGCAAAAATGTTCCTTTTGTAAAAGTAATGGGGGTCAATCATACCTATGAACCCTTTACTGTACTCTCTTAAAGGTCATATGCTCAGGTGTATGGAATAAATATACGAAAACCATAAAATTTGTATGGGAGCCCCCCTAAGAAGTGGTCGGAGGGAATAGGTGTCGAAGGCAAAAATGTTTTTTTTGCAAAAGTAATGGGGGTACATCGGTCATACATATTAACCCCTTCCGGCACTCTTTTGAAGGACATATGCACAGGTGTATGGAATAAATATTTTGCTAAATATTTTTTAAAAAAGATGTCATCAAAAGCGAATTGAATAATTCTACGTCTTGTGTTACGACATAGTCGAAACTACTGTATCTTTTTTGTTATTTAAGGCATATAATATGTTAAAATTATTTTAAAATTTGTCTTTTGTTTTAATTTTGTTGTATGCTTTTAGGAAACTTTTTTTGGGGCTAAGAAGAATCCGAAATTATATTTTTTAATAAGCACATATCTTTTACTACTCCATTAATTCTCTAGAGAACTCACCGAAATAGTTTCAATAATATCCTCAGTGCTGCTCTTGTCATACCATAGAAGTTTTTCATGAAAATGTTAAATAAACATAATTACTTATAAATACTACTGGGACAGTAAAAATAGCATCTTTCAAGAAAATAGTCCCTTTCTATTAATAACCCCACTCTATAACCCCACAACTCATATTGGAACAGAGAACCGACACGTTAATTGAATAAAATCTAAAAGATGAAGAAAATGAAAAGAATTCGACGGTGTGCTAATTATAAGCCCCTCGCTGTTCACCTACAGCATGTGTGTGGGTTTCAATTTTCCCTAGCTGGCTTCAATTCCCAAAAATCATCTCATATCTTCTTCATCATCATCATCATTTGATATCCTCGGCTGTCACAAGCTGTACAGGCATCAAAAAAACTACAGAAAAAAAAAAAAGAAAATCATCAAGACTCTGATGGCAATACGTTGTTATGTTTGTCTTCCAAGCTTCTAATGCTACGGTTACCCTTGGCTCCATATTCGATGAACATGTGGTTTTCTGACATGTTCCTCCACCCGCTTTGTGGCTGTTAGCTATGTAACACACACATACATAGCTCACTCGTTCCAATGTGCGATGCGGGTTCCCTAATTTGTAGAATGTGTTCCGCCGCAAAGTGGTAAAGCAATTTATCATTCGTCCAAATACACGAGCTGTCCGTTGTTTTATGTTATTCTTGTGTGGCTGTATGAGTGAGAGTGGTTAGGAGTTTGAGTGTGTGTGAACATTGGTGTAAGGTATGCCTCTATGCATTTTGTTCATGTGAGTGTGTGAGTCTGTTTAAGTGTGAAATATTTGACATTTGCAAACGAGGCATTTGCTGACATTTAAATGTGTGTATCTGTGACAACACTGCAGCATCTGTGTGTGTGTTTTTATTTGAGTGTGTGAAAGAGTTTTATTTATTTCCGCTTAGAAAACCAAAGAGTTAACACTTTATAAATTAGCTTTTGCACGTTCAAAAAACGACAACATTTTCCCTACAGTTTAAGCCAGTTTCGGAAATTTAATGTTGCGGTCTAGTGTGAGGGGTGCGGAAGTATCTGAAAATCTGCTGTGCCAAACAAAAAACTTTTAATTTATTTGGTTGAATAGCAGCTTCCGTTAGTATTGTTTCAAGTTTGAAGCGAGAAATTGTGAATTTATCACCAGTTGTCAACAGCAACTTGACGCTTCACAGAATTGTCATCAATCAGTGAGATTTTGAATGATTTTGTGTGCTTTACCCTGTGGCACAAACTTTATTTTTGATTTATTAAAAATCGACTTTAATATCTGTCTTCTGAGAGTGGATGGATACACATGTGGTAACGGGAAATTACAATTTTATAAATGATTGTATTTTTTTCGCCATATATATATTAATAGATAAAAAAACAGTTAAAGAGAAATTGTGATATGAATAATTTAAGATCAGATATTCATGAGAATATTTTGAGAAAACATGAACGTATTATGGGGCATGTATAGGAAAAACTTCTTCCAAGTTTTGCGAAACAAGTGTTGTATCCAGCACCTGCTCATATTTTTTGCTGTCAATTTCCGTTTTGATAAATTTCCTTAATCCATTTGATTAAAATCAGATGAACAAGATAAAAAACGCGTAGCTATCTGTGAGTGTCTGTATGAAGTGTACTTGACTGCGATACGAATCTATTCGCAATATATGGAAGATTAAATTGCGTATTCACTTGTGTGTGCTGCACATCCCAAAGATCTCAGACCGGAGAATAATGTATGTCACACACGCACCTATTCAAGCACGGCACACACACACTTATGTATATCGCTATATCTCTTGATATGTATGTGAAGATGCAGAAATTTCGATTTGGTATCTGATACTGTTCTGCTTGTTCTTTATTGGCCATTGTTGTCATCTTCTATGCTTACTGGTTTTCACAGGAAATCCATTGGTATTGTTGCAACTCATGGCTTTGTGTGCGTCTGTGTTTGCCAAACACACAAACACATTGTTGTGAGTGAGGCGATAGACAAAAAGCTTAGTAAGCCGGATGTAACATTTAATCATGATGACACAAAGAATATACATAGAGACAACAACAACGGCAACAACAACAAAAACAAAAACAAAAACAGCAAAAAAACAACAAAAGCAAAAATAAGCGCCAACAACAATAACAAAAGCATGTGTGAATATGTTAATAAAACACGGAAAAATATCTGAGTAGATGGCACTATGCTCTATAGAGCTTACACTCTCAAGCAGAGTTGCCAACTTACCCTAGCAGAAAAGTGGTCCGAATTTGAAATAGTTCTGAACTAGTTCCAAAAAGGATCAGTACTAATTCCACTACAATACCCTTTAACATTGAACGAACTGACGCTTTTTGCGGATTGATGTCATAGAAAAAAAGCAATTGTCCCCATAAACACTCCTTTTTTCCCCCATATTTGAACTAGTTGCATTAGGAAAATTTTTAAACTGGTTGCTTTCGCAGTAGCCTGAAAGTGGTTATTATTTAACTAGTTTTAAAGTGAACATTTTAAAAGTGTAAAAGTAAAGTGTTCTGGAGCAAAGGTCCTAAAGACCTGATTTGTATGATCTTTTCCATCCACAGTCCAGAAGAAATTGTGTTCATATATGTCTATAAACAATTTTTTTTATTATTTTTTCTTGTGTGCAGTAAATTTTTTAAAAAATAGCCGGAACGCGTTTATTTCTTTCAGCAATACTTTTGAAAACAAAAGCAAAGTGAACTGTTCTACACTGAACGTCTTTTGTACTTTTTCAGAGTTACTTCGAAATGCGATTGTTACAACTTTTTTTTAATTATAAAACTATGAAACTAAACCTTTTGATTGTTAAGGATATTTTTTTTTGAAATGCATTAAAAATATTTTTATTTTTTTTTTCTTTTTTTTATGTAAAAAAACTGAATTTATGAAAAATGAAATTAAAATCAACTAAAACACACATCAGACAAAAGAGAAGCAAACTATTTACTTAAAACGCTAAAAGAACCTGTATAAACCAGTAAATTTAAAAAAAAAAAAAATTCAAACAAATTGACGCGACGTCTAGTGGATGTTCACTATGAAGCCCAAAACTCTCTATGAAATAGAATTCTCTTTTCTCTTCTTCTTGCTCAGAAGAAAAACAAAGAAGATTTTTTCAAGCACATTAATTCTTTATTATTGAAGTGGGGTTGTGTAAAAAAGCTCTACTGTCACCTCTTCTGACCTTACCAAGTGTTTTTCGGTGCGTAAAAGCACAATTTTAAACAAAATTTGTGTACAAATTGTTGTCGAAGTACAAAACTTTATAATTACTAGATCTTCTACTGTGACTATACCAATTTAAGTTTTCTTAAATTTATCCAATTTTAGGAGAAATATGTTACCATGTATTCCAAAAGATTATTTTGACACTTAACCTGGTTACTTTCAAAATCCAGATATGGCAGATGTTATAATTTGTTCCACTCCACTAAGTCGCGATCCAAATTTTTTCAATGGAATGTCACCAGGGGGCGGGTATTTATATAGATAAAAACAACATTCTTGTAATAAATCTTACTTTGACAGAACGTGCTCATTGAATTCTGACCGAAGTGTCATTTTCTGCGTTTATATGCCTTAAGAAGCATTTTCATACATTTACTCGATTTTTTTCTGAGACACGTTGGAGAATTATTTAACAATCTATGTCACAACGCATTATTTGTAGTATGAACTACAAAACAGAAGGCACTAAAGTAAAAGAAAACAAAATATTCCAAAAACTAATAACAAATGTATTGTAGTATTTTGGACTTGATCGAAGTTAAAATATCCTCACTCTCGTGCTTAATATATCATATTCGAAGTTATCAAGGTTTTATTATCCTGTTAATATCGGACATAGGCGTGTTTTTCAATTAACAACCAAAATTTCAATCTCATTGTACTCGTTTGTACCCTTTAATCTCAAGTCAATACAGTAATATTTGTGGAATTTTTTAAGGTTTTGCTATTCTGATGAGGATGGGAGGCGTGGTTTTGATTTAAGTTTGATAAATTTCATACTTTGAGTGCATATTTGAGATCAATGTGACAAATTTCAAGATCTCAGTTTAATTTTTGTCGATTTTGTGAGATTTTAAACATGTATGGGGGATATGCGGAGTTTTCATCCGATTTTGCCTCAATAGGCAATATAAAGTGTGGTGAGTTGAACGGAAATAAATTTGTTCTCGAATATAATCATTTGGATGTAATGTGGAACAATAGTCGTATGAATGTACTGCCGTCCGAATAAAGAAAGTCACATGGAAGTCAAAATGGATAATTTTAGTAGTTTTCAGATATTTAGCTTTAAAGTTCTTTATCTTTCGTTCTTACACTAGAAGTGGTAAAATGTGACCATATTACTTTACTTTTTCAGTCATTTTCAGTTGGATATCAGTATTCTTAACTTAACAGAAAAATCAGAAAATACATCACGGTTCCTATTCAGCCCTTATCTCAATTTTGGAATTTTGGCGTTTGTGACTTACCTCCTAAGGATGGCTGTGTACTACTCCGTATATCAAATACCCTCTTGTAGCAATGTTATTATGCAGTAGTATAACTCAAAAACCATGTTTAACATATTAGACAGGAAAACTACACTCAGAAAAAGTTTCTCGCAATATGATAAAAAAGGCATCATATTTAGAGAAAAATGGTATAGAGTTTGCTCCAGAAAATGCTTTTCTCTAAATAAGATTCCAAAAATTCCCTAAAAATGTTAAAATGCTTCCATTAAAAAGAGAAATATAAGAAAAATATATCGTTTTTAGAGAAAAAGACTTTTATTTTTGAGAGAGGATTTGTTTTTATTGAAAAAAATATTTCGCATAGTGAATTGTTTATCTACAATAGAAAAAACTTATAATTTTCTAGAAATTTTTATCTATAAATGAGAATTTTTTAGTGCGAGAAAAATACTTATCATTATTATAGACTTGAAATATTTTCATTTCCGACAAGTGAAGAAATATTTCTATATATCAATGGCTTAATATAGAAAAGGCGTATCTCGTTTTTTATCAAAATCGGGTTTTTAATATATTCTGGTAGACCACTCTCAAATACACCTCCCTTAAAAAAATGCGTTTTTTTCGTTATTGTTGTTGCAAATTTTAAATAAAAATTGCATTAAAAAAGTTTTTATATCCAAAGTTTTCCAGATTTTATTCAGTTCTTTTCTTCTCCTGTAAAGTAACAAAAAAATCGAGTTACGCCTTTTCTATATTAAGTCAACGATATGTGAAAATTTATTCTAATTGAAGTTAATTTTATTTGAAAAAGAGAAAATTGTTATTATCAAAAATAGAGATTTTTTTATCAGATAGGTGTTTTTTCTGAGTGTAGTGAAAAATATTTTGTCCCCTTTGTTTATACATATACTCTATGGCAAACTAGAGCATAATTCAGTGGAAATAACCTAAACTCTGTAATTTGAGTTAAACATACTTTTAAAAGTTCCTATATTTGAGTTCATTGAAAACAGATACATGTAGTTAACAGGAATATTGAAAAATAAAAACTCCCTGTCTTAGTTTTAATATTTTTCATAAAAAAAACTGCTTAGGTTAGTTATTGGTTCGAATTAACATCATTTTACAATTAAAAATGTAATGTCGTTTTAGAAAACATTTAAAATGTGCATATTTTATATTTTTTCTTAGCTGAATTAAAGGAAAAATTGACTATCGTATTTGACATAATCTGCTCTGAGTATAGAAGCTTCGTTGGTTCGATCAATGAATTAAGTTCTCTGATAAAGTTAGCTGATTAAAAAGTGAAAAATATGACATTGCATTTCAAATCCAATCTCTCTTAATATTAACAACAAAAAGAGCTAAAAGTCTCTAAGGATTTTAGATCGTCATGGGGAGTTTTTAGCTTGGCAGCATGCTTATCTTCTAAGCAAATAGTATTCATCGTTATGATTTTTAAGTTATTATGTTCATACAATATATATATATATATATATATATGTATATTTGAAATTCTATTCTCTCTCTCAAATTGCATCGTAAATTATTGAATTCATAAAATTAATTAACTTTTAAGCTCTGGCACAAAGTCATAAAAGTTATCTTTTTAAGCACCATCAAATTAGGAAGATTAGAAGAATGGATATTTTGAAATGTCAGTTTCTAAATTAAAATTTAAAATAATTCATAGCAATTTGAAAGGTAAAACTCCCAGTAAAGAAGTGATTTTCTTTGAAAATGAATTTAAAATTTTTAATTTCAAAAATTTATTTTCAATTGAATTGAAAGTGAATAAGCAACTCACTGATTTAAGATTTCTTAAATTAAAAATAAATTTGAAAATATTATGAAAAGTCGGTAAAATTATTAACTTCAAAGAAAATGTATTTTCCTTTGTCTAGCGAAAAACCTTCGAAACTTTAGACGTGAGTAAGATTAAGAAAAATTAAACAATTTTTTCAAGCTTTATACAAAAAATAAATATTTTATGAAAAAACTAGAGCGGTAACCCTGCTGAGAGCACACATCAATATGCTTGCTTGATACCGGCACGTTGTCTTGCTTAAATGCGTGAGAGTGTGTGTGTGTGTGTGTGTGATAAGCGGTGTATTTGGCTGTCATGTTGTAAATTTCATCAAAGTACACCGCCTTACATACAATATTACACTTCATTGTAAAATTTATTTTTAAACCGAAGACAATGCGATTTTTTTACTAGATATACGCTAGAGAAAACGGGAATACGAACTGTTGCGACTCATACACATACCTATATCGCAACTTAGTGTTTATCTCTGATGTTTTAATATAAAAGTTTAATTTTTTCCATTTGGATAAGTTGCTTTCGTGTTGTTGGTTTCTGGTTTGCTCTCCAGTTTGCTTCTCTACTGAATAGTATAGGTCTTCTCTTTGAGTTCGAATTGAAAAAAGCAAAAACATATTATTAGGAATTCTACCTGAAGTTGGCAACGCTCTAAAAACACTGTTGCCACTGCGTCCAGTTGGCATTGTAACTATAGTTTAATTTGTTGGAACGTAGTTAAATATTTTCAATAGGTGAATTCTCCTATTTTGGATTAATATTTGATTTCTTTTGAGTTTTGAGCGGGTATGCTCTGGGGGCTTAATGCCTCTTAAATAACTCTTGCACTACGTTCTACTAGCTTGTTGCGTTCATTTCCTCTTTTGTCATCTGAGTTACGTTGGGGCCAATGTTGAAAATGTTCTGCACGAACACAGTAGAATATGAAGAATAATGAAAGGCAGCCAAGGAGAAAATGGAACAAATGAACAAACAAATCAATGTGTGTGTGTGTGTGTGTGGTCTGTGTGTAAGTGTGTGTGTGCGTATGGGTTGCATTGTGACTCAATCGCTGCCGCAGGGAAGGCGCACCTACTCGATAAGATCGGACTTATAAGTTGGGTGGATTCAGAAAAAATTCTGCGTTAAGGTGTTTGTGATTTTGTGGCGCGGAAGGCAAGGCGTGGTGTTCATAACTTAAACTCATGCAGCATTATTGAGAGTACATTTGCTTGTGTGTGAGTGTACGTACAGCGAGTTGCAGTTGCGAGAACATTACAAACATTGCAACACAACCAAGATTAAAAATATTTTCCCACCGTTGATGCTGCAATAATTTCGAATCAATAAATTTTTAAAATCATTAAAAACTCTCAGGAACTCACAGAATTAAGATGGCATTGAGAGGACAAGACTGACAACCCACTAGGGAAAGCATCTGTAAGGCAGCGGAAAAATTATCTTCTTGCTGTTTGTTAAGTCAAATCCGGTAAAAGCCGGTATTTTTGTTGTAAGTAATAAAAACAAACATCATCATCCTACATTCACTCAAACATAGATACTTAAGGGTATTCATGCTTATACGCTACCACACGCAACTCAAATAAAACGTTAGAAAACTGAGTTCACAACTCAATTGCGAAATTTTTAGTGCAGCAACCAACAAAAACAACAACAACAACGTAGTTGATGAAGAAACGTGGCAGTAAAAGTCAGGGAATTGGAAAAAATGCGGTTGCAATGTTCGATAAACTCGTTAAAGGTGGTTGGGCGCTGGAGGAAAGATAGTACGTCAGAGGGACATGGTGCTGCATAGCCATTGAAACGAAGCAACGAAGTAAATCTTATCGCTCTCCAAACATTGCAATTACACTGCATGCAATTGCATTGCATTGCATAACATTGAGTTGTATTGCAGCAAAGTTGCAGGGTTGCCATGCATTCTTCTTCCTGCATCCTTGAGTAAACGTAAAATTTAGTTGCGTATTTCATGCATGCACTAGCAAAATAGCTTTTGCATTTTTAAACAATTACGAGTGCTTTTGCTGCTCTGTGGCTGTTGTTGTTGTTGTTGTTGTTGTTGTTAATGTTGATTTTCGACTGTAAATTCTTTTGGTTGGCAATCAGCGTACGTTGCGTTAAATTGCTAAAATAAGTAAAATATTTTTGTAGCCATTTGTGCGAGTGATAGGAAAATTACTCGCATACTTAGTGGTTTCTGGGTTACCACCTACATATTTATTTGTTTACCTTTTAAATGGCATGAGTTGCCACAAATAGTTGTAGCACTAATGGATGTGAGTTTTCTGAGAACGGAACTGTTTTTATTTGATTTGTATGTAAGTGAAGCAAAAGTCAACAAATAGCATGCATTTTATTTTACTGATTTTATAATTAAAATAAAATTAACTCAAATTATTCTCAATTACGTGATTCGAGCTTTATTTATAGTCAAAAATTTGGGATCAATTAAGTGTTTCAAGCTTAATTTATGTCTGAAAGTATGAAGTTGAATCACAGCATAAATAGTATTAAAATCTAGCATTACTCTTGTAATAATACCTCAGTTCGAAAAGTGTTGATAGAAAGAAGTGGGAAAGAACAAAAAAAAAAATTCAAGAGAAATATCACTAGGATACTAAAATAATATCTAAGAAAAGCTGCAGAAAAGAGTGTACTTGAATCTGGATTAAGTATTATTAAAGTTACTAAATGGTCCTATGGCGTCCGTGGCGTAGTTGGTTAAAGTGCGTGGCCGCTATGTCAACGAACCTGGAGACCCAGGTTCGAACCCCAGCAGCGACAGAAAATTATTTGAATTAAAATAAATTTTTTTGTACGGCCGCCACCTCTCTGCAGACAATGGCAAACCTCAGAGAGTAATATAAATGCCATGTAAAGCTTCTTGAGAATAAGAACATTTCGTTCATCGCCGTTCGGAGTCGGCGTTAAGCCTGTAGGTCCATTTCTCGGTCAATTGTGTACAAACTTAATAACACGCACAACACAATTGATCATAAGAAGCTAGGTCAAAGTCCTTTCAAGGGCTGAAATGACCAGTTATTTATTTTGTTATATTTAAATGGTCCTATAAACAATTTCCCTACCTTAAACCAGCGATGCCCACTTCCTAACTCTTTTCACTCTTGAATTTAATATTTTAATGTTTGCTGCAATTCGCCGAATTCTGTTTGAAGCTACACCTTTGCTTCTTATTATTTTGTTGTTGTATTTATGCACTAAATATCGATGTAATGTCGTGTTTGCATCTTGTTATGCTGGTGGTGGGCATCGGTGCCCTAAGCACTAAACAACATATTTAGTTGTAAATAAAAGTCACAAATATTTCGATGGAATAAAATCAAAGTTGATTAGAAATTGGGTGGGACCATAGCGTGGTCAGGATTCGAACCCATTACGCTTGTGTTGCTAACAAGTTTACAACCACAACTGCAAAGCAGCATTATTGCAATGACGATTGTTTTTTTAGTTAAAAACCTTCAGAACTTACAAACAATTTATATATTTGAACGTAGGGCCATGAGAGTTTCGAGAAGTAACCTGCGCCCAATCTAGTTTTAAATTCAAATGCTTAAAAATAAAAAAAAAATTGTCAGACCTTTACTTTAAGACAACATCTGCTTCTATTGAAAGGATTAAAAAAAGCACCTTCATATTGGTAGAATCTAGTTTGAATCTAGATATGGAAATATATGATAAAAATAGGTAAAATAAAAGCCAAAGTTTTTGGGAACAAAAATTAGGATACTACACGCAAATAAAAAAAAGTTTATTGCCAGTTTGCCGCAAACGAACTTCGTTTGTCGTGTTTGGGATCGTTATTTGCAAACGTTTCAACAGTTGTCGTAATAACAGTTCAGTTACGAGAAACGCGGTAATTAATTTCGTTTGTCATATACGCAAATGATTTTTAAATTGCAGCAATTGAAAAATTGTTTTTCCCAATTGAAAACTTCCTTTATTTTTCCCTTCGTTCTATACACACAACGCTTATAATTCACAGTTACTTTATGGACAAACTGTTCTATATAAGCAAATTGGTAATTTTCTTAATACGTGGACGGAGATATCAACAGAGGTGCGATGAGTACAATCCACAAGAAGACGGACGACATATAGGGAACACAATTAATAAAATAAATAATAATGACCGAAATAGCTTGCGGTATATATAAATATATATATGAGATATATTCTTAAGTTGAAAACTGAATATTCGTTTGTGACAAATACAACTCGCAAACGAAGTGTAGTTGGCTAATTTTTCAGTTGCGGTGAACGAAAAATTTCTATACATGTATTTGAAAAGTTAAAAAGAAAAAAAGTTGTTCATTGATATACATATGTTTTGTGTCTGTCCTATCTCTAGTTTAGGAGATATAGCAACATAAGGTAAAAAACTACAAAAGTTGAAACACTATAAAAATTAAACACAGTGACAGTCCTTTTATGAGCTGAATAAATTAGGATACATTGAAAAAAAGTTGAAAAAAGGTTGAAAAAGCAACTACTGACTGTTACACTTTTTGTAACTGTCCACTATTATGCTTAAGAGTTATGGAATAAGTTTTGTATCTCTCCGTCCGTCTCTTGTCTAGTAGATTTGGAAAAATAAGGTAAGAAATAGGTAAAAATATTTGGAAATACATAGAAAAGAAAAACAAGGCGGCAACCATATTTGTGGGCACCAAAAATTAAGCACTATTGGAAAGGATTAAAACAATACAAACACACATGAGCATTTGTTTAATGTCTGTCCGATCTCTAGTTTAGGAGACATGACAAAAAAAGTGAAAAAAAAAATAAATAAATTGGCTGTATTGTGGCTACACAATAGTAGTTTTTAACAAGATAGCGTATCTTAATCCCTGTGCTTATTCTTGCCCCTATACAGTCTTTTCTTCCCAAATTTCTTTTCAGCCTCATCCTCATTCTTATATTTGTCCGAATAACTGTATTACTTCTCTTAATAAGGACTAAATTGCTGTCCTTATTCTTGTTCGAGTCCTTCCAACTTCTTTTCCAAATCTTTGTCCTAAATCTTGTCCTAATTGTGTCCTAATACTTGTTAGATTTCTATTGCCATTGCTTTTTCTTATGCCTTTTCCAACCTTGTCCTAAATATTGTTTTAGATGTATCTAAATCTTTATCGTAATCCTTTTCCTTATCCTTGTCTGATTTCTTGTTATAATCGTTGTCAAATTCAATGCTTTAATCTTTGTCCAAGCCTTTGTCCTACTCCTTATCGTATTCCTAGCCCTAGCCCGTGTTCAAATCCTTGCCCCCATCCTTTTTCTTATTCTTGTACTAATCCTTATCAAAATCCGTTTCCTTACTACTTGTACTTGTTACAGTTTAAATAAAATATTATTTTTTTTTTAATTTTTACCTTAGCATTTGCATTTGGTGCATTGAGATTATTTTAAGGGATTTCCTGAAAGTCCTCATGATGTCATTATTTTTTTTTTTTCTCAAGCGACTGAAAATCTCAGCTTTAAAGACATTCCAAAAAATTTCCGGCAGCGAAAATAGTCACGCAGTTATTATTCCATGCAATCTTTTTTCCATTGTGTTGCATTTTAACCACATTAAGCGGTTGTATCCACGGTATTGTGGCCCCAAAATTTTTTTAAAAATCTTTGAGTCTTAAATAAAATTTTTTCGTAGTATTTCTATTCAGCGAGCAGTAATTCCTTGCAACAATGTTGGAATTTTTGTTGCATAAGCCGCAGACAACCTGCTGTCGTCATCATGTTGTTTTTTTATTTTTGCCGTAAGACCAAGTATAAATCCTTCATAACTGTTTTATAACATTTACCGTGCCGTATATATCGCTCGTTTTCTGCAATAACGTTTCAACTCAAAAAACTAGATTTTTCAGGAGAAGCATTTTTAGTTTTGAACAGACAAAGGAAATTAAATCACCATTTTCAAAATATGCACAAAACATCTAATATACAAATACTACTGTATGTACATGGTTTAATCCATACAAAGTGACAAAAAAAACTGGAGATTATTGATATATAATACGATCTAATCGGAAATATCTTGAGGTGAATGAATCACAAATTCTACTCTCCTGCAAAAATTAAAGAAGATATCGTTACTAAAATTGTACACAGCATAAATCATGGTGACACGAATGTTGCTGTGTAATTAACTCAATTTTTATGTTTTTTGGATTATAGCGTTATTGAAGAAAACGAGCGATATGTACTCACCGAGCTATAATTCCATGTAACGCAGTTGCATGATTGATGCATTTATTATTTTGTAGCGGTTTTCTCCCCGACTTCATATCGTCATTCATTTTTTTTTCTACTTTTGACGTGAGGACTAAGAATCAGCCTTTGCTAACGTGTAATATTTTTTACCGTAGCACCTATACATAGCGTGTTATAATTTCATGTAACAAATTTGCAGTTTCGTTGCTTAGGCTGCTCTCTTCACGTTCTGATGACGACTTTATTTTTTTTCCTTTTATCGTGTTATTGCTTTTATCATAACACCTATACTCTTTGAGTGAAAATACCATACAACGCCGATTCAATTTGAAAAAGTACTCTTTCAATTTTTTTGTAAACCTGTTTAGTACGTAACAACTAATTTTTATTTAAAATCACCAAATGAAAAAGTATCCAAAACTTAATAAAATAACATTTTGACAAAAAAACAAAAAAAAAATTATTTAAATAAAAAAAAAAACAATCTTAAAGCATTGAACACTTTAAAATACTACCCGTCATCAATTGTTGTACTGACACAATATTTTGCTGGCACTTGACTCAAAGATTTCCACAGTTCTGCATACATTAATAAATTATTTACTAACACATGAATACAAACTGCCAGGAGAGAAAATTTAAAGCAGCAAAACCAAAATGAAACATCTTCTTGGTGCTTTGCGCTGCATTCTGCAAGCGGCAAAAAAGTAAAACTTTGTAGAAGGCGCCATTTTTGACGGTCGCCGCCGAATACAAAATTTATTCAAATATTATTTTCCAAGTGCTAGCGTCTAACCCACTTGCATACATTCCATAATTTCCAGCCTCGTTGCAGCATTGTACAACCTATACAATTATTATTTGTCAACATTTTTTCTCAAAGATTTTTGGAAAATTTCGCTTTTATACACGATGGCAGCGCAACACAAATTCTGAGAAGACAGAAGTAATAAAAACACAAAAAAAAAAACCAACAAGACAACAAAGAAAATTATGCAAACTTCAAGCGAAACAGCAGCTGATATGCTGCCAATTGGGTCAGCCAGCAACAACAACGGTTATATGACTAACTCGCTATCGTCCATTTGCAGAAAAAGCGTTGCCAGCGTTTGCCAAAATGCAATTCGACAAAACATTTCGAAAAGAAAAAAACAAAAAAAATTGAAAAATCAGAAGAGAAAGAAGAACTGCTGCAGCAACAGCAGAAGAAAATGGGCGCAAAAATGTTGCAGTGCATTGCTAAAGCGGAAACGGATGTGAGTTTTAAAGTTTTTCTTTTTTTTTTATCAAAAAAAATCGAACGAATGGAGCCAAAATTCAAAGGATGAGCTCAAGTGAAGCGAACGATGCAGCTTCAATACGCAATCAGAGTACACAATACCATACACACACACACACACACACACACACCCATACGCATACACTGTCAACTCGCTTCGACTCACATAAATAAATACACAAATCGGATTTGCTGAACTTGATGGAAACAAGGGGGGAAAGGGGGAGGGAGTTGTGTCCTCTTACAAGAAAAGCACTCATAAAACGTTTTTCACAATTCTTTAGCCACAAAAGCAGCACTTAAGCGATTTTGTTAGTTTGATACTATTTCTCTCCGCTCTATACCAGCCACCTAACCCCATCAAACCAGCCCAGCCCAAACGTTTGCCTGCGTTGGCCTGACAAAACAAAATTCGATAAAAAATAAGAAAAAAATGCCTTAAATTTGCCCACAAATGACACATAATGCTTTGGCCGCGTTGCCAACAATGATCACAAATTTCGGTTGCATTGCATTTGTTGCTGTTTGCATGTCGTTTGTTGTAACCAACGGTCGGTTACTGGTTCAGTAATGTTCGAACCATGACAACTTGTCAGATTTGCTTCTATGTTGGGATTATTTAGAAAATTGTTGAAGCGCTTAAGTTTTCTTTTTTGCGTATCAAGATGTCGACATGGAAATCACCCAGTTGTTTTCTTTTTTTTTTTTGAGCTCTTTTTTTTTGAATTTACGCATTTTACTGGTACAAGACAATTTGGCGTAGTGGATGTGATAAGAGTCGAAAAGCTTTTGAAGATGTGGTGAAGTTGTTATAAGGCGACGAACATTCTTCATGTTTTTATGAACTTTGGGGAGAAAGTCATTTAGAGAAAATATTGATGTGATGTTTTTTTTTTTTGTTTTGACGTCAGAAGATTGCGTTCTATAGCGCAGGTTTCTAGAAAGTTGAAAAAAGTATTTTCCAAAACGCATCGGCGTTGCATGAAATTGTTACTCAATGAGTAAAAGTATTGTGATAAAAGCAATTGCATGGCAGGGTAAAGGACAATTTTTTGACTTTGTGATTAAAAAAAAAAGATACAGTAGTTTCGACTATGTCGTAGTACAAGACGTAGCATTATTCAATTCGCTTTTGATGACATCTTTTTTAAAAAATACTTAGCAAAATATTTATTCCATACACCTGAGCATATGACCTTTAAAAGAGTGCCGGAGAGGGTTAATATGTATGACCGACACCCATTACTTTTGCAAAAGGAACATTTTTGCCTTTGACATCTATTCCCTCCGATCACTCCTAAGGGGTGCTCCCAAACAAATTTTATGGTTTTTGTTTATTTATTCGATACACCTGAGCATATGACCTTAAAGAGAGTGCCGGAGAGGGTTAATATGTATGACCGACCCCCATTACTTTTGCAAAAGGAACATTTTTGAGTTTGACACCTATTCCTTCCGACCACTCCCACTCCCATGTATGGGGGGCTCCCATACAAATTTTATGGTTTTGTCGATAAAACCGGAAACTGTCGATAAATAGGTAGCAAACTTAAGCAAACAAAATCATCAAATGTTGGCTTTATATTTCATGTAATTGAGTAAAATTTATATAAGTTAGAGAGTTCAAACATGAATTTTTCTCCCAGTGAGGATCATGCAGACCAACAAGTGCTAACATCAACATTGTACGATCAGTACTTTAGGCCCACCAAAGGCTCAAAAAGTTATATAAATACCGACACCTGATCACTATCAACCACCCTACTTACCTCCGAGAATGACGTATTCTACGTCAAAAAAAAAAAAAAATTTAGAAGTCATTGCGATGTGAAGGGAGCTGCATAAGCAATAAAACTGCAAATTCGTTGCATAGAAATATAACTCAAAAGCTGCTTCATAGACCTCATGACTAAAATGAACAAAAAGGAATTGACTGTGTCGAAGACACACCCGTAGGTTAAGACCTGACAGTGTTTTTTTTTATCCTTGTCCTTATTTTTGTCCCTATCATTTGCTTTGATCCCAAACTTATCGTCATCCTTCCGTTGTTTTTGTATTTGTCCTTATAATTTTTCTACTTCATGTCCACACTGTTATTTTAATCCACGAACAAATTCTTGACTTAATCCTTGCCCGAGTCCCTTTCCTAGCTTAAAGAGGTATGTTTGAGGTCAAGTCCTTTTCCTTTCATAGGTCATAGCCCTTTTCCGGTTGCAAAGTCCGGTTTCATTGTTTTATTTTGTTATTTGGCCACAAAGAAAACTTTTGAAATCATAACATTTTTCCAGCTTCCAGGAACTACGTTAGATTTGTTGCTTATTTGTTGTTGTTGTTGCTGTTTGTTGTTGATTTTTATTTTGCTTTTGCTTTTGTTTTTGTTGATTTTTATTTTGCTTTTGCTTTTGCCTTCACATTGGTTATGCTTTTCTATGGTGCATTAACTTTGCCAAAGTTGCATACAATTAATCCAAGCAACAGTGATACACGTACGTTACATTAAGCAGTTCCCTGATGGGCCTCATGACGCCGTCAATTTTTTTTTTTTTATTTTTAACATGTGCCCAAATACCTGACTTTCATTTTTGTTCCATAAAATTTACCTTTGCACCAGTAGTCGCAGATTTAAAATTTCATGCAACTTTTTCCATTGTTGTAGCATTTTTACTGTATTATTTGGCTGCCACCCTAAAATCATGAAGACAAAATTTTTTTTTATATTTTAGTTGTAAGACTTCATAACACAACTACGCTGTTGTAAAAAAAATTTATCGTAGCACGTCTCCTGAATGAGCAATAATTCCATGCAACGATGCAACATTTCTGTTCCATAAATTGGTATCTTCACGACTTGATGACTTCGGATTTTTTTTATTTTTTATTTTTGTTGTAATGTCAAGTATAACTTCTTCATTTTCCTTCTTAAACATTTACCGTAGCTTATATACTCACCGAGTAATAATTCAATGCAACGCTGTTGCATGAATGTTGCATTCTCGATCTTTGAGTGGCTATCTCTGTGTTCACATGACGTCAGAAATTTTTTGTCTAATTTTGTTGTGAGGGCTTATAGCAGGTCATTATTGGCGTTTCACATTTTTATGCTAGTATTAATACTCAGTGAGTAATAATTCCGTGTAACAAAGTAGTAGTTGCGTTGCTTAGTAGCATTGCGTCCCGAAGACGTTTTGATTTTTTGTTTTTTGTTTTTATAATGAAGTCAAAGGATTAGTCCTTACGGTCGTATCGTTATTAGTAAAAAATTACTTTTTCAGCTTTTTTGGAAATCTGCGCGATAAAACTTAACTTCGTCACGTCAAGAAGGATGACGTCATAAGGCCGTGGACAGAGCCGTAATAAGAGCGAAAATGCATTAACCAAGCAACGGCGTTGCATGAAACTGTTGCTCGGAGAATATATTCAAATGTTATTTTTGGAAAATGAAGAATTTGTACTCTGCCTAAATTAAGAATTTGTAAATTAAGGGGGCATATAGGTTAAAAAATAAAAATAAATAACTGGCCATTTCAGCCCTTGAAAGGACTTTGACCTAGCTTCTTATGATCAATTGTGTTGTGCGTGTTATTAAGTTTGTACACAATTGACCGAGAACCGGACCTACATGCTTAACGCCGACTCCGAACGGCGATGAACGGAAAGTTCTCGTTCTCAAGAAGCTTTACATGGCATTTTGATTACTCTCTGAGGTTTGCCATTGTCTGCAGAGAGGTGGCGACCGTACAGAAAAATTATTTTAATTCAAATAATTTTCTGTCGCTGCTGGGGTTCGAACCTGGGTTTCCAAAGCTCTTTGACATAGCGGCCACGCACTTTAACCAACTACGCCACGGACGCCACAAAGGCGGACGCCACGGGCATATAGGTTACAAATTACAAAAAAAAAAATTTCTTCGGGAATTTTTTTTGAATAGAAGACAAAGATATCTTTCTCAAATTTTGTATATATATTTATTAAAATTTAAGGGATTAAAAAAATTCTTTTCAGAATTTTTGAAACGGTTTTTGACGTTATTTGATTTTTTTAAAAAAATTCCAAGAAATTGGCGGTGTGGAGGATATCACCAGTCTGGAACATCTGAAGAAAAAAAAAAGTAAATTAATCCTTGTTTACGTGGCAATCGCCGGAACTAGGATTTTGGTTTTTATTCCTCAGATTTTCCAGACTGGTGATATCCTGCACACCGTCAATTTTTTGGCATTTCTTTAAAAAAACTCAAATAACGTCAAAAACCACTTCAAAATTCTAAAACAATTTTTTTGTATTCTTTAAATGTTTATAAATATACATATGTGCAAAATTTGAAAACGATATTTTTTTTCATCTATGAAAAAAAATCCCGAAAAAAATTTTTTTTAAAAATTTGTAACCTATATGCCCCTTAATAATTTTTTGCATTGTATTATTACTCACTCAGTCGGGGGTCACGGTAAATAACAGTTATAACAGCAATGATTGGATAATTTAGCCTTTAAACGGAAATAAGAAAAAAAATATTTGTGTGATTTTACCATGGAGACAATCGTTTTATGCACTAAAAATGCCACACAATGAAAAAAAAAACATTGTATGGAATGATAACTTCGTGACTATTGCCGCTATAGGTTATTTTATGGATCGAAAATAAAGTTGAAGTTTTCGGACACACGATTAACATGAAAAAAATTATGGTGCATATATTAAAACATGGATCCAAATTCAAACAAGAATTAGAACAAGGATTAGCAAATATGTAGATGAGGACAAGGATTTGTAAAACCATTAAGACCAAGAAAGTTTAATAATTAAGACAGGGGCTTAGTCAAAGAATTGGACAAGGATTTGAGAAAGAACGAGAACAAGTATATGGTCAAGGATTAGGACTATGATTCATACAAACGCTTAGACAAGGATTGGGACAAGAACTTGAACAACACTTCAAACAATAATTAGGAAAAAAATTTGGATTGAGTCAAGAAGTAGGACAAAGATTGTGAAATGGATTCGGCCAAGGACTATGTTAAGCATTTGGTCATGGATTAAAAAGATTAGGACAAGGAGTCAGATAAGTAAAAGGTCAAACATGCGAGTTAAGATAAAGGGATAAGTTTAGGGACAAAGGAAAGGATACGGATAAGAATAAGGACGAGAATATATAAAAGTTTTTACGCTAAAACTTAAGAATGTATTCGATGATACAGCTAACTGCATCCTATTTTGCAATAAATTGTTACAATTATGAACATTAAGCAGAAATGTCATTTAGAGAAAATGTTCATTGTCAAAGATATTTCAAGGATTTTAAAAAATTAAATCGTAAATAACCCAAAAGTAAATATCAAGAATTTTTTTCTTATTTAAAACCAATTATCAAAACATAATAATTTTTATTGTCATTCCGCACTCCTGTCATTAATAATTGTCGCTTGAATATAGTCCTGCTTATTTTTATTAAAATAAGTCCTTGAAAGAATTCTTGGGAAGCTGCTGAAATTGAATTTCTCGTTTATTAAATTGGAATACTTTTACATATTTCCTCATTAAATGAAGTTAAACCACAATAACTCACCTCAACTGACGTATTTCGAACATAATCTGTTATGTAACACATGCTTATACCAAAAATATCTTCCATTGTTTCCGCTATATTTTGTTGTGTCGTGGAATTTCTCATATATTCGGTATTTTTATTAACATTTACTTGTTGTTATGTTATTTCAAGGATTTAAGAATTGCCACGGCAATGAGGCATGTTGACGCTTTTTGCCTTTTCATTAACTTTATAGGTTTAATTTAACATTCTTTCTGGTTTATTACACAAATAAGTGAGAAAAAACTTGTGTAGAACTTACTTTGTATTGAAATAAAATACTGAGATTACAGAATTTCTTACTGAAAATTGGATTTAGTAGAGAGACATTTTAATGCAATTAAGTAGTGTTTCAATATGATTTCGGGCATGTAGCCGCCACTGTTTGGATGTGGTTCATTCGGGAAGTACAATTTTCGACTACTGTAATTACTGCGCGCAATAGCGGATCGGCTCATTTGCGTCCTTCTGAATACTACATTCCATAGCAGCAATTATTTCTTCGGTGTATACTGCACGACGTCTTTGTGGATGCGTATTTTCATTTAGAGCAGCGATGCCCACAAAAATTGGGAACTAACGACACAAATATGAGTTTTGTGCTGTCTCTGCATAAATTAACTTACATAAATAAACTAACGTCAAAACTTTTGTTGGCTGCGCTCTTGATCGCGAACAAAATCAAATTGTAGAATAAACAAAAACAACAAGATCGATCGATGGTGCGCATAAAAAAAGAGTTGGCTGTGTCGTGGACCCGTTAGTTTTAACGTGACGGTGTTTCTTGTTTTTGTTGTTGTTGTTGTTGTTGTTGTTGTTGTTGTTGTTGTTGATGATGTTGATGTTGATATTGATGTTGATGTTGATGTTGATGTTGATGTTGATGTTGATGTTGATGTTGATGTTGACGTTGATGTTGATGTTGATGTTGATGTTGATGTTGATGTTGATGTTGATATTGATGTTGATGTTGATATTGATGTTGATGTTGATGTTGATGTTGATGTTGATGTTGATGTTGATGTTTATGTTGATGTTGATGTTGATGTTGATGTTGATGTTGATGTTGATGTTGATGTTGATGTTGATGTTGATGTTGATGTTGATGTTGATGTTGATGTTGATGTTGATGTTGATGTTGATGTTAATGTTGATGTTGATGTTGATGTTGATGTTGATGTTGATGTTGATGTTGATGTTGATGTTGATGTTGATGTTGATGTTGATGTTGATGTTGATGTTGATGTTGATGTTGATGTTGATGTTGATGTTGATGTTGATGTTGATGTTGATGTTGATGTTGATGTTGATGTTGATGTTGATGTTGATGTTGATGTTGATGTTGATGTTGATGTTGATGTTGATGTTGATGTTGATGTTGATGTTGATGTTGATGTTGATGTTGATGTTGATGTTGATGTTGATGTTGATGTTGATGTTGATGTTGATGTTGATGTTGATGTTGATGTTGATGTTGATGTTGATGTTGATGTTGATGTTGATGTTGATGTTGATGTTGATGTTGATGTTGATGTTGATGTTGATGTTGATGTTGATGTTGATGTTGATGTTGATGTTGATGTTGATGTTGATGTTGATGTTGATGTTGATGTTGATGTTGATGTTGATGTTGATGTTGATGTTGATGTTGATGTTGATGTTGATGTTGATGTTGATGTTGATGTTGATGTTGATGTTGATGTTGATGTTGATGTTGATGTTGATGTTGATGTTGATGTTGATGTTGATGTTGATGTTGATGTTGATGTTGATGTTGATGTTGATATTGATGTTGATGTTGATGCTGATGTTGTTGTTGTTGTTGGTGTTGGTGTTGGTGTTGGTGTTGGTGTTGGTGTTTGTGTTGGTGTTGGTGTTGGTGTTGGTGTTGCTTTTACTTTTCTTTTATTTGCTTCTCTATTAGTTGTGCTTTCTTGGTGCTTTAACTTTGTCTAAGCTGCATGGCATTAATCCAGCAAAATTAATGCACATGCATCACATTAGGCGGTTCCCTGAGGGGCCTCATGACGCCGTCAATTTTTTTTTTTCGTTATTTTTATTATGTGCCCGAAGTCCTCACCTTCATTTTCGTTCCTTAAAATCTACCGTTATGCTGCCGTAAAACAAAATTTACCGTAGCACGTCTCCTGAGTGAGTAATAATTCCATGCAACGATATTACATTTCTGTTACATATGCTGCTATATTCACGACCTGGTGACGTCAAAATTTTTTTTTTATTTGTGTCGTAAGGTAAAGTATACATATTTAATTTTCCTTTTCAAACATTTATCGTAGCTTATATACTCACCGAGTAAAAATTCAATGCAACGCCGCTAAATGAATGTTGCATTGTCGATCTTTGAGCGGCTCTCTCTGTGTTCCCATGACGACAGAAATTTTTGTGTAATTTTGTTGTGAGGGCTTAGGACAGGCCTTTATTGTTGTATCATATTTTTAATCTTTGCACCAATACTCAGCGAGTAATAATTCCATGCAACAAATTTTCAGTTGCGTTGCTTAAGCAACTCCCTCCGCGTCCCGATGACTTTTTGAATTTTGTTTTTATTTTTATAATGAAGTCAAAAAAATTAACCTTTACGGTCGTACCACTTTTTCAGTCATAGCTTTTATACTAAGAGAGAAACAATTCAATGCAACGCCGATGAATTTTGAAAAAAAATGTATTTTTCAACTTTTTTGGAAACCTGCGCGGTAAAACGTAACTTCGTCATGTCAAAGCAACAAATCAATAGGAAGTGGCACACTGAATTGGGCAGATTACAACAAACATTAAAAGATTGAACTTGTTGTAAAGAGTGGAAAGAGTGGAAAGGGTTAGGAGTTGGGCATCGTTGATTTAGAACATGCATGGTGCGATCACGATCTATGATTAATCCAATTAGTAGCAAAAACGATGCTAGAGGAAGTTAGAGATCTGCCTATCTTGAAGAAAATTCGGTAGAGGTGTTTCTGGATAAGATAGCTTATTAATTTAAACTGACTGTTATTAAGGTGTATGAAGTACACTTGCTTCAGATTAAAATTCTCATATGGCTTTCCACCACGCATAGAATATTCTATGCTTACTTGACTTGTTTTGAAGATTCTTTACCATTTATCTATATCCCCATTTACGAACCAAGACAGACTTGACTGAATAGGCGAAATACCTGACATTTTTGGCCCATTGCTAAAAAATTGCGAGTGTTTTTTATAGTTTATAAAGAGCCTGATATCTAACAGTACAGTCAAAGTTTAAATTTTGTTGAGCAATTTATTTTTGACAGGAAATATGATGGCTTTTGATAAGTTCATATTCTATCCATCTACAAAACTAAGATGGCCGTAAACTTATTATCATGGCTAAATAAATTCTTCATTGTGACCGATTTGAGCGTTTGAACCATTCTTAAATATTTCAAGTAAATATTTTATAAGTATTTATGATCTGTGAATGATGGAGGTATTTTAATAACTTAATGTAAATTCATCATTCTTATTTTAAAACTCTTCTTATAAATGTTTTACTTTAATGGAAAAAGTCCATTACGAACACCTCGTCGGTATGGCATAAATTTAATTAATTACAACTACGTGATTTTTAACGAAAGAAACCATTCGGCAGAAATAAAAGCAATCCACGTAAATGCGAAATTCTTGAATAAAAATGAAATGAACACACTCACGTTTTCCTCCTAATGGCCAAACAATCAGAAGTATTGCAATTAATCTTGGTGGAGGTCATTAAAAAAGTACGGAAAAAAAAGAAACAAAAAATTCTCTGGAATAATTATTACACATATACATACAAAGGTCCCATGACTTGACTATACCATTTTACCTACACCCAGTCATATTATTTAACATTTAACTTGAAGCCGATGGCACACTTACAGCACTTTTCCACACACGGCACATTCTGTGCAGAAGAAACCCGGCAACGAAACACGAAATTCGGCAATAAATCGTTTGGGGATAAAGTGCAGCAATCATGAGTGGATGGAGTACACTGCATTGAGTGGAACATGAAATGCATGGCATGAATGCTTCGACCAGAGAAGCATAAAAAGTAGAAAACACATAAGAACTGAATTTGTGCAACATCAGGACGATATAAAGAGTAATTAAAGCCGTTATCCTAGAACGCAAGCGACCCCTAGCGATAGAAAAATTAAACAATGTCAAAGAAAGTCACTCCAAAAATGCATACAAAATAGCTCAACAGTCAACAGTCTGAAAAGAAAAACATGACAGTCAAAGGAAACAAGCAACTTTGTTAGGTACACTTGCTCAAAGGAAACAAGCAACTTTGTTAGGTACACTTGCGTGTATTTATACTAAGCCGAACAGTTTTTAGTGAGCATGGAGTGTGTGGGTTGGCAATGTTTGTGGAAACTCTAAGATATGCTTTAGAGTTGCTGAAAACTATGCATTACGCAGCAGTAGTTCAAGGCATGCCTGCCTTGCATCATGAGTGCAAGAATACATATAAATACTTCTTCTTTCAAACTACCACAACAATAATAATATCAACAGCAACAACAAACTTAACAACAACAACAACAACAACAACAACTTTTACCCTTTAACCAGCTGAAGCTGCAGTAATTTAGAAATTGTGCACGTGCGGTTCAATGCATTCTGTTGCAGTAACAGTCAGGATAATTCGAATTTATTACATCAAGCAGACAAAGGCATCTATTTTAAGGATTCATCTCATACTACATAGAAGCTACAAAAGTAGTTGTTGTAATTTGTGGAGAAAAATAACAAGCAAACTGTTATACTACTAAATAGCACTCATTAGTTTATTTGTGCTAAGCTGTAAATTAATCATGAAATCCTTTCAACGCCAACATCAGCACGTCTCAACCTTTGCCGTTTGTTACCTGTTGTTGGCACTAATCCTTCTGACAGTTTCATTTCACACATGAGCAACATTGCAACAGTATTCATTCATATATGTACTATAAAAGACTTTTTTGCAAGGACATTTAAGTGTGTGTATCGGTGTGGGAGTTGTAAGTGTGCGAAAACAGTTTTAAGAGAGAGATTTTGAGGTTTGTGAGAAAATATTTCAAATGTTTTATCCATGGTATAATTAGGTATAGAGGTAAACTCGCTAGATGAGAGCGTACTGCCGCGAATGTCAAAACGAAGTTGACAACTCATATAAAATCTCGAAGCTATGAGAATGACAAGAGAAAGCAAGAATTGGCAAAATGTAAACGAAGTTAAACGGTTGAACCTGTCTTGTTGCATTAATTTAAAATTGTAGTAAATGGTTATTTTTCGTGTGTTTATTGATATTAAACTAATTTAAAATTGTTTCCAGCCAACCATCATTGAAAATTAAACGCAAAAACTATCAACCGGCAGGGAGCACAACTAAACAACAACAAAAGTACAGCAGTAAGTACACAGCTGATTCTGACAATATCGGCAGTAATGACAAAAGAGAGCACAATCAGCGTGCGACTACCTCTATTATTATACCATGGTTTTATCTATATTTATAAAAATACGTTCAAAACAACTCAGAACTCGTAAATTATTGACGGTAGTATCAAATCGGAGAGTTATGTTTTCATCTAAAACTACATTGTTTTGTTAAGGACATTAACAGGAAAGCCTTTTTGTAATATTTTGTAAATGTAATATTAATTCATTAGCGCTCTGGGAGCGTTGAAAGCAAGAATTGAGAACAAAAGCTTATGTAGCAACACAAAACGCAACAACAAACCAAAGACAAAAGACAAACACAGAAACAACACAGAAGCTTTAAAAGTAGTGGTGCCCATACCCGGTTATAACCGATAGTAACCGGTACGAAGAAAATTTCGAACTAGTTGCACTTATAGATGTCAACCGAATTTTGAAAATACGTGATTTGTGTGAAGCTTGTTTTTTTACCCCTTTTCAATTAAATTTGTTCGCATCGAAATCATGTAGAGAGGGTTAATAAATAAAAAAAAATTAAAAAAGAATAATGTGGTGTATTACAAATATCACGTCATAGTGCAAAAGGCACATGATTTAAAAAATATTTTTTAATTTTATTTTGTTCTTGAGTTCTTACAGCCATATTCATAAAAATATTTTAAAATAGCTTTAAAGCGTTCTAGTTAAGCTTTTAATGTTTAAAAGTCTTTTAAAAGTTTGTTATTCATAAACATGCTGAAGCTACTTTGTAGTTGAAATAGGAACACTTTCGGTTTGAAGTGGGAAGAGTGTCAATAAAGGTTTGTGTATTAGATAAATTAAATTACTTTTGTTATTTGTCACAATTTCGTAACATTTTGATACCTTAACAAGAAAATTTTTTCGAAGCTACCCTCTTTACTGAAAAAATACAATTTTATTATCTTTTTTTGTAAATATTTTGAAATGTTTTGTCAGGTAGAAGCATTTCAGAGAGGCAGACTGCCGCAACTTTCAAAACGAAATTGACAGCCCATAGAAAATCTGAAAGCGATTAGAAATCGAAAATTGACAATATGTAAACAAAGGCAAACTGCTGACAGTTTTAAAATTTTTCTAATTAATTAAATTTTTTCCAAGCACATCCAATTGGAGAACTTCAACTTTCATTGATTTTCTTTGGTTCCATTTTCAAAACAGCTGACTTTGACAATTTTGGCCATGAGGAAGAGAGCGCAGTCCGAAATGCGTCTACCTTCTCTTATTCTACCATGGTTTTGTCACATCTTCTTGTTTTCTTTTGTTTTTTTTTTTTTTTTGGAATTTTTATGTTTTGAATTTTTTGACATATTTTCCAAATTATTGAAATATTTTTAATTATTTTTGACAATATTTGTGCTAAAATGAGAGCAAATCATTTTAAAAAGTCTTTATGAGTGGTTTATGTCACGTTTCAGTCATTTTTAATAATCCTCTCATTTATTAACAAACATTTTCAAATATTTTTTGACATTTTGTTTGTTTTTGATTTATTTTGAAATAATTTGATATATTTTTCACACAATTTGATCTCAGATGAGAAAAAAAAAATAAATAAAAATGCTTTATCGAGGGTTTATTGAAGGTTTCAATAATTTTTAAAATTCTCTCATTTATGAATCATTTAAAAGAGATTTTTAACACTATTGAACGTTTATCTTATATATATTACGCAAACCCAAGTTTTGTCCGGCGTAAGGCTTTTTAAGTACAAGTCGAATTTTAATAAATTTAGTGTGTTTCGCTAAGTTTAGACATGTAGATGTGAAAACTGGACTTTTTATTTCTTAAAAATTTATATTTTTTAAGTTATAGCTTATTAAAGTTTGCATATGATTGCATATAATTGTTGTTGTTATGTTGGTTTTTCTTTTATTAACAGAACAGCTGGGAACAACGTTATCAAACTCAGAGAAAAACTATTCGCTGCTCACATTTTGCTCTCTTCTGTCTCTTCTTAATAGAGCGTCTGTTAATAACAAAATGCATAAACCAAGAAATAAAGATCATACAAAGAAAAGAGCACAAATTGTTTTGTTTACGTATAGCGATTATATGTGAAAAATTATTTCTTGAAGTTTTAAAGAATTATTAGTGTTTATAATTCAATAATTTTTTGTTTTTTATAAAAATGAAGTGTGCTGTAGCGACGTGCAATAATTGCAACAGCAAAAAAAAATTACTTTAAATTTCGTTACTGCATGAAAATATAAACAAACAAAGTATTCAAACACTTTTTTCGAGAATTAAACTTGTTAATTTTATAATTTTCCACTTTTATTTAAGTTTTCACATGTTTTGCATGAAAAACGTATGCAATATAGCTTTTTTTGTGACCGATGACGTGGCACGAAAAAAAATACTTTTTTCTCGCACTGCTGATTGCTTGATCTTGTCTTGTTGGTTCATGAACAAAATGAAAGTCAGCAACAAGTTTTTTTATTACAATTTTTCGCTCACATTTCACTTTATTCTGCCTCTTCTGTATAGTTTGAATAAATGTGCATAATATATGGAATGATAATAATTTTTTTTAAGTTCTGAATAAATGGTGATTTTAGTATACTTTTGTTTTTTTTTTTTTGCATGGAAAATGTTGCATGGAATTATTACTCCTTGATTATTGGCACTACGGTCAATTTTATAGAATGACAGTGTAGCTGAGGTTTCCGGTCAAATGATAAAAAAAAAATAAATAAATTGATGGCGTAAGAGGCCTCTCTTACGGAACCCTTTATAGTAACCTTTGTTTATTTATAAAAAAAAGAATTGAATTAAAATTAAAATAGGGACAAGTAATGCGACAAGAATTTGGTTAGGCATTAGGGCAATGATTCTACAAGTGTAAAGAACAAAGATTAGGACCTGAAAGAGATAAGGAATAGGAAAAAAAATTTGGACAGAGATTAAAGCATGGAATTGGACAAGCATAGAATCTCGACAATAAGGAAGAGAATTCAGACAAGAATTGAAAAGAGGACTTCGCCAAGGACTGGGACAAGGGTAAGGACACCAATTGAGACATATATAAAACAATATTTGGGACAAGATTGGGAAAAGTATAAGGGTCAAGAAAGGGGACAAAGAATAGAACAAGGATTTGAACACACTTAGGACAAAATTTAGAACAAAGATTTAGAAATAAAGTTCGACAAGGATTAGGAAAGGATTCGAACAAGATTAAGGTCTGGAGTTTGGATATGGATTAAAAGAAGAGTTTGAACAGGAAGTAGGATAATTGAAAAGTCGACGCTGTAAGCGACAAAATTATAGTTTTTAATTGCGGACTTAGAGCCATTTGATTTCGATGTCAATGTTCAAAAATTTATGGAATTCGAGAAACTATGTGCTCTTGTAATAGGCTAGAGCATTTTTAACGTAAGTATGCAAAAAAACTATTTTTGATTAATATGTCGCTAACAACGTTATTCGCGTCGACTCTTCAATTATTAGAACATATATAAGGATAAGGATAAGAATGAAGACAAGTTTGGGAACAAATGAAAGGATAGGGACAAGAATAAAGACAAGGATAAGGACAAAGATACACTGTCAAAATACACCGATGGGTCCACAATACAGCCAACTTCTTTTGAACTTTGCCAAGCTTTTTTCAATATATATAGTTCCATGCACATAATTAAGAACGATTTCATCGTATTCATTTTTGACCTGAATTGCAATTTAATTTAAACTAAACCTAACTCTTACTCTTACCACAACTTACCCAAGAGACGAAGTTTGAGGAAATATTATTTTGTTGTTGTCTAATGCACAAACAAATTATCAGGAGATTTTTTTGCTAATATGTTGCTAATTTGAAGCGTGCACATAATTAAGAACGATCAGAATATTCAGTTGATAAGGTCATTTCAGTTGATTTAAATGTACTGCACGGCTATTAAAATATTGTAAACATTCAATTGATTTCAATAAAATTTAAAAATAAGAAAAAAAATTTGGGAAAAAAGAAGTCATGTGATCCTGTGACTCACGAGTTGATTGTTAAACTGTTTAATGAAAAAAAGTCGAATAGTGAAATCACCAAAATTATAAAATGTTCAAAAACGATGGTTTTTAATGCTATTCGATATTTTAAAAAATATTCAACTCCAAAGAATGTGCCCCGAAAGCGTAAACAACGTAAAACGACTAAAATGGAGGATAAACTGATTGTTCGTGAGTCAAAAAACTTTCCGCACAAATCAGCTAAACAGATTTTAGTAGCTGTTTTTGGTGAAAATGCGTCTGGACCTTCCGTGGATACAGTTAAACGTCGTTTGAGAGAAGCTGGTTTATTTGGACGTGTTTGCAGGAAGACCCCTTTAATGTCCAAGCAGAATCGTAAAAAAAGAATTAATTTTGCTAAAAAATATGGGCACTGGACTGTTCAAGAGTGGAAAAAAGTATTATTTTCTGATGAAACGAAGATTAATTGAGTCTGGTCAGATAGCAGATCATATGTTAGACGCCCGGTACAAACTGAGTTTAGCCCAAGGTACACACTCCCAACACTTAAGCACGGCGGAGGTAACATAATGGTATGGGGCGGTATGTCATGGCGCGGCGTTGGTCCACTAGCAAAATTTGAGGTCGTATGTACAAGTTCCAATACACAAACATCTTGCAGAACAATTTGATACCATATGCAGATGAAAACTTACCCGTGTGTTGGATACTACAACAAGATAATGACCCAAAACATACTGCCGGTCATACGAAGAAGTGGTTTACAGATAATAAGGTAACAGTATTGGATTGGCCATCGTGTAGTCCGGATCTCAATCCGATTGAGAACCTCTGGCAAGTGGTGAAGGAGAGAGTTGGTGCCCTAAAAATATCAAATTTCACACAACTTTATGCTGAAGTACAAAAGGCCTGGACAAGCATTCCCAAGCGAGTATGTGAAGATCTAGTGGGCTCAATGCCTCGGCGATGTGCAGCGGTTCTTAAAAGCAATGGATATCCAACGAAATATTAACTAAATAAAACTGAAATAAAATATTGTATAACAAAAAATCAAGTTCTTGTATATCGTTCTTAATTATGTGCACGTTTAATTCCTTTCTGATATCGTAAAAAGATGCCCTACTTTTTAACAGGTAAGCTACCGATAAAGATTTTACAAAGCATATAATAAGGGATTCTTCAACTTTTGAATGGGTAAGGATTTGCTTGAATTTTTTACTTGTATTATACAAAAAGTTAATAGAAAAAGAAACAAAGCAATCGTTCTTAATTGTGTGCACGGAACTGTATATATAAAAAAAAAACAAGAGAAAAATCTATTTTGATATGGTCGAATTTCGACCACAGGCGATACTAATCGCCTATTTAGTAAATAATGTTTTTTCAATTTTTCCGATTTTTTCTTATGAAGACTTTATAAAATGTTCATAATTTTTATGGATACAGCCATAAGAATTTACAGAATTATTTTCTACAGAAACGACAAAAATTTCACTAATGCAATCAGAAAAATTATTGAATTTTTTATTGAATAAGTGTACATTTTTCAGAAGTTTTGGGTACATATAAGATTTTTTCAAAAATGCTAAGAAGTTTTTGCGGTACTAACCATATTTTGATGACACTAAATATTTTTGACTAAACCTGGTAGACCATGGTCTTCTTACTCAAGCTTGAAAAACGATCCAAAGAGTTGAATATTGCGAAAATAAGGGAGCCCACATCTTGTCTATTTAATAAGTGCTTTAAGATAATTTCAAAACCAAGATACTAGAGTGGGTAGATTTCAAACAAAAACAAAAAAGGTCATCATTTCAAACTACATTTTGGGAGCTTTTCGGGGCTCAATTCACAATTCTGTTCTTAGATTTTATCAACTGACAATATCTTTTATAAGAAAATTTCAGTGAGAGAGAGGGGAAGATAGGCTGTTTTTGTTCAAATGGTAATGTACATACTTGCCAAAACAAATAATCAAAAGTGTATGGTTGAAACGTGGATTTTGCAAAACATCATCTTTCGAAAAATATTTCAACTCGAATTGTGGAACCAGGTTTACTTCTATTCAAACAACTGATTTTTATTAAATTCTTCGGTTTTTCCGTTTCCGGTTTTTTTTTTTTTAATCAACATATTTGGGTGATTCGAAAAACCGACATTAGAAATATTCGAACATTTTGTACGAATTTAAATTTTTTAAAAATTTAGACAGCGTGACAAAAAAATAAAATTATAGTTTTTTAAATTACTTTAATGAAACCGATAGCTGTCTCGAGGCAGCCTTGCGGGCTTAAGGGTTAAGGTGCAAAGATGGTTTTTACATAATAATTTTGTAATCGTAAGCAATATGGAAAAAAATGTCCATATTATTTATTAAGGATCAAATTTATACACTTTTGTATACATGGTTTTATTGTTAATCTTGCAAGGACGAAATCAACGGAAAATGAATTAAAATTTTTTTTTGTTTGTTTTTTTTTTATTCTATCATAACATTCGTTTTGTTTTTTATTTTTGTGTTTTTACCAACTTTAACACGCTATTTCCGAAAATTAAATGCCATGGAATTAACTCTAGTTTTTGAAATGTTGGTTGTCTTAGATTTTCTTTTCATCTACAACCTTATTTTATCATTATCGTTTGACATAATGGAATAATTAAAGACTCGTTGTAAAATTTAGGAGATATTACTTTAATCATGTTTTACTAGAACGGAAAGTTAAAATGATATTTTGGGTAGCAACATCCTTCGATAAAATATCCCAGCATACTTCAGATTTAAAAAAGGAGCATCCAAATAAGCTCTGCCAGGAGTAGGAACTGGCTGTTGCATGATTTTTTTTAGAAATATTTGCAAAAACTTCTTGATGTACAATATAAAGTAATTCTTGCATCAAAATTCAATAAAAACTCTTCCATGATCATGATGATGGAGCAAAACTCAAATACAAATTTTCAAAAAGAATCAACAACAGCAACAGCAGTTATCGCCGGGATTCAAATAACAACAACGACAAAAACAACAACAACAAAAAAAGCCAACCTCACCCACAACATCAACAGCAATTGCAAGAACAACAATTTATATAGCTTAAACCATCATTCATAACGTCTTCTTACAATTTACACATCGTCTAATACTCTCACAACGTTATCCTTGCTTAGTCCTGAACAAGCGTACCATTCATTCAGCAGAAATGATGTATTCCAAACATGCTCCAGTAACAACAACAACAACAGCAACGCCGAAGTAATAACAACAGCCACAACAAGTACAACATCATCATGAACAAGAAACCCAAAACAACAACATCAACAACAACAATAGCAACAAAAACAACAACATTACCAACAACAAGAATCATTGAATGTGGCAATTGTAGCAGTTCGTGGGCTTGTAGGTTTCAGCTTTGCTTCCCAGCCATGATGAATACCATCGATTCGCAATGCTATAAAGCGTCCACCGGAAGTTAGGAGCAAATCGAAGCAGCCCCTATTGTCTAGAAGCCTGCTTACATTTTCTTAGCTTTACTGGCATCATCGTCCTCTGCTGTTGCCGCTTATGTCTGACGATTTAATGTTTAACGAAAACATTGTCGCGTTTATTTTATGTGAATTGGCAAAGTTTTTGTCGGTTAGCGGTTGAACGCAGTGTTGTAGCTAAGTTGAGATTGAAGTGTATGTATAGAGTATATGTGTGTGTGTATCAGTGTTAAGTGTGAGTGTCTAGCAAAAATCGTTGTCAATAGCGTGCCAAATTGTTACTGAGAAAAGTTCAAGTTTTGACTTGAAAATTAAGAGTTCAAACATAGTTAAATAGTTTAAAAGAAAAAAAAAAAACAAAAATTCGAAATTCAAGATAATAATTTCAAACATTTAACAAAATTTTACAAACCGACTTGGACACTGTTGTAAATTTATAATAACTAGTATCCCCTTTGGTCGAGATTCGACCATTTAAAATTTGATTTTTTTTTTTTTTGTATTTTTATTGAAAACATTTTTTTTCTTTCTTCACTCATATGCAAACGTAACCGAACTCATAAAGCACCAAACGCACCACCAGCAGGAAATCACAAAACAGTAACTCAATTCTGATTTTCCATGCTCTGTGATTTTTACTTTCAAAGCTATTCGATATCAAAAATGTGGCTTAGATATGCGGAGTCACACCCCTTTGTCCAATGCCCGTCACAGTACCCTACTTCCCTTATTCTACTTTCTAGTAGAAATGCTTCCAAAGCTATTTGATATAACAACTTTGAGTTGTATGAGTGTTTCCACGCCCCTTTTTCAAGGAAGGAAGTTCTTACCAAGTTTCATTGATTTGTATCTTATAGTTCAAAAGTTATACCGAAAATTTGGACTGATGAAAAGTGCCTCGCCTCTATTTGAACGCCCATCGAATGTAACCAGTGGAATGGAACGTCTTTTTTGAGGTCGAATTGCCCACCATAGATATTCGGTGCATTCCTTTTTCCTACTCTTATTGATTTAAAAAAAAAAAATTATCAAAATTGGTAGAGAAACACGGGAGGAAATGTTTCTTAACTGTTCGGCGTACACCTATTTATATATAGATATATAATAATGATATGTATAATATATAAAGTAGATAAGGAAATGGCTTAAAACATAGATTTGTGTTTATAACTTTGGAGTGGTTTGAAATATTTGGAAAGTTTTTTCACAGAAATAATTTTTTAAGCTGTAGAACTTTGTAAAAAATACAAAAACAACATTTTGAAAAATTTTATTTTCATCAAAAAAAATCATAGGGGGGCTCATGATTTTCGATGATAGAAACACTTAATTAAATTATATATCAAAATAAAGCAATTTTTGCAAATAAATGATATATTATATGAAAGAGTGTGAGAGAAGAAAATAGAAAAAAAAAATAAAATTACAAAAAAATAATATCTGGTCTAATTTTAGAGCAAAAATTGAATATTTTAGAGTTATTTTGAAAACAACATAAGAAATTGAATTGGAGAGATAACGGTAAATATTTTCTTATTTCTCCAAAGTCATTTTATTAAACTTTCAGACAAAGAAAATTTAGGGAAAATCTTTTGAAAAATGGCTGAAATATTTGCATGCAAAATCAAAATTTGAAATATCAATTGTTTTTTTCTCATTCTGAGGCAATGATATTGCTTTAAGAAATGCATTGCATGGAAAAAATCTACAGGTTTCGAAATATCGCAATACTTTTGATGTCATAATAACGGGAAATTTTTTTACATACTGTTCGTGGGAAAATATTAGCTCAAAAGTTTTCGTATACCGTTATTTTTCTCAACCAACGAATTTTCATACAAAAAACGTTGTACTGAAAACATCTATAGTTTTCGAGATATCACAATAATTTTGATGTCAAAATAACGGAAATTTTTCAAAATTTACTATTTGTAAGCAATTTTACCATCACAATATATATTGACACTTGTTACATGAAAAAGTGCTTATTGTAGGGTAACCGTAAACGATGGTGAAAAATATTAAATTTTTTTTTGCACATCTTATGAATGTCTAAATTTCTCTCTTATATCATTTTTTTCCATCTCTTATAGTTTAGCTTTTATTTAATAAATGCTATTTTTCCACTCATATTTGAGGTCAAAGGTCACCAATCTTATATTCAATCATACTGTGCAGCCAGACCTTTCATCTGATATCACATTCTTCATTTTACCTCTTCCCAGTTCTGAGATCCCTAACTAAACTTGATATAAACTTTCAACGTTAATATTTCGGGTCAAAGGTCATGAATTTAAAATCTAACATAATTCGGCACATTTATGGTGCAGTAAATTTCGAATGATGTACGTTTCATTGTCCTTATTCTAAAATAAATATTGAAAAAGTGTACGACAACATTCGATGTTTGCGTATTAATATATAAGATAACCGTTAAGTTGTTTGAAATAATTACTTTATTAACTAAATAATGCTTAAAAAATTGCTTAAAATAAGGAAAACACATATTTTTGGCGTATCACCTTAACCCTCATAGAAACGCGTGGCGACTTTGTCTTGGCCCAGAAAACAATCTATATCTATAATTTGCTGTGCGGCTTAGAATCCTTGTTCATCTCCATCGGCTTCAAGTTATCACTCGCATTAGACGCATCATCTTCAGTCAGAGACCATGAAACCAGTCTCGCTGGACGATGGTGATTTATAAAGGGATTCAGCACAGCAGCCACTGCCTTGGGATTATTTAAATGTACGTGATGTGTGCCGGTTACCTCGTAAAACTCAAATTGCGGATTTTGCTTTTGCAAAAATTCAATGATCTGCCAAGAATGATCTCTAATGTAGATCGATTCACTGCCTTTCAACAGCAAGAACGGTGTGTTGACTATTTTCTTAGCCATTTCCGTAGCCAATTCATCCGACGACAAGAATCCCACATAGGCTTTCAGCCTGCCATCACGTGAAAAATAATACTTATCCGGGTACTTAGTGGATTTTTTAATACTACGATTAAGAATATATTTGCAGTTTTCCAAATCTACAGAGTTGAAGGAGCCCTCATAGAGCAAACGCTCTAAATTTTCATAAGTATATGAAGGTGGTTCTTTGAGTGACTCTGATGCACGTCGCTTATCTTCGATGAGCAACCTTTCGCTGTGCATTCTCAATACTCTTAATTCATCATCTATCGGACGGAGGAATTGTTTTATAACATCAATGGCTACAAACATATCCACTTTGTGTGGAAATAATGCAGTGAAGAAGAAACAAACAATAGAACCCATTGAATGACCCATCAGTGAAACTTTCTGCCAGTTATACTCCTCCATAATGCGCACAATAATGTGCACAAAATCAATGGCATGGTATGTCATGCCCCTTGGCATGTGTGATGACTGTCCATGGCCTGGCAGATCGATGCAGAGTACGCCAATATGTTGCGGCATTAGCGGTACGAGTGTTTCCCAGGTGCCGAGGTTATCTTGCCAACCGTGTATGGCAAGTATGGGACGTGTCTGGTTGTTGCCATACCAGCGACCAACTACATAACCCCAGGCAACACTGATACGCACGTCTTTGAACTGAAACATTAAAAAAATTTTAAATAAGTTATTAATAAGAAAAAATGGAGGAGTTCATAAAAAATAATGTTTTTCTTAAAGTTCGAATATATTAGGTCTGTTTCCGTATGCACACTGTGTAACTTGTGGGACACTATTTTCTGTTTCCGTACTTTCTGTGCTTAAAATGGGAGAAGAAGAACAAGCATAAAATCGCTCTCTCGAGCACACAAAGCGCACAGAGAGTGCTAGAACTCGAGACTTCTAGTAAAGTAAGAACAAGCATCAAGAAGAATAAGCATCAATAAGAAGAAGCAAATGTCAAATTCCATTTCATAATTGTTTATGTTTTGCGATAAATAAACTCACAAATTGTGTGCCTAAAAAGAAATTTACGTACAATAAATAGTGATAAATAAAAATTAAGTAATTGTTCAGTTTTGCATTAAAAATGGATTTTAATAATTTGAGTTTAAAATTTTGTTTTAAATTTTGTGCTGCCGTCTGCAGTCAAAATCAGCTGTTTTGTGCTTGAAACTTACTAGAAGCTGTTTCCATACTTTTGCAACTATTCTCACATTTTGTTTTTACTCTCTTGCACACATTTTACACAAATCTTACACAGTGTAAAGTACGGAAACAGACCTATTGTTATTAATAGCAATTTTAAAGTTAATTTATTAAAAAATTAAATACATTTTGTTTTCCTTAAACTTATAAAATAAAATCTTTCAATAATTTCAATTTTGAATTGTAATAAATAAATAAATTTTGTTTTGAATATGAAATTGTGAAATTTTTGATGACACTTTGCTACATCATTAAGGTCAATTGGAACAACTTTAAATATCACAGCGGTTCCTGTTAGTGCATGGTCTATATAATGTGTCCTCATACTCAATTTTATCGGATAAGGTCATATAATAGAAAAATAGAAGGCCACAGTTCTTATCTTAGGCACAAGTTTCAATTTCAAAACTTAACTTAAATCCTCGATATACTTTAATACATGCTTTGGACTGGTCGATTTGGCACATAGATTTTCCATAGGTTAAAAAGAAAATCTATGAACGAGCTTTCCCAAAGCATTTCATTTTTCCTCTAAATGCAGGAAAGTACAAAACAAATTTACTCTCTACCCTCTGGGTGTTGGGTCTAAATGGTAGTTTTAAGTATAAATAGTGACCGTATAATCATAACGGCGGTACATATTTTTAATACGAGCTCCTTTTTAAACACATTCCATTCCAAAAGAACCCTCAAAACTACCATAATTTTTCTGAAAGTTGCTAAACTTACAACTTTTTTATTAAAAATAATGAATATTTTCAAAAACTTGGGTCAAAAAGTTTTCGTTGCAAAAATTTCGAATCGCATTTTCAGTAATTCTGTAACGTTTCATCATAAAAAAAGAATGTTCAACTCTTTCTGACCGTATGTCTGCTCTCAGCCACCAAAGTGTTTTTACCGTTCCAGTCGTATGTCTGCTCTCAGCCACCAAAGCTTTTTTTTGCCATTCCAGTCGTTTGCTTCATATTGGAGATTGCTTTGAAAGATACCACTCGATGAAGAACTATAAAATATAATTTTTACATAAAATTGAACATATTATAATGTTACATATATCTAAAGTTTTAAAAAGAATTAATTAATTTTACTCTTCATAATCTTGCATATTGTGTATTACTGTTCTTTCAAAGAAAATTAATTCCGACCAGCATGTCACCCATATATAAAAACAATACGATAGCAAAGGGTTAAATTTAATTAACCCTTAAATGCACAAGGCCGCCGATTTTTACCGAAAAAATATATTTTATGTAAAATTGAGTAAAAATAAAAACTGCGTTTTTATTATTATTATTATTAATAAATTCACAGTAAATTAAAATTTAAAGTTAATTATAAGCGTTTTTAGTTTTGAAAAATTTTTTTTTTTTAAAAAGTTTTTTAAAAAAAGTAGTTGTATCTATAAAGATACAATGTGAATTTACCCACATCTAAAATCCCTATTCAAATATGTCAAAATAAAAGAAATGTGTTATGAAATTTTTATTAATTCATTTATTTTAAAAAGTTAAAATTATCAAAAGCTGCAGGTAGTGCACACTGTATCTTTAAAGATACAACCAACAAAAGTGACGCAGTGAGGTGCCAAATGATCGAAATTTATTCGAACCACTTAAAATCACTAAAGCACATGTTTTGAAAGCAGGCAGTATCTTTTCCTAATCAAAATTATTTATCTGTTCCTAGAAGTTAAACTCTTCAAAATAGTGTTTATTTAATTTATAAATAAAATTTTTTTGACTTTGTACATAATAAGTAAAAACTGTTTTTTTATTTAAGACTTATAATATTCTAAATAATATTGAATCAATTTGAAAAAAATCAAACCAAAAATATAGCCGTATGAGTTTTTGGAATGGTTGTATCTTTAAAGATACACGGTGCATTTAAGGGTTAAAAAGAAAAGAATCAAAGTATTTTTTTTTTGGCAGACGACTAACGCATCGGAAGAATGCCTCAATCAAGAAGTTTTTGCAATGTTCATTAGAAGTGATAATCTGCCCTGACAGGCCATAGGTCATTTGTGGCATGATAACACTTTTAGACGCATATCGTAAGAACGTTCGGCAAGTGTTGAAGACATTTTTAAAGATAATTGTCTGGTCTACAATTAAGGTTTGGATGCGTACATGTAATTATTAGGATTTTTTTTTAAGTTGGTTATTTTATTTCACTAAATGTCTGTGCACGGCTATACACAACTACACATTCGTTTATTTTTTATTAGCATCCTTTGCTAGTCCATTGGTCAGCCCAATTTTTGGTGATATTTGAAATCCTTGTTAATTTCAAAAAATATTATCTCAATAATTTTTCAGCGGTCAATTTAAAAAAAATGTGATCCTTAGAATTTTACTATACTTCTATGAGAATACCTCTATATTTCTTTATAATGCTATTTATAAGACTGGTTCGAACAGAAAGTTTTGGTTCTGTCCGAGGCCGAGTTAACAAATTGTATGATTTTCAAAATTGACTTAAATTAAAACAGGGTCTTCCTCGAAGTCGGTTAAGGGGCTTTTGAAATATTTATAAAAATGGTCTCTTCAGTCGCGGTATTGATCATTGAATGATCGACCATTTATATTTGCTTTTTTTTATTTGGACCAATAGAACTTAAAAAAGTATGTCTCCTAAAAGACGCCATAGGAACATTCCACGGTGACGGGTGTTACATTTGCATGCCTTAAAATATCAACATTTTAGCATACATAAAAGTATTTAAATTTTTTGCAGTCATAAAAACTTGCTTTTATGCTTGTCTATCCATACATGGAATAAAATCTTTCAAAATCATGGTCAATGTTTGTGTTATTTTTATAAAAGAACCTGTGACGGGTGTTACGAGCACTCATTGAAAAATCTGACTTCACTTTGAATGTTTGTGAAATTCAGCCTAGAATTCAAACTAGAATTGTTAAAAAAATTCTTTTAATTACTGTCAATTAAATAATCTTTCACGATTAAACCTGTATTAAAAAAAAAAATAAAAATACGTTTTGGAGGTTTTTATTACAATTGTAATATGTGACGGGTGTGACACTAGAAAAATAAAGACAAATTTAAGACTGATCAAATTAAAGGAGACAATCACAGGATATGGTATCTTCAAATATTGCAATATTATGTTGTTTGGAATATGCTGTTGTTCCGTATGCAATGTTATTTCCTTACAAGTGCATAAACTAATGACTTTTTTGTATTTGCAGAATAGGTTTTAAAGTTTCCCACCTCTTTAGAAGATCTTCCTTTATTATATTGACGTCTGCGCTGTCTACGTATAGGTCTTTAATACCTTTTAAGTCTTTGGCGACGTAATCGAAGCAATCAAATACATTTTTGAAATTCACTTTTCGAGCTTTCGAGACACCCCATAACCTACGCTTACAGTCACACCATAATCTAGTTCCCGTTGCGAGGAATGCCTAATCAGTATTGACGCAGTATCGAATCTTCTTAACTGAAACTATGTTAGATAAAGTGAATTTATTTTTGAATTGAGCTGCGCATCCATCACTAAATATTGATATTTTAGTCATTTCGAGATAAAAATCTTTTAAATCTTCAATCATGACCCAACGGAAAACTTGTCATGAAAGAGACCGGAGCTTATTATAACATATAATATACATTTAGTGCTATATTGCAACCAACCAGTATACACTCTGAATTTCATCTTGCGAAATTATAGAGTAGTTCTCGGTAAAATCAACTTGCAATAGAGCTGAAGTGCCTGTAGTTGATTCTTTTTTGTGTTGCAAAAACTGTGCTTGTTGAGACTTAACGAAGCAGTGAAACTTTTTGTAGTACAACAGCCAAAAATCGATGCGATTTTATCGGGACAATGTTGTTGGTTTAATCCACATTGAAAGTCGGACGAAAATGTTCACGGTTTAATTCCATTTTTTACCAAGATGAATGTTCCAAGTATCTGTAAACAACACAAACAGCACTCGTATGACAAACGTTCTGACCACGTTCACCATTAAAAATGTTAAACTTTAAGATGACAATGTCAAATTTGACATATTCACATTAGTGTTGGTATACCTCAACACTTAAAAGTCAACTTATGTTACATTAATATGTGTAGGGTATGAAAGAACAACAAAACTATTCAAATGTACACAAATTTTACCTAACTATCGAGGTGTAATAGTTAAGAAAAAAATTGTGACGGGTGTTACACAATTTTATCGAGTTAAATTCGCGATCTGCAAAAACAATGGGAAAAAATAACATTGGAAATTAATAAGCTGCAAACATAACCTTACTTTTGTAAAGTTACACCTAAATTGGATTGGAACTTTTGTACTGACACAACTATTTGTTGTTCTTTTGTGACGGGTGTTACAAATAACGTAGCAAGTTTACAAATCTTAAATATCGCTTCCGCCTATTTTCTTACAATGAATAACAACAACTAGCTGTTACCTTCATCAAACTAGTTGTTGTTATTCATTTTATAGAAGAAGAAAACTTCATATTCCACTTTAATATTTTTACTGACAATTAATTGACGCATAAAATGGTGCTTACTATGTTGTTCTATTTAAAAAATGAAAAATATTTTTCGTAGTGTACTTAACTTTAAAGTGAAAAATATCTCAGATTACCATTTATTTTGAATTTTTTAAAATATCACACTTATCTAAGGCTAAATCTTCGCCATAAATAATAGTATTTGATCCGATATCTTTAAATATAAAATTTTTGCCTTGGTAACGATTATCTTGGAATGCTCCCATATTCCATTCTGAAATATGTCAATTATGAAAATTTTAAGCCAAAAAACAAAAAAAAAAATAAAAAATATTTTAAGTGGTTTAAGTTAAAATCATAATTTCTTTTTTGATTGAATTTGCTACTAAAAAAATGCAAAAAAAAAATTAATGCCACGATTGAAAGGACCACCCAATATCAATAAGACACATGTTATTATTTTCATTTAATTAAAATAATTTTTATTAAAATAACCCCCTAAATGTGCTCAATTGTCTTCGGATAGGACCAACATTTTTCTCATAATTCTAGATCTTATAAAAGTGTAACATTCAAAAAGAAAAAATCGAGATGATAAAATTTTTTCCCGCGATAAGCGAAATTTTATGAGTTTATTTGTTAGTCATTTGAATTTGGTGTCCCAAATTTCAGGACAAAAAATACCATTTTCTGTTATAAAAAAAAAAAAAATTAAACATGTAAATATGTATGGGTATCTTTAAACTACTTTACTTTTCTCCGTTCTTTCTTTACAAGTGATGCAAAAAATAATTTTTTGTTTTTTTTGTTTTTTTTTTTAAAAATGAGTTTAAAAACTACTGTTATGAATATCTACGGAAAAATTAACTTGAATCAATTATATCTCCAGTACCGAGATATGTAGCCGTTATCTTTAGCAAAGTTGTTCATTCTTACTAGAAAAACAATTAATTAAAAACATTCAGAGTGTCTCAGATGTGAACTTTACCATCTTTACTCAACAAACCGAGATTTATTAACAAAAAAAAAAAAAAACAAAAAAAAAAAACAAAAAAATTATATTCCCAAAATGTAAAATATATTCTTCTATCAGAATTTGTCATTTAAGTGGCATTTACTAAACTAGTGAACGATCTAACAAATTGCCAACAAAAATAACGTAATACTACAACTTTTCACCTTTAATGGCATTTTGACTCCAATTAAAAATTTTAATTATTTTGACATCTCCATCATTTTGTAATGACAATATAACAATATAACCAAAATGGTATTGAACTTTGTTCCAGCCACCATTTGGCACACTATTTTATCTATTAGAAAAACTTATCATTGTTTGATTTTGCTTGCCACCAAACAGCTGATTAGATACAGGAAAAAAGTTTAAATATTACAGAGAGAAAATAAATGTTGCTTGTTAGCAGTGTTGCCAGAATATTTTTGAGGGTGTAGCTAAAAATGCTACAAAAAGTAGCTAAAAAGAGCTAAACAAATTTTTCTGTAGCTAAAAAAAGAAGCTAGTTTTTAAAAACAACTTAATTACTATATTTTATTCATTCAGTTAAAAATTTTTTTTTTTTAAATTTTGTGTACATAAATAAAAACAACAATAGTAATATATTTTCATATGCTAAGGTACATTTTGATCAGTAAAATACACTTTCAATATACTAATAATTTTTTTTAAACGGTTATGTGATAATTAAAACAAAAATTAATTACAAGAAAAAGGCCAAAAATTCTAGTTTTAAATAAATACATATATGTATGTATTAATATTTATATGCAGGTACAGTTTTGTAGGTGTAAACCATCAGTTCATATCTCAAATTCCATACTATCATTACTATTATTATCTGAACTATCAGAATCTTCATCTTTGTAAATATCTTCCCGTTTCATAAATTTTACGAAATCGTCATTTATAATGCAATCGTGGCAACATTTGTTTATTTTTTAAGATATACCTTACCCCTTCATTCTGTATCACGAAAAAGGCTTACTAACGATAAGCAATATGTAGGTTTATATATAGAAGAAAGTAGTGCTGATCGTTTCTTTTTTGTCGTTCATGCCTGGTTTCGTGATACGAATGATGGGCTTAACATACTGTGGAATTTGACATTAACAATTTAATTGAATTTCTTTGTTTTGTTTTTATAAGACTCATTATTTAAAACGTTCTCTTTTTCAGCGTTGCTTAACGGTAAAAGTAAAAAATAAGAAACGAATTTAGTAAGATCAGAGAAAGGGTTTTCGTTTAAAGCACCCTTCCATTCTCTTACTTCTATCCAAAAATCAATAGAAGACGATACTTTAGCCCATGGATAAGTGTGAAGTTTTCGTCATTGGATTTCATCGTATGTATATGTTAGAGACGTCACAAAATTACGAAAATATTGCATTTTTTAAGAAACTCGAAAAATAAGAAACTAAAAAAGTAGCTAGAAGCTAAAACACAATTTTTGGAGCTAAATGAGAAAAAAACAAGCTAAATCTAGCTACAAAATAGCTAAAATGGCAACACTGCTTGTTAGCTCTTAAAGATTGCGCTCTCACGAACTCTCTCACTCTCGAACTTGAAAAAATCGCATGATACTTTTGGGTTGTTCGCTCTGAACCAAGCTTGCCAGCTTGCCATAAAGAAAATTAAACCAAATAAAAAATAAAATAAAGAAGCATACATTCTTATTGCAGTATTAAACCTGATTGTGTTACAGCCGAGTCATCTGCAATATATAAAATTGTCATATGAGTACGATCATATCATATAAAAGCACTGTAACCACACAAACGAATATACATCAAAACTTTGTGAGTACGTATTCCAGTGGAAAGGAAAGTTTTACTGGACTGATATAAGCGTTGTCAGATATCGAAATATAAGTAGCAGCGTACGTATGTACATATTTTACTATCATTTTATACACTTATATAATTGGACATATACAGTGGCGGATTAAGACATTTCGCCGCCCTAGGCTCAACGTTGGCGCCGCTTCTAAGATTTAAATTTTTTTCTTACAATAGAAAAAAATTATAAAAATTTTATTTTTAATTTTTAACATACAATTAAAAAGTGATTTGTACAAAATAAAGAAAATATTGAATACATTATTTGTTTGCAACAAATGTTTTTTTCTTGCTTTTGCTCGTTCAAAATTATTTATAACGTCCTCATAACTTAGTTCTTGTACTAAATCTGCTTCAATTCATAATAAGATCAGTGCATTTAATCGCTACTCATTCATAGTTGCCCGTAAATAGTTTTCAATTCGTTTTCATTTTGAAAATTATCGTTCTCCTGAACATTTTGTAGAAGGAATAGTTAAATTAGACCTGTGCGAAAAGCATCGATCACGAGTCGAGTCGAATAGTGAAATTCGACTCGAATTCGAGTCAAATAATTCGCATTTTCGATTGCCTCGAGTTTACGAATAACTCGTGGTATTTTTCGAGTTTTAATGGGAGTTATTCAATCGTCACAAAATTTTTATGGAAACAATGCCAAGTTAAAAAAATAATAAGTTTAAATTTATGAGGGAAATAGTAATATAAAAATTTTTGACAAATTATTCGGAGAAACTCGAAATTTACGAATTATTCGACAATTTTCGAATTTTCGCTCAAACGAATTCACGAATTGCTTGAAAACACGAAATTTTCAATTCGAGTTTTAAGTCGAGCTATTTGACTCGAATCGCAACAAATTAGTTGCCGTTCGAAGTACTCGCACAGGCCTAATTTAAATAAATCCTCAATAATATTTCTCTATTTCGACATATGTATATCGCAAAGATCACGAAAATACAAAATATTGTTTATTTCTGATGCAGATTATATATTGTTTCTCTTCTTGCAATATATATAAGGAAAACTTTTTAAATTAACGAATTCCTCACGGAGTGTGTTTTCTAAATCATTCGTATACTTAGAAAATAAATTTTGTTGTTTGTTTTTCTAATTCATTAATATCAATATTGGTGAAATTATTAAAAATACTACAGTAACTGAACAGTAGATACAGTGAAATCATTCTCTGCTGCTGGTTCTCCATGATCTCCCTCTCATGTGAAAGGTACTTGAAAAAAAAAATAGTAAAACGCCCAAAAAAGTCTACACTAGGTATTCATAAACTGGAATAGCTACAGTTATAAATATACTCAATGTATACTATTTAGCAATAGCAGTGAGATCAATGCGTTCTGTGGTGAGTGTTCTTAAATTTTTTTTTTCAGTTTTTTTGCATCCTTTAATACTAATTCAGACTATAAAAAAATTGAAATGCTGATTTAATGATTTCGAAAACAGGTGTTTCAGCATTTTTGTCTTAAAGATAAAGAAAGATTTACACTTAAAAAATAAATAAATAACTGGCCATTTCAGCCCTTGAAAAGACTTCGACCTAGCTTCTTATGATCAATTGTGTTGTGCGTGTTATTAAGTTTGTGCACAATTGACCGAGAAATGGACCTACATGCTTAACGCCGACTCCGAACGGCGATGAACGGAATGTTCTTATTCTCAAGAAGCTTTACATGGCATTTTGATTACTCTCTGAGGTTTGCCATTGTCTGCAGAGAGGTGGCGGCCGTACAGACAAATTAATTTAATTCAAATAATTTTCTGTCGCTGCTGGGATTCGAACCCGGGTCTCCAAGGTTCTTTGACATAGCGGCCACGCACTTTAACCAACTACGCCACGGACGCCACGGAAGATTTACACTTACCCCTTCTGAATTTTTACTTAGAATATATTTAAAACCGAATATGCTTTAATTGCATTACTTAATTTATTGATTTTTTAAATTACCGCCAATGACATTCCCATGTTAAAGTAATACTTTCTGTAACCCAAAAAGTAATCGATAGCACGTGTTTTCTACGTAATTTTATTCATTTTTTCTTAGTTTTCCTTATACATTTGTCACTCAAAACAAGGCCTCCCAAAAGTTACAGTACGGGTCAAACTAGCTTTTTGATTTGTTTTGAGTTTCTTTATAAACTATCTACGAAAATATTTTGCCGCCTGTCGTTTCTGCTACAGCAAAATTGATTCCGTTCATAAATTTTGTTTTCCTCAAAATATTACAACCCTCCAAAATTTTGCCGCCTCTAAAATGTTGCCGCCCTAGGCCCAAGCCTCACGGACCTAGGCCTAAATCCAGTACCGGACATATAAGTACATATATTTTCAGTTATTTGTTTAATTGATTTTTTTAAATATTTTAATTCTTCATTGAATATAAAGAATTTTAGGTTATAACGAAAATTTATTACAAAAAAATGAGCTGGCAACCCTGTTCTGTACAAACCTCACGCTTAGTTGGTGGTTCCATGGTGTGACTTGTGCGTCTGCTGTGTTACAATTGATTTTTTCAACTTAGCTAATATAAACTTTTTTAATTATGCAAAAATTAAATTATGCACAATTATGTAAGCAAATTGTAAATTTTTTATTTATGAATCTCTTAAGTAGTTGAATTATTCTTTTTTTTTATCCGAGGTACTTTTGTCAACACCACTCAAACTAGAAAATAGAACTAAACGAATGTTTTGCAAAATTTACAGCTGTTGGTTTAATGCCGGCAGTGAGAAGAGAATGAGAGCGATAGAGAGAATGCGTAAACGAAAGACTTAGAGAACGACTAAAAATATAACAGATACCAAGTGTTAATCACAAAAAAACAAAACTATCAAGTACTAAAGACATTTTTTTTTTTCAAAGCAGTGTGCCATGCCGGTTGAAGTACGTTGAGTTACGAAAATTTAACTTCGTTTTGATGCATTATATTTTTATTTTGACACATCACATATTTGACGTTTATATCCACATAATTTTAAAAGTTATTAAATTTTATTATTCCGTTTTTTTTTATTTTTTCAGAAAACAACTTTATTTATGTACTAAGATTATACTTTTTAAATCTGTGGCATAGATGTTGGATAGTATTTTTAATTAAGCTTCGAAAAAATGTTGATGTTTAAATATGAAAATGTGGACGAAATTGTGATAAATAAATGAAAAGTCATTGAATTTATCAAATACACAAACCATTATTGACTCTCTTCCCACTTCAAATCGAAAGCGTTCCTATTTTAACTAGGATAGGATAGGATAATTGATTTAATAATACAATTTTAAAAGATTTTTTAACATTAAAAAGATTATAAAGCTATTTTAAGATATTTTTAGGAATACGGCTGTTACAATTTTGTTTGTTGCAGTGATTTAAGTGACGCTACTGTTGATATTTTCAAAATAATGGATTTAAAGCAATTCTGTGTGTTGATTTATCACTGTTTTTTGATGGGGAAAAATACCGTCCAGGCTGAGCAATGGCTTCAAAAGCGCTATTCGGACTCTGCTCCGTCAAAAGCAACCATTTTCCGATGGTATGCTGAGCTTAAACTTGGTCGTACAAACACAAATAATGCTGAACGTTCAGGACGCCCAAATGAGGCAGTTGTTCCACAAAACATAAAAACAGTACACAAAATGGTATTGGCCAATCGTAAAGTGAAGGTGCGCTAGCTAACTGAGGCTCTGAAGATATCGAAAGGCAGTGTGGGAACAATATTACAGGAACATTTGTCGATGAGAAAGCTGCTTACCAAATAGTTGCCGCGTTTTCTCACACCGGACCAAAAACAACAACTGTCGGAGAGCTGTTTAGCACTGTTTACAAAGAATAAACATGAATTTTTGCGTTGGTATGTGACAATGGATGAAACATGGATCCACCATTACACACCGGAATAAAAACGGTCGTCAGATGAGTCGTGAAGAGCAACCGATGAAAGCAGGCCAAAGCGACCAAAAACACAACAGTCGGCTGAAAAGGTTATGGCATCTGTATTTTGGGATGCGCATGGAATTTTGTTCATCGACTATCTCGAAAAGGGAAAAACAATCAACAGCGATTATAATATAGCGTTGTTGGAGCGTTTGAAGGATGAAAACGCGAAAAATCGGCCCCATTTGAAGAAGAACAAAATTCTTTTTCACCAAGACAATGCACCGTGTCACAAATCGATGAAAACGATGGCAAAAATCCACGAATTGGGCTTCGAATTGCTTCCTCATCCACCGTATTCGCCAGATTTGGCACCCAGCGACTACTGGCATTTTGTTGACCTAAAAAAAGTGTTTGCCGGCAAGATATTTGGCTCCAATGAAGAGGTGATGGCTAAAACTGAAGCGTATTTTGAGGCAAAGCACAAATCGTTCTACAAAACCGGTATTGAAAAGTTAGAAAAGCGCTGGAATGAATGTATTGCTCTTGAAGGAACCTATGTTGATGAATAAAGAAGAATATTTGCAAAAAAAAAAAAAGCGAAATATTTCCTGATTTTGAAACGCCATTTTGAAACCCTAAACATTCGATTGAGCACATATAGAAAAAATACGTCAATCTTAGAATTTCACCCTCTAACACATATCCGGAAAACTTTCAAATCGGCGTCTGACATCTGGGGACCTTTCCTTGTTACATACTTAGTTTAAATGCAAGTATTAACAAGGTAGTATTTATTTCTTAATCGCTATCTTTAGATAAGGTTATTGATTTAAGGTTATTTTTTTTCTTATGTGGATTTTTGTTATTTTTGACTAATGTTTTTTTTCTTTTTCAGCGAAGATATTTTCCTTTTTGTGGGCTATTTTGGTCACAAGATTTTTGAAACCATAATTAACCATATCTTTATCAAGTAAAAAGTTATATTGGTGCAATTATCTCTGCAAGAAAAAAATATCTTTAATATGAACTCTTATCAATGACCGATTAGAATATTGTTTTACTTTTTTTGACGATTCGCCTGAGTAATTAAAAAATATGTTTTAAAAAATTGGGGAAAATGTTTTTTTCATATATGAATGAGTGGGTTCAATGCTATAAAAGAGTACAAAACGGTATTTTTATGGCATTTCTACAATGAAAAAAAAATGTTTTTAAATTGACGACTGTTGTTATTAATTAGACGATATTTGTGTTTAAGCTTGCAACAAATTTCGTCAAAGTAAGAGCAAATGTATTTAAAAATTTTGAAAAACATATGAAAAAAAAGTCAAATTAACAACACATTTTGTGAACACATTGTGTTTAATTTTAAGCTAACTTTTTTTTTCAGTGTAAGAATATGGAAAATATTGTGTAGGCCTTGGGTTCTCTTTTAAGTAAAGTTTTCAACTATTTTAACCGTATCTCCAAAGGCATTGGAGGCAATTACGAAACAAAAATAAATACTCTTCAATATTTTCTTAGCAAAAGTTTCAACTCGATAGGAGTTAAACACATTATTTTACAATCAATGAATCTTTAATATAATATAATTAAAAAATATAAATCTAACGTAGCACAATATCACTCGTATACAAAGAAGTCATCATAAAAACGCATTGAATAGCCTTGCAGCAGCGCCTTACATGATGCAACACCTACAGTTTACTTTTTATCTTTCTTCGCCTATTATTTCCTTTATGCTGAAGACGAAAGTTATTTGTTTGCGTCACCGTCTCCACTGGTTCATCTTCATTCAGTGACCATGTCGACAGCTCTGGTGGTCGATGGCGATTAATGAACGGATTAATGACGGCAGCAACACCAGCAGCATTATTTAAATGCACGTGATGCGTGCCCGATACTTCGTGTAGCTCAAAGTGAGGATTATTACGAAGCAATATATCGATAACCTCCTGTGACTCCTCATCAATATAATTCGATTCGGATCCTTTGATTACGCAATACGGAACGTTGCGTATGCGTTGCGCCAATTCGGCAGCAAAGGGCGGACTTGTTGTGAACTCAAAGTAATACTTGACGCGACCATCACGTGAAAAATAATACTTGTCCGGAAATTTGGTGGATTTCTGCACATTGCGCTCCAGAATGTGCTTGCAATTAACCAGCTCGACGGACTTGCTGGAGCCGGCGTAAAGCACGCTTTCCAGCTGGTTGAAGGTGTAGGCGGGTGGTTCCATCTTTGATGGATTCTCAAGCCGTTCATCCTCGACCAGATATTTTTCAATGTTGTTGCGTATGTATTCGATTTGCGCATGGGGTTGACGATAACGCGTACGTACAATATCGATACATATCAGCATATCCAAACGTTCCGGATACAGCGAAGCGAACACAAAGGATATCATGGAGCTCATTGAATGCGACAGTATGGAGACTTTGGACCATTCGTACTCCTGCATGATGCGCAGTATGACGCAGACATAGTCGACAGCGTGATAAACGATGCCCTTTGGCAGCTTCGATGAGTGTCCGTGACCGGGCAGATCAATACATAGCACGCCAGTATGTGGCGGCAGTAGTGGCAGAAGATTGTTCCAGGTGCCCAAGTTGTCGAGCCAGCCATGAAGTGCTAGCAGGGGACGCACCTGTCGATTGCCAAACCAACGGCCGACAACATGGCCCCACGGCATCAAAATGCGCACATCGACAAACTGCAAAGAAAGAAGAAGAAGATAAAGAGAGTTAGCCAAATCAGCTAAAAAGAATTTTACAAATATTGTCAAAGCCTAAGAATTGTAGAGTTAAAAAATTTAAAAGATTGATATCGAAATAGAAAGAAATGAGGAAATTTAATGAAGATAACGAAGTAGACACGCATAAGTGAAAATAAAAAAGATTGTTATAATTTTATACATATACATACATATATACGCACAAGTAAAGATCCAAACTGTACAATTTTATAAAGACTTTCAGATAAAATAGATTGTATTACGAAGAGCAAGTTTTTGTTTTCCTTCAACTGGGTTTTTATAAAATATTACCAAACATGATAATGTCTTTATTGTTATTGTTCTGTGGTATCTGGAGGAAGTTAAATTTTACCCAATAAAGCATATCAAAGCTTGGCAAAGTGAAGTCATTAAGAAATTGTACTAAAATTAACTTTTTGTAATTTAATGTTTTTGCTCTACCATTTTTACGCGAAATACGTAATTTGTATAGCAGCGAACTATTTCTTTGATATTTGCTTCTTTTTATTTTTTTTTTCAGTTTTGTTTTTTTCTTACATGTGCCATCATTCTGCGTAACATCAAAGGATGTTGACATCTGAAATTGATGGGAAATTTTCGATTTTCATAGCTTGGTTTAATTTATCATTCTCTGCTGTGACACTGAATGTGTCAGTGGGTTGAATTGTCGGTTGCATGTACTGCTTAGTATCCTTCGAAGTTCTCATCTTATTCAATGTATTAAAACTATTGGAACCTATTCAAACTATAGAGCTGCGATTGAAGCCAAATGTCACAATTTTTTTATTTTTTTTTAATATACAGGGATCCTCTTATTTTATTTGATACCCAAGTTTGTAATTATTCAACGATTCCTTGAAAATTCGAGGTCAGAAAAAAAATCCTGACAATCCAGAAAAAACTTAATATCCAGTTTAACTGTACTTATGCTTTAGTTTTGAGTAAATATATTTTGTTTTTATATATTTGACATGACCTTGAAATATATCTTTATAATAAATATTTCTTTATTAATGTTTTGAAAAAATGACGTGAGTGGTGTGATGGGGTATGTTGTTCCCCAAGACATCAACTAGCTCAGTTCATAGAAAAATTGTTAATACAACCATTTCGTGCTTATGGATGGTATTATCAACTATTTTTACATAAGTTATAAAAACGAATTGTATTTCACTATCCATGCAGTTATAAAATTTGAAAATTTTGTGTTTACAAGTAAAGCAACTGGAAAGATTTAACTTAAAATTTTGCCATTTATATACGTTTAGCTCTAAGCCTTACTAAGACAGATGTTCAAAGAAGCTGTTGCGAGGAGCATTTAACCTTCTGCGCTAGCACTTGTACGAAGGTTAGGTTAGGTTAGGTTAAGAGGGAAGGGCAACCCGATGTTGCCTACACGGGGGCCTATTGGTCCATTGTGGTTCGCTATTTTTGTGGATCTAAATGTGCCAAAACCAAAATAAAAATCTTAGTCACTTGAGCAAGGTTGGTCGAACCAACCTGTGCTCCGTATAAATCTGAAAAGATCCATCAGTGGTACGTCCACGAGCTCTTGCAGTTCTCCGTACACTCTGCTTCCCATGTGGCGAAGTCGGCGTTGTTGGAGATTGGGACACTCGCAAAGTAGATGCTTGATGGTTTCTGTTTCCTCGACATCTCCACAGCTTCTGCAGAAGTCTGGGTGCGGGATTTCTAGTCGCGAGGCCATTGTGCCTATGCAACAATGCCCCGTGAGGACCCCTATTAAGATGCGAGTTTCATTTTTACTCATTGAAAGTAGGGATTGGGTCCTTTTTTCGCAGAGTTTAGGCCAGAGATGGCGAGAGATAACACAGTCGTCTCAATTTGACCAAGAGTTATTTGTGTTATTTCTGGCTTTATCATTTATTTTCTTCTTGAATTCTCCGATTGGAGCCATGTTCGACCCAATCACAGAAATACTTTCCAGTTCAGAGCCCTCCCTAGCCAATCTGTCTGCTATTTCGTTTCCCTCTATGTCTCGATGACCGGGGACCCAGCAGATATTGATCTTGTGGGGAGGACTGATTCTGGTGAGAGCTTGTACGAAACTATTTGGAGTAATTGAAAGCTTACTCTCGTATATAACATCATCGTTCTCACAAGTACCACAGAGCTCGCTTAGAGGCTATCACGATATAATTATACAAGGTAGGAGTGACAACTGACTTTTTTCTCACATGTGTCTTGCACCGACAGTCATTTGCCTGTATATTTTACTTTCTATTATCTTTTTATTTTTTTCATTCTCTAATTTATACTATTTTTGACAGGTAATGCATTACTAAAAAACTGTCACTTTTACCTTGTATAATTATACCTTGTATATATGATAACGAGGATCTGCTCTCACATAAACAGCCTTGCTCTCACAAGCAAAATAAAAGCTCTTTGTATTATGGTGATGTGGTGCTTTGAAAAAACTTTTTCAAAGCCGCCTTTAGAGAATTCGCTCTTACCTAAGGAGTATCAATCGTACAAGCAATAAAGAATCTCATCAAAAGCACACCAAGCTTCGATAAGGTGAGCGTGTTGCCAGAAAACTGTGATTCAAAATCGTCATTTTCAGATTTAAAATACGTCATTTAAATATTGAAGCTGAAAATAGCGCTCCATTTGTTTTATTTGGCTGCAAGCTGCATGTTCGTTGAAAACATTAAAAAATATCACGCCGCTAACAAACACTTGCGATGACAATAAAGTCGATAACATTATCACTTATGTAGGCAGTGTTGCATGTATACTATGCAAGGAGTGTTCCTTATCATATATTAATATTCACACGTTCACGTTCTACCTTTAAGACTTTTTGATATAATGAAAGTGTCTATTTAATACGTCAAATATGCCTCAAAATACGTCAATCGTCATTAAAGGTTAAAATACGTCAAAATGACGTATTTAGCGTCACAATGGCAACGCTGAAGGTGAGGTAAGCGAGGTTAAAAAAAAATTTAAAACACTCATCTTTTACACTAGACACAACTCTTATGACAGTAAAGAATACGTGTTAGCTGTATACGTCAAGACAATTGGTAAGCCGACGTTTCACCTCAGGAGGCTTCTTGAAGTTTTAAGAATATACATATATCCGTGTCTATACGCAATAATCGCTTTAGTCGACTTTGGGTAGAACTTAGTTTTTAATGTTAATATGATATATTCCTTGAGTATATCCTTATATATACACAAAATCTGAAGCTACTAACATGAACCAAACCCAAGTTATGACTCAAAAATCAATGACGTGTCATCAAAAATCATGCATTAGAGGGTTAATCTGTTATTGTTTATCAAAAAAAAATATGTCAATCGAACATGAAAAAGTGTCAAATCTCATGAGATAAGAAAATGTGTTCTAAGAAAAAAGTAGCATGCGAATTTTTTCTTTCAATGCGTTTTATAGATAATGCGTTGGATATAGCAATAAAAAAGGTCTTATCAGAAAATCGGGGTGTTTTAATTTAATGCTGACGTGATATATTAACGAAACGAGCTTTTCGAAAGATGTTATATTATCTATATGTATCTTCAAGATATTTGGTATATGTGACCCGGTCTACGAAAAGGGACCTTCGGTGTAAAAACAAGTTTTCGAGAAAACAGCTGTTTGTAAACGTTTAATTGTCGCACACTGAATGGCGTCTTTTCTTTTTGGAAAATTCCTGACAAACTTCTTTACGAGTTGGAAACTTCTGCTTTGCGCCATTAGAAAGAGCACACATTAGTCTATCCGAATCGCCAAAAAAGTGAAAAATGATATTTTCACACCGAAGGTCCCTTTTCGTAGACCGGGTCACATATACAGGTTTTTTTTAGAATTTTTAGCATTACTTGCATTTAAATTCTTGGAACATTTAAGTAATTCAATTTTAAATTTTGATAACGATTTATCAATACTTACTACAAGTAAAACGCGGCTAATTATATTGAAGCAATGATTTGTAGATGATTATGAGTAAAGGTAACAGAACGAAAACATCATTAAAAATTCTCTGATTAGGAAAATGATCTGACACGTTTAGTCATTACTATAGAATATATAATAATAAAAAAAAAAACAAGAAATAAACTTGAAATTGAAAAACAAAATATATTTTTTAACCTTATTAAAAGGGTGTAACTCGAAATTTTGCACCTTTGAATTTTTGCTATGAACTTATTTGCAATATTATTACTTTATTATTTCTTATTTGAAGTTTCTTAGTGTACAAATGTGTAGTAGACTCTTATAAATGATTCGAAATTTGGAGTTATGAACCTTTAACCTTAAAATTATTTCAATTAAGCGGTGGTACCGCTCTCAAATACGATGCACATTGGTGAAAAATCTTTTGATTTTAATAAGAGTATAAATTTTTGTTTACCACATATATTAGACTCTCGGGCATAGAATCAGCTTGGTATAACCAGTCTTGTTGTTTTTTTTTTTTCAGGAGTGGTAAGGTGGACACTAAACTTTAGTGTCTCAGAATTGTGTACAAAAAAATTTTTAACGGTGATAAAGATAATTCCAAGTTAACAAGGTATTACTTATTTATTAATTTCAACCTCAGTATTGATAAAGTTATCGATCTAATCCTATAGATTAAATATATTTTTAACACTCGTAACATTAAAAAAAAAAATTATTAAAAAACACACACATAATAAAAGGTTCTATCGATTAAATTTTACCTCTTTTTCGGTTTGCTTATGCTCAGCGTTGTTTTGATCCATCTCCAGTCATTTAATAACCAAAAGTTTTATATATATATATATTTTTTGTAACTGAAGAAAACTCTCTGATTTGGCTATTTAAAATTTTATATAATTGTCTAACAAAACGCACAAACACGCGCCCACATAGGTTGTTTAAATAGCACTAAGTAAACTTTTTTGATAAAGTTCAATTTTATGAGCCCATAAATGCTTGTTTTGCTGGTAGAGCGGGAGCGTAGCTCAACAGCGCTTTCAGTAATTATCGGAGAGCTTATGAGTAGAGTTTAAATTAATAAGCACTGAGAGCAAGCGAACTTTGTACCTCTTTGGAACTTAAATAAAAATAAAAGCTTTGTTCAACCCCAAGAATGATATAAACAAGATTACGCGTTCCGCAAATGAGAAAGAAAGAGCATGACGTCATAAGCGATATTGTCAGATATTGGAATAGTTTTACTTTGGGGCCCACGCCTTAATATTTTTATACCCCTACGTTTAAAAAACGTAAACGGGGTATATTAATTTTGTCACTCCGTTTGTAACGCCCATAAGGAGGCGTGGCAGGTTTAGAAAAGTATATATATTCTTGATCAGAATCACCACCCGAGTCGATTTAGCCATGTCCGTCTGTGCGTCTGTCTGTCTGTCTGTCTGTCTGTATGTCTGTCTGTGATCACGATTACAGCCGTAATTTTCAAGCTATCGCCACGAAATTTGATATTTAAGGTTTAATCTAAAAAATAAAGATCAAGTTCGAAAATGATCCAAATCGGACTAAAACCACGCCTACCTCCCATATAAAGTGACTTTATCAAAACAGTAAAACCTCTTAGAATTCCAATTAATATATGGAGTTGAAAGTTTGCATATGAGTTTTGATATATAATATACACTCTGAGTATGAAATTCAACCAAATCGGCTGAAAACCACGCTTACCTCCCATACAAAGTGATTTTATCAAAAATGTAAAATCACTTTAAATTCCACAAAAATTAATATATGGACTTGAAATTTTGCATGTGAACTTTGATATATAACATGTACTCTGTGTCTAAAATTCAGCAAAATCAAGTGAAAACCACACCCACCTCCCATACAAAGTGACTTCATTAGCGAATATTTTCTGTTAAAACTATGACGAAAATGTTAATACAAATAAACTTTTTTTTTTACTGCTAAAGACTTTGAATATACTTCGGTTTGTGGGGGCATTTTAACTTCGGCCCAGCCGAAGATCATTTCTTACTAGTTTTTTTTCTATTTTTATAATACGCTTAGAGATCTCTTAAACCTATTCGTGAAATAAAATTTTGTCGGTCTCGAATGGTTTAGGAGATAAAAATCTTGAAAAATTAAAAAATTGATATTTTTCGTATACAAAAATACTCATACTTTTATATAGAAAAGTAGATATTTTTACTTTTCTTTTCCGAAAAAAATTTGTTCAATTTCGTCAATTTGCGATCGCACATTTTTTGATCGCACGTTTTTGTCAAGCAGAAGTGCTGTGTGACGTCATGCACTCTGTTGGAGAAAGAGAGCATTAGATAACGGGACTGCGAAACGCGTAATCTTGTTTCTATCATTTTGATTTTCAACCCAACAGAAAAATTTACTCAACAACAAATATCTGACGATTTGAGAGCAAGATATTTTTAGATCAATTAAAAAAATATCAAGAAAAATAAATATTTTTCGAAGTCAGTTTTTACCACGATAAAAATGTGTTAGAAATTGATGAAGGCAACACGATTTTAGAACTTTTTTATAATATTTAAAAGTTATTCCACTTCGCGCTTTCAGGTACCTAACTGCGTGCCTTAATACCGACCAATTTGTCAGTCTCGCCCTGATGAACGCTCATACAAAAGCTATTCTCTTTGTGAGTAAAAAAAAAAAAAATATTTTCCAACTCTTAGCAATTTCTTTGGATATTAAATGTCAGACAGTAACGGCACCAAAAGTTTTAACTGTTATGGTTTAAGCCGTGACACGATTTGCAAGCATTAATCTTGACAGTGCAACGGTTTCATTCAACATTACGCTTTATACCCCACAACCCCAAAAAAACAAAAAAAACCGAAAATCAAGCTCCCAAAATCTCCGCAGCTGAAGCAAAGAAAAACCCTCTTTAAAAAAAGCCATCCATTTTTGGCGGGACTCCAGGTGAATTAAGTGCACATGTCGTTATTCCGCCCGAAGCTACAGTCAAATAACAGCTCAAGCCTCTTGGTTTTTTAACGCTTACGAAGCTAGGTGTAAATCGACGTTTGGCAAGTGGCCACAAGTTTTAAAACTCGATTAAGTTCAGCGTACTTTGCTAGTGCGCCGTTAGGCTTCCACTTATTCCTCTCTCCCTCTCTTTCTCTCTCTCCTTCATCCGTTTCTTTATTTCCTTGCATTTGCCATTCTTGCCGTGCTTCCTGCCAAGCGTCCGGTGTAAATGACGCACTGCCCTTTCGGTTGCTGACTTCCCGCCATTTTGGCTGTCTTGTGCGCGGTTATTCGCGCGTAATGTAGCTTCCATTAGCCGGCGCTTAAGTGCCTGAATATTTGGCAACATCAGACTGGTTGCCACATTTTGCGTTCTGCAAAATTTTTATAATTTTTTTTTTCGTTGTTTTTTAAGAATAGTTTTTTACCTGAGCAAGGCAGCAGTTTTTATCGCTCTCGAATGTCATCAACCGACTTAATGCATATTAAGTTGTTTTTTGGCGATGGTAGTTGGAGGGTTAAGGTTTTGGATTTGATATCTTGTCAGTTGCCAAAATGGATTAATTCATAGATGCTATGGATTAGCTCAGGGTTTTCCTGCAACTTTAATGCTTTTCAACTTTAACTTTACTGCTGTTGTTGTTGTTGTTGGTGTTGGTGTTGTAGCTGTAGTTGTTGTTGCACGAAGTTTAAAAATGATGTTTATCAGTGGACTCGGTTGTTCGGGTGGGTGCTAGCTTATTCGCTAGTTTGCTAGGTCGAGTCAACTTGGCGAGTTACTTTGCAGCTTTTTAAGTGTCAGATTTTTGTGGCATTTGATGTGCATGAAATGAAATATCGGTGTTTTGTGAAAATTGCAGCAAAGTGCAGTGCAGAAACTTTTGAATAACTTAAGCTTAAGCTAAGAGAGGAGCTGTAACGGTAAGGCTTGGCTTGACATATCATTAAAAGTCGTGAAACTCGCGTAGAACTTTTTGAAAATACGCTAGGATGAAATTTTTTAGACGGGGTTACTGTTTACGGTAAAAAATTCTAAGTTATGACACGATGTGGCAATGAATTTCATAAAAGTTTTTAGCTGGTTCTTCATAGTGCAAAGATTTTAACGAAATGCTGCCTATAAGTATGCAAGAGTTAAAAGGGATAAGACGGGTATTTAAGTTGGTGGGTGAAATTTGAAAGTAAAGTATCTATCTAAGATGCAGCTCGATAAAGTCGGAAAATATTAATTAAGGGCGTCAAAAGAAATTATAACTGCAATGTGAGTTTCTCCTTAGGTACAAATCTTAAATTGTAGTGATGAGCTTCAGGTGTGATGAATTCAGGCATCAGGCAAATAGTGATGAATTCAGGCATCAGATCGTGAATTTTGATTGGAACCTTGTTATAAAAAATCATTTTTAAATCACATCAGTTATAAGCACTAACTCACAGCTCAAGAAATTTCAGATGCTATCAAATGCTATATTTGACGCTATCTGAACTTTTTATGTTTTAAATTTAAAATTTCATAATTCATAATTCATAATTTTCCTTTTTTTTTTTTTTTTTTGGATTCGCCCGGAGGTATGAGATCTTCATAGATACGTATGACCCGTGCCATATGTCTGCACGATTTACATTCTAAAAAGTTCCCGGATCAGCTGGCTGATAGAATGCACCTACCTACTAAAACATACCCGCTGTTGGCACATATAAGCCTCCACTAAGCACAATTGCTTGGCCTTTCAGCGGAAATAAAATTATATAAAGAAAAAATTGGAATTGGAGAATTTTTGTCCTTATGTAAATAAACATCATCGAATAAAAGCACATTTTTAAAAACACGAAGCAATACAAGACAACATCCAAAGAAATTTATTAGACCATATACAACTTCATTTATAATTGTTGTCATTCAGTTTGGGGCCATTGTCCAACCGCAGATCCTACGTGGAAAAGAGTTGCAACTCTCAAACAACAAACCAATACCAAACGTAGCACAGATATACAAGTAACTATTGTGCAGGCACAATATATTTATATATTCGGGTCACTAAAATAAGGGAACACCGAGCTAAAGTTACAATTTGGATATGCATTTGGGCCAACGCAGGTAAAAACTTGTATGGAAACGAGTTTATAATTCATAATTTATAATTCATAATTCATAATTCATATTTCATATTTCATATTTCATATATCATATTTCATATTTCATATTTCATATTTCATATTTCATATTTCATATTTCATATTTCATATTTCATAATTCATAATTCATAATTCATAATTCATAATTCATAATTCATAATTCATAATTCATAATTGATAGTTCATAATTCATAATTCATAACTGATAATTCATAATTTATAATTCATAATTCATAATTCATATTTCATATTTCATATATCTTAATTCATAATGTATAATTCATAATTCATATTTCATAATTCATACTTCATTATTCCTAATTCCTAATTCATAATTCATAATTCATAATTCATAAGTCATAATTCATAATTCATAATTCATAATTCATTATTCATAATAATTCATAATTCATAATTCATAATTCATAATTCATAATTCATAATTCAATAATTCATAAATCATAATTCATATTTCATAATTCATAATTCATAATTCATAATTCATAATTCAAAATTCATAATTCATAATTCATAATTCATAATTCATAATTCATAATTAATAATTAATAATTCATAATTTATAATTCATAATTCATAATTCATAATTGATAGTTCATAATTCATAATTCATAACTGATAATTCATAATTTATAATTCATAATTCATAATTCATAATTCATATTTCATATTTCATATATCTTAATTCATAATGTATAATTCATAATTCATATTTCATAATTCATACTTCATTATTCCTAATTCCTAATTCATAATTCATAATTCATAATTCATAATTCATAAGTCATAATTCATAATTCATAATTCATTATTCATAATAATTCATAATTCATAATTCATAATTCAATAATTCATAAATCATAATTCATATTTCATAATTCATAATTCATAATTCATAATTCATAATTCATAATTCATAATTCATAATTCATAATTCATAATTCAAAATTCATAATTCATAATTCATAATTCATAATTCATAATTAATAATTAATAATTCATAATTTATAATTCATAATGCATAATTCATAATTCATAATTCATATTTCATATTTCATATTTCATATCTCATATTTCATGTATCATATTTCATAATTCATAATTCATAATTCATAATTCATAATTCATAATTCATAATTCATTATTATAATTCATTATTCATAATTCATAATTCATAATTCATAATTCATATTTCATAATTCATTATTCATAGTTCATAATTCATAATTCATAATTCATAATTCATAATTCATATTTCATATTTTAAAATTCATATTTCATATTTTATAATTCATAACTCATAATTCATATTTCATATTTCATATTTCATATTTCATATTTCATATTTCATATTTCATATTTCATATTTCATATTTCATATTTCATATTTCATATTTCATATTTCATATTTCATATTTCATATTTCATATTTCATATTTCATATTTCATATTTCATATTTCATATATCATATTTCATATTTCATATTTCATATTTCATATTTCATATTTCATATTTCATATTTATACTGCTGTCGATGACAAAACCCTGTTTTTTGTAGTCAAATAAATTTGCGGTATTAACGGTTGTCGTTGATCAAATTATTCTAATTTGTTGCAAACATGCGCCATTTTAGTTTATTTCGTTTCGCTTGGCGCGAATTGCCAAAATTATTAAATAACAAATTTTGTTATTTTTTCATTTCGTCGATGTTGCCATGGTGTTGTATATTTGATTTTTTAATATTTTAATTGCCATTTTTATTGTGTCAGATTTAAATTCACTTCAATTGGAATTTTTTAATTAATATTTATTTTATTAAGGCATTGTACGATTTTTTACTCATAAGGATTGCCTGATTGTTTTGATTGCTCAACCAAATCAAAGCATGCCACAGAATATATATTTTTATTCATAAAAGGAGCCAAAATAGTAGGGATGAATAAGTATATTTTCATAGAAAAACCCTAAAAATATGCAAGAAGATTTATTATATTGTTACATATTTATTGCCAGGCACAAATATTGCAATGCTGCTGGGATACCAGAGGCAAAAAATGATACAATAGCAAATAAAAAACATGGAATATGATAAATAAATGAACACCAAAATCAAGCCGCTTGTGTGTGGCAAGTTTTAACGAATTCAATTCAATCTATACAATTTTTCCAATACATTCATTTGTGACTATGCATGAAACTAGAAATTGTGTTTTATTTTTGGTTTTTTTATTGTGGTTTCATGCGGAAGTGTACAACTGGCCGATACTCAAATCATGGTTGAAACCAATTTCACCACGAAATATAACCAAACAATTGAAATGCAAAAAGGTGTCGAAATATTTTTGTGGCGTATATATTTTGACAGTTGATATTCTGGAGCATTTTTGTGGGTGTCAGCGTTGAATTTTATTTATTTAATTATTTAAAAAAGTATTTGGTTGCTGTGGCTGTTGTTTTTTGACATGGTCAGCATGTTTTGTAAAATTTAATATTTAATTAATCATTTTATGTATGGAATAATTGTGAAAATAGATGCCACATAAAGCGCTAGTGGCATTTGACATTTACATGGTGGAAAATCTTTTTTATTCACAAAAGATGCGTCAATAGTAAAGGAAAGTTAAGAGAACTAAGCCACTTATTTACATAGCAGCCATTCTTCTCGTTAGTTTTGGCGTTGCTACACTTTTCATACACTTCTTAGTAGTAAAAGTATGTCAAAAATGTAAGTACCTTTTTTTATTGTTAAAAAAGAAAACGAAAGAAAAAAAAATGTATGAAGGTGTCAAGAGAAATCTTAAGAGTTCCAAATGCGCTGCCAAGCGAAAAGGAAAAAAAAAACAAGTCAGCGAATTATGTTGTAACCAAATGAAAATAATAAAAATGGCTGCAAGAAGACGCCCCAAGTGGCTAATTTAGTAGCGACGACGTTAAAACGGCAACAACAATACATTCATTTTTTTGTTGCTGGTGCGAAAGAGTTGAGCCAGCAGCAATTTGAATTCATTGCTACTCACGTTACCTTTATATCTTGCTACGACTTGCTTAGCTTGCCATCTTGCTCTAGATAACTACTTTCTACTACTTTTTTTCATTCTGTTCTTTTTTGAAAAGCTTTGCTACCAAAAGGGAATTTCTTAACATTTTTGCAAGCAGGTAAGAGTCACTGTTAAGTGGTTGGCTGCTAGTAGTATTTTGTGTAAATTTCTGTGAATTTGTGCGTTCTATGCGAGGAAGATTACATTTTTAGTTAGGTGTTTATTTAATATTCTTTCAACTGTGTCGCATACTCATTTGCGTTCGCATTTTTGCTTTGTTGCTGTGTTCTTTTGTGTTGTTACTGTTGTCGTGTATGAACAGTTGTGTGTATGAAGAGATGTGTGTGTAAATTGACATGTAATTTCTCGAGGGAGGTTAATTGAAGCTTTTTCACGCTTGTTTTCACATATTTAGAGGTAGAAATAGAAATAAAAATTTTATTAACGCGTATCACGGCTTTATAATGCTTCTGCTGGCGTTTGACTGCCAGTAGTCTTAAAATTTTCTATACCTTAGTGGATTTATTTTGGCGGGGCACCCAAATAAAAATTAGATTTTTGAGAATTTATTCTGAGAAAACGAATTATAAATATATTATGGTAGCTTTTAACACTTTCGTATTTTTTATTTGTAAAAATAATTATTTTTAAAAATCCTCCTCTAAAAAAGGGCTTCTTGCAGTGAGCATGATATTTCTGGACTGGATCATCTGAAATGAAGAAACCAAAAAAAAAAAATTCGTTTTTAATTCTAGTCAAAGGAATAGCAATATATTTATTTGGACAATGGCAAAAAAAATAATTGGTTTTCGACATAAATTTATTTTAATAAATTTTAATTAAATTTAATTTCATTTTAAATATTTATATTGACAACAAATTTTTGAGCTTTAGGCCAAGCATGTTGACAACAAGACAACATGAAGAACAAAGAAAGCAACAATCAACAACAACAACTGTGATCCACACAGGCTACTTTGGTTCTACTTATATTGCCAATATGCCGAGAAAGTTACCCGGAATTTATTTTTGGCAGAGAACGCTTGAATTTTGTAACTGAGTTCTTATCTACTCTGATGCACCCTGTATCAAGGTTAAGCTAGATCGTATCATACTTTTAGGCACAGCCTTAATTCATGTGCATCTTTGATATTCTTCGAAAATATTTATTAGTGAAAAAAAAAAATGCTTTAAATTACTACCGTCCATAGCAAACATATTTAAAAAAAAAAATAAAATAAAAAAATAAACTGGCCATTTCAGCCCTTGAAAGGATTTTGACCGAACTTTTTATGATCAAATTGTGTTGTGCGCGCTATTAAATGTTTGATGAACGATTCAATGAACGATTGATCGAGAACTGGACCTACTAGTTTTATGCCGACTACGAACGGCTAATGTGCATGTTCTCAAGAAGCTTTACATGGCATTATTTACTCTCTGAGGTTTGTCATTGTCTGTAGAGAGGTGGCGGCCGAACAGAAAAATTAATTCAATTGTAAAAACTTTCTGTGTCAGATGGAATTGAACCAGGGTTCAACTGTTTAAACTGACTATTTTTCAATATTTGTCAGTTGTGGAAAAGAAAAAGTACAATTTAGCTCAAAGGCAAGAATGATAGAAACAAGATTACGTGCTCCGCAAATGAGACAGAGAGAGCATGACGTCATCCAGAACTATTGTAAGACTTTGGAATAATTTTACTTTGGGACCTAAATTTTTTCTTATTTTTATAATATGTATTTGGACCTACCAAACCTATTGGTGCAATAAAATTTTATCAGCCTCGAATTGTTTAGGAGATTAAAATTATGAAAGTTTAAAGTTTCGTATACAAAAATATTCGAAGAGAAGTTATTTTTACTTCACTTTTCCGCAAAAATTTATTTTCAATTTTGTAAATTTGCTTAAGCGATCGCACTTTTGCATTCGGTTTTCTTAAGCAGAAGTGCTGCGTGACGTCATACATTCAATTAAGAAAGAGAGATTAAATAACGGGACTGCGGAATGCGTAATCTCGTTTCTATCATTCTTGGGTCATATAAGCAATGCTACACTGCCAATCAATCTGCAATTATTCTCGTTTTTGAGTCATTAATTGATTTACGCAGGAAAGAGTATTGGTGGATTTTAGTCAAAAAAAGAACTTCCACTCATATCCGCGCACTCGTTTACGCACGGCACTCATAGCAAGTGAGTGAACAACGATTAAGTTTTCTGCTGATATGAACCGGTGCAGTACTCAGTTCTCTCATTGAGTCAATGTATTTATTGTGCTATACCATGAGTACTCACAACTCCAATAAACAGCATGAGTTCAGTGACTTAAGTACTTAGAATCATTTTTAGTTCAGCTTTTTTGTTATTTGCATTTTTTTGGGCAAGAAAGCGAAAAAAAATAATTTAAATTTTAAATACTTACCTTACATTTGAATAAACTTCTTTCTAATTTGCAGGTTTTTCTTACACTTACTGACTTTGTAGTAGTAGGAAAAAAATGTAGTAGAAAAATAAAATAAAATAAAAAACCTTTTTTCAAATTGTTAGTCTTCGCCCACTAACCCACCCTCTTCAGCTGTATTCACCAACCGGTAGGTTGAATTTCAAGTAGCATTAAGCACAAAAAAAAAATAATTTGTATATCTTATGCTCCAACCATCAACAGTCGAAAAAATTACCTACATTATCACCACTTAAGGCGGCCAATCCATTAAAATGCTTTTATTTATTTTTTTGTCTATTTTTTGTTTTTTTATATTTCAACGTTTTGTGTTACAGCAAAAAGTTTCTTCTTTATTTCTATAATACAAGATCCGTTGTTCTTCTGGTAGCCCGTTCTTTTGTTTATGTACTCCAAAGATGTTATAAACACCACCCACAAAACAACCGCACCAAACTTTGTTTTATTGTCTGCTTCTGGTGCTAAGGAAATAAATGATAATGTAGGTGTTTGTGCAAATTTAACACCCTGTAGTGTGGGTTCTTCATGGTTGTGATTTTCAATATTGTACTGAAATCCTTGCACTTCGGCGTTTATCACTGTCTTCTTTCGAATATTTCAGCATAATTATCGTCATCCTCACCATTATCATCATCGTCTTTGTCAGCACTTTTAAAGAAAATGAGTCCATTTAAATTGTATTTCCTGTTGCGAAAGTATCAAAAGCCTCTACATGACAGGATTGCAAATTATTTCTCCGTGTTGATTTTTATATTGGAGCATCTGGTGTTCTGAGTTCTTCAAAGTCACATTACCACCAAGCTGTGTAAGTAGACCTCTGTAAAAAAATCTTTGCTTTAATTATTTCATTTTAAACGTTTTTTCATTGTTACATGTTTTTTGTATTTTTTTTTATCTTTGTTTTTAACTTGATGTATTTTGTATTAACAAAAACTCAATTTGCTTAAAAAATAAGAATTTGATTTGTAAAATGTTTAAATTGAAGTTTAAAAAGTTATATTTGACTTGTTAAAAATTGCATTTAAAGTGCACAAGGTTGAATTTGGAATTAAAACCAGAATTATTTTGTAAAATTATTTTTATTACTATCCATAAACACATGAAATGTACTGAGTATCTGCATTGAGTCAGGTAAAACGAAAATTCACATTTTGGAAGGAATACTCAATTTTTATTTATATGATACTAGCATACCCGTTCCCAGCGTTGCTTCGGGAGTATAAATATGATATGAAAACATATTTTAAATAAAGACGCAAGAATCAAATATGTTTAATACATATTATTTTAGTTGAGAATATTTCTTACTGAAATATAAAGAGTGGCTTCTTATTGAAATGAAAAGCGTTTCATTTTAGTAAAATCACAATAAATACAATATATTGGACTTATGGCAACACTGCAGCAGAAATTAACTGAGTGCAACCAGTGATGTGATTCTGATTTAGTAAAAAATCCCGATCAGATCCCGATTTAGACCTATTTATCCCACCAAAATGACACGAAAAACTCACAAAAAATCCCACCCAAATATTTATACCAATAACGATTTTTTACGCAATTTTCGAAAAGAAATAAGGATACCCATCTTCTGAACAGGACCATCTACTACTGAACACTGTGAGTTCTGACGTCTGTATGATGCGCCAATGTGCAAAGTGTCGCAGTAACATCTCATTGAATGTTCACTTTTGATCATTCGATAATCATTGCGATAATGCGTATACTGAACCGCATATCCGCATTATTAGCCCCACGGGCCTTGAGAAATAAAATATTCGAATAAAACGAAGCTGAGCAAAAATAGTTCATCTCTATTTAGTGAATTTCAGAGTGTTTCTTATCGATTAAAAAAAGGTGAATATGAGTAGAATTCTATATTTAATGTTTATTTTTCACAATTCGACGAGCAATCGAACAATATTGAGAAATGGGAAAAAAATATTTCACGTCATATCATGATGGCGGGCCTGCCCACCTCCTGAACAAAACGTTGGTTCACCTTCCGAACAAATTTTCAGTAATCGTGCAAGTAAAAAACTGTTTTTATATGATTGAAAATAGTGTTTGAGATTAGTTAAAATAGTTTTCGTGATTCTCGTCCACGTTTAGATAAAATTTTAAAATGGCGTCGCCTAAAAAAAAGTGAAAAGAAGAACGAATATAAATTCTGATGCGATGGCTGCAGCCATCAAGGAAATTCAAATATCTTTTGTTTAAAATTCAGTGAGTGAACTATTGATAGAATAAACTTTTTATAAACTCTCAAAAACTAGTGTTTTTACTTCATTTTCTAATTTTTTTCAACGATTTGTTTTAGGTGTGTGTTCAGTAGCTGCGCTGATTTTTTAAGCGGCCGATTTCGAGACTTTTGCTAATCGACCTACAAAATTATAATTTTTGGAAATTTTAAATTCTGATTAAAATTCTTGTTAGTTATTGAACTTAGCTTCCAAATGAAACCAAGAGCTCTGAAAAATTATGTTTTAAACTAAAGGTATAGCTTCCAAGCAAAACGTGTTTAGTAGGCGGGCATCCTCCCCTACATTTTTTTAACATTATAATAATTTTATAGTTTAATAATGTAGATAATAAAGTTTTTCAATAAATATAACAAATTTTATAAAAAAACAAATTTTCCGCAGAAAAAAAATACCTAAAGTTAAACTCTGCGTTTTTTATTAAAACTCTCTTAAGTGTATGAAGTAATCGTAAATTTCTTTCGTTGCATCAAAATGAAACTGAGCTTATATTTTTGTTTTTAAATGAGGATCTTATTTTCATTTATTTTAAGCCTCTTGAATATACATATCCCTTTCTTACATATTTAGAATCAATGAAACAGCAATTAAACGAAAAATTTTGAAAGATTACAAAAAAGTGATACCAACCAGTTTTGCTAATTTACACTTTAAAAAATTATGATTCAGTAGAAAATCCCACCTAAGCATCTGAAATCCCACACGTTCTCAAATAGGCCAAATATCCCGAAATGAGCCCGAAATCCCACCAAATCGCATCACTGAGTGCAACTATCCACTCAAGATGGCAGAGCGGTGAGTTGTAGACTTTCACCTCTCTCTCTCAACAAAGAGCTTAAGCTATTGTTTGTTGTTATTTTGTGCTGCTTATACATGCAATGGCAGCATGGATTAAAATGCATAAATTCTTAAATAATTAAATAAAAATGTCTACCAAAAACGTAGTACCCAGTAGCAGAGTCGCTACTGGGTACTACTAAGAACAATTTTACTACTAATAAAATTGCTATAAGAACAATTGAATAGTGAAAGAATTATTAAAATCGGTTCAGTGGTTACCCCGTGATTGAACGATAAAAATCCGAGAGAACCCTTTTATATAATAGTATAGAATGAGTGAAGTACAACTTTTGATAAGTGTGCATTGAACACTGGTGTTAAGTGTGTTCTATTAATGGGTTAGGCCACGCTAGACTACGAAAAAATAAGCTCTCTTTGGATATTTTTTTAGAAATACTATACACTAAATCAAGATTCCGAAAAAGGAAGTTTATTATATATATCATTGACTGTATACAATAAGGTTTTTGAAGTGATAAATGTCAAAATTGCGGCTGTGCTGCTTTTTTGCGATGACGTCTCCGTTTTTTTCAGGGTCCATGGACACTACAAATCTTTGAATTATAAAATGCTAAGAATTTTTTTTCGATTATATATAATGTCCTGTGGCGGATCTAAATACGGGCTAAAAGGCCTTTAGACCCCCTCCCCCCTTGGAAAATTTTTTGTATGGGAAAAAATTAAAAAAGCCCAACAAGCCTTTTCTGTCCTCCCCTTGGGATAAAAAAATTGTAGTTTCAGCCCCCCCCCTCCTCTGGTGAATACTAGATCTTCCACTGATAGTACCTACTAAAGAAGTACGTAGGATAGTTTTGATGTATTGATTATCGGCCAAATGGCGTAGTTCTAAGGTGGAAAGTGAAAAATTTGTCTAAAAAATAATTAGATTATTGTTAAAAACAAATTAACTCTTCAATATAAAACTCCTACGTTCTTCCATACACAATATATTTCTCAAGATATATTCAAAGTTTTAAGTGAATCGGTTGAAAATTATCTGAGTTATGTTTCCGGCCAAATTGAAAAATGCGGTTTTCAGATAAAAGCGTTTGAAGTTTTGAGTAGGATAGTAGTAGTAGTAGTACCAGGCGACCTTGTACTAAAATTCAAAAACCAAGTACTTAGTAATTTTTCCCGGCCATAATCTTTTGAGGTCATAACAGACCAATTAATAAAAAAAAAAATAATTGATTTTTCGAAAATTTTAGAGTGGAATAACCCCTGAATATGTTTTATTCATACCAATTGAGTTCGGTTGAGAGAACATAAGTGAACTCAATTAACTTAGTTTTATTAATATCACCCAACATACCACTAACGCGGTACACCATGTTTTCCTGACAATTCCCTGACAGAGGCGACTCCCTTTTTTTTTAAAAACAAATTTGCATAGGACCGTTTCCGAAACTGTATTCATAGTTTGAGGTCTTTCTTCTGTCACAGCCTTTTTGATATCTTTGCAAAGTTTCACTATGTATTTTAAGTCAAATCATTGACTATAACCACAAAGTTCTATTTCTTCACCCAAATCGTAGCATTGATAAGTATATGCTAACGGTCATCACCGGTCTAGAAATACCAGCAGAAAGATATTTTTTCCCATTTAAAAACCAATATATTGCTGTTCAAAATGTGTATGCAAAAAATTCACTCCTGGTGTCTTATTTCCTAAATATCAGATTTTTATCTATTACCACCAGAATGTTGTACAATATCTGTATTGTAAAGGTAACAAAATTCTTTACAAACTAAAGTTTACGAACATTGAAAAAAATTATAGTTTGAAATAAAACGATTTTCTAAAATTTATTGCTCACTGTTATTTCATTGAACTCAACTGTATATCCCTGATTTTTTTGTTTGTCACGCATAATTCATGCAAGTCTGTGCTTACATTTGTGTCCCACAGGCACTCATCTTGGCGAATCATATTCGATACTCAAGCATTACATGCGACTTTGTCACGAAACGATGCAATGAAACGCACTCTCGAGATAAAACAAAGGAAACTATTCTGAAAGGAACAAAGATTCAACAGTGCTGTGCCAGATAATGTACACTTGCTTTAATATATGTTCCCCTGAAACTAATTCCATTACCGATAGCAAAGAGCTTTATCGTGCATCGAGCATCGAGTATGAATGGTGGTAGTGCACTTCCGACACCGATTAAATTAAATGTTAAAATTCCCCAACAATTTACAAAAAATTGTAAATATCGATTCAAAAAGGATTCTTTTGCTATACATGCACATATATATGTAAATATAATTTAAAAATCTCGAAAAATTTTATAGAACTGTTGTATATGAGATATTTTCCAGTTGCCACGGATTGCAGCTCAAACGCCTGATGGATACGTTCAACAATCAGTACGGCACAGCACAGCACAGCAACAACTATAAAAATGTTGTTTTTACTCAAATTGTTTGTATTTATGTGATGCTGTTGCAGTGTTATTGATATTGATATTTTTTTTTTGTGGTTATTTTTTTTTTGTTTTTTTCTGTGTAACCGAATCAGCTGTCATTTGCAAGCATTGTACAAGCTTTTTCAGTGCCATACATTGAATGCGTAACACATAAAAATGAAGAGCTGCAGAAATGTATCGAAATGCGGCAGAAAATTCAATTGAAATGTTTTACTTGCATATCTTTTGAGTTTAACTTGGGGAAAAATGCAGAAAATAAAAAGTAAATACAATCGGTCGGACATGGTACAAAATAAAAAAAGTTCGATTAAAACGAATGTCATGAATAAGGTGACCACCTGTATCAAAATGGTCGTCACTGTCGACAAGCTTTGTTGTTTTATACTGAGTATTATGAGGGAAGCTTCAGGATTTTTCGAAGATATCGAAAATTTAGAAAATGAAAGAGATGTACTAAAATATGCATAATCACAGAAAATTATAAAAAAGACGGGAAAAAATGTTTCACACAGGGTCAATTATAATATTTTTATGTACGCTTTGATTAACTATGATGAATTGGGGAATTCACCTTATTTGATGAATTATGGAACCAATCGTAAAATTCAGCCATGCGAAGGAAATAACGTTATCACTGACAAATATTTGGTGAACATTTTTTTATTACTTACTTACTTACTTATCTGGCGCTTACAACCGAAGGTCGGTTTTGGCCTCGTGTAAGAAATTGCGCCAGCCATTTCTATTTTGCGCTTGCTGGCGCCAGTTGGAAACACCAAGTGTAGTCAGGTTATCCAACACCTGATCCTTCCAACGAAGATGTGGGCGTCCTCTTCTGCGTTGACCACCACCGGGCACCGAATCAAATATTTTTTTCGCTTTTTTCCATTCGCTCAACATGACCTAGCCAGCGGAGCCGCTCGATTTTAATGCGCTTAACTATGTCTATGTCAGCGTACAGCTCATACAGCTCGTGGTTCCATCGAATTCGGTACTCGCCATTGACGCAGATTGGACCGAAGATCTTACGAAGGATCTTTCTCTCGAAGGCTCCCAAAGTCTTTTCATCAGAACTGCTCAACGTTCAAGTTTGTGCTGCATATAATAGGACGGGCATGATTAATGACTTATAGAGCGTGAGTTTTGTTCGCTTTCCATCCTGATTTTTCCCGAGTTTAATATTAATACGAATCCGAAAATTAAAACAAAAAATGATTTTTAAATATAATATTAACAATATTTTTGTTTAAAATTTTTACATATTAAAAAAAAAATCTTTTTGTTTTTAATTTTTAATTTTGTTTTTTTATTAGTCAAACGTTTTATCGCTTGAACGTGATTTAAGCGTTTTTTATTATTGTTTAATATGTGGTTGCTTAAAAGCCTGGCATCTTATATCAGTAATGTCGCACCAAGACGTTTCCACAACAAATACTCCACAAATATCGAAATTTTCATTCGAATACTCTATATTTTCTAGTATTCAGGGTGAAATGTGAACAATATTCCGTGTTAATAAAAATAAAATCCTCAACTTTAAGCTCAGCAGACCTAAGAATATTTTTGCATTTTAATCAGGATCAAGCAGTTCGTTTTCTGCTGATTTTCTTCTTTATAAATTGAGATGCGGATTTACATATGGGATGAGGAATTTTCCTGAGACTTCGAGCTGTACTGTTGGTTACCATAGGAGTTGTTTCTTTCACTAAAAGCATTTCAATTAAAATAAAAATTTTCTTATTCATTTAACAGTGCTAAATGAATCCCATTTGCTGAATGTTTCTGGAATAGTATTTTCCTGGCTTAACCGCAAGTTTCAAGTAATAATCAAATGTTATATGAAATATCAAATAATATCAAATATTATCGGAACCACTAACTTTCCTGCTCTACTCCATCTAACCTCCCTTAACCCATTAAGTCCGGGAAGAGCACAATTTTAATATGATGTTTGAGACTTATTTTCTGCTATTAAAAATTGAAATACAAAATTCCAAACATACCTATTCTACTATTTTTGGGGTCGCTCTTTCGATTGGTGCAGTCGGATTTGCATAATAATGACTTTTGGAACCAATATGGCGCATTTTAATTAAAAAAATAACGAAATTTTTTGCGTTTTTCTTTTTTGTGAATCTTTTTCGGATAAATAAAGTTACTGAATCGGTGCCAAACTAAAACCAAAAGTGCACAAACTATCTAAAGTATAACTATGAATATTTTTTTTTTGGTTTGAATCAACCTAACCTCTTCAATATATCCATACGTAAAAAATTAACGTTATTTGGTAAATTATGAGTATTATTAATAAAATTTACATCTCTAATAATATAATTGTCCCAAAAATATATAAAGAAGGGGTTGTTGAGATCGCTGATCACGAATTTGAGGTAAGATTTTCAAAATTTAAGATGGCGGATTCAATATGGCCGACCGAATTTCATAAAATCTTCAAAATTACAAGAAAATGTGTATAAGGCGGTTTTTGAGGCCGTTGATCACGAATTCGAAGTTTTATTTTCAAAATTTAAGATGGTCGATCTGTAGCCGATTAAATTTCATGAAATGACTGAAACTAATGCGATAATGTTTATTATACGGGGTGCTTACGATGTTTGATTGTTTCCGTCCGTTAGTCGTTTTATAAATGTTTCCCAACTCAAACCAGGTGGAGGTGGACGCCAAGAGTATTTTTTATTTTTTTTTTATTTAATTTTTTTTTGTTTTTATTTTATTTTGTTTTTTTATTTATTTTTTATTTGTTTTTTAAAAATTTTTTTTTATTTATTTTTCCTTAGGATTTCGGATTTTTTAAGTATCTAAAATTACGAATATTTCAATATAAAATATTAGACTTAATTTACAAATGCTAGATAACTTCGTTTGAATTATAAAAATATAAAGGTTTTACAAGATTTCAGTTAGGAAGCGTTTATAAAACGGCTAACGGACGGAAACAACCAATTTTTTATCGTAAACACCCCGTATAATAAACATTATCGCATTGGTTTCAGACATTTCATGAAATTTAATCAGCTACAGATCCACGATCTTAAATTTTGAAAATCTTACTTCGAATTCGTGATCCGTTGATCTCAAAGCCTCAAAAACTCCCTTATACACATTTTCTTGTAATTTTGAAGATTTTATGAAATTCGGTCGGCCATATTGAATCCGCCATCTTAAATTTTGAAAATCTTACCTCAAATTCGTGATCAGCGATCTCAAAAACCCCTTCTATATATATTTTTGGGACAATTATATTATTAGAGATGTAAATTTTATTAATTATACTCATAATTTACCAAATAACGTTAATTTTTTACGTATTGATATATTGAAGAGGTTAGGTTGATTCAAACCAAAAAAAAAATATTCATAGTTATACTTTAGATATTTTGTGCACTTTTGGTTCTAGTTTGGCACCGATTCAGTAACTTTATTTATGCGAAAAAGATTCACAAAAAAGAAAAACGCAAAAAATTTCGTTATCTTTTAATTAAAGTGCGCCATTCCAAAAGTCATTATTTGGCAAATCCGACTGCACCAATCGAAAGTTCGACCCCAAAAATAGTAGAATAGGTATGTTTGGAATTTTTAATTCCAATTTTTAATAGCAGAAAATAAGTCTCAAACATCATATTAAAATTGTGCTCTTCCCGGACTTAATGGGTTAATACTAACCCTCGTAACATTAGGTCAGTACCTCTCTTCCACCTTTACTTTCATTGCACCGGCTAGGATGCTGTGAACCTATATCTAGGTTGCTTCGTGTGACCAAAAACATGATCATCGAATTCGATTTTCAACTTAGTAAATCCAAACTCCGAAACAGAATTCTTCCAACACCACTTCCTTCCCTCAATATGCTCTCGTTAAAAAACTCTAAGAATTCCCAAAGTAAAACCAGTTGAAATTTCGATTGTTAGTTAGTCTTCACGCCTTTTAAAAATATAGGATAAATTTCGAGTAATAATCATTTAGGTAAGCATCAGATATGACTTACTTACTTCACTAACTACTTACTTTCAATAAAATACCTCTATAAAAGTATAGGTTTTCTGGAAATTATATTCTAGTGGCAGTGATATTTTTACTTGTGTAGGTATCAAAACTTTTTCCGAAAAAGGTGGTCACTCTAGGTATGAAAGTCAGTATTGTATTAAATTGCACACACTGGATGGTAAGAAACTCATTTCAAAATAGTAAAAAACCATTAAGGACAGCAAAGTAGATGTTTCCGGAATATTTTTGTTTTTTATTTTCATTCCTCCAACACTGAACAAATTGCGAGACGCACACAAGGGTCGTTAAAAGCATTAACAAATTGGCGCGTTGATGCTAATTTTCTAATTAAATGCCAGTTAATGAAAAGCGTTTTTGCCGAAAAACAAAACTTTTGTTTAAATTTCATTAGAATTAGTTAAAAATTATACGCGCAGCCATTTCCGAATTGTTGCCGAAATCAAAGTCGATTTGATTTTCCGCAACTTGTTTACAAAATTAATTAAATTACAGCAAAAAAAAAATTCCGGAAAAAAAACAATCGCCCATAAGCCGCTGTTAGCAGAATATCATCAATTGCTGAGCATCAACGAAAAGTTGACTCGATTTAATCAATTAATTCAACTTTATACAATGACCAGGCAGGCCACGACCAAAACTTTTTGGCCGCATTGATAGCAATCAAATTAGCTAGTTCCAGAATGCGTACAGCAAGTAAACGAATTTACTTAACCCTGCAAGAGTTGGAAAAATGGAAAAAGTTTAACATGGGAGTAAAAAACTTTGGCTTGGTTCGCATAGCAATGAGAAAATAGTAAATGGTGGGGATGATCATCGTCAGTGAAAAAAAAAAATAAATATTCCTTTAAGAAAGCTGTTATTTTCTTTTAATTCTTACTCGACTATTTTGCGAATTTCATTTTTAATTTCTTACTGCGTACTTTTTTGCCCCCGCTCTAATTTTTCAATTGCAGCATTGTTTGTAGTTGATTTTCTTGAAGTTGGCAGTAGTTGATGTGTTTTCTTTTTTGCATCCTCTGAATGCAAAAACTTTTAAATTCTCGCTTTGCAAAGACAGCACCGCAAAGCAAAAAGAAAGAATTGGGATAAAAGTTCCTCCATTGGTGGAGGTGGATACGTGTTGAGCTACTGAACCGCAGCTGCAACTGAAGCGAGCCAGCCCGGGAGGAGCATGGTTTTTGCTGTGGCAAAAAAGTAGCCAGCCCGTTAACGATGCTCATGCATAAATTCGTTTGATTCCAGCAGCGAAGACAACAAAAAACTTGCCTGATTTGTTCTTCGTTTGCTTAAATTCGCTATATATAAGAACAACAATTTTTTTGTTGTTGTTTTTGTTTTTTGCTACTTCTAGTTTTTCAACTCAATACGCAAAATAAACTTTGTGTAGAAAGTTTTCTGTTGGGATTTGTTGGCTTATTGAAAAAAAACAAAATATAATAAAAAAAAATAGCTGAAAAAAGTACCCTATCAACGAGACCATCTAAGTTGAGCAGCAGTCTTTAGCTCCTCCATTACAGATGCAGCTCATGATTGTGCCGAGCATTAAGAAATTTCAATCCTTCATCAAGCTATTTAAAAAGTTAAGATATTCGGTTTGGTTTCAGTGGGAAAAATATTTGAGGTTATACTCACCGTGTGTTGAACATCATGTGTTCTTTGTTATATTTCTCATGTTTTTGCATTTTTAAGCAACATGCCACAAATTTTAATTCATAAACGTACAGCTGTTTGTTCTCATAAAGATTTCTTCTTTTTTCTCTGCTATGCCACACAGCTTTAACGTTTTACTTAAATCTGTTTTGCCTTCAACCATACATGTAATACTTCTATATTGACAGTACACTCAAGGTATATTCCCCAACATTAGAGTGCATATATGTATATTGTCATATAAGCTTGAAAATATATAAACGAATGTAACCGAAATTAAAATTTAAAAATTTGTTTTAAGCCGCCTTTCCATGCTATCACTTACGATCTTCCACAATTCATTCTCCCACAAATGTGATCCGATCACATTTTTTGTTAGAAAGAAAAAGTATGTGACCCTCTCCATATGGAATTGACGAATGTGAGTGTGAAACAGTCATTAATTTTTTACTTTTATACCATATGATATCCCCTGTGATTTCATGCGATACTAGGAGATAGAAAAAGTTGAGCTTTTTGAACTTTTTCTATAAAAGTTTATCACTTGCTATAGCCATTTGACTACCATTTTAATACTTGTTGCTTGTAAGCTGTCTTGTGTAGACAACTCATAAAAAAACAAATTAAAAAAATTTACTTTAATATTGAAATCACGCACGAAGTATTCAAAAATTTTAAATTTTTTGTTATAGCCATTGTAAACCATTTCTTGTCGGAGCTGTAATTAATTTTCTTGCACACATGACAAAAGTACTGCATGGGGAAAAGGTGAGTTACTTCGTGCCTGAAAAAAAGCACAATAAAAACCTACAGCTTTGCGTGACTCTTCTTCAGGCAGCTGCAGTGGATCAGTACATCTTTATTTTATTTCAGTCACTTTTCTGGGCCTGATTTAGTTTGTTCCATCTGATGTTGAAGCTGGCGGAATTTTTTTTTTTTGGCTTTTTAAGTTTTTTGAAAATATATGAATTTATGATTTGTTTACAAATATTTCCAAATATCCAGCTTTTATAGCTAGAGTGACATATATCCATCTCGCTCATTATAGCAAAAGTTTTTGAAATGGGATAGCAGAAGATCATAGAAGATAACATGGAAACGCGGCTTTATGTTTGGGTCACACGTTTTTCATAACAATCGCCCCTGTGACGATTTGACATTTTCTTGTGTGCAGTTATTTTCATATATTCAAATATAATACAAATACAAACAACAAAATCTTATGTTGGCTGTCTCTCATTGATTTCGGAGTTGAAAGTCTTTTTTTGATTTCTTTTTTACTTTTTTCGTTCTCTAATTTATACTATTTTTGAAATTTTTTCAACTTAAATAAATTTTTGATCGGCCTTTACCTTTCTTCATACAATGGCAAGCCTCAGAGAGCAATTAAATGTAAACCTTCTTTAGAACATGATCATTATCTCTTCGGAATCGGTATAAGACTAGTAGGTCTAGTCCTCGATCATTTGTGTACGAACATTTTATAATATTCATAACATAATTGATCATAAAGAAGCTCTTTAAAAAAAAAAAAATAAAAAAACCAAATTAATCCTTGTTTAAGTGGCTTTCGCCTGAACTAGAATAATTTTTTTCCGCCGAAAAAACAAAATGGCGGCTATTTGAAAAAAGAAATCGATTTTAGAGGTTACAAAATCAGTCGCCATTTTGATTTTTTTTTTGGCAGAAAAAAATTATCCTAGTTCAGACGATAGCCACTTAAACAAGGATTAAGTTGGTTTTTTTATTTTTTTCTCAGATGTTCCAGACTGGTGATATCCTGCACACCGTCAATTTTTTGGCATTTTTTTAAAAAAAATCAAATAACGTCATAAACCACTTCAAAAATTCTGAAAAAAATTTGTTTGTATTCTTTAAATGTTAAAAAATATATGTGCAAAATTTAAAAATGATATCTTTTTTCCTTCTATGAAAAAAATTCTAGAAAAAAATTCTAGAAAAAAATTTGTTTCTAAAAATTTGTAACCTATATGCCCCCCTAGAAGTTTGTTTGCAAATTTAAATACGTCTCTGAAAATTTGCGGTAATTATGAACGGTACTTCCTACAAACGCGTTTAAGAAGCTGTTTACGTAAAAAAGTTCATTGTTTAAAATTTTTCGTTGAGATAAGAACAATGGCAAGAAACAAGTATTCAAGTGAATTTAAACTTAAAATTATTAACGATTGGAAAGGCGGTTTATCACGACATCAACTGAGTGAAAAATATTCAGTCAATAGATCAGTTATTTCTAGACTGATATCAAATTTTTTGCGAACAGGTCGCATATGTACATATCCTGTACATATTGAACGAAAACCGCGTAAAACTTCGCGGCAGGATGACTCCTTGATCAGGAGGACAATTCAGACTGATCCTACAATCTCCTCTAGACAAGTGAAAAATCGCTTAGTTGTAGATATTACACGCAAAGAAATTTTTCGTTTACCACAACTGAAAAATTCACCAACTATACTTCGTTTGCGAGCTGTATTTGCCGCAAACGAATATTCAGTTTTCACAATTTAAAAATATATCTTATATATATATATCGCAAGTTATTTCGGTCATTATTATTTATTATATTAATAATCCTTCTCTTTATGTCCGTCCGTCTTCTTATGGATTGCACCTCCGTTGCTATTAAGCAAACTACCAATTTCCTTATATAGTAACAATTTGTCCAAAAAGTAACTCTAAACTATAAGCGTTATGTTTATACAACGAAGGGAAAAATAAACAAAATTTTCAGTTGGGAAAAACGAAGTTTTTAATTGCTGCAATTTAAAAATCACTCGTGTTTATGACAAACGAAATTAATTTCCTGCAACTATATGACGCGTTTCTCGCAACTGAACTGTTATCATGACAACTGTTGAAACGTTTGCAAATAACGATTTCAAGCACGACAAACGAAGTTCGTTTGCGGCAAACTGGCGATAAACGTTTTTTTTCTTTGCGTGTCGGTCGATTCGGAGAAGAGCAGTAGAAGCCGGATTATTCAGTCGACGACCAGCAAAAATCCATTCATATCGTCTAAGAATAGGAAAGCCAGACTTGAATTCACCAAAACCCACCATAACTGGAGTGTCGAAAAATGGAAGACTGTGTTGTTTTCTGACGAATCGAAGTACAACCTTAACGATTCGGATGGTATAAGAAGGGTACGCAGGCCAAAAGGAGAGAGATTAAATCCTAAGTATTGCAAAGCCACTGTTAAGCACGGAGGAGGCAGTGTAATGGTCTGGGGATGCTTCTCTGGTCAAGGAATTGGGCCAATTTATTTGATTGAAGGAATTATGGATCGTTTTACGTACGTTGGCATTCTAAGATTTCAATAGGACAACGATCTGAAACACACTTCTAAAGTTTGTAAGGCCAGGCTTCGGATCAAAGGATAGAAGTTCTTGATTGGCCTGCCCAATCACCTGATTTAAATCCTATTGAAAACTTGTGGGAGATCGTCAATATGAAAATCAGTGGAGATAACTGCAAAACCAAAGAAGATTTATTCCAAACAATTAAAATAGCCTGGAATGGGATATCGCAGGACATAATTAATAATTTAATTTGCTCTATGCCTAAGAGATGTGCTTGTGTCATCCAGAATAAAGGGTTCGAAACTAAGTATTAAATTTTCAAGTTTTAATTTACTTTAAGAAGAGGGTGCTTTAGTTTTGTCCGCTTAATTTTTCCGATGAAAATATGTTTTTTGTTATATAATTTTTATTAAAAAGACTCTGAATTTTTGAGTTTTTGAGTTTTTGAGTTCTGAGTTTTTGTTTATAATAATAAAGGTATAAATAAATAAAATTAATATTGAACATGCATTAACAACGTTTTTTTCATGAAAAAATAAATATTTGAATAAAATACACTTAGAGGGTGCTTTAGTTTTGGCCAATACTATAAATGTTCCCTAATACCTCGATTACTTACGGTTTTGATCCATTTCAGTCAGTAATCGTGAATTGTTATACAAAACTAGATATATCTTAAAAGTGTTCTTAACCAGGGAATGGAAAAAAACCTTAACGATCGGTTCGTTTTTGATCTGTTCTGCATTTTTTAGCAAGCGCTACCTTTATTCCTCCTCATTCATATATCGCTTTTCGACTCAATCCATAGTTGCCAACTTATATTCCCATACAAATTCTCTTTTTCCCACAGCAATTAAAAAAAATTCCCGCGTGGGATATTTTTATTAAAAAATTCCCACAGCAATTAAATATCCCACAAAAAATCCCACAGGCATTAAAAAATCCCACAAATGGAAATTTTAAAAAATACCTATCAGTGATTAAAGTTATAAAACATATATTGAGAACCTCTCTATAGATGTTTTTAAGGGAGATTACTTTTTTAAAAATTAAAGTAAATAAAAAACAGAATATAAAATATACAAAATTTTATTTATAAGTAATAAGCTAATTGTTTACATTGAGACCAAAAGTTTAAATTTTTAATGAACATTAAAAAAAATTTCAGCGAATATTAAAAAAACAAAAATTCACATACATATATTATTAAAATTATTATTTATATAATTATATAATATAATAATTATATTATATATATGTATATAATATTATAATTAAAATTATTTATATTAAAATGTAAAATAAATAAGTAAATCCAAGGAAAAACATTAATTTTGTTATTTAATATTTAATTTAAATTAAAAATATGTATCGAAAGAAATCAGTTAAATTTTCTTAAGTATACTAAATATAACGGAAAGCAAAAATGTTGCTGTTTTTTCTTAAATAAAAGATTGCCTAAAAAATAAAAACTTAAAATAATACACTAGTTATGAATAGTAGTTCATACATAAATTAATTTAAAATTTAGATTTTTGAAGCAAAATTTTATTAATTCTATCCGTCTTGACTATCTTGACTTTCATACATTTTTGTTGTAAACAAATTATAATGCGTTTTGTTAAAAACAGCCTGATAAAAAAATTTTATTTTCAGTAAGCCGCTTAGCATGCTGAATTCCTGAAAGCATGTCTGTAGAGAGTATTTCTAACTTTATTTTTATTTTAATTGAATTGACAAAATATTCTCTCTACATTTGCAGATGAGTGTGAAAGACTTGCCACATAAATAACTAGTTTCCTCATTTCAGGGAAAATATATTTATTTTTGTCATCATTTTGATTAAGAACCGAGTTCCAAAATTCTGAAAATGACAAGTTAAAATCTATACCTAAATTCTTAATTTTTCTAAATTCCAAGTGAATCTTATTAATTTTATCAAAAGTAATAATGTGTGGAACCAGCCGCACTAATGGTATTATTGACCCTGTTCTTACTTTTTTCGGATCTAAAACAGTTATGTGTTTCCACATTTCCATGTTTTCTACAGGAAATCTTTTTAATAGCTCTTTGGCAGATTTTTTCAAAAAATTAAGGCAGTTAGAGGCAATATCGACATTCTACTTTTTCGTTTCTAATTCTATTAAAACTAATGCTCCTAAATCTAGGTTCTCAAAATTATTACGTAGACTGTATTTGCATAGTTATCCGAATATAAGGTATTATCATCTATTTCATAGGAGATATTTGAAAAATTTGAAAAAATGTACTGGAAAAAAAAAATCCCACAAAACTTAAAAAATCCCTCATTGAATTAAAAAATCTCATGGGAATTCCCACATCCCACAGCAATTAAAATATCCCACAAATGGGAAATTTCCCACAAAACTGGCAACTATGACTCAATCACAAGCGCTACTCTTAACACGCAGGAGAGAGAGAGTGGAACAGAATAGAAAAGTTGTGTTGAAAAAGCACAAAACATTATTTGCTCTGTTGTGGTTTTTGCTCGCCATCGTAAACAAGAACCAAAACCGTACCAAATGTTTCGTTCGTTTCTGCGTTTCTTTGTGCAATAATTTTGAAAGTATCCAAATAATTCAAAGAGCTTGTGTGGGAAACGCTAATCGATTTTTTATTTTAAAATTGAAGATGGCGGATAGGGTTGCCACCTAATTTTTGTATTTTTACGAATTCGGTGCTGGGGCGAACACTAGGTAAAAATGGGTCGCTGAACCCGAATCCGTTGTCAGAATTTAAAAATTATGAAATTTTCAACATCAGCCTATCAGCCATCTTGAATTTTAAAATTCTGACATCAGATTCGAAATCACCCCCTAAAACTGTAGGATAGTGTTTAAAACTTTTAAAAAAGCATATTTTTAGGTGGCAACCCTATAGGGTTAAAAATTACACAATTTTGAAATTCTGACAACGGATTCGGGTCCAGCGACCCATTTTTACCTAGTGTTCGCCCCAGCATCGAATTCGTAAAAATAAAAAAAATAGGTGCCAACCCTATCAGCCATCTCGAATTTTAAAATTCTGACATCAGATTCGAAATCAGCGACCCCCTAAAACTGTAGGATCGTGTTTAAAACTTTTAAAAAAGCATGTTTTTAGGTGGCAACCCTATTGGGTTAAAAATTACACAATTTTGAAATTCTGACGACGGATTCGGATTCAGCTTCCCATTTTTACCTAGTGTTCGCCACAGCACCGAATTCGTAAAAATAAAAAAAAATAGGTGGCAGCCCTAGCAGCCATCTTAAATTTTAAAATTCTGACCTCGGATTCGAAATCAGCTACCCACAAATTTTCTTTGGAAGACGCTGGCGCCAATAACAGTAGCAATAACAAAATCAATAACATTTTTAAACGAACAACTGCAGAACCGAACTGGAATTTGGTACGGTTTCAGTTAGCGATGGCGAGTAAAAACCTGAACACAGCAAATTTTGGTTTATGCTCGAAAAACAATCCGCTACCATTCTGTTCCGATCTCTCATTTCCGCACTAAGGTGCTAGTGCTTTTGTTTGAACCGAAGAGCAACAAACGGAATGCAGAGAGAAAAATTTTTTGATCGCTTTTGTAGCGCTACGTATAAGGTACGGTTTTTTTCCATTCTCTGTTCTTAACATCACATGTCCTAAGGAAAACTATTTTTTCCCCAAAAATTTAACAAGCAAAAAATAAATAAATTAGGACTTCAGTATAAAGAAGTTATTTCACGTGCTTATTTTATCGTAGCTTTATATGAAGTTAAACCTTAAATAAGATCTGTCCTACTTTATTACATCTATTTGATTGTCCTTTTCAGATATACAATCCACGTTCAAAATCAAAATGGTTTGAGTGTAACACTTGAACACAAACACACAAATAAATTGTTATAGTTTTTCAACTTTATCACGAAAATCAATTTAATTAATTTTGACTTGCATAGAAAAAATGCATTTAAAAAAAAAAGAATTTGCTGCCAACACGCCAACCAAAATATTTATTGAGTCAATAAGCCAAACAAAACATTGGCGTTTTTTTGTGCTGAATAAATTTCCAACAATAAATCCAGCAAAAAAGCAACATTTTGCAGAAAAAAACTTAGAAGTCAAATATTTAAAAGAGAAAACAAATAAAAAAAAAAAAAATGAAAATGAACAAATAATAGGCAGTCACAACAGGCAGCAGTCACCCAGTGTTGATACAAGGATTAACACAAATACTTTTTGCTTGATTTGCAGACATTTTAAATATTCAACGCACAGTTATTATTTGAAATTTTATTGTTGGCATTAGTCAATAATTTAATGGCTGCGTTCTTGTTCATTGCAATGTTTCCATGTTTTTGTTTTTTTTTTTGTTTTTTGTTTGCTCTGGTTGAATTGTGCCTGTTATAGCACGTAGCTCTTTTTTTCCCCAATCCCAAAAGTATGCAATGTTAATTAAACGCGCGTGACGCTACAATTGAATGTATTGAAAATAGCAATTATTTTAATATTCCATCTAACAGCTTTGAGAACAAACAGTTTCGAAATGATTGTTTTTGGATTGAAGTGTTATGTAGTGTTGCCACTTTTTTCTTTAGATGCCTATGGAAGTGTTGTTAAGTTCTTAATAAGTTCAGATTATATTCAGATGATTCAGATAATTTTTATAAAAATAATTTATCTAGTATTTGGATTTGTATTTGTATTTATATATTTCCAGATATGCTAGTACAACAAGATATATATCTTATAATTAAAGCACTAGCTGCACAGTGTTGTGAAATTAAATGAGTAAACGATCTTATTATTAAAAAATTGACAAACATTGATAATCTAATGAGAAAAAAAAAAGAATGAAAACAGATATAACTTCGAATAAACAAGGTAAATCGACACAGTAAAATCTTATATAAAAATAAATTAAGAGTATAAAGTAATTAAAGTATTTTATAATTATTGCTTTCAATCAATTAAGTCAATTAAATCTAGTAATATTAAATCATTTATTTCTTATATTTTTATGAAAAATGTATTATTTACTTCAAGAAAAACTCAATAATTTATATCGCTCATTCCAAATATGGCGTTGGGACATTTGAAGTACATATTTTGTAAATGGAAATACATTCAAGTTAAGAAATATTTGTGGAATTTTTTTCTACAAAAGAACTACTTAGGTCCTTACCAAATACATTCCATATTAAAATAAAATGTACAAGAGTTTTTTAGAATCATGCATTCAAAAAACATCAGGCATCGCGACACGGACAGTTTTTTTTTTTTTTTTGTGAGACGACATTTTGTAACACAAATTTCTGCGTTTTGGACACATTTACAATTTACAAATAAAAGTTTTGCCAGGAATTTTGTGTAAAGCATTACCCCTTCATAATATAGCTTTATCATCATTAGAGGTCAGTTCAATGAAAAAATATATTCTTTTTATATCTTCTGACATCGGGACACAAATTGTAAGGCATTGCGACTTTTCCGTTTTTTCATGAATAATTTCATATTAAACCGGCATAAAAAAAAAGTTTGAGGGCGAAAAGACAGACCATTTATTCCCATGTATTTTGACCCGATTAACACGAATCTAGCATCCATTTTGACCAGTTGGCTCTTGATTATATTTTTTATAATTGCATTGTACTTATTTTACGGATGTTTGGTGGACTTTTTTTAGGAATGAGCGATATATTAAAGTTCTATTGCACCAACTATGATAGCAATCGCCTTGGCTGACCCACTTTTTCTTATTTTTTAATCTACAGCTTGGCTTAAAATAAACTTTCGTCTGCTTTGCCTCATGTTTAATAAATTTTTTGTTTGTTCTTTATAGATTTTTAACGTAGAATACGTCATTCTCGGAGGTAAGTAGGGTGGTTGATAGTGATCAGGTGTCGAAGTATTTATATCACAATTTGCGCCTTTGGTGTGCCTAAAGTACTGATCGTACAATGTTGATGTTAGCGCTTGTTGGTCTGCTTGATCTTCACTGGGAGAAAAATTCATGTTTAAACTCTCTAAATTGGATAAATTTTACACAGTTACATGAAACATAAAGCCAACATTTGATGTTTTTGTTTGCTTAAGTTTGCTACCTATTTATCGACGGTTTCCTGTTTTTTCGACGGTGAAGACAGCGCCATCTAGCGTGAAGACATAAATCTTATAATTCAAAAAAGCATACTTTTGGGGGCATGTTGTTTTTAACAGAGTCGCGTAGCCCAGTAATTCGGAGTAATTTTGAGGGGCATGCTTTTTTAACAGAATCTGTTATCGAAATGTCAAAATTCCGCAGCCAATTAAATATCCGAGCATATTATCGACAGTGAAATTTTGACATTTCGACTCTTCACATGGGTTGTTGAACTTGGTAGCATTGAACAAATTTTGTTTGCTTGTTTAAGTTTGCTACCTATTTATCGACAGGAGTGGTCGGAGGGAATAGGTGTCAAAGGCAAAAAAGTCCCATTTGCAAAAGTAATGGGGGTCGGTCATACATATTAACTCTCTCCGGCACTCTTTTAAAGGTCATATGCTCAGCTGTTTGGAATAAATATTTTGCTTAATATTTTTTAAAAAAGATGTCATCAAAAGCAAATTGAATAATTCTACGTCTTGTGTTACGACATAGTCAAAACTACTGTATCTTTTTTTTATAAATTTTTCTTTTAACATATTGTCTGGCTCATTTATCCTTAGCATTTATTTATCATAAGAGTTCTGTAACAACCTGTTGCATAGAGAGTTTTCTGTCTAAACCGTTTCGGCCCAAAATGGCATAGATTATCATCTTTTTTTCGTTAATGTATTTGACATGGTAAGCCTTGGAAAAAAAAACTTAGCGACATATGTGCTATATTTTCGAGGGTGCTCTTTCCGATTCTCTTACCTTGTTCGTGATTCAAATGCACCATTTTCTAAAGTACCGGTTTTATTAACAAAAAGCGCCAATACTTTGGATTTTGTAAAATAGTCCACAATTCTGATGAAAGGGTGGCTATTTTATGTCCGCCATGCTAAATTCTAAAATTTTTGCTACAGGATCTTTAAGTACACGCCCGTATGCCACTAAATAACTAGTTTTTTTTTTGCCGTTCTCAACATTTTTATACCTTTTGTAAATAAAGCCGCCATTTTAGGAAATAGTGCACTCAAATCATGAAAATGGTCTCGGAATCGGAATGAGCATCTTCAAAAACATTGCATATATATATGTTTCTTAAATTTTTTTTTCCAAATTATTAATTACACAGTGAGACAAATAAAAGTAAAAAGCACAACCAAAATTTATAGAAATTCTTAAAGAAAGACATGTTGCGAGTCCATTGCACCTGGTCTGACCTCTCAATGTCGTCACAACTTTTTAATTCGTTTTTAAAGTTAAAGTGTTCGAATTTTGTTGTGCCCATCATTCATTGAATTTTTAAAAATTACATGCCTTATTGGAAATTGAAAACAAGTCCACTTTTTTTCAATAGAATTTCACGTATAATGACGTTGTGTTAAAATAAATCCGATCAAATACAAAATGAAGCGTGTAGCAAAGAAAATTATTTTATTTTTCGTTAATATCACAAAAAAAAAATGCTGTTTCTATGAATATTTATGATATAATTTTGCATGAATGAAATAAAAGTTCTCTGTTGTAACATATTGTTCATCATATTGTCTTTCCAACAAGCTAGAGATGACTGAAATCGGTTGAGATTTGAAGAAATAGCAGCACTTTGTACACAGAGAAAAAAAGTGCGCTTTAAAGTTAAAAGTGAACATTTTTAAAATTTTTTTAAAGTGCTGCTCCCTTAAGGATCTTATGGAAAAAAATAAAAAAAATAGTCTTAAAAGTGTTTATTTTATGTTTTAAAGTCCTTACTTTGAAGCATAAATTGAAAATTTTTGATTTTAAAGTGAACTCTATCAACTTCAAATTGCCGAACTTTAAAAATAAAAATAAACAATTTTAATTTTAAATTTATCAATTTAAATTAAAATAAACGTGAAAATTTTAAAATTTAAATTGAATTTTAATATAATTGCATTTAAAATAAAAGTATTTACTTTAAATCTTAAAATGGTTTTAAAAAAAAAATTGCTAACTTTTTACTTCAAAGCTTTCACTTTAATAATTAAAGTGTACATTTTTTATTAAAGCGTTGATTTGATATATTAAAGTGTTTTACTTTAATATTTAAAGTGTCAGTTTCTCGTTTAAAGTGTTCATTTTAACTTTTAAATCGTTTCACTTTAATAACTAAAACGGTTTCTTCTGTAAAGTGTTCATTTTATATATTAAAGTGTTTGCTTTAAGATTAAAAGTTTTTATTTTGTAATTTAAAGTGTTACATTTTTTTAACTGTAAAATCCACTTTAAATTGCTTTTTTTATTTAAAGCGTGTCATTTAGTTGACTGAGTGTACATCTCAATTGTATTGTTTATTTTCAATTTACTGTTATACAACGCGTTGTGATTTAAGACGATTTTAATCGAGTAAAATAAAACGAAAAAGTGAAAAATAATATTTCAGCATGAGCGGTAAAAACGAAGTAATGCAAGAGGGAAATTTATTGCAATTTTTGTGCAATGCTGACGAAATAAATGACCCAAGTATATTAACATATACTTGCGTTATTGCAGAAAGTCCATTTAAGGAAAAATTGACTGAAGACGACACGGACCTCCTAAATCTTCTAAGAGAATTTCATCTGGAAAACCTATTTAATGATCTAAAAAGTAAGTATGTATATCAGCAATAAGAACCAATTTTTCATATGAGTAACATAACGTGTTTTTTAGATTCAAAAATTACATTTAGGAGCTTAAAATATTTAAGCAAAGAAGACATTGCGGAGGCAATACAAAATATTGGATTTCGGGCAGAGTTCAGAAAAAAATTATTTTTCTGGCGGAAGTCTCAGGTAATATACTTATGTTACTTATATAACTTTTACCAAAAGTTACTTATATAACTTTTACTTACTTATATAACTTTTACCAGACTAAATCACTGTTTGCATTTGTTTTTTCAGTTTGGAATTTAAGACGAAACTTTGAGCCAGACGTCAAAGGTTTTTAATTGGCTACAAAAACCTCGTTAAGACGATTCACCCAGTTCATCACCTAACTCTGTTAGTAGAGTTGATCTACAGGTAAAACTTAGCAAACAAAAATTTGGTATACATTTAAGTTAATGCATTTGATTACAGCCGCTGTCCCATATTTTGAGCGAAACTTCAAAGGGAATCCAAATAATTAAATATTATCGGGGAAACTCATGCTTATCTAATAACCATCGTGACAGCATTATTAAAATAATTCTGGAGGAAGTCATGGTAAAAGAAGTCAAGCTCAAACCTGAAGACTTCTCCAGAATTCTTAATGAAATAACTGTGTTATTTCCTACGGAAAAAGACAGTCAGGTAATACAAAAATCAATTCAAAATTTTTTTCCAATGAGGACATAACACTGCTTTCCGATACAAGTTGTTAGATTTGATTATCATTTTCAATCCTATGAGATTGGGAAAAAACAAAATTGCCTTAAAATTATTAATTTATCCCATTTCACATGTGCGCCTATGAATTTGCATCAAATTAACAATGGGAATTAACAATGGGAAGACGTATGCAAGGCTCAAAAAACTATAATTACTTATTATAATTAATTTATTATTTATATTATTAGTTTCAAGATATATCAAGAATGTTCCTGAGTTTTAACTTGTTTTGATTCTAAAATTTATGTCTGAAAGAAAAAAAAAATAATGAATTGTATTACTTATTTTTTCTATCACCTTATTTAAGAAAAAAGTTGTATAAAAACAATTTATAATATATATATACATACTAAAAATTCTTTTCTATTTTTATTGTAGAAAAAATAAAAAATTAATTAAAACAAATTTGTGTTTTTCTATAAAATAGGGCCAAAAGCAATTAAAAGTGTGCATTTCGATTCAAATATGAACACTTTTAAATTAATATGAACACTTTTAAAATGGATCGAAAGTTAACACTTTTAATTTAAATGCAGACATTTCAAAAACTTCTTAAAGTGTTCGTTTTAAATTTTAATGCGTACGTATTTAAATTTTTTTAAAAGTTTTCAATTTAAATTTTAAATAAAACACTTTATATTAGGTTAAAAGTGTACTTAAAGTGTTCATTTTTATTTTAAAAGTGTTTATGCTTAAAACTTAAAATTTGAAGTGAACACTTTTAAGTTAAATACTTTTCTTAATAGCTCAAAATCATTAATGAAAACTTTTAAATTAAAAGTTGCTTGTATGGAGCTTCAAGTGTTTTCAAAGCGTTTTTTGGCTGAGTGTATGAACCAAAAATATACATCGATGATTCCATATCAATTAGACTATTTTTGAGTACAATCTGACCTTTGTGGTTCAGTTTTTTTTAAACTTTGTAGGTTAGTAGTGCTCTTATACTTAAACTGTATTTTTTATTTTTGCGAAAAAAATTAATTTTTTTAATTTATACACTGTAAAAAATTTCAAAATATCTTAAAAATACAATTAGTACATGTATTCAAACAGTTGTAACTTCGAAACCGTAACTCGTACAGAAAAAAATCTGAGATATACCTTGAAGACCTTGAATAGGTCTTCTTGTGGTGTACTTTTTTGAACTTTTTTCATGAAATTTTTTAAAATTTGTTTAGCCTGAAGTTTTGTGCTACATTTTACATGATGATGACAGTAAATTATTCACATTTTGAACATAGTGTCGTTATAAAAAAAAAATGAAAATTAAATAAATAAATATGTTGATATAATACGTTTCAGAAGAACTATAAACCTAGAGAGTTTCAAAATTTTCAAAAATAGTGATGTCAGAAACGTGGTTGTTTTAACATGGAATCACCGATATGGGTAATAGTGTTTAACGAAAAAAAAACCCTAAAATTGCCGTCATTTAGCGAATAATAATAAATTATAAATAATAACTTACCATTTCAGCTCTTGAAAGGACTTTGACCTAGCTTCTTATGATCTTCTTATGACCTACCGGTTTAACGCCGACTCCGAACGGCGATGAACTGAATGTTCTTGTTCTCAAGAAGCTTTACATGGCATTTTGATTACTCTCTGAGGTTTGCCATTGTCTGCAGAGAGGTGGCGGCCGTACTGTCGCTGCTGGGATTCGAACCCGGGTCTCCAGGTTCGTTGACATAGAGGCCACGCACTGTTACCAACTACGTCACGGATGCCACGTCATTTAGCGAATACTCAACCGTTATTAATGGTTTTGAATGCAATGAAAAGGTATTTTGTCGTGCAATAAATTTTTGTGAAAATAAGTTGTCATTCATGCAGCATTATATCATAAAATTCTATGAATTTTTCTATGAACAGCAATTTTTTTGTAAAATTAACAAAAAATAATGAAATTAATAAAATAGTTTGGCTGAAACCAACCCTCAATCATTTCGCGGTAGCGTGGTGCATCACGTTGACTCGGTTGAAAAACTATGAAATTTTTTTTTTTAAATATGGACCGATGATGCCTCGGAGTACAATTCGCACCAAACTGTGGCCCGTTGCGGATAAATGTAATCTCAAGTATTTGGTGTGGCTATTGGTTGAACCAAATTCAGCACTTCTGTTTTTTTAGGGTTCCCATTAAGCCAGAAGCCTCGTCCGAAAATATGATTCTTAGATGAAAATCAGAATCATTTTCGAGCGGTTATTTTTAATATAAAATTTCAATATTTGAAGATGTTGCACAGTCGTTGAGCCACATACAAAAAATGCCACCAAATAGAAGTAGTCGTCGCAAATCAATAAAATTAGGCACAAGAGTTCAGTTTGATTGTATCAAGATAAAAACAAAAATTTTTTATATCCGCCCACGCCTACCTCCAATATAACATAAATATTAAAAACGATATATTTTTTCTATGACTTATCCTATGATGATACCACATTGTCAGAAATCTTAAAGTGTTTAATAAAAAAAAAAAATTTTTCCGCCATGCCCACCTCTCCCAAAAAATTTTTCACTCCACTTGTTTTCCAAACTTTAAACTTTAAGGTGATATACCATCTAAACCGTTAAAATAAGATATTCATGTTACTGTAAGATATTATTTTAAAATTATTTTCTAAGACAATGAAAAAAAAATTTTCAAAATAAAGCTGCCCGTTTCGCTATTATTTAAAAAAATTTGAATGAACCTTTTGCATTCTGCAACAAATTAATAATTATTGCATAAACGATGAGCGAGCAACTTTCAAAATTTACTTGAGTATACTTTTAGGGATAATGTAAAACCTGCTATCAATCTTCATATCCGTAGTTCTTGTTGTAACTTTTTATGCGTATAAACACATGCTAATCTTTCAGAAAGATTTTTATCTTTTTTATAGTTTTTTATAGTCGCAAAAAAAAAAATATAAAAATTCGTTTGTGAGCTTTAAATGGTCAATAAGACAGTGCAATATTGCTGGTACCATAATAAACAAGATAAAGTATGTAACACTTTTGAACGAAGAGTTTGGGCTTGAAAGTATACTAAGGATAATTGCTAAGGAACTAAGCCTTGAGACTGAGCACCTGTATATTTTTCTCAAAACGGTTTTAGTTATTGTCATATCTTGTGAAAAAAGCTCAAAAGAGCTCACTTTTAATATTTGAAATATTTACGTAAAAGATCAACAAATATATTGCGTTGAAAGATTTTTTGGCGCAACTTGTAGTTCACAAAGTAACATTCTGCTAAAAAATAAATTGACGTTTTTTTTCATATCCACGTTAAATTTGCGTTTTTTTTTTTTAAAATAGAGGTTAACAATATACAAGGTGGCGCAAAAGTAATCCTCCTATCAGAAAATGCTATAAATTTTGCGATTGGCCCCTAATGTCAGTTCTGTTTTGACATTTGTGTAGTAAACACATGCGAAATACACGTTAATAAACAATGTTACGCTACACTGCTCCAGAACGCGGAATATTGCCACCACCAAGAGGAAGATGATTTTTCATCAAAAATAATCATGAGTGATGAGGCCCATTTCCATCTTAGCGGGTACGTAAATAAGCAAAATTTACGCTTCTGGGGCACTGAAAATCCGCGTGTAACCCACGAAGAGCCATTTCACCCGCTCAAAGTCACTGTATGGTGTGCTGTTTTCGCTGGAGGAGTCATCGGACCTTTTTTCTTCGAAGACGTCGCGGGCCAAATGGGATTGGAAAACATGTGATTCCAACAGGACGGTGCAACGGCGCACACTGCACGTGCCACAACCGATATGCTGAAGGATGCATTTCCCGGGCGCCTAATCTCCCGATTTGGCGATTTGCACTGTCCAGCAAGATCGCCTGATTTGACCGCTCCAGACTTCTTTTTGTGGGGCTTTTTGAAGTCGCGGGTTTATGTCAACAAGCCTCAGACTCTTGCAGCTCTTAAAGACAATATCCGTCATGAATGTGAGGACCTATCGCCGGAAGTTTTGGCCGAAGTGATGGAAAATGCCATAAAAAGGGCTCAAATGACAATCAATTGTGACGGCGGCCATTTACATGACATCATATTCTCAACTTGATGTAAAAAAAATTAAAAGACCAAATAAAAATAATCCACAAGAAGAATCAAAGTTTTTAATTTTTTTTTTATATTACAGCCAAAAAACATCGGAAGGTTATTTTTGCGCCACCTTGTATTTCAAATACGCAGAACTGTTTTTGAACATCTTCTTAAATAAATAAAAAAAAATTAGGAGGGATATAGGAATATTTCTTCCCGTTTTTTTCAAGTAACTCTGTAAAAATATCAACTTTTCACATAATTTTTCCAGTTTTTTGCATTGTTCGAGTTTGAGGGCCTCTAGACAAAAAAACAATAAATATTATTCAAAAATATTTTGGATTTATGCTAATTGAACACAAAAATGTTAAAGAGAGAACATGATTTTGGTATTTATTTCCACCTTTCAACCACTGTGCGTTGCTTAGTCGCACATCTTTGCATGATAAAATTATAATGTAGACTGATCGATTTACGTTTTTCAGAATCGATTGTCATCTACTTCTGCAGCTCAAACTATAAACTCAGTCAAAGATTTAATTAATTTAGCCAAAGAAGACCTTAATTTTGTCCACATCTATCACTGATCTAAATGCTGACCGTTTGTTCCCCTTATACCGTACATTATTTGTTATGCGAGAATTTATTTTCATTTTGACTTTATTTTATTTTTTTAATAAGTACATTTTTTTGGTTTGCTCTTATGTTCATGTTCACAGAAAATAAAAATATCGTCCTCATATTTGAAAGTGCGTGTTGGAAGAATTTAAAAATATGAATAAGAATGATTTCTTTGAAGAGCATTGCGCAACAATGGACATGTTCAATTGATTAGACTCTCTTAACAATACAATAAATTTCTATTTTTTTTTTCAAAAGAAATCCAGTTTTACGGTCCAGGTAGCAAAGACATGTTTACAGTTTGAAATTTGCTTAGAAGCATGAAATAAAATTTTGAGCTTCCAGCTAGACTGAATATTTTTTTTTTGCCCAAAATATTTAAAATTTTGTTCAGCGAAAGTGGACAACGGGGTGCAATAATTTCAGCCGCACATAATGAACCATATTTATGACCGTTTCCGGGCTATAAACCAGTAAAGCAAAGAATATAAATAAAACCAGAACAGGAAATAGAAATTCGAGCCAAAAGTATCGCTTCGTTGACTTTGTCGCGCAGGTGAAAATTATAGCAAACATTGCAGCAATTTATGCGTGTTTACCTAAAGTTCATTTGATTCTACGAGCGCCTAGTGCCCACTCTGTAGTACTACGTGACAGATTTATTATGTTCAAAATTTTGAATATGGCGCAATCGAGTACAGTTTGTACTCGAACATAATGATTTATTAACTTAAATAACAAGTTTATTCTGAACTTTTTGTTGGAGCAAAAATATTGCCAAAGTTTATTTGATAAAAATTTCAAAACAAGCAATAACATAACCGCTAGGCAGAAAACTTAAATTTTAAGCTTAATATGCAAAAGTTCAATATTTGCAAGGACTTACTTGAGTGTAAACACGAACAAGTTGTTTTTATGGAAGTAGAGCGAAAACTTTATTAAAATTTCCTGTAGCGATTTTATTAAACGCATCACTTAACAACAATAATAATGGTTCTTGTTGGGTTAAGTTTCTACGTTACGCTTCAAAACATGATGAGCTGGCTAACAGCTGTTAAGTGTTTCTGTACATTTCAGTCTCTCTGCGATTTAACCACCCAGTAGGTAATAAGTCTCAAAATAAATAGCTCACAATTAAATAAAAAATGAACTCAATGTTTTCTGTTTAAATATATGCATACCTATATAAATAAATATAATATATATATATTTTGTCATGCAAAAATTCTGCACTTAATAATGTTGCCAGCCAATTTAACCACTGCATCGAAATAAGAAGCGAACATGTGGAACAATTGTGCTGACAGACATTTTTGAGAGAAAACAGCAAATCAGACAGACTGACAGCAACATACACACTCACAGCTTAAATACTGTCAGGCCAACTGACAGAGAGTTAGACGGCCAGACAGACAGCAGCATCTAGCAGCAGGAAGGATGCAAAGTATGAATATGGCGTTGATAGCGTTGCATTTCAAGAGCAACTGTGATGACAGCGAATGCTTGCTCTACCGGAAGCAACTGAATAAAAACCACAGCGCCAGAAATAGTCCGGATACCGTGAGAAGAAAAGAAAAAAAAACCGCAATGTTGAATTTGTACAAAAAACAGTCCTGTGAAGAATGCAAAAAAAAAAAATATTTGACATATGTATCATGAAGACGGTTAAACAAGCGCTACTCACAGAAAATAACGATGACATTTGAATACTCTGTTAGTTTGATGGTATTCGTTGGTTAGAGGTGTTGGTTTTGTGTAACTTATTTTTGACAATGTATTTGACTAGGCCGACATGGGCGAAATAAATTTTTCATCGAAGATAATATTATTTGAAGGTTTTTCAAAAGGAATAGTAGACATCTTGTTAAGATTTTACAAGAACAAGGGCTTATATCAAGTAAAAAATATTTTAATACTCATAACAAAGCTTAAAAATAATTTGGAAAACTTTATTAAATTACAAAAGTTAAATTAAAAATTAAAATATCCACATAGCTGTATTAAAGTTCATTCAAAATTATGAAATTTTTATTATATTGATGACGTCACTTTGTATGGGGGATCAGTTAATTTTCATCACATGCGTATTTCTTGCGATACTTTGTGTGCAAGCTTGTTTTTCAGTATCAGTTCTATCGAATTAAGGTCTAATAAGCAAGCTTAAATTCATTTTTTTGTTTTTTTTTTTTTTTAATATGACAACTAAATAAGATTCATTTGGTCAGAGAACATCACACAAAATTGGAATAATAGAATATTCTTTAAGTAATAAAACTTATAGAAATCAACGAATAAAAAGTAAAAAAAAAAACTAAAAAAAAGCAAAAAATACAAGTTTTCATTATATTGATGACGTCATTTTGTCTGCGTGATGGGTGTGGTTTTTAATTTTTCCAAATCTCAAACTAATTGTTCGTTTTGAATATCGGAACTTATGTGCAGAATATCAAGCCAATGGATTCATTTTAGTGGATTCATTATTTTAGCAAGGTATTTTGATGACGTCACTTTGCAGGGGAAGTATGCGTAGTTTTAATTTTTTTTCTCGCCATATTTCAAGCTCAGCTCGTATATTAAGAATCAAAACTTTTGTGCAAAATTTGACGGTATAGAATTAGCTTTTGTGAAATTTCGAGTTATTTTACAGTTTTGATGATATCACTTTGTAAAAACTTCGAACAAAAATGGAGTATTTGCTGTGAACCATTGTGTACAAAATTTCAATTTCACATTTAAATTCATTTTTATGAAATTTTAAAAGAGATTTTTTTGACTAAAACACTTTGTATTGGATAAAGACCTCATTTTCATTCGATTTGGGTAATTTTTTTAACTAGATCTTCATATTATGGATGCGAAAAAATGGCGGCTGTTTTTGTGATGATAGACAGATGTAAATAGCTGAAACGATACGGCAAGAATATTTGCCTTTTTTTAATAACTGCCATGCCTCCTTATGTGCATTACAAACGTAGTAATAAAGTTAACATACAATTCTTTCGCAGTATGCGTGGGGTTATAGAGAATCTCAACTGTAAACGACGTTGATTGTTTAGTAGTGAAGAGGTAGTAATTAATTCATGCAAAACATCTCCGAAAATGTCAAACGCAAAATGAAAGAAAGGGTAAATTAGCCATGTCTACTGGGGTGACATCGAAAATAATGGGTTTATGACAATTTCAACTTTAAATGCACAAAATTAAATGAAAAAAATGTGTACCATTTTTTTTGCAATATTCATTTTTTTTGAAAAAAATTGAAAATATATTAATATTTGTGAAAAAACAACATTAAACTTTCATCCATCATGCTATCTCTTCGGAAATATATGTTAGTCTGTTTATACAATAATAATTTAGGATCCATTGAAAAGGTATATCCATTGGACTATTTTAGCAACCATGGTGAAAAACTTTTATATTTTTATTTAAAATTAGGTGAACAATAAGACAAGTCTTTAATAGTATAACGAAAGTGGAAAATTAAAGTTATAACAATTTAATTAACAACTATGCAATTTACTTAAAGCTATAAATTAAAAATAAACAATAATGATGAGTGATTACAATTACAATGAACATTATTATTTTTTAAAATGCATCGAAAAGAAGATAATAAGATTAAGGAAAAATTGAGTGATTTGAATAGATGAGAATAAAAAAAAAAAAAAAAAAATCAGAAAATTTTAATTTCACTCGAGCGAAGAAAAGTAGGTAATAAGTGCATGTTTTAAGCTGGCTATAATAGTAATATTTTTCAAATAGTTCGGTAATGAATTCCAAAGTCTAATGGTGCTAGTGAAAAAGAATCTACTGCTATTGAGATAGTTGTGTCTAGGAACAATGAAGTTTGTAGATCGTACGGATTGAAAAAATTGTAATTTATCAAAGAGGTACCCAGGGCGTTGAGTATAAATAAGTCTTTGCAAAAAGATTATATTACGTATATTCAAATATTGTTCTAAGCTACAGACAAGAATATCTTTTCTTTTTAAAGAAATATGGTCAAATATCAGCACTGTTAAACGCTACTTGAAGTTTGTGGTGGGAATGAGAGTCAAGTTTACTATAAACGACGTCTGCAAATATTATATGCGGTATTATTAGTTGCACCACAAGTTTTCGCCGAGTTTCAAGGGGTGTAAAGTCACAAGATGCACGTAAATACCGTAAAGCCCCGTATATTTTACCTTATGTATAGTTAATGTGGTCAGTACAAGTGAGATTTGAATTTATTATATAAACAAGATTTTTTATTTTATTCACAAAGTCCAATTTATCAACTCCTATTATTAAAGGTGGAATATCCACAAAGCAAGAATCATTCCTCGCAACCGGCAACACTTTAGATTTTAAGGGATTATTTAATAGTGAGTTCGAAACAGCCCATTTATTAAGCAGAGATAAGTCATGATTTGGTCTATAGCTTAGATCTTCTAACAATCCAGTAAATCGAGAGAGGTACAGCTGGTCGAGAGAGGTACATATTTACATATGGACAAAATATCTGTTGAAAATATTTATTGATTGCAAATGAACGAAACAAATTGATAAATTGTTTTTTAACAAAAATTGTGGCCTTAATTAGGGCTTAAATGATTAAACGTTGCATTAAAAATAATTTCCTCCATGTTTTCATAACTTAGGCCCCACTGTGCGTTGTTAAAGCATTAAAAGAAAAAAAAAACAAAAATTCATAGAACTTGAGACGTCAGACTAGCACCCCTATTCTGGCGTTGAAGTGACAGTGACAAAATCGTAACAAAGTGTGGCGAATGACTATTCTCGAGTTCTTCTATTCTAGCTGATAGGTGACAGACCAAAACATTCAATTTGTCATTGCTAGCTGTCATCATCTACGGAGCAGGTGACAAGCAAATTCTTCTTTATCTTTCGGTGTTTTGTAAAATGTTAAAAACTATAAATTGTTAAATTGTGCGAAAAAATCAAGAAAAAAAATAAAAAAATTAACAATCGCTGAAGAATTTCTAATAATAAATTCTTATATATTATATACACATTCTTACCGAAAGAAATAGTAAAATAAAAAGGCAAAGGCTGCTGAAGCATTTGCGAGATACAACTAATCCCTTTTATATGCAGGACTCGGTGTTGACAGAAACATTCCGGATGCTTAGAAGACTTTGTTGGAAATTAATAAACAATCGTGGCTTTCCGCTGAATTTTCACCAACCTACAGTTCGGGATGCTCCTTGCAGAATTGAACGTAAAACATCGTTGCAGTTGCATCGGAGTTGTACGTTGGAACTTTTTGCTCCTGAATTATAAGAAAATGTCTAAAATATGCAAAAATTAAAGAAATTTTTAACTAACATTTTTTCGTTGAAATATTCTGTTTATCTACAATTTAAATTTTTCACAATAAATATTTTGACACATATTAATAAAGTAGAAAAGCTTTTCACCATCATGTGGGGAATTTTATTAGCTTTATCCGTGTCACCTTTGATGTAGAATAAAATAACAGGAATGCATAACAATTGCAGAACACGGTGGGTGACAAAATTTCAATGACAGCCTTTTGTCACTTCAACGCCAGAATAGAGGTGCAGGTGCAATAGACTCGCAAAAAGCTCATCTTTGAAGTTTCAAAGTGTGGATTTGATTTTTATGTTAGTTCACTACGCCTCTCTGTATGGTTCATATAGTGCAAAAGAAATGATTTTATTTCCGCTCGTGACCCTGAGCTGATTTCTTGAATTTCTGTGGGCGAGCCTGAGCCCATTTCTAAAAGCATCTGTAGCTCCCGCTCGGTGAATCTTCTATGAGTAAAACAAGTATTAATGAGAGGTATAAGCATTTTCAAGATGGACGTGAAGCAACCAATATGACTGAAAATCTATACACTGAAAAAAAAATGTTTTGAAATTGACGACAATTGCTATTAATATGAGGAATTGTGTGTTTAAAAAATAGCTTGCAACAAATTTTGTCAAAGTAAGAGCAAATGTGTTTAAAACTTTTGAAAAATATATGAAAAAAAGGCATGTTATGAAAACATTTTTTTAACACATCGTGTTCAATTTTAAGCTAATGTTTTTTTTCAGTGTAGTGTATTTTTGGCAGCCGTAGTGCAGTGGGTAGAGTGCGCGACCCATGCTCCAGAGAATCCTGGTGCAATTCCATCTGACACAGAAAGCTTTTAAAATTTTTCTGGTCGGTCGTCACCTCTCTGCAGACAATGGCAAACCTCAGAGAGTAAATAATGCCATGTAAAGCTTCTTGAGAACATGCAAATTAGCCGTTCGTAGTCGGCTTAAAACTAGTAGGTCCAGTTCTCGATCAATTGTGTTCAAACCTTTAATAACACGCATAACACAATTTGATCATAAGAATTTTGGTCAAATTCCTTTCAAGGACTGAAATGGCCAGTTTATTATTATTATTATTGGATACTTTCTAGATATGCTTGCCAACACAAAAACAAAAAAATCGGGCCCATACAGCCCGCATCATTTCAAAATTCCCGCTTCTTTTTTAACACACCTCGTATATCTTCCATAGATTTTAATAGAACCTTAGATAAATTGAGTTTGGTTCCATTGCATTTCATGAATTTAAGGCTGCAACTCGCCAAAGATGAGACATGCACCTGACACTTTTTTCATTGGTTTCCCTATCTCTCTCTCCCCCTCTATTGCCACTGAATTTTTATTTGAAATTGCTAAACAAAGAAAATTTTGACCAGTTTTAATTGGTTTCATTCTAACCATAATTTCGAATAAATTTAAGATTAAAAACTTAATTTGTCAAAATAGTTTAGAATCTATACATATTTGCCTCACTGCTACGAAAATATATTAAAAAAAGAAACAACAAGCAAAAAATAAATACTCACACATAACTACAACTTATCTAAGGAAAGACTTCATCAAAAAAGTGAACCTTAACAGCACAAAAAAAAAACAAAAACAAAAAAAAAAGGAAAACCAACCAGCCATAGCCGGAAGATGAACTTGGTAGAAAAAAAAAACATCAATCTTACGAGTTGTCAGCAAAGTGGGGCAACCAACGTGTGGAAACGTGTACAACTTGCAAGAATTGCAGCTAGAAGAGGTAAAGCAAGAAGCACAGCAGTTGCAAAGATTATAAAAAGGAGCACATAAATTTGATTGTGGGAAGCATAGAAGATGCAGCAACACTTCAACAAGCAGCTTGCAGTATTAGCTCGAAACAGAAACGCACACAAACAAAACACACACTCACATCACAGAACTGTCAGTGTGATTATGTGCGTGGTTCTGAAGAATTAAAGATACACGTGCACATTAGCGTCTTATAAAACGGTAAAAATATGAACTTACCGCGGTATTGCTGTGCATCATTTGTGTCAGACATGACTCTCTGGAGCAAGCAACTAAATTTTGCTGCAAGCTATTGTGAAAAGGTTGCTTTATGTGGCATTTGAAGAATATGGCTTAATTGCATTAAAACTAGAAAAAACTACGCCAGATACGAGTAGTTACAACAACGCACAGTGGTTTAGCACCATACAAAAGATGTCAATAAATAGAAATAATAGTCGTTGAGTCATAAAATTTTGCATGGAAGTTAGATTTTAAAATATAAAACCATAAAGCAAAAAAAAAAAAAAAATGAAGACCGTCCACAACCACGCCCACCTTCCATGCTTTAAGAAAATTGAAAACGTCATCTTTTCTTTCATATTGGCCCAATTTCAAAATAACTCGGTACGGAGATATGTATGTATTTTTACGCAGAATTCAAAACAAATATTTTCGGTCAAGCCCACCTCTCACATACAATTTTTTTTTCACGCGTACTTTTTATAAAGTGCAGCTTTATCGTGATATTGCATCTTAACGATATGAAATAGAGGTTGTCGTTGTTCTAGAAAAATATTTATTCGACTCTTGTAAAAAAAATAAAAAAAAAGAAGTCGGTTAATTATATTAATATACCTAATCGTTTTCTTTCAATTAAATAACTAAGCGAACCTAAACGTCGAATTTATTTGCATATACTTTTTGGAATTTTTGGTGCATATTTTTGGGCATAGATTTTACTTTTCAGAGCTCGTATTTTTTATGTTGCATACTTTGTATTGCTTTTATGACGGTGGTTTTAACCCTTTGAACCCCGAATTATTTCCAGTAATGGCAAAAATATAAATTAGGTGCTTTTAACTAATTTGGCTCTTAAATAAGATAGTTTTAAAGTTTTATTAAAATCAGTTCACTGAAACGGAGCTTAGAGAATGTTGCGTATATGCAAAATTGGGTACCAACGGTAATTATTGCTTAAATAAGTGTTGTTTGTTTTAATGATTTTTATTCATTTTTATATCAATAAAAAAGAATGATTAGGATATATTTACACATGGTAATTAGGAAAGCAGTTTTTTTTTGGATTGCAACTTAAGTAAACACCACATTTGACGCAGTTAGAACTAGGAAAAGTACAGCCACGACAACGTCCACGCCCTTCCCATTTTACCCAATGGTGGAAACCATCGAGTAGAGTGTTATTTTCCTGCGCTGGTGGTATTATTTTATATCGAGATGACGATGGTGTTGATACCGGAGACTGATATTTGACGGACGACCTCTTTTTTTAGCAACTTGCACCGATTTAATTTTATTTATCAAACCGTTTGCAACACTTGCTTGGAACTCTATGAGCGGCATTGACTTTATTTCAGGGCTTTTTGCCTTCCGCCGTCCATATGTGCCGTCTATAGAGAAGCCAACTGCTCACAACAGCCGTGCCTAGACACCAATACACAATACGCGTATAGTACTTTGTGGGTTTGTGATCGATTCTGTATAACTCTAGCAACATATCTGCTAAGTCCACTCTTGTCATAAGCTTGTTGTAGTCAACAATAATTGCAGGACGAGGAATCTTTTCAAATTGCTTAGTTTTTCCGTTCCATCGGCGACACTTATCTTCCGGATGGGTACAACATACAGTTGCTATATTATGAGTGGTCTCAACTCTATAGTCATATGTGGATCTTCCTTTTGCTTTTAACTGTGCTTCTGTCATCATTTCACATCTTCTACATCTATTGCTACGGATTGTACCAACACACAGTATCCCCCAATCTTTTAGAGCAATTACCAGATTCATTGAAGAAAACTAATTGTCAAAAAAGATTTTAAAATTCTGATGACGTGGTAAGTTTTTTGCTAAATGCAAAACTATATTAGAGGAAAATCCTGAACCAAAGTCTTCACATGTGCCCTTGCCGACATAAATAATTCCGGATGACCCCCCTCTAGTCATGACTTTAAATCCCCATTTGTGAGTTTTCATTCGTAAATACTGTTTTAATTGAGATCGTCCTATTTAATGCATCTACCGCACCTATGAACATATTAATTTCATCAGATCCATCTCTCTCTGCATCCTCTGTAGCTACATTCTTTCCTTGCTCAAACAATTTTTCAATAACATCGTCTTCATCGTCTTCAAAATCACCATCTTGATCAGAATCGTCCCAATCATAATTTAAAAACTTAGTCATCTCTGCCTCAGTAAGTTTTTTATGAGCACTAGACATATTGACATACAAATGTTAAAAAAAAAACACAAAGTACTCACATCAATACCCAATGTTGCACATACGCAACATCAGCAAATAAAAAATTCGGCAGATCATATTTCACTTTACATTTAAGCAACTTCAACTGAAATATATTATTTAAAATCTTTTTCATCAAATAATATTTTCCATTTGCACTAGAAAGTTATAAAACTAATAAATAAAAACATTCGAAAAACTCACCTTTAAACGAAAATTGCAAGATTTTTTAGAGTCTTACTTATTGTCACATATTTCTTCGCGTCGAATGAAAAATATGCACTGAAGTATACGAATATAAAGGAAAAGATATAAACAAACATAAAATGTTAAATACCGTTATATTGAGTACATAACAAAAAAGTTACAGTGGGCCAAAGTCAGAAAACATATACGCAACATTGGGGATGAAAGGGTTAATTATGCGGAATTAAATGTTTCTTGTTGAAAATTTGTTAAATTATTTAATATTTTGTTTGAAATAAATAAATTCTTTATTTTAAAAGGTGAATAATCATAATACAACCCATACAATAGCTTCACCAGCTGAAAAATTGCATATTTACAAAATATATTAAAAAAACTTATAAACATATATAAACAAATATTAATTTATAATTTTTACATTTATACCAAAAAAAAAAAAGCAAATGTGATTTATTAACTGAAATAAGATCGATAGCAAATTTAATGTTGCAGCTTCCACACTATCGCAGCAAATTTTGCACATCTTCATTTAAATTTAGATATTTTTTTGGTGGATCTTTTCTAAAGATATTTATATATGGGTTCGAAGATGCTAATAAGTGGTGCATTACGTCTTCATTACGCTCTATTCTGCCACATTTTCTTGAGTTACTTAGCCGATATCGTCTGCAGTCCTTGGGCCTCCAGTTCTTCTTCGGATAACATCCCAATCGGCATAACAGCGGCTGAAATTATTTTCCCACCATGAACTAAAATTTTATGCACAGAAATCGACATGTGATACCACGAATAAGGATCGACATACATCTGTGCGGTTTCTGTGCAATAAGATTGAAACTTTTCAGCGTCAATTGAGGAGTTGCATTAATGGTCTAAATTTACACCAAAGCGATGAATAATATTTTCAGTTATTAATATTTATATTATTATTACTTATAACTTACGTTTAAATTTTCACTTTATGTAATACAGCTTCTATTTTTCTTAAAATATAATTAAATAATATACCCTCTTTTCTTTCTTCTGTGTAGGGTGTTAACAAAACAAAAAACTTTGGTGTTGTGACAAAACAAAAAAAAAAAACAAAGTAGTTGCATTTGCTCTGCTTAGTTCGCCCTTTCAAAGGAAGCCTAAAAGCATGCTGCAAAAAATTGCAATTTAAATCAATAAAACACGATTTTTTTACACAAAACGCATTTAGTTTTTCATTCATAAAAGCTGCTTTGGCAGGTCTTGGCAGCTAATTTTCTTTTGTAAGTTTTAGTATAAGTCCAATAATGATGTTAATCTAAACGAGCGCCTACCGGTCAACGCCGGAAGATAGTTATTCTCTGCCAAAAATTACTTTAAACTGTTTGTGGAGTTTGAAATATAAAAAGTTAATTGGCTTAAAAAAAATTACCATGAATTGTAAGTCTAACTATGCAAGTTTGTTATATCATATTATTTCTTTAAGACTAAAAAAAATCAAACCATATTTTTTTCAGTGGTCACATGTTATATACTTTAAAATATACCTCTTCTTACAGAGAATTTTTTGAACTCTTTATTATATATTAATTTTGATGGTTTCTGTACAATAATCCTGTAAAGATTTCACCAAGACCTTTTGTAAACATGCTAATTGGACAACTCTTAAAAAATAAAAAATTTAATATCGGCCATAGAAGCAATAAATTTTCGAATTTAAATCCACTTTTAAACCACTGTGCAACGGTGTTACAACAGTTTTTCTCTTTTATGTGTAAGCATTCTTTGGGTGGGCAAATAGGCGAAGATATAGCAAAGAAGTCCTAGCAAATCAGCTTTTAAGTCTGATAAAATTTAAAGTTTAGTTGACTTAAAAGTTAATATAATTGAAGTAAGACTTGTACATCTAAGACAAGGATATGTATGAACCAGCACACTGCCGCTGTTGGATTGACAGGTGTTCGAAAAGGTTCAAGCCCGTCTCTAGCTCTTGTGTCCAAACATAAAGAACACTTAGCTTAAGAGCCTGCAATTTTGCTTAATTTGAGTGCAATTATCATAGAAGCTACCTGCAAATGGTCATATTTACCACATTTTGTGTTTCAATAGCTAACTTGGTCTATTCGATCGATCGAATGAACGAATTAACGAAAATGCTGCCAAAACAAAAGCTCTTCGTAGTCTCAACATGTTAACAGTTGTTAATTGTACGCAACCGACTGTCTGAACATTGTTCGACACTGGAGCCCAACTGGATAAGAAATTAAAACTGAAAAAACAAGGTAAAAGCTGTTACTAACTCGTATACATCTCGTTTTAACACTTAAACAGTGCCATTGATTTAACTTTAATATCTCTCGGAGAACTTTAAATCCTGTTTGTTGTTAGGAAGACTTTCTTTTAAGACTTTAATATTCTGAAAAAGTAACAAAAAGTTTTTATGCTTAAAAAATCTTCTTTGCATAATTCAATAAGAATTAAAGAACACATGAAAGAATTCAAAGAAAGAACAAATGGTAGGAATAGAAGCATTTTTATTGTATGTTGCATTTTTTTATATTTATGCTTTTAATAGAATGTAGTGGATATATAAAATTAATGTCCTCTATTGAGTTTAAGTATCTCACAAAATTCGACGCCACCACCTTTTTATAATTATAGATTTTTTTTTCTTTTTAACACCAGGAAAAATCAATAAGGATGCCTAATTGTAGCGTTCCGAAGGTTTTAAATAGAACAGAATTTTTAAGCATCATAATTTTTCGAATATAAATTATAAAATGGGTTTATTATCCCAGACAAAGGATAATCTGTATATCGATAGCTGAATATAGAAAAAGCGTAACTCGATTTTTTGTTACGTTATAAGAGAAGAAAAGAACTGAGTTAATCTGGAAAACTCTGGATATAAAAATATTTTTAATGCAGTTTTTATTTATGTAAAATTTTTTTAAGTGAGGTGTATTTGAGAGTGGTCAACCAGCATATATTAGAAACGTTATGTCGAAAAAAATGAGTTACGCCTTTTCTATATAAAGCCATCCATACATTGTAATTATTCCATGTGATTGTTTAAATATTATTGAGATCTATTCTTTTGAACCGTAAATCCTGAAAGTAGAAATACATTGTGATAAATTTCATTAAAAAAACAAAAAAAAAATATATGTGGAGTAAATATGTATTCTCTAAGACATACCTACCTAAATTGAGTTTTAAAAAAAAGCTTAAAAAAAAATCAAATGACATTTTAAAGCATAGACCATCCCGAGAAACAATTTCATATTTTGTGTCCATAAAATAGCTGATATGTGTCTGGTGCCCGTGTCGGTAAATGTCCGACACATGCACCGAAAAAAGTGCAAGTTCTGTAACACCTTGGTCAGGCACAGTATCCGAAGACGAAGACCAATCGGGCACTCGCCGGTTTTTTGTGTCCAAATATAGTCGGTCGTCTTTTGGACATTTTCCGATAAATCTTCAGGTAAATGTAAGTAAAATATCGGACAAATTTCAGTTAAAACATTGGGTACTTTTCGGGTACATTACAGTTAAGACTCAGGCCAGTAATGATACTATTTCGGTAAATTTTCAGTGAAATGTTAGTAAAATATCAGGCAAATTTCAGTTAAAACATCGGATACTTTTCGGGTACATTACAGTTAAGACTCGGGCTAGTAACGATACTATTTCGGTAAATTTTCAGGGAAATGTGAGTAAAATATCGGGCAAATTTTAGTTAAAACATCGAGTACTTTTTGCCCACCAATCAGTAAAATTATTCCATATTCTCGTTACTTTTAGTGGACTGTGGCCATGCACATTTTTGTTTAAAAAAAAACCCTTTAACTAATATGTGCTCGACTATAATCCATTAAAATAACCGAAAATATGTAATAATTTTACCGAATGGTGTGTTAAAAATACTTGATGTTTTAACTAAAATTTGTCCAATGTTTTACTTACAGTTCGCTGAATATAACCAAATTACCTTGAACCAAAATATAATCGTAGCTAGCCTGATCCATAACTGGAAAATAAGAAGAGACTGCATTGGTATTTTTTCAAATAATGATTTTTATTGACAACTATTTTTTATTTAGGCGATTACATCTTAAAGTCGACCTTTTTAAAAACTCTTGATTGGATTTTTTTATACATTTATGAGTCAAAACATTTTCATTTTTTGTCCTATAATTGACAACACTTTCCGTTAGTGCAATTATGCCAGCATTATCTGCAAACACAAGTTTCTCGATTGCTGAAATTATGAAAAGAAATTTTATTAACCAATAATACCAACATTGTCTAAAAAAATGTGAACTGCACATGATTTCTTTGCTACGATATTTACCTTTACTCAGACCAGACTGTCCTGACCATGAAAAGTTTTTTAAAGCCGCATAGCTAAATAAGTGCTCAAACATATTTTTAATTGTTTTATTTCTCGATGTTGTCTGGTACTTAAAAAGGCGAATAGTCTAAAAAAAAGGGAGTATGATTGTTAATCACAAAGAAGAAGTTAAAATAACATACCATCTGATCCATAAAGTTTTGTTTTATTAATTCCTCATTAAATTTTTGGATTTCTTCTGCAGTTTTCATCGGTACATGGGGGTAAACAAAGGATTCCTCTTTTCTTATGGCAATGTCATGGCCAATATGTACCTTTTGAAATTATTGTAAATAAATTTTAATTTTGTTGAATTTAGTTAAATACAAATAAATTTTAATGTTGTTGAATTTAGTTGAATAGTTGAAATTCGCGCAAGTTGAATTAATCTGCAAGAAGAGACAAAGTAATTAATTATTTTAGTAAGTAGAGCAAAGAAAGCTCTACACAATCTTTTGTATAAGCTTAGTATAAAATATGAGAATTGATTTTTGATTGATATTAGAATCTATTATTCTAACGAATGAAATTAATTTAGTGGAAAAACTTACCTTCAATTCACTTCAAAACAATTTATTAAAAGTTTTTCCTCCACAAACACTTAACTGCTACGCGCACGATTCAGAATAAATGACTAATTAGCAAAACATAGCCAACATTAACTCCATTGCGCATGCGGCCTTACGTTTGTAGAATAACAACAATTTCTTTATAAAACGGTAAATCTAAATTCAATGAGAGTGAAGAGCACAAAATATTATAGTTGTATGCATGGGTTCCTGTGCCCGTACTGTGCCTGCGTCGTTAATTCACCATCGCGGTACAGTCGTGTTCGTTCGGCAAAAAGTATTAAAATTGTATGTATGTGTATGGGTTCCTGTGCCCGTACTGTGCCTGTACTGTTGTTGGTAATTCACCTTCACGGTGAAGTCGTGTTCGGGTTGAACTGGACCAGAGCTGCCAGGTGGCGGGATTTTTCCCCTTTTTCGGGATTTTCCGTACAAAACGGGGACGCGGGGAAAACATTGATAAAAACGGGGAAAATAAAAAAGGGAGTGAAAAAATATATCGGTTATTAGAAAAACCAACTACAATTTTTTATTTTAATTACATAAAGTTTTTGTTTTCCATTTTTTACAAATCTGAATGTGTCATATATGGAAAAATAGAACTAACTTTGAAGACTTGTTGATTGTTTCATGCGAAAGGAATACATTAAAAGTCATAATATTATTTTTGATGTAGACTTAACCGACTTCGATATTTTTTAAGGTGCTATATAAGGGGCCATTCATAGATAGTAAAAATGAAAAATAAAACTTTAAGCTTTAAAACTTTTTCACACGTTATTTCGGATCAATTCGAGTGGAATGATTTCGACCAAAATATAGATCGTTAAGAAATATAAATATTTCAAATATATCACCAGAAATTATCCAGGAATTCTGGAAAGAAGTCATATTTTTCATTGATTCAGATGATATTTAAAAAAAAAATAGTGTCGTTTATTTTTTGCTTTCCCTATAGCGGGGCAAGTGCTGAAAATGCTTTTTCAGCTATTAATTTAAATAAAACAAAAATAAGAAACTTTCTTGACGATACCACTCAATGCGGAATTCTCAGCAGTAAATCCCTTATCTATATATATAAAAAAGGAGCTTATGTTTGTAAGGCCGCAATAGACTCCTAAACTACTCATCCGATTAGCATGACAATTTGTGTATAGAAGTTTTTTGGTACGGTGCGTGTTTGTGGCTATAAATTTTGATCCACCTTGAACACCAGAGGGCGCTGTAGTACAAATTTTTTAAAAAACTACCTAAAACTCACAAACTGCTTATGCAATTAGAATGAAAAGTGGTATACAGTGGGTTTAATGTACGCTGAGTGTTTTGCTGCTATCTTTTTTGACCTATCTTGAACACCAGAGGGCGGTGTAGTACAAATTTTTTGCAAAACCACCTAAAACTCCCAAACCGCTCATGGGATAAGAATGAAAATTGGTATATAGTAGTTTTTAGGTACAATGAGTTTTTTGACAGTATCTTCTTTGAACCACCTTGGACACCAGATGGTGCTGTAGTACAAATTTTTTACAAAATCGCATATTTTTAGTTGTTTTCCTAGGTTACATATGCAAATATTTACAATATATAAATTATTTCTTAAATTTAGTAAAACTAAAAAAATTCCGTTATTTTGACATCAAAAACATGAACATATCTTGAAAACTATGAAAAATTTTACTTCAACGATATATTTAATGCAACATCGTGGCTCAAAAATGAGAAAAAAACAATCAGAAATTTAATTTTGTGACTTTCGATTCAAATATCTCCGCTGCTTTTTTATACATTTTGTTAAATTTTTTTTTGTCTTAAAGCTTCATCAAAGTACTATGAAAACCTAATTGCAAAAATGCCGTTAGTTGAGTATATATATTTTAAATATTTTTTTCAAAAAAGGTCTGAAATTTTGGAGTTTTCCTCAAAAAAAGGCTCAAAATTTGTTTTTGTTGTAAAAATAATTTAAATTCAAATTCGTAAATTTTCAATTCTATTCAAAAATTATAGCATTTATAAGCAAAATTTATTTCAATTTTACGCAAAAATTACAAACCATTTTTGTGATTCAAAAAGCAAGGCCTACCCTTGATTTTTTTGAAGAAATTTTTTTTTCCAATATTGTGGTTTCATATTTTTGAATAAATTTACAAGCTAAAATTATAATTTATTAAAAAAAAATAATCTCAGTATCTCTTACCTATCAAAAGTTATAGCCAATAATCTTTATTCAAAATATATATACAAAAAGCAAAATGATGTCTGTGTGTTGGCTGGAAACTTCAAAATTGCTGAGTCGATAGAGCTGAAATTTTGGCAGTACATTTTTCAAGCACAAGATGGTTTTAATTTCTGTCACACCCCCTTTTACCGCCCACAAATCAATAAAAATGCTTTATTTCCTTTGGTTTTCGTCGATTTGGCTACATTTTGATAATTTAGTTTGTATGCTCACTGTCGGCAACTGTACCAAAACTGGGCAATGTCCATCTACTAGAAAACTGGGACGGGCATTATATAAGGGGGTGTGGCTCCGCCCATACAATTAAAATTTGTATTATCGAATAGCTTTGAAAGCATAAGTAGCAGTATTTACATACAAACTCAAAATCGAGTTACTATTTAAACTGTAACTGTAACTGGGAAACTGTAACGGGCAGTGGAAAATGACAGTGGTGTTAAACTGTGGGTCAAAGAAAAGTTTCGAATATAATTATTATGTTGCGATATAATTGCTGGGTGCAGCAACGCGCGCCGGGAAAAAGCTAGTGAAATATAAAAATAGCTTTGCAATTGAAATAAATTCAGAATTTTGGACTTTTTATAATAGAAATAATACACATACTCTTGTTTACTTGGTTTGATAATATATATAACAATACGTATATTTCAAATAATTTCTTACAATTTTTTATAATCTCAAAAACGTAACGTTCGAGTCAAAATACAATATCGCTTAAAATTTTAATTTTTTATTTTTGTTTTTCTTATAGATACGTACGTTTTTCCTGTTTGTATTTATTTTTGTTATAGTAAAGTGAAGCAATAAACTTGTTATTTCTTTGAATTATTATTTATTAAACAATTTAAAAACCGGGGAAAAAACGGGGAAACTCGAAGCTAAAAACGGGGAAAAATATTCATTTGTATGCAAAAATTGGGATTTTTTTTTCGCTGAAACCTGGCAGCACTGAACTGGACACATGTCAGCTACTTTCTTGACACATATATGCATTTTTTCTCGGGTCCTGTTCGCTGAAGCTCGTTTTTTTCATAAACTTCGCAGTTTTTCGTTACTGCTCGTAGCTTTTACAAAATAAAATTGTGTCTGATCTCGGGACTTTGTGTCTGAGTTCTTCGGTACAGATGTGCGATTTGTTTTTTTTTTTCATTAACTTCGGACTTTTTCGTTACTGCTCGTATCATTTAAAAAATAAAATTGTGTCCGATGCTCGGGACTTTTTTGGCTGAGTTCTTTGCTACGGACACAAATTGTTTCTCGGGCATATATTAAGCATCCTCCCACGTAAGACCACCGGGGTTTTTTTTTAATTATGGCGGAAGTTGAAGGAAAAAGTTCAAAAAAGAGATATATTTTCGCGAGCTTTTTTACTGCATCGATGTTTTGTGGCACAACAACCGATTTTGGACGACCTTCACGGAATTCGTCGGCGAACGAACTACGACCACGATTGAATCCACTATACCAGCGATATACTGTGGTTTTTTATGGTGCTTTATCGTCATACAAAAAATTGAGTTCGTCGACACATTCTTGTTGAGATAATCCACGTCGAAAGTTGTGAAAAATAATCCAACGAAAATCTTCTCTTTTAAATTTCCATTTTCTGAACAAATTGATTTAAATTTTATCAAATTTATAAAAACAACAACACATACAAAAAACAACAACAACAAAACCAACGTTCACCAAATTTTTAACTCGCTTTAACAACAACAATTGCATGCAAAGGCAATAAAAACAAAGCCTCACTCGACGAGGCTGATCTTGAGATGATTGTCCCGTTACTTGTGTAACACAAAAACACACATGATTTGTTTTTTTTACGCATCAATTTTGTTACGTCTTGACGAAATAATTTGACAATTTTTTGTTTTTTTTTTTTTTTGCAACGATGAAAAGCAATAATAAGGACAATTTTGTGTTTGTTTTATTTTTTTTTTTGTGTTTGCTTAAAAAAAAAATCATGGGCCCACCAACTTATTTGCCTGCTCATGACTAGTACATATGATGAAATGGGCAGAATTAACAACGTTCACTCCCATACATCTCCAACTGCTATATCGCGAAATATTGGTTATAGAAGCTAGAGACAAAAAATAATCTTATAAAATACTTAAATACTTACCTCTTATCATTTTTCTCAATTCTGAAACCTTGACCATTTCAAACCGTATCACATTCAATGAAACATTCGACTCTGGCGAAGTTAATTTCAGTAAGTTAACTATTAATGCGATCATTCAAAGGTTTTTGTCAGTGTTTTAATATTTTATGCTCTGGCATAGAATTTTAAAGAGGAACATCGAAAGGCATATTGGAAATTTTTGGCAATATTTTAAAGAGGGTTTTTTAATAGAAGCCCCTGCAATACTGCGACCCAAAAACATCTGGGTAAAAAGCTTCAGTAAATTTCGGTAAAAAACCTCTTAAAACAATCAAAGATCCTTCTTTGTCTTGATGATCAGATTTTTTTAATATTATTACTTTTATATATTATTTCGGTATCACCCATCCAGATTTGCGTTCGACTTTCTCGTTTCTGCGTTTTTTCTATACGAAATCAAAATGTAGACAGAATGGTTTGTTTTTTTTTTATTGAATCGTGTGTATGAATGAAATCCTTTCAATTCAAAATCGTTTTTCAGAAAAAAGTTATGGATGGTAAAGTAGAAAAAAATATATATTCCAAAAATTTTCAAGTGGCTTATACATACTATATAGGCATCAGCTCGAAATCTTACAATTTTGAGAAAATGATTTCAAAGTGTTTCCATCAGGCATTTCATGACAACTAGATATCATTTAACAGTTAAGACTAAATTTGCTTGCTTCCGATTGGTTGGTTATTGTTTCTTGATTACTTATTTTAAAAAAAAAGCATTAATTAGTTGTCATTGTCAAAGGGCAATATGACAATTTTAACACAAACTGAATAGTGATGGATAGTGTTGCATAACTTTTCAGAGATGCCATATTGTATTTTATGAGATTTTGTATTAGATTTCGTTGAAGTCACAAGATTTCAAAATCTTGAACTTGTATGAAAATCTCACTAGATTTTAATGTAGATTTTAAGAAATTTCACAAAATCTCAAGATTTCGAGCAGATAGAAATATAGTATTATTGGAGATTTTTGATAGGATTAGAAGGGGGCTAGGATATTTTAAATATTTTAAATTCTGCATTCTTAAAATGTTCAGGCACTCGTTTCATTCCTTAATAATCCGCGAATAATGGAATCGAATGAATTCCCTAATTTGCTGTATTACTCCGCGATGTCTTCCATGTGGTCTAAAGAAGCTTTTAAAAAACAAATAAAAAAAAAGAAACTTTTAACTTATTTAAAACACTGTCAATTTCTTTCTCTCTTCCAGCTAAACCACCCAATGGCAAGTTTTTCGCCGCTGTTGCCATTACTGCGATTGATTTACTATTTCTCCAAGCTATTCGGTTTTCGTTATTTTTACTACCATGCAGAACAACAAACCTTTAAGCTGATGACGCGGCATGAAAACGGCTTTGAGCTGTTCTACTCACGTCTGATGTATATCATGAATCTAGCCGGTACACCTGCTTTCATCTTACTACGCTTGTGGCTTGAGTACCATAATGAGAACATTAATTCTATTGAACCAGGTGTCAATCCGCCGCCAAATTTTCCACGAGCAATAACTGAAGCGGCTTATGCAGTCGCTTTTTTCTGCAATTGCATATTCTTCAGGCACAATCAGCAGCGTTTTGTAGAGTTAGGCAACAAGTTGCTGGTCATTTATCGTGCACTACAGACACGGAAGATGCAACTGCGGTTTTCCAGCATCCTATTGTTGTTGAGCTATTTTCTGTTCATATTGATCATTGGCTCTTTTGCATACAATTTGCTGAATATTTGGAAAGCGATGAATAGGTTGAATTTTCTTAGTATGGATGATGAATTCTACTTATGGCTGCTAAACCTGTTACTCGGTTGGACCCATTTGCTCTATGTGCTACACCTGCTGTTGCTGGTTTTATTTTTTGTGCTTCTAACCAGCTACTATCGGCAGCTGAGCGACATGCTGTTAAAGACTAGCAATAAGTTGATTAAACGATCAGTGAAGTTGATGAGGATTTTGCCGCTGTTGCAGGAGGTGCAGCAACAGGGAACACGTTATTTTAGCTTTTTTCTATCGTTACGCATGCTAGGGTTGCTACATGCTGTATACTGCCTGGTGAATACCTTCAAGTACGATGAGGCCACATTGCATCCTTTACTCGAGGATTTTGAGGACTTGGAATTGGATCAAAAGTTGTATCATGCCCCAATAGTAAAGCGTAGTGAAGAAGTTTCCCTTAAAACGACTGCATTTTTGATACAGATGCTCCTGTTGCTTCTGGAATTGCACGCTTTAAGTGTGTGCAAGCGCGAGCATGGGAATTTACTTCATATCATCACATTTCCAATAGATGCGCCCTATATTCAAACTACACTAATATCAGATCAAGTAAGTTAAGCCTTTTGTTTGCTGCTCCAAAGCATTTTATGTTATTTTCATTAACCATCAGCTGGAGACATCACCTGATGCAATTGTTGTCTGCAATGACGTTGAGACACAGAGAAATCTTTTCGATATCATGGTAGTTTCGATTAAAAATTCTGTAACGTCTTCATTATATCTAGATTTTTCTTCTTTTTATAGCTAGATACTGACAAACCGTTGGGTAGTTTAAGCCTAGAAGACACTTTTGGGCTCCATTTTCGTGACTTCAAAATTCCACTTAAAATATTGAAGCAGAGTGTGTATCAAATTTGCTGCAGCACATTTGTGTTGAGTGTATTCGATAAATTGCAGCAACTCGATTTAAAGAAATTGGAGCAGAGTTACAAATAAATGAGCAATTTTGAATATATTCTCTCAATAATAAAAAGAAATAAAAATTTGTAAAATTCTTTTAAATTCAAGAAACAGTAAAAAAACCCAAGCATATTCCTTATTTTATGAACTGTTTTTCTGCTACGTCAAGAGTTGCTGGACATTTATTGGACAATAACAGATGTCGATGTTACTGATGACAACCCAACCAAAAAACGCCAGTACAAAAACGCCAAAAGAGCTTGTGCAAACGAGAGTGGAACAGAGAATATAATACACCAACGCTAACGCAAACACAAACGGCAACGACACAAAAGAAGCTGCTGTTCATGACTATAAATTAGAAAATCAATTTCACAGTTGAGCTTCCAAGCTATGCCAGTGCATTGGAAGCTCAAAAAGCGCTATTCTGAACCAAGGTTAAAAAAGGAAAAACGAAAAATGAAATGAAACAACAAAACATGATTTGCACAAAAATTTTTCTCAAATTATGAGCATTATTTAATAGCTTATAGCTGGATTCTAAGGATTCCGCCAAACACAATAAAGAACACAAAAATTAACTCATTGCTACAAGGAATGTCTAAAGAATATACGTAAAATTAAAATAAGCAATATAAGAATAAAATTCTCACCAAATCCTTAGTTGCATTTACCATTGAGAATTATAAAATTATAATTTTAAATGTATTAAATAATGATTGACGTAGTTGTCCGGGATTGTTAAGGAGAAACATTTTAAAAAGACTAATATTTATACATCAACAGAACTATATGTTTTACATTTAACCGTTTCAATAACAACCGTTCAATATTCATTTGTTAAGTATTGTTCTCAAACAATTTCTACCATAAAACTTTATACTCGTCCTTATCCTTGCCCTAATGCTTTATTTCAATCCTTGCTGGTATCATTGCCAAATTCTTTTCCTTTATTCATGTCCTTATCTTATCTTATCTTATCTTAGTTTCGTATTTGTTTTTGATTTTGATTTTGAGTTTGATTTTGATTTTGATTTTGATTTTGATTTTGATTTTGATTTTGATTTTGATTTTGATTTTGATTTTGATTTCGATTTCGATTTTGATTTTGATTTTGATTTTGATTTCGATTTTGATTTCGATTTTGATTTTGATTTTGATTTTGATTTTGATTTTGATTTTGATTTTGATTTTGATTTTGATTTTGATTTTGATTTTGATTTTGATTTTGATTTTGATTTTGATTTTGATTTTGATTTTGATTTTGATTTTGATTTTGATTTTGATTTTGATTTTGATTTTGATTTTGATTTTGATTTTGATTTTGATTTTGATTTTGATTTTGATTTTGATTTGATTTTGATTTTGATTTTGATTTTGATTTTGATTTTGATTTTGATTTTGATTTCGATTTTGATTTCGATTTTGATTTTGAAAAGAAAAAAAAAAACCGCGATGTTGAATTTGTACAAAAAACAATTCTGTGAAGAATGCAAAAAAAAAAATGTAAACAAGCGCTACTCACAGAAAATAACGATGACATTTGAATACTCTGTTAGTTTGATGGAGTTCGTTGGGTAGAGGTGCAGGTTTTGGGTAACTTAGTCTTGACAACGTGTTTGACTCGGCCGACATGGGCCGAATAACTTTTTCATCGAAGATAATATTATTTGATGGTTTTTCAAAAGGAATAGTAGACATCCTGTAAAGATTTTACAAGAACAAGGTTTTATATCAAGTAAAAAATATTTTAATATTCAAAACAAGCTTAAAAATAATTTGGCAAACTTTATTAAATTAAAAAAGTTAAATTAAAAATTAAAATATCCGTAGCTGTATTAAAGTTCATTCAAAACTATGAAAGTTTTATTATATTGATGATGTCATTTTGTATAGGGGATCAGTTTGTTTTCATCCCATATTTCTTGCGATACTTTGTGTGCAAGCTTGTTTTTTTCAGTATCAGTTCTATGGAATCAAGATCCAATAAGCAATGACTACTGAATTAGATTAATTTGGTCAGAGAATATCACACAAAATTGAAATAATAGAATATTCTTTAAATAATGAAACTTATAGATATCAACGAATAAAAAGTAGCAAACAAAAATAAAACAAGCCAAAAATACAAGTTTTCATTATATTGATGACGTCATTTTGTCTGGGTGATGGGTGTGGTTTCAATTTTTAAATTTTAAACTACTTGTACGTTTTGAATATCGGAACTTATGTGTAGAATATCAAGCCAATGGATGCATTTTAGCGGATTCATTTTTTTAGCAAGGTATTTTGATGACGTCACTTTGCATGGGAAGTATGCGTGGTTTTCATTTTTTTTTCTCGCCAAATTTCAAACTCAGCTCGTATATTAAAAATCAAAACGTTTGTGCAAAATTTGACGGTATCCCAATAAACCACAGAGCGGACTCGGATTCGTTTCGGATTCGAAACGGAGCGGAGATCTCGGATCCGAGTTCTCGTTTTCTATTCGAATTCGAGATGAATCCGAAAATATTAATAAAATCAATAGCTGCGTTCGATTCGCCAGTGCTCAACTCAATTACGAAAAAAACGGCTACTCACTTAGCTGTTACTTACTGAATAGTTGGCAACACTTTTGTTTTGACAGACCACAAGAAGTCTGTCAATAAATTAAATCGAAAACGAAGAAACTGCTTAAGGGGGGAGATACCCCTAGACAGGGTGAAATTAGTTTTGTTTAATAATTTTTTTCAAGTTGATAACATAATCGGATAATTTTTTTATTTTCCTATATTTTTAGTAAATGGTGGGTCTGCAGAGTATCTCCTGTAGCTGTCAAAATTTTCCCACTTATATGAAACAAAAGAGGTTTTTTTCTTCGAGTACTGATATTTTGAAAGGAAAGATAAACCTGTAATATAATAAAAAAAGTTAAAAATTAAAATTTATACCGGCTGTTTAATCGAAGGTCCAAAAAAATTATCTTTCAACTTGAAGGTACATCCTTCCGGAAGGTGTACGAGCTGCTTTTGTCTTTAAGAGACTCTTTCTGTTCTGCTTCGCTACTCGTGCCTTATCAGTATTTTCGGCGAAAACTTTGCAATAGGTGCCAATAATTATACCCAGTTAGTTCAAAAGTTTCAGAATGGAGGTGTAGCCTTCACTAAATATTCCAACAGCAAAGTTAGCTGAAATTTTGAAACCCAGGTCTCTCGATCCTGACTCACCAAAACTTATTTTGTGCTTGCATACAGAACAAATTAAAAATTCTGATAGTGCAGTAAAAACTTCGAAGATTTCTATATGCTGTTGCCATGCAAAGGATTTGTGCGAATATGGTCACTACAAGCAGTTTATCATTTTTTTTTTCAACCCTATTCACGTCACGCTGTGTCTTTGGGTCACTATGCAATTTCAAACCAATATAAATGACTTAAAACTTGTTTTAAAGTAAAATTAGAAAAAAACATTTGAAATTTTTCAGAAACTATGAGGTATCTCCCCCCTTAAAGGAACATAATTTTGTTTTTTTTACTCACATCACATTTTGACAGAATCCATTACATTTTACTTATTCCGTACACAAACCAACTAAAATATAAGAACTTGGCAATGCAACTTTACTCAACTCAACTGATAATTGAGCTACTCCTGTAGACTTTGTTGTTGTTTTCACATACAAATTTTGAAATAAGCGACATGAATTGAGTATAGGCTGGCAAATCGAACGCAGCTAATATTTTAAATTTTGTTTCTTTATATAAAGGATTTTAATGTACCAAAGGAATAAAATACAATTCCTTACCTAATTTTAAAAAATTATTCTTTACCTTTTTAATATCTTCTACCAAAGCCTCAAATTACACTTCTCAAATTGCCAAGAAATAGAAAAGAAACCGTGGCAACCATAGATTTAAATGTCAAAAACGAAACAACAACAAATTGCTACTCGTTGTATACTCTTTCAATAAACGTTAGCATTTTGACATTTTTAAGTTTATTTTTAACAAAGTGAAGCGTATGAGAATTTTAAGTGATTCCTCTTCATAAGATAGCTACACCACGCCAGGTTAACTATAAATAAAGAGATTAAATAGATTAAATAGGTTAAGAGAAGCCATCCTGTAGAGGGGAAAATTTCTTACTGAAGTTCCCGGCCGAGACTGAAGCTGCTGGACACAAGAAGTTCCTCTGCAGAAACAAACAGAAAATTAATTTTAAAAAAATGGATGCACAAGATGTCAACGAGATGTATCTAAAAATTTCTTTGCAATCAGTAAAACTTTTCCATCCAGCACCTTCCGTCACGGCAGGGAACTGCAGTGGGGAATTTTCCATTTACCGAACGGATTCTCTCACAAAAATTTTAGCGTACAAGAAGACTTTTATAAGCTGCAATGAAGTTTTAATTAAAAATTTTAAAAAATAAATAAAAATAAAAGCATATAAATATATATTTATAAAAAAATTCATTGATTTCATAAGAAGAATATTGAAATCATAAGATTTGAAACATAAGAACATTTAAAAAATCTCGTTTCGAAAACGATCCGATTGTTCCAAAAATCTCGTTTCGAAACCGATGCGATTATTTTAAAAATCTCGTTTCGAAAACGAAGTGTGAATTTCTTCTGATCGCGGATCCGAAAACGAAAGTAGAACGAATTTCGTTTTCGAAGTAAATACACGAGATCTCAGTTTCGCCTCGAATTCGAAACGAATCCGTTTGGCTTATTGGGAAATTTCAATTTCACATTTAAATTCATTTTTATGAAATTTTTAAAGAGATTTCTTGACTAAAACCCTTTGTATTGGATAAAGACCTGATTTTCATTCGATTTGGGTAAGTTTTTAACTAGATCTTCATTTTAGGGAAATAAGCGAAAAAATGGCGGCAGTTCTTGTGACGATAGACAGATGGACATTGCTTAAACGATACGGCATGATAATGATTAAGAATATTTGGCTTTTTTTAATAACTGCCATGCCTCCTTATGTGCGTTACAAGCGAAGTAATAAAGTTAACATACAATTCTTCCGCAGTATGCGTGGAGTTATAGAGAATCTCAACTGTAGAGTATACACGACTTTGCTTGTTTAGTAGTACAGAGGTGGTGATTAATTCATGCAAAACATCTCCGAAAATATCAAACTCAAAATGAAAGAAGGGGTAAATAGGCCATGTCTATTCGGGTGATATCGATAATAATGCGTTTATGACTTGCAATATTAACTTTAAATGCACATAATGCTATGAAAAAAAAAATGTGTACCTTTATATTTTTGAAATTTTGATTTTTTTAAAAAAATTTAAAATATTTTAATATTTTTGAAAAACCAACATTAAACTTTCACCCATCATGCTATATCTTCGGAAATATATGTGACCCGGTCTACGAAAAGGGACCTTTGGTGTAAAAACAAGTTTTCGAGAAAACAGCTGTTTATGTTTATTATGTTATAATTCAATGTCCAATTGTTTTTCATTTTCACTCATTTCTGCTCTTTTTTCGGAAAATTTCTTTACGAGTTGGAAACTTCTGCTTTGCGCCATTAGAAAGAGCACACATTAGTCTATCCGAATCGCCAAAAAAGTGAAAAATGATATTTTCACACCGAAGGTCCCTTTTCGTAGACCGGGTCACATATATTAGTTTGTTTCTAATAATTTCGGATTCATTGGAAAGGTATTAAGGCTATGTAAGCAACAATGGAGAACAACTTTTATAGACAGATAATTGTGGCCTAAATTAAATCTTAAACGATTAAATGTAGTTAAAGTATTGAACAAAACAAAAAACCCAAAAATTCATAGACCTTGAGACGTCAGACTAGGTGCAAAAAGCTCATCTTTGAAGTTCCAAATAGGTGTGGATTTGATTTTTACTTTAGCTGACTACGCCTCTCTGTATGGTTCATATAGTGCAAAATAAATTATTGTCTTCCCGCTAGCGACCCCGAGCTGATTTTGTAGAATTTCTGTGGGCCTCTCTTGCGAGTCCGAGCTCATTTCTTATAGTATCTGTAGCTCCCGCTCGGTGAATTTGTTATAAGTACAACAAGAGTATACAAGTTGCACAAGCATTTTCAAGACGGGCGTGAAGATGTTGAAAATACGAGCTCACGGATCGTCCTAGCTCATCAACAATCGATGAGAACGGGGAAAAAGTTATAGAGGTTGCATATCAATGAGATGATGTTGGCATATCAATTAACTCAGGCAATGAATTTTTTCGGATATTTTTGGTATGAAACGTGCTACAGCAAAATTTTCCCAAAAGTGTTAAAATTCGACCAAAAATATCGGCCAATTAAAGATGCTCAGAAGTCGCTGAACAATACAGAACTATTTTAAAAGTTTCATATGAACAGGTGATGAAACATGGATTTATGGTTATGATGTCGAAGTTTTATAATTATTTATGAAAAATAAACAATCGCCAGAAAAATCAAAACACGAGTTATTCTTTGAACAGCTTAAAAAAAAGGAAAGCACCAATATGTATACAAATGTGTAGATACTTTCTAGATATGCTTGCCAACACAGTAACAAAAAAAAAATTGTGCCAATCTGGCTAATACTGCCCACGGAATTTCAAAATTTCAAAATTTTCGCTATTTTTTGAACAGACCTTGTATATCTTCCATAGATTTCAATAAAACCTAAGATGAATTGAGTTTGGTTCTATTGTATTTCATAAAATTAAGGCTGCTACTCGCCAAAGCTGATACATATACTTGATATTTTTTCGTTAGTTTCCCTATTTCTATCTCCCCTCTATTGCCACTGAATTTTTATTTGAAATTGCTGAACAAAGAAAATTTTGACCAGTTTTTATTGGTTTCATTCTAACCATACTTTCGAATAAAGTTAAGATTAAGAAATTAAATCGTCAAAATAGTTTAGAATCTGTATTGCCTCACTGCTATGAAAATAAATTAAAAAAAAAAATAACAAGCAAAAAAGAAACACTCACACATAACTTGAACTTTTCTAAGGAAAGACTTCATCAAAATAGTGCACCTTAATAGCCAAAACAAAAAACAAAAAAAAGAACACCTACCAGCCATAGCCGGAAGATGAACTTGGTAGAAAGAAAAAAAAAAACATCAATCTTACGAGTTGTCAGCAAAGTGAAGCAACCAACGTGTGGAAACGTGTACAACTTGCAAGAATTTGCAGCTAGAAGAGGTAAAGCAAGAAGCACAGCAGTTGCAAAGATTATAAAAAGGAGCACATAAATTTGATTGTGGGAAGCATAGAAGATGCAGCAACACTTCAACAAGCAGCTTGCAGTATTAGCTCGAAACGGAAACGCACACAAACAAAACACACACTCACATCACAGAACTGTCAGTGTGAATGGGTGCGTGGTTCTGAAGAATTAAAGATACACGTGCACATTAGCGCTTTATAAAACGGTAAAAATATGAAGTTACCGCGGTATTGCTGTGCATCATTTGTGTCAGACATGACTCTCTGGAGCAAGCAACTAAATTTTGCTGCAAGCTATTGTGAAAAGGTTGCTTTATGTGGCATTTGAAGAATATGGCTTAATTGCATTAAAACTAGAAAAAACTACGCCAGATACGAGTTGTTACAACAACGCACAGTGGTTCAGCCCCATACAAAAGATGTCAATAAATAGAAATAATAGTCGTTGAGTCATAAAATTTTGCATGGAAGTTAGATTTTAAAATATAAAACCATAAAGCAAAAAAAAAAAAAATCAAGACCGTCCACAACCACGCCCACCTTCCATGCTATAAGAAAATTTAAAACGTCATATTTTTTTTCATATTGGCCCGATTTCAAAATAACTCGGTACGGAGACATATATTTTTACGTAGAATTGAAAAAAAATATTTTCGGTCAAGCCCACCTCCCACATAAAATTTTTTTGCACGCGTACTTTTTATAAATTGCAGCTTTATCGTGACATTGCATCTTAACGTTATGAAATAGAGGTTGTCGTTATTCTAGAAAAATATTTATTCGACTCTTATAAAAAAATAAAAAATAAATTATGTCAAAATACCTAATCGTTTTCTTTTAATTAAATAACTAACGAACCTAAACGTTGAATCAATTAGCATATACTTTTTGCAATTTTTTGCTGCATATTTTCGGGCATATATGTTACTTTTCAGAGCTCATATTTTTTATGTTGCATACTTTGTATTGCTTTTATGCCGGTTTTAATGATGCGGAATTAATTGTTTCTTGTTGAAAATTTGTTAAATTATTTAATATTTTGTTTGAAATAAATAAATTCTTTATTTTAAAAGGTGAATAATCATAACTAGTATCGCCTGTGGCCAAAATTCGGCCATCTGTTTCTGTAAGGTAACGAAACTCAAGTTGTTTTCCCCATACCTTGCTTGCCATGACGCTATGAGGAAAATTGTGGTAAAGGAAAAAAAAAGGAAGCATATATCAATCAATAACAAAAATTTATTCAACATATAATATTCATTTAAAGTAAATAAATAAATTAAAAGTAAAGTAAATAAAGTAAAAGTAAATAAACGGTAGAAAAGTATAACAAATAAATCAAGATAAATGATAATTCTCAAGATAATAGAAGCAAGCAGCATTTTTTTTTGTTTTTTTAACGTTGAGAGATATTAAGAGAAAGCAACAACCACAACAATAACAAAAACAACAACAACAACAACATCAACAACAACAACAATAATGGTACTCAGCTCTTTTTAAGTGTTTGCGTCACTGCCGCATTCTACTCTTGCTTATGTAAGCTACAGCAGCGATGTTCAACAGAGCTTTGTCGCTTTGTAGTTTCTCAATGTCCCATTGGATAACAAAGCGTTTTACATTTGCTGAGTTTTACTCATCTTAATGACAACATATTCGAATAAAAATTATATTGTGCAAAACTACTCGAAAATACCTATACATCGATATAAGTATTATGCGAATATGTTGAAGGTAACACAGAAAAAAAGGGAACACAAACTTTTTGTTTGCCTGTTAATATATAGATACAACTCATACAATAGCTTAACTAGCTGAAAAATTGCATATTTACAAAATATATTAAAAAAACTTATAAACATATATAAACAAATATAAATTTATAATTTTTACATTTATACCAAAAAAAAAGCACATGTGATTTATTTACTGAAATAAGATCGATAGCAAATTTAATGTTGCAGCTTCCACACTATCGCAGCAAATTTTGCACATTTTCATTTAAATTTAGATATTTTTTGGTGGATCTTTTCTAAAGATATTTATATATGGGTTCGAAGATGCTAATAAGTGGTGCATTACGTCTTCATTACTCTCTATTCTGCCACATTTTCTTGAGTTACTTAGCCGATATCGTCTGCAGTCCTTGTTACGGGAAAACAGCGGCTGAAATTGTTTTCCTACCATGAACTAAAATTTTATGCACAGAAATCGGCATGTGATATCACGAATAAGGATCGACATACATCTGTGCGGTTTCTGTGCAATAAGATTGAAACTTTTCAGCGTCAATTGAGGAGTTGCAATTAATGGTCTAAATTTACACCAAAGCGATGAATAATATTTTCAGTTATTAATATTTATATTATTATTACTTATAACTTACGTTTAAATGTTCACTGTATGTAATACAGCTTCTATTTTACTTAAAATATAATTAAATAATATACCCTCTTTCTTCTGTGTAGGGTGTTAACAAAACAAAAAACACCCTACACCCTACCCCTTGGTGTTGTGACAAAAAAAAAAAAAAAACAAAGCAGTTGCATTTGCTCTGCTTAGTTCGCCCTTTCAAAGTAAGCCTAAAAGCATGCTGCAAAAAATTGCAATTTAAATCAATAAAACTCGATTTTTTTTTTTACACAAAGCGCATTTAGTTTTTCATTCATAAAAACTGCTTTGGCAGGTCTTGGCTGCCAATTTTTTTTTTGTAAGTTTAAGTATAAGTCCAATAACACTGTGGAACAAATTCAGGTTAGCAAAAGTTAGGTCGATTCTGAGAGTGAGGGGTCAAAATAGAGGCTGAATTAGAAGACCCGTATCGAGGCGTTTGTTTATGTTAGTTCGAATTTTTTTTAATCGACCTTCGAACTTTGCAGTCAAATGCCGATTTTCAGCATATTGTTTATATGGTTTTTTGGCTATAACTCGTTGACTAATTCATATTTTTTCAACCTGTAAAAGCCAAATTATTGCTAGAGACCTGTGCAACAATTAAAATTTTTTAAAAAATTTATTTAGAAAATTTTTGTGGTGCTTATGTAGCAAAATGTTGGAAAAATTATTTTTTTTCATGCTTTTTTAAAATATTTTCCACAAAACTAAGTCTTTTTTGCTTTCTGTTTGATCTATAATATGCTTCTCAGTTTCTTCTTTGGTCTTCTTACAGAGACTTTATTGAACTCTTTATTATATATCAACTTTGATGGTTTCTGTACAATAATCCTGTAAAGATTTCACCAAGACCTTTTGGAAACATGCTAATTGGACAATTCTTAAAAAATAAAAAATTTAATATCGGCCATAGGAAGCCATAAATTTTCGAATTTAAATCCACTTTTAAACCACTGTGCAACGGTGTTACAACAGTTTTTCTCTTTTATGTGTAAGCATTCTTTGGGTGGGCAAATAGGCGAAGATATAGCAAAGAAGTCCTAGCAAATCAGCTTTTAAGTCTGATAAAGTTTAAAATTTAGTTGACTAAAAAGTTAATATAATTGAAGTAAGACTTGTACATCTAAGACAAGGATATGTATGAACCAGCACACTGCCGCTGTTCGATTGACAGGTGTTCGAAAAGGTTCAAGCCCGTCTCTAGCTCTTGTGTCCAAACATAAAGAACACTTAGCTTAAGAGCCTGCAATTTTGCTTAATTTGAGTGCAATTATCATAGAAGCTTCCTGCATATGGTCATATTTACCACATTTTGTGTTTCAATAGCTTACTTGGTCTATTCGATCGATCGAATGAACGAATTAACGAAAGTGCTGCCAAAACAAAAGCTCTTCGTAGTCTCAACATTTTAACAGTTGTTTATTGTACGCAACCGACTGTCTGAACATTGTTCGACACTGGAGCCCAACTGGATAAGAAATTAAAACTGAAAAAACAAGGTAAAAGCTGTTACTATCTCGTATACATCTCGTTTAAACACTTCAACAGTGCCATTGATTTAACTTTAATATCTCTCGGAGAACTTTAAATCCTGTTTGTTGTTAGGAAGACTTTCTTTTAAGGCTTTAATATTCTGAAGTTTTTAAACAAAAAGTAAAAGTAACAAAAAGTTTTTATGCTTAAAAAAATCTTCTTTGCACAATTCAATAAGAATTAAAGAACACATGAACGAATTCTAAGAAAGAACAAATGGTAGGAATAGAAGCATTTTTATTATATGTTGCATTTTTTTATATTTATGATTTTAATAGAATGTAGTGGATATATAAAATTAATGTCCTCTATTGAGTTTAAGTATCTCACAAAATTCGACGCCGCCACCTTTTTATAATTATCGATTTTATTTCATTTTTATCACCAGGAAAAATCAATAAGGATGCCTAATTGTAGCGTTCCGAAGGTTTTAAATAGAACAGAATTTTTAAGCATCATTATTTTTCGAATATAAATTATAAAATGGGTTTAATATCCCAGACAAAGGATAATCTGTATATCGATGGCTGAATATAGAAAACGCGTAACTCAATTTTTTGTTACGTCACAAGAGAAGAAAAGAACTGAGTTAATCTGGAAAACTTTGGATGTAAAAACTTTTTTAATGCAGTTTTTATTTATGTAACATTTTTTTAAGTGAGGTGTATTTGAGAGTGGTCAACCAGAATATATTAGAAACGTTATGTCGAAAAAAAATGAGTTACGCCTTTTCTATACTAAGCCATCGATATATTATAATTATTACATATGATTGTTCAAATAATAATGAGATGTGTTCTTTTAAACTGTAAATCCTGTTGGTAGAAATAAATAAATTGTGATAAATTTCAGTGAAAAAAAAAAATAAGTGGAGCTCATAAGTATTCTTTAAGATATACTTAAATTAAGTCTTAAAAACAGTTTATTATAAAATAATTATTATTTTAATTCTTTTATTGGATATCTTAGAAAATAAAATTTTCAAAATTTGAAAATTTTTTGCAATTAAAAAAATTAATATTTTCGTTTAAGCGAAATTAAATAATTTTTAAAAACCAAAATTCATTGAGTCTTACAGAACCATAATCTTCATTACATTTCATTTAATTTATTTAATTTTTAACATTATTTGTATACTAAGAAGCAAGTTCTTTTATAATAAATCATAGTTGGTAAGGTTACAGGCGTATTAACTTAATCTAAAGACTTACAATGAACACAATAAAAGATCAAAATTGACAAAATGAATTCATTCTTATTGTTTAAAAATGGCTTAATACTTAGTTATAGTGAAGATTGATGGTAAGAACTGAGGTAAAGAGCAATAAGAACTAGGATAGAATACGAAAATAGGAAAGCAAAAGATATAAAAAAACAATTAGAGATAGATGGGAAAGTAGGTTACAATGTATATTAATGAGAAAAATAGGAAAAAAGGACCTGTCTAAACATTCTGGCTCCTTCAATTGATTTAATATGAATTGGCAGACTATTCGACAATCTAATTGCGTTAACGAAAAATAATCTTGAGGAATTCAGAAAGTTAAATTTAGGTATAGTGAGCATACGACTTCTTTGTAGTTGACTAAATTGTAATTTTTCATACAGATAAGATGGTGTTTTAAAATGGATCAGCTTGTGCAAGAAAATGCAGTTTCTGTAACTCAAGTGGTTTATTATATCACAACCAAGGATGCTTTTATTGTACTGTGATATATGGTCAAACTTGCGAAGGCCGTATACATATCGGATGGCATGATTAAATGTCAGCTGAAGCTTTTGTTGAGAACTGGAGTCCAGTTTACTGTAGACTAGCTCCGAGTAAGTAATTATGGGAATAATTAGTTGTAGAAGTTTGCTTCTGGTGCTGGTGGGTGTAAATTCAACTGTCACTCTCAGGTTGCGTAAAATATAATGAACTTTTTTACCACATTGTTAATGTGGTCCGTGCACGTAAGCGTAGAATTTATATAAAAGCCAAGACCTATAAATTAATCGGGAATATTCTCATAGAAAATGGTATCTTTCGCTTTAGATAGCACAACAGATTTCAGAGCATTAAGCTTGAGACAATCCAAGATTGTCCATTTATTTATACAGTCTAGATCCTCATTTACTCTGTAAGCTAAGTCATCTAGAAGACCAACTCGATTTGAAAGATATAGTTGTACATCATCTGCGTAGGCATGCATTGCTGAATGTTTGCAGACCCTAAATATGTCATTGATAAAAATTACAAACAGCAGAGGACCTAGAACTGAGCCCTGGGGTACACCACTAGACTGAATCTAATACTCAGAAAATTTATTACCAACCTTGACTCGTTGAACCCGATTATTCGAGTAACTATTTAAGAGCCGAATAGCACTTTCACTGAAACCGGACATATATTTTAGTTTTCGACACAACAGAGAATGATTGACTGTGTCAAATGCTTTTGAAAAGTCCAGCATGGAGAGAAGTGTTACATGCCCTTCATCATAAGAAGATCTAATATCATCAAATATTTTAACAGTGGCAGTGGCACAGCTATGAAAAGCCCTAAAACCAGATTGCATTGGAGATAATAGATTATTTTCATTAAAATTTTTTTCAATTTGATCTGCCTCAAATTTCTCAATAAGAGACTCACACATTTTGGCCAGGCAAGATAGGATGCTGATAGGCCTCTAGTCATTAGGTTCATTAGCAGTTCAGCACACAATTTTCCATAGAAATTCATATGAAACCTTCATACTATATATAAGCGAATTGATCATTTCAGCTTTGACCGAGGTTCTTATGATCAAATTGCGTTGTGAGTGTTATTAAATGTTTGTACACCAATGAATTTCTAAGCTTCAATTGTTTTTTTTTCTGAATTTTAAATATTCAATATAAAAATGCATGTGTAAATAAATATAAATAACTCCAAACTAACTCCTAATTGTTCTGATTAACATGAAACATTTTCTGACAATATAGTACATCTCCGAAGGACAATGGCTATAAAAAAAGTTTTTTTTTCTATCTCTATATATTTGCATATATACATATATAATTATGCATCTAAAATATAAAAACAAGCGATTCTAGAAAGATGAAACTTTGAAAATTCTGTGGGACTTAAAAGGTATATATCAGACATGAGTTTCCAGAAGCACAATTGGCCCAGTTGGCCCAGCTAAATATTTGTTTTATTTTATCAAATTTGTGTTTTTTTTTGCATAAAAAAAACAACATAACCGACGTTCATAAAATTTTTAACTCGCTTTAACAACAACAATTGCATGCAAAGGCAACAAAAGCAAAGCCTCACTCGACGCGGTTGCTCTTGAGATGATTGTCCCGTTACTTGAGTAATGATTTTTTTTCGTTTTTTACGCATCAATTTTGTTACATATTCAGTCTTGACGGAGTACTTTGACAATTTTTTTTTTGTTTTTTTCATGGAACGATGAGTAAAAGAAATAATAAGGACAATTTTGTGTTTGTTTAAAAAAAAAATCATGGGCCCACCAATTTATTTTCCTGCTCATGACTGGTATATATGATGAAATATATCATATATATGGCATAATTGAAAACGGAGCAGAGTTCTCTCCCATACATATCCAACTGCTATATCGCAATGTATTAGTTATGGAAGCTAGAGACAATAAATAACCTTATAAAATACTTAAATACTTACCTCTTACTTTTTTTCTCAATTTCAAAACCTTGACCATTTCAAACCGTATCACATTCAATGAAACATTCGACTCTGGCGATTTTAATTTCAGTTAGTTAACTATTAATGCGATCATTTAAAGGTTTTTATCAGAGTGTTAATATTTCATGCTCTGACATAGAATTTTAAAGAGAAACAAGGTCGAAAACAAGGGATGTTAGAAATTTTTGGCAATATTTTAAAGAGGGTTTTTTAATAGAAGCCCCTGCAATACTGCGACCCAAAAGCATCAGGATAAAAAGTTTCAGTAAATTTCGGTAAAAAACCTCCTAAAACAAGCTCCTTTTTTGTCTTGATGATCAGATTTTTTTAACATTATTACTTTTATTTATTATTTCGGTATCACCCATCCAGATTTGCGTTCGACTTTCTCGTTTCTGCGTTTTTTCTATACGAAATCAAAATGTAGACAGAATGGTTTGTTTTTTTTTTATTGAATCGTGTGTATGAATGAAATCCTTTCAATTCAAAATCGTTTTTCAGAAAAAAGTTATGGATGGTAAAGTAGAAAAAAATATATATTCCAAAAATTTTCAAGTGGCTTATACGTACTATATAGGCATCTGCTCGAAATCTTACAATTTTGAGAAAGTGATTTCAAAGTGTTTCCATCAGGCATTTCATGACAACTAGATTTCATTTAACATTTAAGACTAAATTTGCTTGCTTCCGATTGGTTGGTTATTGTTTCTTGTTTTCTTATTTTTAAAAAAAAGCATTAGTTAGTTGTCATTGTCAAAGGGCAATATGACAATTTTAGCACAAACTGAATAGTGATGGATAGTGTTGCATAACTTTTCAGGGATGCCACATTGTATTTTATGATATTTTGTATTAGATTTCGTTGATGTCACAAGGTTTTAATGTAGATTTTGAGAAATTTCACAAAATCCCCAGATTTCGAGCAGATGGAAATATAATACAGAGAAAGCTCCCATAAACGAACGCTCTAATAAGCGGACATCTCCTATAAACGGACACATTCTTGCGAACGAACAATTTTTGGTTTTTTTCCATAGAAAATGCTCTCCCATACACGGACACATAAGCGGACGCGAAGCTCTTACAAGCGGACAATTTTGTCTTTTTTTTTATCACAAACATTACTGCTTTTGTATATTTTTTTTTTTTGTTTTGGTATTTTTGACAGTTAAGGGGTTTTTTTGAAGTGACGAAGTTACGTTGTACAGATCAAGTTTCCAAAAAAGTTGAAAAATGAATTTTTGAAAAATGCATCTCCGTTGCATTGAATTGTTACTCGCTGAGTATAAGAGCTATGATTAAAAAAATGGTATGACCGTAAAGGTTAATTCTTTGACTTCATTATAAAAACAAAACAAAAATTCAAAACATCATCGCGTCGCAGGGGGACCTGTTTAAGCAACACAACTGAAAATTTGTTACATGGAATTATTACTCACTGAGTATTAGTGCTAGGATTAAAAATACGATACGCCAATAAAGGCCTACTGTATCGTATTTTTAACACAACAAAATTAGACAAAAAATTTCTGTCGCCATGGGGACGCTGAGAGAGCCGCTCAAAGATCGATAACGCAACATTCATGCAGCGGCGTTGCATTGAATTTTTACTCAGTGAGTATATAACCTACGATAAAAGTTTAAAAAGGAAATTAAAGGTTTTATACATGGCTTTAAGACAAAAATAAATTCCGGCGTCGTCAGGTCGTGAATATAGCAGTTTATGTAACAGAAATGTACTCACTCAGGAGGAGTGCTACGGTAAATTTTGTTTCACGACAGCAGGGATGTGTTATTACGCTTCACAACTAAATTACAAAAAAATTTCTTGTTGTCATGATTTCAGGGATGCAATCACATAATGAAGTAAAAATGCTACAGCCATGAAAAAACGTTGCATGGATTTTTAACTCTGTGACTACTGGTGCAACGGTAAATTTTAAGGAACGAAAACAAAGGTGAGGTCTTCGGGCATATGACAAAAATAAAAAAAAGATACAGCAGTTTCGACTATGTCGTAACACAAGACGTAGAATTATTCAATTCGCTTTTGATGACATCTTTTTTAAAATATATTTAGCAAAATATTTATTCCATACACCTGAGCATATGACCTTTAAAAGAGTGCCGGAGAGGGTTAATATGTATGACCGACCCCCATTACTTTTGCAAAAGGAACATTTTTGTCTTTGACACCTATTCCCTCCGACCACTCCTTATGGGGGCTCCCATACAAATTTTATGGTTTGTCGATAAAACCGGAAACTGTCCATAAATAGGTAGAAAACTTAAACAAGCAAACAAAATTTGTTCAATGCTACCAACAACCCATGTGTCAAAATTTCACTGTCGATAATATGCCCGGGCGGATTTTTGAAATTTCAATAACGATTCTGTTAAAAAAGCATGCCCCTCAAAATTACTCAATATTACTGGGCGAGTCAACAGACTCGCGTACTGTTAAAAACAACATGCCCCCAAAAGTATGCTTTTTTTTAATTATAAGATTTATGTCTTCACGCTAGATGACGCTGTCTTCGCCGTCGAGAAAACATGAAGCCGTCGATAAATAGGTGGTAAGTTTAAGCAAACAAAAACATCAAATGTTGGCTTTATATTTCATGTAATTGTGTAAAATTTATATAAGTTAGAGAGTTCTAACATGAATTTTTGTCTCATTGAGGATCAAGCAGACCAACTAGTGCTAACATCAACATTGTACGATCAGTACTTTATTCCCACCAAAGGCTCAAAAAGTGATATAAATACCGACACCTGATCACTATCAACCACCCTACTTAGCTCCGAGAATGACGAATTCTACGTCAAAAAAAATTTGACGGCGTGTCAAAAACCCTCAGGGAACCGCCTAATGTGACGCATATGCATCACTTTTGCTGGATTAATTGATATTAGAGCACAACCAATGGGGAAGCAAAAAAAAGCTAAACGAAAAGCACCAACTCCAAATCCAACAACAACTCCAACACCAACACCAACACCAACACCAACACGAACACCAACACCAACACCAACACCAACATCAACACCAACATCAACACCAACACCAACACCAACACCAACACCAACACCAACACCAACATCAACATCAACATCAACATCAACATCAACATCAACATCAACATCAACATCAACATCAACATCAACATCAACATCAACATCAACATCAACATAAACATCAACATCAACATCAACATCAACATCAACATCAACATCAACATCATCAACATCAACATCAACATCAACATCAACATCAACATCAACATCAACATCAACATCAACATCAACATCAACATCAACATCAACATCAACATCAACATCAACATCAACATCAACATCAACATCAACATCAACATCAACATCAACATCAACATCAACATCAACATCAACATCAACATCAACATCAACATCAACATCAACATCAACATCAACATCAACATCAACATCAACATCAACATCAACATCAACATCAACATCAACATTAACAACAACAACAAGAAACTTCGTCACGTCAAAACGTACGGGTGTGTCCACGGCACAGCCAACTCTTTTTTTTTCTTCTCTTTTTTACTCTTATTTACTCATATTTTTTTTACGCTGCTCATTTGTAACGGTAAAATAAAACAATTAGTTTCAGCGTTTGCTCTAGTTTAAGGGTTAAGGCGGTCTTCTCATTCAAAACCCGTTTTTTGGACCCTTTTTAAAAAAATTCTTATTTGAAAACGCAAAGAATAATTGAAAACTTTTTTTATTTATTGTATTACAAAAGGTTCAAAGTAAATAAAAAAATTTTTTTGCCTCGATACGTGGGCTGTTCAAAAAGTAATGAGACTTCAAAGTTGGTAGTGAAAAAAAAGGTGTCGTCACGGCGGCCACGATTCCGGGTCTCCGGAGCGTCCGAAATGAAAAAAAAAACGGGGCTATAATCAGTATAGATGTAATTCTCGGGTGAACCTCAAGCTTAATTTTGTGATTTTTTTTGACAAAATGGCGGCCATTAAAAAAAAAAATTTCAATTTCGGGTTTTTTTTTTGTAGTTTAGTGTAAAAAAAAAATAGTAAACAAATTTTTAAAATTATGGTCGAGGTTCACCCGAAAATGGTGACAATTCTGCGTCGATTCCACTTTGTTTCATGAAAATCGGTTCAGTTGAACTGGAGATATCATGGCCGCCAGTTCGAAAAACGTGGGTTCGAGATAAACGCGTTTAAAGTTTGAAGTAAAGTTTGAAATAGCTCATTTTGACGAAGACCTTGCTTCACAAAAAAGGCTGTATCTTCTAAAGTATTTCGAATTTCTAAAAATCCTTTTAGGGGCATATTCACAACTACCCAAGCTATAAATAAATGCAAAAAACAAAAGTCGAAAAAAAAAAGTTGCTCAATGAGAAGACCGCCTTAATTCGTGATAGAATTATAAATACAAGGTAGGAGTAACAACTGGCTATTTTCTCACGAGTGTCTTGCATCGACTGTCATTTGCCTGTATATTTTTCTATTTTCTGTTTTACTTTTTTAGTTGGTGCAAGGCGAAAGAACTGTCATTCCAACCTTGTATAGTTGTATCATGGGGTAAATCATTAAAATGTTTTGCAAGAACAATCCAGTTTTACGATGACTCTTTCACAATTACAAAAATTATATACATATTTAATATGAATTAATTTTGTTCTCGTTTCGTTGTTTGTCTACTAAAGAATAAAAATTATTTTAAATTAGAATATTCCAATGCCCATTTTTTTTAATTTGAAATTTAATATTATTTTTTACGACATTCCCATAAGCGGACATCTCTGATGTTCGGACAAAAAGTAGGTGACCGTCGGTGTCCGCTTATGGGAGCTTTCACTGTATTATTGGAGATATTTGATAGGATTAGAACGAGTGCTGGGTAAAAATATTTTAAATTGTGCATTCTTAAAATGTTCAGTCACTCGTTTCATTCCTTTATAATCCGCGAATAATGGAATCGAATGAATTCCCTAATTTGCTGTATTACTCCGCGATGTCTTCCATGTTGTCTAAAAAAGCTTTTAACTTATTTAAAATAATGTCAATTTCTTTCTCTCTTCCAGCTAAACCACCCAATGGCAATTTTTTTGCCACTGTTGCCATTACTGCGAGTGACTTACTATTTCTCCAAGCTATTTGGTTTTCATTATATTTACTACCATGCAGAGCAACAAACCTTTAAGCTGACAACGCGGTATGAAAACGTCTTTGAGCTGTTCTACTCACGTCTGATGTATATCATCAATCTAGCCGGTGCACTTTATTTTATCTTTCTACGCTTGCGCATTGAGTACAATATGGAGTACCTTAACTCTACTGAACCAGATTTCTATCTGCCGCCAAATTATCCACGAGCCTTAATTGATGCGGCTTATGCAGTCGCTTATTTCTGCAATTGCCTATTCTTCAGGCACAATCAGCAGCGTTTTGTAGTGTTAGGCAACAAGTTGCTGGTCATTTATCGTGCGCTACAGACGGAGAAGATGCAACTGCGGTTTTCCAGCATGCTATTGTTGTTGAGCTATTTTCTGTTCATACTGATCATTGGCTGTTTTGCAGAAAGATTTATGATTATTTGGAAAGCGATTAAAATATTTAATTTGCTTGGTTTTGGTGATAGATTCTACAAGTGTAGCCTAGTGCTTCTCGGTTGGACCCATTTGCTCTTTGTGCTACACATACTGCTGCTGGTTTTGTTTTTTGTGCTTCTAACCAGCTACTATCGGCAGCTGAGCGACATGCTGTTAAAGACTTGCAATAAGTCGATTAAACGATCGGCGAAGTTGATGAGGATTTTGCCGTTGTTGCAGGAGGTGCAGCAACAGGGAACACGTTATTTTAGCTTTCTTCTAGCCATATACATATTAGGGTGGCTACATGCTGTATACTGCCTGGTGAATACCTTCAAGTACGATGAGGCCACATTGCATCATGCCTCAATAGAACAGCGTAGTGAAGAAGTTTCCGATAGAACGACTACATTTTTGTGGACTATGCTCCATTTGCTTCTGAAACTGCACGCTTTAAGTGTGTGCAAGCGCGAGCATGGGAATTTACTTCATATCATCACATTTCCAATAGATGCGCCCTATATTCAAACTACACTAATATCAGATCAAGTAAGTTAAGCCTTTTGTTTGCTGCTCCAAAGCATTTTATGTTATTTTCATTAACCATCAGCTGGAGACATCACCTGATGCAATTGTTGTCTGCAATGACGTTGAGCCACAGAGAAATCTTTTCGATATCATGGTAGTTTCGATTAAAAATTCTGTAACGTCTTCATTATATCTAGCTTTTTCTACTTTCTATAGCTAGATACTGACAAACCGTTGGGTAGTTTAAGCCTAGAAGACACTTTTGGGCTCCATTTTCGAGGCTTCAAAATTCCACTTAAAATATTGAAGCAGAGTGTGTATCAAATTTGCTGCAGCACATTTGTGTTGATTGTATTCGATAAATTGCAGCAACTCGATTTAAAGAAATTGGAGCAGAGTTACAAATAAATGAGCAATTTTGAAAATATTCTCTCAATAATAAAAAGAAATAAAAATTTGTAAAATTCTTTTAAATTCAAGAAACAGTAAAAAAAACCAAGCATAATCCTTATTTTATGAATTGACTTTCTGCTACGTCAAGAGTTGCTGGACATTTATTGGACAATAACAGATGTCGATGTTACTGATGACAACCCAACCAAAAAACGCCAGTACAAAAACGCCAAAAGAGCTTGTGCAAACGAGAGTGGAACAGAGAATATAATACACCAACGCTAACGCAAACACAAACGGCAACGACACAAAAGAAGCTGCTGTTCATGACTATAAATTAGAAAATCAATTTCACAGTTGAGATTCCAAGCTATGCCATTGCATTGGAAGCTCAAAATGCGCTATTCTGAGCCAAGGTTAAAAAAAGAAAAACGAAAAATTAAATGAAACAACAAAACATGATTTGCACAATATTATTTAATAGCTTATAGCTGCATTCTAAGGATTCCGCCAAACACAATAAAGAACACAAAAATTAATTCATTGCTACAAGGAATGTCTAAAGAATATACGTAAAATTAAAATAAGCAATATAAGAATAAAATTCTCACCAAATCCTTAGTTGCATTTACCATTGAGAATTATAAAATTATAATTTTAAATGTATTAAATAATGATTGACGTAGTTGTCCATGATTGTTAAGAAGAAACATTTTAAAAAGACTAATATTTATACATCAACAGAACTCAATGTCTTACATTTAACCGTTTCAATAACAACCGTTCAATATTCATTTGTTAAGTATTGTTCTCAAACAATTTCTACCATAAAACTTTATACTCGTCCTTATCCTTGCCCTAATGCTTTATTTCAATCCTTGCTGGTATCATTGCCAAATTCTTTTCCTTTATTCATGTCCTTATCTTATCTTATCTTATCTTAGTTTCGTATTTGTTTTTGATTTTGATTTTGATTTTTATTTTGATTTTGATTTTGATTTTGATTTTGATTTTGATTTTGATTTTGATTTTGATTCTGATTTTGATTTTGATTCTGATTTTGATTTTGATTTTGATTTTGATTTTGATTTTGATTTTGATTTTGATTTTGATTTTGATTTTGATTTTGATTTTGATTTTGATTTTGATTTTGATTTTGATTTTGATTTTGATTTTGATTTTGATTTTGATTTTGATTTTGATTTTGATTTTGATTTTGATTTTGATTTTGATTTTGATTTTGATTTTGATTTTGATTTTGATTTTGATTTTGATTTTGATTTTGATTTTGATTTTGATTTTGATTTTGATTTTGATTTTGATTTTGATTTTGATTTTGATTTTGATTTTGATTTTGATTTTGATTTTGATTTTGATTTTGATTTTGATTTTGATTTTGATTTTGATTTTGATTTTGATTTTGATTTTGATTTTGATTTTGATTTTGATTTTGATTTTGATTTTGATTTTGATTTTGATTTTGATTTTGATTTTGATTTTGATTTTGATTTTGATTTTGATTTTGATTTTGATTTTGATTTTGATTTTGATTTTGATTTTGATTTTGATTTTGATTTTGATTTTGATTTTGATTTTGATTTTGATTTTGATTTTGATTTTGATTTTGATTTTGATTTTGATTTTGATTTTGATTTTGATTTTGATTTTGATTTTGATTTTGATTTTGATTTTGATTTTGATTTTGATTTTGATTTTGATTTTGATTTTGATTTTGATTTTGATTTTGATTTTGATTTTGATTTTGATTTTGATTCTGATTTTGATTTTGATTTTGATTTTGATTTTTTTTTTACTGCCTTGCGGCCTAATACTTATGAGCCACCAACTCGTTATTCGCATGTCCGGCCTTCCTTCCGTTCGTCCACCCGTCCTTCAGTAAATGGCTTATATTTGGTTTATATTTTCTTAACCAAATTGAAACTTGTTGTTTACTTCTAGCTTCTTTGTTGCTTGTTGTGCTGCTAGTGCCACACAATGGATCACTAGTGATTGGCTGCTGCTGGACAGGGCGTGCTGTTTGCCTAGATGGATGGTTATACTCAGGCTTGCCTGGCTTGCTGTGTTAAGCGGAAGTCTGCAAAGCAATTTAGATATTTATCTCCGTTCAAGCGCCGTTGTCTTCTTTAATGAATCTGATCGGGGTTGCATGGCAAGCTTGACAGAAAGACGGGCAGCCATAGCGATGGCCAAAGCTAATAAATTCATGAGCATGTATAGCATGCTTGGCGGCGTTAGCTTGATAGATTGTTCAAATTGATAGCTGTTATAATTGAAGATTTATTTTCTACGCTTATCTATCCGAGTAGTTGCTGGCATTGTATTCGTGCTATTCCTATTCCTGGGGTGTGTTCTAATTGTTGCTAGTAGCAGAAGCATAAAGAGTGGTAAAAACTTAATGGGAATACCAAAAAATGCTTGTCGAAGAAAGGGTATTTTTTAAAGCTTCTTATGTCCCTTTCTTTTCAATTTCCTACACAGCATGTAGCTTAAATATATAAGCCTAAAAGTTTTGTTACGAGTTTTTTGAAAAGTCTGAAATAATTTAGTTTATTTTAAGTCAGCTTTGTTGGGACTTCTTGGAACTTAAATTCCAACAATAGATGTCCAAATAAGGTTTCCCTTCAAATTGAAACATTTAAATATTTTAAATGCTTCTTTAGTAAATTTTGTAAGTTATCATAATCGTTTCATTTATTTCTTATTGGAAAATAAAATAAATTCCAAGCAGAGTTTAAGCAAGTTTACAAATTATTGGAAAAAGGTATTTCAAACAAAGCTGCATCGTATGCTACGTATCCTTTCTGACAAAACTTGCAACATAAGCTTTTATGTGAAATGGTAACTTTAAACCCTGAGACATATTCGAGGAAAACTACACTTTTCTGCACCATCCCTGCTCAAGTGTTTCTTGCAAACATTATGTTAACAGCAGGATATCAAAAACTTAGGCATGTCCTTTGTATGTATTTCCGTTGTTGTTGGTGTTGTGGTTGTTCAAGTCAGCGTTTCATCAACTCATGTCAGAATGGATTTTTGTTGTAAATTCCGATGCTAACATAGCAATGCATAACTCAATGTCACTCATTTATTCGGGTGGTCATAGCTGCCTGTTGTCTATTTTGGTTGGTTGCATGTGTGCGTGTGTGTGTGTTTGTATTCCATTGTTGGCCAACAGAAGGGTTGTCTTCAAAGAGTGCCTACCACACATTTGAGTGCTCATAACTACTAATGTTGGCAGCAAATTGGAAAAATTATGTTTTTGCAGAATGTTTGTGGTTTCGGCCATGATTTTTAATCACCATTTGTTATGGGATTATATGTGAATATTCCTTAATAGATATGCTGGTCTTGTATTCACAATTTAAATGCGCAATAAAGCTGATTCTAATTTCACATAAGGTCCAATATCATGGGACTGACAGAGAGAGGGTTGCGTAAAGGCAGCAGCATTAACGCAAACTTTTGAACTCTGATTATAATTCGCATCAGAATTGAGAATTGCGTAAAATAATTAGAGTTTAAGCTTTTAACATGGTTCTCGAGCAAATAAGAAGAAATGATAACACACTGAACAGATATTGATTTTTTTTTTTTTTTAAAGGGCCTCTAGATGTTTTGAATTTGAAAATTGATTTTTTTTTATTCTTTTGTTTTCTCTTAACACAGACTTTACATCAATTCTTTGAGTTTTTCTAGAAACAAAGCACTAAAGTGTTGGGGGGGAGGGTTGGGAGATAGGTTTAAGAATATCTTTTTCAATGATTACCATGATTTTTTTTTAAACATAAAGAATGTACCTACCCACATAATTTTTTATCAGTTTGACAGTCCTGGTTTGACTTCATAAATCAGAGTCACAAAATAAGGCACGAACGACAGTATAAAAACTATCATTCATATAATAACCCATTACTTCTTGTTTATTGCGTTTCGTTTGTGTGATTTTCCGTGATCTACAGTGAGGAGAAAAATAAAAGGCTAAACTGACCTAGTATTCTAAATATCGCATGCTGCCTAAGTGCATGCTAAGGAACATTTTGAGAATAAAGCGGAATTGGTTCTTTACTGTCGTTCGTGCCTCGCTTCACGATAGCGAATTTGGGGTGAGCTCTTCTTTCCCTCAAAAAGAATTAAGTGTTTGCCCAATAAAAGATTCCGGTTGTAAAAAACTTCTAAGTTTCAATTCTGAACCTTTTATATTGGTCCAGTTGGGAACAACCCCGCACAAGCCAGATCTGGTATAGCATCAAGATGGTACAACCATAAAATATATATTTTTTTGAGACTATTTGTTGAGTACGAGGCCAAGTATGTTTATGAAGAAAACAACTAACAACAACAGCAGCTCTGTTTAGAGCAAATTATACAGCAGACTAGACAGACTGTTAATATAATTGAATAAAAAAGGTCACATTAAAATACATAACGAAAAAAAAAAAACCCTACGCATATAATACTAGAAATTCAAAGTTTACGTTGTAGGGATTTCTACGCATATAAACTTAAAGCGCTGATTTTTTTGTTATATTCTCTATTAATTTTTCGAAATTTTGTGTGTACTTTGTTTGAATAGAGGTTTTTATTGAATTTTGGAATTATCATCATCGTTAGAGAGGCACTGTTGTTCAGAAGGGCGTCATTATTGGTTTAGCCTATGAAAATGTTCCTATTCGTCGGAAAGCGACTAAAATACAGTTTAATGAAAGCTCAGTGGGCTGTTTTTTGAAAAAATTCCAGGAAATTAGTCAATTGAATAGAAACAGGCTCTGGACGGAACAAGTGCACCAATCCAAGGGAAGACCGGACTGTATTAAAAACATGTCTTTCAGATCGCTTCATAAATGCAGGTGATATTAGAGCAGAGGTACAGCAACCACATCAAATTAATATATCTACAAGGACAGCCCAATATCGGCTGAAGGATAATTGTATGATGGCCAGAAAACTTGCAAAAAAACCACCACCAAGGGAAAACAACTTGACTGGTCTAAAAACAAAACAAAATTTGACTGAATCTGACTGATAAAAAGTCATATTCTCAAATGAATTCAAATTCAACAATGCGTTTTTCACACAGTGCGTCGTAGAGTAGATGAACGCTTTCAGGAATCTTGGATCCTTCCCACCATTAAGCATTCTCTCCATGTCATGGTGTGGATATGCATTTCCAAAAACAAAGTGTATGTAATTTTAATGCTAGAGGGTTCAGTGAATGCCAAAAAATACGAAGAAATAATTTTCATCGGGGTTATCCCAAGCTTAGAGTCGATAACAGAAATGGAGGCAAGTCCCATTTTTCAAGACGATTCTGCTCCTTGCCATAGAGCTCACTCGGTAAGTAAAAACTTGAATTCCTAATATCCTCACCTCGTTTTTGAGTTAACTGCTCCTTTTTTATGTTTTCAATTGTAAAATTCAAGGATGACCTGGGCATTATTTTATTGGATTCAAATAGGAGCCAAAATTAAAAATTGAAGCCCAAAACTATGTTAGAGCTGAAGAAAACTATTGATAAAGTTTGGTATGACGATTATACGGTAGAATATTTGAGAATATTATTTGATTCTATGCTCAACAGTATCAATAGTGTCATTAAGGTGAAGAGGGGCACTACAAAATATTAAAAATTATAAAAAAAATAAATATTGTTGTTTTATAATAAAAATGATTTTTTTTGATATTTTTTTTTTATTTTTTTTTTTTTTGTAATTTAACCGTTGAAACCGTTGTTTTCAATTTTCAAACTTTAGCTTCAGTCTTTGTTAAGAAATTCCATACCCCCCCCTTAAGTCTGTTTCTGACTGTTCTGGTGACATGACCAATACTGTTGATGATCGTTCCGCTTACAGACGCTTCCCCGGTGGTGTTGATAAGAAAGATGAAGTTTGTGCCGGTGCTAGTGATATTAAATTTCGTAAAAGCACGATAATATCCGCAAACAAATAAATTATCAAAGCATCATACCAGTTTACATGTAAATTTAATGACCTTTTTTTATTTTTGAAGTGAAACTTATTTGGTGGCGAGTGAAATTTCAAGGTCTCTTATTCGTGACAATGTGTAACGTTTTCAATTTATATGAACATTTTCCAGGTCACTTTATTCGTGAAGCTTATAATAATGCCAAAGAAAATTTATATGAACATTTCCAATGCCTGCCATAAAAATTTTTTCCACAAGCAGGCAACCTCGGACTGTTGCAAGCATCAAATTGCACGCGTCCTGCTCCGTTTCTAGTATTCACAGACACAAACCAATGCCTTTCAAACATTTAATTTTCAGCCTAAAAGCATGCACGGAAAATTTATTTGTTACATTTGAAAGAGCATATCATCAAAGAACTAAAATATAAGGAAGTGGTGTTGTCTACACATACAGTGTACGTGAACTGTGGCCAATTTCGTAAATTGAGTGAGCGAGACAGAGTGTGTTTTTTTGACATTTCTGAGCGATCGTCAGCTATTCACAAGTCTTCTCAGTAAAAAAAAAATAGTCGCGCCAATTTGATGCGACCACAGTTGTCAAAACGCAATCACTGCTTCAGGGGCGCTTTTGTCTTAAGCAAAGTTTTAGATATATAATTGTTATTTTTAATTTTTTTCAGATTTCCGCATATTTTGGATCTCAAATTATATTGTATTATATTATATTATTATATTATTATTACCCAATGAAATATCTAAAAAAAAAGAAAAAATAGGCGGTGTGGAAATATAATAAAAACAAAACTAAATTATCATATTTTTAAAAAGCCTTAATGTATAATAATTTAATTATTTTTATATTATATAATTAAATTAGCTCCAAAATCAGTAAATTTAACTCAGAATCTATTGTATATATGATTCCAATTAGAAACCATTTGGACCTTCTTTAACGATCTTACCGAATACGGCCCTGAGTAAAATAATTCTGTATTACAATACAATTTTCTTTTAATAAATTAGGTCTTTAATTATCAAAAGTTTTATAAATACCGTAAAAATCTAAAAAAATATTTTATGTTATTCTAATCTAAACAATTTGAGCCTTCTTTTTCGATGTAACTGAATACGGCCCTTTGTGAATGTTTATGTATTTGTGTCAACCAACACGAATAAGAAAAATACCACACTTTTGTGCAATAACATCACTTCCTTATATTTTAGTACTTTGCATATCAGAAGGTTAGTTGTCAAAAACTTGACAGGTGATTGACAACAAGCAAAATAGCTGATACATTATTTAATTAAAAGCAACAAGTGTAATAGTTAGGATTGGCGAATAGTTTTTACCATGCCAAAAAAAATAACAAAACGACACCCAGGAAGTCGAGAAGTAAAGAACGTCCCGAAGTCAAGAAAAGAAGCTAAAACAAGAGCAGAGCGATTCGTGTACATAGACAGCGAAATAGAGCTCTTAAAAATGGAGCCGCAGCTAAATCTGCAACTAAAGGTCAGAGTATGGCGATTGGAACATCATCTCAACAAAATTTTGAAGCCAACCAAGTTGATATGCACAACAATCAACGTTCGCTACTTGACGAGGCCCTCACCGAAACATAGCAGCTATGATGATCAGGAAGCAGGAGACAATATTCAAACAGAGTTGTCTTCGCTTTGGGAGGCATTGAAAAGGGAAGTTGAGGAGGTATTTGAAAACGGATAAATCACCCGCTAAACTTTTTTGCGTCAATAAAAAAATGGAGTGGAGACAATCATGCACAATTTGTCGTTTAAGTTAAAGCACATCATTGCGTGGCAGTTGAAACAACATCTCAAGAAAATTTGGGGAACCACCTTGATAAGCGTAAAAATAAACATTCATTGCTTTACGCGGCCCTCACTCAACACAGCAGCTTTGATGATAAAGAAGAAGGATACAATAATCAACAAGATTTGCCTCTGCTTTCGGAGGCTCCGTCAACGAGTACTATGCAAATGTAATCTAGCATTCAGAAAGTTACAAAGTTGGGCAGACATTCGAAAACTACTAAAACACCAGCTGAACGTTCTCATGCTTATAGAAAAGGGAAAAAAACTTCATTTATTCCATTTTGTATTGCATTTCTTTTCAGTACTTCCTCTCTCTCTATTTTACACTAAAATCTCTCTTATTAGAAATTTTAGTAATGGTACTTATTTTAGTAATTATAAGTAATGGAATAACAAAATGTTATAAAACTTTTAAAATACACGCTATCTAACACAATTTTGTAAGGATATTGCGCCACATACGACCAACTGCTAACAATTAACATTTAATTTAGCCTATAATTATGCAATATTTCCACGCTTGAATGTTTTCTGGTCTGTACCTGGCCACATTATGCACAAGAAAATGTTTTTACAACAAAGCCATTAGCTCTACTTTATAGCTTATTTTAACAAGATAACAAGTGCGTGTTAATCATGTTTCCGGTACTTGTACCTAATTCGCAACAACTTCTTGAACACCAAAGTGAGCCAAAGCAAACGATCACCAAAAAAAAAAAAAAACAAAATATAAGCATATCTGCTGATTGTATCTCATGATTGCGAAACAACTTTATTAGAAAAGTTAGGCAAAAGTGTCGCCATCATCCATATCCGGGACATACACACAGACGCACACACACTGAACTGTCATCCCAACAAGCCCAACACAAACAGACTCAACCGGAAGCCGAAGAAAAAGCCATAAACAAAGCGCTCAAATTTATTTCCGCCACATTTAATACAGCTGACAAACAAAGCATGAAAAATATTAAATTACATTAAAAAAAACAAACAGCAGTAAAAACATTATTAAGGCCACTACTAAATGTTAGCAGAATAGCATAAAACAAAAGCATGTTTCATTTGGCGCAAACATTTTTATTTTGGACAAAAGTAGCGCAACGCTTCTTTTTTTTTTTGTATGACAAGCACACACACTCTAGAAAAAAAAGAGAACCAAATTTTGCAACAGCAAAAACAATGTTAGCAACATTTTTGCAGCCACAGGAAAACCTTTTGTCCTTTTAACGCATGGTGTTGCCACCAACGGGCAAAACATGATTCTTGCATTCGTACTAACTACGGCTGTGTTGCAAAAACCAACACAAGCACAAGCTCATGACCCCAAAGACTACCCGACAATTGTTCAACTAAAACTAGCCTCATGCCACACCCTTTTTAATATGAATAGACGAAGAAAAAAGCTTTGGCCAAATGCGTGGCCCGAATATTTCCGGGATGTGGATTTGCTGTAGTATCACTCTTGAAATTGTATTTGTTGAGGTCCTTGCTGCTGTTTTTGCTATTGTTGTTGTTGTTTTTGCTACTGGCGGCTCACTAAAATTGTTGACTCAACCATGTTGACTTCTAACAACGCTTGGCCGGATGTTATTCATTGCTGTGAAAAGCACCGCAGAGCGTTGCCACATTTGAATTGCATTAGAAACATAGAGGATACAAAGAAAACAAAAATGTTTTATATAAACAATGCAAACATTTTCGGAGAAAACCTAAAATCATATTCGCGAAAAGCATGATTTATGGTGCAAACAATGGCGGCAAGCAAAATCATGAAAAATATTTAATAAAGGAAAGAGATGTGTCGACATTAAACAAAAAAAAAAAAAAAAAAAAAAAATAAAAAAAAACAAACGAACAATTTTAAACAAAATAAATTTTTCTGTGGTTTTTAACGGAACATTTTGCAAAGCTTAAAAACATTGAATTTAATTGGTTAAAGATTTTACCAACATTCTGGTTAAGAAATCCTTTAACATAGTGCCTTTTAAGCTGCTACAAACTATTTCTTCACATTAAATATGGAAAAAGTTGCTTATTTCAAATTGCTATTATTTAATAAAAAATTGTTAAATTATTATATATTTAGGGATTCAAAAATCCAAAAAAGCCACAAATATCTATTTGATATCATAGGTAGTTTTTTGTTTTTCTTTTTTTTATTCTTTAATGTTACCTTTTTCATCGATGTGAACTAAAGTCGAAAATGTTTTCAATTCTTAAACCACATCAAAATAGCAAAGATATAAATTTTAAAGCCTGTAGCAATCACTGCCAAAGTATTTTTACCATAGCATTTCAAAGTTATGTAGTGGGGCTCTTTTTGGTGGCACACAAGCTTTATGCATATTTTTCATGTGTTGATAAGAAGTCAAAGCCGCAATAAAAAGGACTATTTGTGAAAATCCATTTATTGTTATATAATTTTAATACTCAACACTCAAAAGGGCACAGACAGACAGCGAGTAGTGAAACGCATTCAGACGCCAAAATAACCGCACAAACAACTTTTGTGGGTTTAAAGGGGTTTGTTGTGATATGTGATAAAGGGGTTTTTTTTTAACTGTTAAAAAAGTATCAACACATATGAATGTTTAACTATGAAGTTTTTGGAATGTTGATGTTTTGGGTATATTTTAAATTTTTACTTTGGTTACAAAAAAATGCTCGAAGTTTTAAAAATATTTTATTTCATACGGATAGAAGGTTACTTCTCTATTATCATTCTCCACCATGCATTGCCATGTCTTTTACAATGATATTTTCTGTAAGTGTTTTGTGTTACTCCTCATCTTTACTCTTTCATAGTAGTTATTCATTGTCTGTTTCTATTTGATGGAAAGTTCTTGCTGAGATAAGGCCCGAAATGTGTTCGAAAATTTCAGCAAAAGAATCGACATCTGTAGACGTGCACTAGGGGATGGGGGGGGGGGGGGCAAATTTGGAAGATATCATTTATCTTAACTAAATTGTAGACCCTTTACTTGTCAATCTCAATAAGCAAATAAGCAATTTACATTCAAAATGTGTTTCATTTGAATTTAAAAAAAAAAAATTAAACACTAACTTGAAAGCGTCGCACAGTGATGCGATTAGTACAAGTTAGACGGAAAATAATATTTTGTAGATTGTTTTGGTAGCTTTTGGTGATTTAGGTATAGGAAAATACAAACAAACCTATTTTAGAAATTTTGGACAAGGGGGTGTGGCAGCTGCCATAGAACTGAAACATAATTTGCGCTTTATCTTAGAAATTAGATAAGCTACGACAAAAAATCAAACGTACATTTTTTGTATGTGATTTCCAAAAAGAGAAGAAAATTTTGGCGCAATGGGAGAAGTGGGCGTGGCAGCTGCCATACAACTTTATCACGTTTATCGCTGTATCTTAAAAATGAGTTAAGCTACAGTAACAAAATTAAACGTGGACGTTTTGTGTATAATTTTAATTGTGGAAAAGTGGAAAAAATTTCGGCGCGATTGAGAAAGTGGGCGTGGCAGCTGCCATACAACTTTATCACGTTTATCGCTGTATCTTAGAAATGAGTTAAGCTCAAGTAACAAAATTAAACGTGGACGTCTTGTATGTGATTTGAAAATAGTGGAAAATTTCGGCGCGATTGAGCAAGTGGGCGTGGCAGCTGCCATACAACTCAAACACATTTCGCGCTATATCTTAGAAATGAGATAAGCTACGTTCACAAAATTAAACGTAGACGTTTTGTATATAATGTGCAAAAAGTGAAGAAAATTTCAGTGCGATTGAACAAGTGGGCGTGGCAGCTGCATTACAACTTGAATCACATTTTTCTTGTCACAGATGTCTTGTTTGTAATTTCGAAAAAGTGGAAAAATTATCTGTGCATTTCAACAAGTGGGCGTGGTAGCTACCACACATTTGGACTATATTTGGGTCCATAACTAAGAAATAAGAAAAGGTATGAAAACGAAATTTAAGTTGAAAATTTGTAGCTATAAGAAAAATTTTTTTTTTATATATCAACAATATTTATTTTTTAACTTAAATACGATGACAAAGAATCGCTCTCGGTATCGGACCTATCTTGATTAGTTGAATCATCATTTATAAGAGGAAAGAGCGACTGTCGCACTGCAGTTATTTCCGATGTCGATTAAGCCATGTCCATCAGTCTATCCATCTGTTTGTGATCACGATTACAGCCGTAATTTTTAATCAATTATAACGAAAGTCGATATTTAAGCTTTTGTCTAAAATATGAAGGTCAAGTTCGAAAATGAGCGAAATCGGATGTAAACCACGCCTACCTCCCATATAAAGTGTTTAAAGCTTTATTAAAAAGGTAAAATGTCTTAGAATTCCACAAAAATTAATAGATGGACTTGAAATTTTGTATATGAGCTTCGATATTTAATATAAACTTTGAGTATGAAATTCAACGAAATCAGATGAAAATCATGCCTACCTCCCATACAAAGTGACTTTGAATATACTTTGGTTCGGTCGTGGGGCTATTTTAATTTCGGCCCAGTCGAAGATCATTTCTTACTTGTTATAAATTAAATTTACAATGAATATTAAAAGCACTAGCAGCCTCGGCTATCGGCTTATCACAATTATAAAAAACAGTTCAAACCTGGTTTTGAAATGAAAATAAATAGCATTTTTATGACCATCAAACAGGTTATAAAACACGGAAACCGGCAATCTGCGCACCTTGGCACTTTTAGAGCTTAAATAAGACATAATAATGGTTAAAAAAAATATATATTTTTGGATATATAAAATGGTCCTTATTTTAATTTTACAAAATATTTTACCAATTTTCGCGTTTTTTGTTTCTTTTTCAAACCTCAGCTAAAATATTTTTTTTTTATTTAATATATATTTCAATATTTTTTTTTAAGTGTAAAAATATTTTGTTATGTGTTGACTATATTTAAACACCACATACAGTCTAGTCGGTGGCGTCCGTGGCGTAGTTGGTTAAAGTGCGTGGCCGCTATGACAAAGAACCTGGAGACCCAGGTTCGAACCCAGCAGCGACAGAAAATTATTTGAATTAAAATAATTTTTCTGTACGGCCGCCACCTCTCTGCAGACAATGGCAAACCTCAGAGAGTAATTAAAATGCCATGTAAAGCTTCTTGAGAACGAGAACATTCTGTTCATCGCCGTTCGGAGTCGGCGTTAAGCCTGTTGGTCCAGTTCTCGGTCAATTGTGTACAAACTTAATAACACGCACAACACAATTGATCATAAGAAGCTAGGTCAAAGTCCTTTCAAGGGCTGAAATGGCCAGTAATTTATTTTATTTTTATTTTTATTTTTTTTTTTATACAGTCTAGTCGACCTCAAATTCAATACATATTCATACAAAACGGTTAGGACCTAGCTTATACATGCATTTTTAGGACCATTAAACAGGTTAAAAAACAAGGCAACCGGCAGTTGGCGCACCTTGACACTTTTAGAGCTTAGAGTAGAAATAATAATGGTTAAATAAAAAAATACATTTTTGTAAATATAAAATGTTCCTTTTTTTATTTTCCAAAATATTTTACCAAATGTTAATTTTTTACGCAGTTATATCGATAAATATTATTTTATAGCGCAAACATTTTTAAAGATACATTCTTGGACATATTTTTTTTTAAATGATCTTAACTTAGTCGTAAATTATGCCAATTTTCAACTCTTTTGAATATTAGGAAATATTTAAAAAAAAATAATTAAGTATAACTAGAAAACTCATAAGCGAAAATTTCAAGAAATCACCTTTTGGGCCAACTTTCAAGAATTTTTGCATTTTTTGTTGAAAGCGCAGGTAAATAAAAAACTATTCCTGAGATCAATGGATATTATTTAACAGTTTTAAATATTCAGAATGTTAAAATTCTATTTCGAATTTTTTCCGTCTAGCATGCCCTTTCGCATCACTGCGCGTCGTACGGAGTTGGCATGAAAACTAGTATCTAGGTGCGCTTTTCAATTATTTGATACAAACATTTCATAAGACACACAATACAATTGATCATAAGAAGCTTGGTAAGAGTCCTTTCAAGGGCTCAAATGGCCAATTAACATAACAAAACAATAAAATGTCAAAAAAAAAGGTCAGTTAACAAAATCTTTACTTGCACAGCCACAAAAACGCGAAAAGCCACTTGATTTTAAGTGTACAAAGCAAAGAGTTTAAATTACTACCAATTGTTCGAAGGTCCATAGGTCAAGAGGTTAATTTAACAATTTCTGAAGTCTTATTTTGAGGCTTTCTTTAAAAAGACTTCTCTGATTAAATTTTTGGATTGCAATTATTTGTGTCTTATACACAACCTACCCACAAACAGCGCCCTCTCAATTTATTGCTCACAGTTTGTATGTGTTTTTATCTTTTTCCCACTGAACCACAAGTTATGGTTTGATGTAAGGTAGCGAATATTTTCGAGAAAATAAATTTTCTTAAATAATTATTTGCTTAAGGAGCTATGGAGCTTCCTAGCATTTATTCAAAAATAAAACATTTCAATTTCATTTCAATTTTTAAATTTAAAAACAAAAAAAAACTATGAAATTTTTTTTCATACGTTAAATGATTCATTTTTGAATCAAAAATTAGACTATATTTTTGGTTTAATGACTTTTAGAAATGATTAATATATTATTCCTTTTTTTATATAAATGAGCTTCTAACTGAATCATAAATAGTTCTTTGATTTAAACAAAAACAGGCTTGGAAGATGATTTATTTCAAAATAATAATTGTTTTGTTTCTAATTTATTTCGGAAATAAATAATTAATAATACCTTATGTTTACTCCAAGTAAAAGAGTAAAACCAATGAATCAATTCGCCGATGAATGTGTTTTTCACATAGTGTTACGCAGATTTAAATAATTATAATATAATATGGACACTAGAATGGGTCAATTGTTTTTATCAAAAGGTGTATAGCAAAAATATCATCTACGAAGAATTCTAAGAAAATTTTCCCAAGAAAGTTTGAAAAATATTTAACAACTGCGTGGTTTACAATCCATTCGAGGTGCTCATGTACGACTTTCTAGAGTCAGTACGCATCGAGAAACACGCGTCAGCAACTGCGCACACCACATCGCTCGGTTCCTTGAATGTGCGATGAAATTGTTGGATCTGTCAGTAGTATGTATTTCATCAGAATTTATGTACTGCAATAAATGCTCGTGTGGAATGCTTGCAGTAAATGTAGGCTCAGATAACATTTTGTCAATATCTAAGTCGACTAAATCCATATAATCTATGCAATCGAAATTAATAGGATGCTTCTTATAAGTTCTAAGTTTAGTTCAGTCATATAGTTCTTTAGCGAACAGGTTTCCTTTTATCGAAAAGCATTGCTAGCAATATATTTTCTGGCTGAGTGAAGAAAGCATTGTTTTGGATTGTTTTGTTTACAATTTCTCGAAGATTAAGTGGTAAAAATTTCGCAGACTTTATAGAATATAAAAGTGCACTGCTATATACCACTGAGTTATTAAATTTTACATTAAATTGAAAACAAATTTTTCGAGCTCTAGGCCAAGCATGTTGACGACAAGACAACATGAAGAACAAAGAAGGCAACAAGCAACAACAACAATAACGGCTCTGTATAGAGCAAATCACACAGCTTGACTATACAGACTGTTTCATTGGCCGCTACACCAACTCATCAGTAGCCTTTGTATAACTTTACACTGTGATCCACTCAAGCTACTTATGTAGGTTCTACATATACTGCCAATATACCGAGAAAGTTACACGGAATTTTATTTTTGGCAGAGAACGCTTGAATTTTTGTAACTGAGTTCTTATCTACTTTTTGATGCATACTGTACCAAGGTTAACCTAGAGCGTATCATACTTTTAGGCATAGCTTTAATTCATGTGCATCTTCGAAATTCGATCACAGCGGTTTACTGCTATCAGAGCATATTGAAGTTGTTACAAGTTAATATTTACAAATATTAAGATTAAATTTTACATTAAAATATATCGGTACATAAACTTTCATAATAAAATTGGCAAGTATTTTCAAATTTGGTGAAGGTAAACTAGTTGCAACGTAAAGGCGCAAAAGTCTGCTGACTTTTGTTTTCCAGCGAGAACAATTTGTCCCAGCTTCATACTGGCTTCATCTTCTGGACACGCACCTTTCGACACAGCTTTGGCTATTCGATAGAGATATAAAACGTCAGTAGAAAGACTTTTTTTTCTCTACTGTCCATAGGTGGAGGCATATTCCCCAATGAAATTGGTTCAGAATCAGGTAGAGCCTACAACGAAATGTTTATTTTCTTTTTAGGAACTTACACTAAATCGTTTTTATAATAACGGCATGCTTACCGAAAGTCTTTCGCAGGTCTCAATTTATTTCGTACAGTAGCTTTTCAACTGTATGGTTCATACATTGAACAATTATAATATTGTCAAAACGCATATGGAGCACGTCTTTGATATTCAGATTGAAAACCTCAACGTTAAACAAAAAGGCAAACGATGACTGTTCCAATTTTCTAATTTTCAAGACCTTATAGATGGTTTCTGCGTGTAGCTCACGGATTGCTTGGATGAGATTAGCCTTAAGTGCTTGAATCGTTTCCGCATTGTTGGCATAACATCGGTCCTTCACGGTTCCCCCAGAAAAAAGTCTAAAGGGGTCAAATCGCAGCTCCGATGAGGCCAATTGACATTGCCAAGATGGCTGATAACACGATTTGGGAATTTGGTGTGCAAAAGATCAATTTTGGCATGGGCTGTGTGGCATGACACGCTATCCTGCATGAACCAAAGATCGTCCAAATTCATGTTTCCAATTTCAGTAAAAAAAAGTCGGTTAACATGGCACTGTAACGCCCACCGTTGACCGAAACGTTGTTCCCAGCCTCATTTTCGAAGAAAAATGGTCCAATGATGCCACAAATTCACAATCCGCAACGAACTGTCAGTCTCTGTGGATGCATCGGCTTCTCGACAATAATATGCGGGTTTTCCGAGCCTCAGATGGGGCAATTTTGTTTGTTAACGGAGCCGCCGAGATGAAAATATGTAAACTTTTCGCCCAAATTGTATTCTTTTCAAATAACACACGGTTTGAACTACACAGCAGTCACTTTGGAAATAAGTTCCCAATATTTCCCAACGTTATTCAAAAGTGAAGCTTCTCATTTATTTCCGCGGAGGTATAATACTAACTTTAAGTCAAGATCTCGAGCGGGAAACAGCTGTCTGTCTGAAAATAACCTATGATTTCAAAATTAACCACTAGATGGCCCACTCTGTACTTACTATGCCAGTGATACTTTCCGTTCACTGGGTTCTTTAGTATTTGGGTCTTTGTTTTATTTGGATCCTTTATTCATTTATTTATTAAAGTAGGTTTTGTTTTTTCTCATGTTTTTGCCTTTATTTTATTTTATTTTTTATTTTGTTTTTTTTTTTCTACGAAGTTGTTAGAATATCATTTTTCAGCAGTGCTACTACTTTCTCTGACTTCTTCTTCTTCTATGCCATCCATTATTTTTCGCTTCCTGTGGTTTTCACTGGCATTTCTTTGAAATCTTTATTCGTATGATTATTGCGCGCCTTTTTGGTCCATTAAGCTTAAACGTACACATACAGTGCGGGGAAAAAAAAACAAACAACACTAACAAGTAAGCATTTAATTTTGTTGTATTAATTTCCAGCAAAGTAGCAAATATATGTATATATTTTAACAAATCTGACCTAAATTATTGGCAACTTTGGTAATCAGTTCAAGTTGTTGCGTTGAAAAGCTTTTAGCGAGAGTTGTTAAAGTTTTAATAGATTAAACAGTAGCGTGTCAGGAAATGGCAACTTTTGAGTTAAATTTGAAAAAGCAAAGTTTAAAAAAAAGCAGATGGTTGCAAAAAGTAGCTTATCAGGATATTTGTATATCCTTTTTAAACGTATTTTTTTTTTATTCAAACATGTTCACATAAGTAATAAGTGCGAAATTTTTCTGCACACCACTGTTAGGCTGACATATTTATTTCAGCTTTCATTAAGCAGTCTGTTTTTGCAATTTTAAACATTGCCTTTCGCAAAGATTGCGAAAGTCGACGCTTCTTTGGCAATTTATTTTTATTATATGAAGTAACTATTGTTGTTGTTGTGGTTGTGATTGTTGCTGTTGTTTTTTTTTTATGTTTTGGTCTTGTTAAAAACTTCTCAACAATTTGATTGCTTTAAAACTTTCCTTTGATTATTTTCAATGTTTTTAATGCTATTTGAAGACGCAATAATAAACCATCAAGGAATTAAATTTAAAAAATTTACTCTACAACATCTACATAGATTGGAGTAAAGAGAATTATTTTAGGGGAACATTTTTTTGTTTTTATCCTTAACATTAACTCTTTGAATAGATGAAATTTTAATGAAAGAGAAATTTTAAATGTTTATAAAACTTTTTTGCTGAATACGCACACGAATTATAACCAAAACAAATTCCTCTTGAAAAACGATATTGTTTGAGATAGATTTTTAATATATCCGCTGGTAAAAAAATGTAGTAGATGCTAATGGGAATCCGGGAACTTCTTAGAATGTAAATCGTGCATACGTATGGCGCGGGTCACACGTATCTATGAATATTTCTTACCTCCGGGCGAATCCAAAAAAAAAAAAAAAAATAATGTAATGCAGAAGTGTAAGTGGGACGTCAACAATTTTGTTGCAAGCTTTATTTCATTGTTAATGAAACAGTTTGGCTTCATTTGTCTGTGTTGCTAATTCCTGTTTTCCAACAAGAACATAAAAAGTGAAGTAAAGATGCGAAAACTGATAATTTCTATGCTTGTACTTGTACATTACTGAATTGTTTTAAAATCTGAAGCTATAAAGATTGTAGATGACAATTTTCGCTAAAATCAGTTATTCAATCTGACATCTACTCACATTTTTGGTAAGTGTAAGTCTCACTGGATCAAAAATAAACCAGAATTCATGTAAAAAGGATGCGTATTTAATTTTCATACAAAGAGCTTTCGTGAATGTCAGGTTAAAGACAAAGGTTAAGGACAATTAAATGACATGCCAATTAACATGTCAGTTAACTAATTGCTAGTTAATTAAAATAAATGACATAAATGTTTACCTTGAATGCTGCTTTTTAGGAATAGAATTTACAAACTAACAAACAACGTTTTTGATTTCATACAATACGAGTTATATTTATAAATAACATATTTTTCTGCTATAAAATTTTACGAATGAGAGTTCTAACGAAAAGTCGTCAGTTCTATGGAACTATGGAACACAATATTTGGTGTGCATGCAGTTATTTGTTGCTCATGAGAATTTGATTATTTTCCGTTTAAAAAAAAAAAAATTCATTGAAACTCTCATTAGTTGTTTACATAAAACACTGCAATAAAATTCAAATAATGAACTTTGAGATAGATATGTATATATCCACTTTTAGTTCCGAATAAATGACAATTACATGATACAATCATTAATTCTTTTCAGAATCTTTCATGTAAAACAATTTATAACCTTCAAATATTTTGCTTGATCTAAGAAAAATTAAAATTAAGCCTCATTTGCTCAAATCAAGCATAAAAAACTAAAATTAAGTAAAATAAACTTTTAATGAGAATTTATTTCATTAATTAAAGTAAAATAAATGATGAGTAAAATAAATAATTACTTGAAACAAGAATAAAATACTTAATTTTAGAACCTGGAACAAGACTTGAACAAAGAAAATATTTTCTCAATGTAAGCAATCGCAGAGAATTATTTTAGTTTTCAGCAAATTGTTTATTTGAATCAAGCAAATTTCTCTCCCTTCAACTTATATTGGCATGCTTATATTTCACAACATGTTTACATGAAAACATGTTTAAGAGGATGTGGATTGACAAACTATGGAATGGTTGGAAGGCGCAGTGACTTATCTGTTACTTTATTTGGAAACATATAAGCGTCTACAAGATATATTTATTATATTCGTGTAGTTTTTCATGATCGGCTATCCTACATCTTTGCTGAAGGATTTTTATTATAAAAAGAAAATTAAGTTTCTAATATAAAGCAAATATAAAATTCTAGATTGCAGTAAATTCTTTACTTGAATCAAGCAAATTGCTCTCAATTCAAGGAAAGTCAATTTATCAAATTAATTAAATTATTCTAGTTATCAGTAAGTTGTTACTTAAATCAAGTAAAATGTTCTCACTTCAAGCAAATACAAGTCTTGAATATAGAAAAAGTATTCTTGAGTTTTAAGCAAATGTTTTTTGAATTAAGCATTTTTTTCTCAAATTAAACATTCTCAACAACACATGATGTTGTTTTATTTTTGCTCAATTCAAGCAAAATAATGCTTGAACTGAGAAATTTATGCGTGTGTGTGTAAACCAGCGCAGAGAACTCCATAGCTCTCTGTGAGCGTAACTTTTTACATGTACACAAAGCTTACAACAGAAGAAACCAGAGCTGTCAGATATTCTGCACCCCCGGTCCCCATTTAAGATGTCTAAAATCCCCAAAATCCCCAAACTTCTTCGAAATTCCCCAAATTCCTTCAAAAATCCCCAAATTTGAACAATAAAAATTACAACTAGAGAGCACTGGTCCAAAACCTCCTAAAACAATAAAATAAACATTAAAATTTACCCAAAATAAATCACATATGCAACTGTTTTCTTTGCCTCTTTTAATTATTTTTCATTTTCAATCATAAAAGAGATTCTGTGAACAAAATCAATAAAATATTTATTCAACTTTTCAAATGATCAACATAAAAAAAAAAAAAAATGTAAAGAACTACCAAGGAATGAAGGATTCTACTAAAAAAGCTGTATTTGAAATAGTTTTACAACTAAATTTATTTAGTTGTAACTGTTTTGTAGTTAGCGTGCGATATCACCACTTGAAATTGATAAGTATTAATTTCCATTACAAACATTTTATATAAAATTTTGGTTTTTTTAATAACAACCAATTAAAAAAATTAAAAATAGATTTTTCTTGAAAATCTGACGTTACAAAAAGATATTCAATAACTACACAAATATAATTTTACAGTATGACAACTGTCTGAAAGACGTCAATTTCATTTTGCTCAGTCAAGTCCTGTTCTTCATTTTTTGTGTGCATATTTGTTGATTTAAAACGAGCTAGCATGTCTTTAGTTGGAAGGAAATTCCGACAGCATATAAAAAATACACTTAAAAAACAATTATGCGCAAAAGTGCCTCTAAAAGTTCATATTACATTGAGTAGCGTAATTTTGATTTTGTAATATTCGAATGGAGAAAATTCTTTCTACACTGGCATTACTTATTGGAAAAATCAACATACGCAAAACTACCTCAGCAAGCTCTTTAAAATAACAATTTCTAGAGCCATCTTTATACCTGTATACTTCAGGCCAAAATTCTATTAAATTATTCGGTGATGCTTTAACAAAATATTTATTCCAATCGTCGAATGCCAGCTTGTTCCGTTGATTCTCATAAATATCATAAGAAATTATTGGATCCATAAAATCTGTAATGACATCTTGCACATTTGAAAAGTTGTCATGACTAAAAGGATTGCTACAAAGGGTTAGAGAAAAAACCTTGTATTTTCTGAATGTTCCTATATTTTCGGGCAACCGTAACAGCATTTCCTTAAGAAGTTGCTTTACATAGCTAATACAACATTTTTTAAATTCTTCTGTGTCTGAGGGTCCAAAATTAGCTCGTATTAATTCTCTTGCAAATTCAGTTCCTAAGTCTGCAGAATCAATTGGCAAAAATTTTGCTTCATCATTGAATACTTCGGAGCGAAATGTATTGATTTCAACCATCCTAAAAGAAAATTTACCTAACCTGTGACGAAAATCTACAAAATATGTTATATATTTACCTTGAGCCCAAAATTCAGACTCCCATTCCCTCTTATAAATTCTTTTTACTATTTTCGGCTTTTTAGCGGCTTTCATCGTTATTTGTTTCATTTCTTTTAAAATTGACAACGTACGTTTTTTGATTTACTCGTTTGTTTTTGCAAAATTTGTTTTACTCGTTTGTTTTTCCATAATATGGCCAGATATTCAAATTTGCAAGTTAAGGGTATGCTTACATTTTTAATGTTGCGCCACTGATAATTTATGTGTCAAACTAAAATTAACTGAATTTTTGCTCTTTCTCTTCTGAAATCCCCAAAAAATCCCCAAAATAGGCCTGGATATCCCCACCAAATCCTTCATCCCCAAACTAAAAAATTCGTCCCCAAAACTGATTTTAAATCCCCAAAATGGGGACAAATCCCCATATCTGGCAGCCCTGGAAGAAAGTATAATTCAGTCGTTCGCAGACTGTGATGCTGCTAAGGTTTGTATCGCTTTGCGTTGCAAATCATATGTACACTTTTAAAAAACCCAACCTATTAATTTGTAGATTCATAATACTTATGAATACATTTATTTAGTAGAATTTCTTATTATTCGTATATATTAAGACTTCATATAATTCATACATGCGTATTACCTATTAAGATTCTTTGCATTATTCATTCATATTATTGTATTAATTAATGTAATAGGAGAAATAATGAACAATATGACTAAAAAGAAAAATATTAAATAAAAACTTGCAAATTTTGATAATTGTGACAACTTTTTCGCTCAGTGTGCGCGATTTGAGACCAATATGCGCATCAATACTAACAAGACAAAAAAAAACTAGTAAGAAATGATCTTCGACTGGGCCGAAGTTAAAATACCCCCACGTCCGAACCGAAGTATATTCAAAATCTTAAGCCGTCAATAAAATGTTTATTTGTATAAAACATTTTTGTTATACCTACATAGTTTTAACAGAAAATATTCGCTTTCATTTTTTATAAAATCACTTTGTATGGGGGGTGGGTGTGGTTTTCACTCGATTTGGTTGAATTCTATACACAAAGTGCATGTTATATATCAAAGTTAATAAGCAAAATTTCAAGTCCATATATTATTTTTTGTGGAATTTAAAGAGATTTTACCTTTTTGATGAAGTCACTTTGTATGGGAGGTAGGCGTGGTTTTTATCCGATTTGGTTGAATTTCATACTTAGAGTGCACTTTAAATATCGGAGCTCATATGCGAAATTTCAAGTAAATATATTAATTTTTGTGGAATTCTAAGAGATTTTACCGTTTTGATAAAGGCACTTTGTATGGGAGGTAGGCGTGGTTTTCATCCGATTTGGCTCATTTTCGAACTTGACCTTAGTTTTTTAGATAAAAGCTTAAATATTGAATTTCGTGATGATAGCTTGAAAATTACGGCTGTAATCGTGACGACAGACGGACAGACGGACAGACAGACGGACATGGCTAAATCAACTCGGGTGGTGATGCTGATCAATAATATATATACTTTTCTATACCTACCACGCCTCCTTATGGGCGTTACAAACGGAGTGACAAAATTAATATACCCCCATTTACGTTTTTTAAACGTGGGGGTATAAATATGACTGTGTTGAAATGCTCAGCTGATTTCATGTAAGTGCTAGCCTTGGTGTAAACCAGTGGTCGGCAAACGCACACAACCATACAATGCTTCGTATTTTAATGTAACGAAAGATTCGCGAAAGAAGAAAACATTCGCGACGATAATTTTACAAAAAAAAAAAAATACAGTTTCAATAGTATCGTTAGTGGAGACGTAGCATTTTTTGTTTGATATATTTGGTGATGAATTTGTTGTTCTTATAAATTTTAATGTTGATTAAAAATAAATGTAATTTAGTTTCATGGAAACAAATATTTCAGAAAATATGAAGTTATTGTTTTTCCTGCAGTAAAGAACTTAAATATATTTTAAATTAAATTGAAAATTTAAATATTAGCAAGAAATATATCTTTGTATATTTAATATACAAAATGTAATATATTTGTATATATTAAATATATATAACGACAAAAATGAAAGGAACTATTATGTGTATATATGTATATGTCAATTTTACATACGTTTTAAAAACAACAACACCAACAACAACAACAATGGTATCTTTCGACATTATACTTTTTCTTGATAACTTTACTTACGTCCACATATTAAGCATTCTGCCTGTCCTGAGAAATTCTCAGCAAAAAAAAAATCTTTTCCCATTCAACCTCAAACATGTTATTTAAAATAAGGTATATTATATAAAAATGCTAATATTTTCTGATTCAATATGAACGGATTATACTTTCTTTTAACAGTGTAAGCACCCTCTCTATGCGACGGTTTCTATGTAGCTGAAAATAAACACGCAAATTTGCTGAAGCAAAAAAAAATCTGAAGAAAGCATGCGACGCAAACCTACTCACTCGACAGTTGGCATAAGACTGAAGTTCGTTTATTTAGCTTCGGCTTCACATGCATACGGCACTCATAAGGCCAAAGCACATAGGAGGCATGCATGCTTCAAGCATCTGACATTTGTGATTGAATATACATATTCTTATGAAGTAGCCCACATTAAAAGCATGCACGCATGCATGATGCTTGAAGCATGCCTGAAGTTGGCGAACTTTTAACTTTTTGCAGGCATCAAAGCATTGACAGAAGACATGTGTGAAATAAAAGCAATATCAACACAACCAATAAGCATAAAATATCCTCAAATTCCATTTTTAGTTGTTTTTGATTAAATTTAATGTATTTTCACTACTTTTTCTTTAAAATTTCTATTCAGTTTAACATATTTGAAATTTATCACATAAGCGATGCATGCTTTCAATGTGCTTTAACCAAGCATGCTTCACAGGCATGATGCATGCTTGAGGCATGCATGCTTTCTATGTGTTTTGGCCTATACTGATGCATTGCCCGCGGGCATCCTTTGCCGATCACTGGTGTAAACTGATGGCCTATTTGCTTGATTCAAGCACTGATTGCTTATGTTTTTCTCTCAGTGTGTCCTTTTTTTCTTTTTTTTATGGAATCGACCTCAGGTTATGCTCAATTTTTTGTAAACGAGTGTCCGATTAACTAATATTTGTTATCCAAGAATCACAAAATATTTTTCAAAAGTTGTATAATTATAATGTTAAAACAAAAAATCACCTCAAAAAGAACTGACTATTTAAATATAAAAATAAAACTTAAAAATAAAACTTTTAACACAGTGCTTTTTTTAACTTTAGTTCAGTGGTGGTCACTTCATGGTTTCATATAGCCCGCAGGCATCGTTTGCTGTTGAACTTCTGCATACGAAGTAGCAATCGGCTTGCTGTGTTGGTACACTGCATAATAGTTTGTTTTTTTCTGCTGTGCTTTAATTTTCAAGTCATTCGCTATTTTATTTATGAATGTACGTAAATATTTTGGAATGTTTCAGGATAATCATTTATACATTCTATTCTTCACTCTTAATTTGTTTTATGTTTTCTATGTTAAAATAGCGAAAAACAAACACAAAAATAAAAAATAAATGATTATATTGAAAATCTAGCACACGACAAGATTTCCTTGCACCAAATGTTGTGAGAGCTTTTAACAACTTTTTGTTGCAGAGTAAAACTGTACACTCTGAAAGCACCTCTCCTCTGTTTAAATTATGCGTTGATCAACACCACCTTTGAATTTTGAAATTTGTTTTTTTTTTAATTTTTGAAGTGAAACTTCTTAGGCGGCGCTTCGAAATTTGAACGAGAATATTATGAAGTGAAATTTCAAGGTCAATTTACTTCATTTCGTTACACGATAGAGAAGAAAGATATGTTTTATAGTAGAGAGAATGAGAGAGATATACAATGTATAAAAGACTTAAAAAATTTGTTTGTCACCGCAGAGGATCGAACCTGCGAAATAAAGGTTACAAAGACAACGCTCTATACAACGAGCTAAACTCTTCATACAAAAATTTACTCTATGTATATACCAATTAATCAAATTACTTTTGCTGTAGATGCCCAGCGGGAAAATAAAAAGCGTTCCTAGAAATAGCGCTTTTTATGCGCATTTTTGGTATGCTTTGAGGATGTGCTTTTCAGAGTTCAGAGTTGTGGAGCTCACATTTTGTTCATAACGGAAACAGCGGGGAAATAGCAGAGCAGTAAGACATTTGATTGTAATGCCAGTGGCCCGAGTTCAATCCTCGCATCCTATAAAATTTTCTCGCTTTGTTTTTTGTTTTCTTTAAAGAGCTTTTTAACTATTTGTTTGTTAAGAAGCGCTTTCATCTAAGGATATCCAATATAAATTTTAATATGAACTTGGTTTACTTAAAAAGCGCTTCAGATGTGTGACGCGCTATGGCAGAAGAGCTTGTTTAGTGCTTTTGAACCGCTTCGATTACCACTGGGTGGCAAAAGCCGCAGATTGTGTGCTGATTGCGTTCTATGTGTGTTAGACAGGGGGGTTGCCATGACTCGGGTAGAAGAAATAAAGATTCAGCGAAGCAGAAGTGAATAAGAGAGTTGCCCTGAGCGCATTATGATTTTCGCAAAGTAGACTCTCATACTACGGCTGCCATGCCAATAATTTTTTATAATACCAACGTTGGGGTATCTTGAATTCAATATACTAATATAACCTCTATAAATTTTGCTCATATTACACATATTATTATTCATAATATTGCGATATAAAATTATATAGAAACCCAAATTCATGAAGCATATGCTGTCGCCCATGACGCCAACTTGAGACTGTGCGCAAGAAAAGTTGGAATAAGTTCTTTCAATAGATAACTATTTTTATAGAATAGAAATATTATTAATAATAGTAATTATAATATGTTTGATATAAGTAATATTAATACGTACATATGTTGAATTAAAAATATATCAAGTTGTATTCTGTATTCACATCTTTATGTAAATACGACGCAAATTGGTTATCGAATTAATTGCTTTTTAGCCATAGGTCCATACCAATGAATATTAAATATTAAATTAAACGCCACGTTACGTTGCGTAGCTTTACGATTGCATAATCGAGCCTTTACACTAAAATGGTTGTTATTCTAGAAGAGAAAGAGTGTATACAAAGAAGAAGTTTCACTTCTTTACTGTATACACGGTATCGCAATCTCGCATATTCGTATTTGCGCAAATTTCACGAACACACCCTAAAGGTTACGAGTGTGTAATTCAGTTTTTGTCATACGAGTGTAAACTTTTTTGTATGGAAAAAGAGAACAGCTGATATACGCAGTGAAAAGTTTCGAGGTTTAATTGGTAAATAAGGCATTTGCGAGCTTTAATGAGGACCACTACTGTGAAAATTTCAAGCAACTCTACCGTCCAACCGCCACACTGATGACATCCATTTTACACAATAAGCGACAATTGAAGTAGGTAAGCACACGAAATTCAAAAGAATTCGTTTCTATGCAAAGAACACAACGAGAGCACACATTGTTACTATAGTAACAATTTCGTCTCAAGCTAGTAATCAAACAGTTCGTGTCATATGCCGCTTACAATTCTGCATTACAGTAGGATCACCGACTTGTTTTATGTTTGATTTTCGTGACAATATCACTAAAGTTTATCTCTTTAAGTTTGAGTTAACAATTTTGAAAAAGTTAAAGAAGAATATTAAATTAGCTACACGAACTTGACGAAGTCATCATGATATTTCTGACGATTTTTATTAAAACTGCTTAATTAAAGAATTTTTACTGCTCACAAACCACAAAACCTAGTGTATATAAAAGAAGTTTAATGTCCTAAATATTTTTTTTGTTTTTTTTTTTTTTTTTTTTGCCATTTGTGCTAGAACAATAAATGTTCCAACCAAGCAGCAATAAATGTTGTGCAACTGAGCATGACAAACACACAACTATTCATTATATTTTATGAACTTTTATTTAATAACACAGCATGTTGGCGGTAGTAAATATTTTTTGAATGCCGTCCGTGTATGTTATGTCGGAGGGTGTTGCTAAAATTTTTGTACTAACCAGTGAATTCAGACGCGCTCACATATTTTCTGTTCTATACACACACGCACACACACACACACATACACCATTTTCCGGCACTAAATGAAATGCCATTAATTTGTCGAACAACACTTCGAATAGAATTTTGAATGCTTTCAAATGCTTGAGAATATTAAAGGCACTGAAGCAGCGGTTATTCGATGAAATTTTAGTGCCAACACTTTGGAATTTCTGTGTTAATTGAATGATTTTGTTGGTTGGTGGCCTTATTTTGTGACCAGCAATTACGACAGTTTTTTTGGTTAGTTGAAATTTTGGGCTGTCAGCAAAAAGCTTTGAAAAGTTGCAATAAACAAGACATTCATTTATTATGACAGTCAGTTGGATGTTTAGTTACAGTAAAATAAAAATTATTAGGTGAGCATAAGAAGCGGCTTAAAACTTGAAAAGAAATTATTTATATAAATTTGTAAATTCATACTTCATCTTAATTACAGTTGATTTTCATGCACGTACATATTTCTAGCTAAAAAAGTTTAATAAATACAAACAAACCCGAATTTGCTGAAAAAATAGAAACTTTTACAATCACAGCTTTTTGATTCTTTTTTTGTCCCAACACAATTCCATGAATACAAATAAAATTTACAAACAAAACTCACAACTTAATTTAAAAATTGCAGAAAAAAAAAAACACAGAGACACACAATAATCAAAATCAAAGAAAATGTAAGTAACATTAGCTTAAAATTTAGCAATAAAAGAAATTCAAATCTTAGGCCAAGGCTATAGAGAAAAATGTGAAAACGAAAAAATGGAAAGTTGTTCTGAAGTAATTTGAAGAATTTGATAAAGTAATTTTTATGCGTTAGAAATATAGATACAAAGTATGGAAAAGTTTTGCTCAAGTTTTTTTAAAAAAAGAAAAAAAACACAATAAAAAAAATAGATAAAAATTCAAAAGTTTAAACAAATTCAAAACAAGTTAGACAAAGGTAACAACTCACAGCAGTTGTAGACACGTGCGTACGAGTGCATTGGTGTGGGTTTGAGTAGATGTTACGGTGATGCGAGTGCTGAGTTCAAATGTGTTTCTATTGACTTCAATGCACTAACTTGTTCCACCTGCCAAGTTGTCGAAAATTTTATGGAAAATTTACGGTAACTTTGTAGTCATTAACAAAGTAAAGTTAAATTTACATACAAACAAAATTTGCCAGCTATACAAATATAGACAAAATCACTCCAGAAATATAAATAGATAGAGCTTCCATATTTTGCCAAGCATTCAAAGCTTCCGAGAAAAGCACGTTTGATATTTCTCGTCAGAGTTTTTATGCCGAATAAGTGGCGCTGGGAATAACTTAAAAATTAGAAACATTTTTAACTCATTTATTGAGGAAGTTCTTTTTCTAAACCATTTATATAAAGAAAAATGCAAAATTTTCACCCTATATTAAAGCTTCAACAATTCAATAAACAGTTTATTTTTTATTAAAAACTAGCCTTTTCCCGGCGCGCGTTGCTGCACCCTGCAACTATATGGGAACATAATATGTGTATTCAAAACTTTTCTTAGACTCATAGTTTGACACCACTGTTATTTTCCACTGCCCGTTACAGTTTCCCAGTAGCAGGAGATCACCAAATAGTAACTCCATTTTGAGTTTATATGTAAGTATTGCTACTTTTACTTTCAAAGCTATTTGATAATACAAATTTTAACTGTATGGGCGGAGCCACAGCCTCTTATATAATGCTCATCCCAGTTTTCTAGTAGATGGACACTACCCAGTTTTAGTACAGTTGCCGACAGTAAGCATACAGACTAAATTACCAAAATGTAGCCCAATCGACGAAAACCGTAGGAAATATAGCATTTTTATTGATTTGTGGGCGGTAAAAGGGGGTGTGACAAAAATTTAAGCCATCTCGTACTTGAAAAAAATGTTCTGCCAAAAATTTCAGCTCTATCGGCTCAGTAATTTTGAAGTTTCCAGCCATCACACAGACAGCGTTTTGCTTTTTGTATATATATTTTGGATAAAGATTATTCACTATAACTTTTGATTGGTAAGAGATACTAAGATAATTTTTTCCAATAAATTAATTTTTTAGCTTGTATATTTTTTCAAAAATATGAAACCACAATAATGGAAAAAAAAATTTCTTCAAAAAAATCAAGGGGTAGGCCTTGTTTTTTTAATCACAAAAATGGTTTTTAATTTTTGCGTAAAATTGAAATAACTTTTGCTTATAAATGTTATAATTTTTGAATAGAGTTGAAAAGTTACGAATTTGAATTTAAATTATTTTTACAACAAAAACAAATTTTGAGCCTTTTTGTGAGGAAAACTCCAAAATTTCAGACCTTTTTTGAAAAAAATATTAAAAATATATATACTCAACTTACGGTATTTTTGCAATAAGATTTTCATAGTACTTTGATGAAGCTTTAAGACGAAAAAATAATTTAACAAAATGTATACAAAAGCAGCGGAGATATTTGACTCGAAAGTCGCAAAATTAAATTTCTGATTCTTTTTTTATCATTTTTGAGCAACGATGTTGTATTAAATATATCGTTGTAGTAAAATTTTTCATAGTTTTCAAGATATGTTCATGTTTTTGATGTCAAAATAACGGAAATTTCTTAAGTTTTACTAAATTTAAGAAATATTTTATATTTTGTAAATATTTGTGTATGTAACCTAAGAAAACAACTAAAAATAGGCGATTTTGTAAAAAATTTGTACTACAGCACCATCTGGTGTCCAAGGTGGTTCAAAGAAGATACTACTAAAAAACTCATCGTACCTGAAAACTACTATATACCAATTTTTATTCTAATCGCATGAGCAATTTGGGAGTTTTAGGTGGTTTTGTAAAAAATTTGTACTTTAGCGCCCTCTGGTGTTCAATATAGGTCAAAAACGATAGAAGCACAACACTCAACGTATATGAAACCTACTATATACCACTTTTCATTCTAATCGCATTAGCAGTTTATGAGTTTTAGGCAGTTTTGCAAAAAATTTGTACTACAGCGCCCTCTGGTGTTCAAGGTGGATCGAAATTGATAGCCCACAAACACGCACCGTACCAAAAACCTTCTATACACAAATTTTCATGCTAATCGGATGAGTAGTTTAGGAGTCTATTGCGGCCTTACAAACATAAGCTCCTTTTTTATATATATAGAAGATAGAAGATAGCTTTTCCCGGCGCGCGTTGTTGCACCCTGCAACTATATGGGAACATAATAGGTGTATTCAAAACTTTTCTTAGACTCATAGTTTGACACCACTGTTATTTTCCACTGCCAAATAGTAACACCGTGGCGTCCGTGGCGTAGTTGGTTAAAGTGCGTGGCCGCTATGTCAAAGAACCTGTGGAGACCCAGGTTCGAACCCCAGCAGCGACAGAAAATTATTTGAATTAAAATAATTTTTCTGTACGGCCGCCACCTCTCTGGAGACAATGGCAAACCTCAGAGAGTAATCAAAATGCCATGTAAAGCTTCTTGAGAATAAGAACATTCCGTTCATCGCCGTTCGGAGTCGGCGTTAAGCCTGTAGGTCCATTTCTCGGTCAATTGTGTACAAACTTAATAACACACACAACACAATTGATCATAAGAAGCTAGGTCAAAGTCCTTTCAAGGGCTGAAATGGCCAGTTATTTATTTTTATTTTTAAATAGTAACTCCATTTTGAGTTTGTATGTAAGTATTGCTACTTTTGCTTTCAAAGCTATTCGATAATACAAATTTTAACTGTATGGGCGGAGCCACACCCTCTTATATTTTTGCAATAAGGTTTTCATAGTACTTTGATGAAGCTTTAAGACAAAAAAAATTTAACAAAATGTATACAAATGCAGCGGAGATATTTGAATCGAAAGTCACAAAATTAAATTTCTGATTGTTTTTTTTCTCATTATTAAGCAACGATGTTGCATTAAATATATCGTTGTAGTAAAATTTTTCATAGTTTTCAAGATATGTTCATGTTTTTGATGTCAAAATAACGGTAATTTTTTAATTTTACTAAATTTAAGAAATATTTTATATTTTGTAAATATTTTCACATGTAACCTAAGAAAACAACTAAAAATATGCGATTTTGTAAAAAATTTGTACTACAGCACCATCTGGTGTCCAAGGTGGGTCAAAAGAGATAGTGCTGAAAAGCTCATCGTACCTGAAAACTACTATATACCAATTTTTATTCTAATCGCATGAGCGGTTTGGGAGTTTTAGGTGGTTTCGTAAAAAATTTGTACTAAAGCGCCCTCTGGTGTTCAATATAGGTCAAAAACGATAGCAGCAGAACACTCAACGTTCATGAAATTCACTTTTACCACTTTTCATTCTAATCGCATTAGCAGTTTATGAGTTTTAGGCAGTTTTGTAAAAAATTTGTACTACAGCGCCCTCTGGTGTTCAAGGTGGATCAAAATTGATAGCCCACAAACACGCACCGTACCAAAAAACTTCTATACACAAATTTGCATGCTAATCGGATGAGTAGTTTAGGAGTCTATTGCGGCCTTACAAACATAAGCTCCTTTTTTATATATATAGAAGATAGCTTTTCCCGGCGCGCGTTGCTGCACCCTGCAACTATATGGGAACATAATAGGTGTATTCAAAACTTTTCTTAGACTCATAGTTTGACACCACTGTTATTTTCCACTGCCAAATAGTAACTCCATTTTGAGTTTGTATGTAAGTATTGCTACTTTTGCTTTCAAAGCTATTCGATAATACAAATTTTAACTGTATGGGCGGAGCCACACCCTCTTATATTTTTGCAATAAGGTTTTCATAGTACTTTGATGAAGCTTTAAGACAAAAAAAAAATTTAACAAAGTGTATACAAATGCAGCGGAGATATTTGAATCGAAAGTCACAAAATTAAATTTCTGATTGTTTTTTGCTCATTATTAAGCAACGATGTTGCATTAAATATATCGTTGTAGTAAAATTTTTCATAGTTTTCATGATATGTTCATGTTTTTGATGTCAAAATAACGGTAATTTTTTAATTTTACTAAATTTAAGAAATATTTTATATTTTGTAAATATTTTCACATGTAACCTAAGAAAACAACTAAAAATATGCGATTTTGTAAAAAATGTGTACTACAGCACCATCTGGTGTCCAAGGTGGGTCAAAAGAGATAGTGCTGAAAAGCTCATCGTACCTGAAAACTACTATATACCAATTTTTATTCTAATCGCATGAGCGGTTTGGGAGTTTTAGGTGGTTTCGTAAAAAATTTGTACTAAAGCGCCCTCTGGTGTTCAATTTAGGTCAAAAACGATAGCAGCAGAACACTCAACGTACATGAAACTCACTGTATACCACTTTTCATTCTAATCGCATTAGCAGTTTATGAGTTTTAGGCAGTTTTGTAAAAAATTTGTACTACAGCGCCCTCTGGTGTTCAAGGTGGATCAAAATTGATAGCCCGCGAACACGCACCGTACCAAAAAACTTCTATACACAAATTTTCATGCTAATCGGATGTGTAGTTTAGGAGTCTATTGCGGCCTTACAAACATAAGTTCCTTTTTTATATATATAGATAGATATAGATATAGATATAGATAGATAGATGGCACTTCGGACATGACAATATGACTGTTTTCGTTATCCGTCGCTCGCTGGTCAGTGTGGTTTACACGTGTATTAGCTCGCCGTGCATTTGACTTCGTAGACCTATGCCCGGCTCGTCCTCTCCTTGGATTTGTAATGAACACTGTACTATACGAAAAATTACCAATTTCAATTCTTTCGATTTTTTTCGTTTTGGGTTCTTCCTAATTTTCTTTCTTCCTACACTACATCCGCATTTCCGAGTATATAAATATTCAGAAGATAGAAAGATAGAAGATAAGAATAAGATGAAAAACACGATTGGTTTTTGTCTAAGAAAAATATAATAGGTGCGTTTCTTGTAAAGGGGCGGAAAAGGCTTGGTCAAAACTAAGTATGCCATAACCTAATCTAGGCTTCAAGTAATGTGTGTGCCGAATCTGAGCTAAATTCGTCAAGCCGTTAAGTTTTGTTGCCTATTTAAAGTAGTCTGATACTTTATACTGTGGCAATTTCCATACAAAATTACCAATTTCGATTTTTTCGATTTTTCCGCTGTTCCTTCGAGTTTTTTGTAATTTTTTTTTTGCTAAACCACATCTGTATTAAGGCAAAGAATACAAAATAATAATTATTAAAATCGGCCGAGCCGTTTCTGAGCCTTAGCAGGACTAACGCACACGCATTTCATTTTTATATATAAGAATATATGACTTAATAAAAATATGAAAAAATAAATATTTTTATTTTTGTGTTTTATTGTTTTGTTACTTTCAAATAATGTTTTAATTTATCAGTTCGTCTTAGCTATAACTATCATAAATAAAAAGTTTTTATGAATGTTTTGTATTCCTATTTTATCGCCTGCTTACCGCGCTACGGGTATAATAAGTTTGTCACACCGTTTGTAACATCCCAAGGTAAAGAAGAGTATATATTCTTGATCAGCATCATACCTCCTGAGTCGATTTGGCGATATCCGTCTGACCGTCGTTACGACTGCAGCCGTAATTTTGAAGCTATCGTAATGAAATTTAATATTTAAAATTTTTTGTAAAGGACCAGACCAGGTTTGTAAATCAGCCAAAACCATACCTGCCTACCAAAAAAGGTGACCATAGCAAAATGGTTAATCTCTAAAAATTCCAAAAAAGTTAATCTAAAACCTTGAAATTTTGCACATAAACTTTGATTCGAAATATACACTCTACATATGAAATTTTTCAAAATTGAATGAAAACCATATGAAGTGACGTCATCAAAAGAGTAAGATTTCTAAAAATTCAATTAACAAAAATTAATCACTTAAGCACTTGATATTCTATACATAAGTAGTGATATCAAGTTCTTTAATTTTGTTTGAAATAAAATCGTTAATAGTTAAAATCGAATAAAAAGCACGTCTACTACACTTCGGTACAAAGTGACGTCATCAAAATATTAAAAACAAAAATAAATTCCACAAAAATGAAAGTATAGTTTAGTATGGTCGTGTATCATCTGCATCACACCATTTCAATCATGTCATTTCCGTAATCATAATCCATCATAACATACGCATCATACCACAGTCATTACACCATACACATCACACTATACCCATAGTACGATTCCAATCATACTATTGTAAATCCACCGTACCAAAACCATTATAACATATCCATTACACTCAACCCATAATACCACACTCATTAAACTATATTCAGCACATGGAATACATCACATCAAACCTCTTATAGTATATCAAATCCATCGTACCATATTCACCGTATCGCAATCATCATACCACAACCATCACTACCATTATACCACATCATCACATAATACGCCACATGCCATATCATTAGTCGCAACATACATACCAACCAATCATGCCAAATCAATTATAGCACACTCTTCGTAACACATCATTTCATAATATTCTTCATAACATATCCACCATACCTATCACTTCATACTAATCATACTCATCATACACTACCATCATATCAAACCAATCGCATTATCTATATATAAATAGGCGTAGGCAGACCAGTTAAGAACCATTTTTTCCCGTGTTTCTTAACCGATTTTGATAATTTTTTTTTAAATCGATAAGAGTAGGAAGAAGGAGTGCACTGAATATTAACGGTGGGCGTGGTACATCCCATACAACCTAAATTTGCGATATCGAATAACTTAAGAGTTACAGGTCACACAGCCTCGGAAATCGGTATTCGACCTCAAATCATAAGTATCATTCCATTGGTTACATTTTATGGGCGTTAAAAGAGGGACGTGACACTTTTCAGCAGAACAAATTTTCGGTATAGCTTTCAAACTACATATATGTCACAAATCAGTGGGAACTTCCTATTTAGTAGTCTGCTTCGACTGGAAAAATTTAACGAGCTTTAGACAAGGGAGCGTGGCACCACCCATACAATTCAAAGTTTTTATATCGAATAGCTTTGGAAGTAATTGCCGTATAGCAATGAAACTCAATATGGAGATACCCCTTGGTGATTTTTTTCTACTAGAACAATGGGGCCCAAGAAATTTTAAGCGCGGGCCAATGCTTAAAAAAAAACAAAAACACAAAACGTTGCTCATCGTTGCTTTTGACAAAAATCAAACAAAAGAAAAAAAAAAAACAATTACGAGACTTATTTTCTATTACAATAACAATCCTTGCATGAAAAATTACTCGACACACAAGTAACAGGACAATCAGCACGACATCATCGAGTGTGCGTTTTTTATTTTGGCTTTGCATGCATTTGTTTTTGGAAAGTTCGCTTAAAAATGTGCTGAACACTGAACGAGTGCGGTTTGTGTTGTTGTATTTGCAGGTGTTCCTTGGTGTTGGCTCATCGCAAAGACAAAATTTACAAATGCCAACTACGTGGGCATGTTTATACCAGAAAGTAGAATATGGGAAGTAGGGTACTGGGACGGGCATTGGACGAAGGGGTGTGGCTCCGCATATAAAGGGTGATTTTTTTGAGGTTATGATTTTCATGCATTAGTATTTGACAGATCACGTGGGATTTCAGACATGGTGTCAAAGAGAAAGATGCTCAGTATGCTTTGACATTTCATCATGAATAGACTTACGATCTGCCACAACGTCGAATTTTCAGTGAATGGGCCCTAGAAAAGTTGGCAGAAAATCCGCTTTTTTATCGACAAATTTTGTTCAGCGATGAGGCTCATTTCTGGTTGAATGGCTACGTAAATAAGCAAAATTGCCGCATTTGGAGTGAAGAGCAACCAGAAGCCGTTCAAGAACTGGCCATGCATCCCGAAAAATGCACTGTTTGGTGTGGTTTGTACGCTGGTGGAATCATTGGACCGTATTTTTTCAAAGATGCTGTTGGACGCAACGTTACGGTGAATGGTGATCGCTATCGTTCGATGCTAACAAACTTTTTGTTGCCAAAAATGGAAGAACTGAACTTGGTTGACATGTGGTTTCAACAAGATGGCGCTACATGCCACACATCTCGCGATTCTATGGCCATTTTGAGGGAAAACTTCGGAGAACAATTAATCTCAAGAAATGGACCGGTAAGTTGGCCACCAAGATCATGCGATTTGACGCCTTTAGACTATTTTTTGTGGGGCTACGTCAAGTCTAAAGTCTACAGAAATAAGCCAGCAACTATTCCAGCTTTGGAAGACAACATTTCCGAAGAAATTCGGGCTATTCCGGCCGAAATGCTCGAAAAAGTTGCCCAAAATTGGACTTTCCGAATGGACCACCTAAGACGCAGCCGCGGTCAACATTTAAATGAAATTATCTTCAAAAAGTAAATGTCATGGACCAATCTTACGTTTCAAATAAAGAACCGATGAGATTTTGCAAATTTTATGCGTTTTTTTTAAAAAAAAAGTTATCAGGCACTTAAAAAATCACTCTTTATAAGCCAAAATTTTGATATCGACTAGCTCTGAAAGTAAAAGTCACAGAACATGGATACTCAGAATGAAGTTACTATTTTTTGATTTCCTGCTGGTGGTGCGTATGGTGCGGTATGAGTTCGGTTACGTTTGCGTATGACTACAGAAAGAAAAAAAAACATGTTTTTAATAAAAATACACAAAAAAAAATCAATTTTAAAATGGTCGAATTGATGTTTTCGGTCTTATCTGATATTTTTTAAATTTCACTAAAATTTTATTAGAAGTCTTATTTTAACTTTGCTTAAATAAAATGTATGGGTTTTAATGAAAAGCTACATTGCAAAAAACTGATTTGATAACATTTTTAAAAGTTACATAAGAATCCATTTTTTCTTTAATTTCATTAAGACCATTCTATTTGTTCCTAACTAATTTTGAATAATTCTTTAAAAAAACACTGGTTTGGAGTGAATGACACTTATTATACGGCATTGGATTTGCCCTTTACTAGCTTCTAAAGTTTAAGGACAACAGAAATCATAGAGAATTGTTAAAGAGTTGGTGCAGTGGTTAACCTTCAAGCGAATTTTGGGTCAATTTGGTCCAAAAAAAAATTTTAAACGCGTCTTTCTCCGCTTATTTATGATCAATTCAGCTAGATATTTTGGCTCAATGTGTAAATCGTATACGAATTTTATGAATTTGACATGAAATATGTCCACACATGTCAAATTTGGCCTTTACAAAAAATTTCCCTAATAAGTACTTTTAGGCCAAATTGACACACCACTGATTGCGTGATTTTTTACGTTGTGTTTTCATTCTATTCCCGTAAACTGTGCCGTTATTTTTTGCTTCTAGCAAGTAGTTACTATTTTTCGTTGATCCATGCACCAAAAACACGCAAAAGAGTCATTGCCATATGTGCCCACCTCTACCCAATTCAAATAAACACAGCATTCGATGTGATAAATGCGTGAAGTACGTTTGTCCGGATCATCGCTTCACAGTTTGTGAAAGTTGCTCCATATCAATTCAATTTTCGCACTAAATAAAAAGCAAATAAATCTAAAAACACATTTCTTATTTAATTTGTACCTCAGCTTTCTTATGTAATTTCCACTTGGGAAGTTTTCACTATGTTTTTATGCAATTTCAAGTTGGGTCAATATAACCCAAAAATTCTTTTGTGTTTCTAATTTCAAAGTTTACTTGAAGGTTAATAAAACAGCTCAGCGGTTTGATAGCTTATTAGATTTAAAGAATCTTTGTTGTGATGTGAATTGTTTTTTCGGGGCTCAATATGAATATTAGCCATTCGGACAACAGAATTGATCATCTGAAGCCTGGTAAAAGTCCTTTGAAGGACAAGGGACAATTAATTTTTGTTTGAAATACTTTTTTCTAAAGAGAAAATTCTCTAATAATGTATTTCTTCGACCTCTTGCTTAATTATTTTCAGGCCCTAATGCAACAAAAAAAAAAAAAAAATATTTTGTAACTGTATCTAAAAATTCTAAAAAACTTATTTTTTTTTAAATCTTTCCCATTCAAATTTCTATTTTATAGATTTCTGCTTATAAATTATAAACTTTGATAAAATTTATGAAAAAATCTTTAGTTTTATGTTTGGTTGCTATCTATAATTTTGTAAATTGTTAAATTTTAACAAAATTCTACAAATCTGAACAAACAACAAAAAAAAAACAAATTCATTTAGAGTTAAAAGCAACTGAAATGTACTCAGACTATGACTTTAAAAAAGGGTTTTTTTTTTTCGTTAACTATATTTTTGCAAAAGAAGCAACTCAAACATACAAAACACAATGAAACGCATGATGTTCAAAATGTGGGCTAAATAAAGTCAACAAGCAGACAAGAAAAACACACAACAAGAATTTTATATAGAACGACGCATTCATCAAAATAAATTCAGCATGTGAGTCTGTGAGTAAGTGGGTGAGTGTATGAGTGGTTATGCGAGTGTGTGTCAAGTAGCAGAGTTGAATGAGTTAAAAGCATTTTGCATATCCTTAAAACCAAAATGCCAGCAGAGTATGTGTGTGTGTGTTTTCTGTTCTATACGGATTTGTAGGAGTTTATACACGTTTGTATGGGTGTGTACAATGCATCCTTTTACTTTTTCTCGGTCACTGTCAAAATGGTTGCAGTGAGTTCAACTGAACTCAATGCAACAGCAGCGCAACGCATTAACGCACTGCACATCATCCACACATCTTTCCCAATGCTTCAGTTGCTTTTATACATGAATGTGAGTGTGTATGTGCGACGTTTCAGGCAAACTTGTAAATGCAACAAATTGATAAAGTATACAGTTAAGAGCGCCACAATGCAAGCAAATTAATTAAAAGCTTTTTTTTACTTAGAGCTTTTATACACTTCTTATTGGAATTTAAATTCATTTAATCTTACTTTTTGTTGCAGTAAACAACAAATAAATTAATGCTGTACATATATGTATTTAAACCATATTAAGAACACTCCACATTGCCCACTCCACACAAACACACTCACACAGATAGCGAATGCACACAAATAACTTTGAGCACAAAAGCACCTGCAAGCTCTTGATAACGAATGGAATTCAAAAAAACTTCACTTCAAACACTCAACTTCACCTACGCACACAGAGTAGCGCTGACAAGCATCGCATTCACACGCACACACTCTGAAACTCGAAACCGCACATACTTTCGCGCACTTTGCATTTGAAGGACACTCATTGGTATGTTGTGTTGTGTGTGTGTGGGTGAGTAATATTTCTGCGAGTACTGTGAGTGCTACAAATTCAACTACAAGTCACCACTCACACACACACAGCCACACACGAACAGCGGTTTATGAACACACACACACATTCATGAATTTGCTCAATACTATTCATTGTTATTCAATAGAAATTCACGTTTATACAAATACCTCACGTGCATCGGATAATGCGTGATAAGATTTCTAATAACTTCATTAAAACTTTTGGTAGCATGTTTTGAGGTCGCCTCTGATGCGGCATGTTGTATGTAAGGCATGCAGCATGTTGAGGCTTTGACTGTATTTTGCGGTGTGGTTGTGTGAAAGTGTTAAATGTCCTTAGCATCAAACAGATTCCAAAAGTAGACAGTAACGAGTGTTGAGCACAGAGCTTAGAGGTGTATGCATGAGTTTCTCTGTTTAACATTGCTTCGGAATAAGCGGATCTCTTCTTGTTTATGTTTAATTCGAGAATGGATGTCTTAATGAAAAGCTTTTTCCGAGATATGAGCTGTGTGGCGTGTTTGTTTGTCTTTTAAACCAAGTAGAAGCAAGGTGATATGCAGTGATTTATAAGAACCTTGCAGTTGAAGACAAAATCTGATTAGAAATTGAATGTAAATCGTATTAAAGCATTATTTTGAAAAAATTCTAATTGAATTATGGTTGCATGTTTGCAAATGCTTAAAAATATATATAAACTAGTTAGCCCATACCACGCAAAAGCGCCGTTATATAGGAAGTCAATATATGTGTTTGTATGTATTCTATGATTTTGATTTCGTTGTTTGCAAGCGCTCTATTAACCTTAAACCCGTTTATCGGGTCATATTGACCCGAGGCACTTTTCATTTGCAAAAACAAACATATTAAAAATCAAAAATAAAAAAAAAATGACCATTTTATTTGTTGAACTTTTATCTTCGCAACCAGGTTGAAAAAATTGTACATATGTGACATATGTGCATTGCAGAGACAAAAAACTGACATGTGCACTATACGTTTAAGAAATAAAAATAAAAATAAATAACTGGCCATTTCAGCCATTATAAGGACTTTGACCTAGCTTCTTATGATCAATTGTGTTGTGCGTATTATTAAGTTTGTACACAATTGACCGAGAACCGGACCAACAGGTTTAACGCCGACTCCGAACGGCGATGAACGGAATGTTCTCGTTCTCAAGAAGCTTTACATGGCATTTTGATTACTCTCTGAGGTTTGCCATTGTCTGCAGAGAGGTGGCGGCCGTACAGAAAAATTATATTAATTCAAATAATTTTTTGTTGCTGCTGGGGTTCGAACCTGGGTCTGCAAAGCTCGTTGACATAGCGGCCACACACTTTAACCAACTACGCCACGGTCGCCACAATACGTTTATCTGGGTCAAAATGACCCGACATTTTCTACCATATGATTTGTATGAAGGATCAGTTTTTGTAGTACTTTTTTCACTATTTTTTGCTGTTGTGCAATCCTTTCAAAATTTTTTGCAACTGTGAGTGCATTGAAAGTGAGAGACATCATTATTCTGTAGTTGGCTACAGTACTATTCATACTTATGTACACTTACACGTATGAAAACATGCTTTTTATATGGATCTGTTGTGCATGTGCACAAAAGTCTTTATATCATGATAAAAATCAATTGGAAAAGTGATGCAATACTCCAACGAAACAATCAATATGGCCGTGTGCTATTCGGAAACTTTTCACTCGTGGTAGAAAAGAAGTTACTGACTTGAATACAATTTCTGTCGAAATATAATTGTCATTTTTACTGTACCAAAAGGACGATGAATTTTTTTATTTTCAAAATTGTTAATATATACTTAAAATTAACAGTATTTTATGCAAATATTTTCCAAAAATTCAAAAATTCTCTTGCAGATTATCAAAAATTAATACTAGCCCCTGGGGCAACATGAATTTTTGACAGACATATTCATCTCACATCTGCCAAATATTTTCATTCAGACTGTAAAAATTTCGTCATCCGAGTGAAAAGTTTCCGGAAAGCACACGGTCTAAGAATTGTTTAAGTTTGATTGGTATGAAGATAAAACGCCTTACAGAATCGCTTCGAATGCTACAATTTTGGATAAAACATAAAAAAAATATATAAATAATTTCCATTTCAAGTGAATCTTGTTCTTTCTTGTTTCATTCACTGTTTTTACTGGATTAAAAACCACGACGTTAATACGAAGCATATAAGAGTAACAACAAAACAAAGGATAATAAAACGTCTGCTGAGTGTGACCATTGCTTAAAACTTTTTTGACCTTTGCATTATGTTCGTGCATGTTAATCGTGCTACCTTCACAAATACAAAGACCCTGATATATTGGAAGATAACAATGATAATGGTGGGGCAGATCCATCAATGCCTAGCATATCAAATGCAGCTCAATCGAATCGGATTTATTAATCGGTTATTAATCTTATGTAAATTGCAAATTTTTTGTGCAAACATATGTATAAAAAAAAAAAAACAAAAATTAAAATTAATATTTCATGAAATCACAGCACATTTTAATTTTATCTCATTGAAAAATAGAAAATTTCCATACAAAATACACTACGGGTCAATATGACCCAGATAAACGGGATTAAGTTGTAAAACATGTAAACGGGTCTAAGGTTAAGAAGAGATAGATAACAGCGAAATGTGACCTGAAAATTGCAATAAAAAACTTGTATCTTGGTTGCGAGCGTTCAGCGCGAGCGGCTTGAGTGAGCTTTACATTTTTCTGACTTTCATTACGTTTTTACAGACTCTTTATTAAGAAGAGACAGCTGCTCTGTTAAGAAAAGAAAAAGCGACATAACAACAACAATTATATGCAAACTTCAACACGCTATAACTTAAAAAATATAAATTTTTTAGAAATAAAAAGTCCATTTTGCACATCTACAAGTCAAAACCTATCAAACCATACTAAATTTATTAAAATTGGACTTGTACTTAAAAAGCACTTAAAACTTATTTATAAGATATGTATATAAATATGTATATAAATATTTAAATAAATATGTACATAAATATGTATATAAATGTGTATATATAGAATTGGTAAAAATTTGTAGTTTCATATTTAAGTTGTCCGTTATTTTATTTCATAGCTAACTTCTGTTACTTTTTTTTTTTTCTTTTTTTGTACGCACGAGAGTTTTACTACTGTATAGCTTCCAATAAGAAATCTGATATCCAAATCTTTCAATCACGTCAGGATTGTTATCTGTTTAGAGCACAAAAGCTCCAAGGGATATATGAGATATTTTCTTATAATTTGTATGTCATTCGAAAGTACATTATTTGTAATAAGACAAATAGTAAACAAAATTTTCAAACTCATAAAAAAATTGAGTTGATAGTGTTGTAGATTTGAACGTGATCAAATATTTTATCCTTGTTGTTATTCTAATCCGCATCTTTACTAATCCGCATTCTTATATTTATTTTAATAATTGTTCTACTTCTTGTCCAAACTCTTGATTTAATCCATTCCCAAATTTCTAACCTTCTTCTTGTTCTAATCATTTTTCTTATCTTCGTCCCACTTCTTTTCCCAATCTTTGTCCTAAATCTCATTTCGTGTTCAAATTATTATTTTATGCCTTTTCTCATTCTTGTTCATATCCTTTTCCCAATCTTGCCCTAAATATTATTTTAGGCGTGCCTAAATATTTTTACTTATTCTTATCCCAATTATTGTTTTTGGTGCATTTTTTCCAATCCTTATCTGAATACAACGTCCTAATCCTTGTCCAATTTCACGCTCTAATCTTTGTCTTACTCCTCATCTTAATTTTGGTCCTAATCTTAACATAATTCCTTCCTCTCATTCTTTTTCTAATCCTTATCTTAATCCTTATCCAAATCCTTGTCCTATAGCTTGTCATTATATTACTTTTAATCACTAATATGTTTTTTTTTTGCTATTGCATTTGGTGCATTTATTGTTCGTTGATGACGCCTGATGACGTCATTAAAATTTTTGTTATACTATCATCTAACCGAAAACCTCATCTTTACTCTCGTTCCATCAAATTTACTGTAATGCCAATAGTCATGGAGCTTTAATTCCATGCAACGCTTTTTCCTTGTTGTTGCATTTTACCTGCATTAAGCAGTTGTCTCCGTTATGTCGTTTCGTTATTTTCCGTTATGATTTATGGCTATCGCAAATAAAATTTCTATATACCATTTCTACTCAACGAGTAATAATTCCATGCAACAATATTGCATTTTTGTTGCATAAGCTGTGGCAATTTTTTTATTTTTGTCGGTAGGCCAAGTTTCTATCCTTAATTTTTCCAATATTAATATCTACCATCGTGCATATACGCAGTCATTAAAAATTTCATGCAACGCCGTTGCACGATTAATGCATTTTCAATCTTATAACAGCTCTCTCTGCGGCCTCATTATGAATTCTTTGTCTATTTTTTGTATGAAGGATAAGAACTGAACTTTACTCGCATTTAGTATTTTTTACCGTAGCACTTATACAAACCATGTTTTAATCCTATGTAACAAATTTGAAGTTTCGTTGCTTAGGCAGCTCCCTCACCACCCGATGACATTTTTAATATTTTTTTTTATTTTTGTCATAAAATCCAAGAATAAACTTTTACCATAACACCTATATTCATTGAGTAACAATTCCATGAAATGCGTCTGCATTTTGGAAGCATGCTTTTTTCAATTTTTTTTTTGAAAACTGCGCAGTTAAACGTAAAGTTTTTACGTCAAAAAACAACGCCCTCATCTCTCTGATTCTAATAACCGAAATGAGTAGATTAAACTTTTATTTCAACAACAAACGACTAATTCAAGTATTTGATTACTTTTGAAATTAAATTTCTTCGTATGTGCTGCTATTAAAACGGAAACATAAACACTGTTTGCCGCAGCTTCCACTTCCGCTTCCGCTTCAACACAGTAACAGTTAAAGGACTTAACTTTGGGCATAAGTGTTAAATTTTGGTGAAAATTGTCAATTTTTTTATTGTGAAGCATTTGCATGTATTCGTGCAGCAAGACAAGCACTTACACACAAACACATTCACAAACACTCGAACACATGTGCAGCTTATACATAAATATGCCAGTAATAACAACAATAACAACAACAACAACAACAACAACAACAACAAGTGCAAATAATAAAATGTGTTACCCTGAGGTGATCTTTTTTGCTGGCACAGCGCCGAGTTTTCCAACGCTTCTCCACACTGGCGAAATGAGAAAAGTTTTGAGCTATGCAAACGGTGTTAAATACAAATATATACTACATAAGTGTGTGTGTGTGTTTGTTGAGTGACGTCAGCGCCAAACACAGCTTAAAGCGAGTTTTTAAGTTTTTCCATTGCATAAATCGTCAAATTAATTATGCATCCATGCAAAAATCAGAATTACGAAAATTAATAACAAGCAGAAGAAAAAACAACAATTTAAAGCAAAAATATACTCCATGGCCTTCTCTAGAACAACGCTTAAAATGCAACAATGAATGTCACATGAGCTTTATTCAAGTGTCATTAGCGCTGTCGCACTCAATCTCACTTGCGCTTGCTGCCAACTTCTTAGAATATCTTCAGCAAAAGTTTTTCAATAAAAATAAAGTAGCTTTTTTTTTAGTTTAGTCTAATAATACGACATAGAATGGTAATTGAAGGCACCGAAGGCTGAAGTGGCATAAAAGATGACAATAAGCAATGTGGCGGGAGTGAGAGAGGGTGGTACGTCATGCTGTGCAGTGTGAATCTATCTATGTATTAAGCCAACACCGATAAGTCATGTTGGCAAAACTACTCATGTTTTGGGCGGCTTCGATCCGAACATTATCCTTGGAATTTTGGACATTGTTCGCTGCGGCTTGCGTTCGTTTCATCAGAATGGGCAAAACTTTTGTTGGCCTTCAAACTTATGAATAGCATGAAAACTTTCTCTGAAGTCTGAAACGAACCGCAATTTACGTTGATATCTTCAATATTGATTTTGTATGAATTACATTGTGGATGCAAATAATTAATATATAAGTTTGCAGCCATGTTAGTTTGCAGCGCCACAAGGATATATGGGATATTCATTCTAAGGTGCTCGTATCATGTAAACATTTTGATGTTGATGTTGTTGTGGGGAAATATTTCTTTATTATTATTATTAATTATTAAAATATGAGCCAATGTTCATGTTTTGACAGCTACTCAGCTGAAGTTTGTGGACCATGTTGGCATGAGTGATGTTCGGAAATGAGAACCAACATCTTTGTTTACTTTCAAAACTCACTCGCAAGTTTAACGTATTCCAAAAGTTGACCCGTCCTGTGTAGTCTTTTCTTTTTCTTAATTAGTTTTTATTTCACGAATATCTGGCCATATTTGTATAGCCTGATATTTAAAACACACAGCATATAATCATTATATGCTACATTCTGTTTAACCTTCTCACCCGTGTGTTTGAAATAGTGGGGGGAAAAAGGAACCAAATTAGAAATTTCTCGTAAAAATTAGTGCGGGAAACACGAATCAATGGAGTCCTTGTCGGTTCGTAAGACAGACTAGCCGTAAATTGGAAAAATTCCAAAAGCTATTATAGCAAAAATAAAATATAATTCAGATAAAAATATATTTTTGCCAAAATATTACATATCGCACACTAAATACAAAACCGTCACAGCTCAAAAAAACTCGAAATTTAAGGAGAGGTAAAAAATTGTTTATTTAAAAATGACTGCAATATTTTAAAAAAATTGAATTCCACTCTAAAGAAATTTCATGTAGAAGAATGGGTGTTATGGCTTCTTAGTTGTGCTTCATGACATTGACGCAACTAAAAATACACGTAGTACTCTTTAGTAGCTCTTGCAGCAGCAACTCAAAAAACAAAATTCAGTCAATGATATTTTATTTAACTGCAAAAATCTTTCATATGTCATAAATAACTTTCAATATTTTTATATTGAAAAAAATTCTTAAAAAAATTAATTTAGGACACCCTGTTTAAAAAAGATTTTAAAAAAATAAAATTTTGTTATGACTTTTTCACCTGCATACTCGTTTTTTTTTTCTTTGTTAGGGTTCCCATTTTCTTTTTTCAACCAGGGCTTCAAAACATTCTTGATAACAGGAAGTACACTGTAAAAAAAAATAAAAAAAATTTTTATTTTTTCGGCCTAAACTTTTATTTCAGATACCGACACGTGAACTTCAGATACCGACTCAGTAGGACTCACTCTACTGGTGACCTCATGGCGTTCCTCACGAAGAAATCAGACCAGTGTGTTCACTTCTTCAGTGAAAGCAGGGTTGTTGGTCTGGATATTCCTAAGGTGTTTGACCGACTGTGGCATAAAGCTCTCGTGTCGAAACTAATTGCATATGGTGTTAGTGGTAACTTTGGTCGCTGGATCATCGATTCGTGTCGTAGTCGATGGAATTTCGTCCATTTTGTCGTTGACTCATAACACAATTCGTTCGTTTGCGGACGACAGCGGCATTTGTCATTCATATTCTTTCAAAAAACGCCCGAGATCTTTGGAGATTAAGAGAAAGAGGTAAAATATAAATGACACACTGCTTAATGACTTGTAAAAAATCTCTGAGTGGGGGCTTGCTAATAGAGTTGAGTTTAATGCTAGCTAGACTTAGTGTTGCCTGTTAACACATAAACGAATGAATTATTGCCCCTTAGTTCCCCTCAATATGAACGGTGTAGATCTTACGGAGTCAGATTTTCTTGACGTTCTGGGCATATCGATCAAATTTGATCTTCGCTGGAATGATCCCATTTTCATTGTGTCGAAAGAAGCGGCCAAGTGCCTAAAACGGCGTAAGAAATACTTCACTCCAACTGATCTACGCGTGATATATACCTCATATACTTTTCGGCCGAAAATGGAGTACAATTCTCACATTTGGTCAGGAGCTTTAAGATCTTATTTGGAGCTTCTGGACCGAATTCAACGACGTGCGATATATTTGATTGGAGATGACAACTCTCTTGGGCATCGACGCAATGTTGGTTGCCTAATTCTTATGTACAGGTACAGAACACTACCATGGAAAGTGTTCAAGGGAGATACATGACTTGACGCCCTCAACTCGTATGTTTTCCTGGTCTACTCGGGCAGCCCATCAAGTCCAACTCTATATAATTGCCTCGATGCTCAATAGAACCTCGCATTACCGGGATAATTCGTTTTTTAGCCGTACAAAAATTGTGGAACAATCTCCCTGCAAGTGTGTTTCCCGGCAGTTTTGAGGTGTGTAAAGTTTTCACCGAACTCTATCTTTCCACCCTCCAACTAACTATCAGCCGTCTTCCGAATCAACACAATGATTTCGCATTCATAGGGGACATCCCCTGAGCGTTGGTTTAGTCTAAAAAAAAAAAAAAAAAAAAAAAAGATTACGAGTTAGAGGTGTTAAGCTTACAATTTTACTTTAGATTGTTAATATAAAATTATGACTGAACCCGAATATTTACAAAATACTTCTCTAAAAAAAGATAAATATTTTGTGATCTTTTTTATTTATTATAGTAGAGGCCAAAACAGTTATGCATATTTTTTTTTGTCGGTTTCTTCGTCCGTCTGATTTTGTACATTTCTTGTATAATTTTTTTATACAAAACTCTAATAATTTTGTATAAAAAAATATGCAGTTTCACACAACAACGCATTTTTTCCGCTTGACAGCACTTGGCATAAATTAAGAAACAACCGCCTCGTCTGACAGTAATTTAAAGACAGTTATTTAATTATTCATTCACAACTAACTTAACAAAGTCAAAATCTAATGTGTCGATTTACAGTCAAAATGTCAGCCTTACAGCTAATATACACACAAACATATACACATACATACATTCAAGCACATTCTCAAATTCCAAAACTAACACATACATGTGTTAATAAATACAACAACAGAAACTCATGGTACTCAATGTTCCTGGTGCATTAAGTGAGCCGCATTTATGCCGAAGCAGCAGCTTCATTCATGTCAAAATCATTCACCTGCAATACAAGGTAATGTGTGCCAAAATACACAAACACACACACCCGCACACACATTTGCGTTTGCCTGCTTTCAAAGGCATGATTCTTTGGTTATACAGCCAAATGTCTTTATGTTGAAAATAACAAAATTTTCAGTTCATTTAACACGATGGAGCTGGAATGTTTTAATTGTGTCAATGAAATTAGGGCAAATTTGCAAGAATAGCTACTATTAGTGTGCATTTGTATATGTATGTTTGTGTATGCATTTGTCTGTGCTACAATTTATTTCAAAAAAGAAACGAAAATGTATTCAAAACATTTAATTTAAAATTATTTTTAAACAAGCTTGAAAGTTGAATCAGTTTTTCATGTTGTTTTTTTTTTTTTTTTCTTATAAAATACCCATTATTTATGCATCGCTATTGCTTTAAAAGCTATTAAAACATAAATAATTTAAAAAGAGATATATTTTATATGTTGACCTTATAAAATTATTATTTATTATTTATGGATTCCTGTAATAGCAACATTTATGCTTGGTAGCCTTAAATAGAATTCTAATTTTATACTTAATTGACAAATTGCTTCAAAGTGCTTTTGTCATAAAAAGTTAAGTGCTTAAATGCCGATTCTTAAAAGCTGCTGTATACTTCAAGTGCTTTAAGGGCAAATTTATTTAATTTTTAATGATATTTTGAGCATGACGTTATTTTTATATAAATTTTTTTGTTTACTTTTTCTTCTTCATTTTCACAAATTGGCGCATTATAAATTTTTAATCATAAATTATGCGCGCTGCATGAAAAATCAACTCAATTACTGTGCTTTTGACTACGTTTTCAAGCAGCTACCATTTTAGCCGTGGCAGTTATAGTTGTTGCATGTTATACTATTTTTCTTTCCTTTTTATTTATTTTTTTTCCCCGGCATAGCCAACTTCAATTTTTTATTGGACATTTATTTTTAGCGTTGCTTTAGCGCTAGCGTTGCTGATGTGGACAAAAAAATCAAGCACTAATTAATTAGCTTGCATTTTATTCACTGCTGCTATTTTTTACAAAAAAAAAAAAAAAATATGAATAAACTTGCATAAAGGACACTGCAAGTGACAGCCTGAAATTATTGAATTATGAAAATAGTTTTTGCTTATGGCTTCAAATGCTTGTCGAATGAATTATTTAATGATTTAAATAGAATTAATAACACGTATACGTCATGGTGTACTACGGTGCAGTAAAAGAACTATTCGCTGCATAGATCTGTGTGGGAAGAGTTGATATATACCAAATTGAGCAGTATATATTATTTGAAAACAGAATATACCAGCGAAGTGAGATTTACAAGCATAGATGACAAAAATTTGCAGAATTTCAAAAATGTAAATATGATTCGATTACGTTGAGAGTATTTAAATATAGAATAACAGCTCTATTCTAACAAAGTCACAAAAGCCACCTCAGTATCAATTGATACAGAAGTCACAGTTGATACAAATTCCTATCTGAGCACTTTTAAAAAGCTCTTTTTGCATCAATAGTGATCAAAATAGTGACAAGCAGCTAAGAAGGTCACAAGCGAAAAATTCATACAAATAAAATTTTATAAAAAACAATAATCACAAAAAGAAGGGAATATCTTGAGACGCTTCTAGGACACCGAAATCGTTTTTGCTAATTCATTTCGACTGCCGAATACAGTGTGTTTGGAATTTCATTGACGATCTCCAACCACATGATGAGCGAAGGTCGTCCATACCATTTGCCTTGAGGTTTTTGGCAACTATTTATTTTTATGCTAATGGGTCTTATCTTAACTATGTCGCCAATCATTTTTCGACTTCCATGGGCCGATCTTCGGTATCGCGGTCAATTCAGCATATCTCACAGCTCATTGTTGCACAAAAATGAATCGACATTTATTTTCCAGTGACAACTGATGAGCAAGTTGATATAAAAAGAAGGTGATCAATTCAAAAAGCTTTACAACATGATGTGGTGAATTTTTAAAGCTTTTTGCTTGTGACAGTTCAACCTGAATACGAATCAATAGAGACCGAATGAAAATGATCACAATTTTTCAGTATCAATTGATTGTGACGATTATGAAAGAATAGGGCTGTAAGGCTCAAAGATTAGAAACGTTAGAAGGAAAATTTAATGAATTTATTACTCACCTAAATCCAACTAAAAATGTAGCTGTCTTTGAAAAGTAATTTAAATATAAAAATTGTGAAACACTGTCAACTCAAATCAAATCAATTTGATAAAAACACACTGATCTCTTAAAGCTTTAAAATAATATTCAAATACAAAATTTTTTTTCAAATCTTAAAAATTATCTCAATGGCCCTATTTTATCATGTTTTATGAGTCAAAATTTATAGAACATAAAAATAATAATGAGTCACATTGCACTCAAAACCATAACAAGACGAAGGCAATGGTCCGTAAAATACATGGTCATGGTTGTTAAGAGTGTTGTATTGGTAACCAAATGTTTGCAAGCTACAACAAAAGTGTTAAGTAACAGCTCAGTATCTAACGTCTGCTACGCTTTACCTCAAGATCAAGGAGACACTCTTCTGCCAACTTAGAATTTAATTAAAACCAATGCATTTAAAGCTGGCAATCACTTCAGTTAATTAAAAGCAAATTTTTTAATTTGATAATTTTATGGTTAATGAAAAATTTATACGTAAAAGTTCTATTTATTCAAAAATGTTCACTTCGACTTTAGTGCACGTAACCCATGAACTTCTTGTTAAGCCTTGAGAGGGCTGATCCCTGACTTACTTTCAACCTCCACGAGTTTTTCTTGGCAGCAGACTGTAGAGAAATTTTATAAATAAGTACAATTTTTATACCCTCACTCACACGAACACACATACATAAGTGCTCACACAGACTGACATTGAATTTATAAAAACGTAATTTAATACACATTTTATACATTCATGAATAAGAAGACAAACTGACACTTTTCCAACAAACATTAAATGTAACAGAGCTCAAATATAATATAAACACACAGACACATACACACATATATATACATTCATTTTGACACACACTTTACAGTTTGCTTATAAATACCTAAGCATGTTGTTGTTAATAAACCAGTAAAGGATTACGTTTCAATGTCGCAGTGCTTGCGTTGACGTCTACGTTTCTGCTGACGCTGTTTGACTTTTTGCTTAGCTAGTCTTAAGCATACAAATTTTATTTTGCCCAAGCAAACATACATATATAGCTCTGCTCAAACGCATACACGCACATTTACACACATACGCACACTCATTTCCACATACAAATTTAAGACTTTGTGAATTTATTTTAAAAGAAAGAAAAAAAAAACTCATTTAGACAGTTCGCCATGACAGCGGAAGCTTGCTCATATCAACAATACAGATCTCAGCATTGCCGACACTCTATTCATGTTTGGCTTGGTGTCTACAGTGAAATGGCTTGTAACTCATACCCACTCATAAAGAAGTTGTTGTTGGCTACTGATACGACTCAAAGCAAAGCATAAAAGTTGACATCGAGTAACACACGTCGTTACATGATAATATTAAGAATTCTTCTTGTGATATTCTGTTTATTAAATATTTTGTTGTCACACAGCAATAACGTGCACAAAAATCATTTATTTTATTGTGAGTGTGTGTGCGTGTGAATGTGCTATACTTACGAATATGCGTTACACTTGAAAGGGCAAACTTACCCAGGGTGTGTGCGTGTGTGACTGGTTGTGTGGGCTTATTTTTTCAATTAATTATTCCAAATTATGGGCAAAATTATTGTGGCCATAATTAAATAAGGCACATCTGTTGAAATTAAGTGTAAGTTAATGATCTTTCAGGGCTTTAGATAACACAAAAATATCTTCTTAGAAAAGTGTTATTAAAAGATAAATAAAAAATAAAAAACTAATGAAAATTTATTTGACGACTGAAGAAACAGTACTGCGACAATACGAGTATGTCAGTTTATTTTTTTGATGAATCCTCAGATATAACTTGTGACTTTCAGAAAGAGTGTTTTAGTAAGTAAGTAAGCGATAGTAAGTGAATCCAGGTTGGTTTGATTTATAGATTCTTTTCCGATGATTTAATTTCATTTTGAAGCTAAACCAACAAGAAAATTGTGTAACTAATCAAAGCTCGTTTTTGCTTTAAAAAAAATTTTAAATTTTAAGAGTTTAAATAATAAATATCCGTAGAAGCTGCATTAATTCCCCAACATTATATATCTTCCGACAGGTTTGTATTTCAACTTTTCAAAACTGGAAAAAATTTGAAAATCAATCGATAACTAATTGAGTTTCAGGATAAAAAGTACGTGATGGAATGCGATATTTTTTACCACAAGCGTCACACAGTTCGAATTGGGAAAAAAAACATGATAAACTAAATAAAATTAAAATAAGATGAAAATAAAAAATTATACATAAGATTAATTCAAAGAAAATAAAATGAAATTAAATCAATGTTTTATGAGTTCAAATATGAAACTGAAGCTTTATTTTGTGCAAGAACTAGAGCTTTATTTTACTTGCGACTCATATTTAGAGTTAGAGTTAGAGTTAGAGTTAGAGTTAGAGCTAGAGTTAGAGTTAGAGTTAGAGTTAGAGTTAGAGTTAGAGTTAGAGTTAGAGTTAGAGTTAGAGTTAGAGTTTGAGTTAGAGTTAGAGTTAGAGTTAGAGTTAGAGTTAGAGTTAGAGTTAGAGTTAGAGTTAGAGTTAGAGTTAGAGTTAGAGTTAGAGTTAGAGTTAGAGTTAGAGTTAGAGTTAGAGTTAGAGTTAGAGTTAGAGTTAGAGTTAGAGTTAGAGTTAGAGTTAGAGTTAGAGTTAGAGTTAGAGTTAGAGTTAGAGTTAGAGTTAGAGTTAGAGTTAGAGTTAGAGTTAGAGTTAGAGTTAGAGTTAGAGTTAGAGTTAGAGTTAGAGTTAGAGTTAGAGTTAGAGTTAGAGTTAGAGTTAGAGTTAGAGTTAGAGTTAGAGTTAGAGTTAGAGTTAGAGTTAGAGTTAGAGTTAGAGTTAGAGTTAGAGTTAGAGTTAGAGTTAGAGTTAGAGTTAGAGTTAGAGTTAGAGTTAGAGTTAGAGTTAGAGTTAGAGTTAGAGTTAGAGTTAGAGTTAGAGTTAGAGTTAGAGTTAGAGTTAGAGTTAGAGTTAGAGTTAGAGTTAGAGTTAGAGTTAGAGTTAGAGTTAGAGTTAGAGTTAGAGTTAGAGTTAGAGTTAGAGTTAGAGTTAGAGTTAGAGTTAGAGTTAGAGTTAGAGTTAGAGTTAGAGTTAGAGTTAGAGTTAGAGTTAGAGTTAGAGTTAGAGTTAGAGTTAGAGTTAGAGTTAGAGTTAGAGTTAGAGTTAGAGTTAGAGTTAGAGTTAGAGTTAGAGTTAGAGTTAGAGTTAGAGTTAGAGTTAGAGTTAGAGTTAGAGTTAGAGTTAGAGTTAGAGTTAGAGTTAGAGTTAGAGTTAGAGTTAGAGTTAGAGTTAGAGTTAGAGTTAGAGTTAGAGTTAGAGTTAGAGTTAGAGTTAGAGTTAGAGTTAAAGTTAGAGTTAGAGTTAAAGTTAGAGTTAGAGTTAGAGTTAGAGTTAGAGTTAGAGTTAGAGTTAGAGTTAGAGTTAGAGTTAGAGTTAGAGTTAGAGTTAGAGTTAGAGTTAGAGTTAGAGTTAGAGTTAGAGTTAGAGTTAGAGTTAGAGTTAGAGTTAGAGTTAGAGTTAGAGTTAGAGTTAGAGTTAGAGTTAGAGTTAGAATTAGAGTTAGAGTTAGAGTTAGAGTTAGAGTTAGAGTTAGAGTTAGAGTTAGAGTTAGAGTTAGAGTTAGAGTTAGAGTTAGAGTTAGAGTTAGAGTTAGAGTTAGAGTTAGAGTTAGAGTTAGAGTTAGAGTTAGAGTTAGAGTTAGAGTTAGAGTTAGAGTTAGAGTTAGAGTTAGAGTTAGAGTTAGAGTTAGAGTTAGAGTTAGAGTTAGAGTTAGAGTTAGAGTTAGAGTTAGAGTTAGAGTTAGAGTTAGAGTTAGAGTTAGAGTTAGAGTTAGAGTTAGAGTTAGAGTTAGAGTTAGAGTTAGAGTTAGAGTTAGAGTTAGAGTTAGAGTTAGAGTTAGAGTTAGAGTTAGAGTTAGAGTTAGAGTTAGAGTTAGAGTTAGAGTTAGAGTTAGAGTTAGAGTTAGAGTTAGAGTTAGAATTAGAGTTAGAGTTAGAGTCAGAGTTAGAGTTAGAGTTAGAGTTAGAGTTAGAGTTAGAGTTAGAGTTAGAATTAGAGTTAGAGTTAGAGTTAGAGTTAGAGTTAGAGTTAGAGTTAGAGTTAGAGTTAGAGTTAGAGTTAGAGTTAGAGTTAGAGTTAGAGTTAGAGTTAGAGTTAGAGTTAGAGTTAGAGTTAGAGTTAGAGTTAGAGTTAGAGTTAGAGTTAGAGTTAGAGTTAGAGTTAGAGTTAGAGTTAGAGTTAGAGTTAGAGTTAGAGTTAGAGTTAGAGTTAGAGTTAGAGTTAGAGTTAGAGTTAGAGTTAGAGTTAGAGTTAGAGTTAGAGTTAGAGTTAGAGTTAGAGTTAGAGTTAGAGTTAGAGTTAGAGTTAGAGTTAGAGTTAGAGTTAGAGTTAGAGTTAGAGTTAGAGTTAGAGTTAGAGTTAGAGTTAGAGTTAGAGTTAGAGTTAGAGTTAGAGTTAGAGTTAGAGTTAGAGTTAGAGTTAGAGTTAGAGTTAGAGTTAGAGTTAGAGTTAGAGTTAGAGTAAGAGTTAGAGTTAGAGTTAGAGTTAGAGTTAGAGTTAGAGTTAGAGTTAGAGTTAGAGTTAGAGTTAGAGTTAGAGTTAGAGTTAGAGTTAGAGTTAGAGTTAGAGTTAAAGTTAGAGTTAGAGTTAGAGTTAGAGTTAGAGTTAGAGTTAGAGTTAGAGTTAGAGTTAGAGTTAGAGTTAGAGTTAGAGTTAGAGTTAGAGTTAGAGTTAGAGTTAGAGTTAGAGTTAGAGTTAGAGTTAGAGTTAGAGTTAGAGTTAGAGTTAGAGTTAGAGTTAGAGTTAGAGTTAGAGTTAGAGTTAGAGTTAGAGTTAGAGTTAGAGTTAGAGTTAGAGTTAGAGTTAGAGTTAGAGTTAGAGTTAGAGTTAGAGTTAGAGTTAGAGTTAGAGTTAGAGTTAGAGTTAGAGTTAGAGTTAGAGTTAGAGTTAGAGTTAGAGTTAGAGTTAGAGTTAGAGTTAGAGTTAGAGTTAGAGTTAGAGTTAGAGTTAGAGTTAGAGTTAGAGTTAGAGTTAGAGTTAGAGTTAGAGTTGGAGTTAGAGTTAGAGTTAGGGTTAGAATTACTGTTTGAGTTTGCGTTTGTGCTTGAGTTTGAGTTAGAGTTTGAGTTTGAGTAAGATTTTGAGTTTATGATTCTATTAAGAATTCATTTATAAATTGATAGTTTTTAGACAGCAACATTTTGAAATTGAAGTTCGCTTTAAAAGAAAAGCATTTTTTAATAGCACAATATTTCACTCATCAATTCAATTATATGTTGCGTATTAACAAAAAATAAATCAGTGTTTGAAAGAACTCACGTTTTAAATCGATTTTCAAGAAGCATCTAGACAGCATCAAGTTTCTGTTTTTGTTGGAAAAAACCGAACTGCAATCTTAGTGTCATTGAAATTGACCAACGTAGCTTTGCTGTTGTCTTGTGGGATATCCTTACAGTTTTCGATCAATCGCTTTTTAATTGCTACTGTGTCTGTGGGAATTTTTTTAATTAGTTTCGTCTACGTGACTTTGGAGTAAACTCAAAATAATTAAAATAATTTTACCAAATTTCTAAGAACAAAAAATTAAAATGCAAAAAAGAAGTGCATCAAACGCTGCCATTGGATTTTGAAATATATAGGGAAAGCTTGTCTTGCATCCACCGTGAAACTCAAAATTGACGTTATAAATATATTTAAATAAAACCTTATATTTTTGTCTTATATTAAGCAGCAAAAACATTAAAATATTTTACTTTATTGTAAAGTGAAGAAGCAAGAAAAACCACGTACACGTGGCAACTCTGACTGAGCACACAAGTGGATGTGTATTATTTTGAAAAATATGAAAACTAAAAAAATCCATGCATGCTACAAATTTCGCGTTGGCGTAAGAAATTGCAACAGCCATTTAAATTGTTACTTTATGCCACACTGGTTGAGGCCACTTTTGTATATGTTGCTTGAGAACGACGATATATGCCTTAGAAGAAGGAAAACTTCAGCAGAAATGATGTTGATGTGGGCAGCACGACAACCCATTTTCAAAACGCTACATAGTTAAATTCATTTCCGCTTGTCGAAAATTGAAGAAACCAATATGTTGGCAAACTTAGGCACGCACAACACACACACACATACACACACTCAAGACTTATGCAGTAATGTATATAAATAGTTGGCAGCAGTGAATGGCCTGCTCATGAACGGAAACTTCAAAGTTTTTGCTGCTAGGTTTTGCTACTTTGCACTGCTTTTCTTCATGTGTGTTGCATGATTTTTTGTTAATTTAAATTTTAAAGCACACTTCCGTCGATTATGGAGGGGAGGGGATAGAGGCAACACAGTGATTGCATGCTCTTGGCTGAGCAGTAAAGAGCTGTTGTCGTTGTTGTTGCTTTATTGGCTCACTCACTCGCACGCACTCACACATACGATAATACATGTCAAGCTTGGTGGATTTCAAGGATTTTTCTCATTTTCAAATAAAGCAGAACAAAAAACACAAAAATAAAAAAAAATTACAAAAAAAATTACAATAGCAACAACAACAACGCCGATGTAAAACAGCAGCCAAACCAAACAATGTTGCCAATGCCAAGAGTTGAATTTTGACAAAGGCTTTACATGTTGTTCATGCTTATTTTCTTCAATTTTTTTTTCTTGTTCTCGTTTTTGTTGTTGTTGTTGTTGTTGTTGTTGCTCAATCCTGCTGCTTATCAACGTACTCAGTGGCGTCAAATTAATAAGCAGCAAAATGTTGCAAGCCAATTTTTTTCCGTTTTTTTTATTTTTTTTTCTTTTGCTCTGGTTGCTTTTGCTGTAGCAAAACGAATATAAATTGCGGCTTGCTAGGCTTAATTTAAACAAATTTAGCATTGCATGGAAAACATGGCGCTTGGCATGATTTTCACTTTCTTTTGAAGAGTTTTTTCTTTTCTTATATGTTCCTTTTTTGTAGCGTTTCTTCTTAAGCCCAAAATGATACAGCTGTTCTACAAGAACACAGCTCATTTCTCTTCCTAAGATATTGAGTGACAAATTGTGTAAATGTTTTATTATTCTTTTGTTGATTAGGTGGCAAGTCTGTAAAGTGCTTAGCAAGTCTGCAATTTTTCTTTTATTCAAATATCGTTAAGGATCCTCTTCTATATGTTGGGTAAAAGCGGTGGAGTAAGTGTGCATTTTTGGCCGGAGTTTATGTTGCGGCTTTAATCCATGGAATGACAACCTTTTTCAAAGTATTATAGTTCGAATTTTATAGAAACTGCAATAAAAGCTTATATATAATAAATCCGGTTGCAAGAACAAAGCAGTGTAAGTTTGAAAATAAGCTTGGAACCGAAAAAGCTAGCTAAATCCTATAATTATTGCAAAATATGAGGATAAAACCATACAAACCATACATTTGCACAAATTGGTTCAAAAATAAAAAAACAAAAATCAGAAAAATTTCGGAGAATTCTTAATTATTTTACTTGTAACATAGACATTACATTGAAATTCAGTGTAAACAATACTTCGTTGCAAAAGTCTCTTTTTTATATATAATAAAAAAATTTGTTATTACCTTACTATCCTGTGATGAGACGAGCAAAAATTTGTATGGCTAGGGATGGTCGTAAACGCCCCCTTTGGGCGCTGGAAGGTAAATGACGAAAATAAGGGTTTCATTACGTTTTACACCATACCTAACACATCTCTTAGCCGAGTATCAAATTTAAAGGTTTCTAGAAAATAATTAACTTTTAAAATAACGTTAAATATTTACTGAAGCTTAGTTTAAATAAAAAAAAAAAACAAATTGACTGTATCATGAATACAGCCATAGGTTTAGACGTGATACCATATCTTCAATCTTGCTCTTATTCTTGTTCCTATCCGTTTTAGTTCTCAAACTTGTTCTCACTCTTCTCCTTATTTTTATATTTTTCCAGTTAAATGTCCTTCTTGTTGACCAAACACTTGTTTTAATCTTTGTTCAAATCCCTTTTCTAACCCTTCTTCCACTCCTTTTCAGAATCCTTGTTCTAAATCTTGTCATAAGAACGTCCAAATCATTGTGCTATTTCTTTTCCCATTCTTGTTCTTATCGTTTTCTCTATCTTGGCCTTAATATTGTCTTAGGTGGGTCTAAGTATTTATCCTTCCACTTGTACTAACCTTGTCGTAGTTCTTTTTGCAATCCTTGTCGGAATACTTTTCTTAATCCTTGTCCAATTTCATGCTCTAATGTTTGTCGCACTAAAAAACTTATCCAGATAAACCAGTTCAGCTCACCGCAAGTTTAGGGTCTTTTGCAGCATTGCAGTTTTCTACCTTATCAGTATTTTTTGAACAGTATTTTTGGACCAAATATGAGGAATACATCTTGAATAGCTATAATTTAATAATTTAAAAATGTTGGTCTAAAATAAAAAACAGCTTAAAAAAAATACAGTAATTTCAACTATGTCGTAACACAAGACGTAGAATTATTCAATTCGCTTTTGATGACATATTTTTTAAAAAATATTTAGCAAAATATTTATTCCATACCCTCTGAGCATATGTCTTTTAAAAGAGTGCTTTTACTTTTTACTAAGTGACCCCATTACTTTTGCAAAAGGAACATTTTTGCCTTTGACACCTATTCCCTCCGACCACTCCTTAGGGGGACTCCCATACAAATTTTAAGGTTTTTGTATATTTATTCCATACACCTGAGCATATAACCTTTAAGAGAGTGCCGGAGAGGTTTAATATGTATAACCGACCCCCATTACTTTTGTAAAAGGAACAGTTTTGCTTTTAACACCTATTCCCTCCGACCACTCCTTAGGGGGGCTCCGATACAAATTTTATGGTTTTGTCGATAAAACCGGAAACTGTCGATAAATAGGTAGATAACTTAAACAAGCAAGCAAAATTTGTTCAAAGCTATCAAGTTCAACAACCCATGTGGAGAGTCGAAATGTCAAAATTTCACTGTCGACAATATGCTCGGATATTTAATTGGCTGCGGAATTTTGACATTTCCATAACAGATTCTGTTAAAAAAGCATGCCCTTCAAAATTACTCAGAATTACTGGGCTACGCGATTCTGTTAAAAACAAAACATGCCCCCAAAAGTATGCTTTTCTTTTAATTATAAGATTTATGTCTTCACGCTAGATGGCGCTGTCTTCACCGTCGAAAAAATCGGAAACCGTCGATAAATAGGTAGCAAACATAAGCAAACAAAAATATCAAATGTTGGCTTTATATTTCATGTAATTGTGTAAAATTTATATAAGTTAGAGAGTTCAAACATGAATTTTTCTCCCAGTGAGGATCAAGCAGACCAACAAGTGCTAACATCAACATTCTACGATCAGTACTATAGGCACACCAAAGGCTCAAATTGTGATATAAATACCGACACCTGATCACTATCAACCACCCTACTCATCTCCGAGAATGACGTATTCTACGTCAAAAAAAAAATTAAAAATTGTCTCTTTTTTTCCGAAAAACTTCCGGAGTCGTTTAAAGGATTCCCTGAGAGGCCTAATGACGGTTTTTTTTTTGTTTTTGTATTTTTATCGTGTGACCGAAAAACCTCAACTTTATTGCTAGTCCATTAAAATTAATCGTATCGCCAAAAGTCACAGATTAATAATTGCATGCAACGTTTTTTTTATTATTGTTGCAATTTTAATTCATTGCCTCAATGGCTCCAAAAATGTTTTCTTAATTTCCGTTATGAGGTTAGAGAACCATGTTTTGCTGTCGTAAAATAGAATGTTTTTGTAGCCCTTTTACTCTGAGAGTAATAATTTTATGCAACAATATTGCATTTTTGTTACATAAGTTATGTATCGAAGCAACCTGACGCACAGTACTTTGTCCTATAGGAATAAATCAAGATTTTTGTTGTAACAGAACCTAACAAATTTTGTACCGTTTTTTAGGTAATACTTTCACTAAGAAAAATCAAAATTTTTATTACAATTGAACAATTTTTGTAGCCACTATACCTTTTTGAAGTCAAATATTTTAATGTATTTTTATTGTTGTGAAATATTTGATTTTGCACATCTTGCAAAGAAAAAATTACTGTAAGCGCAATTTTAGCCGAATTCATTTGATTTTTGATTTTATATCAAGAAAAGTATTGTATAAATAAATAACTTTTAATATGTTTTCAATTAAGCTTAAGAAAATAAATTGAAAAATTTCTAAAAAAATAAAAATTCTTTTAAATATTTTCCAAAACTTTGCAATTGTTGAGAGCAAATTAAAAAAAAAAAAACATTAAAAAACATCTCTTCCATTTTCTAACATATTGTTAAACATGTATTTATCTTTCAGATTCCAAAATTCGATAACCGTTTTCAACCGTTTCTCGGAGTTATCGTATTTTGAAAAATGGTCTAAAAATCATATTTTCCTCTAATTAATGGAAATTTCTATTTTGCGCATCATTCAAAGAAAAAAATGTTGAGAGCACATTTTTTAAACAAGTCGAATGTTTTTTTTTAATTTTCAAAAAATCTATGAACGAATTTTGGTTTTTATATTTTGTTAAAAAAAAATTGGAAATTATTTTGAAAAAATTACTTAAATTTATAAAAAAATTTAAGAAATATTTTGAAAAATGTTCTATTTTTAGCAAACAAGAAAAAAAAGTTCCACATAATTCCAATTTCAATTTTATATTTTAATTTTTTTTTTTTTGTTTTTATTCTTTCAGAAACTGTTTTCACTTTATCCGACTTCTTCCGATTCTTTGAGTAATCGTTTTTTGAAAAATGGTCTAAAATTGCTGTTTTCTCAAAAATTATTCTTTATTTTGTTACCATATTTCTTAAACTCTACCGGAGTTTTTTTATAATTTGTAAAGAATTTTTAAAAAAAAGAAGTTTCTTAACAAATAAAATAAAATTCTGATGTTATTTTAGACAAAAAAAATTAAAATAAAGGTTATGTTTCCTTAAAATACTCTATTTAGCACATGATAAGGAAAAAATTAACACCAAATGAAATGGACCGATTTTGTAACACCGAAAATTGATTTTTTTTCAAATGGCCGCCATTTTGTTTTTTTTTTTCGGCGGATAAAAATTATCTTAGTTCAGGCGGTGGCCACTTAAACAAGGATTAATTCGTTTTTTTTTATTTTTTTTCCTCAGATGTTCAGACTGGTGATATCCTGCACAACGTCAATCTTTTGGCATTTTTTTAAAAAAATCAAATAACGTAAAAAACCGCTTCAAAAATTCTGAAAAAATTTTTAGTATATTTTAAATGTTAATAAATAAATGTGCAAAATTTGAAAACGATATGAAAAAAAATTCCCGAAAAAAATTTATTTTTAAAATTTGTAACCTATATGTCCCCTTAAAATATTTTTTTTTATTTAATTTTATTTACGCATATTAACTTGATTAAAAAAAAAATACCAATACGAATTTTTTTTTTTTTTTTTTTTTTTTTTGTTTTGCAAAACATTATTTTACATGTATAGTAGCATTTTTGTCGAAAAAGTGCATAGGAAACTATATGCCTATCTTTTTTTAAAAAAAAGATATTGCCAAATGGTTTTGAGTATTAAAAAGTTAAAGCCTTAATCGTTTAAAATTTTTTTTTGTTTTTTTTCCCCGTTGTAATAACTTTAATATTAAATTTAATATAGGAAAATTTCGTTTTTTTTTTTATATTAAAACCTAATTTTTGGCGCAAATATTTGATATACGTAAAATCTGATTCAATATTTGAAATCAGTAACCAAAAATTCATAAACATGCGGAATTTTATAACAATCGAACCACTCCCTGTATTTTTTCCTCACTTTTGTATGGGCTCAAAGTACTGTGTGACGTCATCATTTTGTTTTTATTTTCTATCATTAGGCAAAGTAAAAATACTTAATTTAATTTTATAATATTAACCGTGCAACGAATACTCAACAAATAATAATTTCATGCAACGCCGTTGACAAGACCGAAAATGGTCTTGTAGCGGCTCTTTCCGCGAACTCATGACGTCTTGAATTTCGTGTCTATTTTTGTCACTGGGTTTAAGAACCGGCAATTAATGGCAGGTAATATTTTTTAATGTAGTTACAATGCACATTATTATTTCATGTAATAAATGTGAAATTTCTTTGCTTAACAACAACAAATTGCTCATAACAACAAATCAAAATGTGATGAGTGCTGTCAAGCCTTCCATTAAAAATAAATTGTTTAAATGGATACTGTATTGAGTTCCAAATCACCAGCGCTTCTCAGACCATTCCTCTTCCCCCCCCCCCCCCCCCCCCTTCCTCATCCAATTTGCCAAAAATTACTTCCAAATGTCCGCACGTTACAATTATGCTCTCTACCATAATTAGACTATCAACGAACACTGACAAAGTTTTGCCCAGTTCCGACTTGGCCAAAACAGCAATGTTGTTGTCAAGCGTTCAAGCGAGAAATACCATCACGTGATTAATGAAGCGCTTGTCAGATGAATTTAATAATAACAGAAATTTATGCAATTTTTTTTTTGTTTTTTTGCTGTTGTTGTTTACGACGTTCACTGCGGCCTAATTAAAATTGCTAGCAATAACTCGCAAGTAACCATTAAATATGACTGTCAGCAGTTAAATTAACCAATGTTGTTGCTGCCGTTATTGTTGTTGTTGTTAGGATTATATTTGTTCTTGTTGCTGTCACTTATGTTACAAAGTTTATTCAGCGTTGTCAAAACTTTAATGGCAGACAAATCTGTTTGTTGGCTAAAATGGCGGAATAACGAAACTTGACGAGAAAATGGGGGAAAAAAAACAAAGTATTAAAAGAAAACAATGACTAGAGCTAGCTGAAGGGTTCTGAAAGGGAACTCATAAAGGGAAAATGGCTGCAGGAAAATGTGAGAAATTGTATCAAAAATACCAACAAAAAAGTTAACCTTCATAATAAGCGCTATAAGGCTGTACAAAAGTAAGCAAAAGAGATACAAGTTTTTAAACAAACGTTAAAAGAAAAATTGCTTCAAATAACCCAGCTGTCACTAAATCAAAAATTTCCAAAAAATTTTACTTAAAATTGTATTAAAATTTAAAGGAACTCATGCATCAATAAATACAAGGCATTAAGAAAGAAGAATTTAATTCTACTTTAATTTAAAAACTTTTGAGACAATTGAGACATTTCCTCAACAAATGCCTTAAATTAATAGAAAATAAAAAAAAAATAAGCAATAATCCGCATAAAAAAAAACTTTTCGACTATGCGCACTTAAAGCGCTTAGTTGTCATCAAAACATATTTAATGGTGCCGAAAAACAACAACAACAACAAAAAAATACCAAAAGAAATAAACTAGTGCTTCCCTAGAGTAGCACACATTTGCATGACCTGGCCCGTCTGTACAACGGGGGCACTATAAACAGATCATATTTTAAATTTAAGTGTTGCGCCTTGCTGCAGAGGCGGCTTTCATTAACGTGGCACCGCTAAAACAGCACAAACGAAGGAACGGAATAACGCAAAACATGTCAAAATAAAAATGAATGAATGATGCGAGTGCTGAAGTGTGGCAGAGAACAACAACAAAAATATTAAAACGCAAAAAGAAACAGATAAAAAAAAAATTAAGATAGCAACATTTTCTTTTTTAATATCAAACGCGTTCGTCCTTACTCCCGGCAGGAGTCGAACATAACCAGCTTTAACTGCTATACTGCTGCAGACGCCGGATGCTGGTAACATTGTTTTCCCCGCTGTTTTTGTTTTCGTTCTATATTTATTATAATGAAAAAAGCCAAAGATTTGTTCTTTTTTTTTGGCTGTTTATTTTTGTTTTTATTTGTACAATTTTAATCTTTGCTTTTGGCGCGACTTTTAAGCATTATGCGACGTCATGATGTGTAGAATCCCGCAGTATAGCGCATTTAGTGATTTGACGCTGCTCTGTTAGGCAGTTAGAAAGAAACATGTTTTGGTTGATAAGATTTTTCCTGCATTTCTTACTTCTTTCTACTAAGATACTTTCTTATTTCCTCGCAGTTCTTTAGTTGTAGCTTTTTATTATTTTACGTTTTTATGAAGTAGCATCAAGTTGTAGTAGTTATTGAACTTGACATTAAATTCTCGTGGGAAAATATTACTTTTGACATTTCAAGCGTAAATAATTGAACTCGATAAGACTAGGCATGTTCTATGGAGGAGCTATGGAGGATATTTAAAAATAACTGTTTCCTAAATTGCTTTCAGTTCTTCCGGAATATTAATTTCTATGCTATTTTTAAATGTTTCACATGTGATGACAGGATGTTCGAAAATACATGTGAACGTGCTTGACATTATAAATAGCAGCATGTTGGGTGTATTAAAAAAACAAAAAATGTGTCTTAATCATCACTTTAAAGTTAGAATTTTATACCTATGCCAACAGTTTACTGTCTGCCTGTAAGCTTTTGGTGACCTTAAAAATTGTATGTAGGAGTTCAATTTATTAAATTCAGCGCTTTCAATGAAAGTCATGTATTTTTCGGTTACAACATGCTTGTGATAGGTCACCGGATCCAGATATCTGACATTTACTTTAAATATCTTAACTTCAAAGTTATGCGAGCTGTACAGAGCTTTCGCGGGAATTGAAGTGTAAAAAAGGGCTATACGCCTATTTGATAAAAATAAAGTGTTGAAACTAGCATAAGAATAGTTTGCTGGTATTCTGTAGAGATTGTGGGCTGATTAGAAAAAGTTTAGCTTGTATATTAGGGGCTGTAAATTTGGAGGGGAAAAAGAAAAACAAAAAATCGTAATTTTTGTGTGAGGGTCTAAAAATATGGCTTTTGATGTGTATTATCCTTATTTATAAGATTTTTCCATATTCGTAAACATTTACGAGTATTACTGCATATATATCGGGAATAAGTATAAAGATAGAATTTTTGTAATTTTGAAAGACCAGTAGAAAGAGACCCGACTAGAGACCCGTAGAAAAATAAGAAAAATAAGAAACATTTAACAAATAAGCGCTTATTCATCAAAATTATGCAAGCTTGAGACTTGTTTGAGCACTCAGAACATCGAATTAATGGCTCACCTGCCGGTCAGCTTGAATTTAACACCCAGTGACACCTTTTTGTTCCCGTACATCAAGGACAAGCTGTGTAGACAGCGATTTTTGAAGCCAGCAGAAGCAGAATATATTTAAAAAAGGGTAATTTTTTAAATTTATAATTAAAATCAAATACCTTTCGCCCCTTTTTTATCAATTGCTCTTATAAATGAAAAATAACCAGGTTAAGGACATTCCTTCTACCACAAAATGATAAAATTAGTCAAGAACAATTGGTTTACTAATCTGTAAAACTTGATCTATAACAAGGACTTTTATGCACTGCTCTCAGAAAATCTATTTTATCAAATATATGGATTTCTGAAGCACTTATTAGATATCATCTCTGAAGAAAATTTTTGGTTTTTTATCGATAAAGCAGAAATTTTAAAATACAAATATTGAATTTCAAAAATTTTAAATTTGTTTTTTTTTCGATATTTTTACCAATATCTTCCATAGTCACACGTACTGTCCTGTTTGTTTTGTAAATCATTAACATTTTTTTTTTTAAAATTGTCGAATCGAAAACCCTGGTAGCTAGAACTGCTTATTCTTTATTTTTAATAATTTATTATTGTATCTAATTAAAATAAATAAATAAAATTAAATGAAGTATTGAATAATTTAGAATAAGGTTTACAAAGATTGTTTTTTTTTTCTTTCAACTAAATTTGGACTTCATAGTTGGACTTTAAATTTTTTATCTTGCAAGTGAATTGTTTTCATCAGCTCATATGGGTATGGTATGGCTCTAACGGTTTCGGAAAGCATATTTTTTATAAATGGGTCTATTTGAAAATAATTTCATAAAATATTCCATTTTACAGACCTATTCTGGCTGTCAATTTACCAGAAATTATTTGTCAAAATTTTGACAACCTGACTTGTAAAACCTATTCATGCGAACACTTGACAAATTAACGCTTTATTTATTCACCACAGGAGGGTGAAAAGCACGTTGTCACAAAGAAGCTTTTGTTAAAACTTTTAACAAAACAATTATAATAAAGGTAATCAAGTTACCCTTTTAATGATACCAGCTTTCACAAAATATCTTCAAAACTTTCAGAAATTAGAGCCACTATATCTTCTAAATCAAAAGAGAACTACACTTTTTCTTTTCACAATATTTTTAAACCAGTGCAGGGCGCTCCATAGCCTACTGAGCTCTCTGTGAGCATAACTTTTCACATGTACACAGTGTTGCCAGATGGTCCGATATATCGGATTTGTTACGATTTTCAGCATTGGATACGATGATCCGATATTTGGCCAAAATTCCTCAAAATGTTACGATTTTAGGAAAAATAGATCCGACGTCCGATTTCACATTTTTGTATTTCTTTATGTATATGAAATGAAAAAAATTTCAAATAAAAAACATGGTGCCAACTTTGAAGCATTATTTTTAGTTCAAATTCATTGGTAGCACTTCTGACCACGATTGTCAATATAAAGAATGACAATTACATTCGCTGCATTGCTTTCAAAACTTTTCTTTGTGTTTGAATTATTTACTGTTATATGTATTTGTGCTAAACTGTGTCGTGGATGAAAATAAATCTCTTATTTTGATATGGATAAATTTCTGATTAAAAAGGTAAAAAACTAGTTAATTATTGTTGCAAAATAAATGCACGAGTTTAATAATAATTTCTACTATTCTAAGGTATAAGTAGTTTGTACCTCAAATTCTGCAGCGCAAATTCTCTAATTTTGTATGTTTGTAGTATTACGTTGCTTAAAGAAATGTATTATGTAGAATATGTAATTTTTAAAAAAATTAAACCTTAAATGTAGATCATACATCTATATTGTATTTTATTTGTCTTCCTTCCGACCATTATACAATAAGAAGGTAGGGTAAGGAGCTTTGACAAGACCTACTGCTAATGTCAAAACCATAAAATACAGTGCTACCCATGGTATAATAACCCAGGTAGACTTATTAGAATGACAGCAAAAGTTGGCATACCTTTGCTGTCAAAATACGGTGCTGCCATATCTTAAAGCAAAAATCCGAGCTTTCAGAAGAAAATGTTTTAATATTATATGGAATTATAATAGATATATAAATTAAGAACAAAAAATAGTACAATAAATTTATATGAATTAAGCGTTTAATTTAGTACTTTAGTACAGTTTAGTACTTTCTTCTGTTCATTGAATTTCTTTATTATTACGTTGTACACAAGTGCGGTATGTATGAATATCATAGCGTGCTAATAAAACCATAGTTAGTATTTGTGTCAAAATATTGCAATGATGCTTTGTTATATAATATATTATTGGAATCTAAAAATTTAGTTTAGTTAATTATCAAAAATAAACAAAAATTAAGGTTGCTCTGTTATTATATTATTTTTATCCCTTTAGCCCATTATAAAATCCCAACCCAATTACTTTTTCCCACAAAATTCAAGATGTGGCAATATCAGCGCAGAGTTTGACAGCAAAGGCAGGTCGAATTCTAGGAACTCAACTCTAATAAGTCTACCTGGGTTATTATACCATGGTGCTACCATATCTAAAGAAAAAATCCCATGACAAAACCATGTTTAATGGTTTCAGTGTGTTAGAGTTTTAGATGAAATGCATTGCTGAAAATTATGATAAGCACGGAAATACTAATTTTTTGGGTTTTATGCAATAAGATCAGCTAAATTTTTATTAGATATTGTTTGCACATTCAATTAAAATTTTTAAATAAGAAATCAAGAATTCAAAGCTAAGTAAAAAATTATGGGCAGTAGTAAATTAGTGAAAATAAAGCTTTAAAATTACTGCAAAATTCATTGTTGCAATTATAATTGATTTAATTTTTTTCTTATTTGCCCTATATATAATTTCTTTTCTAAGTTTTTTGTCCCACATTTTAAAAAAATACAGAAAAGTGGCATTGCTAAAATGCTTTTTGACATAAGCAATAGGTCTTGTCAAAGCTCCTTACCCTACCATCTTATTGTATCATGCTTCCGACAAACGCGACGAAAATCCGACGGGCTGAAAGCAAAAGTTACGATGCGAAATTTTTTTCCCTGGCAACACTGCATGTACATAAAGCTCACAACAGAAGAGAATATAATTCAGTCGTTCGCTGACGGTGATGCTGTGAAGATCTATGTCGTTTTGTGCTGCAAATTATGTGTACACTCGTAAAAAATCAGCTTATTGTAGGTTCGTAATACTCTTATGCACATATTTTTTATTTGGAGAATTTTATATTCGTTTATATTAAGATGTGGCGTCCGTGGCGTAGTTGGTTAAAGTGCGTGGCCGCTATGTCAACGAACTTTGGAGACCCAGGTTCGAACCCCAGCAGCGACAGAAAATTATTTGAATTAAAATAATTTTTCTGTACGGCCGCCACCTCTCTGCAGACAATGGCAAACCTCAGAGAGTAATCAAAATGCCATGTAAAGCTTCTTGAGAATAAGAACATTCCGTTCATCGCCGTTCGGAGTCGGCGTTAAGCCTGTAGGTCCATTTCTCGGTCAATTGTGTACAAATTTAATAACACGCACAACACAATTGATCATAAGAAGCTAGGTCAAAGTCCTTTCAAGGGCTGAAATGGCCAGTTATTTATTTATTTTATTTTTTATATTAAGATTTCATATAATTAATACATATTAGCTGTTAAGACTTTTTGCATTTTTCATTCACATTCTTCATTATTAATTTTTTAATACTTAATTCTTTGATTACTTGCTTACTTATTTTATTTAATTCCTTATTATTTTTTACTTACATATTTTATTTATTAATTTCAATTATTCATATACATTAAGATTTTATAATATTAAAATAATTATTCGTATATATTAACGTTTCATATAATTCAATACTACAAATAAATAAAAAAAAATAAATAAAAATTACTTGCATTAATTAATTTCACAGAAGAAATAATGAACAATACCGAGGACTAAAAATAAAAACAAAATAAAAAAGAAAAACTTACAAATCTAGATAATTGGGACAACTATTTCGCTCAGTGTGCGCAATTCGAGAGAACACCAGTCCTAACAACACAAAATAAAATGTGACTGTGTTAGAATGCCCAGCCCTGTTTTAAACGCTTCCCCTGCTAGCATTTGGAAGATTGAATGACGATCGCGATTATTTCGCGATTCTTTTTTTAATCGTCAAGACGATTGTTAAGTAGAATTTTATATTGCTCTTCCAAATGATGCTATTGCGAGTTGTTGTGACGATTTTTGGACGAGTAAATCGTCGTTCACGCATCTTGGCGAGCATTAAAAGAGTGCAAGCAAGAATGCGACTCATTTTGATGATTGATTGACGAGTGTTTTTTTTTTGTTACTCTACAATCGTCGTTTAATCGTTCTGACGACCATTCGTGTACTTGTGTTACTCTAAAATCGCCGCTTATGCATTCTCGCGATGGTTTGGCGAATTTAACCGTTATGTTTAGGAATCGCTGCTTACGCATTCCCGCGATCGTTTGGCGAATTTAACCGTTGTGTTTAGAAAAGTTTACAAAGAACAACTGATGTTTGCTTCATATTAACTTAGTTGTTAGCTAGTGAACACGTGTCCAAGAATTATAGCAAGTAAGTACTTTTTAATTCATGCTCTTACAGTTTCCTAATTTGTTTTTCTTTTTTAAGATGTATGTCACTCAAAATTTAAAGGTGACGACGCAGGAATAAATAAAGTGCTAAAGCAACATTTTGTCCATGCTGGTGACCGACTCAGGAAGGGTGATCGGACCAAGAAGGATGACGAAGAAAATTAGGGGGATTTAGCTCTATAATTTATTTTTTATATATTTTTTTTTCTATGTCTGAATTTTGTTTTTTTTTTTCATTAATAATTGAATTATTTTTATTTTATTTATACGACTTTAAACTAATTACATATATTACAATTAAAAAATGAACAATACAGAACAATGCTTTTTATTTTGAAGCATTTGGGGTAAATTAAAGATCGTCTAAGCAATAGTTTCAAGAGTCTTCAGCGATTCTTTCCTGAGCATCGTAGACGACTCAATTAGGCGATTGATTCAAGGGTCGTTTGAAGTAGGAATAAAAGCATCTTACACGATTCTTTTTTGAGCATCGTACACGACTCAATTAGGCGATTGATTCAAGGATCGTTTGAAGAAGGAATAAAAGCATCTTACACGATTCTTTTTTGAGCATCGTAGACGACTCGAATGGAAGAGTCGCCGGCTTGACACAGTTTCTCCCGTTGTACTGAACTCCCGCGATCGGAATACGACATCGTCGACGATTTATTTAATCGCCCGCTCCGATCGTGGAGAGGAGTCGCCCACGATTGAAAATGCTAGCTGGGTCATTAGTTATAAACGCGTATGGGCACCACTACATTTAAAGCTTCTGTGTTGTTTCTGTATTTGTTTTTTGTCTTTGATTTGTTGTTGCGTTTTGCGTTGCTACCTAAGCCTTTGCTCTCAATTCTTACTCTCAGCGCTCTAAGAGCGCTCTCTGCCCATACCCGGTTATAAACCATTTAAATATGAGCAGCAGCTGGATTTCTACATACAATATTGACTGTCAACACATCTTTGCTACTTAAAACTGTGTCAAGAAAAGAGCTTTTAGAATTGAATGAGAATAAGAAATATTAACAGTTGTCAATTTATTTACTAATGTTAATATGCTGATTTTTGTCAACTCACCGAAATAAGTGTTAATGTATTTTGAAAATAATGTTACTCCCCATGACATGTAACTCCCCTTACCAGTAGCATAATAATTCGTGGTTCCTCCCAAAAAAATGCCCTTAGGTGAATTTAAGGATATCTAAAGCTATTAATTATCAAGCAGATTTTCCAATTTCAAAATTTTAAGGAGAATTTCCTTTTAATTTGTTTAACTATATGTGGGGTGGACTGGGTACGGTTGAAACGGAGGACAGTTGAAACAAAGCTAATATCTCTACACCGTGCGTGATGATGCGAGTATAACAGAGGGAGAGCGAAGCGGGCAACAAGTCGAAATACGAATTTTTGTGTTGCGTCACTCTTCGCTCACTTAGCTTGTGTATAGGCCCCATTGTGTTTTTTTACGGAAAAGTAATAATTTTTTTTTTTGTGTATTTTTGACATTATTATGGTTTTATTAAAGTGAGAGCATTGGTAGTTTTGTATCTTGTTTATTGAAGTTCGTCGAATATGGCTGAATGATTAGTTTTTATTAAAATTTATTATCATACTTACTGTGAACCGTTTTATACCTAGTCCCAATAAACCACAGAGCGGATTCGGGTTCGTTTCGGATTTGAAACGGAGCTGAGATCTCGAATCCGAGTTCACGCTTTCTATTCGAATTCGAGATGAATCCGAGAATATTTAAAAAGCGAATATTTCATTTTATGAAATTTGTATATTTTGTGGAAAATATTAATAAAAACAATCTTTTAAATTTTGCTTCTTTATGTTAACGATTTCAATGTACCAAAGGAATAAAATACAATTCTTTACCTAATTTCAAAAACTTTTTAATATCTTCTAGCACGTGCTTACAAAGTCTCAAATTGCTAGAAAATAAAAAAGAAACCGTGGCAACCATAGATTTAAATGTCAAAAAACAAAACAAAAACAAATTGCTTGCTACTCATTTTGACATTTTTTTGTTTATTTTTAATAAAATAAAACGTATGAGAATTTTAAGCGATTTCTCTTCATCAGGTAGCTACACCACTCCAGGTAAAGTATAAATAAAGAGATTAAATAGATTAAATAGGTTAAGAAAAAACCCGGCTGAGACTGAAGCTACTGGACACAAGAAGATCCTCTGCAGGAGCAAACAGAAAATTAATTTCAAAAAGATGGACGGACAAGATGTCAACGAGCTAGGATATATCTACAAATTTCTTTGCAATTCTCTTACAAAATTCTCTTACAAAACGGCTTCTCTTACAAAAATTTTAGTGTACAAAAAGAATTTTATAAGCAGCAATAAATTCAATTTCAAAATTTTTGAAAATAAAATTGTATAAATCTATATACTATTAAAAAATGCATTGATTTCATAAGAAGAATATTGAAATCATAAGATTTGAAACATAAGAAAATTTAAAAAATCTCGTTTCGAAAACGATCGGATTCTTCTAAAAATCTCGTTTTGAAGTCAATGCGATTATTACAAAAGTTTCGTTTCGATTCGATTATTCTCAAAATCTCGTTTCGAAAACGAAGTGTGAATTTCTTACGATCGCGGATTTGAAAACGAAAGTAGGACGAATTTCCTTTTCGAACTAAATACACGAGATCTCGGTTTTGCCTCGAATTCGAAACGAATCCGTTTGGCTTTTTGGGGTAGGGTGGTTTGTGACAGTTGAAACAATGTTAGATGGAGTGCTACAATGTAGTTAATAATTAATGCTGTTGAATTTTGAAAAATTTAATAGCAAATAGTATACAAACATTAAACAAAAATAGCTGCCACCAACATCTGATTATTATTTAATTATAATTGTACTTAATATAAACCTTTGAAAGCTTATTAAAAATAATGTTAGACTATAATTATGCTGAACGACTTGAATATTAATAAAAAAATATTTGTGTTGCTCAACTGTGTCATTCCGAGCAGTAAAATGTTCTTAAAGGAACATTTTGATTTATTTTATTTTGTATTTTTTACATGTGTTTCAATTGACCCTAGGCATGGGGACGGTTGAAACAAATTAAATTTTTTGATTTTACACACAAAATACAATGCAGTTATCTCAAATAACGTTGCCTATTAGTAGATAGACATATGGTCTTTTATTTAATATATTTCCACCATCACTCGCTTAACTAATCCCGATGCAATTGGGATGATAAACCCTAAAATGTTTCAACCGTACCCAGTCTACCCTAACCATCCTACATTATCTCTTAACTCTTAAAAAATATGTTATTGTCTTCTTAGGCTTAGCTAAAGCCTTACCCGAACAATATATTATTTATAAAATCCTGACGCATCCTCATATGTTCAGTCCCTTCTTCTCATGTTTGCTTGATCAAATTCAATTTGAACGAGGGGAAATGTATGTACAACGCCCTAAAAGCTTTTCACCACCGCTTATTCACCATCACTGCCAAAAGAGGGGAAATTTTCTCACAAACAAACTGAAAGAGCACATTGAACATACGCTCAAATTTGTCGCACTTTTCCATGCACTCTCCGGTGGCGATTCTCAATTTTGTGTAACTAGTACTTCACAAAGCAACGTCTTTAAAAATTTATGTTGTGAATAGAATTTTGTTTGCTTGCCATTTGTTGACATTTCATTTGAAAATATGTTTGTGTTTAATACTGTCAAAATGCGTTTGACCTTGATTAAACTTCTAACGAGCCCAGCCACCCATCATCCATCAGCAATCCACTCGCCGTCTCGCTACACACAGCGCATATCAATGAATTTAAAATAAAACAATTTTTATGGGCCGCTTTTTAACACATTTTTTGTTGTTGTTCTCTGACAACACTGCAAATGAAGCAGCAACAGTTTTTATTTGTTGTTTCAACTAAATTGTTTGTTAAAAACGTCGTAACGTGTTTTGGTGTGTTGCTCTTGCTTTATTGTATTTTATTAAGCTTGTTTTTTTTTTGTGTTTTGTCAAATATTGACATAGCTGGACAATGGCTGGCAGCACTATGCCTCCCTAGGGCACAACATTCCGCCACAACTAGAGCAAGCTCGGTGTCCAGCACGTATTCTGACTGATGGCACTGCAAACAGCCCATCACGTGTGGGCGTGCCTTTAGCAGCAGGCATGACACTGCAAAAACTTTAATTAACTTTTTGTTGCTTTTATTTTTTGATATTTTTTATTTTTCTTTTTGCTATTTTTCTGGCTCTTTTTGTACTTGTTTGTGTACAGCCAATTTTGAAACTTTTGACTTTTTGTTTAGAACAATATTTGTTGTTGTTTGACAAACAGTGTTTTTTTGTTTTTTGTTCTTCTCGTTTACATTTGCTGTCGTGGCTAGTTTTTGGTATCCTGCTTAATGCGGCTATGGGACGGACAAGAACAAGTTCATCAGTCTGGTCGGGGGTTCCGTTTTGGGGTTTGACCTTAAAATCTATCACAGTAAATTTGCATATCTGTGTGGTATTAATTTGTTGAAAATTTTCAGCTTTCGCCTTGGCATATGATAATTTTTAGGTAACTGTTAAGTGATGAAAAAACTTTTTGAGGTTTTTTTTTGTCGTTTCGTTCTTTGTTTGTTTGTTGCTCTTGGCTCGATTCACATGACTACACTTTGATGGGTCAAATGCTTTTGGGAAAAGAACCGTCGCCTATTTATTTGTCTATGGAGCTTAAATAATTGAGATGGTTGTGCATTTTGTGGGCTTTCAGCTTAATTTGAATTTTACAAAAGAAAAACTTGATTTCTGCTTTATGTAATGTCGGGTGACATTTTTTTATTTATTTTTTATTTTTTAACAATTTACCGTAATCAGCATAAAAATTAAATGATTTATGTAAATATTTAAATGTGTTCCTAGATTGTTACAAAAGTTCGTGGAGAAATTCAAAATTTGTTCAGCGAGCTTAGCAAAAGCTTTGATCAAAGTGCACTAAGGCTTGGAAATAATTTTGATTTTGTTGAACCACGTGTATCTTCCGGTTGAAAACAGTTTTATCGTGTATATACTTAAGGTTTATACATAACATATGAGGTTTGCCTGAATAGTTTTTAATTTAATTGTATCGCATGTACAGCGGATATATCTTTCATAAGATTAAAATAAGATTGCTAAAGACCAGACTTTCCAATTTCTACTTTTTACTTTTTACTTTTTACTTTTTACTTTTTACTTTTTACTTTTTACTTTTTACTTTTTACTTTTTACTTTTTACTTTTTACTTTTTACTTTTTACTTTTTACTTTTTACTTTTTACTTTTTACGTTTTACTTTTTACTTTTTACTTTTTACTTTTTACTTTTTACTTTTTACTTTTTACTTTTTACTTTTTACTTTTTACTTTTTACTTTTTACTTTTTACTTTTTACTTTTTACTTTTTACTTTTTACTTTTTACTTTTTACTTTTTACTTTTTACTTTTTACTTTTTACTTTTTACTTTTTACTTTTTACTTTTTACTTTTTACTTTTTACTTTTTACTTTTTACTTGTTACTTGTTACTTGTTACTTTTTACTTTTTACTTTTTACTTTTTACTTTTTACTTTTTACTTTTTACTTTTTACTTTTTACTTTTTACTTTTTACTTTTTACTTTTTACTTTTTACTTTTTACTTTTTACTTTTTACTTTTTACTTTTTAATTTTTACTTTTTACTTTTTACTTTTTACTTTTTACTTTTTACTTTTTACTTTTTACTTTTTACTTTTTACTTTTTACTTTCTACTATTTACTTTTCACTTTTTACTTTTTACTTTTTACTTTTTACTTTTTACTTTTTACTTTTTACTTTTTACTTTTTACTTTTTAATTTTTAATTTTTACTTTTTACTTTTTACTTTTTACTTTTTACTTTTTACTTTTTACTTTTTACTTTTCACTTTTTACTTTTTACTTTTTACTTTTTACTTTTTACTTTTTACTTTTTACTTTTTACTTTTTACTTTATACTTTTTACTTTTTACTTTTTACTTTTTACTTTTTACTTTTTACTTTTTACTTTTTACTTTTTACTTTTTACTTTTTACTTTTTACTTTTTACTTTTTACTTGTTACTTGTTACTTGTTACTTGTTACTTGTTACTTGTTACTTGTTACTTGTTACTTGTTACTTTTTACTTTTTACTTTTTACTTTTTACTTTTTACTTTTTACTTTTTACTTTTTACTTTTTACTTTCTACTATTTACTTTTCACTTTTTACTTTTTACTTTTTACTTTTTACTTTTTACTTTTTACTTTTTACTTTTTACTTTTTACTTTTTACTTTTTACTTTTTACTTTTTACGTTTTACTTTTTACTTTTTACTTTTTACTTTTTACTTTTTACTTTTTACTTTTTACTTTTTACTTTTTACTTTTTACTTTTTACTTTTTACTTTTTACTTTTTACTTTTTAATTTTTAATTTTTACTTTTTACTTTTTACTTTTTACTTTTTACTTTTTACTTTTCACTTTTTACTTTTTACTTTTTACTTTTTACTTTTTACTTTTTACTTTTTACTTTATACTTTTTACTTTTTACTTTTTACTTTTTACTTTTTACTTTTTACTTTTTACTTTTTACTTTTTACTTTTTACTTTTTACTTTTTACTTGTTACTTGTTACTTGTTACTTGTTACTTGTTACTTGTTACTTGTTACTTGTTACTTGTTACTTTTTACTTTTTACTTTTTACTTTTTACTTTTTACTTTTTACTTTTTACTTTTTACTTTTTACTTTTTACTTTTTACTTTTTACTTTTTACTTTTTACTTTTTACTTTTTACTTTTCACTTTTTACTTTTTACTTTTTACTTTTTACTTTTTACTTTTTACTTTTTACTTTTTACTTTTTACTTTTTACTTTTTACTTGTTACTTGTTACTTGTTACTTGTTACTTGTTACTTGTTACTTTCTACTTTTTACTTTTTACTTTTTACTTTTTACTTTTTACTTTTTACTTTTTACTTTTTACTTTTTACTTTTTACTTTTTACTTTTTACTTTTTACTTTTTACTTTTTACTTTTTACTTTTTACTTTTTACTTTTTACTTTTTACTTTTTACTTTTTACTTTTTACTTTTTACTTTTTACTTTTTACTTTTTACCTTTTACTTTTTACTTTTTAATATTAACTTTTTACTTTTTACTTACAGTTGGTGATTTTCTTAAAACTCCGACTTCTTTTATCCATTTACTCTATTCCTCGTTCATAAAGCAATCTATATTAACCTGAATTGCATTCAATAATGCATTATTTACCGATACTATGTCATAATATTTCCTCAATTTTGAACTCCTTGTTATCCCCATAATAAGAGATTCTTGAAAGAAAAAAAAAAACAAATGGGGCAAAATATAGAGTGATTCGAGCGATATATTAAGTGACTTAATAATTTTTTATATGAAATATTTGGAAATATGGGCGAAAAATGTAGATTACATAAAATTTTTTTTTGAAAAAAGATACATCGAAGCAATCACAACAGCAAAATATTTGGAGTACGTGCGCTTTTCATTATTTATTTTTTCTCTCTGAGCAGTTTATTGACACACACACGATCAAGCAATACCATCTACTTTCTATTAAGAAAATATACAACTCTGACTTTGCTCATAACAACTTCACTCGCACCTAACCACACCTAGGTTATCGTATCAAAAATCAACCCAAACTGAGCTCCAGACTGTCATCGACTTAAACGGATTTTGACAGCTTGTTGCTTTAATCAAGCCTCACACATATTCTCATCATATACTTACGTCTATATATAAATAACATTTACTGTTATTTTATTTTATATTTACTTATTTCCTTGTTTTTGCTCTCGTCTTATTTATGCTCAACACCTCGGAATTGAGGATGCCTATTGGATGTAGGGAGCAGGTGTAGCTCTAGTTGGCATCAACAGAATTTCGTAATCCTTTTAATATTATTTTATCCAACAAGTTTTACTGTGGCCATATTTTTTTGGTTATTGTTATTGCAATTACAGTTGATGTTGTTGTTGGTGTTGTTTTTGTGTTAACTGGTTCAGGCTGTTAAGGTTATCAAGTAGGAAGGATTCAATGAATCAAGAACGCAATAACCAAAACCTAAAACCAAGATGTAATGGTTAATGATAACAACACTTACAAAAACAACAGCAGCAGCTATAACAAAAACAACAACAACAACGCCAACATCATGATTATGATAAAAACCACAGGCAAGCCAACAGCTGCCCCATAAAATGTTACGCATAAACAACTTCTTGACTCGACAATTATTATTATTAACGTTCGGATAACATCTTCCTTCAGTAGTGCGCCGAAAAGTAGACTTTAATATTTAATTTATTCATGAGTTCACTGAATACACCGGTTGAGCAAAGTGAACGCTGAAGAAGCAACAGTAAATGAACAAACACACAAGCAAGCGCGCAAAAATAAATGAATGAATGAATAAATGGATGGTTACGTGGAAACAGATGGGTGGCTGCAAACAAAAAAAAAAAAAAAAGAACAACTTCAGCTCTTAGAATGAGTTCAACATAAAAAAAAAATCAATTCAACTTTGAAAAGTTTAACAAGTTTTTTGGCAAAAAGTTTTTAAATAGTTTTAAGGATTAAAACAACTTGTTACAACTTCTGTTTAAAGCTGTTTGCCTCAGCTTGAAGCGAACAAAATTTAATATTATTGTGTTGACTGAAAATCTGCATAATCTCAGGATAAGGGTAATTGAAAAAATCTATTTCATAGCATAACTACGTCAGGTCGGAGTGAGCTATAAAATAGCTATATAAATATTATTCGTACTTCAAAGTTTGGCACTTAATATCGAACGAATACTTTGAATTTGGTTTCTGTCAAATCTACTTTATTATGAGTGACACAACTTTCACAGAATGTCTCAACCCGTTGATATCGGGTCAAGTGGATTTAGGTTGAATCAATAAAATTGAGAAGAAGCAAATAAAATATTAAATCAATATAAATAGATGTGTTTGTGTGACTAAAGGACTTGGGTCTTTAAGATTTCTTGGTTTTATTTTTTCCTAAAATTGTGTTTTCTCCTTTAGAACTTCAAATTGTTTGTTGTTTTTTGAGATTTGGAGAAGTGGTTCTTTGAGATCTACTCTGTGATAACAAGCTCTGTGAAAAATAAATTTGGTATAATTAAGAAACACAATGCAGTATCCTACAGTGCAGTCAAAGTAAAGCACAGTGGTTGAAAAGTGCAAAAAGAAAAAATACCTAAACTCATGAATAATTCGTTGAATTTTTTATTGATGTTTAATAATTGTTTGTATCCAAATGTTTCGGAGAATTTTTTTTAAAAACTTTTGTTCAAGCCCCAACGGCGATCAATGTTAAAAAATTTGGAAATTGTCTTGAAAATAGATAAATTCAAAAATGTTTCAGAGACATGAGAGAATATATTGCTTATGGTCGGGCTATGGGCGGCTTTGATAGTCGAGTAGGTAGAGTGCCCGACTGCCACCCCAGAGATCTCGGGTTCGAATCCCGGCCAGGCCATAGTCCTACGCTTTAACCTTTCGCATTTGCTATTTTAATTTCTCCTTTCTAATCAATTGAAATTGAAAATTCATCAATATTTACGACTCGAAGTCGTAGTTGGTGGTAGAGAAGTTTGTGGAGAAGGATTGCCTTATAACTTGAATTGACCGAGGTAAAGGCCTCAGATTCGAATTCTCTTGTTTCTACGGCTTTCCACAGTGCTAAGAAGATCCTACACATATTTTACTTGATTGTCCCTTCCCTCCCACTAATCTCTCACCCCATTTCGAAGCAAGGCAGACTTGACAGAATTGGTATTACACCTGATATCCTACGTTCAAAGCTAAAAAAATATCCATACATCGAAAAAAAAACTAAATTAAAATCACCTAAGCCGGATTTGGTTGAAAAGAATTTGTATGGAAATTAAACATTTATACTTATTCACCAAAGTCATGTTTTATAAAAAAAAAAAACATATATATATAAAATAATATTTTACTTAGGTGAATAAGTATAAATTTTTAATTAGTGTTTAATTTCCATGAAGTTTTTTTCCACCTAAGCCGACTTAGGTGATTGTTTTTTTTTTTCTTGGTGTAACACCCATTTTTTTTTTCATAAGGCATTTTCGGTTAATTCAGTGAAAATATCTTAACCCATTTTATATCAATGTTCGATTTTTAGAACTCTCAACAGCTTTGCTAACAAAAAGTTTTTTCCCCGTGGTAGACATTTTGTTTTTTTTTTGGTTAAGGTCTTATTAACAATATTTTAATAATTAAAAAAAAAAAGTGCAAATTGGCTTAATTTTTATACTTGAGTTCGGATAATGGATAAAGAGTTTTTTCTTCATATGTATCTATCCATCGCTAATACTTTCTATTAGTTGGAAATAATTCCTAACACCACAGTGATAGCCCTCAGACCAATAAAAAAAGGTTAAAGATATATATTGTCCACTGCTAGAACATATATATAAGGCACTATATGGCATCTATATAATAGGAAGGGTCAAAAATATTCACCAGTTATGTAACAGTTTTCATCAACTCAAGGCTAAATTGAAATCCACCAAACTTAAGATACATATTTTGGGATTTTTTTCTGTACAACCTAACAGTATACCAACTAGCCCTAGCTGAACCTTTGATTACCACGTAGTCGCAAGATTTATCTGGGGAAAAAAACTGACAATCTATTTAAGTTATAAGATCCCTCTAAGAGCAACGGGGGTAAATTTTAAGTTTTTATGTTTTGTAAGGACTATAGAATTAATATATAAAATAACAAAACAATTTGCAAAAACTAAAACAAAAGAGAGGGTGAAATTTTTTTTGACGTAGAATACGTCATTCTTGGAGGTAAGTAGGGTGGTTGATAGTAATCAGGTGTCGGTATTTAGGTCACAATTTGAGCCTTTGGTGTGCCTAAAGTACTGATCATACAATGTTGATGTTAGCACTTGTTGGTCTGCTTGATCCTCACTGGGAGAAAAATTAATGTTTGAACTCTCTAACTTATATAAATTTTACACAATTACATGAAATATAAAGCCAACATTTGATGTTTTTGTTTGCTTAAGTTTGCTACCTATTTATCGACAGTTTTCGGTTTTATCGACAAAACCATAAAATTTGTATGGGAGCCCCCTTAGGAGTGGTCAGAGGGAATAGGTGTCAAAGGCAAAAATGTTCCTTTTGCAAAAATAATGGGGGTCGGTCACACATATTAACCCTCTGTGGCACTCTTTTAAAGGTCATATGCTCAGGTGTATCGAATAAATATGTTGCTACATATTATTTAAAAAGATGTCATCAAAAGCGAATTGAATAATTCTACGTCTTGTGTTACGACATAGTTAAAACTACGGTATATTTTTTGTTTTTGTTTTTGAACCAAGGATTTCAGGTGGATTACGTATTGAGTCAAGTCTGCCTTGGTTCGAAATGAGATGATAGATTAGTGGGAAGGAAAGGGCAGTCAAGAGAAACGTGTAGGATGTTCTAAGCGTAGTGGAAAGCCAAAGAAACATGCAAATTCAAAATCAGAGGCAAGTGTTATGCCTTTACCTCAGTCAATTCAAGTTATAAGGCAATCTCGTCCACAAACTTCTCTACCATCAAGTACAACTTCATGTCGTAAATATTGATGAATTTTTAATTTTTCAGTTGATTAGAAATGAGGATACAAAATATAGGAAGGTTTAAAGCGGAGAACCATGGTCTGGCCGGGAATCGAAACCGGGACCTCTAGGGTAGCATTCTAGCACGCTACCAACTCAACTAGCTAGGCCGCCGGTAGGCTAGAAACTTCTTTAGAAGAAAATAATGCCAGATACGCAAAAATGCGACTAAGTGGCAATCAAAAGTCAAACATGAGATTGGATCCGGCGGTAATGGGTTAAACAAACGATGTCTTTCACATAACCTATTCTACCCTCTCGCGTATACTCTCTAATTTCAAACTGTTGATCAACTTAATGCTCTAATAAGAAAACGAATTAAATATTATGGATGGTAATACCCCAGATATCATTCAGCCAAGATATATTTGTATCGCGCGACCAATAATCAAAAAAGTACCATATAAGCATAACCCCCGAACCCTACCTCGACTCGAAACAACGACCCGATACACCCTTATGTATCGACTAATTATGTATCGACTAAAACAAGCCTTTCATTGTAAAATTACTTTAACTCGGTAAACATAACAGCCCAAATTGCGCCCTCTGAAATTTTCAAGAAAAAAAATTTTTTGAACTTTTTACAAAACGGAAATTCATTCTATTTCGTTGACCTTTTTTGTTTATTTTATATGTTTTTTTTTTTTTTGTTTTTATGAAGGGCAAATAACCATTTTACATTGGTCCAGAATTGAAAGCAATTTATCGAGTTTATAGCCAAATTGTGGTGGATTGGTGAAGAACAAAGAGGACGAGGACTCTTGAACCTTAACGTCAATTTCAAAAATTGCATTCAAGTTTTCACCAATGTAAAAGCAGTCAAACAATGCTGTAAGTAATTTAGATGTTTAGAAGCTTCACCTCATGAAAGTTGACATTTGTAAAAATTAATCTGTGCTACGTTGTGTATTTGGGCAAAAAGTATTATTTTCCGATGCATCACATATACTCAAAAGGAGAAACTACACCATTTTGAATTTTTGTTTCATATATGAGTTGGGCGTGGGTGTAGACGTTGTTCATATGCTAAGCCATAAAAAATTTAACTGTTCTGCGTAGAATTTTTTCATTTATTGACACTTTTTGCATGGAGCTCAACCACTGTGTAGCGCCTATGCTGTAGTGAAAAAAAGAATACAAGGTACGGCTCAAAGAACCCCGATCGAAACACTTTTTTATCATTGCCGTTACTTGTAGTCACTGAATAACCAAATTTTGTTTTCCTCTCATCTGATAGTGTGCAAAAGTGATATAAGAAAAAAAGTGAAAATCACGCCAGCGCAATATTAAAAATTCAACAGTGCTGCAAAATCTCTGCAATATTCCAGTAGCAGCAGTTTGGCGTATACTGACACACATACTGACATTGGCGCAAGCTAGAAATGATTTTTATTCCCCCCAAAATAAAAACAAAAAAAATTAAACGTTTATCGCTGTGAAACCAAAAGGCACCAAAACGAAAGCAACAACAATGTTCAACTGACGTCACATTTAACTACATCTAATCCGCTGCTAATTTCACTTACAACTCACTCCAAGCGTCATTTAGCATAGACCCATCACTTACCCACCACTAACAAACACTTGACTTAAAGTCATTACTTAGTCCAGCCCCCCACATCAAGGTCGTAGCAACAACATCTCCCTAAAAGAAAATACCCCATCACTCTTCTACCATCAGCGTATTCTCGTTGCCACCCATGTACTTGTAATTCTATCATTTATTCTTCTTCTTACTCTGTCGAATTCGGTATGTTTTTGTTTCGTGCAAAGAAAGATGTTGTTTCTGTCGCTTGACCCATAAAGTGTTCCGAACAATATTCAAGTCTCGCACTAAAGACGCACTCTCCATCGTTCTGTGGCATGGCATTTGTTCGGCAATGTTGTAGTGCAACAACAACAACAACAACTTCTACTACAACAACAATGCAATATCCATTAAGACCCAGATCGTAGATTGGGATGAGACTAAAATTCATTCAGTCTGTTTGTCCGTTTGTGTGGCTGCCTTCATAGTATGGGATTTAAGCAGCTTTTACAGCTTTTCCTGACTTCTGCTCTACCAATTTATCTAATTTTTTCTCCTTGATATTAGCTAGCTATTTAATTTTATCGCTTCCAGTCACAGCTTGTCCTTTGAATTCACTGACTTTGCTTTTGTATCCAAAAGTTAAATTCGACTGCAGCTTATTTCGCTTTAACAACGCATTATTATTTCAACACAATCTTTACCAACTATAAATAAAAATTACCTAACGATTTATTCAGTGGTTAGAAAACAGTTGTACGGTTGTAGTGGGTATAGGGGTTAATGAGGGGGTTTAGAGGTTTTAAGCATTATGAAATAATTTTTGTATCTATTCATAACGAACTTATTTGCCTTGGATAAAAATACATACATACCACCTTTAGTTCCGATGCTACCTATCTGATTTCCGTTGTACATTTTTTGACCTTGAAACTTGACTTTCTAAAATTTCTGACATGATATAGAAATTTGGCTATTCTATTCGTTATAAGATGCATTAAATTAACTTAAATCAACTCTCGATTTCTAACTTCTCTTTGCACCATGAATTGAGGTTTGCAACGATAAATTATTTCTTCCCGAATTTTAAGTGAATTTGAAAACATCATCTAAAGAGCAATATTGCTTCTGAAACTCAAGGCGGATCACTAAGTTAACGTTCTGACTTCACTTGAACTTTAGCTAAATTTTAACGATTGACAACAGAAAATAAATTTAAAGTATTTGATAGACGACTATTACCATAAGTCTCGAACTATAAAAAATACAAATTTATAAGGAGCAAATGTAAAAAATAAATAAAATAAAAAACATTGCTGTCGCTTCGTGCGTCTTCCGGTATTTTTGGCAACAATTGCGTTTGAATTTTTATTTGGCATATTTTTATTGTCGTTTGGCTAAAATGTTTTCATTGCTTGTTATCAATATTTGTTTAATTTTGTTGTTTTTTTATTTTTCAAAGCTGCTGCTGTTGTTGCTGTTGTGACTTTGCTGTTGTTGCTATGTTTTTGCTGTTACTATTTGCCTTACAGCGTGCATCGTTTGCAGCTGTATGTGTTTTAAATCTGTGTGTGTGTGTATGTGTGTGTGTGTGGTGTATCTTGTGGGTGTACGTATATTTATCTTTATTATTCTGTCTGTATTGTCTGTTTTACATGTTTGAAATTTAAGAGCTTCTTGGAAAATCTTTTGTTGTTTTTGTGGCTTGCAAAATTGTGCCATCGATTTGAGAATTTGTATTTTGTGGGTTTTTTTTTTTTGTCAGCTTTGCCTTAATTGTGGTCATTAAAGTTTGTAGAAACTATAGGGATTCTGATGACTTTGAAAGAAAACTAACAAGTCCTTTGGGGGTTCCTAAATAAATGGCTGCAAAACAGCATTCAGATTCCAGATGCTGTCAAGTTAGTCTTCAATATATTATTGAAATCAATATACTTAAAAGTTATTTGTACTTGTGTCGATTTATTTTGCAATAAAAATATTGCTTCTATACTATATTGACCAATAAAGATATTGCTTCTATACTATATCGCAAAACAGCTAAAAATTATAAAATAGCGATAAATTAAAGATATTATAAAACACAAAATTTATTTACGAGAGCAATTTAAAAAGTCAGTGACTTTTTAAATAAAAGGTATTAATTCCAGCGTTTAAGACGCTTTGTCCAGCGTTCTTTCAATTTTTTTTTATTCCTTCCAAATAATAAGTTCAATCAAGGTTCTCAAAATATACGTTTGTTTCGGTGATGACCTCTTTATACGACACAAATTTCTTATCGCCGATCCATTTTTTCAGGTTTGGGAATAGGAAATAGCCGCAAGTAGCTTAATTTGGAGAATATGGTGGATGGGTAGCAGATCGCAGCCCAATTTATGAAATTTTGCCATAGCGACTACAGTGAATGACTCCAAATTCATCCCAAAAAACTGTCGACATGACCTTGTTGGCCGACAGACCATCCGTGGCCTTCTTTGATGCATGTTCTCCCGGAGAAGTTCACTACTTTGGCTGTTCCTCGATCTGTAATTTGTTAACACTCCCTTGAAGTAGTCAAATGACTGCGCTTATGATAGAGAGTGAGCAATCGCGGCACCCATCGGGCTCAATTGAGATGCCTACAGCCTAGGTCACCTCATGCACTGTAATTCTCCGATAGTCAAACATTATTTCCACTTTTGAGTGACCTGAACATTCAGCGCCACTTGTGATGATACGACCACAACGAAATTCAGAAAACCATTGAAATTGATGGTGTGGATCAATTCCAATCGTATTTATCAAGCCTTTCCTTGTTTTCATTGATGGCTTTTTAAACAAAAAAATAGTGCTTGATGAGTCCACGAAATTGACTTTTTCCCGTTTTTTGCTCACGGAGATATACATATTTTAAAATACATTTATAAATATTTTGCTTGATCTAATAATATTTAAAATTAAGCCTCATATGCTCAAAAGCTCAGCTTTGCTAGCAGCGAATCACCTAAGTGAAGCTCAGACAGTTTTCAAACAGCTTTTATTTTACTTGTGTTTATTAACTTGAGAGAGCACAACATCGTTAAGGTACTTCGTATGAGCTTAGGAGAGACATTTTTTCTTGCTCTTCAAAAAGCTTCCATGCATTTTCTATATTTCTTGAGTGACTGAGGCTTTTTCATTAAAGAGAATAAAAACAGCAAAATATGAAGGAAGACTTAAGTGCTTGACCCTGGCGGGATTCGAATCCATGACCTCTAAGTTGCAGACAAGTATGCTTCCACTAGCGCTAGAGAGACTAAATATATTTGTTTGGATTTTGCTATGGTCAATAAAGTTCATATAAAACGATTACTTCGTTTTGAGATTACAAAATAGTGGCATCGGACAAACTTAGCTTTGGTCGTATGCCTGGTTCCTATTTAGAAAATATTTTCCTAAAATTCTAAAATATAAAATTTTTTGTTTTTGTTGTTTTTTTTCCTACACAACTCTCTTCAAGTCTCTGACATAAATTTGTTAGCTATTAAGTACAAGTAACTTTATAGAATTCCTCTATTCAAAACAGAAAACTATTTATTTTATAAATTTTAATACAATCGAAAAATGGTTTGTGTCTGTGCTTAACGTTGATTTTATGAAATTAAAAGCATTTATTTCTTGATAAATTTTGAAGTATAACGAGTTTATCACACGCAAAAACCTTGTATAAAGAATTGCATAGAATTTAGATAAAAACTATATTTACATGCCAATTAAGATTGAAAAAAAAATGTTCAAATTTCAACCCTCTAGACCCCGATTTCTCAACAATGGAAAAACTATTACTTGGATGATTTTTTTATCAGTCGGGTGAATTATGACCTGGTGAATTATGGCCTTATGAACTCAAAAATATTATTCGAAACCATTTTTCTTGTTTAGTTTAAAAAAAAAAGTAAAGAGTACCTCAGGGCATTGTTGTGTGTTTAGGTTAAAAAAAAACCCTCAAGATAACACTTTTCTTATGTGAAGTTTTCATTTAAATTTTAATTGAAAGAATGTAATTATTACTTCACTTTTTATTATTTTTCTAAACACAAGAATTTTGTACAATTTTATTTAAAAATTATTAGTTTTTTACACAACTTGATCAAACGTGTTCGCAATACAACATCTGAGGTGATCAGAGTTAAAAAACGAAACGGCAAAAAGCGATCAATCCTTTATAAGAATTACGACGAGATATAAACCGTTATGATCGCCACCAATTCAAATAAGAAAATATTTAATTTCCACAGTAAAGTGAAGTTAGGTCATGAGTGCCCTAATGTACTTATAAGGACTAGAGGGTTAAGTTGAATGCCTCTATCTCAGAGAATATACGATGAAAATCTAAAATCTCTCAAACCTCTAAAATTTTGTTTATTTTTTTTTATTTTTTTGTCATGTGTTAAAAAATAGGAAATCTTGAAGACTCTCTTTTCCGAAATAGCCCAGCAGTTATTTTGGAGTCAATTGAAAAAGTGAACAAGTTCATTTTTAGCGCAGTTCGAGGTAGCTCTGAAAAATTACAAAAGGCGTTTAGTAAAAAACAGTTCACTTTGATTTTGTTTTCAAAAGTATTGCTGAAAAAAATAAACGCGTTCTGGCTATTTTTAAAATTTACTACGCACAAGACAGAATTTCCTCTGTATTTCTTTAATAAATCTTGTGGATGGAAAATATCATACAAATCAGGTCTTTAGGACCTTTGCTCCAGTACACTAAATTTTTACACTTTTAAAATGTTCATTTTGAAAACTAGTTAAAAAAAAACACTTTCAGGCTACTACGAAAGCAACCAGTTTAAAAATGTTCCTAAATGTTCCAACTAGTTCAAATATGGGGAAAAAGGAGTGTTTATGGGGAGGTAATGAGGAGTGTTTTCTAATGATACCAACCGGCAAAAAGCGTCAGTTTGTTCAATGTTAAAGGGTATTGTAGTGGAACTAGTACTGGTCCTTTTTGGAATTAGTTCAGAACTATTGAAAATTTGGTCCACTTTTCTGCTGCGAGTATATAAGATACTGAAAAATATACTGAATTAGCCGAAAGAACTTTGCTATTGAACTGTTTAATTCCAAATATACCAACTTTTTCAGACTCAGACATCATTTTGAGTAGGTGTGGTGAAAAGCGTATCTCAAAGTATCGTCTACATCAATACTCCTAAAAAAGACATTTCCCTTAAGAATCATCTTTTAACTCTTTTAAGTTTATAATTTCAGTGAAATCAAGAATTTAAACGCCGTCCGACTGATATTACTTCCCAAGTACCACCACCCACTAAATGCAACACAACTACTCGCAAGCAGATGATTATAAATTATTGGGCTTTAATGTGAACCTAAGTCAACGGTAACTAATTTGATGATGTGCAATACGATGCTTTGTGTTGATAATCATGGTAAGCGATTTAAATTAAACATGGTTAGAGGCATTAATTCTCGCTCGATATTAATCTGCGTAACACCGAAGGATAGCAAAACAAACATATTCATGCATACATATGGACTAACACTCGCACACGGCCTAACTGAAATCAAAACACACACATTGAAACAATGACACAACCCCAATTAAAATAACACCTTAATTATAAGCGGTCATAACGGCTGACAAGCCGTAAAAGGAAGCCAACCTGATTGTGTGCTAATATATACATTGGGGTCAATTTAAATGAAGCTGATATTTTTAAAGTAAAATTTAATAGCTACGCTTTAATTAGTTAATTTGTTAAGTAACACTTTTTAAACAAAAGTGTATTGAGAGTAAATTCATTGTTATTTGTGTAAATTAAACGCAAACACTCAATCAGTTATAAACAATCAAACAAATATTACAAAAACAAAACAAACAAACAATGACAACAATTAAATTAACTCTTATAGTCGGAAATTAAATTTTAATAGTATTATAATGCTAAGGATTTTTCAAACCGGAAGTGCGCATTAGACTGCAGTAAGATGACCAGATGAAATCATTTGCATGGAAGAGTTCAACAACAGGTAGTGAAAATATTTACCTTATTCATCTTGACTTGTTACTTAAAACAAAAAGGGATTATTGCTCAATCCCTTCACCCTTGAAAATAACATTTTTTCCTCCATCTAGATTGCAATAATGCTCGCTTTTGTCTGCTCATGCCTTTCTTCACGCTGACTACCCAAGCATTACCATTTCTACCATTGTGTGCCATTCATGCAGACTGGCCTAATGGCATTTCCTTTGGCGCTTTGCAACCAGTTCCAATAAATAACTGTTTTTTTTTTATTTTATTCCACTTCTCACTAGCCCTTGTCCTCTGCCCATTGTAACACTGAAAATCTGCTGTTTTGACGTGACGAAGTTACGTTATACTGCTCTAGTTTCCAAAAAAGTTGAAAAATGAAGTTTTTAAAAATTCATCTGCGTTTCATTGAATTGTTACTCGCTGGCTATAAGAGCTATGATTAAAAAAATAGTATGACCATAAAGGTTAATTCCTTGAGTATATTAAAAAAACAAAAAAAAAAATTTAAAACGGCATAGGGACGTTGTGAGAGCTGCGTAAGCAACGCAACTGAAAATTTGTTACATGGAATTATTACTCGCTGAGTATTAGTGCTAGGATTAAAAATACGATACGCCAATAAAGGCTTACTGGAAGCCCTCACAACAAAATTAGACAAAAAATTTCTGACATCATGGGGACGCCGAGAGAGCCGCTCAAAGATCGATAACGCAATATTCATGCAGCGGCGTTGCATTGAATTTTTACTCAATGAGTATATAACCTACGATAAAAGTTTAAAAAGGAAAATGAAGGTTTCATACATGGCTTTACGACGAAAATAGAAAAAAAATTCCGGCGTCGCCAGGTCGTGAATATAGCAGCTTATGTAACAGAAATGTAATATCGTTGCATGGAATTATTACTCACTCAGGAGAAGTGCTACAGTAAATTTTGTTTTACGACAGCAGGGATGTGTCATTACGCTTCAAAACTAAATTACAAAAAAAAATTTTGTTGTCATGATTTCAGGGATGCAATCACATAATGCAGCAAAAATGCTACAGCTATGAAAAACGTTGCATGGATTTTTAACTCTGTGACTACTGGTGCAACGGTAAATTTTAAGGAACGAAAACAAAGGTGAGGTCTTCGGGCATATGACAAAAATAAAAAAAAAAAATTGGCGGTGTGTCAAAGACCCTAAGGGAACCGCCTAATGTGACGCATATGCATCACTTTTGCTGGATTAATTGAAATTAGAGCACAAACAATGGGGAAGCAAAAAAAAAAGCTAAAAGAAAAGCACCAACTCCAAATCCAACAACAACTTCAACTGCAACACCAACACCAACTCCAACACCAACACCAACATCAACATCAACACCAACACCAACACCAACATCAACATCAACATCAACATCAACATCAACATCAACATTAACATCAACATCAACATCAACATCATCAAAATCAACATCAACATCAACATCAACATCACAATCAACATCAACATCAACATCAACATCAACATCAACATCAACATCAACATCAACATCAACATCAACATCAACATCAACATCAACATCAACATCAACATCAACATCAACATCAACATCAACATCAACATCAACATCAACATCAACATCAACATCAACATCAACATCAACATCATCATCAACATCAACATCAACATCAACATCGACATCAACAACATCAACATCAACATCAATATCAACATCAACATCAACATCAACATCAACATCAACATCAACATCAACATCAACATCAACATCAACATCAACATCAACATCAACATCAACATCAACATCAACATCAACATCAACATCAACATCAACATCAACATCAACATCAACATTAACATCAACATCAACATCAACATCAACATCAACATCAACATCAACAACATCAACATCAATATCAACATCAACATCAACATCAACATCAACATCAACATCAACATCATCAACATCAACATCAACATCAACATCACAATCAACATCAAGATCAACATCAACATCAACATCAACATCAACATCAACATCAACATCAACATCAACATCAACATCAACATCAACATCAACATCAACATCAACATCAACATCAACATCAACATCAACATCAACATCAACATCAACATCAACATCGACATCATCATCAACATCAACATCAACATCAACATCAACATCAACATCAACATCAACATCAACATCAACATCAACATCAACATCAACATCAACATCAACATCAACATCAACATCAACATCAACAACATCAACATCAATATCAACATCAACATCAACATCAACATCAACATCAACATCAACATCAACATCAACATCAACATCAACATCAACATCAACATCAACATCAACATCAACATCAACATCAACATCAACATCAACATCAACATCAACATCAACATCAACATCAACATCAACATCAACATCAACATCAACATCAACATCATCATCAACATCAACATCAACAACATCGACATCAATATCAACATCAACATCAACATCAACATCAACATCAACATCAACATCAACATCAACATCAACATCAACATCAACATCAACATCAACATCAACATCAACATCAACATCAACATCAACATCAACATCAACATCAACATCAACATCAATATCAATATCAACATCAACATCAACATCAGCACCAACATCCACATCAACATCAACATCAACATCATCAACATCAACATCAACATCACAATCAACATCAACATCAACATCAACATCAACATCAACATGAACATCAACATCAACATCAACATCAACATCAACATCAACATCAACATCAACATCAACATCAACATCAACATCAACATCAACATCAACATCAACATCAACATCAACATCAACATCAACATCAACATCAACATCAACATCAACATCAACATCTACATCAACATCAACATCAACATCAACATCAACATCAACATCAGCATCAACATCAACAACATCAACATCAATATCAACATCAACATCAACATCAACATCAACATCAACATCAACATCAACATCAACATCAACATCAACATCTACATCAACATCAACATCAACATCAACATCAGCATCAACATCAACAACATCAACATCAATATCAACATCAACATCAACATCAACATCAACATCAACATCAACATCAACATCAACATCAACATCAACATTAACAACAACAGCAAGAAACTTCGTCACGTCAAAACCTACGGGTGTGTCCACGGCACAGCCAACTCTTTTTTGGTTTTTTATTTCCTACTCCCCATTATGCCGTAGCCATATTTTAACTTTAATACCATCCGCTCCATGTGTCACTTTTACTTTTATGACATTCGTTTTGGTCGATTTAATTTACCATGAGTTCCTTTTTACTTACCATGATGACGACAACGAAGACGACGACGACGACGAGGAAACTGTGAACATCCGCAAATGTTTCTCCACTGTTGGCTTGGCCCGGAAAACTCAGTGTTTTACGTGCGCAAACAGCATTTCCGTTTGGCTTGTGTTAGTCCGGTTTGTTTTCAATTTTTTATAGACCCTCTTTAATTGTAACGAACTGTGTTTCTTAATTAAACAAATTTTTGTTTCGTTTGTGTTTGAATTTAATAAATTTCAATTTTATGTGATGTTATCTGGATGTTGTTTCTGGTTAACTTTTGGAAACATGCTGTTTTAATTTTGGGTTTAAAAAGTGGCGACGCAGTAGTAATTATGCGCAAGAATTTAAATAGAAAAATAGACTATTTTCGATGTGGTGGTAAGTGCACGGACCGTATCCAACTCACACACAAAAGAATTCCAGAGAGCACCGACTCCAGTTCTGAGTCCGGTTTTGACCTCAAAATTAATACTGCCATTAATAATGGTATGGAAATTATAAAAATCCTTGAAGCTGTTTAATGGATATAATTCAAATGAAAATTTTGTAGGTTTTTTAAAGGGTGATTTTTATGAAGTATCTTATTAATTAATATTTTAAAGTAAGTGCACTCCAACTAGGAATTCTTTTTCCTAAAACTCCCAACTACTTTGGATTTTCGAAAAATTATGGTTCTTCTTACCAATCATTTATGTAAAGGCAGTCTAGAGGCTTTAATGAACCTAAATATTTCAAATAAATTATTTCATTATGTATTCCTTGCATTTGAGAAGAATTGAATTAAAGGATCAAATGAAATATGTTTGAAAAATTAATTGCGACAATAAACTAACCCTATAAAAGTTTTTTTAATAAGCAGTGAAACAAAAAAAGCAAATCTAGAAAGAGAGAGAGAGAGAGAGAGGTAGAGAGCTGAATTGTTTTCTAATGAGTTGATATATGTCGCTGGTGAATTTTGTGATGGCGGCCGATGTTGAATGCAACAATGTGCATGGACTGTTCGTTTCCAATTTTACGAACAGCAAGGTCCATGGCCAAGAATGATATAAACCAGATTACGCGTTCCGCAAATAAGAGAGAGAGAGCATAACGTCACAAGCGATATTGTCAGACTTTGGAATAATTTTACTCCCACACCCACGCCTAAATATTTTTTTATTTTTTTTATTTTTTTTTTTTTTTTATGTATATGGACCTCCTTAACGCATTGGTACAATAAAATTTTGTCAGTCTCGAATAGTTTAGGAGATAAAAATCTTGAAAGTTTAAAAAATTCATATATTTCGTAAACGAAAATATTCATATTTTTATACAGAAGAGTAGATGTTTTTACTTTACTTTTTCGAATGAATTTATTTTCAATATCGTCAATTTGTTAAAGAGATCGCACATTTGCATGCGTTTTTGTCCAGCAAAAGTACTGTGTGACGTCATGCACTCAGTTGAGAAAGAGAGCATTAGATAACGGGACTGCGGAGCGCGTACTCTTGTTTCTATCCATGGTATAATAATACAAGGTAGCATTGACAGTTGCTTGGGAAAACATATTCTGTCAAAAAATATACTCAAAAAGAGAGCGTTCGCTGGTCGGCCATTGTTAATAAATGAAAACACAAACAATGTTGAACACGTTGAAGTGAAAAAAACAACAACCACAGCAGCTGCAGATGCATATACACAAAAAGCTGTTTTTGACAGTTTATGTTTTCCTGTTGAAGAGAAAATAAGCAGTTGTCAATGTTACCATATATTATTATACCATGGTATAATAATACAAGGTAGCATTGACAGTTGCTTGGGAAATCATATACTGTCAAAAAATATACTCAAAAAGAGAGCGCTCACAATCCGCCATTTAAAACACAAGCAATGTTGAAAACGTTGAAGTGAAAAAAAACAACAACCACAGCAGCTGCTGATGTATTTGCACAAAAAGCTGTTTTTGACAGTTTATGTTTTCCTGTTGAAGAGAAAATAAGCAGTTGTCAATGCTACCATGTATTATTATACCATGTTATTATACCATGGTTTCTATCATTCTTGGTCCATGGCTCCAATCCCTTGACGGGCAGCTTTGCACGCTTATGCTTTCTCATCTTAAGTATGTATTAATGAGCGCTATAAAGCTTCCACTGAAAACAAAGTAAAGCGATTTACCATGCGCTAAAGCGCTTTTTGCAGAATAGTGAAAATTAACCAACATGTTTTCATTTATCTTTATTCATATTTTTGAAAAGGGTTTCATCCTCAAAAGGCTTATTATGTTTTGTCGAGGCCAAGCATACAACAAAAGTTGCTTTTATTATGCCTGCTTGAAACTGATCAAAAACAATATTATGTGGACATGCCGCTCTTAAATCCCCTACAGTAACTTTGTATTGACTCTGCAAATTATAATAGTATCTTTTTATGCAAAATTTATTCAACTTTATCTCTTTCTGACATACCATGCAATGTACCATGTCGTCATTTTCTAAAAATAAAAATTATGTTCTTACATACCTGCCAACATAAAAATTTACGCAGTGTAAGATCTCGTAATTTTTCGATTTGTATTCAAGTTGTGGCGTCCGTGGCGTAGTTGGTTAAATACGTGGCAGCTATGTCAACGAACCTGGAAGCCCAGGTTCGAACCCCAGCAGCGACAGAAAATTATTTGAATTAAAATAATTTTTCTGTCCGGCAAACCTCAGAGAGTAATCAAAATGCCATATAAAGCTTCTAGAGAATAAGAACATTTCGTTCATCGCCGTTCGGAGTCGGCGTTAAACCTGTAGGTCCGTTTCTCGGTCAATTGTGTACAAACTTAATAACACACACAACACAATTGATCATAAGAAGCTAGGTCGAAGTCCTTTCAAGGGCTGAAATGGTCAGTTATTTATTTTTATTTATTATTCAAGTAACACTCAAACGCAGGTTTTACTTACTTGACGTTCGCTTGAACAGTGAAGCTTTGATCCTTCTGTACGTGAGATAAGTACATGTTTTGCAGCACTAACACAATCTCAAGTGTGCAAAGCTGCCCGACACGACTCCAATCCCATCGTACACAGAAAATTTTTTTCAATTAAAAATAAATGTTTTATCGCAAGCGGACTACCATCGTAAAGAAAACGAGTTTGATTCCGAGTGAAGGCATGTTTTTACTCTTTTTTTTACTTTTTTACTTTTACTTTTACTTTTTTACAAAAAAACTTTTGCAGAAGCTGAAAACGCAATTTTCTACCTATAGAGCGCAAAAATTAAACAGAAAAACTCTTTAAGTTAACGTACCCACGTTTCAAAATAAACATGCTTTGATCTTTATGTTTTTTGTTTTTTGTTTTTTTATCTTGAAATATTTAATATCGTGGCATTAACAGATTATCTCAGATTAAATTAAGCTCATCTTGAAGCTCATATTAATCTGCAATTCTTTAGATAAATTCTAAAATCTTTTCTTAACAATCAATGTATGCAATGCTTGAGAGTTTTTTAATAACAAAAATAAGAATAAAAAATATTATTTTTTTCTTTGTTTCTACCCGCCTAATTACATTAAGAATCTATTTTTTTTTCTCATCCAAAAAGCTTTCAAAAAGTGATTCACTTAAGTGATTACGTTTGTAAATGCAAAAAAAAAAAAAAGAAAGAACAGAAACAAAACAAAACAGACTTTAAGGCGACTTCGCTGAAGCGTATCTTCATATAACCTTGAGCCAAAATGAAGTGTTTTAAAACCCAGACAAATACAATAAGAACTCGATTGAGAAGCTACACATAGGCAATAAACAATTGTTGCTTTGATATTAATTAAAATCCTTGCCCAACTTGCGATAGACTAATTTTTTGTTTTTTTTATCTGTCTAGCTCATAATTTTAGCCAACAACCTTATTTTTAGCTAATTTTATCACATAATTTTCCATTGTTCTTTCTTATTTGTTTTTTTTTTTTTTTTTTTTTGCATAAGCTATGAGACAGAAACAATAAATATTTTAACATTTGAATGAACTTGAGTAGACGACACGAGATAGTCAAATTTTTCTTGGATATGCTTTTAACACATTTTTCTTCTAGTTATTGACATGTTAGTCATTGAGCCATTTAATGTTTAGCTTAAAGTTCCACAAAATGTTAAGGCAAACCTTTTGAAAGCCACTCAAATCTGTTCGAAGAGCGCTTTAAAGTTTAGTTCTAAAAATGTTATGCAGCTTGCGTAAATAAGAAGAATATTAAAAGCACTAAACTTTGGCATCGATGCAAAAACATTAAAAAATAACCTTGCCATACTTGACGATATGCTCCATATACCACTTCATGCTGTTGATGACAAGGAAACCCTTTCAAAGATCGCTTAAAATTGGAACATTTAACTTTTTATCGTTGCACTTGAGAGCAAAAAGTTTCAACAAATTTTTGAAAAATGTAACGCTAATATGATAAACATGCAACGACAACAAGAAAGAATGACAATACCAACAACAACAACATAAGCTGCTCTAAGTGAATATGCAATGCTGTGCATTGCCCTTAAAGTTACAGGCGAGTGCATTTTATTGTCAACAGCGTCACTTTATTGTTATAAAGTTGTCCTCAATAGAGAGAATACGAGGGTTTCTACATATATTTCGGGAATAAATATGGAAAGAAATCTTTTTTCATATTGAAAAAAATTAAATAAAGTTTTCCATTTTTGCCACGGTACCACTTGAGATACGCAAAATGGTCAATTCTCAATTGTAAACAACTATTTGTTTGCCAGAAGTATTCTGTGAATAAGAAAAACATATTCTTCATCAAGACAATGTGACCTTCTGCACACATCAGCTTAAACAGAAGCATTTTTGATCACTCAAAGCATCAAATTAATGGGTCATCTGCCGTACAGTTCTAATTTGGCATTCAATGACTTCTTTGGGTTCACGAACATCAAGGACAAATTGTGTGGACAATGATTTTTGATGCCAGAAGAAGCTGTTGATGCATTCAGAAAGTGTCTCAATGCGTTTTTGAAGTGTGTCAATCGGAATAGGATAAATGTTATGACAAATGGTTCGAGGGCATGTAAAAATGTATTTATCGTAAAGTAGAATATTTCGAAAAACATTAAAGCTATGATATTTTTGATAAAAAATTCAGTATTTAAATTGATTCTCGAAATATATGTAGCAGCTCACATTTTCCAATAAAATACAGCGGAAATATTTTCCACTATGACTAATATTGACACACAACATGCTGCTGTTAAAGGGAGAAATACATGTAAAATCTACTTTAAAATGTACTGCCAGGAAACAGCAAAAACTGGAAGATAATCAGTTTTTCGAGGAAGCTGAAGGGCTATTGTATGCGCCTGGAATTGCTGATTGATCATTATGTCACAAAACTAATAGTTTTATCGTCCTAAAACTTTTAACGCGATTTTCTCGAAACAACGTTTTCAAAAAAGGCTGCCACTCCTGCTCAAAAAGTAATTAACCGATCGGGCTGAAATTTTAAGGGGTTTTAGCCAACATAATTACCCATAGAATAATCCTTAAATATAACACATTTTTCCAAAACTCAACAGTAATCGAAATATTTTTTTTTTCTTATTTCAGACCCATAGAAAGAGCTGGGCGATGGCAGCCATTTTACGACTTTGGCAAAAACGGCCTTCGTAGAGGGACTGTATAGCCGCCATTTTGTATTAAAAAGAAAAAATTGTTTTATTACCAGACACATGTCATTCAATTATGTCAAAAGTGTAAAATGATTTAATTATTTTATCGCCCTCAAAATAGTTCACGAAAAATTAAATAATAAATGCTGATTTTCGAGCATTTATTTGTATTTCTCCCCTTAAGCTAAAGATCCTTGTAGGAGTGAAATTTTTCGAACCGTTTGAGCTTGGGTTTTACCAAAAACAAATTCCAAAAATACAAAATTTTTACATATTTTTTTTTTTTTTTTTTTTGTGAAAAAATAAAACTACAATAGGGGCAAATTTTGAGATTTGACTTTTCAATATAAAACAATTCGTAGTCATCATCTCCATCGACTGTCAAAATTTAGTACTCCTCTTTTGTTGTATGGAGTCGCTTAAAAAACAAAATGGTTTTTTGCTTCTCCTGAGAATTTGTTAATATTGAGCAGTGCCCCTGTTGTTGTTAGCGTGCAATAAATATTTTTTTTTTTTTTTTTTTGTAGTCCAATCCTTTGAACCAAGGATTTCAGGTGGAATACCTATTTAGTCAAGTCTGCCTTGGTTCGAAATGGGGTGATAGATTAGTGGGAAGGAAAGGGCAATCAAGTGAAACATGTGTAGAATTTTCTAAGCATGGTGGAAAGCTAAAAAAACATGTGAATTTGAATCAGCGGTAAGTGTTATGCCTTTACCTCAGTCAATTCAAGTTATAAGGCAATCACATCCACAAAATTTTCTACCATCAACTACAACTACAACTTCAGTTCGTAAATATTGATGCATTTTAAATTTCAGTTGATTAGAAATGAGGATAGAAAATTTAGAAAGGTTTTTTTAAAGCGAAGGACCATGGCCTGGCCGGGAATCGAACCCGTGACCTCTGGGGTGGCAGTCGAGTAAGCTAACAATTCGACTACCGAGGCCGCAACCTTCGAAAAATGCGTATAGTTAGGGGTATGACTAAAAGTTTTATACCATAAAGGTTAACCTTGATAGAACACATCAAAAGTAGATAAAAAAATCTAGATACTAATGGATGATTTGTTCTAAATAAAAAAAAATAAATAACTGGCCATTTCAGCCCTTAAAAGGACTTTGACCTAGCTTCTTATGATCAATTGTGTTGTGCGTGTTACTAAGTTTGTACTGGATGATTTGTTCTCTCTGCAAAAAATTCCGGGAACTTTCTCGGCAAATTGGCTGTATAAGTCAGATTTAAGTAGCTAAGTGGATTACAGTGAAAGTCATGCAAGACTACTGATGAGTTGGTGTAGCGGCCAACGAAACAGTCTGTAAAGTCTGCTGTATAATGTGCTCTATACAGAGCTGTTGTTGTTGTTAGTTGTTTTTTTCACAAACAAACTTGTCCTCGAGCTCAACAATTAGTCTTAAAAACAAACATAGTTAAGAACAAAAAGTCTGACTAAACCCTCTATTCCAACTATTGATGAATATTCTGCATGTCTTTTGTATCATCTTAAAATTAATTTTAATAGTACTTGAAATAAACAAGTAACAATTTCCTATTGGCTTCAAAATAAATACTGGGCAGTACTTAAAGTCATATTGGAAGTCATTGCAAGAAAAGGGTATTGGAAAGGATATGTCTAGCAAAACTTGTGAAGTGAGCATTAAAAAAAAATTGTTTGTCATGAATTTCTATATAAATATAGTCGAATAATAAATACATACATAGGTATATATGTATTTTGTTTTTTGTAATCAATATGAAAAATGGAGAAAACCCCAACAATATGACTCTTAAATTGTTATTCTTGAAAAATTTTGAATCATTCCCTTTCTGTTTTTTAAATATATATTAAAGATCTTCAGAGCTGCATTCTTCTGAAAGCAACCATACCTACATGCTTTAAAAAAAAAAAAAAAACAAAAAACTACACACCATTGCAAATATAAATATTTTAATTTATAAAATCCTGCAGCCTTAAGCACTCTCCACCTCTTCACAAAAAATAACTGCTAATTAATTAATCGTCGCGCATCAACTGTTCGTGCTCGCAATTTCGTTGATTACATGCTGTGCGCCTGAGTGTGAATTCATTATCCTTAAATCCACGCAATACTGCTAATTAAGTCCATTTGAGAAGCAAACTTATTGGCTATGGAGAAAATGAAAATGAAAAAAAACAAAAAAAAACGACAAATAATTTCAATATTTCTCTTGATTTTAGGTCGACAGAAGCATTTTAAAGCGAATTGCAGGTGACTACATTGGTTCCACTTACAACGGACAAACATAATGAATAGCATTTAAGGCTGTCGCTTGCCAGGCAGGAAGACTGCAACAACAACAACAACAACAATAAAAGCGAAAAAAGTAAAACATCAATACAAAAAGAACCAGCACACACCCACACAGACACAAAATAACGATAACGTAATAAATAGATTATCCAAAGGATCAACAGCAGCAGCCGCCGCCAACGAGCGCCAAGGCCGTGTTCCACCGTTTCTTCTCGTTTGTTAAGCACTTCGTTAGCAGCCACTAAAAGCTACAAAGTTAACGTTAGTGCTTCGCTGAAAAAAAAGATGGCTGTCTGGCAGGTAGTTGGCGCTGCTATGCTGTATCCTTGGCACAAAAAATTAAAAAAAAAAAAAAAAAAACAAAATACATACAAATATAATTGCGACTAATTGAGTTGTGTTCAGGTTAAAAGTTCGAGCCTGGTTATTTAAAAAAAAAAAACAACAAAAAAACATAAATAAGAAGAAGAGGATAAAACAATAAATGGCACAATAAAAGAAGAAAATTAATAAGATTAACTGATATAAGTTAAGTAGAGCATAATTTATTAGCTTATCTTTAATTGGCCAGCAGGATGACTTAATGAAAAAAAAAAATTAAAATTAACAAAAACAATTAAGAAATGTGTAAGGGTTAGTGCAAAAAAAAACTACACAAAGAGGTTTTCATGTTTTGTTTTTAAAGTTTTTTAAATTTTCCCTTCAGAGTAGTCTAATTAAGTGAAAATTAATGGAGAATTCGAAGTTGTTCTTAGGCCCTGCAAAAAATCATTTTTTCTATGGTTTTTATACAATTTTTGTATTGAACGTCACACAGCAGATATACGGGAAAAATCACTAAAAATTTGAAAAGTGTTGTTAATTAAAGCTTACTGTGATGTTTGTTAAGTTATTTAATCAGTTAAATCAGCAAAAATCGCCATTTTAGTTACAGAAATAATAATTTTTTACCAAAAATACCTACATATTTTACAATTTTAACGGGGAAAAATAAAAATGTTTATCCAAAAAGACACCAACATAGAGGTTATTTTCAAAGTAGTAGACTTAAGTATCAATATTTAATAAAAAACTGCTAAATAATAAGCAATTTCAGAAAAAACAACAGAGTGTCGTTCAATACATTTTGTGACGTGCAATACATTTTGTTGCATTTAACCAAATAATTTACATCAAATTGGGAGTTTAACAAAAAACAGGTTTCTTATTTTACAAAAAAAAAAAGTAAATATAAAGTATATAATTCAGCTATACATAAAATTTTCATGCAATTTTTTTTTTTATTTTTATACAAAAAATTAAAAAAGTCAATAGCTAGTTTAATTTGTATTGAACATTTATTAAGACTTCACGTTTTACAATAGAACTTCTGAACCATTTAAAACCACATCTTCTTTTTTTTCATTGGAAAGGTATAACCTAACGTACAAAAATGAAAATTATAAAAAAGAAAAAAATTATAGCACGTGTTGCTGGCATGATATTGAACTTAAACAAATTAAGAATGAGTCAACTTATTGCAATATATTCAAAAATTTTGTACTTTTCCTCAAAATAGATGAAATAACTTTTCCAAAGATACTATATTACCGGTAATCGGTCTTCAGTTGATTGAGCTACGTTGTCTCCAAATAGACCCTATTTTGGCCGCGAACAATTTTTCCAAAAATTTATAACTTCGAATTTGGTTTTCAAATCAATAAATCAATGCAAGAAAAATATTTGAGAGAAATCGGAGATGGTCGGTGCAACTGATCACTTCAATGTGAAATGGGCGATATCAGTTAGTAAAAACAAAAAGCAAATTTCAGGTCAAAGTCATACATAGGTACCATACTTTTTGCTTTCTTTTATATTCTTCATTTCGTTCCTTATCTAGCTTTATTTTTTCCCGATATCTTCGTGCCCTTTCAGCAGGCGTTAACTTTGCTATTTTACTCTTAAATATACAAAAACGAAATACAAAATGAATACTTCAGCCAGTGGTGTGACATATCATAAAAGTGACGTTCAATACATTTGCCACTTTTTAGTTTTTTTTTCTTAGGAATTTTATTTTGCAAATATACGAAAACAAAGAAATTAATCAAAACCTATGAAACGATGATTTTAAACTTGGATTTTTTGATTTACTATTTTTGCTTTAATAAAACTCCGCGTGACGTTCAATACATTCTTACACGTACTTATCATGATGAACTGAGAAAATACAAAAAAATTTACTTTAATATTATCAAATCGTCTTTATTTTTAGAATTTCGTGAGAACTAATCTCTGCACTTTCTTAATATAACTTTCTTATCATCTATACCACACCTAAATTAATACTAACGAAGCGTAAAAAAAAATTTCGTTCAATACAATGCGCGGGGACTAAATGTAAATCGAAAGCCAAATTCGCGATGACAATGTTTTGAGAATAACAACAAAATAAAACATAAGAAATAAATGCTATCATTAGAAAACAGTTATTATTTGTTATATATTTGCATTGTTTTCAACTTTTTTTCACGTTTTTCATCAAAAAGTGTAACTGGGTATAAATGTTTTTGTATTAAGCGGGTACGAGAGAGCAATATAACATTCTTTAAAACAAATATGCAAACAATTTTAGGATTCTGAAAAATATATTTTGTCAATAAATATTCTTCAGTGATTCCTTTCTCATGTTTTATTTGTATTTTCTTTTTGTTTTTACCCAAAAACAGAGTTAAAAGAGCGGGGACAAAACAAGACCATTTTGTATGCAATTGACCCGTAAATGGAAAAAGGGGACTTTACCCACAGAGAAACTACACACAGAAAATATGGGGGTTGCCTTTACAGTTTTGCGCCTAACAATGAAAAATCAATGGTTAATCAGTGAAACTGCTTTTATTGTTTTTAAAAGTGTTCTCCAAGATAAATCACTCCACTTTTGCATTCGTTTGAACCAATTTTCCACTCTAAAGTTGGTACCTCAGAAACCAGGTTTTTGAAGTCCTCAACGTCCTGTTTGGACGTAGAAAAACGCTCGCCACGCATTTTTTTTTTCTTAATGTGAGGATCAGTGTTGCCAGATTGTTTTTTAAAAAAACTGCTAAATCCGAAGAAAAAAACTGCATTTTGAACACAAAAACTGCCATTCGAACAAACGATTTGTTAAGCATTCTCTTTCATTTTTTATTAAAAACAGAAATAAAACAAATTCATTTGTATATAAAATTGTTGTTGTATTTAATCTATAAAAAAAACTTCTGGTATTTTATTCACATTTCAGATCATTTTAAGATAAGTAATTCAGGTATTTTTTATGTTTGTTTTTTTACATATATTATTATTTGCATTAGTTATACACAGGGACCGAAAATAACGATTATTTCCAAAAACTAAATAGCAAAAATTCAACATGTTCCAAATGTCGAAGCACATTTTGGATAACTTCAATTTCTAATTATCTATCGAAATAAGAAATGATTTTTATTTTTTGAGTTTTACCAATAAAAATTTAATTTAATTATTATTAACTGATTTTTATTTTATTCATCAAAAAGAAGAGTTATTTTTTTACTTTTATTTTTTCCTTCAAGAATAAGAGTTATTTTTTAATTTTTATTTTTTCGCTCAAGAATAAAAATTGTTTTTCAATTTTTATTTTTTCGCTCTGAAATAAAGTTAATTCTCAATTTTTATTTTTTTGACTTAAAAGGAAAAATTATTTGTCCAGTTTCATTTTTTGTAGGTAGGGAATATATACATAAATATCATAAAATTTGTATGAAAGCCCCCATAAAGAGTCGTCGGAAGGAATAGGTCCTCAAGGAAAAAATTTTCCTTTTGAAAAAGTAATGGGGGTCAGTAACCCTCTCCGGCTCTCTCTAAAGCCCCCCTGTTCAGGTGTAGGAATAAATACAAAAAATCGTGTAAAGCAGTTCCGGAGAGGGTTAATATGTATGACCGTCCCCCAATATTTTTGCAAAAAAAAAACATTTTTCCGTTAGACACCTATTCCCTCCGAGCACTCCTTATGGGGGGCTTCAATACAAATTTTATGATTTTGGGGTATTTATTCCCTACACCCGAACAGGGGGCCTTTAATGGATGGCCGGAGAGGGTTTATATGTACAACCGACTCCCATTACTTTTGCAAAAGGAAAATTTTTCCCTAACTGACTCTCATACAAATTTTATGATTTTTATATATTTATTCCCTACCTACAAAAAATAAAACTGAATAAATGATTTTTATTTTTGAGTGCAAAAAATAAAAATTGAGAAATAACTTTTATTTCTAAGCGAAAAAATAAGAATTAAAAAACAATTTTTATTGTTGAACGAAAAAATAAAAATAAAAAAATAACTCTTATTCCTGAGGGAAAAATAAAAATAAGAAAATAACTGATATTATTGAACAGAAAAATAAAAATAAAAAAAAAACTCTTATTTTTGATGAATAAAATAAAAATCGTAAGATAATTTTTATTGTTGAGCAATAAAATTAAAATCTAAAAATAATAATTAAATCTTAATTTTTTGGATATCGCTTATAACAATTACGATCCCTGGTTATACATATCACTATTAAATTTTCGTGTTATAGTTTTTGATAAGTCAAAGCTTGAACAATTATAATTGTTTTTTTTTTCTGAGAAGGTTAGAATTATTAGTTATCTAAGGGACTCATCTTGCCGCTTTTGCCAATCCAACCTTTCAAGGACTTATTTTCCCCCTAGGATCTACAAGGCTTACAGCTTTGTGGTTTGTAAAGAAAACAGAGAAGTGAGGTTGGTTTATGTTCAATGTTCAATGCGTGAAGTTGGCTGAAGCTGCCGCTGAAGTTTAAAGCAGGTCTGCTTTAAAAAAGTAATTGAACCATAATGATGTTTTGGTATAGAAAATTTCTGAAAACTACATAAGATTTTATATTTTCATAAAAACTGCATTTTACCCTGAAAAACTGCATTAATAATGGAAAAACTGTATTTTTTTTTTAAAAACTGCCAACCTGCTCAGAGTTAAAAAAACTGCCATTTGCAGGCAAAACTGCCATTCTGGCAACACTGGTGAGGATACAAAAAGAAGTCATTTGGTGCAAAGTCAGGTCTGTAAAGCGGATGACCCATGGCAACCATTTGCGGACAACTTTTGTTGGGTTTTGTTCACTTTGAAAGACCCAAACAGTGGACTGGTACTTTTTTCGCAGTGGATTTCTTCTTTTGCGGCGAGCGTTATATTCAATACAATTGGCTTGCTAAAGGAAACATTTGGCGAACGCGTTATTTCTCGAATTGGACTAGTCTATTGGACATCAAGATCATGCGATTTCATGTCTTTGGATAATTTTCTCTGGGGTTATGTGTTATTGGTTAACACGAATAAGCCAGCAACTATTGACGACTTGGAAGACAACATTGTGCGAACTATTCTCGAGATAGGGTCCCAAATTATAGAAAAAGTGAATGCAAATTGCTCTTCTAGAATACGTCGCATGTCCAAGATCATATTTAAACACTCATGGCATAAGATTATCTTTCTAATAGCCAACTTTCATTTTAAAATGGTGTAATCTCACTATTTTAATTCAATTCAAAGTTCTACAACTCTCAAAAAAACACCCTATATATCATTAAAATTTTTTAAAATGCTGCGACTTTTTTAGGGTTTTTTTTTATAAAATCTGATGGACTGATCCTCCTTTTTCCTTCAAAGAGTTATTTTTCACAGTGTACACTTGAAGCTGAAGAGCTTTAATTAAACGCTATATCATTAAAATATCAAACAAAATTACTAAATTCTGCCAAAACAGGCTTGATTTGCCGTTATTTTGTGTCCTTCCTGTTATTCTGGCAGCAACACAGCTGAATGGTTCAAAGCTATTTGTTAATAATTTCATTTATTTGCCCAAATTAACATATCAAGAGTTCGAATGTGCGTCCCCATTGGTTATGGCCTGGAATGATGAAATATTTATGAACAGATTTTGTGAAAATGATGGTTTGATTGCTTAATTTATTGAGCGTTTAGGCAGTGCTTTGATTTATGCGATTAATATTTATGACATAAATACGAAATGGTCTAAAAAAAAAACAAATTTTGCATAAAAACATTGAAAATGCCAGAACTTTATTTTAAGTTGGTTAAACTTCAGTGACTGCTCAATGGCTAACGACCAGACTGGCTCATATTATTAACAACACATTAAATAATTCACACAAAATAAGGTTATAAGAAAAAAAATAAAAGGACAACATTTAAGCTCACACTCACACATGATTGACCACAATGAATGTCCATTTGATTTGCAATAAATTTCGAAACATCCTTTCATTGTCCATGAACACCGATAATAAAAAAGGCAAAAAATTACAATGAAACCTCTGTGTGTGTGTGTGTGTGTGTTTTCAAATAAAAACAATAAAAAACCAACAAAATGAAATGAAAGAATAATATATACTCTATGTTTTTACACACGAACACATACACATGTACACATAAACCAATTTATCACAAATGTAAAGCACATTTTTAGGCTTGAACTCCACGCTGGAATGTTATTCGAAGACATTTTCCCAAAGTAAACCCGTAGTAAAACCCTTTTGCATCAGTGTATCCTGTGTGTATCCTTGAGAGCATGTCAATCCCAAATGTATTGAACAGGATTTAATAGCGGCATAAACGGCCTGCTTGGCTCACATTTTGCAGTGCTTTGTCATTGTTCTGAGATTGTGTCCTTTTTTTTTTTGTTTGATTTTTTGTGTTATTTTTTAGACTTTTTTTTGTCAGTGTGTACAAAAAAAGGTTAAACTTCTATCAAGGCAGTCTTCTTCAGGATCATCGTTCACTTCAATTTTGTTGTATTGTTGTTTGCCATTGTTGACATTAGTTAATGGCTGCAACCTGAGTAAAAACTTGTCCTTTTTTTGCTATTTGATGTTGCGTCCTTTGTAAAATTTATTCGGATACATTCTTTAACGTGTCCGCGCATTTATCTAAGATTGATTGAGTTCAGCAAGTGGGAGTGCATTAACTTTTTTCCCATAGATATTCTTTTTTCCAAACTGGTCTTTTTTCAACCAAAAAGTATTTCACTTAGAGTGACAAGAAATGCTGTCATAACCAGTTCTTTGTTGTCATCAGTTTCAGTTCAAAATTTAGTTGTTTTCCTGGTAATTTATTTTAAGGACTTTATTATTCGAGTTGAGGCAGCACAAGAGCAGCAAAGTGTTAGTTTTTGAGCCGAAGAATTTTCACGCATTTTACTTAACTGCAGCAATAAAAATAAAAACATCCGCTCTTACGAAAAGCTGGAAAATTTCATTTCCTTTGGCAAGATATAAGTGAACATTATTGAACGTTTGTGAACCAATTTATTTAGGGTGAGAAAATACGTTGCTCTTTTGAGTGTGTCACACATAAGGAGGTCACTAACTTTTTGCCAACCCAACCCAAAAGTAACCTCAACAATTTTAAGAGTTTTCTTCTTTGTCATTTATTTTGAGTATTATTCGCATTTATAGAGAAAGTAAAGGAAGACCTTATGCAGGCAACCGGAACTAGAGGACAAACAATTTCCCATGCTTATCTATGTTGTACAAAAGTCATGCATAAAAATCCTTAAGAAAATGCTCTTGTTTAAGTTATTCTCTCAATCTACACATAAGAATTTATTATTTTGATTGCATTTTAAATTCTAAAGAAATAATAAAGAAACAACATCATGGCACTTTTATTTACATAATATCTGCATGTCCTGCAGCACGATTGCTCATTTTCATATTCATGTAAATTAGATTTTTAAAATCCTTTCAGAATTGTTTGATTCATGCAATTATTTTGTGTTTTAATTTAAAATTTATAACATTTTTTTTTGCAGCACAGTGTGAACAGAAATTGCAAGAAATTCAATCGTTTTGTTGTCTGCAGGCAGCTGTTGTAAATGCAACAGCAATTCAAATATTTGAAATACACAGAAATGAAAACCAAACGCACTTTGCAGTACTTCTTTACACGTTGTTGTTGTAAAACATTGCTTGATACAAGCGCACTTCAATCCACAAAAATCTTCCACATCAATCCACATCAAGAATCTAGTCAATTTTGACAAAAGGTGGGTAGCTCGAGCAAAAATCCACCTTTACGTCAATAAAGCTGTTTCCATACTTATTTTGCATTTATTGGTTGGTAGCTGACATTACTATTGGGAACTAAAATTGAACAGTTTTTGCCAATCTGTTCTCGATGTTGTTATTTTTCGTATCTTCAAGAGTGGAATATTAGAAATTTGAAACGAATGTGAACTTACGCATTTTAATCATCAATTAAAAACCTTGTTGCATTAGAATATAGTTCAGAAACAGACACAGAATAGTTTTTGTGCCAACATTTCCAAACATATTTTTCATAACAAAGCAAGAATATCCATTTTTTATTTTTGAACATTTTTTATTTTAAAATTTCTTTCATTGTGTACAAAAACCCACTATTTTAACCATTAAGGGTAACTTTTTGGAAGAATTGATCTGCTTAAGTTATTTTCAATAAAACTCATTATTTTTGGCTCATTTTGGCTATTATTATATGTTCAACATTGGATTTGTGACTTCATACCCGATATTTCACGAAGCCCCACTTAAAATGGTAAACTCTGTCAAAAAGCATGATTTTGAAGGACTTGAAATGACATGTCTTGACAATAGTAAATAACGAAATTAGTGCTGTGGAGCTTGTATTATACCGTCTGGTTTAAAGCATTATGCCATCTGGTTAAAAGCATACTCATATAATGAAACGAAACCGAACACCTTTATTCTCAAGCGTAGGTTTGGTAAATTTTAGAGATTTATGAACGTTTTTTGAAAATTTTTTTATTTAAAAAATTTAACAATCATTTGCAAACTTCACTTACTTATTCATTTTTTAATCAAACACATCCTTTTCTATAATTAACGCTTTTAATAATGTGTTATAAATGGCTTTTTTAAATAAGTTTTTAACTTAGTAACATTTATTTTTATAATTAAAAACGAGTTCGAGATTAAAACAAAAATAATCCTTTTTTATTTTGTAAACGAGCTTAAAACCAATACCATTACCATTACCATTACCATTATCATTACCATTACTATTACGCTTGCCATTACAAATAACATTAACACTATCATTACCATTACCGTTACTATGACCATTACCATTACCATTACATTACCATTACCATTAACATTACCATTACCATTACCATTACCATTACATTACCATTAACATTACCATTAACATTGCCATTACCATTGTCATTACCATTACCATTAACATTACCATTATCATTACTATTACCATTACTATAACTATTACCATCACCACTACCACTACCATTAACTTCCATTACTATTTACATTACCATTACCATTGCCACTATAACTACCATTACAAATGCTATTACCATGAACATTCCATTACAATTACCTTTACCATTACCTCTAACACTACCATAACCATTACCACTAGCACTACCATAAGCATTACCACACCGAGAAAAAAACTTCTGCAAAATTAACAAAAAAAAACGACTATAATTTATATGATGTCTTCTGCAATTTATTTATTTAAACTTCGGCCTCCCAAGTTTTTCGTCAAAACATCTAAATTTTACATGTTTAACTTACCGATATTCATTTGGATAAATAAACTAATTATTTTGTAATGGTAAATTATGGCTTCGACAAATTATGTTGGCGTGCTTGCTTAATCTGAGGAAAATAGTGTTCAAATCCATACCATTTTGATAAAGTGTCAAAGTTTTCGATGGCTTACCTATAATATTGATTAATATGTTGTATACTTGGCTTGGGTAAATCAAACATTTTTTTTTGGCAGGGTATCAACGTATTTGCTTTCAAAGCAATATATAAAACAATATATTAATTTGGTGAATAAGTATTAGTTTCTAATTTCCATACAACTTGGTGCCACCCAAGCCGGCTTAGGTGATTTTACTATTGTTTTTTTTTTTGTAGGTGCATTAATACTATCTTTACCATAACCACGGACATTACCACTAACACTTAATTAACTACCACTATTATTACCACTCCCATGACCTTGACCTGACCATTACCATTACTATATACATTGCTATGATTAGAATTACCATTACCAGGGCTCGGATTTTAATGACCTAAAAACCATAAAAAAATTACCTTAAAAAAATGACAAAATTACCTAAAAACCTACAAAAATGACCTAAAACACCAATAAAAAGCACCTTAAAAGTAAAAAATTCAGTATTATTTTTAATATTTATTTTTTATCATTTTTATACAGTAAATTACAAAGTACGTTATTAAAATTAAAAGAACGTCTATTGTCTGCCAACATGTTTGTGTAAACAGAAAAACTTCTTTCTACATCTGCACTAACCTTGTTTCTCCTATTCGTCCAACATGTCGAACATGTGAACGCCGGCTTTATTATGTGCAATAAAGAGACAAAATGTGATTGCGATTCGAAAATTAAAAAAAAAAACCAAAAAAGTAAGAATGTCAAATTAAGTGTTGTAAAACGACAATAAAAATTCTTTAAAAATAAATACAATTAAATGACATCAAAACCCAAAAAAATGCTCTAAAAATTGCAAATTCCTAAAAATGACTTTAAAATAACTTAAAAATCACGAAAAATGACAAAAAAATGCACTCAAAGTAATAAAAATTACCTGAAAACTAGAAACAACGAAGAACTACGAAAAGTGATGAAAAAATTACCTAAGAACTTTTCACATTTAGAATGTAGTAAACATGAAAGGTACTGATAAATAACCAGGAAATGTCTGAGAAGCAGCAGAAAAAAGATGACTTGTCATCGAAATCCGAGCCCTGACCATTTGCATTGCCATTACCACTACCACAATCATTACCATTTTCACAATCATTACCATGGTACCATTTGTACCATTTTTAGTAATGGTAATTATCATTACAATTACCATTACTTTTATCATTCCCATTACCATTATATATATATAAGAATAAAAATTTTAATACCGAATCCAATTTTTGACATCAACACCAATGCCGATGTTAATAGCTTTGCCATTGATTCATAAACCAATGCTTGTACTCATATATAAACCAATACTGAACTCAATGCCAATGTGTTTTCAACTCAATTTATATTTGGCTTGTTTACTTATTCCCGTTTTCTATACCTATGCTTTAAGGGGGGAAATACATGTAAATGCTTGAAAATCAGTAATTTTTCGTGAATTATTTTGAAAGTGATAAAATAATTAACTCATTTTACACTTTTGACATCATTTAATGAAAAGTGTCTGGTAATAAAAGTAATTTTTTTTAATACAAAATGGTGGTGGTCCACGAAAGGCCGTTTTTGCCGAAGTCGTAAAACGGCTGGCATCGTCCAGCTTTTTCTATTGGTCTGAAATCAAAAAACAAAAACATATTTCGATTACTGATGAGTTAAGGCATAGAGTAAACCTCCAAAATTGAGAAACGTACGAAATAAAATATTTGGTACACTTTTTAATAAAACATTCGTATTTTCGCCTATGTTTTCGACAGTTATTGCCCCCTTAAGATTGTTTATTTATACAAAATATGTAATATTTTAGCATTATTCTATGGGTAATTATGTTGACTTAAGCCCCTCATAATTTCAGGCCGATCGGTCAATTACTTTTTGAGCTGCAGTGGCAGCCGTTTTTGAAAACGTAGTTTCGAGAAAATCGCGTTTGAAGTTTTAGGACGATAAAACTATTAGTTTTTACCGACTTACCGATCAATCAGCAATTCCAGGCGCATACAATAGCCTTTCAGCTTCCTCGAAAAGCTGATTATCTTTCAGTTGTTGCCGTTTCCTAGCAGTACATTTTACAGTAGATTTTACATGTATTTCTCCCCTTAAGTCTCCTAAACGTAACTAAGCATTTTGCGAGCTAGTTCTAACATATATCAAATATATATATTTTAAAAATCTAATACAGAAAGTACTGGCAAAAGAATTATCAGTTCCTAGCAAAATCGTTTCCCATCACGATGCCCATATCTTCGCCGATACGCATATGATATCGACGCCGATAATTAAATTCCAAGTCAATACCAGCCTGTTGATTTCAAAGCTGCTCGGTATCATCGTTTGAAACAAAAACAAATTTTCTGGTTAAGTTTGCAATGAGTATGTAAGATGCGATTTTCGTAATTTTTATTTCAAATTTAATGGAAACTTTTGTTAGTTTTTTGTTGCTAAAATCAAACTTAATTTTATATTAACAACTGGAATCTTGTATACTAGTCACTAGTTACTATTCTTAGATCAAAATTATGAAATTCAAAGTGGTGAATTTATATAAAGACTTTTTAATTTTTTTTTTTAATCTTGGCATTAATGAATGTTCGATCAACTAACGATCGGGGTCACAGATGCGCACCTAGTACAAAATGTGAAATGAGCTAAAAGTCGCAAGTGATACATTTTGACTTATTTACTTTTTTTAGATAAATAAATTTATAACTTTTCAATGAGTACTTTTCAATCAATATCCATCAAAGATTACAAGATCACGTGTATAAAGTGTGGCTTGACATTCAAATGCGTATTTTACCCTAGAAGGTCTCTACTCTACTTTAAAAGATTATAATCGTGAGATTATAAAATGAAATAAATTATATGTTCTTACTACTAAATACAAGATATGTGTGTATAACTTATCTCCATTTTTTTTTTCTTTTATGGATAGCAATTCAATCGTAATTTTTTTTTTTTTTTTGTTTTTTTTAGATAAAAAACAGATTGTACAAGACTTTGATATTTAATCAATGTAACTTAGATGTGCCAGTAAAGGCTTTATAATAACAACAACACAATATTCGTATTCCGAGTGTATTTGTGTAATGCCCCTAAATTTACATCTCAATTTATTGTAATTATTTTCCCAGTGGCAACCCTAAATCGAGTTAGCAAATGCTTTAACTTTTTGCATGAGTGTTGCCAAAAATGCCCTTTACATATTTTTCCTCAGCACTATATATGTTGAAGCAATAGCCAATAACTCTGCCAAAGATACTGTCTTAAGACGAAATTTTTTTTTTCTTATATCCCTAGCAACTGTTGCAAGCAGAAATCCACAAGAATTTTAACTGGCAATCGACTTAAAAGCCTTAAGCACTTCAAGGACACACCATTAGAGAAGCAACACAATGAAGTATATAGAGTTCCCAGGCATGGTTATTCTAGCCTTGCTTAAAGATTGGTGTTTTTGTTTTCTTCTTCTTCTTATTTGCGTGTCTTGCCTTCTTACTCTGGTACATTTAGCAAATCCTGTGTGTCTCTGCTAATGTTGGCCATGAATGTAGGTTGCACATAAATCGTGTTAAACGATATGTTATGTTTGTGTTTATATATATGTGTGTGTGTTTGTGTGTGTTTATGTTATTGTGTTAGTAAATGTATTTTGTTTTTTTTGTTGTTGTTTTGTTTTTATTGCATTTGTGTTCATGTTTTCTTTCATCGCTTCGCAAGAACTGCAAAAAGTCAAGTGTTTTGTGTTCTTTTTTTTATCCTAGTAAAATTGTTCTTTATTTCCTATTTCAATTACAGCTTCAACCAAGGTAGTCGAAAATTTATAGCTTCTCGCCGCAGTTGTTAACTTAATTATTCCATTCATTGCATACGCAGCTTAAGCTTTTGTTTCGGAGAAATCAGGTGAATATATCTAGGAAGCTGTTGCCAAGCAGAGAAGCATTGATTTATAGATGCTTTCTTTTGTAGTTAGATAATTTTTTACTAGAACCATGAGTATTAATTAAGTTTTTATCATTCTTTCATAGCCGACATAGCCGAATCCTTTTCAATTCAGCTCAGCTTTTTCCATGGTTTTTGCTTAATTTTCACGAATTTTTCATAAATAAGTGTGACAGCTGCAAACTATTATTAGCACCATTTAATCCCATTGTAAATCTATTCGCCCGACAGTATATCGTTTTATCCCACGCTCCATCATTTCTCTTCCAATGATCCATTGTATTTCTACCACATTTTTATAAAGCAATTGAAATCATGTTGACACAAAAGAGTGCGCGTGCAATCGACGCGATGCTGCTGTTGCTGATGCTCACTGTTGCTGCTGCTGCCACTGCTCACTGTTTCAATTTATGTTAATTTTCTTTATGAGAATAAATTGATATAATGAGCACAAAATAAAATGCTTTATAATGCTTCAATTCCAATAATTTTTTTATTATTGCTTTTTTTCACTTTTAGTTTTTGCCTTTACTTTTGCTTTTGGTTTAATTGTTTATTTATTGCTTGCATGACCACACATTTCAAATTTATTCCTGTTGTGCTCTGATTTCACGGTGTGATATTAAAAAACAAAATATTCACCAAAATGGTTGTGAATTAATTTCAAAAATTATTAACGCCTCGTTGTCATTTAACTGTAATTGTTTTCTTTTGATATAAACATATGCAAGCATGTGTCTTTTTATGTTTATTTGTATGGGTTGAAATTATTAATTCGATTAAAAATGCAAATTTTTTTTGTGTTAAGCTCAAGAGAATGTGTTTTTTTTTTTTTTTGCTTTTTGTCACATTGTCCATCCGGATGCGTCATCATGAAATCAATTAATTGCTTAAAACCAAGACAGGCCATTTTATGCTGTAATAAAGTAAAAACATGAAAACATATGAAAAAATTAAAATTTTAAATTTACTGAAGCATAATTGAAGTTAAATTAAAAAAAAAAAAAAATAATAGTAAAAATTAAAAAAAAAAATATATATATATATATATATTTGCTCTCATATTTAGTGCAGTCAAAACCTTTATGTAGATTAATACATTTAAAAATTCAAATAAATAACAACATTTTGAAATTTAAAGTTGCCAAAAAATTAAATAAAATTTAAAAAAAAAAATCAAAATAATAATATTTATAAAAACATAAAGAAGTTAATAACTAAAAAACAAATTATGTAACGGGCTTTCCAATAAGAGGTGTTATTTTGGTATTCAAAGAAAAATGCCATTTTTTGACATAAATGATCGGATGTTTATATCATAATAAAAGGAAGGTCTGCCGTTAATAATGAAAAACAACATCAACCAAATGGCCACCACGACCACGCTTACAGGACAATATCCTTTTCATGAAATTTTCCATAACCAAATCGCAAAGTGGCTGCCCTCTGCGTAACCTTTTCAACATCTCATACAGGACAGGAGTGTTTCCATCTTGTTGGAAGGTTGCCAATGTTCAGCCGGTACCTAAGACGGGCGATGCCACGAACCCTGAAAACTACCGACCCATAGCGATATGCTCTACGCTTTCCAAAGTCATGGAGAGTGTAATAAACTTCCACCTTATGAACTATCTGGAACGCAACGAATTTCTGAGCGACCGTCAATATGGCTTCCGAAGGGCTCGCTCTACTGGTGACCTAATGGCGTTTCTCACGGAGAAATGGAACCAATGTGTTCACTTCTTTGGTGAAAGCAGGGTTGGTGCTCTGGATATTTCTAAGGCGTTTGACCGAGTGTGGCATAAAGCACTCGTGTCAAAACTAATTGCATATGGCGTTGGTAGTAACTTTGCTCGATGGATCACATGTTTTCTTAAGGACAGGTTGATTCGTGTCGTGGTCGACGGCATTTCGTCCAGTGAACATCGTAGCTGGAGTGCCGCAGGGTTCAGTCCTATCGCCAAATTTGTTTCTGGTTTTTATAAACGACCTTCTGTCGTTGACTCATAACCCGATTCACTCGTTTGCGGATGACAGCAGCATTTGTCATTCATATTCTTTCAAAATACGCCCGAGGTCTTTGGAGATTGAGAGAAAGAGGCTTAATGACTTAATGAATGACACACTGCTTAATGACTTGCAAAAAATCTTCGAGTGGGGGCTTGCTAATAGAGTTGAGTTTAATGCTAGCAAGACCCAGTGCTGTTTGTTAACTCACAAACGAGTGAATTGCCCCTTAGCACCCCTCAATATGTACGGTGTGGATCTCGCGGAGTCAGATGCTCTTGACGTTCTGGGCATATCAATCAGATCTGATCTTCGCTGGAACAATCACATTTTTGATGTGTCGAAAGAAGCGGCCAAGTGCCTAGGTTTTTTAAAACGGTGTAAAAAATACTTCACTCCAACTGACCTACGCGTGATCTATACCTCATATATTAGGCCGAAAATGGAGAACAATTCGCACATTTGGGCAGGAGCTTCAAGATCTTATTTGGAGCTTCTGGACCGAATTCAACGACGTGCGATATATCTGATAGGAGATGAAAACATTTCATCTTCTCTCAACTCTCTTGGGCATCGATGCAATGTTGGTTGCTTAAGCCTTTTGTACAGGTACTACCATGGGAAGTGTTCAAGGGAGATACATGACCTGACGCCATCAGCTCGTGTGTTTCCCAGTTCCACTCGGGCAGCGCACCAAACCCATCCCTATAACATTGCCTTGATGCCCAATAGAACCTCGCATTACAGAGATAATTCGTTCTTCGGTCGTACAATAAAATTGTGGAACAATCTCCCTGCGAGCGTGTTCCCCGGCAATTTTCAGCTATGTAAATTTAAAACTAATCTTCACCGACACTACTCCATCTTTCCACCCTCCAACTAACTATCACCCTTCTTCCGAATCAACACAATGCTTTCGCATTTATAGGGGGCATCCCCTGAGCGTTGGTTTAGTCTAAAAAAAAAAAAAAAAAAAAAACGTTGTCCAGATCAATACCATCCAACTCCGACCATGAAAAATCATTAATCATCTCTCGATAGCGCAATCCATTTACCGTAACTGCTGATCCAACCTCATTTTCGAAAAAGTAAGGTCCAATGACCCTGCCGGACCATAAACCGCACCAAACAGTCACACGTTGAGGATGGAGAGGCTTCTCAACAATAGCTCTTGGGTTTTCCAAGCCCCAGATGCGACAATTTTGCATGTTGACGTAGCCACCGAGGTGGAAATGGTCCTCATCAATCAAGATGATTTTTCGAATCAGCAAAAACGCGACGTTGTTGATGATCGGCCGGCTTGAGTTCTTGTGTTAACTGAACTTTATAAGCCTTAAGACCCAAGTCCTTATGCAAAATATGGTGTAATGACGTATATGGAATGCCCAATTCCAAAGAACGACGAGGAATGGACTAACCTGGGTTTTCTTCAACACTTTGGGCTACAGCATAAATATTCTCAGTTGTTCTTGAGTGACGTGTACGGGTTTTCTTCTTCACATCACTAACTTGTCCCAACAGCTCAAATTTTTTCAACAATTTCTGTATTGCTGTCCGACAAGGTGCTTCACGACGACTAAAAAATGCTTTAGTTTTGCGAACTGTGACTGCAAGATTTTCACCATTTTTGTAGTCAATGCGTTGTTGAAGCATGTATCGTTCCATTTTTAGTAATGTCGTAGTTTCTACTTGTCAAATGTCAAAAAATAAAAACTTTAAAAGTGAGCGATTCACAATAGCGGGCGATTCACAATAACACCTCTTATTGGAAAACCCTGTATTAGCACAAGGATTAGGATAAGGATTAAGAAAAGGATTAGAAAAAGAATAAGGGATTTAAACAAAGATTAGGACCATGAATATTATAAAGAGTAAGACAAAGATTAGGACGATATGAACATGGAATTGCACAAGGACTCCCAACAAGCAAGAAAAATATTTTTCTCCAAGCTTGGAAAAAAGTGTTCGATCTCCACTTGATCTCCAACTTATTTCTCCAAGTCAACTCCAACATCTTGGAGTTGAACTGGAAATTGACTTGAGATGTGTTATTTTTCAAAGTAGCAATGCTGTTGAAGTGTCAAAAAATAATTTGTTTTTGTATGTGGCAACAGTAGTTGTTTTGGTTATTGTGTTTTTTGTTAATTTGTGAATATTTGACAAACAAAGTGAATTGATTGAGTGACAAAATAATGAAGTTAGTAAGAAACTGCAGCAAATTAATTTAATAAATAAAAAATTCAAGTAATAAAACGTAAGATGAGAAAGAAAATAAAGCGCGAAGTGCCGCAAATTGTAGGCATGCAGGGGGAGCACTAGAAGCACCTGAAACTTCTACCGTTGCAGAAGGAGCTACATTGCTTGCAGAGAGGAATTTAATAGGAGCGGTAGAAGTGCTAGGAACGCCAACTGTTGCCCGAGCAGCTGCATTGCACTTTGAACATGTTATAATCAAGAAATACGCCCGCAAGTAACTTTGAGAAGTAAATTCGGCCATTGTAGTTCAAACTCCTTACTTGACATATTAGTGCGCCATGGCAGTTCTCTTGCACTAGATGCACTAGATGGAACTGAATTTAAAAACCTAAATACACTTGTTTATTTTATTTTTCAAATAAGCAAAAATAGATAATTAAATAATCTTATGAATTTATAAAAATGTGTAATATTCTTAGGTTTAAAATTATTTTTAATGATTAAAATAAAAAGATATTTCGAAAAGCTTTTTCTTAAAATACTTTTTCCTTTTTCATTTTGGGTTGGAGGTCGCTTTGAAAAAAAGCTTGGCAAAAAGCTTCAGTCTTATCTCAACTGGAGATCGAAGGTCCATTTCCCTGGAGAATGGCTTGGATCTCAAGTGAAGGCCAAGTGGAGATCCAGCACTGGAGATTGGAGAAACGAACTGGAGCTCCACTTGAGGTCAAGCCAATCTCCAAGGTAAATGTTTATTGGGTTAGGTCAAGAAATCAGACAAGAATTGAAAAAATGACGAGATTTGGATATGGACAAGGATATGGACAAAGATTAAGACACATATAAACAATATTAGAATAAGATTGAGAAAAGGATAATGGACACACTAAGTACAAAGACAGGACAAGATTTATGACAAAGATTGGCAAAAGAAATGGAACAAGGATTTCGAAAGGGATTCGAACAAAGTCAGGAATTCTGATATGGATCAAGAGTTTGGACAAGAAGTAGGATAATTATTTGAACAAATATAACAATAAATATACAGATGAGGAATAGTTTGAAAAGAAAGGAACTAATAGAGACAAGAATAAAGAAAAGGACAAAGATACGCTATCACGTCAAAACTTATAGGTGTGTTCACGATACAGCCAACTTCTTTTTTTTGTAGTTCCTTAAGTAAAGTTTTCCATTATATGGCAAAGTTTTATTAAAGTAGCCTAAATATCCCCTTGCCTTTAATTAAAAAAAAAAAATGCCAATACTCATGAGTAACTTTTAAGTATTAATTTTACTCGGCCAACTGCAACAGCAGAAAACTTAAGACACCACCCCCTCCCCCCTCCCCCCTGGCCAAAGATGTTAAAATTTTTCGCTTTACACATTATAATCAGATTGGCAGAGTGTGCAAACTGTTTACTTTTTCTTTTCTCATGAAAATCAGCATTCCTCACGTTGAGCTGCTAATTATTTTCACTTTGTGGCACTATGGCATGGCTATAACAGATCAAGACTTCGTCTTCCACTTTTTATTCGTTGCAAGCATACAAATTTCTTTTTTGTTAGTTTCTTCCTTTGCTTTCTTTGAACTACGTACAATCTGCGATGTTGATATTTCGTCCTGTCAAAGTAGCAAAAAAGCAAAAATAAAACGAAATCGCACTGATGCTGATATTCTCAGAATCTATGAAGCTGATTTTCATTTCTTTTCATTCCTGACAAAGTGTAAATATTTTAGAAGTGTTGGCCAAACGTTTGATTTGAAAGTTGAAAAGCTTTAATTTAATTTTCGTAATAAATTAATAGATTCTGTTTCCCTTGTTTGCACAAAAGTTGCTTTTTGTGCTGGAAAAGTGCGGAAAATTATTATTAATAATGTTATTTTTATGAGCACACTATGTGTTTTGCTGCTGAAACTTAATTTAATTTCCCAAAATTCAAATTATAACGTCTGAGTGTTTCTGTGCATCTGCTGAATACTTGAATTAAAATATTCAATTTCGAAATTGCAAATTTTTGTATATAAAAGTTTTCACCTGGCGAGTTGTGGCACAATGACGCCGAGAGGACAAGTGTACAGAACACTGAGTGTGACTTCATCAAATTACTTCAATTATTTACACCAAATGCAGGCTAACTAATTTTGAGCAGTCAAGCGCTGCGAAAAGGACGAAGTTTTTATGCCGTTTTTATGATTGTTTTTGTTTGTTGTTTTTGTTGGTGTTGTGCACATTGTCACGTTTAACCAAGCATGATTGGCGATAAAAGTTAAAATTAAACAATAAATTCATGAGACAACAAAACACAAAAAAAAAAAAAAACAACAATAAAATTATAGCACAAGTACGCAAAAACTACTTTTTAATTTTTTATAACTTTCATGCAATGTGAAAAAAAATGCCCAAAATTCAATGCTTTTGCATTTCAAAAGAATTAAGTGAAAAAATCATGTTTATCGCTTAACGTTCAGCAGCAATCATGGCGCAGCGGCAAAGCGCGCGACTGAAAACTACTTGGTGGTGGGTTCAAAACACACAAAGAGTCTGTTCAAATCTGTTAAAACCGAAATTACTGTAACGTCTATTTTCGAAAGAAATTCTTCTTTTTTTTTAAATTTATTTATTTCATAACTAGTACTATAAGAACTTAGTTCTTTTAATGTACAGTTTACAGCGATATTACAAGGATTATAACAAACAACTTAATAACTTAACTAACTATTAACTAATTAAATTTAAATTCAAATTGCAGACTTATATATAACCTTATATATAATTATTAAATAATCTTAATATTTTTGAATACGGCCTTTCATTATTTATATTGAAAACGAGTTATTGAGCTCTAGGCCAATCATGTTGAGAACAAGACAACATGAAGAACAACATGTTGTTGGCTGTCGCCTTCTTTGTTCTTCATGTTGTCTTGTTCTCAACATGATTGGCCTAGAGCTCAATAACTCGTTTTCAATATAAATAATGAAAGGCCGTATTCAAAAATATTAAGATTTAAAATTTCTGGGAGAGCACGCCCGTAAAATGTTAAGAAAATCATTAGTTGTGTGTTAATCACATAAACAACAAAGTCTTTCATAACAAAATGGTCTCCACACCATGTTAGGTGTACCATCAGTTAAACTAACTGAACCCTAAAAATGGAAGTGTGGAAAAAGGGAGGAGCTAAAAAGCAAAAATAACAACAACTTCAATATGCTCTGATAGCGGCAAACCACGTGATCGAGTTTCGAAGATGCACATGAATTAAGGCTAGGCCTAAAAGTATGATACGATTTAGGTCAACCTTGGTACAGCTTGCATCTAATGTCGATAAGAACTCAGTTACAAAAATTCAAGCGTTCTCTGCCAAAAATAAAATTCCGGGTAACTTTCTCGGCATATTGGCAGTATAACTAGAACCTAAGTAGCTTGAGTGGATCACAGTGTAAAGTCACACAAAAGACTACTGATGAGTTGGTGTAGCGACCAATGAAACAGTCTGTATAGTCAAAGCTGTTGTGATTGGCTCTATACAGAGCCGTTGTTGTTGTTGTTGTTGGTTGTTGGCTGTCGCCTTCTTTGTTCTTCATGTTGTCTTGTTCTCAACATGATTGGCCTAGAGCTCAATAACTCGTTTTTAATTATTAAACTATATATATAAAAAAATGTTGTCAAATCTGTTTGTGACGAGTGTTTGAGAGTTCGGCTGGGTAAAAAAAAAATCTGCCGATACCATTTTGTAGGGTACGTTCTCTAGATGGTTTTAAAAAAAAAATTGTTTGAAAATGACAAGGGGGCGTGGCACCTCCCATACAACCCAAATCTACGGTAGCGAATAGCTCTGAAGTTATAGTTCGCATAGCATCGGAATTCGGTGTTCTACCTTAATTTACAAGAGCCGTTCCACAGGTAAAATTTTATGGGCGTTGAATGTGGGGCGTGGCACTTTTTCAGCAGACCAAATTTTCGGTATAACTTTCAAGCTATAAGTCACACATCAATGAAACTTGGTAGGAGCGTACTATTTAGTCGCGTCCTTCGACTAGCAAAATTTATCAAGTATAGGCCAAAGGGGTGTGGCACCGCCCATACAATTCAAATTTATGACATCGAATAGCTTTGGAACTAAATGCCGTATAATAATGAAATTCAGTATGGAGTTTCCACTTGGTGATATATTTATACTATAAAACTGGGATGGGCTTTGGAAAAGGGGGTGTGGCTACGCCCATACACTTGAAATTTTTGATATCAGATAGCTTTGGAACTAAACGTCGTTTAACAACGAAATTCAGTATGGAATTACTATTGGGTGATATTCTTCTACTAGAAAACTGAGACGTCATTGAACAAGGGGGTGTGGCTCCGCCCATACAAGCTAAATTTGCGATATCGAATAACTTTGGAATTATAAGTAGCATAGCCTCGAAACTTGGTTATCAATTTACACGAGTCGTTCCACTTAGAGATAGAGATAGAGATAGAGATAGAGATAGAGTTAGAGATAGAGATAGAGGATAGAGATCGAGATAGAGATAGAGATAGAGATAGAGATAGAGATAGAGATAGAGATAGAGATAGAGATAGAGATAGAGATAGAGATAGAGATAGAGATAGAGATAGAGATAGAGATAGAGATAGAGATAGAGATAGAGATAGAGATAGGGATAGAGAAAGAGATAGAGATAGAGATAGAGATAGAGATAGAGATAGAGATAGAGATAGAGATAGAGATAGAGATAGAGATAGAAATAGAGATAGAGATAGAGATAGAGATAGAGATAGAGATGGAGATAGAGATAGAGATAGAGATAGAGATAGAGATAGAGATAGAGATAGAGATAGAGATAGAGATAGAGATAGAGATAGAGATAGAGATAGAGATAGAGATAGAGATAGAGATAGAGATAGAGATAGAGATAGAGATAGAGATAGAGATAGAGATAGAGATAGAGATAGAGATAGAGATAGAGATAGAGATAGAGATAGAGATAGAGATAGAGATAGAGATAGAGATAGAGATAGAGATAGAGATAGAGATAGAGATAGAGATAGAGATAGAGATAGAGATAGAGATAGAGATAGAGATAGAGATAGAGATAGAGATAGAGATAGAGATAGAGATAGAGATAGAGATAGAGATAGAGATAGAGATAGAGATAGAGATAGAGATAGAGATAGAGATAGAGATAGAGATAGAGATAGAGATAGAGATAGAGATAGAGAAATGGATAGAGATAGAGAAAGAGATAGAGATAGAGATAGAGATAGAGATAGAGATAGAGATAGAGATAGAGATAGAGATAGAGATAGAGATAGAGATAGAGATAGAGATAGAGATAGAGATACAGATAGAGATAGAGATAGAGATAGAAATAGAGATAGAGAGATAGAGATATGGATAGAGATAGAGATAGAGATAGAGAAAGAGATAGAGATAGAGATAGAGATAGAGATAGAGATAGAGATAGAGATAGAGATAGAGATAGAGATAGAGATAGAGATAGAGATAGAGATAGAGATAGAGATAGAGATAGAGATAGAGATAGAGATAGAGATAGAGATAGAGATAGAGATAGAGATAGAGATAGAGATAGAGATAGAGATAGAGATAGAGATAGAGATAGAGATAGAGATAGAGATAGAGATAGAGATAGAGATAGAGATAGAGATAGAGATAGAGATAGAGATAGAGATAGAGATAGAGATAGAGATAGAGATAGAGATAGAGATAGAGATAGAGATAGAGATAGAGATAGTGATAGAGATAGAGATAGAGATAGAGATAGAGATAGAGATAGAGATAGAGATAGAGATAGAGATAGAGATAGAGATAGAGATAGAGATGGAGATAGAAATAGAAATAGAGATAGAGATAGAAAAAGAACTAGAAATAAAAATAGAAATAGAGATTGAGATTAAGATTGAGGTTGAGATTGAGATTGAGATTGAGATTGAGATTGAGATTGAGATTGAGATTGAGACTGAGTTTGAGATTCAGATATAGATAGATATCTTTTTGTTATCTTTGTGGCGTCCGTGGCGTAGTTGGTTAAAGTGCGTGGCCGCTATGTCAAAGAACTTTGGAAACCCAGGTTCGAACCCCAGCAGCGACAGAAAATTATTTGAATTAAAATAATTTTTCTGTACGGTCGCCACCTCTCTGCAGACAATGGCAAACCTCAGAGAGTAATCAAAATGCCATGTAAAGCTTCTTGAGAACGAGAACTTTCCGTTCATCGCCGTTCGGAGTCGGCGTTAAGCATGTAGGTCCGGTTCTCGGTCAATTGTGTACAAAACTTAATAACACGCACAACACAATTGATCATAAGAAGCTAGGTCAAAGTCCTTTCAAGGGCTGAAATGGCCAGTTATTTATTTTATAGATATCTTTTTTGCTACGACAGCAACGCGTCGGGTACCAGCTATCTATATACATAAAAAAGGAGTTTATGTTTGTAAGGCCGCAATAGACTCCTAAACTACTCATCCGATTAGCATGAAAATTTGTGTATAAAAGTTTTTTGGTACGGTGCGTGTTCGTGGGCTATCAATTTTGATCCACCTTGAACACCAGAGGGCGCTGTAGTACAAATTTTTTACAAAACTGCCTAAAACTCCTAAACTTCTAATGCGATTAGAATGAAAAGTGATATACAGTGGGTTTCTTATACGTTGAGTGTTCTGCTGCTATCGTTTTTGACCTATATTGAACACCAGAGGGCGCTATAGTACAAATTTTTTACAAAACCACCTAAAACTCCCAAATTGCTCATGCGATTAGAATAAAAATTGGTACCTATATAGTAGTTTTCAGGTACGATGAGTTTTTTAGCACTATCTTCTTTGACCCACCTTGGACACCAGATGGTGCTGTAGTACAAATTTTTTACAAAATCGCATATTTTTAGTTGCTTTCTTATGTAACATGTGCAAATATTTGCAAAATATTAAATATTTCTTAAATTTAGTAAAATAAAAATAATTTCCGTTATTTTGACATCAAAAACATGAACATATCTTGAAAACTATGAAAAATTTTACTACAACGATATATTTAATGCAACATCGTTGCTCAAAAATGAGAAAAAAATAATCAGAAATTTAATTTTGCGATTTTCGAGTCAAATATCTCCGCTGCTTTTGTATTCATTTTGTTAAATTTTTTTTTGTCTTAAAGCTTCATCAAAGTACTATGAAAACCTTATTGCAAAAATACCGTTAGTTGAGTAAATATATTTTAAATATTTTTTTCAAAAAAGGTCTGAAATATTGGAGTTTTCCTCACAAAAAGGCTCAAAATTTGTTTTTGTTGAAAAAATAATTTAAATTCAAATTCGCAAATTTTCAACTCTATTTAAAAATTATAACATTTATAGGCAAAAAATATTTCAATTTTACACAAAAATTAAAAACCATTTCTGTGATTCAAAAAACAAGGCCTACCCCTTGAATTTTTCGAACAAAATTTTTTTTTCCAATATTGTGTTTTTATATTTTTGAAAAAATATACAAGCTAACAAATTAATTTATTAGAAAAAATTATCTAAGTATCTCTTTCCAATCGAAAGTTATAGCCAATAATGTTTATCCAAAATATATACATATACAAAAAGCAAAACGCTGTGTGTGATGGCTGGAAACTTCAAAATTACTTAGCCGATAGAGCTGAAATTTTGGCAGTACATTTTTTTCAAGTACGAGATGGCTTAAATTTCTGTCACACCCCCTTTTACCGCCCACAAATCAATAAAAATGCTATATTTCCTACGGTTTTCGTCGATTGGGCTACATTTTGGTAATTTAGTCTGTATGCTTACTGTCGGCAACTGTACTAAAACAGGGTAATGACCATCTACTAGAAAACTGGGATGAGCATTATATAAGAGGGTGTGGCTCCGCCCATACAGTTAAAATTTGTATTATCGAATAGCTTTGAAAGTAAAAGTAGCAATACTTACATACAAACTCAAAATGGAGTTACTATTTGGTGATCTCCTGCTACTGGGAAACTGTAACGGGCAGTGGAAAATAACAGTGGTGTCAAACTATGAGTCTGAGAAAAGTTTTGAATACACCTATTATGTTCCCATATAGTTGCAGGGTGCAGCAACGCGCGCCGGGAAAAGGCTAGTTATTAAATATATTTAAAAGATACCCTAATATTAAGAAGCAATAGAGTTTGAGAGTTTGAAATTCTTCTCATTCAATATATATCAGTTAAGCTTTATTCAAAAAATATTAAAAACAATTTTACAATTATGAAATCTGGTCAATTTTACTAAAGATCTTTCCACACTCAATTAAATCACAACAGAATTTCGGTTCAATTACTTCGATTAAATAGCTCTTGATTGTCTTAGTTAAGATTATAAATTAAACGCACTGGTTTTCTATGACTACATGCTGAAGTATTCAGCTTGTATATTCATCAAAGTAAGAGTTCTTGTAACTGTAAAATCAAGTATCAGCTGTGCTATGAAATACTTTGAAACTGGCAAGACTTAATCTGTAGCTTACAATCAATCCTACAAGCAAACGTACACATCCACACTATGCCTTGAGCATCACAGACACATGTGTGCCAACACATAAGCCATTCTTGTGGTAGTAGTAGTTGGAAAATAAATTTAAGAAAATGTACTAAAACTGTCAAGTGCAGCAATGACAAGAAGGACATGCTGTAAATATTTGTTCACACGTCGATAGCTACAATATATATTGAGAAATCAAGTGAGCGAAAGAGAGAAAGAGAAAGTGAGTTGTATGGAGGAAAATTCAGGTGCAGTACAATGCAGTACACAAACACTGCTCCAATAACAATAATAATAATAATAATATAAGAAAATACAAACAAACAAACAAACAAACATACAAACATAAGTGAGCAAACTTTACATTTCACTAGACAGCATTTTCCAGGACACTTCAATAACAGTAAAAACCACAACAACAGCAACTTGCAACTACATTAAGAACTCCTTTCATATCATCACAAATACTAACACAAACACAAAAACACAAACACAAACAGTAAAAGGTAAGATTTCAGCGCATCAAATCCTTCATCGACTTGCAACGCTCTCATTGCTGCAAAGCTAAACAAAGAAATTCTCGCACAACCGTTAAGTTCTCAGAGCAAATACACACACACACGCTTATTCCTAAGAAGAGGGTTGTTTGAAAAGTTAATTTAGATTTTAGCGCTTAAAATTCAAATATTATAATTCTCAAAAGAATAAATACAACAATAATATAACTCTGAGCTTTTTCAACTCTAGTCAAATAAAATTCCACGTATCACTCATACGGGTTGACCACCTCCGATGTTGCTCAAACTTTCAGAATTGAATCTTCTCATGAAATAAAAACACTGATTTAAGTTAAAAAATGTTTACATTTGTTTTCAAGTTTTTACGTAACATTCAAATTTCGTCAAAATGGGAGAAAAAGTGAAATTGCCTTACTCTTGATATATCATATATTCAACAAAACTAACTCGATTTTTACGTTTGAGGTATTTTCGAAAAGACAATAAATAGTTGTTTTTTATAAAAATATAAAAAAACAAAATTATTTTTTTGAGTTTTTGAACTTTAAGGTCACATTTGATGCGTTTAATTTGGAATGGCTGCTATGGAAGTTATCAGGTTAACGAAGCAAAAAAGTTCTTAGCGTTTTTCTAAAACTAAATCTTACCAGGTTTAATCTTATGAGAATATTAAAAAAGGTTCAAAATTTTGTCTTAAAAAGAAAAAAAAAAAAAGAAACAAGAAATTTGAATGCTTTAAAACAAAATTTCGAGTAATTCAGTTTTCAACTTTAAATTTGAAAGTTTTTCAATTTCAAGAGTTTCCACTTACAAATCAAGCTGAATTTTTTTAATAATCAGATTCAACTTTTAACGCAACAAATTTTACTTTTGATGCTTCACGTTCAAATTTTTACAATTACGAAATAAAAATTAATTTTTTAAAAAATGCAAGCTTTTTCAACAACTCTAATTCAACTTTTTCAACTGAACCCACCTACAAATAACTTTTTAAAATTAATCGGGAATTTTTACAAGTGAAAAAGTATAACATATTTGTATGTGCCTTTGTTTGACAAAAAATTAATTTTTAATTTTTTCCGAGATGGTTTGACTGTTTGAATAAAATCTTTATATATCACGAATTCCACGAAAAAGTCAACCTCATAGGTCAAAAATCAAATTGTAAAGAGAGAAGAGAAACTATATACAATATATTCTATCGAATTCGGACAACACGTTTTAAGTTGAATTTTTCAAGATAACGGTAGTTTTTCTGTGTTTTTTTTACTTTCGCGTGGTGAATAAATTGAGCGAAAATTTTGCAGTTTTATTTTGATATTTGCCGTGAGGGCGTGCGCTGTTTATTACAACAATAAAAAAAAAATATTTGCTTCAAATTTTTTAATATTTTCCTAATAATAATCATACATATATATGAATAAATAATTATCAACGACATACCGTGGTAAGAGCAGTTAAATAAATTTAGAAAATATGTAGCAGGTGCGTGACAATATTGATATATGTTTCAATGCAGACTCTAATATAAGAAATTTTTTGCGGAAAATGCTGTTATGTGTGGATATTGAGATGGCAAACCAGATTGAAAAACATTTTTTTTACTATTTCCATTGAAAAAAATTCCACGCGTTTCGCACATGTTACACTTTTTTCTATACAACAATGTAGTTTTTATACACTACGTGGTCGTTCATAAATAACGTTACCAATTTAGGGGGGAGGAGAGGCTTTAAAATGTATTACGATCAGTAATGATGGGGGGTCTCATATATAGCAAAGTGACCAAAAATAAAACAACTCGAAAAAATTGAAATTAATACAACCTTCATTTAAAAAATTTCCATCCTTACATCAGCATTAGACGGTCAAACGTCTAAATTGACGGTTAACTATTGACAAGTGTCAATATGAATTCTCATAAGTGAGCTTTATTTAATTTAACCCTTAAATGCCCAGTGTATCTTTTTGGATACAGCCGAGAAAATAAGCTATTTATTTTAAAATATTGCAAAAATTAAAATGCTGGCTATTTAGTTTCACTCAGAAAATTTAAAATATAAAACTAAAATTTAATTATTGGCATAACTTTGTTGGCTTGGGAAATATTGACCGTAAAATTAAAAAGTTTTTTCATTTTTACGGAAAGTTCGTTTTTTGACATGAAGTACCTTTTAAACTATTAACAATTTTAGAGTATCATTTAACAAACAAATTTAGAGTAATCATAAAAAGAATCGTTTTCCACGTTTTTGCCTTGAACTCCTACAACCAAGCTGATTGATGGTATACGTCAGAATGCCCACTGTATACAACCATGTTTTCTTTAAACAAAAATTTTTTCCAAAAAAAATAAAAACGGGGTCATGTTAAGGGGATCATTCATCATAGCACAACATAATTATAATGATATCGGTGTTGTTGGGCATTTAAGGGTTAAAATAAATCGAAATATAAATTATTATTCAAATAAATCCATTTTAAGGAATCATATTCACAAAAACACTGAACTTGGTGATGTACGGATGCAGCCTTTACGGGTACTCTCTCAAAGACCAGGCGAATTTCTTTGCATAAGAAATGAGAATACACCTGAATATGTCCACATGGAATCTGTTGAAGAATTTGAAAAGTCCCCAAAATTCCAGCTTCTTCAATTCCAGTGATTGAGAGCATCGACTTTTGGATCGAATAGAATAGAATAGTTTTTATCGATTAAAATAATTGATTTTCAAATTTTTTTCTTAAATGTACCTAGTCATGACATAAAAGAGATTAAAAAAAAACAAAATAAGAAATTTTTAATCCTTTTGTTTTGTATTTCAGTTTTTAGTAAATATGGTCGAAGGTAACAGTAATATGAACGTACGGTGTAATTGTGCGTGACGAATGTAACATGTGCGTGACGGTGTTTAAAGTTGAAAAATTGTTTTATAATTTTTTTTTTAAATAATTTAACTACTAATATAATCTAGGATAACCTCTTATTGCTGTAAAAAAATATGAAAATTCTATCTGAAGTCAATTCGCAGAAATTTCAGATAGAAGCTGACATAAAATGTTTAAGGGGAAAATTTTGTAGCACGTGCGTACGCTACATTTTGCTTAATATCACCGAAATTCATAAGTGGATTCATAAAACCTTTACACATTTTAAATAAACCGTAAAATTAATTAATAAAAATTGCAAACCAGTTTTCGCAAAAATTTCTTCTTAAGTAAATCAGTTGCAATTACTCGCAAGCTGTAACAGTGCGTGACATGGAATTCATGATATAACAAAATTTCTAATTATTTCCATCTGCATTATTTTTCAACTGGTCTAGTTAACATTGTATAATGAACAAAAACCTTAAAAATTCGATACATAACAGAGTATCTTTGGATTTTTATCACCAAAAATTGATTTGTATCGTTTATTTTATTTTTATTCATAATGAAAACAGTTAAAAAAAATATTGTTTTTATATTTGTTTCTTTTTTTGCATATCACGTGAAAAATTTGAGAACACATTAGGTACTAGCTTTTTCCAAGCACGCGTTGCTGCACACAGCAACTATATCGGAACATAATAATTATATTCAAAATTTTTCTTAGGCCCATAGTTTGACACCACTGTCATTTTACTCTGCCCATTACAGTTTCCCAGTAGCAGGCCTTTACCAAATAGTATCTCCATTTTGAATTTGTATGTAAGTACTGTTACTTTTACTTCCAAAGCTATTCGGTATTACAAATTTTAATTTTATGGGCGGAGCCACACCCCCTTTTCCAAACCCTGTCCAAGTTTTCCAGTAGAAGGATATCACCAAGTTGCAAATCCATACTGAGTAACATTGTTGTGCGACATTAGGATCCAAAGATATTCTATATCAAAAATTTAGATTGTATGGGCAGAACCACACCTTTTTTTCCAAAGTCCGTCTCAGTTTTCTAGTACATAGAAGGACATCACCCAATAGTAATTCCATTCTAAGTTTTATTGTTATGCGACATTTATTACCAAAGCTATTCGATATCATATTTTTTAATTATATGGGCAGTGCCACACCCCCTTTTCCAATGCTTGCTCAATTTTGCAAGTCGAAGGACGCGACTAAATAGTGCGCTCATACCAAGTTACGCTCATTGATGTGTGACTTATAGCTTGAAAGTTATACAGAAAATTTGGTCTGCTGAAAAAGTGCCACGCCCCACTTTCAACGCCCATAAAATTTTACCTGTTGAACGGTACTTGTAAATTGAGGTAGAACACCGAATTCCGATGCTATGCGACCTATAATTTCAAAGCTATTCGCTATCGTAGATTTGGGTTGTATTGGAGGTATCACGCCCCCTTGTCCAATGTTCCGTGAATTTTTTTCAAAACCTTCGGTAAACAATTACGAACAAACTCACAGAAGGAAGTATACAATTTGATCCAGTCGTTTTCAAGTAAAGCACCCGAACAAACTACGATTCGTTTTTATATATTACTAGCTTTTTCCCGGTGCGCTTTGCTGCACCTTATCTAGATAAATACCGGAAAATGTTGCAATGCCTTCAGCGTTATTATTTCTAAACCACCTCGTACTCGAAACATAGGGGTCGTTCATAAATTTCGTGAACGATTTTCAATTTTTTTTTTTACCCCCCTCCGGTACTCTTTGTAGTGCATTTCAAAAACACTTCCCTCCACCACCATAAAGTAACGTAGTATATGAAATAAAAATAGAAGAAATAACTGTCGAAAAGCAAGCAAAGAAAAATTATGCCTTACTACACTTGCCAATAGTTAATAGTCAGTTTAGACGGTCAAACATGAAGATGTAAGGAAATATTGGAATGTTGGGTTGTATTAATTTCAATTTTTTCAAGTTTTTTTTTATTTTTGGTCACATTACTATATCTGAGACCCCCTCCCCCCATTCGTTACTTATCGTAGTACATTTTAAAACCACTCTCTCTACTAAATTGATAACGTAATTTATGAATGACCCCATAGTTACAGCGCAAATTTGAGCTCAATCGGCTCAGTAATTTTGGAGTCTATAACGGCGTTCTCTATTGTACATTGTTTGCATTTTACATTTCCCAGTAGCAGGATATTACCAAGTTGTAACTTCATTCTTACTTCTATGTTCTTTGTCTTTTACGTCCATAGCTTTTCTGTGTCATAAATTTGGCTTGTATGGGTGGAGACACACCCCCTTGTCCAATGCATGTCACCTTTTCTAGTAGAAGGACATCACCAAATGGTATCTACATTCTGAGTTTCAATGTTCTGTGACTTTTACTTCTATAGCTATTATATATTATAAATTTGGCTTATATGGGTGGGTGATGGGCACGCCCCGTTTTCGATTGCCCGTGCCAGTTTTTCAATAGAAATACCTTCATTGTTATACGGCATTTAGTTCCAAAGCAATTCCTATTTTCGACTTTGCGAAATTTGGAGAACTCAACAAAGAACTTGGAGAACTTGTTTACAGAGCTATCCCACACAAAATAGCGCTCAGAAAGATATCTAAGCACCATATGACTGGTACCAACCCAGAAAAAAGAAGATTTCTACAATATCTCAAGAGCGGTTTTTTTAATGGGAAATTTGGATTATTTTTTTTTTTTTATTTTTTTTTTTTGTTCAGGAGGTAACTTATATTTTCACTTGAAAAAAGTTGAATTGGATGCGTAAAAAGTTAAATTTGATCGGTGAAAAGATGAATCTGATTTGAAAAAAAATTTAATTTGAAGTTCAATTTGAAGTTGAAAACCTGTATTAGAACTATCAAAACCAGTAGAGGCACTTCGAAAAACTATTCACAATGGCCGAATTTTAGATCATAAGGCAATTTCAGTTATATATCCAAGGTTCATAGGTTAAGTTATACCTCCAAATATAATTAATAAAGAAATGAAATTATGTACACGTATTATCCAGACAAATATAAATACAGGTTTTAGAAACTATTAAAATCGACAAATGCCACATCTACTATGAATACGAGTAGGTTGTTGTTGTATCGGCAAGCATGTCTAGAAAGTATCAAATAGAAAGTATGTAGTAGCATTCTAGAAAGTATCTTAAAGTAGCATTTTAAAAAATTCATGAGTTTCTCTTATGTTTCAAAAATTTTATTGTTTCAAAAATTGATGAACGTTTCTTTTGAATTTCATGAAAGTTTCTTGACAATTTGCCAAGTAGTTTTTCAGATGCCATAATAGAAAGTGTTTCTTGGTCTTAACCTGATTCAGTGATGAATTGATTGGCCAATTACTTTTTAAGTTTCTACCCTCCATTACTCTTATTGACTAAAAATTTTCGATTGCCTTGAAATAATTTCTCAAACTACCCTCGTACTGCTCAATTTTGTAATTTTACCTGCACGAATTCAGGACAAGTTTTGGAATTCCTTTGCGGCATTATTTTTGTAATTTTCATCTCCGGCCTCGTGCAGCGTTCAATCAATTTGATGATCACTTTCAACATCATCGCAAGATAAACATCATCATCATCATGTCGTACAATGACAACAATAACAAGCAGCTAACCAACCAACCAACCAACCAACCCAGTTGGACTACTAACATTGTAAGATGTTTGCTTGCATTGTTGTTGTTGTTTTTAGTTATTGCCATCTTAAGTTTGCTAAATTGTGTGTGCATCTGTGTGTTTGTGGTGAGTGCGTTGGTGTGCATGTGTGCTTGTGGTCTATGTATTATTCTTTGTTTAAGCAAGCATTAAACCAGCTTTAATTTTGTCATTCATTTGCATTCTTCTATTTTATGTTTCAACAAAATTTACTTATTGATGGACGTATACTTTTACAATTGACTGTTTTTTGGAATTTATTTATATGCAAATGCTTACTGCATGAAGTAGTTTTTGCTTTTCCATTGCGAGAAAAATCGATTCTGTGCAACTTTAATTCTATTGAATAATTGAATTTTCAATTGCTCAATGAACAAAATTTTGCATTTTGTTTTGAGTTTTAGTTTTTGTAATTTATTTGCTCAGATTTTATTTTATTGCTTTTTATTTGATAACTTTATTATTGCAGCTTTTATTAAATTTATCGCATGCTATTGGATTTTTAATACGCACGCTATTAAATGTTTGGCGTGAATTGTAAAATATTTAATTTTACTCTATCACAAAAGTGGTGGAAACCACAAATTTGCTGATTGAAATTATATTTTTATCCATTATTATCAGAAAAAGGTTTCTACAAGAAATTGTCAAAGAACTGCAATAAATGGTTATAACACCTAAAGATAACTAAAAGATAAAACAACTACAAAAACAATTTTCATCAAAAGCCAGTCAAATGTAATGGCTCAGTATAGCATTCAAGAACAATCGCCACGGTTAGAACGTCTAGAAAAACCACAATAAAACAACAACAAGTCAAACTTCTCACACCGACTAAAAATGCATGGAGTTGAAGAGCGCGAAGTGAGTAAAGAGTGCTAAAGAGTTGCAAAAAACAACTCATCTGGCCTGCTCAAATTTTTAAAAATCAAAGTTTTGAGCATTTATTGAGTATACCAACAAGAGGTGTAAAACTTGTTTTTTCAAGAAAATGAACAATTGTGTATGTGGCTCTAAAATTTTGTATTGGAATGTAAAGTAGACACATGAAGATTATGTTTGACATACTAAACTTTTCAAAACTGTCAAGCCAACAGCTGTTATATAATACGCCTTTGTATACCTACACCTCTTGCTGATACACCCACTCAGAAAAAATTATCTGAAATCAAGGCAGCAAACATGAACATTAACATTAACAAAAATTTTTTAAATACTTCTCATAAAGTTCTCTTTTCTCCAACAGTTCTCGGAAATACGCATACCTGTGCCTTGGGGCCACATAGCCGGCCGCTGGTATGGCAGTCAAGATGTGCGTCCCATCTTGGCGTTGCACGGCTGGCAAGATAATTGTGGCAGCTTCTACACGTTGGCGCCACTCATTGCACCACAAGCCAGCCTGCTTTGTATCGATATGCCTGGTCATGGTTTTTCGTCACATCTTCCGATTGGTGTAGCCTATATAGATCTTGAATTTGTACGCTCCATAGCATATGTCATGCATTATTAGAAATGGAAGACGATATCGCTGCTTGGGCACTCTTTAGGTGGAAGGACTGCCTTTTTATTTGCTGCATTTTTTCCGGAACTCGTTGATGTCGTCATCAGTATAGATATTTTGTTTGGACCCGAAAGAGCAGCCACCTTGGTGGCTCCCATGCTTGCACACAACATTAAAAGGTCTTTGATCGAAAATGAGCGCCTGTTTGCTACAGCTCAATCGCAGTTGAACGAGCCACCCAGCCACTCTTATGGCGAATGCGAACAGCTGCTGTACGTGGCCTTAGCCCACTCCGTACCACTCGAAAATTGCAAATTTTTGCTTGAACGCAGTTTGAAAAAGTCGCAAAAGTATCTGGATAAATATTACTTCTCACGTGATGCACGCCTTAAATGCATGTTTGAATTCTGTACTCATGAGACAATGACGCATGAATTCATGCAGCGCATAAGCAAAGTGCCGATACCGTATCTTGTCATCAAAGGAAGCGCTTCGACGAACCACAATGAGCGCACTGGAGAAATTATGAAAGCAATGACTGCGTTGAACCCTTTGTTCCAGCTACATGTTATCAAAGGTGGCACACATCATTTTCACCTCAATGAACCGCAGCCAGTGGCGGATCGTATTTTAAGTTTTTTACAGCAACATGGTTTTTTGGATGCTGTAAAACAAGAAGCTACCGGAAATGCAAAGCCAGAGTTCAAAGCTCAGTTGTAAGTTTCTCGGCTGTTCGTTTTTGTTTTTACTTTAAGTATTTTAAATAAATGTTGATTGCAAAATTTTTGTGAAAATTAAAAGAATTTTAAATTATTTTAGACCCGATATATGCAACTTTACTAAATTTTATAAACTCGTCCTTCATAATTTGAATTTAAAAAAGGCCAAAAGTTTATCAACTTTTGAACGGTATCACTGAACTGAACAACCGACTTCCAGTTAAGTGATACCGACAACAAAAGGAAAGTTTAATTTTTTTTCCAACTAAAGGTATTCCCCTTAGCCAATGACGCTTGGTAGACTGATAGATTCAAAAGTAACAAATAAGAGACCCATATTTTATGTTTTTTAAGGCTTCAAACAAACAGGCAGAAATTTCTCACCTTCATATTAGCTGCGTTCGATTCGCCAGCCTATACTCAATTCATGTCGCTTATTTCAAAATTTGTATGTGAAAACAACAACAAAGTCTACAGCTAGTTGAGTATAGAGTAGGTCAATTATCAGTTGAGTTGAGTAAAGTTGCGTTACCAAGTTCTTATTTTTTAGTTGGTTTGTGTACGGAATAAGTAAAATGTAATAGATTCTGTCAAAATGGGATGTGAGAAAAGAAAAAAATTATTTTCCTTTAAGGGGGGAGATACCTCATAGTTTCGGAATAATTTCAAATGTTTTTTCAAAATTTTCTTTAAAACAAGTTTTAAGTCATTTATATTGGTTTGAAATTGCATAGTGACACCTCCATTCTGAAGCTTTTGAACGAACTGGGTATAATTATTAGCACCTATTGCAAAGTTTTGCCGAAAATATCGATAAGGCACGTGTAGCGAAGCAGAACCGAAAGAGTCTCTCCAAGACAAAAGCAGCTCGTACAGCTCGGATGTACCTTCCAGAAGGATATACCTACAAGTTGAAAGATATCATGAGAATAAATAATTTTTTTGGAGTCAAAACTGTTGAAAAAATAGTCGAATCTGGACCTTCGATTATATAAACTTTAATTTTTAACCGATATAAACTTTAATTTTTAACTTTTTTTATTATATTACAGGTTTATCCTTCCTTTCAAAATATCAGTACTCGAAGAAAAAACCTCTTTTGTTTCATATAAGTGAGAAAATTTTGGCAGCTACAGGAGATACTCTGCAGACCCACCATTTACTAAAAATATACATAGGAAAATAAAAAAATTATCCAATTATGTTATCAACTTGAAAAAAAATTATTAAACATAACTAATTTCACCCTGTCTAGGGGTATCTCCTCCCTTAAACAGTTTCTTTGTTTTCAATTTAATTTATTGACAGACTTCTTGTGGTCTGTCAAAACAAAAGTGTTGCCAACTATTCAGTAAGTAACAGCTAAGTGAGTAGCCGTTTTTTTCGTTTTTTGAGTTGAGCACTGGCGAATCGAACGCAGCTATTATAAATCAGTGTGTTTCTAAACTATGTCAAGACAACTTTATAAAAACACTTTGAAAATTTTCTTTGCAGGGGCACTTACTTCATTTATACCTTTGACCAAAACATTGCACGGAGGCCATTCAATGCAAATCCTTTTTTCATCGTTTCAAAAGTTTACGCAAATTTTTTACCAGTGGGGTCTTAATGATATCCTTGGAGATAATGTTTGGGTATATCAAGGTTGGGCTACTGATGTACAAAATAATAGCAATTTCTTTGCAAGAAGGTGACTTAAATCCCCTTGCAATCAATTTATATTGCATAGCAGAAAACTCTGCACTTTGACATGATGACATTGGTAGAAAAATCGGTTCCAATCACCTAGACCCAAACTACTACCACGTCATAAGTCTTATGACAATTAAATTTTGCCTAAAAATACCAATATTATGAAGAAAAAATTCAATTATCTTTAGTGACGAGAACAAATTTAATTATTTTTAGTTATTTATTAACCCTTTGACGACCGCTCCTGAACCGCTGGAAAATTTCTTTATCCGACAAAGGATTCGTGTTAAGCGACTCCAAATGACTAAACAAAAGTGTCGCAAGAAACAATTTTTTTACCTGCAAAAGTTCGAAAAATCATGGGACCTATATGTCCCAATGGTCGTCAACGATAAAAATGCATACCACTATTTTCTCTCGTTGACAGTATGCGAACGAAAAGTTTGAGGTTGAATTTTGATTTACTTTATGAGAACTCGTTGCTTTTAATCTGTTTTGAAAGTTAACCAATGAAAGTTTAAAAAATAACCTCTTCAATGATGGTACTTTGACCTCTATATGTCTATTTGTTTAGGAGATATTCCCAAAATATTTAAAAAGATTGTTAAAAAACCTCAAAAAATTTTATCATAATATCTGGCCTTCTATATTTGCTACGGCGTAATGTTTGACATCCAATGAAAGGTTGAAAAATAACCTTTCCAATGGTGGTACTTTGATTTATTTACGACTATTCAAAATATCACAAAATAGGTTAAATTTTCCAAAAAATCGGATCTTTCATTTGATGCAAAACAAAACTCCGTAACAAAAAAATTGTTGGGATTTTTTTAACGAATTTTTGACCTATTTTGGAAATATCTTCTGGACCAATAGTCGTAGAGTGGCCAAAATACCACCATTAGAAAGAAAATTACACTTTTGATTTTGTGATTTTATTTCAGTATAACTACGAACACGATCGCAAATCAAAGACCAAATTCTACTTGCGTCTTTTCTGCGATCACTTTGATTTGAGTGTGCACAATCAGTGGTGGATCTAGGATTCACCAGAGGGGGGAAGGACTGAGCTAACAGTTTTATAGACTAAGGGAGAAGCGGAAACGGCTTTTAGCACTTTTTTAATTTTTTTCCCCACACAAAAAATTTTTCAAGGGGAATGCCGGCTAAAGCCTTTTCAACCCGTATGTAAATACGCCGCTGTGCACTGTGGTTACAACAAAATTTCTACTTCGAATAATGATTCATTTTCTATATCTGCATTGGAAGTCTGCGGGCAACTGGCTACTCAAATGATCAATCCGGTCACCAACCGCGAAGTTGTAAGAAGGGTACCTAAGAGATTTAAACTTGCGGATATCACTTCCCTGTCCGATAATTCTGCAAAAGTGAAACGGGACGTAAGGATGTATTTTCTGCTTAAAACAACACAAAGGCAACATTTTGCTTCACCAATGATCGAAATAACTTTAAATTTCATCTTAAGAAAATGTAAATTCAATGCATTGATCAAAAATGCAAACAAATTTATTTTTATTGCAAATAAATCAACTTTTCAATAAAAGTAAATATGTCTTCGATTTTTACCGTTGACGACCATTGGGACATATAGGTCCCGTCAGATTTGGTGGTCGCGTGGATAGCCCAAGTGAACTATCTTTTTTTGCTATTTTTTGTTAAAAAGTGGAAGGTTGCCCTTAACTTCCCCAAAAATTTATTACCTATATCCTCCTACCCCCAAAATATTGCAACAAGAAGGAGGGGGAGAAAAAGTCAAGATTTTTCGACTTTGGGGTGGTCTGGTAGGCAAAGGGATGAATCTACCCTTGAAAATTAAGTACTTTCTGGAAGCCACATGCATTCCCTGTTGAATTATACCTTGTTAAGAAAAATTGTTTGCAAAGTTTTTCCAGGAAAAATTCGAAAGAAAAAGGGTCACCGGTGTCCATATGGACGTCAAAGACAGTTAAGACGGTTAAGACAGCTTTGATGGCTGTCAAAATAGTTGGAGAGATTTCCAAAGATGGAGAAGAACCCACGTTATTTTGTCTTTAAAAGGTTTGGAGTCCTTCTGTATTTATTTTATATTTCAGCTACTAAAAAAAGAAGCTGGCTGTATCATGCAAGCACCCATTGATTTTGACGTAAGAGCATATCTGTATCCTTGTTCCTATTCTTTCATTTGTTCCCAAACTTATCTTCATCTTTGTTCTTTTTCTTATAAAAAATAAATAACAGGCCATTTCAGCCCTTGAAAGAACTTTGACCTAGCTTCTTATGATCAATTGTGTTGTGCGTGTTATTAACTTTGTACACAATTGACCCAGAACCGGACCTACAGGTTTAACGCCGACTCCCAACGGGGATGTTCTTATTCTCAAGTAGCTTTACATGGCATTTTGATTACTCTCTGAGGTTTGTCATTGTCTGCAGGGAGATTTAGCCGTACAGAAAAATAATTTTTATTCAAATAATTTTTTGTCGCTGCTGGGATTCGAACCCGGGTCCCCAGGTTCGTTGACATAGAGGCCACGCACTTTAACCAACTACGCCACGGACGCCACTGGACGCTCTTTTTCTTATATTTGTTCTTTTTCCTGTCTAAACACTTGTTTTAATTCTTGTTCAAATTCCTGACCTTATTCTTAAATAAATCCCTTTCCAAATCCCTGACCCACTTCTTTTCCCAACCTCTGTCCTAATTCTTGTCCTTAGTGTAGCCAAATCTTTGTTCTTTTTCTTGTCCCATTCCTTGTCGTTATCCTTTTCTCAATCTTGTCCAAAATATTGTTTTAGATGTGTGAATTTTTGGCCTTATCCTCATCCCTATCCTATCATGGTCCTTTTCACAATCCCAATCCCTAAATTCTTTACCTTATCCTTTTGCAATTACATGCTCTTATCTTTGTTCAAATTCTTTTTTTTCTACTCCTTTTCTTATTTCTGGTCTTTATTTTTGTCCAAATCCTTGCTGTCATCATTTTTCAAATCCATGTTCTAATCCTTATCCAAATCCTAGTCCTAATATTTATCATTATTTTTATTTTAATTTAATTCTTTACTTTATTTTAAAATTTTTGTTTTTGCATTTGGTGCACTTAGGTTACTTTGAGCTGTTCCCTGTGTCATAATTTACAGTGTCATAATTTAGGCACGGAGTCATAATTTTATGCAACGTTTGGTGATGTGACTTAAAAAAAAAATTTTGGTTTTTCATGATGAGGTCAAAAAACCATTTTTTGCTGAATACTCAGCGAATAATAATTCCATGCAACGATATTGAATTTTTGTTGCATAAGTTGCTCCATCGCAATCTGACATAAATTTTTTTTATTTTTGCAAAACATTGAATTCCTTCATTTCTATTTATCAACATTTACCGTACCGCGTATACTTACCAAGTAATAATTCCATGCAACGCCGTTTTTGATCTTGAAGCGACTCTCTCCATAGACTTGTGACTTTTTTAGATTTCGTGTCTATTTTTGTCATGACTTAAAAAAACCGACCTTTACTGACGTGTTATATTTTTTACCGTAACACAAAGGCAGCTCACGCCGCACAGTGTTTGAAAATTCAAATTTACGAGCTACTTTGCGTAAAAAAAAAATTTTCACAGAATATGGTTAAACGCGATGCCAATATTCTCAGATACTCAATTAAGCAAATTCAAAGCTTGCAGCTTCAATGCTGACTTGATTTGTGTGTCAGGTTCTTTTCAAAATACAGTGATCTTACACAGGTGCATGTGAGCTTTGCGCTGCGTAAAAAAGTATTATTATAGTAATAATATAATATTTATTGTGAAAATGTGAAAGTGTTTGAAACGGTAAAATTTTTTTTTCATCATCACAACTGATCATTCAGGTAAATAAATAATAATTTTTTTCTGATTGGTATAGTTGGCAATTTTTATAAACTTAGTTTACTTTAAATTATAAAAAAACATTTTTTAGTAATATTAGTAAGAATTTGTTGGAGTAGAAGTAACATGAACCATATTGAACTATAAAATTTTGTTTTTTGTATTTTTGTACATATGTATATTTAATTAAGAACTGCTATTAACATTTTGTAGCGCAAAGTTTCGCATAAGTGCCCAGAGGTGCAGAACTCTTTCAATAGCCTAACCCTAGAAGAGTCAGGGTATATTGTCTTTGTATAAATAATAGTTGTAACGAACCCTCTGTTCGGTTACCTAAGTGCTGGGGTATACCCAGCGGTTGGTCCAAAGGTTCTTACAAAAAAGAAAAAGATTTGAGTTTAATTTTGAGTAGATTATTTCATTTATTATTAATTCAGGATTAAATCTATTCTTAAAATAAACTCCCAGAAGGGTATTACCCTCTTTGGGTACTGACTTATATATATTTCCTAACACCTTGAAGTGTACAACGCTTCTCGGGTATGCTCTAGATAAACTAAATACGATATTTTCTAACACCTCGAAGTGTACAACGCTTCTCGGGTATATTAAAGATACGCTAGATACGGTATTTTCTAACGCCTCGAAGTGTACAACGCTTCTCGGGTATATTAAAGATACGCTAGATACGGTATTTTCTAACGCCTCGAAGTGTACAACGCTTCTCGGGTATATTAAAGATAAGCTAGATAAAATACTTGATAACGCCTCGAAGTGTACAACGCTTCTCGGGTATACTAAAGATAAGCTAGATAAAATACTTGATAACGCCTCGAAGTGTACAATGCTTCTCGGGTATGCTAAACTACTAGTCAGAAGAGACCTTGCGTACAACACACGACTCCGCAGACTGACTTGATTGCGCATGTGCAGCGGCTTTTATACTCTTTTCTTTGTGTTGCTTGTGTTCTTCTTCTTCGTAAAGTCCGTTGCCAGACGCATGTTGCAGAGTGCGTGTTGCGGGTTTCATGTTGATGTTGCAGAGTGCGTGTTGCGGGTTTCATGTTGAGGTTGCAGAGTGCGTGTTGCGGGTTTCATGTTGATGTTGCAGAGTGCGTGTTGCGGGTTTCATGTTGATGTTGCAGAGTGCGTGTTGCGGGTTTCATGTTGATGTTGCAAAGTGCGTGTTGCGAGTTTCATGATGATGTTACCTTGTGTAGCTGCATAAATGTTGCTAAATGAAATGATGAAGCGACCATTATGTATGGAATTCATTCAATATTCATATTAATATTCATGTTCATAATCATATTCATATTCATTTACATATTATGTTATAATTTTGTGAGGATTAATATCGTCTGCGATATTGCATCCTCACACCCCCCCCTTTCTAACCCAAAGAAATTTTATTTATCATTAGAATAATAACGTTTGACTTCGTTTACGTGTGCTGTACGGATACGATCACTTCCTGATCTCCGTAGCTGCATGATCACGGGTGATATAAATCCATTAATGGTAAATGGTCCATCGTATTTGGGTGCTAGTTTGGCTGCAAAATTGTCGATGGCCTTTGAAAGGTGGTGTTCCTTTACAAGGACTTGTTCTCCGATCTGCGGATTCCATTTTCTACGACGTAGATTATAGTGTCTGGCCTGGTCTTGGGCGGCACGTTCCATGTTACGTCGTACAATTTTAAAGACTTCCTGTAAGCGTGTATGTTTCTCAACGGGTGTATGAGTTTCCTGTCCGGTTCCTGGAGTGTGTTGATCAAATAGAGTGTTCGGCAGCCGTGGCTCTCGACCTTGGATTAGGTACGCGGGACTGAAACCTGTGGATTCGGATACGCTAGTATTTATGGCTAAAGATATTTCTGGGAGTAAATCATCCCATTTTCGTTGATCTTCGCCTATGAGTTGTGAGATTATCCTCTTTATTGTTCGATTGGCACGCTCTGTTGGGTTTTCCTGCGGAGTATATGGCGCTGTGAACTGTTGTTTGATTCCTAGGTCGTCCAAAAAGCTGCGGAATGCCTTGCTGGTAAATTGAGTTCCATTATCAGTTATTAATACTTTTGGTACTCCAAATCTCGCCAATATCGTTTCTCTGAAGGATTTCTTGAGTGATTCTGTAGTGGCTTTGCGAAGTGGCACAATTTCCGTCCACTTGGAAAAACGATCAAAAAACACTAAAAGCATATTATTACCATGTTTTGATCTCGGAAGTGGGCCCACAAAGTCGGCGCATAACATTGCCCATGGTTCCTCGGCGATTTGTGTTAGCATCTTACCGGCTGCTGCTTGTTGGCATGGCTTAAACTTTTGGCAAGATGCACAGTTTCGGACGTATTTGCTAACGTCGCGGAACATCCCTGGCCAATAATATCGGTTGGCTACCCTAGCGATGGTCTTCCGAATACCCATGTGGCCCGCACTAGGATCGTCATGATTTTCTCTCAAGACCCTCTGTCGTTGTGAAGTCGGAACGCACAGTTTCCACGGGGCACAGTCTTCATCGTTGGAATGTTGGGGAATATGGCGATACAGTTGACCGTTTTCTTCTAAAAAGTCTGAGAATTTTTCTGGATTTTGTTGAATCTCAGCCTTCTTCTTGGTTAGCCAGTTACAACTGGGTTCTATGTTTTCTTCGAGCGTTGTTTTACGAAGAGTTTCCACTGGTTGTCTTGACAACGCATCTGCTACAACGTTGAGTTTTCCTTTCCTATACTGTATGTCGAACGTATGTTGTTGCAACTCGAGTGCCCACCTTGCTATACGTCCCGAAGGACTCTCGATTGCATTGAGCCATTTAAGTGACAGATGGTCCGTGATCACTGTAAAGTGGTATCCTTCAAGGTATGGTCGCATTTTACGGATGGCCCATACTATAGCCAGACATTCCTTCTCCGTTGGCGAATAGTTCTTCTCTGCTCCGTTTAAGTGTCTGCTGGCATACGCTATCACTCGTTCTATTCCGTCGTGTTCCTGGGTAAGTACGGCGCCTAGACCGTAATCACTAGCATCGGTCTGCAGTGTGAATTTCTGTGTAAAATCCGGGCATGCCAACACGGGTGCCTCGGTTAAACGTGTTTTCAGGGTTTCGAATGCTTTTTTCTGTTCCTCCGTCCACTTCCAATGCTTGCCTTTCCGTAGTAAAGTGGTGAGTGGTTGTACTATGCTTGAAAATTCGGGAACAAATCGTCGGTACCATGACGCTATTCCTAAGTAGCGACGGAGCTCTTTCACGTTCTCTGGTGGTCTCAATTCTTTTATGGCGGCTACTTTCTCTGGATCGGTGTGAATACCTTCATTACTGACTACGTGCCCTAAATATTTGAGTTCTGTCTTAAAAAACTCGCATTTTTCAATATTGATGTTTAAATTCGCTGCCCGGAGTCTTCGAAAAACTTCTTTAAGATGTTGCATGTGATCTTCCAGAGAGGATCCGATAACGATGATGTCGTCGAGGTATGCAAACGCATGGGGTTCCATTTCGGGTCCAATGACCTGATCTAACGCTCGCTGAAATGTGGCTGGTGCGGAATGTAGACCGAAAGGCATAACCCGCCACTGGTACAAGCCACGCCCTGGTACAGTGAATGCTGTGTATTGTTTGCTGTTTTCTTCCATTGGAATCTGCCAATAGCCATTTTTGAGATCCAATGCACTTATATATTTGGCACTTCTGAGGCGATCTAGAATCGTGTGTATTCTTGGGAGTGGGTAAGCGTCAGGTACAGAACGTGAGTTGAGTTGTCGGTAGTCCACACATAGTCTCCATGCTCCCGTTTTCTTTTTCACCAAAACGATAGGTGCGCTGTGTGGGCTGTGTGAAAGTTCAATACACCCTTTGCTGATCAGTTCGTCGACTTCTTTATTTATAATTGCTTGCATGGCCGGATTCCGTGGAAAGTAGCGTTGTTTGATTGGACGATCATCTTTCATTATAATCTTATGCGCTGTAATATTACAAACACCTTCAACTCTATTAAATTTGCTCAGTTCTCCTGCTAAAAACTGTTCGACGATCTCTTTTTCTGACAAGCCGTGGAGATTTTTGTTGAGGTCACTACGGTTTCCTTCGCGAATAACGGTGCAGCAGGGTGTTTCATCAGTGTTTCCCCTTTTCGATGAGATATTTGGCCAACGCAGCGTGGTTGAATACCCGCCACACTGAATAGATGCTTGAATGCCTATCAAGAAGTCCATGCCGAGAATGAGGTCATCTATGACTTTTGGAAGAACAAGCAATGAAGTTTGATGCTTCTTGGAGCCGAGCGTAATATCGGCTATTAATATTCTATTTACTTCCCTAGTGGAACTATCTGCCATTCGTACTGTTATTTGCGTTTCCTTTAGATTTTGTTGTGCTGTTGATATTTTGTTTGTTAAGGTTTCACTGATAAAGCTTCTTGTGGCACCTGTGTCGATGGTTGCTTTCACTTGGGTGGTGCCGATCATAACCATCGCGAAAATATGTGTGGAATCGTGACTTAGTTGCGAGAGTGTTGATTTTGGGTTTCCGTCTGGCCTCGCTCCCGACGATAACCCTGTGCGTTTCCCTGTGAGTACCGGCAGCAATTAACGGTAAGGATCCCACGTCGACCGCACTCCCAGCAAAACATAACCTGTGCATTTCGACACTCGCGGAGACTATGACCATTTTGGCCACAGCGGCGGCAAGCAGTGCGGGGATTGATTAATTGAGGGCCATCTTGCACGATCATTCGATGTCTCTCCTCTCTAGGTCTCGGTATTGGTGGTCGTGTTTGGCGTGATTCCGCCTGAATACTTTCGAAATCTTCAGCGAGTTTTATCAATTCATTTAGGTTTCCAAAATCCCTGCGTTTCACATACAATCTATAATCTTGATGGCAATTTCGATATAGTCTTTCGAGTTGTTGTTCCTCAGTGTACTGTGCATGTCGCATCAAGTTCTGGAGGGAGATTAAGTAATCCTTGAATGGCTCTCTAGGATGTTGGTACCGTTGGCGGATTTCATCTTCCAGCTGTTCGAAGTACCTTATGGGCAAGAAGAACTGTAAAAAATCTTCTTTAAATGCACTCCAGTTCCGCCACTGTCGATTATTATTGCGGAACCATATCAAAGCCTTGTCTTTAAGGAGTTCCGGCATCGTTCTCGGTAGTAGATTTTTGCTCAATCCGTACACTTCAGCGAGTTCCTCGACCCGTTCGATGAAGGCTAGTGGTTCTTTTCCACCGTCGTATTTGAATGACCACTTTCTTACCTGATCGATGACTGACGGATATTCCTGTTCCGATGTTGCTTGGCGTGATTCCATGTTTTGGGACGCCATAAATATATTTTTTTGGGCTTCTGCGGTGCCGATATTGATCTGTGGTAAGTTGGGTGAGGGACTTCTAGAGTACTTTACCTCTAGTTCTAACAGACGTTGTCCCACATCGGATTTTTCCTCAGTTTCGGAAATTAATTGTGCAAAGCGCTTCCGTAGTTCGTCGACTGTTCCGGCGGCGTCAAAAGAGAATTCCTCGGCGAATGCTTGAAGTTCTTCCTTACGAAGGGAATATACCCATGATGTTTTCAGAGGCATTTTGGGGTTTGTAGAAAGTCTTCACTCAGTGTTCTATATGTTATTATTGTAGATTTGTGATGCTGTGGATTTTCGTTTCTTTACCAGAGTCCCTGCTCGGGCGCCATTTGTAACGAACCCTCTGTTCGGTTACCTAAGTGCTGGGGTATACCCAGCGGTTGGTCCAAAGGTTCTTACAAAAAAGAAAAAGATTTGAGTTTAATTTTGAGTAGATTATTTCATTTATTATTAATTCAGGATTAAATCTATTCTTAAAATAAACTCCCAGAAGGGTATTACCCTCTTTGGGTACTGACTTATATATATTTCCTAACACCTTGAAGTGTACAACGCTTCTCGGGTATGCTCTAGATAAACTAAATACGATATTTTCTAACACCTCGAAGTGTACAACGCTTCTCGGGTATATTAAAGATACGCTAGATACGGTATTTTCTAACGCCTCGAAGTGTACAACGCTTCTCGGGTATATTAAAGATACGCTAGATACGGTATTTTCTAACGCCTCGAAGTGTACAACGCTTCTCGGGTATATTAAAGATAAGCTAGATAAAATACTTGATAACGCCTCGAAGTGTACAACGCTTCTCGGGTATACTAAAGATAAGCTAGATAAAATACTTGATAACGCCTCGAAGTGTACAATGCTTCTCGGGTATGCTAAACTACTAGTCAGAAGAGACCTTGCGTACAACACACGACTCCGCAGACTGACTTGATTGCGCATGTGCAGCGGCTTTTATACTCTTTTCTTTGTGTTGCTTGTGTTCTTCTTCTTCGTAAAGTCCGTTGCCAGACGCATGTTGCAGAGTGCGTGTTGCGGGTTTCATGTTGATGTTGCAGAGTGCGTGTTGCGGGTTTCATGTTGAGGTTGCAGAGTGCGTGTTGCGGGTTTCATGTTGATGTTGCAGAGTGCGTGTTGCGGGTTTCATGTTGATGTTGCAGAGTGCGTGTTGCGGGTTTCATGTTGATGTTGCAAAGTGCGTGTTGCGAGTTTCATGATGATGTTACCTTGTGTAGCTGCATAAATGTTGCTAAATGAAATGATGAAGCGACCATTATGTATGGAATTCATTCAATATTCATATTAATATTCATGTTCATAATCATATTCATATTCATTTACATATTATGTTATAATTTTGTGAGGATTAATATCGTCTGCGATATTGCATCCTCACATAGTCTATAATTAATAATTATTCAATATAATAATAATCTTTTAATAAAATAAATGCCGTTTTAAGATTTCCCTGTAACATTGACATCTTTTCGTGCGGATTATCCACACTGCATGCACATATCTAATTTTTTGAGTGCATACTTCATATCTCATAAAGATTAAGCTGGAAGAAGTGGCTAGTGCAAAAATATGACAAGGAGGCAATGGAGCAAAATAAAACTTTCGTCAATTTCGACAACGAACCGGGCTTATAGCTGATATGGTGAAACAAAGTTGCTGAACTACAAACGACGGTAACACTGCAGTCTTTTTAGATATATGCTCTGAGCACGGCAAGACATTTTGTTTCCTTGTACCCATGGTACAAGATACCCAAAAGTGTTCACAAAATATTACTGCATAGTGCGGACGTTTTGAAGTCTCTATTGCTCCCCATAGGACAGCTTAGCGAAGAGGCTTTAGAATCCAGGCATAAATAATGCAAATTCTATCGGGAGCATAACACAAGAAAAATTGATCGGAAGCAAAATAATGAAGATTTGCTGCATGCTCTGCTTATTTCTTCTGAACTTTTTATATCCAGCATTAGACCTCTACCAACAAAAAAAAACATCGTCATTGACACATGAGGTACTTACTTTGTTGGAAGTACCAGAGACCACACATCCGGAAACGATCGAAGGTTGCCTCGCAGACTCATCAACTAGCAAATACAGTGACATTGAATAATTACCATTCAAAGATATTTACTTGTACCATTATTATAAATTATTATTTGTTTTCATTTTTTTTTTATGATTTTTTAATTAAACATTCAATGTTTCGATTCTTTTAAAACATTTTGTATAATTATTTTACTAAATTTGTATACTTTTTTGGTTTCCTTCGTGATTTTTATTGTGTGATTATTTTTGCTTTAATGCAATTTTTAATCACATCTGACCATATTAAGTATACATGGTACCCTTGCTGCCAAAAACGCTTAAACACGATTTTTGTCGACTTATCAAATTTCAAGACCCTATCTACAATATTACAGTAGTTATAGTAATTACAAATGAAGTAGCTCGTAAATTAGCATTTTCGAACACTGTGCGCCGCTTTCCTATGAAAGTCATAAAGTCAAAGCATTAACCTATACTGTCGTGTCATTACTTTCATCATAACACCTACCCTCATTGAGTAACAACTCCATGCTTACCGATGCATTTTGGAAAAATTATTTTTTTAATTTTTTGGAAACCTGCGCAGTAAACGTAGCGTAGCCACGTCAAGTTGCTTTAAGTTATAGCAAAGCTCAACCAAATAATATTTGAGCTACAGGCGACACAAAGCTGACACTACCTCTTATTATTGTGGTTAACTTTAACAAATTCAACTTTTTCATTATTTCAATTTTATCATCATAACGCCTAAGTAAGTCAAGCCATTAGCTTATTTGTTGTGCCGGCTAATAGTTGTAAACAGTCGTAAGCAAAAATGATAAAAAATAATGAAGAGCAGGTATTTTAAAAAAAAAAGACAATTAAATAAACTCAACAGAAGTAATTGCAAATTTAAATCAAATAATTATAGCGTCCTTCGGAGGTGCACATACCGATGCCTTGGGGCTATGTTGCTGGTTGTTGGTATGGTGATCGTAGCAAGCGTCCGCTACTAGCGTTGCATGGTTGGCAGGATAATGCCGGCAGCTTTGCGCGGTTTGCACCACTTATAGCACCACATCGTAGCGTACTAGCCATTGACTTGCCCGGCGATGGACGCTCCACCCATTTACCACCAGGTATGCACTACCACATGCTAGACTATATGACCGTTATACACCGCATTGCCAAGTATTTTAAATGGACGCGTGTGTCGTTGATGGGCCACTCGATGGGCGCGGCATTATCCTTTTACTACGCTGCATTATTTCCACACAGAGTAGATATGGTTATCGCCATCGATATGGTGCATCCAATTTTCTTTGAGCATCATCTAGAAATTGAAATATTAAATTATTCTACTGAAAAACTGCTCTTAGAAGACGAACGTATTATGCGTGAACGGCCAATATTTGAATTTGCACAGCTGGAACATCAGCTATATGAGGCATACGGCCACTCGGTAGACTTGGCACAGTGCAAGTATTTGTTAGAGCGTAACGTCACACACTCAGAGCTACATCCATGCGGTTATTTCTTTTCAAGTGATCGCCGCACCAAGTACTTCCTTCAGCAAACCGTTGAGCCGGCCTTGATTTTCCAACTGGCAAATCGCATACGCAATATTAATTATTTGATTATCAAAGCCGAGCACACCTCTTACCTTTCCAATGATTCGGATGAAGTTATAGAAATACTACGTGCAAATAATCCAAACTTTAAACATTATGTTCTGCCGAACACAAAACATCATTTGCATTTGAACCAACCAGAGCTAGTGGCGGATCATGTGCTGCCATTTCTGCTCATGTATCCACCAGAGCATGCTCATGAGTCACAATCAGTGGAAGTGAAGAACAGATTGTAGATCTTGTCGGAATAAGAGGTTATTGTTGGAAAGTAATTTTTTTGTGTACTCTTATTATTCAAAATAAACATTTTCCTTAATTTTGCGTTCTTTTCTTTTATGACGTATTTTTTCTTGAAATTAGCTGCACTGAGACACGCTGAACACGATTTTGCAGTCGTGAATAATAAATTTGGAAAAAAAACAGTAGATGCAATTTAATAATGATTAGTTTTATTTTATGTTGATTGTATTTTCATTTTATTTTAAATCTTGTATATCGCCGAACAGTGGTACTAATAATTGCAAAAAGTGCCGAACACTAGTACGTGACTTTGTATGAACATGAAATTAGCTATAAGCGGGTTCTTAGAGTTCTAGGTCATTGAAAAGGAATCGGAGAAATCTAAGGTCAAACATGTTAAATTCAAAATGGCTTATTCAATATGGAGACTATGACTATCCTACATTCAAAACATCAGTACCATTCACAACTTAACTATGAGTAGACTCATAAGTAGACAAACATTTTAAATTACTGTGTTGGAAAAAAAAAATAAATTGTTTGGACTTTTATGGAAAAGATGCCATTTTCGAGCTGTATTCCCTGTCTGGGTCAAATAAACGATAAACAAATAAATTTTTCGGATTTTCACCTTTCAGAATCAAAAAAGGAAAAACATTGGTAGATCGAAGTATTAACAAAGATATTGAATATTTTGTAACAACACCTTTTCCATTTTGCATTAAAACGTGGCATATACGAAGTGCACAAGCCAAAACATAAAACCAATGCAGCGAATAATAGCCACTGACTCGTGCAAATTTTTTCTATTAGTTTCTGAAAATGAAGAGAGAAATTACACATTTTAGCGTTCCGAACGGGTAGAGAACGCTAAATTAGATCTAAAACAGTGTTAAACAGCTTTGCTCCGAAATACATTCAGAAAAACAAAAGCAGGAATATATCTCACATACAGCACGACGAAATCTTCAGTTTGAAATTCTCCGTCGAGCAGTCAACATTTATGCTGCTCGTCTTCTTACACTGAATAAAATTTTATTTTATTTAATTTATGTAAAATTTAACTAATCTTAATACTTTACTTTATTTTAATACATATGTTTGTCTTTGTAATAATTTTCTTTTATTTATTCATCCGTCATTTTTAATTGAAACAAGTAATTAAAAGAAATCAGAAGACTGGATTTATCTCATTAAATTTATACTTGTCTTTACCTAGTCGTTTCCATTCTCTTCATTTATTTTTATTCTTTGCCCGTATCTTTTTTTATATTTTTTTTTTTTTAACTTATCAATTTCTCTTTTATTAGCTTTTATTATTATTCGATTTTCTAGGTTTGGCTTTACCTTTATTTCACTTTTACTTTATCAACGTTTGTGAATTCCATAAATAAACTTGAATTATAAACTTTGTGCAATAGCAAGTCAACTTGCTTAAGTCTTTTTGCAAAATAACACGCAATTTTCTTTCAGTGAAAGCTTAAAAGCTCGCTTGTGTTAAAGCAAAATTGTTTAACACTTTTTGTGGGACAAATCTGTTTAACACTGATCTAAAATCTGAACTCTGATTTGGATAAAGACAAAATATTACTCATGCGTAATAACGATTTGATATCAGTTCAGAACATCATAATGTTAGTAGTGGACGAGTCATTTACTAGGTTATTTGCTTAAAAATTTCCGCTTTACGCTTATCAAAGGCAAAATCCCAATTGAAACTGACAAAAACAAATTTTTTTAGATTTATTTATTTTATAATTCTTAAAAAACATATTTTTCAAGAATTATATTGTTAGCTTAATGCCAAATAATTCATGAAGCAACAGGTTGCTACAACAAAAAGTTCTTTGCAGAACTAAACCAAGCTGACTAGACCATGGTTTCGTCGGACGCTACTCCGATTCATCAGTAGTCTCAGTGGTTCTTGCAGTCCACTAACTTTGACAAGCTAATAAGCGCAATATCAATAAACCAGAACGGAATTATAGAAGCGCTATACTTTGTCAAAGCAATGTTTTTCTACTCTTTTGCTAGTCGCAAAATTTCAAAAAGTTGACTGCATTGATTCTGCAAAGACTTTGTTGTTGCGCTTTTTTGTTTACTTCTTTATCACGTATCAATCTAGGTTCCAACATTTTGTTGGTATTAAACCATAGAAGGCGTGAAGAAGGTTTTTTGAAAGCAGATGTTTATTATATGCGCAGACACATAATATTACATCATATTTTCGTAGGTCGTGCTCGCACCAGTTTACATGAGTTATAAAATTGTGCCATTTTTAATAAGTTTATTTATTTACTTCTGTGAAGATAGCCCAAAATCTTCAGCCCAACTTTTTGCTCAATTCGCCGCAAAAACTTTTGAATGCTGAATTCGTCGCAATGAAAAAAATTGATGTTAAAACAAAAGTATGGAATTTAAAATACAAATTATTCTCATCATCAACAAATTGCTTTCAATCGTCCTTCATACCGTAAAATGGCCTAGAAGTGAAAAAGTCAGTTCATGAAAATGTTATGAGAGGAGAAAGCTGTAAAAGTCGAAATTGTCAAGCGATTTGCTTGAAAATCGACAGATTACACCTTCAGACTATCAGAAAAACATTTCAATTATCCTTTTGATCGTTAAAATTGTCCTTCCTAGGACTAAATTGCGTGAAATGAGTTGCTAGCAATTTTGCAGTTTTTTTTTTTGCAAATCGACAAAAAGGATAGAAGATGAAAAGTTCTCATCCTGGATTTTGGCTCAAAATTGTAGTTTTATACGGACAATCGAATAAAACTATGCTCAAGTACCGGTCTATCGTCCTTGATACCAAAATTTGAGCTGAAATGCGAAAAAATGTGATTTTTGTATAAAAGTCCAATTTCCACACCCCGAAACATGTCCCAAAACAAAAGTTCTCATCCTGGATTTTTGATATGTGATAACTGATTGTCCGTATAAAACTACAATTTTGAGCCAAAATCCAGGATGAGAACTTTTCATCTCCTATCCTTTTTGTCGATTTGCCAAAAAAAAAACTACAAAATTGCTAGCAACTCATTTCATGCAACTTAGTCCTAGAAAGGACAATTTTTACGATCAAAAGGATAACTGAAATGTTTTTCTGACAGTCTGAAGTTGTAATTTGTCGATTTTCAAGCAAATCGCTTCACAACTTTGACTTTTACACCTTTCTCTTCTCAGAACATTTTCATGACCTGACTTATAAATTTTATAATAAAACTTACAATTTGAGTGAATATTAACATCTTCGATGTTGGTTTAGCATGAATATACAGTATTTTTAAGTTTTTTCTTTCTTATTTATATTTTTTAGTTGTTTTGTAACATTTTTTTTATTTACGGCAAATTAAAATTTTTTTATGTTGAATTTACGGCGAATTCAAAAGTTGGGCTGAGTTGAAAATTTGGGATAAAGAGTTTGGGCTAACTTCACACCGGTATTTATTTTATAATTCTTAAAAAAACATATTTTTTAAGAATTATATTGTGAGCTTAATGCCAAATAATTCAAAATTTTTTAAAATAAAATTTTTAAGAATTTTCTGATGGTTTTTTGTTTAAAGGGTTGCATTACTTTTTAGCTAACGGCATTTTTAGACGCGTTTTTTAACCTTATACGTAATACCACTTATATTCATCAACTACTTAACTTTTACAACGTTAATCGAACTCGCAACGATTACAATTCAGCAAAATGTTTGATATTAATTTTTAAGTATTGAAATTAAAAAAATAACGGTATATTTCCAACAATGCAGTGTTTTTGATTGTTTTAGAGTCGGTACGAGAGAGTAGCTTAGGAAGCATTAGTTAAGAAGCATTAGAAGAAGAGTTTATCCGTTGCATTGGTTTTATGTTTTTGTTTGTGCGGTTGCAAAATGCAAAGGGTGTTTTCAATATTACTGGTATTACTTCGACCCACCAATTTTTTTTTTATGGATTCTAAAAGGTGGAAAATCGAAAAATTTCTTTTCAAAGGGTGTTTTCAATATTTTTGGTATAACTTCAATCTACCAATTTTTTTTATTGATTCTGAAAGGGGGAAATCGAAAAATTTCTTTGTTTACCGTAAATTAGGCTCAGAGAGGAAGAACAAGTCGAAAATGGCCACTTTTCCATAAAAGTCCAAAAAAATTCATTTATTTTTTCTTAACAAAATTTAAAAAAAATAATTCTTTTGTAAGCTTTTCTGTATTCTACCCAATAAAAAAAAAATAACGAAGATATCTTGCTCGGGTCCTGAGATATGAATTTGTAAAAATCATCATGATTCCCTGCTTTATGCATGCATTTTAGTAGTTTATTTGTGTTGCCACAACAACAACAAAACGAATTTTTCAAAAAAAAAAAAATATGTGATTTGCTGTACCTCTTAGAGATCTTTCAAAATATATAATTTTTTTTTCTTTAACGGTGACATAAATAAATTTGGTGGCCGGTTTGATGTGAAATGACACAGTAGAAATATGCTTTCTTATTCATGGGGGCCGCATGAAACCCAAAACTGGGAATTTTCAAAACAAAAACAAACAGTAGTTTTTCTAATAAGCAAAGACGAAGAAGTAGTGACATTTCAATTTTTATTTTCAACGAATAGAATCAGCCCTATCATGGAAAATGTTTTCTCGGGTATTGTAAAAGGGATTCCGCTTTTAAGATAGCATATTAAGACATTACATTTTTTATTTTACATTCATGAATATTAAAGGTTGATCAACAAATTTGCATTAAAAATTCCCAAAAAGTTCTCGAACTTTATCTTAAAATGGGAAACTCCCTTTTACCATTCCCGGGTGAACATTTTTCATGATAAGACTAACATAGGCTAAGATATTACAGAGTTATAAGACACCTTCATTGAAAACAAATGAAACTCGCAGGGAGTATCAGGCACTGTATGGGCTTTGGTTCTGTAAGTGAAATTTCTTTGGAAAATTACATTTATCTTTCCTCAAGCAACGACCCCTTGACAATAAAAGCAGAAAGTTTAAAAAGAACGGAACTATTTCAGAATTGTTCTCAATATTTTATTTATGTTTTAGCCATATTTTGGCTAAACCGTCACTGATCATACTCGTTTTGAATAATTGATATGCCACTCATATTCTTTGAGGAGCGTTATAAAACAAATTAATGAAAGACTTCGAATAATTTTTGAGATTTTTTTTGGTAATACATCTTAAAAATGAAAATAACTTCAATCTAGAAAATATCGAATAATTTTTGCATTATTTTTCAAAACAGGTAACCATACTGAAAATCAGAAAAACGGAAAGTATCAAGACCAGTAATTTTTTTTTTTTTATTAAATTCGCTTTTTAGACTTCTCTCCTTGTAAAAATGTACCTAAGGGATTGCCGCTTTTAACCGAGCATGCGTTAGTTGCTAGCGAAAATATGCGAATTTTTTAATTTTTTTTTTATCACAACCAATCTCGAAAAAGTTATTTCGAGATAAATGTACTTAAAGTTATGGTAAATTTTGGGTGTTTGAGAGATTTTTCCAATGCATTTGGATGTTGACTATCACGAAAAAAAACTATCATTCAAATGGGATGATTGTTTTCAGAGGAGAGGAGTACTTAGATGCAAACTGCGCGAAGACAAACAAAAACAACAAAATAATCGAGGCTTATCAAGAGAAACAAAATTTTTATACATTTTTTATCTAAAAGTGATAGGGAGAAATCTTTATTTAAATTCTTTGAACAGTTTTCAAATTGCTTCGGTATCGCTAAAATAGCTATTAACCGCTACTCGAAAATTTTTGATTAACTCCGTAGGAAATATAACTAAGCTACTTGACTTTTTTTTAAGTATTGTACATAAATTCGTTCCTCATAGCTGTCCAGTGCAATACAGCTTTGAGGATGTGCAATTATTTCTGCACTTCTACTGTTTATATAAATGTTAGATGCTACGGTTCGCTGTCTGCTGAATGCCTTTGGTTGCTTGCCTAAGGATTGCTGGCTAAGCTGACCCAATTGGCAGAATTTCAAAAAAAAAAAAAAAAAGCAGGAGACAGCAAACTGCAAGCAACATAATGCCAACCATGATAGGCAAAAGGTAGCAGCAACTAGCAACAGCCTCCGACAATGCAAACGAACACACAACAAAAGCCTGTCAAAAATGGCGCCTTAGCAATGGCGTCGCTGATGGCGAAGAAAATAAAATTGTCGACGTGCTATCGAGGAGACAGCGCTGTTTTAAGGAGAGAGTAAAAAATTGTGGTCAGTGCAGTAAAAATTGCTAAATTCAAATGGATAAGAACAAAATTAATAAAATAGCTTTATCCACAAGCAATAATCGTTTAAGTCGACTTTGGTCAGAACTGAGTTTTTTATGTAACTATATTCCTTGAGTATATCTTTACATATATACAAAATATGAAGCAACTAACATGAACCAAACCAAAGTTATTATACAAAAGTCAATGAAGCTTTCAAAGAACGTACATATATGGCGATTAAAAATTCTGAAGTAAGAATTCTCCAAACATTTATACCAGACTTGAGCTGTTATAGTTTATAAACACAGATATATAATATAATATAATAACAATGAAAAGAAACCACAAATAAGCAAATGTCTGCAGAAAAATGATTTTGCTTAGAAAGCTGTATGGCGAGAGAAGCGACTCACAGTGAGCTATTTCTATACAAAAAGCAAATATATTAAAGTTTCATAACCAACTCTTGTAAGTTAAAAAATTTTAAGCAAATTCGGATTTTGAGCTTTGCTCAAATTTTTTAAGAATATGACTTTTTTCCTCCGAATTTTCTTATGAAACTAATTTTATTAAAAAAACATTTTTAAGCTATGTTTTTTAATAAGAAAGGAAAATGTTATATGTTAAAAAATTTGAAAAATTATTTCTTTTATAAACTGACGCTAATAAGATAGACATTTAAAGACAGGGAACAGGCAATAATGCATATCTCCTTCTTCAACTCCCAAAAAAATATTTGAGAAATATTTTTATTGCCAGAAAATTTATTGGCATCAAAAATTTATAGAAATATTTTTTTGATTTTTACTCAAAACGTTATTTAAAATTCACTAAAGCTTATAAATTTTGATCACACAAAAAAAACAATATTTTTAAAATAAACATAAACCGTAAACAAACCCAGTTTACCTCTCAGACAATGTGTCACGATACGTTCATCTCAATTCTCTCAAAACTCAAAATAAAAAAAAGTAAATAAATAAATTAATACTTCACACATAAGCTCAAATCTTTATCACGCAGTAATAGAATATTGTTAAAATGGGATGAAAATTCCGCTAGGCAGTTATACAAAGTGACGTCATAAAATAGAGAAATCTTTATAATTTTCATATTTAATTGATCTATTGATCTTGATATTATGCACATCAGCTTCTCTTAGAAATACGATGTTTTGAGTTAATATTGGGCTCATCGTGAGTTTTAGTTAATATTGACGTCATCAAAATAATGAAACTTTCGTAAAATTCATACCCGCAGAGCCAATGAACTGGATATTTTGCACATGGCCAATTGTCTCTGATACTTTTATTTTAGTGGAAGTATATGTGAAGTCATATTAAAACTACAGATTATAAAAAAAATATCGTTTTTTGTTAAAAACTTTTAAAATTTTATAAAATCTTTATCAATGGTGATAAATTATGGAAGTTCCAGAGATACAGACTGCTTTGCATATGTAAACTCATTTGCAAATGAAAAACTTAAAAAAAAAACCAATCTATATTCATCAATCTCAACATATATATAATGGATTGCTTTTAAAAATACAAGTTTAAGGACCATTTACACAAAATTTTTTTTGCTGAATTTTTTTTCTTTTTTATATGCACTAACATAGTATTGCATAATAATGTGAAAATTTCTAGTAAATAAACCGCATTTTTTTTTTCTTTTTTGTCGAATTTTTTTGTGTAGGCCAAAAATTTCGCCAAATGTACATACAGTGATGGAAAAATATTAGAAACGACAAGCACTTTGGCATTTCGAAAAATTCTAATAAGTTTAAAAGCAAACTTTATGAATGTTACCCACTGTACACAAAAGTTGGATAGCGGTTCTCTATTTTGTTTACGCTTTTGGTCATAATGCGGCAAAAATATCAGTGATACCTTTAAATCAGTGAACTCGATTTCGTATTGGAAAAAAATAGGAACGTTTTCTAATTTTGTTAATAATATTGAATATAGAAGAATTAAACGATTGCATTCAAATACCGTTTAGAAAGTATTGCAAAAAATAAATTATTTTGTGTGATATTCTACTTTTCGCACCTTGTTTTATTCAGAATTGGAAGCGGAGTGCATTGGATTTTAGACAAAATACAGTGTGAAATTGCAGAGTTATTGAAGTGTTCAAAGAAAAAAAATTTATTCAGCTATGAATTTTGAACCAAAGAAGGAAAAACAAGGCAAAAGAGGGCAAAAAACGACCTAAGAAAAGTTTAAAGTATTGTTGGTTTGACAAACTAAAAAAGATCCATTTCTTTCATCGGAAGAACCCATAAAAAAGTAACTACAGTAAGGGAAAAAAATATTAAATTTATCCAAAAACTTTTTTAATTTATCCAAAAACCGAGTCATTTTTGCACCAATAACGCATTTGCATAAATCGACTACGTAAATATTTAAAATTTATTTGAATACATTTTTAATTATTAATTAAATGAAATATTTAAATATTAAAACAGAATTAATAAAAAATATATTAAAATTATGCATGAATTTTTTTAAAATATCTTTCAAATATTAACTATTTGAAAATAAAGCTATCCCATTTAATGAAAATTTATATAAAAATATTGAAATTAAAAAAAAAATATATTTAAATATTTCTCACGAGCTGCGTCCATCAAATACCATTTCCTTGTATATTTAATTTTTTTTTTTTAGTTTTTTCGTTCTCTAATTTATACTATTTTTGACAGCTGATGCACCAAATGTCAAAAATAGTATAAACTAGAAGGAGAAAAATAAATATAAAAAAAAATATGTAGAGACAAACAAAATATGTAGATACAAGCAAAATATGTAGATACAAGCAAAATATGTAGGTAAATGACAACCGGTGCAAGATACTTCAGAGAAAATATCAAGTTGCCAAACATGCATACTATATTGCCCTTGCAACAATAACTAAATGAGAACTATAAGAACTGCAAGTGCAAGAAATAAACTGTAGGAACAGAGTGCGATGCTGTTGCTGCTTGTCGGAGTGTGTGTGTACGTGAGCGATGCTGTTGCTGCTTGCTTGTATGGAATATGTGTGTACGAGTGTGGTATAAAGAAAATTTAAATACGTGAAAAAAACGAGTTGTAAGGAAAACATTTGATTTATCCACGTAAATATTTGAATAAAATTTATACTCAGGCGTGGATAATGCTAATATGCGTTATTTCCTTCAGTGTAGTCACAAAATACGGAATAGATTAATAGAAAAGGATTTTAAAGCATATTCCTCAAGAAAAGTGATATACTTGAGCAAAAAAGAAAATTCGCAACAGAGTAGCTTTTGCAAGAAAGCATCTGATACGAAATTGGAAAAATGTGTTGTGACCACACAAAATAATGGTGAGTTTGTTCGGATCCGATGTAATGCCCCATGAAAGACACATAGTCCAAAGCACGCAGTTAAAACTATTAAACAAGGTGATAGTATCGTAATGCTATGGAGTTGTTTTTCATCGTCGGGCGTAGATCCAATATATTGGATTAAAGATAAAATGTGGACCACAGACTATTAAAATATATTAAATAGTATAATGCTGTTTTTTTCCGATGAAGAAATGTATTTAAAATTATGCATTTAAAAGATTACGATCCCAAACACTCCTCGCAACTGGCAAAAAAATGATTCCAGGACAATAGCATCAATTGAACACCTTTGGGGGATCGTCAAGAAGAAAATAGTTAGCCATAAATCCAAAAATCAAGAAGAATTTTAAAAAAAAAGTATTCTCTTAATCTTTAAGTCATATGCAAACTTTGAAAACAAAATTACACAAAAAATAATCAAACAAAAGAAAAACATACAAGCTTACAAGTTTCTATTATTTTTTCCATCACTGTATTTGGCTGGCGCCAGAGGGGGCTTTGGGGTTCAACCCCCCCGAAATTCTAAAAGAACCTGTATATAAATGTGATGTACTGATGTTTATTATGTGGGCTAAGGGTACCAAAAAGAAAAACATTTGTTTTTTATAATTTACTTCCCTTCCTAATTCCTCATTTTATCGCTATGCTATAAACGTTTGTAGATGTTTCTACACATATTGCTAAAACACTAAGTTCTGTTCCAGTTTTTGTCACAAAAACACCGCATTTTTCGGATCAAATATATGCAAAACACCGCTCAGTTTTAATATAAAAAACCCACAGTTTCGATAGTAGCGGAAGTTTAGAAATAAAATTCCTTTTTATACAGTAATGGAGAAAAATTCTGGTTTTTGTTGTTTTTATTCATTTTTATGTTGGTTAAAATTAATCGTGGTCAAAAGAGGTCAAAAAGGTGCGGAGGAGGCGTGGTCAAAACTAATGACCTAATAAAGGATTCAAGTGTGCCGAATTTGAGTTAAATCCGTTCAGCCGCTTAGATTTGTTTTCGGGTCAAATATACAGAGAAATTACTTTTATTATAATTATCTTCACCCTAGCGTCACCTTGGGGCATTTAACACAAAAATTAATCCTGAGCACCACACAATCATATGGAATGAATATGGAGTGAAAGGTGGATAGCTTCAGTGGTTACTTTTACATACATACGCTTCAACGTTTTTATATATTAGATAATTCGAATTTATTCCTATATTTAACAAATAGTTTCATAACACAACGAACATGCGGAGTCTCTGCATCTATAAACCGTTAAGAAGGGTACACATTATCGCTCATGAATTGAGAGAGAATCTGAGCTTGAGTCATAGTATGTACACTTGACTTTTGAATTGTAATTCTTGACTGAACGCTCACAAAAATTTTTGTGAGCACGTCCGTCACGGGCTAGCTCTCGCTCGTTGTTTGACAATGTGTACTAAACTTTTTTCAATTCAACATTCGTTCAAAATTCTAATTATGTCCACATCTCTCCTGGTTGGATTTTTAAAAAATGGATGCAGAAAAGGCGTTTTTAGAAGATTTTATTGAATGTTTACTGCACGATATTCGCAAACGAATGATGTTTAATGAAGACGGCATGAATGATAATCTGGTCATGCAGCAGAATGAGAGAGAAATTTAACGAACTTAAGTGAAGCTCATGAGCAGCTATGGGCAGAGAGCGCTCTTAGAGCGTTGAGACAAGTGAAGACCGATTGAACGGTTTGGCGTTGTTGAACGTGCATCGTGACGTGGAAGTAACGTGTGAAAATGTAAAGAAAAATTAATATCATTTTATAATCTAAAGCATGTAAAATTTGATTTACTGATGACTTATTTAATAAATATACTATGTGTGTATATATAACGTATATAAATATTTTTGAAAGTCCCTCCGAAATATTTTCCTGGAACCGCCCCTGGTATTTGGTGATCTACTCTCTTTTCATATGTATATGGATTATGTATTCTTGCAAGCAAAATAGTAATGAAATGTTGTTTGTTTTTTTTTTTTTCCTCTAAAAATTTTATTTTTGTTTTTTTTTTCAAATAGACATATAATAGGAACATATAATAGGAATACCGGCTTGAGGCACTTTCCAACTAATATCTCGGAACCCAATTATCCGATTTGGATGAAATTTTTTTCGTAATAGTCAACACCGAAATGCATCGGAAAACTTCTGAAACCAATCGTTATTAAATTTTATTATTTCGAAAACACTTACTATAACTTTAAATGCGTTTATTTCAAAACCACTTTTTCTTGGTTGTGATAAAAAATTATAGAAAAAATTGTCCGATTTGAATAATTTTTGCACCACTTATCGCACACCCTCTTCAAAAGTGACACAACTCAAAATTTTGAAATTTTCAGGAGAGTCAAAAAACTATTTCGTTTTCAAGCAACTTCATTCAAAAGAAGGTTACAAAATGATTTTTTAAACATTAACGAGCAGTCAGAATAAAACAAAATTTTGACAGTCGATGTAGATGTGCATTACAAATTGATTTATATTAAAAAGTCAAAATTGAAAAAGTTGTGTCTCTTTTGAAGAGGGTGTGCGATATGTGCTTTAAACAGAAGTCATTCCCGTCGGTACTAGAATCATGAGAATACCTCCAAAAACAATGGAGCTGAACCTATCTTAAGACTTAAAAAAAAAACTTTTTTTTTGAAATTTTGACATTTGGATGCTACAGTTCCGTTTTTTTTTTTTTTTTTATCAACCTCTTCATTTTAGTACCGAATTTAGTACCGACATTAGTTCTTAACATATTTCCTTTTTGCATTTTATTTTCAGATGATGGACAAACATTTTTTGACAACAACCAGCAGCATACCTTTTTTCTTGGTCTACATAACATACAAAAACAACAACACGATAACAACAATAATTTTTCAACAAAGTTTGATATTTTATCTATGCAATAAAAAAACCGTTTTTTGATATCTTTTATAATTTTTCTGCAATTTAGTTTTTAGCGGAGCATTAAATTTTGGGTCGCCAGGGTAAAGGGAGCCCTTAGCAATAAATCTCATTTCTTTACCTCACTGTTTGTTAAGGCCGGCGATACATTTAGAGGTGAGTAAAATGGAGTGATATTGAGTTGATGGTATAAATAGAAAAAATGAACTTATAGGTTTAAAATTTGAAGGTTAATTCAAAAATACGTTAATTTTTAAAAAAAATTTTTTTCAAAAACAAAGATGGCGCTGGCTACCACAATTGGCATAAAAGACCCTTTGTTTTGCATTGTGTGCAATCTGGTGGCTGTTAGGTTGACCTGAAACAAAAAAAAAAAAATTGAAAATTTCATTAAATATTGAAAATATCTCTAGGAATGAGCCATAATTTTTAAAAAACCTTATTCAAACATTTTTAATTTTTTATTAAAGTTTTTATTTTTTTTTTAAGTCTTCATAAAATTATTTAATTTTAATTTATTAATATCTTAAATAGCAACTCGCTTTAAAAAATTCATAAAAATAGCCTTTGGATCGACGTCTAAAGTGCAATAATCACTTACCTATAAATCAAAGTTTAACCATATCCATCAAATACTTTTATGTTATATTTAACCATCGCTTATATGAAGACAACTCACTGTGGCATAGTGAGTAGGATATGTATCGAAAATGTTGCACTTATTGGCTGGGCATTGCAAAAAGTCATGCTTTTCGCCTGCGCATATGCAACATCAATCGATTTAATTTATTATTCAAAGCATATTTTTCAGCATTTTGCAAGATGTAAATTTTTTGCTGTTGTTCGTGCTGTTTGTTCATTTGTTCGTTTGTTGATGCGTCTGCTGCACTCCATGATCAGGTTTTTAAGGTTTCTTCATTTCTTGCTACACTTTTGATGCTTTCTTTTAAGAATTGATATTTTTTTCATGTTGTTGTAAAAATGATGCTGCATTCAACATTATGCAAATGCATCCGAGCAAATATTTGCATTGCTTGAATTGGTATGTTGGAAATGCAAGATTTTTTGTTGTTATATTGTTGTTGCATATTCCATGAAAATACATTTAAAGATTTTTTTTTTCTTAAAAATGTTCTAAATAATATTCAACCGGCATGCATGACTAAGTTAAGATCCATGTTGAAATGTTGAGTGCGTGTTAGTCTGAGTGGTGTGTGTGTGCATAAGAAAAGTAATTTCTTATCAGTTTGTATGTTTGCAATGTCTTTAACAATGAAGTAAGCAATTTTCCTTTCTTTTTCCTTTTTTTTTAAGTTAGATATTCATCATCTCAATACATAATGATATTTTCCTATAATATTAATTCTCGAATAGTATATGTAGGATGTTCAGAATTATTTTCAGATTTTTTTAATTGTTTTCATATAGAATGAATATAAAATAAACTTTATAGCTGAGAGAGAAAAAAAGAAGAGAGACGATCAACAAATAACTTTATAAATTTATTTAAGTTAATGCAGAAATGTTTTTATTTTGACTTCTTTGTAGAGTTTTAAAATAAGTCGGGTTATTTAAACTAACTCTTCCTATAATCTTTAAATCAGTAGTACTACAACATACACTATACAGTGGTACGCATACTACAATAATTTTTGACCTTGTTCTTGTGTTATTAGCTCTCTCGCTCTCTGCACTGACAAAAATTGTAGTGCTGGTATTAAGTAAGAATAGTTTTATAACTATCATTATACTTACACTCATAATTATCATTACTAGTATTACCTTTGGTCGAGATTCGACCATTTAAAAATTTTTTTTTTGTATTTTTATTGGAAACATTTCTGTTTCTTTCTTCACTCATATGCAAACGTAACCGAACTCATACCGCACCAAACGCAACACCAGCAGGAAATCACAAAACAGTAACTCAATTCTGATTTTCCATGTTCTGTGATTTTTACTTTGAAAGCTATTCGATATCAAAAATGTAGCTTATATGTACATATATGCGGAGCCACACCCCTTTGTCCAATGCCCGTCACAGTACCCTACTTCCCTTATTCTACTTTCAAGTAGAAATGCTTCCAAAGCTATTTGATATAACAACTTTGAGTTGTATGAGTTTTTCCACGCCCTTTTGTCAAAGAAGGAAGTTCTTACCAAGTTGCATTAATTTGTGACTTATAGTTCAAAAGTTATACCGAAAAGTTGGGCTGATGAAAAGTGCCTCGCCTTTATTTCAACGCTCATGAAATGTAACCAGTGGATTGGAACGTCTGATTTGAGGTCGAATAGCCCACCATAGATATTCGATGCACTCCTTTTCCCTACTCTTATTGATTTAAAAAAAAAATTATCAAAATTGGTTGAGAAACACGGGAGAAAATGTTTCTTAACTGTTCTGCGTACACCTATTTATATATAGATATATAATAATAATATGTATAATATATGAAGTAGATAAGGAAATGGCTTAAAACATAGATTTGTGTATATAACTTTGGAGTGGTTTGAAATATTTGAAAAATTTTTTCGCAGAAATAATTTTTTAAGCTGTGGAACTTTGTAAAAAAATACAAAAACAACATTTTGAAAAATGTAATTTTCATCAATAAAATCATAGGGGGTAGCTCGATGATCGAAACACTTTATTAAATTATATATCAAAATGAAGCAATTTTTGCAAATAATTGATATATTATATGAAAGAGTGTGAGAGAAGAAAATAGAAATAAAAAAATAAAATTACAAAAAAAAAATATCTGGTCCAATTTTTGAGCAAAAATTGAATATTTTAGAGTTATTTTGAAAACAACATAAGAAATTGAATTGGAGAGATAACGGTAAATATTTTCTTAATTCTCCAAAGTAATTTTATTAAACTTTCAGACAAAGAAAATTTAAGGAAAATCGATTGAAAAATGGCTGAGATATTTACATGCAAAATCAAAATTTGAAATATAAATTGTTTTTTTCTCATTCTGAGGCAATGACATTGCTTTAAGAAATGCATTGCATGGAAAAAATCTACAGGTTTCGAAATATCGCAATATTTTTGATGTCATAATAACGGGAAACTTTTTTAACATACTATTCGTGAAAAATATTAGCAAAAAAGTTTTCGTATACCGTTATTTTTCTCAACCAACGAATTTTCATACAAAAACCGTTGTACTGAGAACATCTATAGTTTTCGAGATATCACAATAATTTTGATGTCAAAATAACTGAAATTTTCCAACTTTACTATTTGTAAGCAATTTTACCATCACAATATATATTGACACTTCTTACATGAAAAAGTGCTTATTGTAGGGTAACCGTAAACGATGGTGAAAAATATTAAAGTATTTTTTGCACATCTTATGAAGGTCTAAATTTTTTTCTTATATAATGTTTTTCCATCTCTTACAGTTTAGCTTTTATTTAATAAATGCTCTTTTTCCGCTCATATTTGAGGTCAAAGGTCATTAATCGAATATTCAATCATATTGCGCAGCCAGACCTTTCATCCGATACCTCATTCTTCATTCTACCTCTACCCAGTTCTGAGATCCCTAACTAAAATTAATATAAACTTTCAACGTTAATATTTCGGGTCAAAGGTCATCAATTTAAAATCTAATATAATTCGGCACATCTATGGTGCAGCACCTTTCGAATGATATACGTTTCATTGTCCTTATTCTAAAATAAATATTGAAAAAGTGTACGACAACATTCGATGTTTGCGTATTAATATATAAGATCATTATCACTATCACTCTGATTATGATTATCATTATTATTATTATTAATAATATTATTCTGCATTTATAACTGCACAAAAACTCATTTTCATATACCTCAAATTTTTCTGCAGTGCAAAACATACGACCAAGCGGCGTAAACCCCTCAACTTAAAGTTTCAGCGCCAACTGATTGAGAGAACTTCGTGCTTGTGATCGTGTACGTGTTTCGATTCTCGCATAAAGCCGTCGAGTATCACCACGCGTGGTACTACGCGAACATCACTGCTTTAAATCAGTGATGGGTACACCAATACTATTATATTTTCTGTAGTTTTGTGCTTGTGGTAGTGGAGTCTCGCTCTCAGCACTGAAAAAAAAAATTGTTGTGCAGGTATCAATACATATGACGACTCGGCTCGTTTATTTAATATTTTATTTCAAGTTTAGATTTAATTTTATCAAAATAAGTCCACTGAAATTATTAAAAAACAAGTTTTTTAGTAAAAAACGAAATAAATATTAAATTCAAATCGAACAAAACAACGTAGACAAAAAAAAAACATAAATAAAACAAGTCTTCGATTATTCAGTAAATTCTTATTTATTTGGTCATCTATTTTTTTCGGTGATTAACAATCAAGTTCAAAGCGTCATGCAGCGTGGACCACAGCATGAAGTCTCAGCGCCAACCATGGTATAATAATGGATGGTAGCATTGACAACTGCTTATTTTCTCTTCAACAGGAAAACATAAACTGTCAAACACAGCTTGTTGTGCAAATACATCAGCAGCTGCTGTGGTTGTTGTTTTTTTCACTTCAAGGTTTTCAACATTGCTTGTGTTTTCAATGGCGGATTGTGAGCGCTCTCTTTTTGAGTATATTTTTTGACAGAATATGTTTTCCCAAGCAACTGTCAATGCTACCTTGTATTATTATACCATGGCGCCAACTGATTGATAACTTCTGAATAACTTCTTGTCGGTGTTTATATATGCGAGACACGACAGAGAGTACGAAAACGAGTCTCTACGAGTCTCTAGCACGTGAGCCACTAGGCGCCCTACACTGTTTTAAATTAAGCATTCTTTCTCAAGTAAGTGTCTTTGTGATGTAGCATTGTATGTATGTTCCACCATCAAGCGACAACCATTCAACCTATTTATCGCATAAAATTATCAAGCGTTTCGATTTATTATTTTAATGAATTTGAATAAGCCATTCAAGATTGGCTTCGCCTACCCTCAAGAATGATAGAAACAAGATTACGCGTTCCGCAGTCCCGTCTCTCTTTCTCAACTGAGTGCATGACGTCACACATTACTTTTCATTGACAAAAACGTATGCAAATGTGCGATCTCTTGGAAATCTCTCCTCACTTGCGATTTCGCAAATTGACGAAATTGAAAATAAATTCTTTCAAAAAAGTAAAGTAAAAATATTTACTCTTCTGTAAAAAATATAAATATTTTCGTATACGAAAAATATGAATTTTTTAAACTTTCAAGATTCTTATCTCCTAAACTATTCGAGACTGACAAAATTTTATTGTACCAATGGGTTAAAGTGATCCATATACATATTATAAAAATAAGAAAAAAACATATTTAGGCGTGGGTGTGGGAGTAAAATTATTCCAAAGTCTGATAATATCGTTTGTGACGTCATGCTATCTCTCTCTCATTTGCGGAACGCGTAATCTGGTTTCTATCATTCTTGGCCTCCCTATTAATTAAAAAAAAAAAATTATTTTTTAATCAACAAAAGTAACTTTTTGTCCCCGCACTCTAACGACAAACTGCGTGGACAACGAATTTCTCCAGAAGAAGTTGTAGATACGTTCAAAAACTATGTTTTGGAAGTATCTCAAGTGGAATGGGATAAATGAGTATATTTCGAAAAACAGTAAAACTATTTTCAATGATAAAAATTTGGCCTTTATATAAATTCCCGAAATATATTTAGCAACCTTTGTATTGAAGTTTCGGTAAGGTTTCCACCAATAATTTCAGAAAGACTTTACACAAGTTGCACCCTATTGTAGCGGCCATGACCGAGTGCGTTAAACAGTGCCTGGACCATTCGATCGCAATTCAAAACCAGGTGCGAACCCCAGCTGACTTAAACAGTTTTTCAATTGAAATTAATTTTTCTGTTTGGCCGTCACCTCTCTGCAGACAATGAAAAACCTCAGAGACTAAAACACGCACAACACAATTTTATCATAAGAAGCTCGGTCAAAGTCCTTTCAAGGGCTGAAATGGCCAATTCGTTTTTTTTATTGCAATCTTAATAAAAGTTCAAATTTATATAACTAGTGTCTTTAAAGCTTTCCGAAAGCTGAGCAGAACTTGCAAGTTAGTTGTCGAAAGCTTAAAAAAAGCTTGTGCGTTAGTTAAACTAGCTTTGATCAGTGAGTGCGCCCATCAATGATAAGTGCCCAAATTTCTTAAAAGTTGGCAAATATACTCAAGCGTTTGCTGCCAAAAGCGAGTATTTTTTCACCTTTAATTGGTGAATAGCTGTAAGATATGATTGGCATTTATAAGCTTTTCCTTGAGTATTTCAACACTGAACTTCAAGCTGAAACCGTTAAGGCTTTAAACAGAAATGTTACAAAGTTCACCTCAAGAATCTAACAAATTGTTTGCAGCTTGAGCTGCAACTTGAGCATCAGCTGGCATCAATTAGCAATTTTTCTTTTTTCCTTTTTAAGCAGCAGAAAATAATGTTATCGCCGCATTCAATTAAGGAATTTTTATTACTCGCTTTGTTCACGTGTCGCTTTCAACGCCAGACGGGTCATAACATCACATCGCAAAACAATCCTGTAGATTCCCTTGTTTGCAATTTTTTTTTATTCTTTTTCTTTTAAGAGGTCAGCAGCAGCTATAGCAACAGCAGCTGTTTTCATACAATTTAACTATTTTTTTCTTTGTATTTTTTCTTTAATTTTTTAGTAGATGTTGCTTCTGATGCTGCTTCTACTCAAGTGCAACACCCTCATCATTGACGTCCGTTGGTGATGTGTTGCAGACTCTAATTAAAATCCTTTTAAATTGAAGTGCTGCGGTTAATTGACTCTTCGGAAGGTCCTTCGAGTAAGCGGGTGCAGCAGCAGCAGCAACGCGAAAGACTGACAAAAGATTGTGGAAATGAAAGAGTTACAAGAAAAAAGACAAAAAAAAAATGGAAAAAAATTTAGGTTAAAAAAATTTTGCCAAGTTTTTCAACAAATTTTTGTGGTTTTTTTTTTTTTGTTTGCATTACTTTCTTGCTTTTTTACTGCTATGTTAACAAGTTTTAATGATTTTGTTTTAAAACGGAAACGGAAGTGAGCTGTTATTCGAAGCAGATTAAAACGTTGTAAAGGAGGAAAACATAGAGTTTGGCCACCAAAGTGGAAGCGAGGCTAAACACTTAAAAAGCACAAAGACAAACTTTAAAAGCTTAAGAAAAGCTGTTCAATGAGCAACTCGAGCGTTAATACAATTTAAACTATTTTTTTTTTCGTTTTATATTTTGCACTGTCTAAAGCTAAATAATTTAGATCGTTACCATACCAAGAAAAACGGAGAGCGAGAGAAAAAAAATCTTTCAATTTTGAGCTAGATTCTTGTGTATTTTGACTCAAGGGTGTTTGTTTTCTGCTCTGCTTCTTCATCTCTGCCTTTTTCTACGCCTCTTGTTTTTCTTCTACTACTATTTATATCCACGTGCATTATTCCCAAGTGGCATCCTTGCTTTGTGCTTTAAATTGGCAGCGGTAACACTTTTAGTAGTAGCACAAAAAGAAAACGAAAAGAGTACCGCTGTTATTACTTTAAATATTCTCTTCAAATATCAACAACTTTAGACGCTTGTAGTCGATTCAGCGCCGTGTTTTGTTTTTGTTTTTTTTTTTGTAATTTTTATTTTTTTAGTTTTTTCCTTTTTCTTACATTTGTCGCAGCGTTATTGCCTGGAGTGCGAAAATTGAGGTCAAAATTATTCTTTCTATGAATACTTAATAAGAAGTGAAAGATACTCCGGGGAACCTTTTTTGTATCGCCGTGTTTCCTGATGCTAATAAAAAATGTATCTTTTTAAATGTTGTAGACGGAACCGAACAAGTGAGATAAGAATTGTTTTTTAATTGCTTTTAATTATTAAGTCAAAAGATTGTATAAGTTAATTGAGCGCATAAATGGCAACTTTCAATGGACACAGATCAAGAGTGTCCTCCAATCAAAATAATATAAACTTTTTTGTACCCAGCTTATTATATTTTCCTACTAAATTGAGTGTTTTTTCCCTCTGTGGACTTTGTTAATGATTTTAAAATGTCTGCCTTTGAACTTTAGATTAGATTAAATATAAGAACAAAAATATGAACATTATGTGACGCTCTTTGAACTCATTCGGTCTTCAAACTTAAGGTGACCAACTTTTTCTCGTAGGTGGCACCTATCACTGAAATTCACCAAAACTCTATAACTAGGCATTTATTAAAGCTATGATCTTAGAATTGGAATCAAGCATAATAGTTATCAAAATATATTCCCAAAAAAATAGGAGTGGTTTCGGACAACGGGGCGTTGCAGCCTTTTGCTGCCTCTGTAGTCGAGTAGTCGATTGTGCTTGACTGCCATCCTAGAGGATCCCAGTTCAAATCCCGGCTGGGCTATACTTTCATTACTTCCTTTCTTTACTCCTGATCATCTGAAATTAAAAACTGGTCAATACTTACAACTATACAACTACTTACAATAAAAGATATAGCCCGTAGTACAGAAAGTTCTTGGTGAGGATCGCTTAGTAACTGAAATGGACTGAGATGGACTGCATTACACTAGCCTCAGACTTAAACTCACACTGCAAAAGGCATTGTAAGCATTTGGATATTTTATGATAATGAATTTTTTTCCTTTTATGGTTTCTTCTCGGTTATTCAAAATTTTATAGCCTTAATAGCCGAACGTGTTGAGCTTTTTACTGCAGGTTCAATTCCTGCCTAAATGAAAGGGGGTCTTAGGCAGTACTCTATAATCCGACAAATTCGATTGTTCGACACTGCCATGCAAAACGTTTGTCGGATTACCAGGGGTCCACTTTAATTTAATATTTTTAACCCTATTCAAGGAAAGCATTAAAGTAGTTATTGTTGGGTGTGACAAAGTTATTTATAAATATCACTTGATTGATCCCTTTCTAACACTAAACCTACCGACATATTATGTATACCTATTTCTACCGATGGCGGTCAAATGACCGCTTTTGAAGTAAACATTAAAGTTTTTTTCAGTTGATTGTAATTAATACAGAATTTAGCATAAACAATAAACACAAAACAATTTTCATATAATAATTACAAAAACTTTATTTTTCGGGCTTTAGGATTACATTTTTGGAAAGAAGGCTCGAAACTGAAAAATTATATGTTACTTCAGTAATTTACACACATATCCTTATTCAAACTATAATAAAATTTATTCGCTGTCGCATTTTTTACAGATGGAAGGTCTCTCCCGTAAACATTTTCCGGGAACATATTTTTTACATGTAGAACAAATGTTTATGGTTTTATTTTTTTTGCAATACCAATTTGACACATTTTTCGTCTTTCAGAAATTGTAGTGGAATCTGCTGAAGTTTTCGCCATACTTTCCATTTTTTCTTGTTCATGTATATCGCGATATTCGGTTGCAAGTTCCTCTGCCAACTGAAATAAAAATTCTTGTCGCGATATCCTTTCTCCAGTTGTTTGCTTATATAAAATCTAAGCATTTATAGCAACTAAATCCAGAATGTTGAAAAATACCTGGACAGGCCATCTATTAGATTTAGATTTTGTGCTGTACTTTCTAGCCATTTCATCCGTCATATCCACGCCAAATTTGGTGTTATTATAAAAAGCAATAGTTTCAGGTATACATTTACCTGTTTTTTCAATTTTTACATATTTATGCTTCGAACTTAGTAAGAGAACTTTTTTGTTCGGTTTCCCTTGTAAATTGTTAGAGTACAATTATTTCATTTGTAAAGCTGCGTTGAAAAACGTGCCATTTTGTCTTTCTTTTCTTTTGCAGGTTTGGGTAATTCCCTCTTATTCGCCCGAATAGTTCCTACTAAGGTAGTTCTTTTTGATAAAAGTTTTGTTGCTAAAGATGTGCTCGTAAAAAAATTGTCGGTGGTTATATTTCGTCCGCACCCTGTAAATGATTCAGTGAGTTTAAGAACAACAAATTCACTAAGTGGTATTGTTGATGGCCTCGTCTCATCTTTTCCCAAATAGATGAGACGAGCTTGGTTTTGTCGCAAATAGCTGTTCATGAACATTAATATTTGCACCTGGTTTGTAGCAGTTTTGACTATTTTCTATAAATGCATTCCATACCTTGGAGATGAGAGCAAATTTGTCAGTCTGCAAACGCTGGCTCCGCTCGCTTCTTCTATCAAAACGAATAAATCGCATAATTTCTGTGAAATGATTTCTGTTCATTGTTCGTGAAAAAAATGCAGGACCCCATTTCCTATTCCATAAATATGAAACGTTCAAGTTTCTTGTTTCATATGCACCACGTGCATATAAAATTGCAATGAAAGCATCTAACTCTTCTTAAGTTATACTCCCTCCATTCGGATCCTAAAACTCGACGTGCTTCTGATTCTGTTACATTTTTATATGATTCATAATTCCCTGGTCATTTCTCTGAAAATTGTATGAAGCGGAGATCTTCCAGATCCAGAACCATCGTGAATTTTTTGCCAAACAGTTCCATTAACTGAAGTTTCAATATTCTGATCGTTTTCTTCACATTCATTTTCGGAACTGGAGAACAATCTCATTCTTCTTCGTCCCCTACGCGTATTCACAATGTTCTCTTCCTCATTATCCGTGTCGAATAGCTCAGAGTCAGTGTATAATGGATCATAGATCATATATACTATTTTCTTCTACATCTACTTCAGAGCATAGTTCGCTTATATTATTTATTTCTTCCAGCAATTTCCTTTGCATCGACATTTTAGAGCTAAATTTTTGAATTTGTATTTGAATAACTCGGCTGCGAGATGTTGGCACCCCATTGGTTTAATTTCGACTGACCAATTGCATCATTTAAAAGGTCAGCAAAAGGTCAGTAAAGGTCAGTAGGTTTCAGTAATAGGTCAGCGATAGAAAATTTTTTATTCGCGTTTTAAATTTTTCAAGGTCACATTGAGATGTTGGCACCCCATCATCAATGAAATAAAAAAAAAATACATGAAATCAATAGAATATTGTCTGCTGATAATAGGTCAGCATAACTGAACAATAGGTCAGTAGTATTTCTTAACCAAATTAATTAATTAAGTTGCGTTTTCGAGATTGCCCATGGCGTATGAGTGATTTTAATTAATAGTATATCCCATTAATGTTGCGTATACGCTACGGTGACAAGATTTCATCAAACAAAATACGGTGTATGGAAAAATTATATTAGATAAATTAATTTTTATAAATAATGTTTTTGTGCTGCTTATACAATGGCCAGCATGGATTTAAATGCATGAATTCTTAAATAATTTTAAAGATATATACTATATATAAATGAAATATATGAAAAGTTTTACCAAAAACGTAGTACCCATTAGCAGGAGGAAAGAATTATTAAAATTTTTTCAGCGATTGAATGAATCTTAGCCCCGTTCACCCCGTGAGTGAACGAAAAATAGAAGGTGTTAATACACATATTCCACCTGAAAATAATGTTAATTTTGAGTTTCTATTTATCTTTAATAATGCCAAAAAAATATTTACAAATGTTAATAGTGCCAGATTACGTAGTAAAAGATTGGTGCCAAAGTGAGGGTTAAGGGAAAAATATTAAAATTTCGAGAAAATTGCAGTCAATTATCTTGTTCTTGATTTCAACGTTTAATACTGTGCCAGCAATAGGCATTATAATTTTTTTTTATTTTCATTTGTTTTTTAAGTTTCATTACCTTTTTAACAATATAAAATTAAGGTGTGTCCTTGAAAGAAGTTGTAAGCTGCCAACTTCAAGCATGCATATTGATGCTTCGTGCACGCCTTCTTTGTATGAGCGACACCCCGTAAGCTTATTTGTTTTTAACTTATACTTCAGATACTTTAATGCATACATGCGTGAAAAAAAGATCTGCTCGTAAATATTTAATATATTCCGATCTAGAGAAGCTGTTTTTTCATTAAGTGATTTTTGCAGACAGTACAATAACGAACAAAATGGTGTTAATTAAAAATAATTTTAGTTAGTTTAACGTCATGTAAAGCAATGTGAAAAATTAAATTGATGTTATTTCCTTTTATTTGTATACTAGCTGATACCCGACGCGTTGCTGTCGTAGCGGAAATGATTTCTATCTCTATCTCTATCTCTATCTCTATCTCTATCTCTATCTCTATCTCTATCTCTATCTCTATCTCTATCTCTATCTCTATCTCTATCTCTATCTCTATCTCTATCTCTATCTCTATCTCTATCTTTATCTCTATCTCTATCTCTATCTCTATCTCTATCTCTATCTCTATCTCTATCTCTATCTCTATCTCTGTCTCTATCTCTATCTCTATCTCTATCTCTATCTCTATCTCTATCTCTATCTCTATCTCTATCTCTATCTCTATCTCTATCTCTATCTCTATCTCAATCTCTATCTCTATCTCTATCTCTATCTCTATCTCTATCTCTATCTCTATCTCTATCTCTATCTCTATCTCTATCTCTATCTCTATCTCTATCTCTATCTCTATCTCTATCTCTATCTCTATCTCTATCTCTATCTCTATCTCTATCTCTATCTCTATCTCTATCTCTATCTCTATCTCTATCTCTATCTCTATCTCTATCTCTATCTCATCTCTATCTATATCTCTATCTCTATCTATATCTCTATCTCTATCTCTTTCTCTATCTCTACCTCTATCTCTATCTCTATCTCTATCGCTATCTCTATCTCTATCTCTATCTCTATCTCTATCTCTATCTCTATCTCTATCTCTATCTCTATCTCTATCTCTATCTCTATCTCTATCTCTATCTCTATCTCTATCTCTATCTCTATCTCTATCTCTATCTCTATCTCTATCTCTATCTCTATCTCTATCTCTATCTCTATCTCTATCTCTATCTCTATCTCTATCTCTATCTCTATCTCTATCTCTATCTCTATCTCTATCTCTATCTCTATCTCTATCTCTATCTCTATCTCTATCTCTATTTCTATCTCTATCTCTATCTCTATCTCTATCTCTATCTCTATCTCTATCTCTATCTATATCTCTATCTCTATCTATATCTTTATCTCTATCTCTTTCTCTATCTCTACCTCTATCTCTATCTCTATCTCTATCTCTATCTCTATCGCTATCTCTATCTCTATCTCTATCTCTATCTCTATCTCTATCTCTATCTCTATCTCTATCTCTATCTCTATCTCTATCTCTATCTCTATCTCTATCTCTATCTCTATCTCTATCTCTATCTCTATCTCTATCTCTATCTCTATCTCTATCTCTATCTCTATCTCTATCTCTATCTCTATCTCTATCTCTATCTTTATCTCTATCTCTATCTCTATCTCTATCTCTATCTCTATCTCTATCTCTATCTCTATCTCTATCTCTATCTCTATTTCTATCTCTATCTCTATCTCTATCTCTATCTCTATCTCTTTCTCTTTCTCTATCTCTACCTCTATCTCTATCTCTATCGCTATCTCTATCTCTATCTCTATCTCTATCTCTATCTCTATCTCTATCTCTATCTCTATCTCTATCTCTATCTCTATCCCTATCTCTATCTCTATCTCTATTTCTATCTCTATCTCTATCTCTATCTCTATCTCTATCTCTATCTCTATCTCTTTCTCTTTCTCTATCTCTACCTCTATCTTTATCTCTATCGCTATCTCTATCTATCTCTATCTATCTCTATCTCTATCTCTATCTCTATCTCTATCTCTATCTCTATCTCTATCTCTATCTCTATCTCTATCTCTATCTCTATCTCTATCTATCTCTATCTCTATCTCTGTCTCTATCTCTATCTCTATCTCTATCTCTATCTCTATCTCTATCTCTATCTCTATTTCTATCTCTATCTCTATCTCTATCTCTGTCTCTATCTCTATCTCTATCTCTTTCTCTGTCTCTATCTCTATCTCTATCTCTATCTCTATCTCTATCTCTATCTCTATCTCTATCTCTATCTCTATCTCTATCTCTATCTCTATCTCTATCTCTATCTCTATCTCTATCTCTATCTCTATCTCTATCTCTATCTCTATCTCTATCTCTATCTCTATCTCTATCTCTATCTCTATCTCTATCTCTATCTCTATCTCTATCTCTATCTCTATCTCTATCTCTATCTCTATCTCTATCTCTATCTCTATCTCTATCTCTATCTCTATCCCTATCTCTATCTCTATCTCTATCTCTATCTCTATCTCTTTCTCTTTCTCTATCTCTACCTCTATCTCTATCTCTATCGCTATCTCTATCTCTATCTCTATCTCTATCTCTATCTCTATCTCTATCTCTATCTCTATCTCTATCTCTATCTCTATCTCTATCTCTGTCTCTATCTCTATTTCTATCTCTATCTCTATCTCTATCTCTATCTCTATCTCTATCTCTATCTCTATCTCTATCTCTATCTCTATCTCTATCTCTATCTCTATCTCTATCTCTATCTCTATCTCTATCTCTTTCTCTATCTCTATCTCTATCTCTATCTCTATCTCTATCTCTTTCTCTATCTCTACCTCTATCTCTATCTCTATCTCTATCTCTATCTCTATCTCTATCTCTATCTCTTTCTCTATCTTTATCTCTATCTCTATCTCTATCTCTATCTCTATCTCTATCTCTATCTCTATCTCTATCTCTATCTCTATCTCTATCTCTATCTCTATCTCTATCTCTATCTCTATCTCTATCTCTATCTCTATCTCTATCTCTATCTCTATCTCTATCTCTATCTCTATCTCTATCTCTATCTCTATCTCTATCTCTATCTCTATCTCTATCTCTATCTCTATCTCTATCTCTATCTCTATCTCTATCTCTATCTCTATCTCTATCTCTTTCTCTATCTCTATCTCTTTCTCTATCTCTATCTCTAACTCTATCTCTATCTCTAAGTGGAACGACTCGTGTAAATTGATAACCAAATTTCGAGGCTATGCTACTTATAATTCCAAAGTTATTCGATATCGCAAATTTAGCTTGTATGGGCGGAGCCACACCCCCTTGTTCAATGACGTCTCAGTTTTCTAGTAGAAGAATATCACCCGATAGTAATTCCATACTGAATTTCGTTGTTAAACGACGTTTAGTTCCAAAGCTATCTGATATCAAAAATTTTAAGTGTATGGGCGTAGCCACACCCCCTTTTCCAAAGCCCATCCCAGTTTAATAGTATAAATATATCACCAAGTGGAAACTCCATACTGAATTTCATTATTATACGGCATTTAGTTCCAAAGCTATTCGATATCATAAATTTGAATTGTATGGGCGGTGCCACACCCCTTTGGCCTATACTTGATAAATTTTGCTAATCGAAGGACGCGACTAAATAGTACGCTCCTACCAAGTTTCATTGATGTGTGACTTATAGCTTGAAAGTTATACCGAAAATTTGGTCTGTTGAAAAAGTGCCACGCCCCACATTCAACGCCCATAAAATTTTACCTGTGGAACGGCTCTTTTAAATTAAGGTAGAACACCGAATTCCGATGCTATGCGAACTATAACTTCAGAGCTATTCGCTACCGTAGATTTGGGTTGTATGGGAGGTGCCACGCCCCCTTGTCGTTTTCAAACAATTTTTTTTTTAAAACCATCTAGAGAACGTACCCTACAAAATGGTATCGGCAGATTTTTTTTTTACCCAGCCGAACTCTCAAACACTCGTCACAAACAGATTTGACAACATTTTTTTATATATATAGATTACCAATGTTTTCTTAAAAATAACCCGCAAGCTAGCCTTACCTTTTTTTAGAGAAATCCTGAAACAAGCACCTATCAATTATTTTTATGTATATTAACTGTAAAGAATACTCAGCCGATTCTAAAATGTCAAGTAGAATAAGGTGTGCGATTTATAAAAGAATGACCCATATTCAAAATTAATTATAATCAAGATTAATTAATTAATTATAAATATTATTGAATATTTATCCAATATAATTTTTCCATACACCGTATTTTGTTTGATGAAATCTTGTCACCGTAGCGTATACGCAACATTAATGGGATATACTATTAATTAAAATCACTCATACGCCATGGGCAATCTCGAAAACGCAACTTAATTAATTAATTTGGTTAAGAAATACTACTGACCTATTGTTCAGTTATGCTGACCTATTATCAGCAGACAATATTCTATTGATTTCATGTATTTTTTTTTTTATTTCATTGATGATGGGGTGCCAACATCTCAATGTGACCTTGAAAAATTTAAAACGCGAATAAAAAATTTTCTATCGCTGACCTATTACTGAAACCTACTGACCTTTACTGACCTTTTGCTGACCTTTTAAATGATGCAATTGGTCAGTCGAAATTAAACCAATGGGGTGCCAACATCTCGCAGCCGAATAACTCACCAAAAATAAAATGCAGAACTTAGTACTTACTATTTTTATTTGTTTGTTACCCAAAGTTTGTAGCCTATTTTATTATTACAAATAGAACTAAGCACGTCGCAAATATTTGTAATGCCGCGTACAGAGCCAGTAATCTGTAAGAAATATACACAGAAAAAAAAGAGTAGAACTTTTACCTAAAAATGTAGTCAATTCAGCTAAAGTAATCCGGTGATTTTCAGTCAACGAATTTGATTAGGTGCGCTACCAATTTCTAAATGTTAATTATATGCAATTATATTGGGTAGTTTAACTGCGAGAGTAGCTAAAAAAACCTAAATATTTAGGTGTACCTTCAACCATAAAATAGATAAGACACATAATTTATTAGAAGAATTAGCTAATTTTTTTTAAACTATGACCACTTCAGATTAGGCAAGCCACCTACTAAGTGTAGAAAAATCATCTAATTATTTAGATAGAATTCCCACTTAAGAGTGGGAATGCCGTGCAAAAAATATGCAAAAAATTTGTTTTTTGTTTTGCAATTTCTATTTTGAAGTGAAACTTCCTTAGGTGACTTTACTTCATTTCGTCACATGATTGAGAAGAAAGATTTGTTTTATAGTAGATAGAATGATAGAGATATTATTATATTATATACATTTTATAAATGACTGAAAAATTTCTTTGCCACCGCTGAGATTCGAACCTCTGATCTCAAGATTGCAACAACCAACGCCTTATCTATTGAGCTAAATTTCCAATACAAGAATTTACGCTACATACCAATTAATCAAATTGCTGTAGATGCGCAGTGGAAACATAATTTCAGAGTTGTGGACCTCATATTTGTATATACATTTTGTTCACAAATTATCAAACGGCGTAACAGCACAGCGGTAAAGCGTTTGACTTGAACGCTAGCGGCCCGAGTTCAAATTTCGCAATGAGGCTTTACTTTTTGTAAAATTTTCTCACTTTGTTTTTATTTATGTTTTTTATAGGAGAGCGCTGTGCTCTTCTTGGGCTGCACAGAAATAAAAAATTCAAATACGGAAAAAAAAACAAGTTGTAAGGAAAGCATTTGATTTATCCACGTAAATATTTATATAAAATTTATACTGAGGCGTGGATAATGCTAATATGAGTTATTTCCCTAGTGTACGAACAAATCGACAACTTGCATTAGGTAAAATAACTAGAAGAATTAGATGATTTAATAAGCAAAATTTTAGTTGAATTAACTAATTTGAATTAGGTGAATTACCTAATGCATGATTGTTAAATTAACTGTGTAAGTAGAAAAGTTGTTGAAAAGATTAGGTGAAATAGAAACTTTCACATTAGCTAAACTAGTTTAGGTAATAAATCAATTCTTTTATTTTCTGTGTATATTGAAAAATTAAACAGCTATATATTATAGAAAAAGTCGTGCAATAAGTTCAAGAAAAATAAAAACCTGGAGTTTAAAAATTTTGATTAAAGTCTCAAAAGCGGTCATTTGACCGCTCTGGTAGGTGTAGTGTTAATACTGTCAAGCTCTGCATATTTACTGGTTAACCTGAATCAAATCATGATCCAATTGGTTCTAATATTTGTGGTTATTAAGGAGGAAAACGCAGTCAGACCTTTTTTTCAAAAAGAAAGAGTTGGCTGTGCCGTGGACACACCCGTAGGTTTTGACGTGACGAAGTTTCTTGCTGTTGTTGTTAATGTTGATGTTGATGTTGATGTTGATGTTAATGTTGATGTTGATGTTGATGTGGATGTTGATGTTGATGTTGGTGTTGATGTTGATGTTGGTGTTGATGTTGATGTTGATGTTGATGTTGATGATGATGTTAATGTTGATGTTGATGTTGATGTTGATGTTGATGTTGATGTTGATGTTGGTGTTGATGTTGGTGTTGATGTTGATGTTGATGTTAATGTTAATGTTGATGTTGATGTTGATATTGATATTGATGTTGATGTTGATGTTGATGTTGATGTTGATGTTGATGTTGATGTTGATGTTGATGTTGATGTTGATGTTGATGTTGATGTTGATGTTGATGTTGATGTTGATGTTGATGTTGATGTTGATGTTGATGTTGATGTTGATGTTGATGTTGATGTTGATGTTGATGTTGATGTTGATGTTGATGTTGATGTTGATGTTGATGTTGATGTTGATGTTGATGTTGATGTTGATGTTGATGTTGATGTTGATGTTGATGTTGATGTTGATGTTGATGTTGATGTTGATGTTGATGTTGATGTTGATGTTGATGTTGATGTTGATGTTGATGTTGATGTTGATGTTGATGTTGATGTTGATGTTGATGTTGATGTTGATGTTGATGTTGATGTTGATGTTGATGTTGATGTTAATGGTTATGTTGATGTTGATATTGATGTTGACGTTAATGGTTATGTTGATGTTGATATTGATGTTGATGTTGATGTTGATGTTGATGTTGATGTTGATGTTGATGTTGATGTTGGTGTTGGTGTTGGTATTGGTGTTGGTGTTGGTGTTGGTGTTGGTATTGGTGTTGGTGTTGGTGTTGGTGTTGGTGTTGGTGTTGGTGTTGGTGTTGGTGTTGGTGTTGGTGTTGGTGTTGGTGTTGGTGTTGGTGTTGGTGTTGGAGTTGGAGTTGGAGTTGTTGTTGGAATTGGAGTTGTAGTTGTATTTGGAGTTGGTGCTTTTCTTTTAGCTTTTTTTTTTCTTCCCCATTGATTGTGCTCTAATTTTAATGAATCCAGCAAAAGTGATGCATATGCGTCACATTAGGCGGTTCCCTGAGGGTTTTTGGCACGCCGTCAAATTTTTTTTTTATTTTTGTCATATGCCCTAAGACCTCACCTTTGTTTTCGTTCCTTAAAATTTACCGTTGCACCAGTAGTCACAGAGTTAAAAATCCATGCAACGTTTTTTCATGGCTGTAGCATTTTTACTGCATTATGTGATTGCATCCCTGAAATCATGACAACAAAATTTTTTTTGTAATTAAGTTGTGAAGCGTAATAACACATCCCTGCTGTCGTAAAACAAAATTTACCGTAGCACTCCTCCTGAGTGAGTAATAATTCCATGCAACGATATTACATTTCTGTTACATAAGCTGCTATATTCACGACCTGACGACGCCGGAATTTTTTTTTATTTTTGTCGTAAAGCCATGTATCAAAACTTTATTTTTCTTTTTAAACTTTTATCGTAGGTTATATACTCATTGAGTAAAAATTCAATGCAACGCCGCAGCATGAATGTTGCGTTATCGGTTTTTGAGCGGCTCTCTCAGCGTCCCCATGATGTCAGAAATTTTTTGTCTAATTTTGTTGTGAGGGTTTCCAGTAGGCCTTTATTGGCGTATCGTATTTTTAATCCTAGCCCTACTACTCAGCAAGTAATAATTCCATGTAACAAATTTTCAGTTGCGTTGCTTACGCAGCTCCCACTACGTTCCTATGCTGTATTAAATTTTTTTTTTGCTTTTGTAATATAGTCAAAGAATTAACCTTTATGGTCATACTATTTTTTTAATCATAGCTCTTATATCCAGCGAGTAAAAATTCAATGAAACACAGATGAATTTTTAAAAAATTGATTTTTCAACTTTTTTGGAAACTAGAGCAGTATAACGTAACTTCGTCACGTCAAAATTTTTTTGCATTTTCTTAAGTCTCAAGAATATGTGGTGAAAATTTCAAGTCGATATCTCAAAAAAATACAAAGTTATAGCCTAGTGAGTGAACCGCCTTCTAGAGGTGCGCAGTGCTGGCGCTTATTTTCAAACGCGTTTTTCTCGAAACCATGTTTTCAAAGTCGGTGACCAAGATTTCTCGATGAACATAAAAGCTTTGAAGTCGGCGCTCATCTTTGACCCACAATCATGATCTTTTAACATCCGTGCACTTTTTGGTGCCTTGGTGACACTGTAGTAATTTTAAAAGCTTTGTACACATTAAAATTCTCACTGAACTGGTTTGGGTGAGCTTGTAAAGCTCATATTGAATATGACATAGAGTGTAACAGCTGCACAAGTGTGTAGCTGGAACACATTGGCTACATTGAGCGTACTCGAAAATTGCCAACTGAAAGAAAAAAATCGCTTAGAAGCTTTTATATTCATAAAGTTAATAATATTTTTATGATAAAACAAATTAGAAAAAATTAAAATAAAAAGATTTCGACATAGTAAGATAAGCGCCGACTGCAAAGCTTTTATGTACATAAAGCAATTAATATATTGATGATAATAAAACAAAAGAAAAAAAATGAAAATGATAAGATTTCCAATATTATAATACATATAAAAAGCTTTTAAAATATGACCAAGAAGTGAATCGGAATAGTTATTTAAAATTATTCTTTACTTTGTAGTACTTTTGAGGTCGATTTTTTTTTTTTTGTTAAAAAGTTTTTTATTCATAATAATCTCGTATTTGTCATAGGATTTTTTTTTTTAGCTTCTTTCATTTTTTATAGGCAAAACTATGACGAATTTTTGATCGAAAATCGTTTTTTTACTTTCGAAAGTTCGCCATTTTGTGAAAAATCAATATTTTCAAAAACGGCTATGACAAGTACGAGTTTTAAGTATCTACTTTATTTCATTTTTTTGTTTCAGATGAATTTAGGAGGAGCAATCTTGGTCACCGCATTTCACCTTTTTTTCAGAGCGCTCTACAAAAACTGGTGTATCGACCTTAATATTAAATTTATTTTAATAAAAAAAAAAACTAGAAATACTCTTGAATGTGTATATTCTTAGGTATAAAAACCGTCTTTGAAAAATATCCCATAGGTTTCCTTAAAATTCACAAACATGACCTTTTTTTTCGGGCTCTGGCTGCGTTTCCCCCCTTAATAGAAAAGTTCTGAACATTTAAGTCAATCTATTTGAATTTATAAATTTAAAAATTTTTAATATTTAAATTTATTACTGTACTTGTCACTGAACATTACTAAACTCTCAGCGTCAATGAAATCTCGAAAAAGCTTTATAGAAGCTGTTATGTAAGCTTCGTTATTATTATGGAAGCTTCGTTGCTATTATAAGCATTTTTTATGTTTTCTTTAATGACCGAATCGCGAACTTTGTGTTACTTAAGAGAAACTTTTGAGAAAGTTTGAAATTACAGTTTTCGAGATTACTTAAATATCGATGGGAAGCTTTAATATTTGAAAAAATATTCATTATAAAACATTATATTAATATTTGAACCCACTACCCGTTGTGCCTCCATTTGCATACATTCGATTCAACCAATCGGTATTATAAGATAGATGACAAAATCAATTCATGTTTATAAAAGTTGTAACAGATATAGCTTCTATAAGCACTCTTTAATATTTTTTTTTTTATTATTATTATTATTTGAATATCTACTATTTAGAAGCCAACCAAGTCTCTCAAATCAGTCTTTAAATAACTTTTAAAAATAGCGTTTTTTTTAATTCTTTTATATGAGTATCGTCACTCTCTCCTATGCTACTATTACAAGTACTTCCCAGTTGAATTTCATTGCTTCATTTTCTAATTCTCAAAATTGAAAGCAATTTTGTTACTTGGGCATATAATCTTATGTATTGAAAAGTGCCTGGCTTCCTATTTTTTGTTGATATGTAGACATCCTGAATTGCTCTTTGTACTGGATTAACCATAGGTTACGAATCTCTTCTCTATAATTCATGATTTCGGTAGAGTTGAGTGAAGCTTAATTTTTCGTACAGGTTAAACAACACGAAATTTTGGCAGTGTTCCTGCCATTTTGTTTCTGATGGCCACCTTAATCAAACTCATACCTAGACTAATTCAGTCAATTTTTTTCAGTTTGATTTGTTTTTATGTAATTATTTTCATTCATATCTTTTACATTTATCTATCTTGCTATGTTGGGCAGTAAAAACCATCCCATAGACTTATTTTTGGGACATCAGCACACAGACACATATGATAATAATTTACTCGTTCACACATATATTATTTGTTTTATCTCCGCTGCAATCTCTCGATTCAACGACTACCTTTTCTACTACTTTTTTACTTATTTTTCAACTGTTACCTTGCTGAGGTTTCGAGTTTCACAGCTGCTTGTGGCACATTATTTTGATGTTAGCTTTGCGACATGAGTTGATTTGCACATGTGTGTGTTGTTCACGACAAAGTGAATTGGCTACATTCAGGCATACATTCCTTTTTCATAAATATATGTAAATATTTATATTTTTCTTACACTCACTACTAGTTAAGTTAAAAGCTGAACTAGTAAATTACTAACAAACACAAGAGCACAATCGACACAAGCACACACACACACCAACAAGGACTCATGTTCATACATAGTATATATGCTTCAGGACATGCTTCATTTTGTCTAACACAAAATATGGCGTTGTCACTAATTTCGTTGTTGTTGTTGTTGTTGCTGCTGTTATTATTCATGTGCCTGATGAAATATTTGGCAGCACTGCCAGCTGGTTGAAGCAACACTGGCTGCATGGCATGAATTTCGTATGCAAACTAAAGTTCTTTGCAAATGTCAATTAAGTCAACTTGATGAGTGTCAGTTGAAGTGTGTTTACACTGTGTGTGAGTGTGTGTGTGTGTGTGTGTGTGTTTCTCTGTGTCTATGCCAATGTGCAAGTATGCATATGTGCTTAAGTGCTTCAGTATGTTAGTGTTTGTGCAAATGTTTGAGCGAAATTTGTTAAACAATTTCAAGAACACAAGATTTATTATGTTTTGCTTAAAATTTAAATAAATTATGCAAAAAAGTAAATTAAATGGCTGCAAAACCAATAACAACCATTCGTTTTATTTTAAAATTGGCAACACTATCACAAATTTATTCAAGAATTGTGGGTCAGTTTCGCTAGAAAATTTTGAAATGTTTGAAATCAACATTGGAAGCAAGAGATGAAATATTTAATAGGCCACTTCTGAAACCTATTCTAAGAATTTCCAAAAATTATATTTTTTGATTTTTTTTCTAAGAATGTGATTGTCTAGAAAATTACAACCATCAATTTCTTATCCTTTCTATGAAAACAAAACTACTCAAAAAAAAAAAAAAAATAATAATTTGTCAAAAGGACTTAATTGTACATAGATGGTCTGATAAGAAACTATAACAAGAATTGAAGCGATCAATCTAACAAAAAATAAAAAAAAAACAAATTACCTTTAATAGATCTTCCATAATCGTAACAAAAGTTCACTTTTCTTATTTGAGTTTTGTGTATTTTGGGTTATTTTATTAATTTCAGACAGTATATTTTTTCATGGAAAAGTTTTTTGCAACTCGTCCCACCCAACTTACTCTGATTAATATTGACAGCAAAAACTAACCATAATGACCGAATAATTACATCATAATATGAGGGAAATAAGACCAAAAAAACAAACTGACGTCACTCAGACTTAAGGAATATTTGGGACACCACAACAAGCCAACAGAAACATCATTATTTCGAAGAAAGCAGCATGTGGCACGACTTTCATCATTTCCACAGAACTGTCCTTTATTGCTTGATTCCTGCCAAAAGATAAACGCTAACTGACGTTGCTGTTGCTTCTGCTGTGTTCATTGAGGGTTAATAATGAGTGAAAACTATAACTATCTATATGCTTGCATCACAAAAAAGACACCTTTGAACTTCAGTTCTACGACATGTGAATCACCCAAAACAAGTGCAAAAATAAAAATATTGCGCATAAAATACTTAGAAAACGAACAAATTTGTGAGGTTCTTTTAGAAAAATAATTGGCCCAATTTGCAAGTTAATTCCTTAAAAAGAATGGCTGGCATTGAAAAAAATATGTTGAGGTCATGATGTAAGCTTTTATAAGGAAAGCTTTAAGTCTCGATTAAATAAGACTGTTACTGAAAAATGTGAAAATTATTATAGCAAAGTACCTTTAAGACGGCTGGCTTATAATGGAAATTGGCCACAGAAAATTTTAACAGTAAGAACTTTATGTGTAATGAATTTAAGTTTTGATTTTTTTTTTAATTTAAAGCTCTTGGCAACAATATCTAAAGATGTAGAAATTCATTTGAAAACAAATTTTATTAAAAAGTAAGGGGCACATTTTAGATTAAACCATCATTCATTTCATTTTATCATCAGTGACCTTGAAAAGTTTGATGTAAAGGTTAAATAACAAAAATGCAAAAAAAAAAAAAAACAAGAGAAAAGAAAAATATAATTCAACAACAATAAAAAAAAAAACAATAACGTTTTCTATAAACCAACACAATTCCATAATACAACACCACTGGCCACAACCCAAAGCAGTTGATTAAGTTCTGGGTTAAATATCTTAAGCAATAAAACTGTGCTCGAAAAAGGATACACAAATTACTAGCGGCACTTCTTAATACTTTCGCTTAACCTAAATAAATGTTTTCCTATTATTTGAATAGGCTTAAACCAAAAGCTCTGTAAGCAACCACGATGTGGTCGGTTATATTTGAACACTCCCATTAACTAAGAACACTTATCTTCCTGGAGCCTTAAGTAAAAATCAAATGGAAATATCTAAAGATCAATTAAACCCCAAAAAATCGCACGATTTCATCATGACTCTTAACCACAATCATCAATTTTCACTTTTCATATAATTCATCAGACTTGAAGAGCTGCAAATCTACAAATGAGGACCATTTTGGGGATGAAAAATTGATTGGGTATCGTCGAAGAGGAAGAGCTCATCGTTTGCCCATTCAATAAACACATTTAATGGCAGCTCAACACATATAGAATTTATGGCAGAAAACCGTCAACAGTTAATTGATTGCCCCCAAAGCAAATGTGGTCAAATAACAAACGAACTAATAAAACGTTGCACGTATCTTCAATGACGAACACTACGCTATCAACCAGACTCAGGACACAGAAAGACCATTAATTAAAGCACGTACACCAAGCAGACAAAATAGATATAACGCCTGTCTTCGTTTATTAGAAGTGCAGGCCTAAAGTTCTTAATAAATGCTGTTCATGTCGACAAAACTTAATAAATATTTATCGAAATGTACTACTTTAGATACTCCTAAATATTTCTATCGATTACTTAATTACTTATTGTCAAACTTGATATCGATATCACTAATTCTGTCAATTAATAGTAAAAAAAAAAACAGTTTCACAAACAACAGGAAGAATGTCTTGTAACATATTTTATGTTATGTACTTTATGTAATGTATGATATCTTGTATCTTGTATCTTGTATCTTGTATCTTGTATCTTGTATCTTGTATCTTGTATCTTGTATCTTGTATCTTGTATCTTGTATCTTGTATCTTGTATCTTGTATCTTGTATCTTGTATCTTGTATCTTGTATCTTGTATCTTGTATCTTGTATCTTGTATCTTGTATCTTGTATCTTGTATCTTGTATCTTGTATCTTGTATCTTGTATCTTGTATCTTGTATCTTGTATCTTGTATCTTGTATCTTGTATCTTGTATCTTGTATCTTGTATCTTGTATCTTGTATCTTGTATCTTGTATCTTGTATCTTGTATCTTGTATCTTGTATCTTGTATCTTGTATCTTGTATCTTGTATCTTGTATCTTGTATCTTGTATCTTGTATCTTGTATCTTGTATCTTGTATCTTGTATCTTGTATCTTGTATCTTGTATCTTGTATCTTGTATCTTGTATCTTGTATCTTGTATCTTGTATCTTGTATCTTGTATCTTGTATCTTGTATCTTGTATCTTGTATCTTGTATCTTGTATCTTGTATCTTGTATCTTGTATCTTGTATCTTGTATCTTGTATCTTGTATCTTGTATCTTGTATCTTGTATCTTGTATCTTGTATCTTGTATCTTGTATCTTGTATCTTGTATCTTGTATCTTGTATCTTGTATCTTGTATCTTGTATCTTGTATCTTGTATCTTGTATCTTGTATCTTGTATCTTGTATCTTGTATCTTGTATCTTGTATCTTGTATCTTGTATCTTGTATCTTGTATCTTGTATCTTGTATCTTGTATCTTGTATCTTGTATCTTGTATCTTGTATCTTGTATCTTGTATCTTGTATCTTGTATCTTGTATCTTGTATCTTGTATCTTGTATCTTGTATATTGTGTCTGGTTATTTTCATTAAATAGTCTTTTTGTTTTTAATGTGCATATGGATTAAATAGAATACACTTAAATTTTGTTTCTATTTATTTATATTTTATTACCATAAAATTTTCCCAAATTTTCCCTTAACCACAAACACCAACGCGATTCATCTCTCAACATGCGTATCTTAATGTTGACAAGTAACATTGAAGGTCGTTGCTCGGTGGTTTTCTGATATCGTTGTATGATGGTGTGGACAAAAAGTAATTATGAAACTCGAGCCAATAATAACCTCAAAAATTACAGTTTTCCTTTTTGTTTTGTTTTACAAAAACACGTGCTTCAAATTTTGATACAAAATATTTTAATAAAGCAAGCCAAGCAATAAATTAGAATTCACGATGTTGTTATTTTTATCGGCTCTTGTAGTCTAATTGCATTGAATCTCTTCGATAAGAAAAAATATATCGACTTCTTCGAAATCTGGGACTAACTTGCTATGTTTAACACTGATGGCCTTAACTCAATTCATGAGACTGATTCCAAAATCATTGTGTTATATTTCACAAGCTAAGCTTTAAGCGCTATCTACGTGCATAACTCTGACATTTGATAAAGTATGTTTGTGTTTTTATGTGTCTCAAAATAATGTAACGTGTTGTTATACTCGTACTTATTCGAATTTGACAGTCTACAACGCTTACAGCTGCTGGTTAGTGTCCTTGGAGAAATCATGATGTTTATTCTCTATGTTTTTTATTGAAATCTTGAACACCTTGATTTTTTTCTGACTGAATAATTTATTTTGACTGTTGTAGTTTTTGTTGTTGCTATTGTTATTATTTTTACTGTTGTTGAGATATCGTGTTTAACAAACAGGCACTTTAAGATAATGTTTAAACTGACGGTTGTTGTCATGGTGACGCATTAAGATTTCAATGGGATTAGGTTCCAATCGATTGAATTCCACTCAAAATCACTTCAAGCCATTATTTTAATATGAAATCGTGTTCGAAACGTTCAAAAAAATTTGCAAAGAAAGAAAGCCGGAGCAAGAAGATGTAGTCGAAATTTAATTCAAAGATGTTGTTGATATTTTTGAATTGCTTGTTATCTGCGACCAGGATATTGCCTACCCTTGAGCGTAAGAAAGTTCTTTGGCATAAATTCTTACTGCTGTCAATGAAGATATGAGCAAACATTAAATTTAAGATTCTTCAACAGATACTGTGAGCGTTTATATTCAAGGATATGCTTCAAAAAAAGTCAACACTTGCAAAAAATATCAGGTGTTCAAATCATAAAAAATAAAAGAGCATAAAAAAAACATCAATACAGGTAAAAAATTGCAGCAAACACTATTGTAACCCATAAAAATTCACTTTATATAATTTGCGAGTTATTGATTCCACATGACTTGAATTTATTTATAAAAAACTTAAGCTGAGCGTTTTTTGTTAATCCCTTATTTTGCCTTTTTTCAAGCATTGCCATTCAGGTTAAATACAAACTCTTTAGAAAAAATCTACCCAAAAAAGGTAGCTTCCCTTGAAAGAACATTCGGTATCTTTTCAACAATTTGTTTGTTTTTTTTTTTGTTTTTTTTTTTTTCTCGAGTTCACTCTTAATCGTTTTAGCAATTCAACAACAACAACAACAACAACAACAACAACAACCAAAAAGCTAAAGCTTGAAAATCATGAATGAAATCCACAAAATGAATAAAAACTCTTTACTAAATAAAACTTGCTCCGGGTAAAATAACAACCAACACATACTCCAACAAGGTAAAGGATAAATAAGACCAATTCATTGATTTTACTGCCGACCAGAAAAGGAAGTGCTGCATCGGCATTGAAGTGAACGGTAGCCAAAAAAAAAGGCAAGACAAGTGAGGGGCTTGAAAAAATACTCTTCCTCTAGTAAATAAAATTCACCAATTTTTGGTAAAATGTTCAGAGTGTCAGCAAATGAAAAGAAAAAAATTCAGTATTTAACACATGATGGTTCTTAAGAGATCAAGCAATTGATTGAACCACACAAAGTGGTTTTCGAAAAAACAGAGAAATTCAGATGAATTGCTCTGTGTTAAAAAATGAACACCAACGAAACCGAAAATATAACTTCAACAGAAAATATTTAAATATATTTTCGAATGAAAACTTTAAAGATATAAATGATAAAACCTATTTAATACGCCAATTGTATAAAACCAATTATAAAAAAATACCGTCAACGTTAAACACTTTTTAATAGTGAAAAAAAATATGTATATGTATTTATTAATTCACCAACAAAAACCAAAAAAAAAAAAAAAATTTTTCGAAAAAACCTTTTTCAGCTTATATTGAATTAAGCCTGCGTCGTATAAAGCTATTTATAGAAACAACAAATATTTGTCGCCTACACCAAGCAACACCAAATTGACATGTTACAGCCATGAATTTGAAAAATGTATGTTTTTATTTTCATTTTATTTTTTAATTTACTTTTGTGTCGGAAACAACGTAATATGTCAGTTATTGTTGTCGGTTGTTGTTGTTGTTTACTGTTCACATTTACACACGCATAACTTGCACACAAACATTAAAAAATTAATTGCATTTCATTGAAATGTGAAGCACGATGTCAACATAATAACGCACAAAATTTGACAGTTTTTTAACCTTGACTTGTGGGTTTAAAAGTGTAAAAATGCTCAGGGTAACAAAAACAATTGGTTTAATATACTCGTGGATGCTACTTTTGCGGCTGTTTGTGTAAATTGAACAATTATTACGCATCTGTTAACATAAAAAAACATTTCTTTTTTAGTGAGTGTTAATTACTTGGTTTAAAATTTCATTTATTTTCAATCATTTTTTGTCAGTCATGAGTTCCAGATCTTAGTTTACTTAAAATATACTTATGTAATTAAATTCTTCCAACTCTAACACAAGAAGTAGTTGAAAATAACCGGAAATGAAAACCTAAAACTTTTAAAAAGTTTTCTATGTACACTGAGAGCTTAAAGCTTGGAATAAAATTTAACAATTGAAATTTATAAACATTTATTTCATTTTATTTATCCTCTCTAAAAATAAAATAAGGATAAGAATAAGGATACGAATACGGATAAGGATAAGGATAAGGATAAGGATAAGGATAAGGATAAGGATAAGGATAAGGATAAGGATAAGGATAAGGATAAGGATAAGGATAAGGATAAGGATAAGGATAAGGATAAGGATAAGGATAAGGATAAGGATAAGGATAAGGATAAGGATAAGGATAAGGATAAGGATAAGGATAAGGATAAGGATAAGGATAAGGATAAGGACAAGGATAAGGATAAGGATAAGGATAAGGATAAGGATAAGGATAAGGATAAGGATAAGGATAAGGATAAGGATAAGGATAAGGATAAGGATAAGGATAAGGATAAGGATAAGGATAAGGATAAGGATAAGGATAAGGATAAGGATAAGGATAAGGATAAGGATAAGGATAAGGATAAGGATAAGGATAAGGATAAGGATAAGGATAAGGATAAGGATAAGGATAAGGATAAGGATAAGGATAAGGATAAGGATAAGGATAAGGATAAGGATAAGGATAATGATAAGGATAAGGATAAGGATAAGGATAAGGGATAAGGATAAGGATAAGGATAAGGATAAGGATAAGGATAAGGATAAGGATAAGGATAAGGATAAGGATAAGGATAAGGTAAAGGAAAAGGAAAAGGAAAAGGATAAGGATAAGGATAAGGATAAGGATAAGGATAAGGATAAGGATAAAGATAAGGATAACGATAAGGATAAGGATAAGGATAAGGAGAAGGATAAGGATAAGGATAAGGATAAGGATAAGGATAAGGATAAGGATAAGGATAAGGATAAGGATAAGGATAAGGATAAGGATAAGGATAAGGATAAGGATAAGGATAATGATAAGGATAAGGATAAGGATAAGGATAAGGATAAGGATAAGGATAAGGATAAGGATAAGGATAAGATAAGGATAAGGATAAGGATAAGGATAAGGATAAGGATAAGGTAAAGGAAAAGGAAAAGGAAAAGGATAAGGATAAGGATAAGGATAAGGATAAGGGTTAGGATAAGGATAAGGATAAGGATAAGGATAAGGGTTAGGATAAGGATAAGGATAAGGATAAGGATAAGGATAAGGATAAGGATAAGGATAAGGATAAGGATAAGGATAAGGATAAGGATAAGGATAAGGATAAGGATAAGGATAAGGATAAGGATAAGGATAAGGATAAGGATAAGGATAAGGATAAGGATAAGGATAAGGATAAGGATAAGGATAAGGATAAGGATAAGGATAAGGATAAGGATAAGGATAAGGATCATGATAAGGATAAGGATAAGGATAAGGATAAGGATAAGGATAAGGATAAGGATAAGGATAAGGATAAGGATAAGGATAAGGATAAGGATAAGGATAAGGATAAGGATAAGGATAAGGATAAGGATAAGGTAAAGGAAAAGGAAAAGGAAAAGGATAAGGATAAGGATAAGGATAAGGATAAGGATAAGGATAAGGATAAAGATAAGGATAACGATAAGGATAAGGATAAGGATAAGGATAAGGATAAGGATAAGGATAAGGATAAGGATAAGGATAAGGATAAGGATAAGGATAAGGATAAGGGTTAGGATAAGGATAAGGATAAGGATAAGGATAAGGATAAGCTTAAGGATAAGGATAAGGATAAGGATAAGGATAAGGATAAGGATAAGGATAAGGATAAGGATAAGGATAAGGATAAGGATAAGGATAAGGATAAGGATAAGGATAAGGATAAGGATAAGGATAAGGATAAGGATAAGGATAGGAAGGATAAGGATAAGGATAAGGATAAGGA